>CM053784.1:446961771-448374271 GCA_028749045.1 Cupressus sempervirens | reverse complement strand
ACACTTCAAATTAGCTTATGTGTAGTTGAGGGTAGCTTTATGAAAATACCATGATGACATGGTTAAGTTTGTAGATGTGTATAGACAGTACAATGCAAGTTATAGTTGAAATACCAATATGGGTATTTGATAGAGAAGAATAGAGCATAACAAAAAATTGAGTTCTATGACTTAAGGAATCATTTTGGTGGAAAAATAATTACAAAGTCATGATGAGCCGACTTTGTGGATATTATTCCATAATTTATTTTATATTATATCAAGTGTGTGAACACGTGAAGGCCAATTGAGTAGAGAATTATTAATTTGCAAAGTATAAGTATAGATCTTATCTTGCACAAAGAATATGGAGTTGATGAGATGATATATGATATGCGAACTATTATATAGAGAAATTGAAATTTATATGAGCCTTATGTGATGTGTGATCCAATGTATGATCATAGAGAGTGTGAATTACAACAATGAGAAAGTATTGTATGCATATCTATTCTTGTGAAGAACTTTATTATATAAATGCATGTTAGGGTAGTGGACTCTTCTTGCATACATTGTAGTTGATCTACCAAATCCTAATAAGGTTGAAGCAACTCCTAATAGGGTTGAGGCTTCTAACAAGGCCGAGTTCTTACTATATGTACTTCATAGACTCCTAATAGGGTAAATATCCTTAACAAGATCCCTTTTTTTAGTGAATCATCTCGTAGATATCATCCCCTCCTAGGGTTTTCCCTTGGTTAGTGTTTCCCTAGTTAAAAAATAATGGTGTTATGAGATCTCCATTTTTATGGTTATATTTATTATTCAGCACTATTGGTTTACTTTCATATGCAAGTTATAAAGTAATTAAAAATATTCAATTATGGGAAAAAGTTTGTAGAATACTGATTCAACCCCCCTCTCAGTATTATCTTTCTCTAAAAATTGGTATTTGAGCACAGTTACTCTAAAGAATCTTAATATCTTGAGTAAGATCCCTATGGATATGGAATAGTTAAAGAGAAACCTTGAAGAAGCTCTTGAACAAATTGACCTTCTTATAGAAGAAAGAGATAACCTGAAAGGTAGGTATGAAGATGTACAAGTTTACATTGGCAAATTGAAGGACAATATTGATGATCTAAAATATGGATAGGAATCAATTGTCCAAACTAATGACAATGATGAAGTAGAAAATATCAAGAAAGAAAATAAGATCTTGAAACATGAGCTAAAAATTATTGAACTTAAGTTGAGTCTTAAGAAAGATGGTAGTAGGAGTGAACCTGATTTAAAATTTGAGAATGCAAATCTTAGATCCTAGTTGAGTCAAGTAACATCTAAATTAGGTTCTATTAAGATTGAGTATGTAGAATTAGATAAGTACAATATCATTGTAAAATGAGAATTGAAACAATCCAAGAAACAATTAGAGAAACTTTATTCTAGTAGTGAGAAGATTGATGAACATGTATTTCACTAGAGACCTTCTTATGATAAGACAATACTTGGATATCTTATTGGTGAGAAGTCAACCAAGAAAGTTGAAATTAGAAGAGAACTAGATCCATTTGTTGAATCCCCTAAAAATATATAATCTAAGTAAAGAAGAATCAAGCACAACTACTGAAGTATCTAAAGAGATTGAATTAGTTGATTTATCAATGAAACATAGTGAACCTAAGAAAATAGAGAAATTTGATAAACCTAAGCAAGATGAACCACTCAAGGAAGTAAGACATGAGTTCATAAGTAGATGTTTCCTCTACAAAAAAGTTGGTCATATGAAAAGAGATTGTACATGTAATTATTTTAAACATATTAATAATTGCAATTTTTATAATTCTCATAGTTATGGACATAAAGTAGTAGATTGTAAGAAACCTAATTTTGATAGTAATAATGCAAATAGTATAATGTTTAGGAACACTAACCCTTTAGGCAATTAAAGAGGGAGATCACAGAGAAGAACTAATGATGGAGGAAGATCTGATGGAGAAAATAAATTGTTTGTGTGTTACAAATTTAACAAACTTGGACACATTGTAAAGAATTGTAGAGCATTTGATAGTCAAAATGGAACTAATAAAAGAAGGAATACACGTGTATGTCAGTTATGTAATAAATTTGGACACACAAAAAAATACTATAGAACAAATAGAAGAAACTTCAACAGAAATCCTAATAACAGAAGGAAAAAAATGTAAATGATAGAAGGAATTGAAATGGAAGTGGCAATAGTCAGAAGGAAGTAATTGAGGAACATGTTGATGAATTAAAGGAAGCATTTGTGAAAGCTAAGGATCTAGAAAGCTCTTATAAAGTTTTGGTGGAACAATATTTTGATGCACTTGATGAGACATTGAAGTCAACAATTGTTTGTGACTCATCCTATCTAAATTGAGAATTTGTAGCAGAGATAGAGTGTCAGTTAGTTAGAACTGATATTAGAGAAAGGATTAGAAGTTGCATAGTTAATAAAAGGTAAAAGACATAGAAAGGAAGCTATGTTCAAGTGCTCAAGAAAAGATATTCACTTAGGAAGATTTGAAAAAGAAAATAATGTTACTGGTAAACATAAATAGTTTGCTAATATGTGGTAGCTACACATTTAATGTGTAGTGCGATTTCAAATGATTTAAGGATTACAAACAAGATTGTGAGTACCATTTGATCATGTGAAGTGTCTAGAGAGAATTCAAAAGTGATTTGATAATAATTTGTAGTGCAAAAAGAAGTTCTTGAAGTGTGAAGTTGCAAAAGCCCTAAATGCAATTTTAAGGAATTTTTATAGAGCTCAAATTAAGTTTTTATTGCATATAGTTAAGATACAATGTATAGACAGTTGGTTTATGATGTTAGTGATAGATTGATATATGTATTCAAGAAATATCCATTTTTTTCTCTTCTTGATAATTCATTAGTTGCATTTTCACAAATCTTGTAGAATGTGCTTCCTAGTGAAGACATTAGAAGTTATATTCATTGCAATATTAAGAGTATAGGAGATGAAGATATAGATAAGGACTTAGGAGTCATGTGTAATAATGACATAACTGTGAAGTCTGAGTATGTGTACCTAATCAAGTTAAGCCTAGTGAAGTATATGTTCTATATTGAGTTTGATAATCATGAATGGACCTGAATCATTTTGAGTAGGATACATGATAAAAAATTTTGGTTAGGAGGTGTGTATGTTGCAATTGCTAATGTCCTAATTCACAAGGTCATATGACATATGACTAAGTAATAAGGGATTCAATCCCATAAATGAGAAGAATGTAAGGAAGATGGTTGAAACAAACCTATATACAAGATTTAACAAAAGAAACATAAAGGTTGATACAATTCATGATAAAGGAGTAAAGTTATTAATTAAGATTTTGGGATACAATTTTAACCATGGTTCAAGGGTTAACCCAGTACTAGCCAGAGTCTTGCACGTAGCATATGTAATGGCAATTGAAGGAAAGAAAGTGAATCTATGTGAGATAATCAGATCATAGTTGCTAGATAACATTGCTAAATTTAAGAATACCAAGAATGCAATATTTAGATTTGAGTCCTTATTGACTCATTTTTTTCTATGAAACTAAGAAGTTCCTAGGGGTGACTAATTGGGAGAGAAATGAGTGTTCAATGAAGTTGGTAAATCAAGGCTATAGATCAAATCTTGATAATGTTAGAGGTAATGACATTGACATAATGATGAAGATTTTCTAGATTGAAATGAAATAGAGGTACAAAATACCTCCCTCTATGGTGGATAAGTACAAGAATGGTATATGCTTCATGGTGGAAACTAATAAAACTTGCATGGAAGCCGTGGAACCAAGTGCAAAGTTAATAGAGCCCATGCGATATGAAATGAGTGCAGAACTTACTAAAGGGTATGCATAGATCATACTTCAATCTGAGAAGGACACTAGGTGCCCCAGATGGGGAACCTATGAAGAGAAGATGAGAAAAATTCACTCTGAACATCACAGTAAAGAGATAAAGAAGGGTGCGAAAAAAAAGATTTATTCCATCCTTAAGGATTCATTTATGACTTGTGAGGAGTTTAATGAAATTAAAGGCATTGCACTAAAAATGAAAGCAAGTGGGTAATTCGAGGTAGTATTAGCAACATCTATTATTGTTGTAGCACCTTCAATAGGTGTAACTATAGTTGAACCTAGTATGCAGGAACCTTATGAAGTAGTTGCACAAGTATGACTAGTAAGAACAAGAAGTGATCAACCAAGGAGGTAGTCAAAGGTGGAAAAACTAGTTGCATAGAGAAAGTTGTTGGAAGATTGGCAAGATTGGAGAGATTAGTTTGGTGATGATATGTTACATTCATGGTTGATTTTTTCATTGATGTCAAAATAGCATGTTGGATGTCTTCTATGGTACCTAACATAAGAACAGTGGAAAGATTAAGTTGGTACAGACTACTAGTTAAGCATGATAACCACTCAAGGTTATGAGAGATACTTCTAAGTATCTGGTATATGCAATTAACATTAGAAATAGAAAGGACAAGTCTAGAAGAAGTTATGTAAGTTTTAGTGATTTCTATTTGTAGATAGAGTTTAAAGAGGCATGTTCTAGTAAACTTTTTATATATCTTAGCAGAGTTGATATCTTGATGATCGAGGTTGAGGACATGAAGATGACATGTTGAGGATGTTGTGGCTAAGCTTTCTCATCATAATATTGTGTGTATAGAATGTTATTCAAGTTGCAAGGTGGAAAATTTGTGTTATTGCTAAGCGTAACATGTTCTTAATGAGGTCCTATAATAATTAGTTGAGAAGGATAAACAACTAACTTAGGAATTCTTTTACGGACTTGGTATAAAGGAAGGGAATTTTCCTTTATCATGATATGTGTGGATATGAGGATATGCAAATTGTAAATGTTTATAAAAAAAAAGAGGATGTGAAGTTGAGCAGAGCAATGTGGAAGTGAAGGAAACTTCATTGCCAAGGTTTTTCTAAGTTATTTGAGGTTTGGTTTATGGATCTGAGGTTTGTGACCTAGTCTACAAGGTCCAAAAATGATTACTTTGGTTAATAGGATAGAGGAAAGAAGAAGATACCAATAAATTACTTGTTTGAGTAGTGAGCTCTTCTTGTAGTTGAAATTGCATGTTTGGGTAGTGGGCTCTTCTTGAATACAATATACCACAACTCCTAATAGGGTTGAAATCTCCTAATAGGGATTCAAAGTCTCCTTATAGGGACTCATTGTAATAAATGTTGTATAGACTCCTAATAGGGTCTATCCTCTAACAAGGAATATTTATATTAGTACATCATCTTTTGGGCATCATTCCAACTCGAGTTTTCCCTCTAATCAAGGGTTTCCCTAGTCAACATATCTGGTGTAATTGTCTATGTGCATCTTTGCATGGTTTCTATTTACTTTGATTGAATGGTTAAGTTTGTTTAATGAAGATAAGTTGTTTAATTATTGGTTAATAGATTAAACACCCACACCCCCCCCCCCAAAGTTATCTTGGTTGATTATTGTTTCTAACAATTGGTATCAGAGCATCAAGTTCTTGAAGAAAAAGTTTAACAACTTTGGGAGATCCATGGTGAACATGTTTAGGAAAGATATTTCAAAGTTCGATGAAAGAAACTACGATAGCTAGAATGAAAGGATGAAGACACATTTGTTGTGTATGGATATGGGATAAAGGATCTTAACAAAACCAACAAAGACAATTATTGAAGAAAAAGTTTTGAAAACTTGCATTGAGATAGAATGAGATCTTTTCATATGTGACATGAGAGCTAGAGAAGAACTATTGACTACACTTCCTAAAATTGAGTACAATTAGGTAACATCACTTCCTACTTCACATTTGATTTGGAAAACTTTGGAAAATAGTTTTGAAGGTGATGTAAATTCTAAGAAGTTGAGCCTACAAAGTTAGATTTTTGCATTTCAAGATGCTAAGATGATGGAAGATGAATTTGTAAGAACATATGTAAGTAGGATATCATAAATTATTGTAGGTATTAAAGCTCAAGGAAGATATAAAGAAGATGATGAGGTTATATGGAAGATATTGAAACTCTAAAACCACCATTCAAGCTAGCAGTTTAGATGATAAAATTGTTGATATCATGTACCAAAGATTTCACAAAGGAGACATTGCTTGGAAGAATTGAAGTAGTTGAGACAATGTTCAGTGCCTTGAGCATTCAACCTAACCTATTAAGGAGCACAAGCACTAGAGGAGATTTTGCTAGCAAGAGCATATCTGAAGAAGAAATAAAGGTTGATGAAGTAGCAACCCTTCTATTAAGAAGAGAAAAGGGAGGTAAGAGAATCCTTAAGTGTTGGACTTGCAATAAATATGGGCATTATGTATCTAAGTGTCTGTTAAGAAGAGAAAAGGGAGGTAAGAAAATCCTTAAGTGTCGGACTTGCAATAAATATGGGCATTATGCATCTAAGTGTCCTAAAAGGGAGAAAAAGTATAAGGGAAGTCATAAGCCTAGAAAAGATAGAGATTGTTTGTATGCAAATGAAGATAATGATTATTATGATCAAGCATTAAGTGCTACTGATGATGAAATTGGATTTGTGGCAATTGAAGAGGAAATTCTAGAGAAGATAGGTTTTGTATCACAGGTTGAGAAGAAATCTAATTAGATAATTGATAGTGGTTGTTCATATCATATGACTAATAATATGAACAAGTTTGCTGATTTCAAAAGTTAGGATGGAGGTGATGTGGGAGCATCCAGAGGTATAAGGGCAATCCTGTGTCACCCAAAAAAATGTACTTAGACTTAGTTTCTGTTTCATGTGTTTTCATTTCTAGATACCCATTTGGGTCAAATAAAGGTTCCAACTCTCACAGTTCCACTATCAGTGTTTTGGGTTAGAGTTTTTAATCACCTTGGAATATGTGTAAGTGTTGAAAAAATAGGAGTATGTAATTGAGCCATCATTTTGGTGAACTAGAAGGTGTAAATTGGCCAAATGAATGCAATTTTAATTTAGAGCATTCCAAAAAAAGAATCAGATCAAAAGGCCCCACGGTTTGAAAGTTATCGTAGTTTTTTGATTTTTGGAGACCTCTTAAGAATGTTTCGAAGTCAGTTAGGGGTATTAAATGACCTTGAACAGGACCAAAAAATGGGGGATGAGTGAAGCTATCCATAGTGCGATAGAGCACTTTGAGAGCTTTTCAAAAATGTAAACAGTTCGTCAATCAAAGCTACGGTTCAAAAGTTATGTCTCCCGAAAGTTTGGTTACTGTTTCTGGATTCTTCTAATTTTGTGCCGACTTATAATGCGACTTCTAGAGCCTTCTATTTAGTTGGTGGATGCTAACTAGCACTTTCTAGAATGTATTCCTAATCCTTAACCCTTCGAGGTCTATTTAAGAACATTTCTGGCATTTTAAAAGGCAGTTTGGAGTGGAGTTTGAGAGAAGGTACTGTGAGAAGAATTTATCTCCAGATTTATACTATTGTAAGCCCATAGGGCATGTTTTGGAGTTTGTTTCTCTGCACTAAGTGTACTAGCATATTTTCACAGTTAATAAAATTTTCCCTTTCCTATTGTGTTCATTTTGTGTTTGGGTTGTGTCTCCATCAGGAGGAATCGTCAGAGTGTGGAATAATGCAACATGCCAAGTAAATGGTATTGGATCTATAAATGTTGATGGTAAAACTAATACTAAGAATGTATAGTTTGTTGATGATATAATTAGAGAACTAAGACTATTATGGAAAGTGATAATGTGAGAATTGATGAGAAATTCAAAGTACAAGAGAGAATAGTTGATTTCAATTTAGATGATGATGTTGGTACTAAGCCAAGGAATGATGAGGTATTTCTTGAGACTAACAATGATTTGTAGAGTGAAGGAGAGCAAAGGTAGGAACAAAGCTTGGAACCTTTAGTAGAGTCAAGAGTTGGGATAACAACTCCTACTTTTTTTAAAGAACATGATAAAGAATCACCCATCGAAATAAATCATCAGAAGCAAAGACAAAGGTGTGATGACAAGAAGCAAAGTTAATGAAGAACTATGCTTGATATCTCAAGTTGAACCAAAGAATGCAGATGAAGCATGAAAAGATGATTACTGGAAACAAACCATGAAAGAGGAATTGGATCAAATAGAAAAGAATGAGACATGAAAATTGGTCCCCAGACTAGTAGATAAGAATGTGATATGAACCAAATGGGTATTCGGGAACAAGATGAATGAGAAAGGAGAAGTTGTTAGAAACAAAGAAAGATTGGTATGTAAAGGTTATTCATAGTAAGAAGGAATAGATTATGAGGAGTGTTATGCTCTAGTGGCTAGAATAGAAGCGACAAGATTATTCTTAGCATATGCAGCACAAAAGAAATTCAAAGTATATCAAGTGGATGTCAAGTCAACATTTTTAAATGGAGAACTTGAAGAAGAGGTATACATTGTTTAGCCTAAAGGATGTCCTTTGACAAATGACAAGGACATAGTATGAAAACTAAGGAAAACATTGTATTGATTGATGATTTTGGTAATATTTATTGATGATATCATATTTGAGTATGATAGGAGAATGAAATATTTCCTAGGATTGTAGATAGTATAGAATAAAGAAGGAATCCTTATTTCCCAAACTAAGTACTTGAAGGATTTATAGAAAAGGTTTAGTTTGGAAACATGTAAACCTATTGGAACACCTATGGTAACTAGACACAGGTTATCTACAAAGGATGAGATACCTAATGTTGAGTAGAAGATGTATCAATCTATGATCGAAGGTTTGCAATATTTGACTCACACAAGGTTCGATATAGAAAATGCAGTTGGAATTATTTCAAGATTCCAAGATGATCCTAGATAAGAACATTATGTAGCAATGTAAAGGATATTTAGATATCTGAAATAAACTTTAGAATTTGGATTATGGTATGATAGATCTAATGATTTTACTCTAAGTTCATATACTGATGCAGATTGGGTAGGTAGTTTGGATTGTAAGAATTTGGCTTAGGCGAAAATTCACCCAAGACCAAGGAACTCAAACACAAGCACAACAATAGACCAAAGAGTGAGTATGATCAAAATGACAATATATTCATTCAATATGCCATATGCAAGTACACTAGGAGTGGCTGTATATAAAGGCCTCTAGAGAGCTTCTAGAATGCATAGAAGTCAACATCATGATAAGTCATACAACTAGGAACATGTCCACTAGATATGGGTTATCCTCCATTAAGCATAGAAGTAAGTGTGATGATGAGAGGATAAGACTACAATGGTGTAGCATGCAAATTAGGAGTGTGAATAACTATGTTGTCAACATGAAAACTCAATGAATGATGTAAACTCTAGTTTTGTAGACACCATGTGCTGAAATAGAGTTGCATACTTTTGTTGGATAATGTTGTCCTTGATGTCACACAAATGTCATATCAGTCATTAGTCTCAAGTTCACTGAGCTCAAACAATCTGTAATGCAATCTACAGTGCCAACCGAGCTCACTTGGTCATTAAAGGAATCATGAAAAAAAAAATAGTGTTCACCAAGCTCACTCGGTCATCAAAGAAATCATGAAGAAGTCAGTATTAACCGAGCTTCACTCAGTCTCCAAAGCATAGTTTCCACTGAGCTCACTCAGTCATGAATGAAATCATGAAGAAGTCAGTGTAAACTGAGCTTCACTCGGTCTCCAAAGGATAGTTTCCACCGAGCTCACTCGGTTATCTCAGGAAACTCAGTACTTACCGAGTTATCTCGACGATTGAAGGATTGTCACGAAGTTCACTGTATTAACCGAGCTCAGTCGGTTAACACAGGAATTATTTTTTGAACAAAGTTTATCGTGCAGGGTCAGCCAGTATAGGGATTTGCAAATTAATTACTTCTAGCCGACTGTTGTAATTGTTTGTTTAGTCAGTGATTTGAGCCAACTTAGATAATCTGAAAGGTATATATGGTCATTCTAGTTATGAATTAAAAGTGTGAGATTGTGAAAAAGAAGTGACATTGGTGGTTTTTTTCCATATTGGGTTTCCACGTTAAAACTGGTGTCTCTTGTGTTCTTAATTGTTGAATTACTTTGTGCATGATAACATATCAGTTCTTAATATTGATCATTTACTGCATTATCAAGTTTCAGCATTTTATATTAATCAGATCAAGGGTATATTCAGACATCTTAGGGACTGTGGAAATTTTTGTAGTAACTGATTCACCCCCTCCCCCTCTCAGTTACTCTATTCTCATTTCCAAAAATTGGTATCAGAGTATTTGGTGCTTGCAAGAAGAGATTTCAAGGATCTAAGCCAAAGATCAAGATGTCTTACAAAAGAGAAATTCCAAAACTCAACAGAGATAACTTCTTTGCATGGCAAGGATTGATGATACTTCATCTGGCTACTATTGGTGATATTGGACTAAAATACCTTGAAGAAAAATATGAAGAACCACTTGGCACATTGTCTATCAATGACATTGCTGAAAAGAAGACTCACAACAATATGATGATAGACATAGCATCCGCTCTCAGTTATGAAGAATTTGATGACATTAAAGACTGCAAAACTACCTTTGAGATGTGGAACACGCTAAAAGAAATCTATGGAGGAGATGATAATTGGAGAAGAGAAAAAGTAGAAAATCTAAGAGGACAATTTGATCAAATGAGGATGAGAGAGGATGAAAACATTACAAAGTATGTTGAAAGAGTTAAAGCATGTGTGAGTGCAATCAGAGCATCTAGAGGTGATATCAAAGGAGAAACAGTTATAAGAAAAGTTCTTAGAACCTTGCTTCCCGTTTATGCAATCAGAATTTTTGCAATTCAGGAAAGAAGGTGTGAAGCAAATCATCAGATAAATCTTGAGGCCATAGTTGGAAGACTAACTTCATTTGAACTAGATAACTTTGACAACTATGTTCCAGCGTCCAAGAACATTGAATCAACATTTCAAGCCAAGCTCTCACTCAAGGAGAAAAACAAAAAGGAGAAGGAATCTCAGTTTGAAAGTGAAAATGAATCAAGCCAAAGTTTAGACAGTGACCTCGAAGTAATTGAAGCTCTACTAGCAAAGAAATATTCTAGAAGCAGAGGAAAATACAAAGGTAAGGTTCCTCTAATTTGTTTTTGTTATGAAGAAATTGGTCATATTGCAGCGAGGTGTCCAAACAAGAAAAACAATGATGAAAAGAAAGATTACAAATGGAATGGCAAGAAAGACTTCAAATCATCCAAAAACAAAGGTAAGAATTCATGCTTCATGGCTGAAAATTCTAAAGATTTTGATAATAGTGAGGATGAAATTGTTTATATTTTCGTTAAAGATGATTCTGACAGTGATGAGGAAGATAAAATGGCACTTTTTTCTCATATAAGTAAGAATGATACATGGATTATAGATAGTGGTTGCTCACATCATATGACTAGTGATAAAACTAAGTTTGATCAGTTTGAAGACTATGATGGTGGCAGTGTAAGGTTTGGTAATAATGAACCTTGTTTCATAAAAGGAAGAGGAAGAATCTTTCTAACCAAAGAACTTGTATGTAATAATGCCTATTGGGTTGAAGGTCTTAAACATAATTTGCTAAGTGTGGCACAGTTACTCAATACTAGATTCAAGGTGGAATTCATGCATGGAAAGGCAAGACTGTTGAATAAGCAAGGAAAGCTGATAGGATCTGGCACCCAAACTAAAGGTAATTTGTTCTATCTAGAACTTGGTGAATGCTCATGTTTTATTGCTCAAACTAAAGAAAGTTGGTTATGGCATAAAAGGTTGTGTCATGTCAATTTTGACAATCTGGTAAAAATAAGAAAATTCAAGAAAGTAAGAGGCATTCCTAACATTAAGAAACTTGAGGTTGGTCTATGCAAGAATTGTCAGATTGGTAAAATGGGAAAAACTAGTTTTAAAAGTAAGAACTATCAGTCTGAAGATATATTAGAAATTGTACATATTGATTTATGTGGACCCATTGGGATAGAAAGCTATACTGGAGAAAAGTTTTTCATTCTTTTTGTTTATTACTACTCAAGAATGATGATTGTCATGTATCTAAGGAATAAATCAGAAGCATTTGAGAAATTCAAATGGTATTTGGGAAGAGTGGAAAAAGAAACAGGAAAAATTCTAAAATGCGTAAGGTTAGATAGAGGCGGTGAATTCATCTCACATGAATTCAACAACTTCTGCATTGAAAAAGGTATTAAAAGACAGGTCTCAGCAATAGGAACTCCTGAACAAAATGGAATAGCTGAAAGAAGAAACAAATCCATCATGGATTGTGCAAGAACCTTGATGATAGAAAAGAACGTTGCTATTAAATACTAGAAAGATGTCATCAGCATTACAGTTCATACCTTAAACTGAGTACAGTTGAAGAAGGACTCATTCAAAACTCCCTATGAATTATGGTATGGCTACAAACCCAATGTAAGTTATCTAAAAGTATTTGGAAGCAAATGTTATATTTTGAAAGAATCTAGAAAAGGAAAATTTGATGTAACAGGTGATGAAAGAATATTTTTAGGATATTCTTGCAAAAGCAAAGCATATAGATGTTTAAATCTATCCACTCACAAAGTCATAGAAAGTGCACATGTGAAAGTTGATGAGTTTGTAGAAAAATCTGAAGAAGAAAGCAAAAAGGTACCTAAAGATTATAGAAGATTTGTTTACATTGAACCAGATACTATACCAAGCATACCATTCACTCAAGAATTCTCAACTCCCAAGTCATCAGTAACCAAATTGCAAATAGTTCAAACCGAGCCACAGCAACATTTAGACATTACTGAGCAAGTGTCTTCCAAGTCTGAAGCGCCCAAGAAAATTCTTACTGAGCCAGAACAGCCAGAACATGAAATTGAAGTACAAGGAGATAACAATGAAACTCATTCAAGAGGCAAAGAACTTGTATTAGCTAAATATGTCAGAAGACATCATGCACCAGATCAGATCACTGGAGACAAGTCTGAAGGAACCTTGACAAGAAGCAAGCTGAAAAATACTTGTTTACTTACTGATTTTAAACCTAGAAGCATTAAAGATGCATTGACAAATGATAGTTGGATTGAGTCAATGAACAAGGAAATAGAACAGATAGAGAAGAACAAGACATAGACTCTTGTACCCAAGCCTAAAAATAAGAATGTAATTGGAACCAAGTGGGTATTCAGAAACAGTTGACTGAAGATGGTAAAGTATCCAAAAACAAAGCCAGATTGGTATGCAAAGGATACTCTCAAGAAGAAGGCATAGATTATGGAGAAACCTTTGCTCCTGTTGCAAGATTGGAAGGAGTCAGGACCTTACTTGCATATGCTGCTCACAAAGGATTCAAAGTTTATCAGATGGATGTCAAGTCAGCATTCCTCAATGGAATACTAGATGAAGAGGTTTACATTGAACAACCTGAAGGTTTTGTTGATCCAGATAAAAGGAACATGGTCTACAAATTACACAAGGCATTGTATGGTCTGAAACAAGCCCCTAGAGCATGGTATGAAAGATTGCATAACTATCTTATTCAAATTGGTTTTCAAAGAACTAATGATAATAGTAGCTTGTATATAAAGGAAGGACCAGATAATAAGATTGTCTTGGTAGAAATATTTGTAGATGATACTATTTTCACAGGGCATGATGATCTTTGCAAAGAATTTTCAGAACAACTGAACAAGGAATTTGAAATTTCTATGTTTGGTGAAATAAAATTCTTTGTTGGTCTTCAAATTCAACAAAATAAGAATGGCATCTACATCACTCAATCAAAATACATCAAGGAGATATTGAAAAAGTTTGGTATGGAGGACTGTAAACCTGTTGGAACTCCTATGTGCACTGGATTGAAACTTATCAAAGATGATGAATCCAAAGAGGTAGATCAAACATTGTATAGATCTATGATTGGAAAATTGCAATACGTAGTTCATACCAGGCCAGATATTGTCCTTGTAGTTGGTATTGTTGCAAGATTTTTAGAAAAGCCAAGAGAAACTCACCTGATGGCAATCAAAAGAATAATGAGATATTTGAAAGGAATTGAAGATTATGACTTATGGTACAAATTTGGAGGTAATTTGGATCTAAAAGTATTTACTGATGCTGATTGGGAAGGAAACCTTGATGACAGAAAAAACACAAGTGGAGGAGCATTCTTTCTTGGAAAAAGATTGGTTTCTTGGACAAGCAAAAAGCAGAATTGTACATCCCAATCTACAACAGAGGCAGAGTATGTTGCTGCAACAGTAAAATGTTCAAATATTGTTTGGTTTAAGCAGTTATTGCAAGGAATGAAGATGGAAATCAATGAGCCAGTTGTCATGTTCTGTGACAATACTAGTGCAATCAACATATCTAAGAATCCAGTGATGCATTCCAAGACCAAGCTTATTACAATAAAATATCATTTTGTTAGAGAATTGGTGCAAGACAAGGAGATCAAATTGGAATATGTCCATACAAAGGAACAAATCACTGACATATTCACAAAGCCTTTACCTAAGGATGCATTTTTGTATCTTAGAGGTAAGTTAGGAGTCATTCCCCTATCTGAAGTCCACTAAAAATAAGTTCTAGTGATGCATCAACGCATATAAGATTGAACATCCATCTGTTTGTGCAGTTTAATTAGAAATCATTGCATATGAATCAGTACTAAAGGTACATTACAATTCACTTAACTTCTTTCATCTTTGGAATATTTTGTCAAAGAGGGAGAGATTTACTGTCATATCCTTATGAAATTTGTGAGATTTGAAAAAGTTTTCCATGAAGTCCCTTAACAGAGGGAGATTATTGAAAGAGGGAGAAGTTTGTTATCTTGTTGGACTTGTTTTTAAAATTTCATTCTATTATGACATGTTGTGTTGCCATCAATGCCAAAGAGGGAGATTGTTGGATAATGTTGTCCTTGATGTCACACAAATGTCATATCAGTCATTAGTCTCAAGTTCACCAAGTTCAAAAATTCTGCAATGCAATCTACAGTGCCAACCGAGCTCACTCAGTCATTAAAGGAATCATGAAAAAAAAAATAGTGTTCACCGAGTTCACTCGGTCATCAAACAAATCATGAAGAACTCAGTATTAACCGAGCTTCACTCGGTCTCCAAAGCGTAGTTTCCACCGAGCTCACTCGGTCATCAATGAAATCATGAAGAAGTCAGTATTAACTGAGCTTCACTCAGTCTCCAAAGGATAGTTTCCACCGAGCTCACTCGGTTATCTCAGGAAATTCAGTACTTACCGAGTTCTCTCGATGATTGAAGGATTGTCACGAAGTTCGCTGTATTAACCAAGCTCATTTGGTTAACAAAGGAATTATTTTCTGAACAAAGTTTACCGTGCAGGGTTGGCCAGTATAGGGATTTGCAAATTAATTACTTCTAGCTGACTGTTGTAATTGTTTGTTTAGTCAGTGATTCGAGCCGACTTAGATAATCTGAAAGGTATATATGGTCATTCCAGTTATGAATTAAAAGTGTGAGATTGTGAGAAAAAAGTTATGAATGTGAATCATAGTATGAAATGAAAAGGAAAATGTTGAACAAGGTCTTATGAAGGATAAGATGTGTTGAAGGAGCTGTAAAGTTGTATTTGATCAATAAGGATCCAGTCAAGCATAACAGAGATCTGTAATCAGCAAAGATAAGTTATACATTATATCAGGTCACTTCATTGTTGCTTTCTAACCATTGTAATGGTGAATTCAAAATCTCTTAACAGAGTTGGTTTACCAGCCATTCAATAAATCCTCTAACAAGGTGACAGTTCAGTTGAATTGTTCTAAAGACCTCTAGCAAGGCCACTCCTAACAGGGTGATTAAATCCTTTAACAAGGTCACACTTAACAGTGTGTTTTTGTAACCTTTAACAGGGTTGGCTCCTAATAGGGCTCACTTCAGAAGAGTGAAAAATAGTATCTAGTTACATTGGTGGTTTTTTACCATATTGGGTTTCCACGTTAAAACTGGTGTCTCTTGTGTTCTTAATTGTTGAATTACTTTGTGCATGATAACATATCAGTTCTTAATATTTATCATTTAATGCATTATCAAGTTTTAGCATTTTATATTAATCAGATCAAGGGTATATTCAGACATCTTAGGGACTATGGAAAGTTTTGTAGTAACTAATTCACCCCCTCCCCCTCTCAGTTACTCTATTCTCATTTCCATCAACTTCTGTGTTGTCAACATGACAACTTGTGAGAGTAAAAAAACTCCTAAGTGTCTCACCTAAATAAATAATAAAATAATGCATTAACCTAAGTAAACTTAAGTAAGTGTAGATAGTAAATGCTTATTTACAACAACACCCCCTCTTAAGTGCAACTTAGGGGAATGCCCTTAAGCTTACAAAATCTAAGATGAAATGTAGAATGGGTCTCATCTACTAGGCCATGTTAGGTACCCATGTACATAATGAAATGGAATCTCTCATAAAGTGGAGAAAGAGGGAAAACCTCGTAGGAAAAGCTCTCCCCTAAAAAGAGAGATGAAAAGGAATTCATGGATGTATGGAGTAATCAAGACACCCCCCCCCCCCATTATGACATACATCTAGTATATACATAAGAGAACGATAAGAAGAGAAAGAGAGATAGAATAAGCTCCCGTAAAAAAAAGAATGCTTGCCAATGACTGCTCTGATGAAGAAGCTGATCTAAGACTACAGAATGGTGTTCCTCCCCTTAGGAGGAAATAATTCCAAAGGTACAAATGAGATGCTTCCACTATGTGTGGAAAGAATCCCATAGATAAGTGATGTCTCTAAAACATGCTCAACTAGTTGAAGAACCTATCTCAAAGAACTATATTATCTCCTTAGCTAATGAAGAACCCTTCTGCAACTGCTGATCATAAGTATCCACAATCACTTCAACCTATAATGATTGATCATGTAGAGAATGAACAAGAGGGTCAAATGGATCCCTCATAAAAATTGAAGAAGGTGCTACTACACCAAGAGAAAGAGGTAGATCATCAATACTATCCCCCAAATCTATCACTAATGCTGGACCTAGAAGACTGGATGTACCCTGCTGTGTTGGACCTATCAATGTGGCTATATATGCATGTGGACTAGACTAATATAGTGGCCTCTCATTGTAACTATTGATAGAACCCCACATGTCTGAATCTGTTGAAGCACTATTTTTAGTGTCACTATAAGTTTCCATATGATATGATGTGTGAAGAGGATTAAAGAATAAGCTGGGTGAACTTTCTTCAAAGTGAACATCTTTTTTTACAAAAATTTGACATGTCTCTGGATCCAAGAGTCTATATGCCTTCACACTACCTTCATAACCAATGAAAGTACAAGATTGAGGTGACTATTCCTTGCATCCCCTAGAAGATGTATTTGCCTATGCATGACAATTGAAGACTCCGAAGTGTGTCAAAATAGGTTTTTTGTCACACCATGCCTCAAAAGGAGTTTTTCCATCTAAGGCTGGATGAGGAGACCTATTAAGAATGTGAGTGGCACTACAGATTGATTTGACTTTGAGTGATGGATCTAGGGACTTGGTTTGTTTCATGCAACTTTCCATAGACTTAAGAGTGTGGATCCTCAAAGCTATAACATCTGCCTTATGTAGACTAAATGCTGGTGGAGTCTGAAGACCAATTCCCTCAAGGCTACAAAAGTCTTTATGTCTTTTGTTCACATATCTACCTCCATTGTCCATTCTTAGAAATTTAATGGATTTCTTAGATTTCTATTCAACATGAGTCTAGAAGGCTAGAATCTTGTCCAATACTTCATTCTTACAATGAAGAAAGTAGACCCAAGTGTATCTTGAAAAGTCATGAATAAATGTTAGTACGTAGCGACCCTGGCTAATTGCAAAAGGACTTGCTAATACCATGTGAACTATCTATAGAACACTTGGTGCTCTTGAATATTTCCCTCTCTATAACTTCCCCTTTGGATGCATATCCACTAAATCTATTAAACATTCACCATGGGAAAAGTTGATTTGAGGTAGACCTTTGACCATTCTATTTGAGAAAAGTTGTCGAAGGTAGTAGAAGGAAAGATGACCAAACTGCTTATGCCATAATTTCATGTTTGAATTTGATTGAGATAACAATTCCTTTGAAGGAGACTTGGGCAAAAATGAGAGAAAGAATACAACCTTTTGTTATGATTCACTTTCCCCATTGCAACTGATGAGTCATCTTTAAGATTGTAAACCTATATTGAGTCTAGAAGAAACTCAACTCTATGACAATCTCGAAGGTGAGTGATTTGGTAGATTGATAGGAGATTTGAACTTAGGTTTGGAACATAGAGAACATATTGAAACTCTCCATTTTCCATCTCCACATTTCCTTTCCCTTTAACTTCCACTTTGATATCATCTCCTACGAAGATGTGTAGTACCTTAGATTGTTGCATTGAAGAAAAATCCTCCTTTGAAGAACCCATATGATATGAGGCACCTGAACCAAGTATCCATTCCTTTGAAGAATTTGAATTTTCCATGAGTGTTTTCCCTTTGCCCTTTGAATATGAAGAAGACCCTTTCTCCTTATAAGCATTAGGCAATGGAACATTATGTTTCTTCATGATGTTGGTCAACTCATCAATCTTTTTAATATAACACTCATGTTCTTGATGACCCATTTTCTTGCAATAGACACACTTTTTCTTCTCCTTCTTATTGTCCCCCTTATTGTTTGAATTAGAGGAAGACTTCCCTTGTTAATTGGATTGTGGTGTTGTCTTTTCTACATCCTCTAATTTGTTCTTCCATTTCTTCTTCTTACCCTTTACTTGATTTGAAGACTATCTAGCTAAAATTTGAGAACCCTCATTGTTGGCCACCAATGCTTTAGACTTAGGTGATTTGAGAATCCCCATTGATTTCAAATTCTTTTCTTCAATATCCAATAGATTAGCATATTCATCAAAAGTGACTTTCTTATAGGCAAACCCAAAGGTAGTCTTTGAGGTGTTAAAAGAAGAAACAAATGTGGAATACTCTGATGGTAGCTTGTTATGAATGAGATAGATCAATCTATCATCTTTAATAGAACTCCCACAATCAGTAACCTTTTCCCTTAGTTCATTCACCTTAATGATGAAATCTTTTATTGAATCAAATGAATTAGGATCTAAAGAGATAATCTTATCTTCAATTTTGAAAATATCCTCTTCAGACACTTTACCATATAGGCTTTCAAGGGTATCCCATGCTTCCTTGGATGTAGAACACTTCTTAATTTGATACATGATCTTATCATCAATTCCCAAACATATATAACCTAGGGCTTTCCTATCCATTGCTACCCAAGCTGAAATATCAGTTGTTGATACTTTATCACCTGTTGGTTTAGGAAGAGTACCATCTACATATTAAGAAACTCCATCGTGCATTAAGTGATAACACATTTTTATGGACCATGTAGCATAGTTATGTGTAGTTAATTTTGGAAACTAAAAATTTCTCATAATGAAGAAAATGAAACAAAATTGCAAAAAAGAATGAACACAACACCAAGAACACCCCCCCTTCAAAAATCAAGAAACCCCCCCAAAATAGATGCTTTTGGCACTTTATAAGTAGTGAAATTACAATTGCCACTTACCAATTTTGGCCTTTGTCAACTTCTAATTTTTCCTGTTACAACCTCTTAATGGATTACAAATCTAGAACTTTACAATATGCTACAATTATGAAGCAATACAAAGCCAAGAAGGGCCCTATTTCTGAAAGTGACACTTTTGTCCACACAACCCACAATCTAATTATAGATCTAGAAATTAGATAAAAAATAATGCACTTTCAAAAAAAATGAAACCTATTTTCGACTCTAGATGTGCCTGTATGGAGCATTTAAAATTACAAAATGTAGGATTATGTAGGTACAATCACCAAAAAATGCAATTTCTAAAACATCTATGCACCATAACCAAAAAAGAGTTACACCACTAAAAATTTTAGAAAATTCTACCCAATTTCAAAAAAAATTGCACCTAATTTTGAGTCTAGATGACTGAGATATGGCCTCCCAAATTTGAACTGCAAAATCAAAAATCAATCTGGAGAGGGGTTGCATTAGCAAAAGATAGGGTTAAATTTGAGAGTCATATGACTATCTCAGTAGTTCAAATTGGCCCTAAAATGATGGTCAAATGGTTGTCAAATTTAGGCTCGTGGATCAATGACATCAATGACCTTCTACCCCATAGATATAATTGTATGGTCTAGTACGACTACCTGGTGTGCATTGTATGGACCAGATGAGATGTTGGGTATGGTTGCTTGCATGTTTGTATAGCTCATGAATGTGGTAGATGATGTAGGTATGACATGTCACTATTGATTGTAAAAGCTAATGTGGTTTGGATCACTGACTATATTGTTGCATGTCAGCATAGTTGTCAGTGTCATGGCCTGTGTACATGTGGAAAAAATTCCTTTGGCTAGGTGGAAGGGAAAGTTAGTGATGCATGTTACTGACTAGATAGAGAGGGCAAGGTCTACTATCTATTTCATGGCATTTTTACATGGGCTTGATAGCCACATGGATCCACGTGTTACAGCGAGAGATGGGTCTGTGGGTGGGAGCACTAATTGCCAAAAAGTTTATTGTATCGTTGGGATCTTGTTTTATGGTCACTAGAATAACAAGGTTTTATCCCACATTCATGGGTTTTCATAGTTGCAAGGTACATAAAAGTCTGCACCCGTAGGAGAAGAAAATAAAAGGCCCACTTGGATAAGGTGGGTCGTCGGCTTGTGGTAGATGCCAGTTCTATAATTCTCTCCTTGGTGTAATTGAGGGCTTGCCAAAAATTTGTTTGTGCAGTTGACCGATGGAAGTCTATGGCCTAGGAAAACTTATATGCACTCACTACCTTTGATGTTGAATAGTCCAAATTTATATATGCCTGCAAATTAAATAATTCAATATACCCTACGAAATAAAATAACAGAATATACAAATTGCAAACTAGGTTGTGATTGCCTAGTTCTACAAAACAAATTTCTCTTCTACTAGCTTGACTAGGAAAAATAATTTTTCAAAAATTAAAAATTGAAAAAGTAGAGATCAAAATTCAAATCCAAAAATAAATAATCAAATTGATTGAATGACCATACCCAATTGCAAATTGGTGCCTTTGGGTGCTAGTTTGCCAAAAATTTTGCCTCACGATCAACTTTAGCCCTACATAGGCAAATTTATAGTTGATCTTCACCAAATTGACATTCTCGATACAATGGCGAGGTTAGATTTGGCTCTAGATGCTCCCAATTTCTATAGATTCTCTAGATTCAGGTTGAGGTTTTGAAGCATGAATAGTCTCAAATGACTATGTGTAGAGAATCTCCTCAAGCTTTAATACCATGTAAGAATTTGGCTTAGGCGAGAATTCACCCAAGACCAAGGAGCTCAAACATAAGCACAATAGTAGACCAAAGAGAGAGTATGATCAAATGACAATATATTCATTCAATATGCCATATGCAAGTACACTAAGAGTGCCTATATATAAAGGCCTCTAGAGAGCTTCTAGAATGCATAGAAGTCAACATCATGATAAGTCATACAACTAGGCACATGTCCACCAAATATGGGTTATCCTCCATTAAGCACAGAAGTAAGTGCAACGATGAGAGGATAGGATTACAATGGTGTAGCATGCAAATCAATGTAGATAACAGGTGCTAAATTAGGAGTGCGAATAACTATGTTGTCAACATGACAACTCAAGAGAGTACACAAACTCCTAAGTGTCTCACCTAAATAAATAATAAAATAATGAAAAATAATAAAATAATGCATTAACCTAAGTAAACTTAAGTAAGTGTAAATAGTAAATGCTAATTTACACCAACATGGATGATAGAAAGAGCACCAGTGGAGGAGATTTGTCTCTTGGAGGAAGATTGGTTTCTTGGTTAAGCAAGAAGCAGAATTGTACATCTCAAAGTACAATAGAAGCAGAGTATGTTGTAGTAGACAATAATTGCAATCAAGTAATCTGGATGAAGCAGATGCTAAAGGATATAAGGCTAGAAATTAGTGAACTTGTTGTTATACATTGTGATAATACAAGCACAGTAAATATGTCTAAGAATCTAGTATTGCATTCAAAGACTAAGCACATTTCTATTAAGTATCATATGTTGAGAGAAAACATTGTAGAAAAGGAAATCTAATTGGAATATGTGAGCACTAAAGAGCAAGTTGCAGATATATTCACTAAGCCTCTTCCTAAAGAGACTTTTGAGTATTTGTGAGGTATGCTTGGGGTTATGCCCCTTCCTACATCAGAGTAAGAAGATGTAAGAATGTATTAGTCAAGGATAACAAAGCACCATTATTTTTTTGGATTGGATGTTGATTCTTCCTATATGAGGGAGTATCTATGATTAACAAAGTCACTAAGGACTCATATTGATGTTGTTTTGAATAGTGTCTTTTGACACTCAAGCTAAGGAAGTACTAGTTGTTGTAGAGTTTGATGCAAAGATGTTGGTTGTAGAAACCTTTGACATTGATGTCAATGGGGGAGAATTTGGAATGAAAAACATAACACTACGGGGGAGAGATTGGCATGAAAAACATTATGCTAACTATATGGGAGAGTTTAGCATGAATTTGTAATAAAAGTTTGGTATAAAGTACATTGAGGTATATCAATGAGGGAGTATGATTGATGAAGAGGATTTGAAGAATGTTTATCTTTTGTTGGTATTCTTGGAACTATTATTTTTCATCTATGTTGCCATCAATGCCAAAGGGGGAGATTGTTGGAAAATTGGCAAGATTGGAGAGATTGGTTTGATGATGATATGTTACATTCATGACTGAGTTTGTCATTGATGTCAACATATCATGTTTCATGTCTTGTATGGTATTTAACAGAAGAATAGCAGAAAGATTAAGTTGGTACAGATGACTAGTTGAGCATGATAACCACCTAAGGTTATTGGAGATACTTCTAAGCATCTAGGATATGTAATTAACATCATAAGAAGAAAGGAAAAGTCTAGAAGAAGTTATGTAAGTTTTGGTTATGTTTGTTCTAAGATAGAGTTTACAGAGGCATGTTCTGGTAAGCTTGTTATATCTCTTAGCAGAGTTGATATCTTGATGATCAATGTTAAGGACATGAAGATGACATGTTGAGGATGTTGTGGATAAGCTTTCTCATCATAACATTGCATGTACAGAGAGTTATTCAAGTTGCAAGGTAGAAGATTTGTGTTATCGCTAACTATAATGTGTTCTTAATTAGGTCCTACAATAATTAGTTGAGAAGGACTAATAGCTGACTCATGTATTGTTTTATGGACTTAGTATAAAGGAAGGACATTTTACTTTATCATGATATGTGTGGATATGAGGATATGCAAATTGTAGATTTTTAGAAAGTAGCAGAGGATGCAAAGTTGAGTAGAGAATAATGGAAGTGAAGGAAAATTCATTGCCAAGGTTTTTCTAAGTGATCCAAGGATTAGTATTTGGATTTTACGTTCATGACCTAGTCTACAAGGTCTAATAGTCTAATTGATAGGATAAAGGAAAGTACAGAGGAAAGAAGAAGATACTAGTAAATTATTTGTTTGAGTAGTGAGCTCTTCTTGTAGATGAAATTGCATGTTTGGGTAGTGGGCTCTTCTTGCATATATTATACCACAACTCTTAACATGGTAATAGGAATTAAAAGTCTCCTAACATGGACTCATTGTACTAAATGTTGTAATGGAATCCTAATAGGGTATATCCTCTAACAACAAATATTTATATTAGTACATCATCTTGTGGGCATCATTCTCATCAAGGTTTTCCCTCTAATAGAGGGTTTCCTAGTCATCATATTTGGTGTAATTGTTTATGTGCATCTTTGTACAATTTTTTTTTACTTTGATTGAATGGTTAAGTTTGTTTAATGAAGATTAGTGGTCTAATTATTGGATAACTAACCCACCCCCAACCCCCCCTCCCCCCTCAGTTGTCTTGGTGGACTATTCTTTCTAAGAAAAGTTAGAGAGACTGATGAAGGGTAAGCAAGAATCATTACCATCCACTAAGAAAAGGGTCAAGTAGACCACAAGCAGATTGGCAAAGAGAAGGAAGACACTATAAGTTAGTGATTCTAAAGATTCTAAGGATGAAGTAGAGGATAGACTGGTAGAGCAAGCCACACAAGAAGATAGAACACTAGTAGGAAAGAAAGCATGGAAGCCAAAGGTAGAAAAACTTAATTTGATAACTAATTAATGATGAAAATTTTGTATAGTTGAATAAATATTATAGTTTGTACAATAATATGAATAGAAAGAAATTAGAGAATGCAATAGTCAGAAATATGATCTTGCAAAATATGAGGTTTGATAGCATTCCGAATAAGATACCAGAAGATCTATATAATATGTTGTTAAATAGTAAGAAAAGAGTTATGGAAGAAGATACTAAGTTAAAAGAGACCATGGTTGATAAAATGTGTGATGTTAACTCTAAGGAGGACTTTAGATAGAATTTTGAAGGGTATTGATCCTCTATTGAGGAACAAAAGAAGATAAATTGTTCTGATGGGAGGAAAATATAAAGATGTAAGAAAGGAAACTAAGGAGGCCATTGGAAAATACATGACCTTAGTTCCTACAGTAGTAGAGGTGAGTGCATAGTCCAAACATGAGAGTCTTGTGTATGTACATGTAGGAAAACCTTCCAATGATGGGGAAGAAGCATAAGAGACACAACAAGCATTGTCACCACCACATATTGTTATGGGTACTAAATCCATGCAAGTGGACAATATACACATAACTATGGATACATAGGAGAATATTCTTGCAATAATTGGAAAATCCATTATTGGAAATATTAGAAATTATTCAAGCACTGATGATGATGAGGAATAGTAAAAGAAGAAATAGGCCAAGGAGAAGAGAAAAGAAGACGTAAAGAGGAGAGCAAAAAGGAGAAAGGTAGAAAATAATAAAGAAGAAGATGAGAAGAAAGAAACAAACAGGTTAGCATAAGTAAAGAGGATACAAGAGGCAAATAAAAAGCAAGAAGAAGAATAAAAGAAAAGGAAAGAAGAAGAGGAAAAGATAAAGAATGAAGAAGAGGAAAGGAAGATAAGTCAAAGAAAGAAGCTAAGAAAATTGAAGAAGAGAGGAAGAAGGGTAAGGAAGAAACGAAGAGTGTTGAACTAAAAGCAATAATACTTATCCTAGTAGTAATTCTAGTAGCATCAACAACAATATTAGTAGTTCCATCTGATGATGATTATGGTTTGAAGGGACTAATGAGTTCTTTGATCAAGTTCCTCCAAAAGAAAAAATATGTAAAGTCTTTGGAGAAGACTCTAACTGAAGTCTTGGATAGAATGTAGAAGACAATTACTACAATTGTATCTAATCCAGACTTGCAATCAAAATCAAAGGCATTGGTGAAGACCTTTGGTGAGGAATTATCAACTTTAGTTGAGGCAGCTTCAATGTAAGCACAAGCCAAGCATGATGCGAAACTATTTGATACAATGTGCATAAATGTGAGAAATGACTTAAAGGAAGTTAATGTAAGAATCAAGAAGTTAAGGAAACACATTGATGCAAGTAAGAATTTTTATGGATAGTGCATCTTGTCATACAAGTACCTAAAGTCTTTGACAAAATGAAGAAGATAGTTACTACAATTGTATCTAATCTAGACTATTAGTCAAAAGAAAAAACGTTGGTAAAGACCTTTGATGAGGAATTCACAACTTTAGTTGAGGTAGGTTCAGTGCAAGCACAAACCAAGCATGATGCAACACTATTCAATACAATGTGCACAAATGTGAGAAATGAATTAAAGGCACTTGATGTAAGAATGAAGGAGTTAAGGAATTACATTGATGAAAGTAAGAAGTTGTATGGATAGTGCATGTTTTCATACAAGTACCTGATAGACTTTGAGATTCAGTTAAAGGGTAAGTTGAGTGATCTTGACACACTCACTATAAAATTACAACTCCTTGAGACTAGTGTTGAGGAATATGGAACATAAGTAGAGAAGATCCATAATGTAATCAATGGTTTGGAGTTTGATAAGGAAAATGTAGATAGAATAATCTCTACTCTTAGAGAAATCTTGTTTCTGAAGATCATCATTTTGTAGAGGCATTTGAAGGAATGTCTTGCAGCAAAGACTTCCTATTATAAATTTGCCTATACTAACTTGAGCGCAGTTGAAGTGGCATCTTATACACTATGCATACTAATCAGTATCTTTGATACAATGAAGGAGAATTGGAAGAAGGAATTGGGAAGACTAAAACTTGTAGATGCAAATTGTTTCTCTAGGACATCAAGTTGATCAACGACAGGTCCCAAGTTTTTGTGTACAATTTTTGACAACTTTTCTATTGATGTCAAAGGGAGAGTAATATGTAAAGAAAATTGTATGTATAGAAATGAGTATTAATATGTAAATTTTATGATTGCATATGTAAGGGGGAGTACACTTATGTAGCAAGGTAAGGAGTGATAAGGAATGTAATGATCCATCAAAACATGAATAAAATTGTTATATTTTGAAGGAAATTTTGCGTAGTTACTTTTATTTGTTTTGTTATGCATGACATCATTTTGGGACTTATCCAATTTTCCTAAATGTTTCCATCAATGTGAAAGGGGGAGACTGGTAGAAATATGGTTAGTAATATGTTTTCAATGTTGTCATTTATGGAAACATATATTCAATATTTCATTTATGCATTTAGAGTTAAAAAATTGTCTAAGTGTTAGATAGTTTGGAGTAGCTCGAAGACATATATAATGTGTATGGACAACATGCTTTAAATTATATTATGCATAATTGAGAATAGCTTTATGAAAATACCATTATGAAAAGGTTAAGTTTTTAGAGGTGTACAAATAGTACAATGGAAGTTATAGTTGAAATACCAGTACGTGTATTTGACAGAAAGAAACAAAACATAGTAGAGAATTGAGTTGTACAACTTAAGGAATTATTTTGGTGGTAAAATAATTACTAATTCATGATGAGATGACTTTTTGGATGTTATTTCATAATTTATTTTATATTATATCAAGCATGTGAACACATTAAGGCTGATTGAGCAAAGAATTATTAGTTTTCCAAGTATATATATAGATCTTATCTTGCATGAAGAATGTGAAGTTAATGAGATGATATATGACATGCAAGATATTGTACAAACATATTGAAATTTATATGAGCCTTATGTGATGTGAGATCTGATGTATGATTAGAGAAAGTGTGAATTACTGTAGTGAGAAAGTATTGTATTTATATCTATTCTTGTGAAGAACTTTATTGTATAAATGCATGTTAGGGCAGTGGGCTTCTCTAGCATGCATTTTATTTTATTTACCAACTCAAAATAGGTTTGAAGTATCTCCTAACAAGGTTGAGGCTTCTAACAAGGATTATTCCTCTAACAAGGACTTGAGACACTATATGTACTTCATAGGCTCCTACAAGGTCAATATCTTTAAGATGATCCTTTTGTTTAGTGAATCATCTTGTGGGTATCATCCCCACTAGGGTTTTCCCTTGGCTAGGGTTTCCCTAGTTAAAAAATAATGGTGTTATGAGTTCTCTATGTGTGTGGTTATATTCACTATTCGAAATTGTTTATTTACTTTCATATGAAAGTTATATAGTAATTAACAATATTCAATTGTGGACAAAAATTTGTAGAATACTGATTCACCCCACCCCCTACCACCCCCCCTACTTAGTATTATATATTTCTAATAATACATGGTAGATATAAAAATGTATTGAAAGCCAAAGTATATAGTCCAAGTGGTAAATATGATGAGATAAGGATGAAAGGAGAAAATATTGTTCATTATGTGAACCAAATCAAATAAGTTGTGAGTTCTATCAAAGCGGCTAGAAGAGTCAACAATAATGAAGAAGTTGTAAGTAAAGTTCTTAGAACACTAGTGCCTATTTTTTCTATAAGAGTATCTTCTATTTAGGAATTTAGAGCTATGCCTGGTAGTGATCTTACTCTTGATGGGTTGGTTGATCATTTAACTACATTTGAATTAAGTAACTCTGATGATAGTGTGCATAAGATAGAGAATAATTTCAACTCATCACTACCCATTGGAAGTGAAATGAAAGTAAAGAGTGGTCAAGATGAAAGTGATTTAGATTCATAGGAAGATATACTATTTGAAAGGAGGCTACTGAATGGTAAAGTAAAATTCAAAGGAAAACTACCTTTGATATGTTTTAAATACAATAAAGTTGATCATATTGTTGCTAAATGTCCCAACAAGAACAAGAATGACAAAAATGACAAGGAGACAAATATAAAAAGAAAAAGGACTACAAGGAAAAATGGAAGAACTAATGCTACATTATTGAGGAAGAGCACACTGAATTAGAAACAAAAGATGAGAAGGAAAAAATAGAAGTGGTATAAAGGAGATCATTTTAAGGAAAGGTATAAGGAAGGAAAAGCCCTTATTTTTCATCCTAGTAAAAGTGAAAAATTGATTATTGATAGTGAATGTTCACATCACATGACTGGTGATATTAGTAATTTTGATAAGCTAAAATAATATGATGGTGCAAGTGTTAAACTTGGAAATTATGTTCCATGTCTTGTTAAAGGTAGAGGATCATTGATGCTAAATGATAAAATTATATGTGATGATTAATCTTGGATTCAAGGTCTAAAGTATTATTTTTTGAGTGTTCCATAGTTAAATAATACAAGTCACAAGTTGGAAAGAAAACAAAAGATAATCTATTTTACCTAGATCGTACTATTAGTACATGTCTATTTGAAAAACTTTAAGATGTGTGGTTGTGGCATAAGAGACCGTGTCATGTTAACTTTGAGAATATGGTCAAAGTAAGTATAAACAAGAAAGTGAGAGGCTTATTGAGACTGTGTAAACCTAAAAAATGCTATTTGTAAGTAATGCCAACTCAGTAAGATGACTTAGTCTAGTTTTTCAAGTAAGACACATTCAACTAATGATATTCTAAAGTTAGTTCATACTCACTTGTGTGATCCAATGAAAGTTGAGAGCCACTATGGAGATAGATACTTCATTCTATTTGTTGATGATTATTCTAAAATGATGTCAGTTATGTTTTTGAAGTTAAAATCTGATGCTTTACAAACATTAAAGTGGTATAAAGGTAGAGTTGAAAAACAATCTAGTAAACAATTGAAATGTATATGATCTAATAGAGGTGATGAGTATATGTCTAATGATTTCATTAACATTTTTTAGCATGGTATTAAGAGATAACCATATGCACCGAGGACACCACAATAGAATAGAATTGCAAAGAGAAGAAATAGATCAATTGTTGATTATGTGAGAACACTGGTATTGAAAAGAGAGTTGTACTAATATTTTAGAGAGAATCTATAAAAATTATTGTATATATTCTCAACCAAGTTTAGTTAAATAAAGGAACAAAAAAGACAACATATGAACTTTGGTATGGTATTACACCAAATGTAAGTTATTTCAAAATAGTTGAAAGTAGGTGTTATATTCATGAATATAGAAGGAATGGGAAATTTAATTATGAAGGTGATGAAGGTATATTCCTAGGTTACTCTACTAGGAGAAAGGCTTACAAATGTTTGAATAAAGTAAATAACATAATTATTGAAAGTGTAAATGTAAGAATTGATGAGTTTAGAGATAATAATAATGAGGAAAGAAAAAAGGAACCTAATGATTATACCAAGTTTGTGTATGCCTATGATGATACATCTACTACTATACCTAAGTACCAAATGAAATCTTTACAAAGTTACTTTGAGTAACTATAGAAGATGTTGAGAAACATAGTGCATCACCCAAGTCACAGACTATATAACCCAAGAAAAATGTTGAGCCCCAATCGAGAAATGATGATGTTGGAGATCACATAACTAAAACTTTCTTATATAAATATGTGAGAAGGAACAATTGAAAAGATAAAATGATTGGAGATAAGATGGTGTAATCATGACAAGAAGTAAGTTGAAGGATAATACTTGTTTGATTGTTGACTTTGAGCCAAGAATTGTGAAATTTTCACTTGAAAATGAAGATTAGATCATTGCTATGACTAAAGAGATATACCAAATTGAGAAGAAAAATGCATGGAAACTAGTGTCTAGACCCAAAGACAAAAGAGCAATTGGAACCTAGTAGATTTTTACAAAAAAATTAATGAGAATGGTGAAGTTGTGAGAAATAAAGCCATATTAGTTTGTAAAGGTTATGCCCAAGAAGAAGGAATTAATTATGGGGATATCTTTGTACTTGTAGAAAGATTGGAAGGAGTGAGAAAACTATTGGCATATGAAACTTACAAGATATTCAAAGTCTATCAAATGGATGCTAAGTCTGCATTTTTAAATGGAATACTGGAGGAAGATGTATACACTGAACAACCCGAAGGATTTTTGGTGCCAAATGAGAAGCACCTTGTAGGAAAATTTTACAAAGAACTGTATGGATTGAAGTAGCATCAAGAGCATGGTATGCAAGATTTCATTCACATTTGATCAAGATGGAATTTCTTAGAACAAGTGAGAATAGTAACCTACAATTGAAAAGTGAAGCTGAAATAAGGTATTGATTTCTAGAATATTTGTAGATGATGTCTATTTTCTAAGTGTCTAGATTTAATGAACAAACCTAATGAAAATCTAAAAATTGTGATTAAGTGGTAAAACCTAAAAGATTCTAGAACATTAAAAAAATTATATTTAAGCGATGAAACATTATGTTGATTCTAATGTTGACGATTGAAGTTGATCAAGTTAATGAAAAAATAAGGTGAACTTAGCATAATAATATTGTGAAGATCAATCAAAGAAAGTACTAAGTTAAATTGTGAAGTGTGTTTATTGGCTAGAAAGGGATCAAAAGAAAGAGTTTGAGTGAAGTAGGTATCTAAACAAGAAAGGTAGTGCTAAAACCTAATAGATAATTCTAGGTCACTTTCCTACCATTGTATTAAAACAATATCTTAACTAAGTAAACCTAATAGTCTTTTGAAATCCTATATGGTAATATTCAATAATGTTATTTTTTAAGTCCATTAGAGTAGGGGACTCTTTCAAAATGTCAAGGAGTTATAAGGTCTAGATGTTCTTTGGTAAAAATCCTCTAACATGGTTAAATTGATAATGTGTAGGTAACCTTTAACAAGGTTGGCTCCTAATGTAGCTCACTTCAAAAGAGTGAAAATATTTGGATTGCATATTCTTGGGTGGTTTTTCTCTTTACAAGGTTTCTACATTAATACTTGTGTGGTATTTATAAGGCCTATTTAATAACTTGTTATAATTGATTCACACCCAATTTTAGTTATCTAACAATTATTTCCATGTTTTGTTTCAAATCCCTCACGTTGCTCAATGTAAAGTTCCTCTTTCACAACTCTATTCAAGAATGTAGAGTTTATTTTGATCTAATTTCCCTTGGAGTTCTTGTGTGCTAAATATTCTAGGAGTATCCCAAATCATTCTAATATGACTATTGGTGCAAAGATTTCTCCATATTCTATGTGTTTGTCTTGAGCATAGCCTTTTTAAACAAGTCTAACATTGTTTCTAATCACTTCTCCATCTTTGTTCATCTTATTTTTGAATACCCATTTTGTACCAATGACATTATTGACATCTAGTTGAGTGACCAAGGTCCATGTATTGTTCTTAACTATTTGATCAATATATTCCTCTATGACCTTTCTCCATTCTTGATCTTTTAGAGCCTCTTTTGTAGCTTTAGGTTCCATGTGTGAGATTAGACACATTATCTCTCTCACTTTTCTTCTGATTATTACTCCAACATCCTTATCACCAAAGATCTATTGAACTGAGTGGTGTCTTTCATGTATTATTGAAAATTTGGCCAAGGAAATCAAATGATGTTTTCATTTATGGCAACATGATTTTAGTATGAATAGGCCAAATCATGAAAATAGAGCTAAGGCAGTTGTATTTAGAAAATTGTCTAAGTATCATGGAGTTTATCTAGATGAGAAGATACAATTTTGATTGGAAAACTTCATTGGTTAAACATTGGCATATGCATAGATAGGTATGAAAAGTAAAGAGAGTCATGATGACATGGCTAAGTGTGAAATTCAATACAAACTATATGAGAATAGTTATGGTTAATTGACTAGTAATGACAACATACATGAAATAATAGAGCATGAAAGAGAAATATGAATTACGGATTAAATAATTTTTTTGTACAAAATAATTATTTAACTAATTAGGGATGACATCCTAGATGTTAAACATATGTTATAAAGAGTTATTTTTGTATTTTTCCAAACATGTGAAAACTTGAAGGTTGGTAGGGTAGTTTTGTTAAAGTGCAATGTATAAAGGAAAGATCATGATATAAAAAGTTATGCAAGGATTGTATGTACTATGAAAAATTATGTACAAACTATATACATGTTATGTGAATTGAATGTTATGTGAAATCTGATGTATGATCATAGGTGTGTGAAGAGAAGAAAAAGAAAGAAAAGATATTGAAGATATCTAAAGTGAAAGAGGTCTTTGTATCTATCTCTTTTTGTATCAGATAACTATATTGTATATTTCATGTTTGGGAAGTGGGCTCATCTTGCATACATTTTAATTGTAATACCAACTCGTAATAGGATTGAAGAAACTACTAATAGGGTTGAGAATTTTAACAGGGTCTAGTCCTCTAAAAAGGATTGAGACACTATATGCATGTAATAGACTCCTAATAGGGTCAACATCCTTAACAGGATACTTTTGTTTAGTGGATCATTTTTTGGGTACCATCCCCACTGGGGTTTTCCTTTGGACAAGGTTTCCCTAGTTACCAAAATATGGTGTTATGAGTTTTCCTTGTGTGTGGTTATCATTATTATTCAACATTGTTAGTTTACTTTCTTATGCATGTTATAAAGTAATGAATAATATTTAGTTTTGGGAAAAAGTTTGTAGAATACTGATTCGCCCCCTCCCCCCTTCTCATTATTCCATATTTTTAACAATTGATGTCAGAGCCTAGTTATTTATAAGAGGCTTAACAACTTGAGTAAGATCCCTATGAATACGAAATAAGGAGCAACATTGCGTGCTACAAGTGTAACAACTTCAGACACACTGCTAGGAATTGTAGAGTGCCAGCTAATTAGAATGTACCTAATCATAGAAGGAGTACATTAGTGGTTAGTAATGCAGAAACTTTGGTCACATAGAAATATTTTCCAAAATAGATATGAGGAAAATGAATAAGAACCCAAACTTCAGAAGGAACAATAACAAAAATGTTAAGAGTGATAGTAGTAACAATAGTGAGAAAGATGAATAGATAGAACATATTGAATAAGTCAAAGAAGTATTTGTGAAGGAAAAAGATCCATCAAGTTCACAAATAGTATTGGAAGAATAGTATTTTGATGCACCCAATGAAATATTGAAGTCAACAATTATATGTGATTCATCCTATTTGAATTAATCGCTTTTCTATTAAAGACTAATCATCATAAAGGTATAACTAAGGTTAGAGATCAAGTTGATAGTTGCAAAGTTAGAATAAGGTACAGAAAGTCAAGAGGAAACTCTGGCTAAGAAGGCATGTAATTTGAGGATTTCATGTGTGAGTGCAAACAAAAACAAGTTTACCAGTTATTAGAAACAACTTTTATAGATTGAGTAGTTGCACAGTTGATGCAGAGATCATTTTGAAGATGATACAAGATATGCGAGAAAGATTATGAGTACCATTTGAATGTGTGAAGAACTTAAGGTTAGCAAAGAGAGACATGATGAAAAATTCAAGGAATATTGAAGTTATTTCAAGTGTGAACCAAAGGAATCCCTAGTTATGAAAATTTAAGTTATTTTATGAAATTGCAGTTACATTTTTGAAGATTTTAATCAATTAAGATGGAAAATCCCATAGTCTATGATATAAGTGACAGACCTAGGTATAAATTGAAGAAACATCCCTATTTATCTTTGGAAGATGACCATCTCGGAGTATTTTCACAAGTTTTACCTTCTTTTTTTTTGCATGTAGAAGACATTAGAGCTTGCATTCACTAAAAATTCAAAAATATTGGTGATAGTGATATCCACAAGGAGCGGAATGTAGATTGTAACAATGATTTATCACTAAAAAAAGGATAAGAACAACTAAAAGACATGAACATTATCAACCACATGTTTTACATTGAGTTTGATAACTACAAATGGAAGAGGATAATTCTAAGAAGAATTCATTTAGATATGTTTTGGGCAAGAGACATTCCTATAATTATTGATAACAATCTGATCCACAAACTTACTAGCCTAAGTAATGAAGGATGGAATCAAGTGAATGAAAAAAATGTGAATAAAAAAGTTGAAGTGAACCTAGTAAAATCTGATGGAAGGAACATTAGGATTGATCTGATAAAGAAAATTGATATTAGAAAGATTAGAAAAGTTATTAGATACAAGTTGAACTATATCTCTAGAGAGAATTGTGTGCCTACTAGATTCATCCATGTAGTTTATCTAATGGTAGCAATAAAGGATAAATTTAACATGTGCAATATTGTGAAACAATAGTTGTTAGAAAACATAGAAAGATTGAAGAAAACCAAGAATGTAGTGTTTGGATTTGAATCACTACTGACATTTGTTTTTCCAAGTGATTAGATAGTTCCTTGGTATGTTTAATCAAGAATGGGATAGTAATCAGTATACAATAAGAATAATAGCTAGACACTATAGAAGACAATCAAAAAAACAAAAAACAAAAGATATCTCAAAGATGATGAAGAAATTCTAGTCAGCCATGAAGCAAAAGTTCAAAATTCTACCAGCATTAGTAGAGAAATATAAGAATGGCATATGTTTTATGGTAGAAAAAAATGTCACATGCATGGAGGCAGTGGAAGCAAGGGTAAAATTTATTGAATGTATGGGTTATGAAATGACCAAGGAATTAATTGAGGGTTATGATAAGATAATCCTAGACTCAAAAAAGGACTTGACATGTCCTAGATGAGGGACATATGATGAAAAAATGAAAGAGGTATTTAATGAGCTCCATAAGAAGGAGATTAAGAAGAAATTTGAGAATAAGGTTGAGACAATGAGAAAGAAATCAATAATGAAACATGAAAAATTTAGAGAGGCACTAAGAATAGCTCTAGAAATGAGAGCTAGTGGACAAACTAATGTCTTAGTTGGTAAACCTCCACTAGTTGCAAGAGTAGGAGAAGGAATCAAAATAGAAGCATCATCTACTCAAGTACCAAGTACTCCCTATGAAATATTATCTCAAGTGCAACCTGTTGGGACTCAAAATCAAAGCCCTGATTTTGAGTACCATTGAGAAAATTAAGCCCTATAAACACTTCTTGATGCACTTGTACCTAGCTGTCCATTTGAGGCCTCAGAGGTGTTTAATGTTTCTAACACCTTTCATTTAGTGCATCTATGTGTTTCATGAAGTTAAACTGCCATTCCGAGTCATTTCGTGAAGTCCCATTTTGAGTATTTGTCAAATTTGCATTTTTGCCCAAGTGTCAAACAATGATAGGAGGCCTTGTTTGCAATTGAATATCTTGCACCTAGTAATATTTCATGACTCACCACTTTGGGAGTGTTTAGTGTCCATACTAGAGAACCTATGTTTCAGATTTTGAGTCATTTCAAATCCATTTGACTAGGTTTTCAATCCCTCAAAGTTGGTCATTTATTGTTGTCATGCTAATGCAATTTGTTCTGAATTTTGGGAAGCCCTGTTTGACTTATGCTAAAATTCCTTTAATATTGCATTTTAGAGGTCAGAGACATGCTATGTTTCCATTTTAAGCCTATGAAAAATCTATTTGATCAATTTTCAAATGTGATTCCAAATGCAATTTCTAACTTTTTACTGGTGTCAAGAAGTGCAGATTTGTCAGTACCCTTGTTTGTGATTTCATAACTTTGAATCCATGATAGGTGAGATTGAATGGATTGCACCACTGCATTATAATCTAAAAATAATTTAAGTGTGCCAATTTCCAAGTCTTGACAAATCCTTCTGCACACTTTTCTAAATCAATTCCATTTACAAAAAATGTTTTTTTGTCAGTATTTTCAATTTAAAAATTCTGAATAGGCTACTTTGACCAATCACAAATGTTTCTAGTTATTTTTCATGAGCTCAAATTCCAAACTTATATTGTCCTCATGAAAGAGAATCAAATCCCTAGTTTTTGTTTTCCCAAGTGTCAGTTTACCCAATTTTCAAAGACAAATCCAAGTGTGTTTCATTGTTTTCTGACATGTTTTTGTGTAGGTAGATTTGAGGGGGCAACTTTGGTTGTCAATATCTTCTGACTGAGAATTTTTCATGAGATGAGATTTGATGAGGTAGAAGTATGCAAGATAGAGAATTAGTGTATTCAATTTCAGAGCCCAACTAGGTGTTTATATTAGTTTTTGAAGCTAGGCAACAAGCCTGATTATCAAAAAATTATAGTTTATGAAAACAAGGTAAAAGGAGTTTTAATGATTAGTTAGTGCCCGATTTTGAATTCAGATTGTTTGAGATGATTGTTGGAACATTTTGGTAGTTTAGTTGTTTGAAAATAATTTTTTTTTAGTTGGACCTAGAATGGGGTCCAACTAATGTCACCCGACTGCTAAAGATTACACAAGTGGTAGATTAACAAGAAATAAATTAAGCACATAGGGAGAGATATTTTTTTGATTCTTATCTCAAAGAAGGAATTGAAATGGACAAGGCGGTTGAATATCTCCATGTTTTAGGGAGATTGGCCTCCATTGTTATTAAGAGATATGGTGAATTAATTTTTTTAAACAATTGATGTAACGCCATTAGAAGAAATACGTAAATCAATGACTATTTTGGAATGCTTGACTATTCTTGTCAATAAAAGATGCCTCCTAGGATTCATAAATTTGATAAAGTCACCTAATATAGAGGTAGCAAAACTTGGTCTCCATTTTTTTGGAATTGGTTATGTGGTCATTGCCAAATGATTAGGGTCCAAAGCTCATGGAAAAGGAGGATAGAATTGCTGCAATGAAATTTTTTCAGTTTCATAATGGATTGATTGGGGAGTGCTTCAAGAACAAGGAAATGCTCATGGATTCAAAGATGTTGCAAAAACTCAAGTTGCTATGAATCTGACCAACACTTTTTTTTTGCTCTACAACTCATAAGTAGAAGATGAAACCATTGAAAATAGGGGATCTGCATATATTCAGAGAGGAAGACATTGTGAAGAGTAGAGGGAAACCCATGTGAAATGGAGAAGTTTCTAGTTGCTAGAGAGGACATGGTAGGTGAGAGGCATTCTTCCAATGCATGAGGCAAGAATGAGGTTCAAGATTGTCATATGGTGGCAATCATTCTCCTCCTCAATGTGTCGTCACTTCGCCAAGATTAGAAGTCCAATAAATTCAATCTCTAAAGCCAATCTAGGTTTACTCCATTGTAAAAATACTAAAACCTGAACATGACTAAGCCCATTCAAATGTCCCTAAAAATAGAGTAATTAGCTGCTAGCCCAAGGGGAAGCTCCACATTATAGGCAGTGACAAAGAGGAAGAAAGTGACCAGTTCAAAAGGACCATGGTGTGAATGCAAGGTGCATAAAGGAGAAGATAGAGATGAAGCTATTGAGTTAAAAGATAAAACCCACAAGCACCAAAGGAAGAGGCCTAGTGCCAAACAAGAAGGGCACTTCATCAAGTTGCAAGCCAAGAAGAAATGACAGATGTTTTGGCTCAAGGGTCACTATGTCGAACTATAGGGAGTACTAACATGAACCAACAATCCAAATATTATCATGCTATATTTACAATGAACATGGTAAATCAGTGGAAATTAGAAGTAACTGTACTTATGGGTGGTGATTCAGGTTCTTTAGAAGAGTAGTATGAAGAAATTGTATGTGGAAAGCTAGGCTCTAAAAGAGCTAAAAGGATAGGTGTAGATGGGCTTCACTTCAAAGAGGGTGTCCATATATAAGGGAGGAGCAAAATAGAGCACCAACTAAAATGGAAGAAGCCACCAACTAAAGTGCAAAAAAGCCACCAGTTGAAGGGAAGGAATCCACTGACCTAGAGGGGGATGCCACAAGGGATATTCAGCTCAAGAAAGAGACAAAAGTAGAACTTATTAAGAGTGTTTCTGATTCTAGTACCAAAGTCATTATCATTAGAGGATATCAAACCTAAAAAGAGCAGGAAAATGGAGTGAAGGCAGATGTCCAAGTCTCAAAATGTATAGAGTAGAGAGAAAAATCTAAAAGACCAATATCCCACATTCACTGTGAACTAGGATTCCTATACATTTAAATATCATAACACTCAACATGCATTGTGTCTAAAAGACACGTGCCTTTTACAAGACAAGCGTACACTTAATGGGCTCACTGTGCATGCTAGATGGAGACAAAATAAGAAGTTTTGAATGAAGTGCCACATGTCACAGAAGACACATGGTGACAAGGTGCATTCCTGCATTATGGAAATGCGTGGAGTTTAAGGAATTAGGGAATGCGCTTGGGCACCATGTGGCAGTGGGCCCAGGTTGAGATGAGGTGGCCAACCTTGTTAACAAGTGACGTGGCAATAATCAAGCCAATAATAGCATGCCATGTGGCACATAGCTAGCACTCGTGTGGTCAAAAGAGAGTTGAAAATTGATGATAAAATATTTTAAAATATTTTATTATTTTAAAATGAACATGCAAATTGTTTTTAATTTTAAAAAGCATATTTTCTCTAGTATAAACTTCAAAAAAAATTTAATTTTTTTAATGTAAAATTCAAAAATTGTAGTCATAGAGCCCTAGTAGAGGAATGATTTTCAAAATGACTTTTAGGGGGTTGTTGATGGGCTAAATATGCACTCTAATATACTCTTGAAATTGGGAAGAGACAAGCTATCCAATTATGAAGTTGGTTTTTGCACAGAATGTTACTGGTAGAAAGTGATTTGCATGTTTTATCAGGTTTTTTGAGTTGTTAGTTGTACGATTCAGTGGAAAAACACCTCTAAACATGTTTAGTGACTCTTGTATCAAGTTATTTTGAGTCTTTGTGGTGTTTTGTCTTCAAATTGATCAATTCACACATATCCGGGTTTAGTTAGTAGATTTTTGTCTTTTGCTAAGATACTTTGCATTTGGAAAGGAAAAAATTGAAGGGATATGATTAGTAGTTGATGGGTGCAGGTAGAGAGAGGTTATTTAGCTTCTAAGGAAAGAATTCTGAGGGGACACTTGTCATCTTTTGATCAAATCTGAGAATTACTTCCTTGCTATATATTCTTTCTTCTTCTCTTTTCTAAAGGTTGTTGGTTGGTTTTCAATTTTCAATTCTAGGAGCTTTGCTTAGGCTATGAAAGCCATACACCCAATATTTCTTCTTGTATGAACAATAGTTTAAGTTTTATGCAAATAGTTTTTATTTGTTAGGTGATTTGTGAGTCATTTCTGTACATCTTTCATGTATTTGTTTTCAAGAAAAATAAATAAAGCATAACAAAGCAATTTACATTCATTTTGAATCTTGTCTCATGTTCATGGATCTGTGATTTCTTCTAATTTGTGAACCAAGACCATAAATTAGGTTGCATTTTGTTTAGGAATGTATGTGATTGAAGTATCTTGTTGATGGAACAAAGAGCCATGTAATTACTGTTGGAAATATAAATGGAGTAACTAAGAGGGGGGTGAATTAGTTACCACAAAAAAAAATCCACAAATCCCTTAATGTATGATAAAACTATTTACTGCTATCACTTGGTAAACATACTTAAAATATTGTAAATTGGTAAATGTAGTGTATGTTAAATTTAATAGATCTTAAACATTCACATTGATTAACATGCAAGCAAAAATAACATGAACATGTGAGACACTAGATTTAACGTGAAAACCCAATATGGGAAAAACCACCAAGTAACTAGCTACTGATTTTCACTCTTTTGAAGTGAGCCCTATTAGGAGACAACCTGGTTAAAGGTTACAAAACACACTATTAGGTGTGACCTTTTTAGAGGATTTAATCACCTTGTTAGGAGTGGCCTTGCAAGAGGTTATTAGAATAATTCAATAGAACTATCACCTTGTTGGAGGATTTACAACTGGCTGTTAAACCAACTCTACTTAGAGATTTTGGAATCACTGCTACAATGATAAGAAAGTAACAATGAAATGACCTGAATGAGATGCAATTGAATTTCTGATTATAGATCTTTGTTCTACTTCAAACTAGATCCTTCCTAATCGAATATAACTTTGCAGCTCCTCAAGGTTATATGACCATCCTTCAAATTTGCTCACACTTTCCTCTTCAAACAATCAATACACTTACATACTCGCTCATACATTTTATAATCTCAACTTGACCTTTCATTTATACCTTATAAATTATCAAGTCGGCTCAATTACAAGTTACAATTACCAATAATCATTACCATAGTCAGCTAGAATCAATACTTGAAACAATTAAACTTCATTTCTCAAATTAACAAAATCCTTCATTGGTTGACCCTGCTTGTTAAATAATGATCCTGAAATGATTTCTTGTGTTGACCAATAGAAGCTTGGTTAATACTGTGAACCTACAAAAATCCTTTGGAAACCGAGTGAACTTAGTGAACACTAACTTTCCTTTGTTAACCATGAGAGCTAAGTTAACATTTCTTTTTGCCACAATTTCCTTCAACGCCCAAGTGAGAGCGGTTAACATTGCTTTCTACCACAATTTCCTTTGACACCTGAGTGAGCTTGGTAGACACTGTCTATGCTGAGTAATTTCTAGGAATGCTCAGTAGATACAAAAAATTGCCTTGCTGACCAACTAAGCTTAGTAAGCACTATCTGCCAACCAATATAACATTTGTGTAACATCAAAGACAACACACAATTAGAAAATTGTATCCAACAATCTCCCTCTTTCGCATTGATGGCAACATAATGAAATTTGAAAAAAAGTCTTTTTCTGATAGAAATTTTTCTCCCTCTTAGATTTTATGCCACAAACTTCTTTAATGTAGTAATCTCCCTCTGTGGAGGAATTACATAGCTTCTTCTCCAAATAGATATGATAGTAAACTCTCCCTCAAACAAATTTTAGAAAAATATGATAGTAAACTCTCCCTTTTGACAACACATACGATATGAGTAATAATGCGCCTTGAGTATTGATTCATATGCAATGTTCTCTTGACTATGTCACATCAACTGATAGATCTTCAACTTGGTTCCTATTGATGCATCACTAAAACTTTATTTTAGTGAGCTTCAGATAGGGGAATGGCCCCTAACTTACCTCTTAGATACAAGAATGCATCCTTAGGTAATGGCTTGGTGAATATGTCTGCAATCCATTCTTTTGTATGAACATATTGCAATTTGATTTCCTTGTCCTACACTAATTCTCTGACAAAATGGTATTTTATAGCAATGTTCTTGGTTTTGGAATGCATCAATGGATTCTTTGATATGTTAATTTCACTTATATTATCACAAAATATAACAACTGGTTCTTTGATCTCAACCTTCATGCCTTCCAATAACCATTTAAACCAAACAATATTAGAATAGTTCACTACTATTGCAACATATTCTACTTTTGTTGTAGATTGAGATGTGCAGTTTTGCTTTTTGCTTATTTAGGCTACCAACCTTTTTCCAAGAAAGAATGCACCACCACTTGTACTCATTCTATCATCAATATTTCCTACCTAATCAACATCATTAAACACTTTTAAGTCTAGATTTCCTCCAAGTTTCTACCATAAGCCATAATCTTCATTACCTTTAAAGTATCTCAAGATTCTTTTGATTGCCATCATGTGATTTTCTGTAGGTTTTTCTAAGAATCTTGCTACTATACCAACTACAAGAGCAATATCAGGCCTTGTATGAACTATGTACTATAATTTTTCAATCATTGATATTTATACCTCTTTTAAATCACCATCTCTGGTAAGCTTTAATCCAGTACACATGGGGGTTCCAACTAGTTTTGAATCTTCCATACCAAATTTCTTGAGTATCTTCTTGATATACTTAGATTGAGTGATGTAGATGTCATTCTTTCTCTACTAAATTTGAAGACCAACAAAGAATTTAATCTCACCAAACATAGACATTTCAAACTCTTTGTTCTTTTTCTCTAAATTTTTTTTGCATAAATCATCATTCCCTATAAACAAAGTGTCATCCACAAATATTTCTGCCAAAACAATCTTGTTATTTGGTCCTTCCTTGACGTACAAATTACTATTATAATTATTTCTTTGGAAACCAATCTAAATAAGGTTGTTATTCAATCTCTCATACCATGCTCTAGGATCTTGTTTTAGACCATACAATGTTTTGTGTAATTTATAAACCATGTCCCTTTTGTCTAGATCAACAAAACCTTTAGTTTGTTCAATTTAGACTTCTTCATCAAGAATACCATTGAGAAATGTAGATTTAACATCCATCTGATATACCTCAAATATTTTATGTGTTGCATATGCAAGTAAGGTTCTGACACCTTCCAATCTAGTAATAGGAGCAAAATTCTAACCATAATCAATTCCTTCTTCTTGAGAATATCCTTTACACACCAATCTAGCTTTGTTTCTTGATACATTACCATCTTCTTTCAACTTATTCCTGAATACCTATTTTGTTCCAATCACATTTTTATCTTTAGGCCTAGGTACAAGAGTCCAGGTTTTGTTCTTTTCTATTTTCTCTATCTCTTCATTCATAGCTTCAATCCAACTCTCATTTTCCAATGCATCTTTGACATTTCTAGGTTCAAAATCAGCATGTAAACATTTACCTTTTAGCTCACTTCTTGTCATAGTACCTTCTGATTTGTCTCCAATAATATGATTTGGTTTGACATTTCTAGGTTCAAAATCAGCAAGTAAATATTTACCTTTTAGCTTACTTCTTGTCATAGTACCTTCTAATTTGTCTCCAATAATCCAATCTGGTGCATGATGCCTTCTGACATACTTGGCGAATATAGGTTCCTTGTCTCTTGAATGAATTGCATTTTCATCCTCTTGAACTTCAACCTTAGGTTCGAGTTGCTCAAACTCGATAGGTATTGGCTTGATAGCTTTAGATTGTGACTCAGTTTGAACTTCTTGCAATTCAGTGACTGAGGAAGACTCTGGAGTAGAAGTCTCCTAATTGATAGATATGTCTGGCAATGTATCAGGGTCAATGTAAACAAATCTCTTGTAATCTTCTGGTTCCTTTTTGGTTTCTTCTTTAGTCCTTTCTACAAACTCATCAACTTTCACATGTGCACTTTCTATGATTTTGTGAGTAGACAAATTCAAACATCTATATGCCTTACTCTTGCAAGAATATCCTAAAAATATACCTTCATCACCCTTCACATCAAATTTTTCTTTTGTAGATTCTTTCAAGATGTAACATTTACTGCCAAATACTTTTAGGTAACTTACATTAGGTTTATAGCCATACCATAACTCATAGGGGGTTTTGAATGAGTCCTTCTTCAATTGTACTTGGTTTAAGGTATAAAGTTTAGTGCTAATAACTTCCTTACAATATTTGATAGAAATATTCTTTTCAATCATTAGAGTCCTTACACAATCCATGATAGATCTGTTCCTCCTTTCAACTATTCCATTCTGCTCAGGAGTTCCAAGTGTTGATACCTTTCTTTTGATTCCTCTTTCAATGCAAAAGTTATTGAATTCATTGGAGATGAATTCACCACCTCTATCTGATCTTAAGCATTTCAATCTTTTCCCTATTTCCTTCTCTACTCTTGCCAAACACCATTCAAATTTCTCAAATGCTTCTGACTTTTCTCTTAGATACATAATAGACATCATTCTAGAGTAGTCATCAACAAAAAGAAAAAAGAATTTATCTCCACTATAACTCTCAATTCTAATAGGTCCACACAACTTAGTATGCACAATTTCCAAAATATCTTTAGATTGATAGTTTTTACTTTTGAAACTAGTCTTTCCCATCTTTCCAATCTGACAATTCTTATATAAACCAACATCAGGTTGTCTTTAAATTAGGAATGCCTCTTACTTTCCTAAAATTGCTTATTTTTACCATGTTATCAAAATTTACATGACATAACCTTCTATGCCATAGCCAACTTTCTTCAACTTAAGTAATAAAACATGAGCACTCACCAAGATCAAGATAAAACAAGTTACCTTTTGTTTGTTTTCCTGATCTAATTAGTTTTCCTTTGTCATCTAGTAGTCTTGCCTTGTCATACATGAATTCCACCTTGAATCCAATATTGATTAGTTGTGCCACACTCAAAAAATTATGTTTTAGTCCTTCAACCCAGTAGACATTATCACATACAAGTTCTTTGGTTACTGAGATGTGTCCTCTTCCTTTTATGCAACAAGGTTCATTGTTTCCAAACCTTACACTATCACCATCATAGTCTTCAAAGTGTTCAAAATTTGTTTTTTCACCATTCATATGATGTGAACATCCACTGTCTATGATCCATGCATCATTTTTGCTCACATGAGAGATAAGTGTCATCTTATCTTCTTCTTCATCATTAGATTCATCTTTTACGACAATGTAAATTATTTCATCTTCACTATTATCAGAATCCTTAGCCATAAAACATGTTTTCTTACCTTTGTCCTTGAATAATTTGAAATCTTTCTTGCCATTACACTTGTGACTTTTCTTCTCATCCGTGCTTTGTTTGTTTGGGCACTTAGCTGTAATATGACCAATTTCTTCACATGAAAAATAGATTAGAGGAACTTTACCTTTGTATTTTCCTCTGCCTCTAGAATATTTTCTTGCAAGTAGAACTTCAACAACTTCAAGATCACTGTCAGAACTATCCTCTGATTCTTCTTCACTTTTGACCGAGTGTCCTTTATTTTCTTTCCTTTTTCCTTAAGTGAAAGCTTGGCCTCAAATGCAAATTCAATATTCTTGAAAGCTGGAACATAATTGTCATAGTTATCTATCTCAAAAGTTGTCAATCTTCCTACTAGGGTATCCAAAGTTATCTTATGATTTGTTTCACAACTTCTTTCTTGAATTGTAGATACTCTAATTGCATAAATGGGAAGCAATGTTCTGAGAACTTTACTTAAAATTGTTTCATCCTTGATCTCTCCTCTAGAATCTTTGATTGCATTGCCACTTGCTTTGATCCTTTCAACATATTTGGTAATGTTTTCATCCTATCTCATTCTCATCTGATCAAATTGTCCTCTAAGGATTTCTACTTTGGCTCTCCTCACATTGTCATTAGCATCATAGTTATCTTTAAGCTTGTTCCAAATTTCAAAGACAATTTTCTAGTCCTTGATATCATCAAATTTCTCATAGCTTAGATCAGATGAAATGTCTATCATCATGGTGTTATGAGTCTTTTTCTTAGCAATGTCACCAATAGATAATGTACCAAGAGTTATGTATTCTTCATCAAGGTATTTCAATATTGAATCACCAATGGAAGCCAAACGAAGCATCATGAGACCTTGACATGCTGAAAATTTATCTCTATTAAGCCTTGGAATTTCTTTCTTGTAAGACATCCTAATCTTTAACTTAGGTCCCTGAAACCTTTCCTACAAGCACCAAAAGCTCTAATACCAATTGTTGGAAATATAGATAGAGTAATTGGGAGAGGGGGGGGGGGGGGGGGGGGGGTGAATCAGTTACCATAAAAATAAATCCACAAATCTCTTAGATGTTTGATAAAACTATTTACTACTGTCACTCGGTAAACATACTTAAAATGCTATAACTTAGTAAATGTAATGTATGTTAAATTTAACAGATCTTAAACATTCATAGTGATTAACATGCAAGCATGAAAGAAATAACATGAACACATGAGACACCATATTTAATGTGGAAACCCAATATGGAAAAAACCACCAAGTAACTAGCTACTGATTTTTACTCTTCTAAAGTGAGCTCTGTTAGGAGCCAACCTAGTTAAAGGTTATAAAACACACTGTTAGGTGTGACCTTGTTAGAGGATTTAATCACCCTATTAGGAGTGGCCTTGCAAGAGGCCTTTAGAATAATTCAATAGAACTATCACCTTGTTAGAGGATTTACAACTAGCTATTACACCAACTCTCCTAAGAGATTTTGGAATCACTACTACAATGTAAGAAAGTAACAATGAAATGACTTGAATGAGATGCAATTGAATTGCTTATTACAAATCTTTGTTCTACTTCACACTAGATCCTTCTTGATTGAATATAACTTTGTTTCTCCTCAATGATATTTGACCATCCTTCAAATTCACTCACACTTTTCTCTTCAAACAATCAATACACTTGCATACTCACTCATACATTTTAGAATCTCAACTTGACCTTTCATTTATACCTTACAAATTATCAAGTCAGCTTAATTATAAGTTACAATTATCAATAATCATTACCACAGTCGACTAGAATCAATACTTGAAACAATTAAATTTCATATCTCAAATTAAAAAAATCCTTCATTGGCTAACCCTACTCGATAAACACTGATCCTAAAATGATTTCCTATGTTGACCAACAAAAGATTGGTTAACATTGTGAACATTTAGAAATCCTTTGGAAACTGAGTGAACTCAGTGAACACTAACTTTCCTTTGTTAACCATGATAGCTCAGTTAACACTATTGTCTGCCAAAAATTCCTTTGACACCCAAGTGAGCTCAATTAACATTGCTTTCTGCCACAATTTCCTTCAATTCCCGAGTGAACTTCGTAGACACTATCTATGTAGAGTAATTTCTAGGAATGCTCGGTAGACAAAAAAAATTGTCTTGCTGACCAACTGAGTTCAATAAGCATTGTCTGCCAAGTGATATGACATTTGTGTAATGTCAAAGGAAACACACAATTAGATACTTGTATCCAACAATTTCTTGATATTTATCATAGGGATTGTAGATTTCATGATGGGATAGTCTAAGTATGAGATTCATTTTGATATAGATTTCTATTCACTAGGTGAAAGATAGATAAGGGATCTTGGTGTAAGAATTATGTCAAAGATTTCCAAGAGATATATGGTTGTAATTCATGTAATTTCCCAATAGATAGGGCATTGATTAGTTGCAGGATCATTCAATTTCGTTGCTCATACAAGGGTCTTGCTGTTATCAACATATTAAATCATCTTTTCCCTTTTTATGTTGAAAGTTATCCAAAGTCTAACCCTCACTTAGCTTACCAGTTTCACGAGTCATGCTATTAGCTATTTCATGCTTATGATTTCTTGGTGAAGTATAGAATATTTAGGGGTTTCATCTATTATTCTAGATCCTAATTATGCTCATTCCACTGGTCACATAATTAGATCTTAAGAGGTTCACCTACCTAGGTTTTACACTGCTTGAAGTGAATAAGGAGTGTAGCCTTATAGTTCACCTAGGTTCTTGGTGAATTGTATCCATTATTGGAGATAGCTACCCATATATGCATTCTTGCCTTGCATACTTTGTTGTTCAAAATCTATTAAATCAAGAGCCAACAAATTGGTAACTCTGCTGGGGACTATATTAAATCTGAATGGTAGACAAACTTTGAGAATTTGAAAAAGGAGATTCAATACAGTAGGAGAAGTGTGTTAAAAATTGCAGGAGTAAGTTCTTTGATGTATTTTTTCCAATTTTCCTATTCAAAATGTCATGCACCCTAGTGATGCTTTGTTCAAGACAGTAGTATATTTGAAGGATTAAGTGTAGGTTGTGTTGCTACTAAATTTTATTTTCACTCAATTCAGCTAGTTTGGTTTTCAAAGTATTGCTATAAATTCAGAGTTAGAATTTTTTAAAGATGGTTTCTCTGTTCTAAATGTTTAAAATTTTGCAAATTTTACAAGTTGAAAATCTAGTTCAAATTTGTCATGTTATGAATTATGTTTTAAATCTTTCTCATAGTTGTGAGTGGCGACTCTCTAGAAGATCTCTTTACTAGTTTAGATTGGTCCTATATAAATGTTTTCAAGAGTTTTCAATTTAATTAGGTAGATCTAAAAGTTATGTTAAGTTTTAGGCATGAAGAGAGGATCTATAAGTTCTTGACTAATGAGTTTTAACGTGTTGTGTTGATCTATGGTCATAAGAAATTCAAATGTTAACATGAATCACAACAGTGATTTCACTTTGTTCTCCTCAAGGAGATGGCGGCTCTATAAGGATTTGATAAGTGGTGTGAAGATTTAAAATCAACACCTATGCCAATCAGCAGATCAATTTTTTCATGCAACAACACTAAAGGTATTTTACACTTCCATGTGATTTCATTTCCATGAAAGTAAGCTTTACAAAAGTTTCTTTGTCAAGTGGTAATTTCAGCAGTAAGTAGGAGATTGGTTTGATTTATCTTAGCATACTTTATGAAGAATAGATTCAGTTAGTGTTTTGTATTTTGAAGTATGTTCAGAGTTGAAATTGGTAGAAAGAATTCTAGATCTACTGCAGGTAATGAATTCTAAAAGTAATTATGGTGAATGAGTTTTAAACTTGTTAGAAATGTCAAATTTTCCTTCACCTGATATGCAGTCCATGGATAAGAATTTTAGATCTATTTTTGCCAATTGATATATGCCATTAAATTTCAATGGTATTCATGGTTCCCTAAATACTATGTCATATAAGCTCAGAAAGTATTTACCTTAGTTCAATAGGAACCATGAAAATTTAGCCAATCATTTTAGATATTCAGTGACTTGGTTGGTGATTTTGAAATTGATCATGAAGATGCTCATATGAAGTTGTTTGTTCAAACTTTAGAAGGTGATGCTAGGGATTAATTTTCCTTTCTATCAGCATGCTCAATTTCATCTTAGGATGAATTACTTTCAGCCTTCATGAAGCAGTTTGAGAAAAAGTAAGAATCTCTAATTATTTTGATAAGTTTTTGAAGATTGAAATTAGGAATGATGAACTAGTTCCTGAATTTAATATCAAATTTGCAAAGGTTTTAAATGACATTCCTGAAAGTTGTAAGTTGGATTATCAAGTGTGTTTAGTGGTTTATCTTGAAAATTTGATAAAAAGATGAGTTACCTATTGAGAGATAAGTAACCTAATACTTTACATCAAGCATTCATGATGGCAATAAAGATTGAAAAAAATATAAAATATGGCTTAACCTGGAGTCACTTCTCTAGGAATGTTTTTCGGCAAGATGAGGTGCAAAGCACAAATCAATGTCATAAAAAATGTTTAATTTCAAATTAGCAAATAAGTACTACTACTGTTGTAAGTCATTTTGTTGAAAATTTAGAATTAAAAACATGTGAATATGAAGTTTCTTTGTTGCAAAAAGTAACTAAGTCTGTCCCTAATGAAATGAATGCACATGTTTATAGTATCACAATAGCAGATGATATAGTTGATTCATTTGACAAAGCATACATGCAAGATAAAAATTCAATTATTAATTCTTCTATTGATGATTTGCATTATGTTGAAATCATAACTGATCTTGAAGAGGAGTTGTATTCATCTCAGTATGACGATGAAGAAGCTAGAAGTGATCTTTCAAATGATGAAGATAAAGTTACTAATTTGACATATTGTGAAGAAGCATCATGTGAAGACAATGATGAGAGTTTTTTCTCGAGTCAAGAAGAAAATAGTGCTAGTATATGTTCATCTTCATGTGAATCCGATGCAAATTGGGAAGAAGAAAACAATGATGGAAGTGAGTACTCTTATGTGAGTAAAGGTATGAGTTCTATTTCTAAATCTAAAAGTGAAGTTCCATTTCAAATTTATGTGAATAAGCTTGAGGTTGAAGGTGGTGAAGAAGATTTGTCTACGCAATATGAAGATAAAGGGATTATTAATAAGGATGGTTCACCTAATTGTGTAGATGAATGTTTTGAGGATGTGTGCAATGATAATCAGCATACAAATGATTTTGAGGTTAATGCATCAGAACCTAATGATGATTGGTTTGCAAGACATTTGAATTACCTTTGTGAAGAAAATGAAAGTAACTTTGATTTATAGTGTACATGCTTTTTTGCTGGATTAGAAAGTGAGTCTTCATATGGTTTTGATTTTTCTTCACATGTTGAAAGTCTCCATGAAGATGAAATGGGTAATGGTTTTAAAGTGTATACGAACACTTTATATGATGAAGATCTTGATGATGATCATCCTATATTTTTTCAAGATGTTCAGAAAGGATCATTACATGGATTTATCAATCCATTGTTTGAAGAAGACATGGAAGGTTCAGATTTAGCTGAGGATGATTTTAGTGATGATACATTGTCTTATTACTATAAGAGATTAGATTTATCTTCTTCTAGATGTGATGGTGAAAGTATTGATGAGATTGCATCTTATGAGATTGATAACAAGGTTTTTGGCAAAGTTATTTTGAAAATCAACATGCACCTTGTAAGGAGTTTTATGATGAACATTTTAATGAGATGATTAATGCATTTTCTGATTTGAAAGAGTCATTGAAGGATTTTGGATTAGTTTTAGATTATGAAATTGATGACATGTGTAAATATAAATCTAATTACTCATTTGAAATCTGGCTGGCAACATTTGAGGAGATGCAAAGTCAAGTTATGAGTGATATATATAACTCATTTGATGAAGTTGTGTATAAGACCTTTGTGTTTCTATTTGATCATTTTCATGAATTAGTTTATAAAAATCAGTTTCAATTTGATGTTGATGTTCATGAGCATACTGGTGTTCCTTTTCATAGTAAGCGAGAGGTTGAAGTAATGCCAAGTTTTTACATGCACTATGAAAGTAATGGTGATGATTTTGTTTTACTAATTGAAGAAATTCATGATGCTAATATGATTGGTGAAATTGATATGAATGATAATAATAGTTTACCTCATGAAAGTTCAAATGAGAATCAGATTTATGACAGAGGTAAGAAGTTTTGTTGAAGTTTGGTGACCCGAAGCCATCATTTGTACATAGTAGGAGGATTTGTTTCTTGCTTTCAATAAAGTTGTTCAAGAGAATTTTTTGTTGCTTTGGGAATGGTTTGCTTCTTCCAGAGATCTAAATCCTTGCCATGCCCACAAGGAGCATGTGTCCCCAAATAGAGCCACTATTGGGACTCAAAATCAAAGCCCTATATTTGAGTACTATTGAGAAAATTAAGCCCTATAAATGCTTTTTGATGCAAATGTACTTGGCTATCCATTTGAGGCCTAAGAGGTGTTTAATGTTTCTAAAAATTTTCATTTAGTGCATCTACGTGTTTCATGAAGTTAAAATTCCATTCTGAGTCATTCATGAAGTCCCGTTTTGAGTATTTATCAAATCTACTTTTTTGCCTGTGTTAAAAAATGATAGGAAGCCTTGTTTACAATTGAATATCTCGCACCTAGTAACGTTTCATGATTTTCTACTTTGGGAGTGTTTAGTGTCCATACTAGAGAACCTATGTTTTATATTTCAAGTCATTTCAAATTTATTTGACTAGGTTTTAAATCCCTCAAAGTTGGTCATTTATTGTTGTCATGTTGATGGAATTTGTTCTGAATTCTAGGAAGCCCTATTTGACTTGTTATAATTTTGACCTAGTTGACCAAAATGCTAAAATTCCTTTTGTGTTGCATTCTAGAGGTTAGAAAAATTCTATGTTTCCATTTTGAGCCTATTAAAAATCAATTTGTTCAATTTTCAAATGTGATTCCAAATGTAATTTCTAACTTTTTACTAGTGTCAAGAAGTGCAGATTTGTCAGTAGCCCTATTTGTGATTTTATAACTCTGAATTTGTAATAGGTGAGATCAAATGGATTGTACCATTATATTATATTTTGAAAATACTTCAAGTGTGCCAATTTCCAAGTCTTGACGAATCCGTCTGCACACTTTCCCAGATCAATTCCATTTACAAAAAAATGCTTTTCTGCTAGTGTTGTCAGTCTACAAATTTTGAATAGCCTATTTTGACCATTCACCAAATGCATCCAATTATTCTTCATAAGCAAAAATCCAAAACTTATATTGTCCTCATGATAGAGAATGAATGCCTCAATTTTCATTTTCCCAAGAGTCAATTTACCTAGTTTTCAAAGCCAAATCCAAGCGTGTTTTATTATTTTTTGACATGTTTTCATGCAGGCAAATTTGAGAGGGAAAATTTGGTGGTCAATATCTTTTGATTGAGAATTTTTCATGAGATGAGATTTGATGAGGTAGAAGTATGCGGGACAGAGAATTAGTGTGTTCGATTTCAAAGCCCAACTAGGTGTTTATATTAGTTTTTAAAGCTATGAAATAGGCCCTATTATCAGAAAATCATAGTTTAGTAAAATAGGGTAAAAGGAGATTTAATGATCAATCAGTGCCCGATTTTGAATTCAGATTGTTCGAGATGATTGTTGGAACATTTTGGTAGTTCATTTGTCTGAAATAATTTTTTTTAAAGTTAGACCTAGAATGGGGTCCAACTAATGTCACTAGATTGTTGAAGATTACACAAGTGGTAGATTAACAAGAAATGAAATAAGAACACAAGAAGAGATATTGTTTTGATTCTCATCTCAAAGAAGGAACTAGAATGGACAAGGTGGAAGCATATCTTCAAGTTTTAGGGAAATTGTTATACAAGTTGTAGTTGCCTCCATTTTTATTAAGAGATGAGGTGAATTAAAGGTGAATTAAAATTTTTAAACAACTGGTCTACCACAATTAGAAGAAACAAGTAAATCAATGGCTATTTTGGAATGCTTAACTATTGTTGTCAATAGAAGATGCCTTCTAGGATTTCATAAATTTGATAAAGTCACCTAATATAGAGGTAGCAAAACTTGGGCTCCATTTTTTTGGAATTGGTTATGTAGTTATTGCCAAATGGTTAGAGTCCAAAGCTCATGCATAATGAGGATGGAATTGTTGCAATGGAATTTTTTTAGTTTCATAATGGATTGATTGGGGAGAGCTTCGAGAACAAGGAAATGGTCATGTATTCAGAGATGTTGCAAAGAATCAAGCTGCTATGAATCCAACCAACACTTCTTTTTTTTTCCTACAACTCATAAGTAGAAGAGGAAGTTGTTGGAAATAGGGGACCTATGTAAATTCAAAGAGGAAGACATTGTGAAGAGTAGAGGGAACCCATGTGAAATGGAGAAGTTTCCAATAGCTAGAGAGGAGATGGTAGGTGAGAGGCATTTTTCTCATGCATGAGGCAAGGATGGGGTTCAAGATTGTCAGATGGTGGTAATCATTCTCCTCCTCAACATGCCTTCTCTTCCCCAAGATCAAAAGTCTAATGAATTCAGTCTCTAAAGCCAATCTAGGTTTCCTCCATTTAAAAAATTCTCAAACTTGAATATGCCTAAGCCCATTCAAACATCCCTAAAAAGAGAGCAATCACCCGCTAGTCCAAGGGGGAGCCCATAGCCACACAAACAAATGTAGAGGAAGCTCCACATTATAGGTAGTGACATAGAGGAAGAAAGCAACCAGTTTGAAAGGACCATGGTGTGAACACAAGGTGCATAAAGGAGAAGATAGAGATGAATTATTTGAGTTAAAATGTAAAATTCACAAGCACCAAAGGAAGAGGCCCAGTGCCAAACAAGAAGGGCACTTCATCAAGCCACAAGCCAAGAAGAAATGGTAGATGTTTTGGGTCAAGGTTTACTATATCAAGCTATGGGGAGCACTAACATGAACTAGCAATCCAACCATTGTCATGCTATATGTACAATCAACATGGTGACTAAGTGGAATATAGAAGTAGTAGTACTTATGGGTGGTGATTCAGGTTCTTTAGAAGATCAGTATGAAGAAATTGTATGTGCAAAGCTTCATTTGGTGGATTTTCTAGGCTCTAAAAGAACTAAAAGGACAGGTGCAAATGGGCTTTTCTTTAAAGAGGGTGTCCACATATAAGGGAGGAGCAAAATAGAGAACTGACTAAAATAGAAGAAGTTGCCAGCTAAAATGCAGATTTATAGATCTGGAGAGGGATGCCATAAGGGATATTCAGCACAAGGAAGAGACAAAAGTAGAAAAAATGATTAAGAGTGTTATTGATTCTGGTGCCAAAGTCATTGTCATTAGACGATATCAAACTTGCAAAGAGTAGGAAAATGGCATGAAGGTAGATTACCAGGTCTAAAAACGTACAAAGTAGAGAGAAAACACTAAAAGACCAATATCCCACATTCTCCATGAACTGGGATTCCTATGCATTTAAATATCATAACACTCAATATGCATTATGTCTAAAAGACACTAGCCTTTTACAAGGAAAGCCTACACTGAATGGGCTCACTGTGCATGCTAGATGGAGACTGAATAAGAAGAAGTTTTGAATGAAGTGCCACATGTTGCAGAGTACATGTGGCAACAAGGTGCATTCCTGTATTACAAAAATACATGGAGTTTAAGCAATGTGGTAATGTGCCTGGGTGCCACATGGTAGTGAGCCCAGGTCAAGATGAGGTGACCAACCTTGTTAATAGGTGATGTGGCAACAATGAAGCCAATAATAGCATTCCATCTGGCACACAACTGGCACTTGGATGGTTAGAGGAGAGCTGAAAATTTATGATAAAATATTTTTAAAAATATTTTATTATTTTAAAATGAATGTGCAAACTATTTTTAATTTTAAAAGGGCATATTTTCTAAAGTATAAACTTTAGAATTAAAAATTTTTTTTTTTGAAAAATTTAAAAGTTGGAGTGATAGAACCCTGGTAGAGGAATGATTTTTGAAATGACTTTTAGGGGGTTGTTGATGGGCTAAATATGCACTCCAATATACCATCAGAACTAGGAAGAGATGAGCTATTTGATTATGAAGTTGGTTTTTGCACATAATGTCACCAGTACATGCTATAGGAGGTTTTGTCTGTCAGAGTGATTTGCATGTTTTATCAGGTGTTTTGAGTTATTAGTTGTACGATTTAGTGGAAAAACACATTTAAACATGTTCAATGACTCTTGTATCAAGTTATTTTGAGTTTTTGTGGTGTTTTGGCTTCAAATTGATCAATTGGCACATATCTGGGTTCAATTGTCATAGTTTTGTCTTTTGTTGAGATACTTTGCATTTGGAAAGGAAAAAATTGTAGGGATATGATTAGCAGTTGATGGGAGAAGATAGAGAGAGGTTACTCAAATTCTTGGGAAATAATTTTGAGGGGACACTTGTCATCTTTTGATCAAATCTAGGAATTACTTCCTTGTTATATTGATTTGATTTCTAGGATCTAGGACTATTACAAAGAATGCTAAAAATTACATAAAGTTAATTTAAAACATTTAATGAATCAAATTAACATAATTGCAATAAAAGAACAACACAGAATAAATTGATAGAAGGAGAAAAGAGAGATAGAGACACAACAAATTTAATTTTAGAGTTCGTCCAATATGGACTACATCTCCGGGTCTATCACCAATTGAGGGACCGATCTGATTAACTCCAAGAAATCAATTAAAAGTGATTTTAAATAATTCCCTTCAAGAACATGCAACAATATTCTCCAATTTGCAAGAATAATCACCGCGTCTCCAAAATCACAGTCTCCTCATCATCTAGCTATTCAAAATAATTTCCATGCCTTAAAGATGGCCTCCTACCCCCCTTTTATACATAAAAATAGCCTAAAATAGGCTAAAGCAAAAAAATATAATAATAGAGTCTTTATCTTCACAATATCCCCTTTTTCCATTTAACATTTTTGGCTCTTATCAATTTTTGGGCTTACCAATTAATAAAATAACCAAAAAACCTTATTTAATAAGGTGATGGGCTATTTGGTATAACTTAAATACCAACTTTCACCCTTAAATATCAAACTAATGCTTTGGTGTTAACAGTGGCATGCCTTTTGCAAAGGCCCACTAGTCTGGGGTTCCAACCTTGTCTGTGTTCTTTAGCCAAGGTTAGGTGACGGTGGAAGTTTAAGTTTTAAATTTGTTATATTTAAACTTCCACCACTACCTAACCTTGGCTAAAGGCCACTGACAGGGTTGGAACCCCCAACCAGTGAGCCTTTGCAAAAGGCATGCCACTATTACACCAAACCATCAGTTTTATATTTAAGAGTGAAAGTTGGTATTTAAGTTATACCAAACAGCCGATCACCTTATTAAATAAGGTTTTTTGGTTATTTTATTAATTGATAAGCCCAAAAATTGATAAGAGCCAAAAATGTTAAATGGAAAAAGGGGATATTGTGAAGATTAAGACTCTATTATTTTATTTTATTTTATTTAGCTTATTTTAGGCTAATTTTATGTATAAAGGGGGGGGGTAGGAGGCCATCTTTAAGGCATGGAAATTATTCTAAATAGCCAGATGATGAGAAGGACACTATGATTTTAAAGACCTGGTGATTACTCCTACACATTGGAGAATATTGTTGCATGTGCTTGAAGGGAATTATTTCAAGTCACTTGTAATTGATTTCTTGGAGTTAATCGGGTGGTGCAATGGCCATCGACTATACTTTAGAGGCCAGTGGTCACGGGTTCAACCCTTGGCACTGCTAAAAATATTTTTTAAAATTTAAAATTTAAAATTTTTAAATTTTTTTTTAAATTATTATTTTTCTCCACCTCATCATCTCAAACTTCGATCGGGCATATCTTTCGCATACAAGCTCCATTTTTGATGAAACAAATGTTGCTGGAAAGCTCTTTGATAAGATCTTCAATTTGAAATCCATTATTGACCAATTTTGAGATGATTATTTTTCACCTTTTGACGACCTTTGTACCTAGTTTAACCAAACTTTGACTAGCCATAACTTTTGCATATAGACTCTATTTTTGCTTGTTTGAATTATGTTGGGTCTAGAATTTCAAGAACTTTAACATGGTGCTGATTATTGGAGTTTTTGAGATACTTCAATTTTTTATGAAAATATCCTCCCAATCAATCCTCCCCACTGAAGAGCTTTTGAACCTCTGAAAGTTTGGATTACTTAAAAAGTAGGTGAAGGTATAGTTCCCTCACTTTACCAATCTCCATCTATCTTGTCTTTCTTGGATGCATCCACTTCAATCCCACTCGGAGGCATTCAACTGATCCTCTTTGTGAAATTTTGACATTCCTATCTAGGATAATATCTTGTGGTAATTCTAACATATATTTTGGTGAAAGATCATCAATTGATGGAACTTGAACACTAATGTCTTCATCCAAGATCATTGGAGGCTCATACAACTTCAGATTCTCAACATTGACAATTGAGTAAATTTGTATGTATGGAGGAAGATTAAGGTAGAAGACATTAGTACCAATCTTTTCCAAGATTTCAAAAGGACCATACCTGATAGGCTTGAGCTTCCTTCCTTCACCTTGTATTCTTTCCTTATTGATATGTAACCAAACTCTATCACTAGCTTATAACTGATGATCGATGTGATGCTTATCATGATGAGCCTTGTATTTTGCTTGGCTCTGCTCCAACTATGATTTTACTACCTAATGGATTGCCTATACCTTTTGGATGAACTTCAAATCCCTTTTTGCATCATGGCATCCATCGATAATGTTGTCATTTCCAAAAGAAAAATCCATTGGTCTCTTAGAAAAATAACTGAAGCAAGTCTCAAAAGGAGACCTCTTTGTAGAAGAGTGTGCCACATGGTTGTAAGTGTGTTGCACATAGTGAAGACTTTCATCCCACAACTTAGGATGCTTGCTACAGTAACCTCTAAGCAAATGCACAACTGTCATGTTCACTACCTCTATCTATCTGTTGATTTGTGGATGGAAGGCTATACTCTTCTTTAGCTTGATGTCCATGAGTCCCCATAAATATGGCCAAAATTCCCCTAAGAATTGAGAATCTTGATCTGATAGAATAGAAGTAGGTAACCCAAAATGAACCCATACAAATTGAAAGTACAAATGAGCTATCAGTTCAGCAGTAATTTGCTTTTTACGAGGCATTAAAATAGACATTTTGCTAAATCGATCAACTACTGCATACAAATAATTATGACCCTTCCTAGACATAGGTAAACCTCCCACAAAGTCCATAGACACACTTTCCCATGGAAGGGATGGTATAGGTAATGGTGTGTACAGACCCAATTTCTTATTACTTGGTTCTTTGGTTGCACACATTACACATCCTTCTATATACTTAGTGACAGTTTCTTGCATACGAGGCCAATAATAATATTTTTGCAATTGAGCTAATGTTTTTCTTACCTTGAAATGTCTTGCAATCAAAGAGGTGTGTGCTTCCCAGATTACATGTGTCTATTCATCTTTAGGAATGCATAGTTTTCCAAAGTGGTACAACAAATTATCCTGCACATAGTAATCTTTCTCTTCTACATGTTTACCCTAGTAAAGCTGTATAGATATCCTTAAAGTTCTCATCATTATTATATTGTTCCTAAAAAATTTCATGAACCATAGAACTATTTTGAAGGATTACCAAGGCATTCTTAATAGGAGGCCTAGAGAGCATATTTGCTACTTTGTTATGGGCACCCTTCTTATACTTGATTACTAAGTGAAACTTTTGTAGGAAACCCATCCACCTGAAGTGCGTACTTTGTTACAACTTAGATTGTGAGTGCAAATATTTTAGTGGATAGTGATCAATGTGGATTATAGTTTCCTTTCCCATTAAGTAGTGCTTCTATTTTTTAACACTTTGAACTAAATCATAAAGTTACTTATCATAAGTGGGATAGTTACTTACTGCTCTTGAAAAAGTTTCACAGTGGTAGTAGATTGGTTTACCTCCTTGCATGAGTATAGCTCCCATGGAAAACCCACTTGCATCTATCTCAAATTTGAATGGTTGATGTAAATTAAGTAGAGCTAGAACTAGTGCAATACTCAACTTTTCCTTCAATGTGTTGAAAGCCTTCTGCTGTGGACCTCCCCATTGAAAAGTTGACTTGGTACTAGTTAATGCATGTAACGATGATGCAATGAAAGAGAAGTTTGTTATGAACTTCCTACAACATTGAACTACACCTAAGAAACTCCTAACTTCAATAACTATACTTGGCTTAGGCTATTTTACAATAAATTTGACCTTTTTAGGGTCTACTTTCAATTGACCATTCCCTACGACATAGGCTAAGTACACTAAGGATGCCTTTGCAAATTCACATTTTGACATCTTTACATAGATACTTTCTTTTCTCAATACATAAAATACTTTCTTTATATGTGTTATATAATCACCCCAAGACTTATTGAATTCAAGAGTATCATCTAAACAGACTATGAAAAAATCATCAATAAAGGAACAGAAGACATCATTCATGACTCTCATAAATGTAGCTGGTGCATTACAAAGATGAAAAGGCATGATCAACCACTCATAAAGTCCCTATTTTGTCTTAAAAGTAGTTTTCCAAATATCACTTTTTGCAATTCTTATCTGATGATATCCGCTACAGAAGTCTAGCTTAGTGAAATAAATTAAGAGGGTACCTATTCTTTACCGTTATCTTGTTTAGAGCCATGTAGTCAATGCACATTCTCCAAGTCCCATCCTTCTTTGGAACTAACACAATAGGAGAACCACAAGGAGAAGTACTAGGATGGATAACTCCTTTCTCAACATGCTCCTGAACTTTCTTCTTGATTTCTTCATTTTGCAAGATTGATAAATGGTACAAGTCGATATTAGGAAGTGGCACTTCTGGCTACAACTGAATTTCATGTTGTATCTCTCTTTTTGGAGGCAATCCCTTTAGTTATTGAAACAAGTCATCATAAGCATAAAAAAATTTGTTCATTTTAGTTTTATGTTTTAGATCACATCCCTTGAATACCTTAGATGTTTCATCTTCTTTGGCTTTTACAATCATCAACACAAAATTCTTACTAGAGTTGACTAACCTTTTCATCTGACCAGCATTAACTAATGCCAGATTGGTCTTAACCTTATGTGCCCATACAATGTATTCAATTTTATCTTTAAATAGATTATACTTATTTCCCCCTATAGAAGATAGCCTATCAATCATACAAATAGGGACTCCCAAGTACAAGACCAAAAATATCTAGAGGGACTACATCAGCTTCTACCTCATCTACAAAGTTTGTAGTGATAGAAAACCTTAACTTACATTGCTTGGTTACCTATAATTATGCATCATTGCAAACCCATCTAAGAGGATATGGCTTTAGATGAGGTGTTGTAGATAGATTAGGCTTCTTAACAACTTTTTCAGATATCAAATTAACTTGAGAACTTGTATCAAATGATGTATCAACCTTATTTTTCTTGATGAAAACTCAAATGTGAAATAATTCATTCCTTTTCTTATCATTCTTAGGAGGAGAATCTTTACTCATACTTGCACTTTTGCTAGAAGAACTGGTAGCTAATGAAAGAGAAATACCTTTTCCTTTACCTATGGACTTTTCCTCATACTTAGATGGCTTTTTGTTAGACTTATCAATGAAAGTAGACTTACCTTTTGACTCTAAATGTGTTGATTGGACATATACTTCATCCAAATTACAAGGATTCAAGATGAGAATAGAATGCCTTAGGTAAGAATGAAGACCACCTATATACTTGAGTAAAGTATTCTAGGTATACAATGGGACATTTAGTGAAATAGCCTTTTTATGAAACTCATGGGTGTACTCCTCGACAGTTTGACCTTCCCCCTGCCTAAAATGTTGCCAGTTCATCATTAAATATTGCATATGGCCTAGGGAGTAGAATTGCTTCTTTAAAGAACTAACAAATTTTGACCAAGATAGATTCAACTTACCATGTTATGAAGTTTCATACTAAATCCTACTCTCCCACCAAGTTAGAGCTACACCACCTAATTGAAGAGTGGCTAACTGAATTCTATCAACATCATCTACAAGGTTTTGAACTCTATAGTAGATTTCTACTTGCTGAATCTAGTAATCTAATTTCTCAACATTTAACTCCCCATAATCAAGATCATGATCAGCACCTTTCTTGTTCCCTTTTCCATCACGAGATGCACACCTTCATATCTTCTCTTCTTTTTCTTGTAATAAGACTTCTACCATTTTTTTGCAAATTTTGAAGAGTCTTCTAGATACATCGATCTTTTGAACCTTGTCCACCACCTTTATCTTCCATCTGTGATAGTGGATTAGCTCTTCATTTTTTGATCTCAGGATTATATTCTTCAAGATCATCTTCACGTTGATTCAACCTCAATCTTGTTAACATTCAAATCTACAATACTAGTCCAACAAAAGCTTTGATACCAAATTTGATCTGATTTCTAGGATCTAGGACTATTACAGAGAATGCAAAGCAATTACATAAAGTTAATTTAAAACATCTAATGAATTAAATTAACATAATTGAAATAAAAGAACAACATAGAATAAAATGATAGATAGAGAAAAGAGAGATAGAAACACAGGATATTTGATTTCGGAGTTTGTCCGGTATGGACTATGTCTCTAGGTCTAGCTCCAATAGGGGGACTAATCCGATTAACTCCAAGAAATCAATTACAAGTGATTTGAAATTATTCCCTTCAAGCACATGCAACAATATTCTCCAATGTTGAGGAATAATCACCACTTCTCCAAAATCACAGTCTCCTTCTCATCATCTAGCTATTCATAATAATTTCCATACCTTAAAGATGGCCTCCTATGTAATGCCCCACCAAGGAATCCCAAAGAATTTCACTAAGTTTGCCAAACAAATTTTTTTTTAAACATGAAAGATAAACTATTCACAACACTTGCGGAAGCAATAGTAACATCAAATTGAAAATAACATAACATAACAGATTACATTCTTCAAAGATCCCTTAACGTTGAATTACTTCTAATCTTAACTATCCATCTAACATCACATCCTTAACATTGAAATAACAATGATGCATCCAATGTACTTAAACAATATACAAGTGTACATTTTAGATTGCTCAACCATCCACTATATATGATTACAAGGTATGAAAAGCTTAAAAGAATAAACATCCATGTAAATAGAGTACATCATCATCCAATATTAATCCATGATGTAATAACATAATGAAACCATAACCATACATGATACATCATCATCATAAGATATAAACATCCATCATAAAAGATAACCATACATCACAAACATAAATAACTAAGTGCACGGTTCCTCCCAACCATAAATAGCATCATTAGACCATCATGGATCCTAGCCATCCCTCCATGCGTAACATTCCAAAGCATCAAAGAGATCATCGGCTATAACATAGTAGGAATGTCACTCCTAAAACATCCTACGAACATGCAAAGTAAAGCATAATATAACCTCATCTAACATATGCAAATCATCAATATAAGAAACATACCAATAGATACATCCATCATAAGGTATAACATCTATCATAATGATCGAAGAACAGAATGAAGATAAATACCAACCAAGAATACTCCAGCCACGGTGTCTCAATGGATCTCAAATGATAAGAGTGATAAAACACTACCACCCGACCGCATGGAACCTAAATGGTCCATTCCCACCGTGCTGAGGAGATAATCTCAAGTCTCAAACATGATATCAAAACCACAAAGCATAAATCTCTATGAGTTCAGGAATCCTAAAAGTATACTAACTCAAAGGTTCCAATCTCAAAACATACATCTACTTCCCAGAGGCACACAATGACATGTAGGAAACCTACTCTGCAAGCAGGAAAGTGTCATCGCATTTATCTCGTACAAGTTACCCTGGCAGTTAGCTAAACTCCATGGGTCCATAAAGATCTCTTGCGGCCACTAGTATCCTCTCATACTGACGAGGCATACTATGGAATGCAATGGTCGCAACCATGCGTCTCACTACTCCCATCCTAGCCTATACAAGCGCTCAAGGCATGGGCGAGAACCAAAACTCTTATCTTTTTAGGTTCATTTAATCCCCATTTAGTGTGTAAATGTTATCACTTATTAACCAAACTTACAATGAGTTACCCTGGCAGCCACTTAGGGCCCCGGCCCGCATTGCAAGCCACTTCCCGACACTACAAGTAGATTACCTACCCTAATGCTCATGGAATCATAAATCACCACAGTCCTGTACAAGCGACTGTAAAGAAAATCCAAAAGATAATCCATACAAGAATCATCAAATATCCACAATATAAGCATCAAATATCCATAATGAGAATCATCAAAATCTCCATGATAAAATCATCAAATATGCATAAAAGCATCAAATCTCCATGAGCAACATCCATAGAAAATCATGACCACAACAGTTCTCTATTGGCAATTGAAGGCATCACTGATAATCATAAGTATCCATTGGTTCTCAATAACCAAAATATATCATCACATCCATTGGTTCTCAACAAGCAACCAAGAATATCTCAAAATCATACTGATCGAAGACTCCAAAAATGGTTGAGTCAAACATGTCACAACATGACATCATCAAGAAATAAATCCACATTTTAGTCCCTTCATGGTGACTAGAAAGTAATCCAGGGATAACTGATCGATGACTCAAAAATGATTAGCTCAGGTGTCTCAAATACATACATCTCAGCTTCACACATGAAGACTGATGAACAAATGCAAACATTTCATAGAGCATACGATCACATAACCATGGTTGGGCTTATAAAGATCGAGACCAAAAAGATCAACATGCCAACACATCTCATAACCCCCGAGCCTCTGGTAACAACCTAGGACTGGTCAACACTAGTCAACCCAAAACCCAAAACAAGAAGCATATAGAATACACGATGCAAACACATGTTTTGGTTTTTCTATTATCTCATAATTGAATAATGTGTAGATTTTCATTTTCCATTATTCAAGTGTAGAGGTTTTAGTTTCCATTTTCAAGTATACTTCAAATGTCTAAGTTTCATCATTTGACCTACAAGTCAACCCATTTGTTCCCCGATAGCATTATCCTTCCATTATTAAGAATTACATTCTAAGAATAACATAAGGATAACTATTTACTCTTTAAACTGATCATCATTGACTTTTAATTAAATTGTTCTCTTTATTTAACTAAGATCCATATTCAGATTGATCAACTCTTCTTATCGTTACTTCAACTTTTCACATAAAACAAGGATCATTAATCGTTAAATTATAAGAGAGCCAATTATCAAACTTCGAATAAGATATCTTAACTTAATCAAAATGATCAATTAAATCCATCAATTAACATAGGCACACCATCTGTGACCTATTATCATTTTAATAGTTAAAACTCAATTAAATATCTCTAACACTTAAGCCTCTTAATTATAATCATTTTAATAATTAAATCATTACTAATAACTGTTAAAATATCTAAGTCGTTATTCAAGTCATTAGAATAAGACTTATCAACTTCGATATAGATAATCTACAATCTCATTAAAAGAATTATATCAATTAAATCTCCATTACATAACTTAATTATTAATTAAATCCAATTAGCTCTAGTTAATTGATTTAATTAATAATTCCACAACCAAACTATCAACCCAATGAGTATTGATTGACTAACAATAGTTTGTAGGTCAAAGTCAACTTCAATCCAATATTAATATTTTAATAATAATAATATTAACAAGTTATTTTGGAAATCTTATCCCTAATGACTACATTCATCTTTCTTAACGATTTTGTATTAATGATAATCATTTCCTAGTTAAATCTCTATCGCATTTAATTATATTGACAACTCATTAATCATCTATAACACAAAAACTAATGTCTTTACAAGACTTCAATTGTTAAGTAATCTCCTCTAGATTAACTCTAATCAGATTATTCGATATCTATTTAGACTATTTATTATTTATTAATAGTTTGTTAGACCCAACAAACATTAATAAATAAACTAATCACAACTATAAATAGTCGATCTAAAGAATCTTTACATAAATTTCATTAGTTAATATCTGACTAACTCTTAACACCATTAAGGTGTATCAATAATTTTCATAACGAATTAAGAATAACATATTAATTCAATCCATAGCATTGTTTTGATATAACAATGACTCCCTAAGTTAATTCATATAAACATGTAGCTCACCATTTACGATCAGATTATTATATAAATAACTCAATTAAGACTTGATCAAATATTACCAAGAATTGAAGCACTTGATGGGATTATTGATAATAATAATAATCATCGGTATCATTGTTATTCACAACAATTAACATTCCATTACCACTCAATTAATTATATAATATCCATAACAACTTCTTAGTAATCATCAGTTATTAATAATAATAAAAAATAATCATTAATTTTATTAATTATAAATAAACTATATTTAAATAAATAAGAATCATTCAAATCTATACTAAATAAATTACTTTAATAATAATTTAAATCAAATTATTATTAATAATAACATTTTACATCTGATTAATACATGTTAAATAGCATTTTCGAATTAACTAAAAAAAAACATATATTATAATAATAATAAAATGTTTAAGCGATTCATTATCGCTGGCATAAAAAAGTTTTATGCGATTTTAAATCGCTGCCGCATTGTAAAGACCGTGCGGCCCTGCCCCCTGACGCAGGGCCTACGACAGCAGTCGCAGTACCTGCGTCAGTGGGTACAGGCGACCGCCGGTGGGAGGAGTGTATGTGGTGAGTGGGTGCGGTGGGTATAAACCCCACCCGCCCCAATATACATATACTATTTTTTTTTATGAGACATGATTTTTAAATAGCGTTTTTTCAATAACGCATCATGCGATACAAAAATTGGCAAATCTCTCCTGCGATTAATATCGATAATTTCATATCGACTATTATAATTACATATATAGATATGTATATGTATAAATATGTATATATATATATATATATACGTATATAAATATATACGTAATTTGTTAATACGCATTTCATTATTCAGCATTGTAAAATATGTATATGGTTTCATATATTTTATAAAAGTATGCAGATTTGGTATATTTAAAAAGAGAACATGAATGTAACTTTTAAATAAGAAGAATTCTCTGTTTTAAGATAATTGTTCTATAATTTTACCCAATAATTCTTCTAACGGGTTTGGCTATTTAAATTTGAAACCACTTTCAATTCTTATTTCTCAATTTGATTCTAATTCGAACCCAAACCTGTTTTAGATCTAATGTCTCTTTAATTGGATCTAGGGTTTTCTAATGTTTTCTACTCAACCAATAACTTATCTAGATTTCAATTCAAATTGCAAATTCATTCATGGAATATAATTAGACACATATAACAACATGATGAAGACAGGAAGAGAAATGGTGCAGAGAGAATATGCGATTATCACGAGTGCACCTGGACACTGATGCTAATTCGTCATGCCTCAGAAGTCCATAGCAAATTCCTTCCTTCTCCATCATTTGCAACTCCTTCAAGATCCAAGCCAACCGGGAAGCATGTAGAAAATATACGAGCATGTGAAGAAGAATATGAGCTTGTAACTTGCAGCTTCCATTCAACTTCTACTTCAGCTTGTAGCTTGTGGCTTGTAGCTTCCATTCAACTTCCATTTAAGCTTTCATTTTAGCTTTACCAAACACACTAGGAGAGCCTCTATTTAAAGGCCTCTAAGATGCATCTAGAGTGTCTCTAGAAACAACTAGAAGATAAGCATGACAACCAAGCATGGGCCTTCTCCAACCTTCTAGATAAGTCTTAAGGTTGTAGACACCATGTGCTCAAATAAAATGCTAACTCCCAAGTGTAGACAACTAGTGCATTCTTAGAGTGCAAACTCCAGTGTTGTCTACATGACAACTCTCGAGAATTTGCCAACTCCTATGTGAGCAAATATTAAAAATAATAGACATTAATTAAATATAATATTTAATTTATTCTTTCCAATTTTATTTATTTATTTATTAAATCTCATGCACTAACTTTTATAATTCCACTTTTCAATCTTAATATATTTATATTTTAATCACATGAGATTTATAATCTTTTAATAATTTTAAATATATTTTCCACTTCTAAATTTCATTTTTCCAAAACTTAATTGCTAAAATATTTATTTAGCTTTAATAATAATATTATTTATTTAAAAATGAACTCCAAATATATTATTATTAAAATAAATATTATCACATTCCAAATTTAAACTTTAAACTTTTATTTTCAAATTTAATTATTTAATTTAATTAATTTCCCAATTAATCAAATAAAATAAATATTAAAATACTATATTAATTTTCCATTAAATTAAACTATTAATTAAATCTTTTAATTATGCTTAATTAATAGAAAATACTCCAAAGACTCACAAGGTAGAAATACGAAACCCATCATAACAAAAATACATACAAAATCAATCCAAGGGTTTATATCACGAATTACATTATCCAACGTATTCGGAGGGTACTCAACTCAAATACTTGTCCTAATTTTCCAATTAGAAAAAATGGCTTAAAAGGGTTGGGATTTGAACTCGAGAATTTATCTCCCTTCTCTTATCATTGAGATAGTGTGATAGGGTACGCTCATCCTGACAATTCAGGGAAGTCGATACCCGGTACCTGCAACCTGCATAAAAACCATGCATGTAAAAGCACAATATATACTAAACTAAACAGGCAATGGCAGGAAGTGGTGCATCATGTAGATCCCGACTAGCAGGTGACTACGACTCCCTTCCTTAACCACATCAGACACGCCATACAAAAGCAAACACGCAAAGCAAACACGCACACCATACACATGCAAGTATGGGGTAAGTATCCATAATAAAACACATATGATAATAAACCATCTTACTAATCATCATTAATAACTGGAAGCAATGTAATAATCATCATCAATAATTGCGAACACTAAAGATAATCATCATTCATACATGAAATGTAGAGTCTAAGTAATCTCATCACATAATAAGCTGAATCCATAGTAGAATATCTGATAATCTCAAAACAATGTTGCTAACTATCAACATAAAACCAGCTCCAAAAGAGTTCAGCAACGACAACAAAATGCGAACTAGGGGCAGGCACTACATCCTACCCCCCTTTTATACATAAAATTAGCCTAAAATAGGCTAAAACAAAAAAAATATAATAATAGAGTCTTTATCTTCACAATATCCCCTTTTTCCATTTAACATTTTTGGCTCTTATCAATTTTTTGGGTTAGCAATTAATAAAATAACCATAAAACCTTATTTAATAGGGTAATTAGCTATTTGGTATAACTTAAATACCAACTTTCACCCTTAAATATCAAATTGACACTTTGGTGTAATGGTGGCATGCCTTTTGCAAAGGCCCACCAGTTGGCGGTTCCAACCCTACCAATGGCCTTTAGCCAACGTTAGGCGACGATGGAAGTTTAAGTGTTAGATTTGTTATATTAGTTACAAATACCGGCAGTGGTGCAATGGCCACTAGTCAAACTTTAGAGGCTAATGGTCGTGGGTTCAACCCCTAACACTACTCAATATTTTTTTAATTTTTAATTTTTAATTTTTAAAATTTTAATTTTAATTTTTTTTGAATTATTATATTTTTCCACCTCATCATCTTGAACTTCGATCAGACATATCTTTTGCATATGAGCTCCTTTTTTTATGAAATGAACACTGCTGGAAAGCCCTTTACGATATCTTCAATTTGAAATCCATTGTTGACCGATTTTGAGATGATTATTTTTTCACCTTTTGATGACCTTTGTACCTAGTTTGACCAAACTTTGACTAGCCATAACTTTTGCATACATACTCAATTTTTGCCCATTCAAATTGTGTTGGGTCTAGAATTTTGAGAACTTTAACATGGTGTTGATTATTGGATTTTTTGAGATGCTTCAATTTTGATGAAAATATCCTCTGGATCATATATATTCTTTGTTCTTCTCTTTTCTAAAGGTTATTGGTTGGTTTTCAATTTTCAATTCTAGGAGCTCTACTCAGGCTGTGAAAGCCACACGCCCATCATTTCTTCTTGTATGAACAAAAAATTTATGTTTTATGCAGATAGTTTTCATTTGTTAGGTGATTTTTGAGTCATTTTTGTACATCTTCCATGTATTCATTTTTAAGGAAAATGAATAAAGCACAGTAAAGGGGTTTGTATTCATTCTAAATCTTGTCTCCTATTCATGGATATGTAATTTCTTCTAATTTGTGAACCAAGAGCATAAATTAGGTTGCATTTTGTTTAGGAATGTATGATTGAAGTATCTTGTTGATGGAACAAAAGCCATGTAATTGCTTGATGTTTATCATATTGTTTTATAGATTTCATGATGGGATAGTAAAGACTATGAGATTCATTTTGATATAGATGTCTATTCACAAGGTGAAAGATAGATTAGGGATCTTGATGTAGGAGTTATGTCAAAGATTTCTAGGAGATGTATGGTTGTAATTCATGTAATTGCCTAATAGATAAGGCACTAATCAGTTGCAAGATCATTCATTTTTGTTGTTCATACCTAGATCTTGTTGTTATCAACATATTAAATCATCTTTTCCCTTTTTATGTTGAAATTTATTCAAAGTCTAACCCTCACTTAGCTTACTAGTTTCATGAGTCATGCTATTAGCTATTTCATGCTTGTAATTTCATGGCAAAGTATAGAAGATTTAGGGGTTTCATCTGTTATTCTAGATCCTAATTATGCTCATTACACTAGTCACATAGTTAGATCTTAACTAGAGGTTCACCCACCTAGGTTTTACAGAGCTTGAAGTGAAGGAATGTAGCCTTATAGTTGGCCTAGGTTCTTGGTGAATTATGTCCATCATTGGAGATAGCTACACATAGATGCATTCTTGCCTTGCATGCTTGGTTATTCAAACTCTGCTAAATTAGAAGCCAACACAACCCACTATTGAAAGACCTATATTGAAGGATAAGGATGAAGAGGAGATAACAATAATTGAAGAACAAATAGTCACCCTTCCTAGCACAACGAAGTCTGAATGTGTCTCTAAAGTAAAGTCAAAACCTACTAAATTGCTATTAAAGAAGAGAATAAAGAAGCAATCAAGTGGAACAAGAAAGAGAAGAAAGATGCTATAGGTGATTGAGTCTAAAGAATTAGTTGAGCAAGAATTATAAGAATAGGAAGATAAATTGGTTGAAAAGGCTGAGATTGAGACAAATAAGACCTATTGAAATACAATAAGGAAGTAAACTCTTTGGGGGGGGGGGAAGTGAATCAACACTTAAAACTTTCAATCTCAAAATCATTCACCACACATCCATCTCACAATCTATGAATATAAACTAAAATACCAAATCAAACATATACATCCATAGCATGAAAGCAAAATATTAAACACATGTTTGACACAAGATATTTGGTTACCCAAAAACCCTCTGAGGAGAAGGTAAAACTAGGGTGGAGATGATACCCACAAATCTTCACTACTGTAGTAATAAAGTACAATGTTTGATTATGAAACATGATCTACCTTGTGAGAGGTTTACCCTATTAAAGGCTTACAATATTGTTAGATCTTATCCTATAAAAATATTTCAACACCCTGCTAAAAGTGTACCTAGTAAGAGGAATTTAACTTACAATCAAGTAAGCACCCTATTAAAGGATTTACAACAACCTATTAACACTACTTTGTTATGATATTTAATTGATTCACCTATTAAAATGTTTCAGCAATGATCCTTCAATTAGTAATCTAATTCTTGATGTTAGATCACCTCTATATTGATGTGTACTTGATCCTTTTTTATTAGATGTATCTTTTCTATCCTCAATAAGTTTCCTCTTTTCTACTTTAATTGATTATGAAATGTAACTCAAATTATAACACCTTAGTCACCATGAATGCTCTATTTATGCATACAAAACTCTCTTCACTTCTCCTTAAGTATTCATTAAAATTTTAGGGTTTTTCCTCCTTAAGAAGACCTAGGTGACTTAGGGTTAGGTATGAATTGACAGTTGTGATTCATCCATATTACCACTTAATCCTTCCCTTTATCTAATTCGATGCATGTAAAACATAGGGGTTCACAATTAAGATTTGTTCTTATCATCTATGATTGCAAAATAGTCCTTAAGTTGGCCCAAAAATGGTTTATATAGAATTTTGTGCCATTACAAACAACTATGTCAAAACGGTGTAACTCAACACTTGAAGTCTCTAATGCTTAGCACCAACTATAACTTCAATGTTGTAACTTAGCCTCTAAATGATTGGCATCCACTGATCGCTTGGCATCTAAATATCTTGGCAAATACCATTTTCTTGACACTTGAGTGACTTGGTACTTACTTGTTACTCAGCTCACACTAGATATCTGTTGCTCGACATATACTATCTTAAAACTTATGCTCAACATGTATTACTTGTTTGACATGAACTAAGTAAATGACTTATGTATATTGTCACTCATATGTCAAAACCAATTTGAGATTAATAATCTCCCCCTTTTACATGAGTGGAAAAATACTTGATCATGTATGAATAACCTTTGGCCTTTCAAGCATAACTCAGATAATATCCACTTACATACACAATTAAAAAAATTTCAAAATTTTGCAAAAGCTTATGACTCATCAGTCATACCTCAAGATTCAATACCTCCCCCTGATTTGATTATGTTGTTCTTTATCTGAATAAAAATTATTTCTCCTACTAAGTAGATGTACTCTATTTCTATCATTGACATCTTTTCTTTAAAAAATATTATCTCACCCATACTTCTTATTCTCCCTTCATATTTCTCCCTCATTTCTTATTCTCCCCCATTTTGACAGTTATGTCAAAGGGTTATACACTAAGAGTGTATTTGTCCAAAAAATGATTTATGGACCTCTAGCATTATTTTCAATACAACATCCCAATTATCACAAGCTACCTCCAATGACTTGATCTAGATGGCCAACTTGGTAGCAAGGTAGACTAAACATTCATGAGTAGAAAGATGCAAATCTTTCTTCATGAGTTTTTCTACAAAGGCTAGTTCCTTATGAAATATCTCCATATGTGGAGTCAAAAAGAATTGGATGCTAATTAGTTTAGCCTTGACTTTTGCTTCATCTATGTGTAACACTGCTAACTGACTCTGGCAATTGAGGAGGTGTCTTAAATGTTTCTCACTTTGGGTTGGAGACTTTGGTAGAGTAATATCAGATGATTGCATATGACTCTCCAAATTCAATATGCGGCTCCTTATTTCCTATGTGAAGAGTGTTGGATTACACAATTTGGTGTACAAAGAGAAAATGTTCTCTAGTACCTTCTTCACAATGTCAATTTTGGTTGCTAACTCAACCTATGATAGTGCAGTAGCACTTGATATCTTTTCATCAACCTTATGCTGAAACTTCCTTTTAGACCATTCAAGTAGTTTAAAATTTGAATCAAGGTTTTTGTCATTTAGATTCTCCACTAAGCTAGTTAGATTCTCTATGATCAGCTTTGTTGCTTCTAGTGCTGGCTAACTAAATGCGTCAATAAAAATGTCCTTGATATCTATCAAGGCTTGCTTCTACCTATGCTCCCATTTGAATAGTTCTTGATTCTTCTTCTTTGCAAGAGCATCCTGGAGTATGCTTATCTATCTTATAGTGATGGTTGCAATGTAAAACTTGGGCAACTTAATCATTTCATCCAGGTTCACATATTCAAGTGATGTAACTTTAGCTTCCTTTGATGTGCTTGGACTCAGCCATGATGATTGTAGTGGTATAGCTTCTATACCCAACCTATGAAGAGCTTGACTAGGAGGAGTAGCAATTTTTGGTAAAGTTACCTATGTTTGTATTGCTAATTTCTCCTTAGGTTTGTTAGACATACCTAGCTCTTCAATATTATCCTTTGCCTTCTCTACTTTCATAGATGCACCTTGATCTTGTCTTGTAGGTGTAGAAGTATCTACCTGACCTATTACAACTAGTGTTCTTTCATTGTTTTATGTCTCATCTTTATGTTCTTTAATTGTCTCACCCTTTTCATGTTCACTTTCATTTATATTAACTAAGATTGTAGTACCTTGCACCAATGCACTAATAGTCAAAGTTGTTATCTTCTTCCTTTGATATATCAAAAAGGGTAATGTAGGTTTCATTAATGTGAATTGGGGAGGGGTTGTAGATATCTCTTTAGTCTGTACTTCCTCCCTTGCAAATACTTTTTCTACCTTCTTAATCTCATCAACACTCACTAGTATAGTATTTTCACAAAGTTTGGCCTAGGTAATGGCTTCAACCAATATCTTCTTCAAGTCATCCTCTATGAGGGGATTGATGTTCTGAGTGAGAGTATCAAAAAAATCATTTATCTTTACATTGCCACTTTCTGTATTCAACTTATGTGGAGGACTAGCACTCAACACTAGTGTATCTGACACACTCTATTCTATATTCTACTCTTCCTCAGTTGGTGCTTGTGTATCTTCTTATGTTTTAGTGCCTTCCTCTTGTATAATTGTCTCAATGTCAACTATGATTACCTCAATTACCTGTTGCTGCTCTTCTTTGTCCTCACCTACCTCAATAGGTGCCTATATTATTGCCTTGGGTGTTGTCAAACCATATGATGATTTCCAAATCAAAGTGGTTTTTTGTACAACATCCTTAACCTTGTTTTGCAATATGTTGAATGCCTATCCAATTTTGGCATTACTTGTGCAAGTGTAGTCTCTCTAATTTTTCTTTCTATGTTTAAACTATACTACCACTTCTGCTCAACTCTATCAAATAATTCCTTTGGTAGAGAGTTGGCAATCTCAATTGTAGTTTGTTTGAATGTTTCCATCATGGCATATATTGACTCCTCTACTTGGTTCATCTCAACTTTTCTAAGTGTATCAAATTTAATATGTGTGAGACTAGATAAATCAACATTATTCCTTATATCCTCACATATATTATCTAAATTTAAATAAGGATGGTGAATTGCCACTTGAAATTGGCTGTTGACACCATATTCAACTAGAGCTATGTATTTTCTCCTTAATCTCTTCTTAGGTTCCACTTCATTGCTAGCAAGTCTAGTCCTCTTCTCTTTTGGATTGTCTACTTCTTGAGCCTTTTTGTTGGTATCCCTTGTGCTTGGTCTTGTAGAGGGAACTATAGGCTTATGTTTTGCAACCTTCCTTGGTTTGCTAGTAGCCGGGGTCTTAGTTTTCCTCTTCTTTTTCTTAGGTGCTTCATTGGCTTCTTCTCCCTTGACACCTTCTTCAATTTCTACTTCTTCTTGATATTCTCCTTGACCTTGAGTTACGGCCAATGGTGCTTGAGCTGGTATATCATCATCATCATCATCTTCTTCTTCTTCTTCATTTGCTCCTTCACCAAACACTAATAGATTTGGCATCAATTTGTAATGGCCATGTGTCGCAATTGCGATAGCAATTTTTATGTGTTGCCACTACAACAGACATAGACGTCATAGTTATTTAGTCGCAATTTATGATGTCTACCCCTTGCCATCACATTTGGGACACCTATCCATCGCTTTGTAGCCACCTTGGTGCCAAACAAAAATCCATGTTTTTCGTCACAATTGTGAGGCCTATCCGTCGCTATGCAGCCACCTTATTGTGAAATCAAAATCCCTATTTGCCATTGCAATTGCGACGAGGTTTCTGTCGCATCTACAACAACCCCGTCACAATTTTTGGGGTTACCATCGCCAATTGTGACGGGGTTGCTGTAGATGTGACGGCAACCCTGTCGCAATTTTTGTCGCAATTGCGAAGGTGAAAGAAGTAAAACAAAAAAAAAAAAAGTGCACCTTTAAGCTTCCCCAAATATGACACCATTAGAGACCTGCAAATCATTGTTCTCAATTATTATATGTCTCATATTCATTAATGTATGTTACCCGAAGCCTGAACCAGTTTCAGGCCTTTCATATGGATTCTATAAAAGATCTTGTCCAAAAGTAGAAGAGATCATTAGAGAAGAAATGGGTAGCTTCTTAGAGGACAATATTACCTCAGTTGGAGGATTTCTTCACATTCCTTACCATGATTGCTTTGTTCAAGTTAATAACAAATGGGTTGAAGCGAGAGCAAGCAAACTGGGTCTTCCATTAATTACCTTTTGAACTAAATTATCATCAACAGATCACCGTCAGGAATGAACTAAACTAACAATTGGAATTTTGAATGCTAAGAATATTAATTTATATCTAATTAAATTTAAATAACACTCTAACTTTGTGTAACCATTTACTCAGAACTAAATCCTTGGCTGCTAATATGGCCTGTGGCAAGTGCTTCTCTCTAGGAAAAATTAAATGACCATCATAGTTCCTAGTTTGTTACATACCTCACAAACATTTCCTAGATTAAACATTTCACAGTATTCCTCTATTTTACTCGATTTGTGAGTAGCATCAATAGTTTCACAGATACTACAAAAGCACATTGATAAAAGATATTATTAATATATTACATGGAAGCACATACAAAGTGATAAATGATTGTTTTTATTAGCAACAAAACATAGAACCTATTATTGCATTCAGTCACAAAGCTATGAGCATTTGATCACGATGCTTCAAATGTAGCTTATTATGACTTGCTTCTTAATTATTTTTCTCTCTATCATCAGCTTTCACAACAAGATGTTTATATCTTGAAATTAAAAAAAACTAAAACAAAGACTTCAACGAAGCATTCAGTCACAAAACTATGAGCATTTTCTCATGATGCTTCAAATGAAGCCCTTTATGACTTATTTCTTAATTAATTTCATCTCTATCATCAGCTTTTATATGGAGATGTATGCATCCTATATTTATAATAAAAAAATACAAATAGACACTTCAAAATGTCAAATATTATTGTATTAGTCCAAATAGAATAAAAGATATTCTGCCATGCCTTATAAATATCCTAAATAATCTTTTGTCATTTTCCCTGTCTCAATAGTTCCTACACAGGCAACTTCTAGCTTCTCTGAAAATTCAAGTAGTCTTGGATTTTCATCTAGTTTTGCCCTGTCGTAAAAGCAGTAAAAGAAATTAAACACAGAGAAGATACTGGAAGTGAATCTAGCTCATTCTTAGGATGAATGCTTGTCAGATCTGAAAGAAGTTAGTGGATACACTATCATGTAGATGTTGGTCAAAGCCACAAAGCTATTGCCCAACCTGACCACTTTTATTGTACAGGAGTATAGTAAAACCTGTGTCAAAATGACTAGAAATTTTGGTGTTACATTGAGTTATTGGAACTAGGTACAAAAGAAAATATTTAGAAAGTCTAGGCGGTGACATATTTGGAATTCACAACATCTAATTCCTTAGTAAAAAATATATCAGTGTCATATTCTTCATACCTAGCTTCAGTAGTTGTTGCATCTTTATAAGTTTTTGTGTCTCACAATTTGTATGTGTGTAATTACATATATATCAAAGTCACTATTTATATTTGTGCACGAAACTCAACATAAACACAAATTGTAAATCCTACAAAAATAAATGGTTACTCTTGCCCATTGTGTGTATGTGTAGTAAAACAAAATTAATATTTGTTAAAATCTAGTTTTGGATTCAATAAAAAAAAAATTGAACCACAATTGAATCCAAAATCAAGTTTTGAACATCTATAATGGATTGTGGAGGCTTGGTATCGTTAGCTATTGATATTTGCACACAAAATTCAACAACAATAGCAATTGTAAACTAAACAGGTATTCTTGCATCTTGATCAGTTTTTGCATTTCACAAATCTCTTGTTGTGAAGTATGAGTTGGAAGTACAATGATCTGCTATTAGGAAAAATATGGGAAGCTTATATTCTATATCAAGATTATATAAAAGTGTTGCCATCAAAATCTGACTAAACATGCAACTAACTTCACACCTGTGATCTTGGGAGGAGATCAATGATCTCCATAACCCAATTTGGAAGGTATCTTCAATTTGCATTTCTCTCCAACACACATTCCCAGAAGTCCTTGGTCCCAACCTGTGCCATAATATATGATGATGTAGACCATCAGGCTTCCATTAATCCCTTCTTTATCCACAAAAGTTATTAACAACAACAAATTGATCAATTTCATAAATGATAAATTAAAAATTAGAAATCTGATTTTCCTTCATAGATGTGCCTCTCACGAATACAACTTCATAACTAGATTCTAGGGACTAACCTAGACATCCACAACTTAAAGATTTGTGACAATTACTAAAAAAACTTGCAATATGAAATGTGAACTTCATGAAATGACATTAGCAGGGTCGTTCATAAATTGTGTAGAAATCTAGGGCATGCATCAGATGTGATAGGAAAGGAACAACTCAAAGACTAAACATACAAAAGTCACTTAGCTATTATCAAAGATTCCATTACCAAAAATGCAAATAAGTTTGACATTTCTTCCAAATAGCCTATCATCAAATCACTGGTCACTTTGAGGGATCGTACATTTGATGATACATTGACTTAAAGTAACATTATTCAAACACTAAATCTATTATAATAGTATAGATCGTTATCCAAAGATCCCTGATTTTGTTTTAAAATATTAAAAAGATGAATAGTAGTGTGAATTAAGTTGCTGGTTTGATCAATAAACCTATGCTCATACCTGTTCATGAATCAATCATTGAAAGAAGTTATTGTGTGCCTGACAGAATCAAGATAATCAACATTGCAATCTTCATATTATTGTGCCAAGAAACAAAACCAACCAGATTCCTGCTGCATCATATTTAGCTTTCCAACTGGCCTCATATACCTCCTGGAAGATATCTTTAAACCTACCAATTTAAGTCACATATAAGAAGAATCTCCGAGAATATGAGGATCCTTAAGCTAGAGAATCATAAAGAATGATAATATGGGAAGTAAGGTGTGTTAGAGAAAAAGGTAAAAATAAGATCATCAATCCTTGTATTGATTTGAAAAAATAGCTTCCATCATATTTTTTTAAAATTGTGTTTTTAGTACTCAAGTAAAGTGGCCATTTCTTCTCATAAGCTGTTGCCATTGATGCATTAGCAAATGCATGAATAGACTACATAGAAATAATTAATCATAATTGAATATTTGAGATTTTCTCAATTAAAAGGTACATCACATAAAAATTAAAAACATTAAATTAGTGAAGGGCTAAGAACTTATATTATGTTTTCCCTATGAATTTTATTCTAGGTACAACTCCCTTTTATAGATATTTAATGAATTCCCTTTTCTAAACTAAACACTTACAAATGCTTTTAACCTGAAAGAAAATAAGGCTCAATACATTCATGCATCAATATGTGTTTTAAATAGTTTTATTTAATTAATTTAGATTAATAGTTAATTTATATTAGCACTATTCAATTTCTAATTGAAACTTGTAGCTTTTAAATAGATAATGAATAAACTATGTAACCATATAAGACAAATATATTTCTATCAAGAAATTAATATTAAATAGATTAAGGATTGATGGCATACCTCTAAATTTCAGCATCATCATCCTTGTCGTCATCATCATCATCATCCTCATCATCCTCATCATCATCATCATCCTCGTCGTTGTCATCATCATCATCATCATCCTCCTTGTCATCGTCATCATCGTCATCATCATCATCATCCTCACCATCATCATCATCACCGTCATCGTTGTTTTCATCAACATCATCATCATCAACATCAACATCATCTTCATCATCATCATCAAAAGCAGCATCTACATCATCTTCTACTTCTTCGGTATCTTCTTCTTCCATCGCATTATACTTTATTGGCCTTCCTCTCGGTTCATTTCTAACAACAAATGACCAACCCAATTTATGTAGAACCTCTGAGTAAAATACCTGCTCACATTGGCTTGGAAGAACATAGGGCTCATCCCCAACTAGCTCAAACGACCTTGTATTAACCATTGTAAATCAATTATCATGTTCAATAACAGTTCTATCAGGATCATTTAGATTAAGTCGTAGCCTGTACCATTTGACAAAGAAGAGTAATAATTTGAAGGAACTAAAGTCACACTGTAGTATATCATCCAAAATGCCATAGTATCGATTTTCAGACTCTCAAGGATGTAAGTCATTTCTAGATGAAATATTAGTCACTTGAAAGACTGCAGTTATTCCTGAATCACAAGTTTTCTTCATGTCATCCAACACTTTGATGTGAAATTTTTGACCATTACAGAACATAGCCTTGTGGTGTTTAACCTGCAATAATATGTGAAACATGTCAAAATTATTGTATCATGAGTTGATAAACATACGGGTGATTACTAAATTCGTACATACTTGGAAATCTCTTAAACCACATGCTAAATCTATTTCCCTTTGCGTAACATTGGAATCTCCATTATGATGAGCTTCTCTAACCAATGAAGATACACCTTCCCATGTTAATGTCTGACCAGAATGTTGACATTGTTCAATCCATACCATCATCCAATCAAGATTGTTTGCAATATACAAATGTAGTGCATCCCACTCTCGAGCACCTGTACAAAAAAAAATAGACAACTTACAACCAATTTATTTTGAAAATTAAGAAATAATTTATTACAATAACATCTTATAATTCATTACCTCTCACTTTCCTCAATGTACCTTTCCCCATCAAGTACTCCCCTTCTAATTTTTTAAAAGGCTCGAGATCCCAAATGCGATCTACACAGATATTTGATGCAAACTTAAGAAGATATTCAGTAATATACACCATAGTCTAGTATAACATATATCCCTCTACCATAGAACCCTCAGGATGTGCTCTTTGTCAAACCAAAGCCTTCAAAGATTTCAAGTGCCTCTCAACCATCCACATTGACCTAGTGTGTATAGGTCCACACAATTCAATCTCCTCAACTAGGTGTATGAGGTAGTGTTCCTGTGCATTGAAAAAAGTTGGAGGTAGACACTTTTGCATTTCACACAGTAAATGAGGAATTCTTCTCTTCCAATAGTTTATATCTTCTTTATGGATTTCTTTAGATGACAACCACCTACATTAAGAGATTCAAGTCACAAAAAATATATAGATACGAGACTTTACAAAATAATATACAATAGATTACATAGCAAGAAAAAAAAATCACAAATATAATAAATATATACAACAAATTGAACAGATATTACTACTTAACTCATGTATTTTCCAAGATTGTATATCACTTGTTTGATGTTATTGTTGAAGGGCTCTGGGAGAGATAGAGGAAGCACGTACTGCAGTAATTATAAACCAATCATTTCATTATTTTCTAACATAACATAACGAATAGTACATGCAGTTTATGAATATATTGTAAATACAGGAGAACATAACTTACCTTGATGAAAGTATGCCAATCATGTGTTTTGAGCCCTAGCCCAAATTCACTTTTTTTTGATATGAGATTGTTTATGTTCATAGCAAATCCTGTGAGAAATCAAATTTTTCGTATGACTTCTTTTATGGAATCACTTTGCTGCTCCATTAATAACCAAGGAAGGGCACTTATATTAATCTGATCTCTGTTGCTATTTGAGTGAATGGAATTCTTCAATGCATGATTGGATTCATGAATGTCATTACAAATTTTGACAATTTTTTCTTTGTCACACCTTCCATCCAATATTTTCCACAATGTCTCTGTTATATTCTTTCCAATATGCATAGAATCAAACAAATGCACAATTTGTAATTGCTCGTAGTAGGGAAACCTGCTAAATTGTCTGGGATAGCTTTTTAGTCCCTTTGGAAGGTTGTCAGTACTGCCTTGACAACCTCCACGATCATCAATTACACAATTAGTAAACAAAAATCACAATAGAAATATATAAATTACAAACATAAACCATTAGGTGGAATGACATTACCTCAATGATTAATTCTATTATATTCCAACTTCCATAGGCGAGGTGTCATTCTTCGTGGCTTTGATGTAGTCTCTTCTTTCCCATTGAAAAGATGTTTTTTCGTACTTCGATACTTATGATTCCTGTGGAGGAAGTGTCTACACTCATCAAACACCTGCTTTCCTAAACTTTTTGAATGACGAGATTTCATTTTAGGACCACAAACTGGACATGCAAATTTTCCCTTTGTTTGAAGACCTACAAGATAATGATATAATTGGATTATTAAATATGTTGATTTTTATAATTAGAATTATCATGCGCAACTTGAATTCACTATAACATACCACAAAAATGTGTTAGCCCTGGGGCATCATGTATTGTCCATGCAAGTATTGCATGGAATTGAAATTGTCTTTGTCCTATTGGTCTAGACACATCATACATAATGACACTGTTCCATAACTCCACCAACTTGTCGATAAGAGGCTCAATATATACATTCATATCTTTAACTTGATATTTACCTACTTGAATAAACAATAACATTACATAATTATTGTGATCATTTTACTGCAAGATTTGTAAGTACATGTAAATTAATAACTATCAAATGATAAGATACCTGGAACAATCATTGCCAACATAATGTGCTCCCTCTTTATTGACATCCAAGGAGGAATGTTATTGTTGATAACAAAAATAGGCCACATCGAGTAAATAGATCTCATCTCTCCAAATGGATTGACACCTTCTGCTGCCAATGAAAGACTAAGATTACGAGGTTCTTCTTTGAAGTGTTGCCACTTTTCCTCTATGTGCATAAATGTCGAACCATCTGCAGGGATTCAAATAATGTCAACTCAACTTCTATTGCGTGCATGATAATCCATAAATTGAGCCAAGCTACTACACCTGAATAATTGCCGCATCCGTGGAATAATGGGGATGTAACGAAGAACCTTTTGAGGCACCTTTTTTGTTAGTCGATTTGTTCGATATCTACTTGTATGACATACAGGGCATTGTGTTGCAAATTCATGTTCTTTATAATATATAATATGATCATTGGGACAAGCATGTATTGCTTGATACTCCATTCCAATATCTTTCATAACAGTAGATAATTCTCGATATGAGTGAGGTAGAATATTTGATGATGGTAACAGAAACTCACCTATCAATCTATAGGAAAAAATATAAGTTGTTAATATAAATAATATTAGTGGTACATTATTCACCCTTTGTTAACTATAAAGACATATATGACATACCTTAACATACATGACATTGTTATGTTGGATAAACCACTCATAACCTTCAAGTTCAACAACAACAATACAACAAAGAGAAGAGTTGTTTGGGAGTCTTTATATAGGGGCTCGTATTCCTTCTCAAGTAGAGTTACATCGAGGCTATCATCATCATCATGATCAGATACGCTTGGACTAAATGTGTCATGGATCAATGTATTTATACGATCATCTTCAATTGTGTTTTCTGGCGCATGATCGTCATCTTCTGTTGGATCATTATCTTCACCTTGGATATCTTCACTCATGAAATGGCCTTCTTGCTTAGCTGTAGAAGCTCTCCAGCAATCAAATCATACAAGCTACAAGGCCTAACAGCAATTTCAAAACATATAAGCTGCAAGGCAAGACATATTATATGACATGGCAAAAGGAACAAAATTTACAAGTTTTAGCAAGACATATTAAACGACATCATAGTGCTAGAGAGATCACAATTATATGAGTCAAACGTAGTCATGAAAAAGCACATAAATTATCTGGTTATTGATTTTTTGACATATTGTTGTTGATAATGCTTTGTTATTATTTGGTTCAGAAATTTGATATATACTCATTGTTGCTGTTTAAATGCTATTGAGATCCACCCTCTTGGCATGTTGGCCAATGGAGTCATGTTATTATATTGTGTGATCATCTTGGGACCTGCACTCTTGGTGAAGACCAATCAAGTCTTTTGAGTTTATATTGTTACCTTCTCTAAAAAGTTTAAGCCATGGGTGACTTCTGAAAAGTTTATATTGTTACCTTCTTTGAAAAGTTTATGTGGATTGTATAATAATTATTTTCACAAGATTCTATACATGAATATAGCTTTTGTGGATAAGAAACAAAAATTCTAAAAAATTCTTAAAAATAAAATATATAATCTTAATGACCTACAAGTAACTTGAAAAGCCTTGTTTTTTATTAATCTATAACTAGACATCACTTTGGTGTCTAGATTTTGATTGTAGTATTTCAAAATTGTGTATGGACTATGGTAGAATACACATTACATAAAGACCATTGTTATGATAGATTATAACATTTTCATTTCTTCTTTATGCATGTGAAGAGGAGGATATTGCAAATTGGAAAAAACATTATTGTAAAATTGACCCTTTGTAATTCTACCTAAATAGGTGGAATTGGAATATGTGTTCCTATTTCAATTTTATATTTTTTAGAAACTATAAATTTTTGGGTCTGTGAATTCCCCATCAAATTTTGACTCAACCAAACAAGAATAGAAATATGTATTCTTATTTTCTATTCTAGAATAATAATTCTAGAATATGCATTCCTATTCCCACATTCTTTTTCCTACAACCAAATAGATCTTAAGAGAAAATGATACACACATTTCCCTTGGTGACCATGGAAGAAAATTTGAAGGCGCAGTGGGGGAGTACAATCTTGGTGGCACATCTATTGTGCCAGTAGGAATAAGGTGTTCACTACCATGTTCTATCTCCATCCAACTTTGGGTATTTAGGATTTTCATCATTCACTTTTACTACTTAAGCACAAATTAGAAGTAATATGAATAGCTATTATCTACTCATCCTCTAACACCTCTATAAAGAATATGATTATGTAATGAACTTAATTTATGCTATAATACCAAACAATATGTATGTATCTTCCCTTGATTATTTATTATTGTGTCTGGCATGACTTTTTGTAAAAAAGGATTGTGCAATATCTTTGCCTCTATGTGCTCAAGTTTGCACAATCTCCCAGGGAATTCAACATCCCCTTCTCTTGAGATGTACGTGACTTAGATTTTTGTCCTCCTATGGGTTAAAGTCAACATGCATGATTTTCTAAAATCCTCTACACTACCATTTTGCAAGCTCATTGACAGGCTCTATGATAAATTTTCTTAATCATTGATAATGATTAGGTTTTCACTAAGTGTGTTGAAGAGATTGTGGTGATGTTAATGAAGGTGATGGAGAATAAAATCCTCGACTCTCCAAGTTCAAAGAGGCTAACCTCAAGCATAGGTTTTTTCTTTCTTTACATTGTTAGGCATTTAAATATATGATTTTTGGTTTGAATTTCATAATGTTTTAAAGTTTTCATTGCTTCAATTGATTTGAGATGTGTCAATGTTGAGTAAGTGTTTCAATATGTAGTTTTTCATCTCAAATCAATGTGGATATTTTTTTCTTAATTTTTTAAAGCTGATTTGAGTTTAAGGAATTCTCACCCCTAGCCATACATAAAATCCCTTTTACATCCACATTGTTCTCTCAAAGTTGTTAAATCTTTAATTTTGAATTCACAACATTTAGAAATAGATTTGAGTGAAGGAGTGTTCAAATCGCTGAAATTTATGGCATGTGGGGAATGTGTGTGGATCAATAATTGAAGGAAAATATTTTTCTTTTAAATGAGGTAGTGGAAGACCAAATCTACCTTGGAGGAATAAATGCCCCCAATCATAAAGATGAAGATAGATAAAGCCCATTATAGATGGGATGATATTTGGTGTATCAAGCTCACATTACAACCATTGAATTGATTTCCAATAGTCAGTGAAAACATCAAGTGATATTTAATGGTTTTTATATTTCATCCAAATTTAAAGAGCACTGAAATTTAGGCCTCCACGTCTTTAAATACCCTTTTCTTGACAGCTTATTTTCAATCAACAAAAACTCATATTATCACATTTCTCCCTCTGAAATCTTTTTCTGCAAAAGAGAAGTATTTTTGATTGTCTTGGAACTCTTTCAAAGGTTTCAAAGCTTGGTTTCCATTGTAAGCAACAGTGTGAAGCTACATTTTAATAATGAAGCCCTTCTTTGCTTTTATTATTTTAATGTTTTGCTAGTTTCTCATATCAGATCTTGGTTTAGCTTCTCGGCCCATGTCTGATGTGAAGCTGTTGAGTTACAAACCCACTTCTCAGAAAGGAGTTGTGGTAAAAAATGAGGTAAAAACATTTACATCTGTTATTTCAAACGTTTTGGAGAGCCATATCAAGAACTCTATCGAGAACATTTTAGAAAGCTTGAAGAAAATAGTAGTACAAATGAGACATTGTATAAAACTAGTTATGCTCTATTTCCACAAGTATATAGCTAGATAAACAAGAGAGAATGTTACGCACCCCACATCCAGTATCAAGAGTAGTTCAAACAGTACCATCTTTCATTCCTAGAATCAATCGTGGGTAGATAAGCTTTGCTTGGAGTCTGACCCTAAGGGGTTTTTTCTCTCTGGGAGATCTGATTCATTGGGTGCTCTCTTAAACATTGTGAGAAATGCACCCTCTTTTTTTTTGTCTTATAATGCCAAATACACATTGACGTCGCAAATTGATGTCGCAAAACACTGCCAAATGTATTAGTGAAATTTCTCTTTTAGCTTTTTGGCAATCTTATTTTTCTTCCTAATGATTGAGGTAGTCTTTAAATCCATTATTATTTTACATTTGGTCACATCATAGTTCCCAAAGGCAATAGCCTTAGCATCTACATATTCTGCATGTAGTGTTGTTAATGTTGCAAAGGCTTCATCAACATTGATTTCATAGCCCAGTGGCCTTAGCCACCTTACCCTTGGAACAACAGCTTGAACATATGTAAAATTAGTATCAAATAGAAAGAAAACATCATTGAAATGTTTCTCATCTAGTAAAATTGGTAGAATTAGTCTTTTCTTCATTGATTTCTTGAAGTCTTCAAAGTAGCTGGTCATAACTAACTCAAAATTATTTCCTAGTTTCTCAATAAATTCACCAATCTACACTGCATTAGATCTATTTGTTTTCCAAGAACCTTTACCAAAGGTTGGGAATGTATTCTATACATAAAAGAACATACATGTAAGAATTGAACTAAATTTACATTGTGTGCCTTTTGTCTTCCTTATAGCTCCCAAATTTTTTGACAATTGTTACATCTACAACTCGCCAAGGTCATAGGTATGATCCTTCTAAATTGTCTTATAGCCCATGTCAATAGAAATACATGGTACACTATTGGGCTTGCTTGACTAATATAATTTATATGCTATTATCCTCACTGTAATTGCAATTAGGGGATTTGAGATAATATCAGTTGTCATACATCATTTATTCCACACTACCCCTGTATTCTTCTCAATGATCTCTTTAGATTCACTTCTCATGTTTTAAGTTGGTCAACTATTGGATAGCCTATTAATCTATGTACAATTTTCTTTGTGATTTTCACTAGTCTATTATCCAACCATATATAATTATCATGAATTCTACTCAAAACTATCTTAATCCATTCAGTCTTGAAAACATTTGGAAAATTGAAGGCAAGGGTCAACCCTTTCTACTCTATAATTTTGAATTCATCCTTCAATGCTTCATTTTCACATAATTTACCATAGGTTTCCCTAGTTTTCATGTCACCTATGCTACCCACCTTGCATGTATAGCAACATCTTATTTCTTGAATCATCAAAGCTCGAGCTGGTATTATCAACAATGCACTAGATGGATCTTTCTTGTAAGCAATATTAGGAATGACTCTAAAGTTTGGTTGTTCGATCTCATTTCTTATCAATTGTACATTAAAAAATTCTTTACCCTATTTAACATTAGGTGCTGAAGAACTAGATGCCATAATGTAAACTACGGTTTGCAAAAATTCAAACTTTGTAGCTCAACACATGATAAATACATTTATAAATCTATTGTGATTGTGTTGAGCGACTATGGAATTCTTCTTGCAAACACTAGAATGATATCTTTCAATTTTCCTTTTGTTCATCATGCTCTCCTTCAATTTGAATAATGTGAAATGAGTAGAAATCAATGATATATACCTTGAAACCTAGCATCTAATGCTTATTTCTTACACAACTATAAGCTTAATAAAGATTTTGATTCACTTGACTTACATGAAGTTCTCTTTTCCACTTGGCAACCACTATGAGCTCGATCAACACTATCACCTTGTGATAGCTCAGCATCAACAAACATTTCACTTGGCAACCATATTGAAACTTTTCATGCTTGAAAGTAACATGAAAATTGACAAAACTTGAAGATTTATTGTAGATTTTTAACAACACTTTGCATCTTTATTCATGTATATGTAATATTTTTAGATCTAAATCCTTGGAATTGATGTATAGTATATCTTTCAAATATCAGTTCCACATACCTCTTGATTGCTTAATTGGAGGAGGTGTGATCACTTGACCCATTGGGTGAAGTGATCCCTTCTAAACTTGATGTTCTATAATCTTCATTTTTCTTCCATGTCTTGTTCATCTCATCTTTGACATTCTCAACATCTATCTTTCCTTTATCTTTGTTGAACTCACTGCTTGGTGCCTTTGACCTTGTTCAACAATTCCTACTTATGTGACTAGTCTTCAAAAAACTAAAACATGTGCTTTGACTCAACCACCTTTTGTAGTGACTTTTGAAATGTGATCTTATGCAATCTTCAACAATATGTCCATACTCTTGATAGTAGTAACAACTATACCTTGTATTGGAATCTCAATTATAAGAGTTGTCATTGTGCATTACATTTTTCTGCATGTTTGATGACCATTTAGGCTTGGATCTACACTCATATTCTCTATGTCCATTCTTTTGATAGTTGTAGTAGTATCCTTCAAATCTTTGTGTGCTTATGGTCTTGGTTCTACATTCATGTTCTTGATATCCTTGTTTGTTGGATTTATGGCAATGACCAATGAACTTCTGATTAGGATTCTGATTCGCAGTCTTGTTCCTACAAACATTAGCATTATGACCCTTCTTACCACAATTATGACAAGTAGATTTGGAGTTCTTACCTTTGTTACTTCTTTCTTCACCACTTTTGGATGATTCTCCTTCTTTAGTACTAGTCTAACCCAATGTATAAGTATCACTATTGGATCTAGATGATCTCATCAATTGTTCAAAGTACTTGATGACTTCACTAGGTTTATTGAAACTATTAGAAAAATCCATAGCTCTTTTTAGATCACTTCTTAGTTGTTCATTCTATAACTTCAGTGTTGTGATCTCTACATCCATTGCATTTAGTTCATGATTTTCAATCATTATTTGACTCACAATTTCTAATTGCATGTTAGTAATCCTACTTTCCTCTGATGTTTTCTCTTGTAGTTTATTGGTCAAAATCCTTTTGTCATCTTCAATCATGATTTTTTCCTCTTCACCTTTCTTTTTCTACTTAATTACATCACATAGCAATACTGATTGGACTTCTTGTTCTCTCTTTAGATTTCTAGCCTCTTTAGTTAGGATTCCATTCTTTTCCATCATATCTACAATTGTTACATCAAATTCATTGGAATTTCCATTTTGTGTCATTCTCTTCAATAGAAATTTCCTTCCTTATTTTCAATGATCTCTTTAACTCATCTCTTGCTTCATTCAACTAATGTAGGGAAAGTTATATTTCAATCATCTAGTTCTCAATAGTCTTTCCCAACTTGTAGACTTTCATCTTGAAGATCTTTCCTCAAAGCTGCAAAGCTTTACTTTTAGAGAACTATACTCTGATACCAATTGTTGGAAATATAATAGGGAAGTAAACTTTGTTGGGGGGGGGGGGGTGTTAAATCAACACTTAAAACTTTCAACCTCAAAATCATTCATCACACATTCATTTGAACAAATTAAACATATACATCCATAGCATGAAAGTAAAATATTCAACACATGTATGACACAAGATATTTGGTTACCCAAAAACCCTCCAAGGAGAAGGTAAAACTAGGGTGGAGATGAAACCCACAAATCTTCACTACTACACTAATAAAGTATATCTAATGAAGGTAACAATGTTTGATCATGAAACATGATCTACCTTGTGAGAGGTCAACCTTGTTAAAGGCTTACAAGATTGTTAGATCTTACCCTATTAAAGGATTTCAATACCTTGCAAAAAGTGTTCCTAGTAAGAGGACTTTAACTTCAATGAAGTAAGAACCCTATTAGAGGATTTGCAATAGCCTATTAAGAATACCCTATTAGGAGATTCAATTAATTCATCTTAGTAATGATCCTTTAGTTATAACTTTATTTCTTGATGTTAGATCACCTCTATACTAATGTGTACTTGATCCTTTTTGATCAGATGTATCTCTTGTCCTCTTATTCATTTCCTTTGTACTCCTTTAACTATTGTGCAATGTGACTCAAATCATAACAACTTAGTCACCATGAATGATCTATTTGTGCATGCAAAACTCTCTTCACTTCTCCTCAAGTATTCATTAATAGTTTAGGGTTTGTACTCCTTAAGAAGACTTAGGTGACTTAGGGTTAGGTATGAAACAATAGTTGTGACTTACCCATTTTGCCACTTAATCCTTCCCTTTATCTAATTGAATGTATGTAAAAAATAGGGATTCACAATTAAGATTTTTCCTTATCATCAAATATTGTAAAATAATTCTTAAGTTGGCCAAAAAATGGTTTATATAGAAGTTTGTACCATTACAAACAACTATGTCAAAACTATTGGATACAATTGTTCAATTGTGTGTTGTCTTTGATGTTACACAAATGTCATATTAGTTATCAGTCAAAGTGGTAGAAGGCAGAGTCTATCGAGCTCAAAAGGTTAGCAAAGAAGGTTTATAGTGTCTACCAAGCATTCTCAGGCTTTACCTTGTTCAAATAGTTATTACCGAGCTCTCAAGGTTAAGCAAATAAATTTAGTGTCTACCAAGCTTACTCAGTCATCAAAGGAAAATGTGGCAGAATACAATTGTTACCAAGCTCTCAGGGTTAGTGAAGGAAACTCAGTTCTTATTGAGTTCACTGGGTAGCTAAAGGATTTCAAAAAATTTGCAGTGTTAACCAAGTTGAGATGGTTAACTCAGGAAATTATTTCTAGAGTAGTATTTACTGAGTAGGGTCGACCAATGAAGGATTTCACTATTTTGGGAAATAAAGTTTATTTGTTTAATGTAATATTTGCAGCCGACTGATGTATGGTTTATTGGTAAATGTAACTTGTGAATGAGCCAACTTAATAATCTAAATGGTATATATAAGAGGTCAAGTTGCGAATTCTATGTGTGTGTGATGGATTTGATGTGATATGAATGTGGAGAAGGACTATTTATTGTGAGAGAAAATTTTGAAGGATGATCAGAGATCATTGAGGAGTAGCAAAGATATATTTGATCAAGGAGGATCTAATGGTGCAAAATAAAGATCTGTAAATAGAAAATTTAGTTGCATCTAATTTAGGTCAATTCATTGTTACTTTTTAACTATTGTAGCAGTGATTTCAAAATCTCTTAACAGAGTTGGTTTAGCAGCCATTTTGTAAATCCTCTAACAACTTGACAGTTGAGTTGAATTGTTATAAAGACCTCTAGCAAGGCCACTCTTAACAAGGTGATTAAATCCTCTAATAGGGTCACACCTAATAGTGTGTTTTGTAACCTTTAACAGGGTTGGCTCCTGATGGCAGGCCACACCACCCGTACCAACTCACAACCAAAAATGCAACAAGATGGAGATAGAGATGACAAAATGCTTCATAAAGCATCATCCATTAATACTTGAAAATTCATTACAATATTCTCCACATGGAAGAAATCCAAACTCTTACAATATAAGAGAGATTCCTCACTAAGAGCTTCTACAAGAAATTACATCCGAAGAGCTTCTACTTGAAGAGCTTTTACATCCAAAGAGCTTCACTTCAAGAGCTCACACCTTGAGAGCTTCTATTTCTCCAACTTGATTACAAATGATAATAAGCCTTGCTTAAATAGGCACTTCTAACCCAAGACATTAAAAACACAACCAATGTGGGATAAAAGGTAAATACAACTACCTTTAAATAAATATTAAATTTCCACCCCAAATACAACTAAGCACCCAACAAATATTAAATACATGATTTAAGGATCTTTCCACAAACTTCTAAAATGCCACCTACACACCTCGATTAATGGAATGACAACTATTTTTATTATTTTCTATTTATGCCACCCATGCACCTTGAAAATAGAAATTCCTCTTTTCTCCATTTTTCCTATTTTTCTATTTTTTATTATTTTCCTTCCATTTTCGTCACTTTCTCTCTCCTCCACAAGTTTTTTTTCTCTTTCTATTTTTTTTTTTTCTAATAATTTAATTTTCCCATGCAAGATGCTCCTGCATCAGACTCCCTTGGTAGATAGAAAAGGGTGTCCCACACTTTGATGTCAAAAGAGAGATATAGAACCATCTTCATCTTCACCACAAGCTTCCACCTCAATAGGGACAAGAAAACCAACATGCAAATCTTTCACATTTTTTTTTGCTGATGCATGATGCTCCTACATCTGACTCCCATGGTAGGAAAAATTTTGTGAGTATGGATTCAAAAATGAAGTAGCCACTATTGACATAATTTTTTTTTTTCTCTTCCTCCAACACATAGCTGGAACAAGTATCCGATGCCAATATATGTCCTTCTTTCTTCTTTTCCAACACCTGGCTGGAACAAGTATTTGCTGCTGAAAATACTCCTTCGCAATGAACTCTATCCAAGTATAACTCTCATCCTCATCCAATTTTGTTGAATTAATCACACCTATAATAAATCCAACAACACCATACCAATATTTCTTTGCATACCACACATAACTAACAAGATCCTCATGCAAACCATCATCAATATCTTTTAAACTCATATCAAAGACAACATCCCATGATTCATAAAAATTTACCTCTTTGACATCTTCATCTTTGCTTGCCTCTTTCATGTCGTCAACAATGCATGCAACTACTTCACTTGCTTTATCTCCAACCAAGACACTATACTTCTCCTCCATTGCTGCAATCTTCAAATCATCTTGATCTATTTCAGGTTCATAAATCTTGTCATCTTTATGCTCTTCCTCTTCTCTTTCATCTTCTTCAACTTTAGGTTCACAAATAATTTCCTCTTCATCCTCTTGCTCTTCCACTGGATCATCTTTCTTTTCCACATCCAAGGAATTACCAACATCTCTTTTCTGGTGACATGCTCTTCATTTCCACAACTCAGCTTATAATTCATTCACTTGCTTCTATAAATCAACTAGCAATGATTGTTGATTTCTTACTCTAAATTTCTCAAGTCGAGGAATCCTCAGAATCCATCCAATCACAAAAGTCATCTTCTTCTTTCTCTTCTCCATAATCAGGTCTTCAGAAGACAAATCTTGTCCAAAACAAGAACCTTGTGCAAACTACCTCACAGTCGACGCTCTATCTACATAATCAAGAACTTCTTCACAAACTTCACCTAACTCAAGGTCCTGGTGCAAATTGCCTCACTTTCAACAATCTTTCTGCACGCTTAGGAACTCCCTCTTTGATACCACTAATGATGGGCCACACCACCCGTACCTACTCACAACCAAAAATGCAACAAGATGGAGATAGAGATGACAAAATTCTTCATAAAGCATCATCCATTAATACTTGAAAATTCATTACAATATTCTCCACATGGAAGAACTCCAAATTCTTACAATATAAGAGAGATTCATCACTAAGAGCTTCTACAAGAAATTATATTCGAAGAGCTTCTACTTGAAGAGCTTTTACATCTAAAGAGCTTCACTTCAAGAGCTCACACCTTGAGAGCTTCTATTTCTCCAACTTGATTACAAATGATAATAAGCCTTGTTTAAATAGGCACTTCTAACCCAAGACATTACAAACACAACCAATGTGGGATAAAAGGTAAATACAACTACCTTTAAATAAATATTAAATTCCCACCCCAAATACAACTAAGCACCCAAAAAATATTAAATACATGATTTAAGGATCTTTCCACAAAATTCTAAAATGCCACCTACACACCTCGATCAGCTCCTAATAGGGCTCACTTATGAAGAGTGAAAATTGGTAGCTATTTAGTTGGTGGTTTTTCCCATATTGAGTTTCCATGCTAAATCTAGTGTCTCTTGTGTTCATATCTTTTACTTTTGCATGCATGTTAATAATTATGAATGCTTAAAGAATAGTAACAAGTTAATCTACCAAGTGACACCATTTCTATGTGTGTTTATTGAGTATCAGTAGTAACTAGTTATTTAAGACATCTAAGGGATCTGGATTTGTTTTTGTGGTAATTGATTCACACCCCCCCCCTTAGTTACTCTATCTATTATTCCAATAATTGGTATTAGAGCTTTTTGTGCTTGCACTAAAAATTTCAAGGATCTAAGCTAAAATTTAGGATGTCTTACAAGAGAGAAATTCCAAGACTTAACAAGGACAACTTCTCAGCATGGTAGGGATTAATGAGACTTCATCTTGCTTCTATTGGTGATATAGGGCTGAAGTACCTTGGTGAAAAATATGTAGAACCTTTTGGCACATTATCTATCAATGATATTGCTGAAAAGAAGACTCACAACATGATGATAGATATTGCATCTGACCTAATTTATGAAGAATTTGATGATATCAAGGACTACAAAACTACCTTTGAAATGTGGAACAAGCTAAAAGAAATCTATGGAGGTGATGATAATGCGAGAAGAGCCAAAGCAACAAGTTTGAGAGGTCAATTTGATCAAATGAGGATGAGAGAAGATAAAAACATTGCAAAATATGTTGAAAGAGTTAAAGCATGTGTTAGTGCAATCAAATCATCTAGAGGAGATATCAAGGAGGAAACAATTATAAGTAAAGTTCTTAGGACACTACTTCCCATTTATGCAATCAGAGTTTCTGTAATTCAAGAAAGAATATGTGAAGCAAATCATAAGATAAACTTAGAAGCCATAGTTGGAAGATTGATTGCATTCGAGCTAGATAACTATGATAATTATGTTCTAGCTACCAAGAACATTGAATCAACATTTGAAGCCAAACTTTCACTCAAGGAGAAAGGAAAAAGGATAAATGATTCTTAGTTAGATAGTGATGAAGAATCAGAATAGATTTTAGATAGTGACCTTGAGGTGGTTGAAGCTCTGCTAGCAAAGAAATATTCAAGAGGCAAAGGAAAATAAAAAGGTCAATTTCCTCTAATCTATTTTCCTTGTGAAGAAATTGGACATATTGCTGCTAGGTGCCCAAATAAGTAGAACAAGAATGAGAAGAAAGGTCACAAGTGCAATGGTAAGAAAGTCTTCAAATCATTCAAGGAAAAAGATAAGAAAACATGTTTCATGGCTAAAGATTCTAATGATTCTGATGATGAAGAAGAAGATGAAATTTTTTACATTACTGTAAAGGATGAGTCTAATAATGATGAGGAAATGGCACTTATTTCTCATGTAAGAAAAAAAGATACATGGATTATAGATAGTGGTTGTTCTCATCACATGATTGGTGATAAAACTAAATTTGACCATTTTGAAGACTATGATGGTGGCAGTGTGAGGTTTGGTAATAATGAACCTTGTTGCATAAAAGGAAAAGGAAGAATCTCACTAACCAAAGAACTTGTATGTGATAATGCACATTGGGTGGAAGGACTAAAACACAATCTGTTAAGTGTGGCACAACTACTCAATAATGGATTCAAAGTGGAATTCATGCATGGAAAAGTAAGACTACTAGATGGCAAAGGAAAGTTGATTGGATAAGGCACTCAAACAAAAGGTAACTTGTTTTATCTTGAACTTGGTGGATGTTCATGTTTTATTTCTCAAGTTGAAGAAAGTTGGTTATGGCATAGGAGGTTGTGTCATGAAAATTTTGATAACTTGGTGAAAATAAGTAAATTCAAGAAAGTAAGAGGCATTCCTAACATAAAGAAACCTGAGGTTGGTCTATGCAAGAATTTTTAAATTGGAAAAATGGGAAAGACTAGTTTTAAAAGTAAAAACTATCAATCTAAAGAAGTTCTAGAAATTGTGCATACTAATCTATGTGAACCTATTGGAATTGAAAGTTATATTGGTGAAAAGTTCTTCATTCTTTTTGTTGATGATTACTCAAGAATAATGACTTTCATGTACCTAAGAGAGAAATTAGAAGCATTTGAAAAGTTCAAATGGTATTTGGACAAAGTAGAGAAAGAAATAGGCAAAAGACTGAAATGCTTGAGGTCAGACAGAGGTGGTGAATTCATTTCATATGAGTTCAATAACTTTTGCATTTAAAGGAGAATCAAAAGATAGGTTTTAGCACCTAGAACTCTTGAACAAAATGGAATAGCTGAAAGAAGGAACACATCTATCATTGACTATGCAAGAACCTTAATGATTGAAAAGAACATTGTTGTCAAATATTGGAAGGAAGCTATTAGCACTATAGTTCATACCTTGAACCGAGTATAGTTGAAGAAGGACTCATTCAAAACTTCCTATGAGTTATGGTATGGTTACAAACCCAATGTAAGTTACCTAAAAGTATTTGGAAGAAAATGTTACATTTTGAAAGAATATTTTTGGGATATTCTTGCAAGAGTAAAGAATATAGATGTTTGAATTTGTCTACTCACAAAGTCATAGAAAGTGCACATGTGAAAGTTGATGAGTTTGCAGAAAGGAATAAAGAAGAAAGCATAAGGGAACCAGAAGATTATAGGAGATTTTTCTACATTGAACCTAATACAGTGCTAGATACACTTGTCAATCAAGAATCTTCCACTCCCAAGTCTTCAGTAACCAAGTTGCACAAAGTTCAAACCAAGCTATATGAAATCGAGTGACATTCTACTACTGTTGAGTCAATGCCTACCGAGCCTAAAGGACTCGAGCTGTAGACAAGATAGTTAGAACCTAAAGCTGAAGTGCAAGAGGATGAAAATGCAAAGTGTTCAAAAGGCAAAGAACCTGTATTAGCTAAGTATGTCAGAAGGCATCATGCACCAGATCAGATCATTGGAGATAAATCTAAAGGAACAATGACAAGAAGTAAGTTGAAAAACACTAGTTTACTTGCTAATTTTGAACCTAGAAATGTCAAAGATCCATTAGAAAATGAAAGTTGGATTGAAGCTATGAATGAAGAGATAGAGTAGATAGAGAAAAATAAAACATGGACTCTTGTACCTAGGCCTAAAGACAAAAATGTAATTAGAAATAAGTGGATATTTAGAAACAAGTTAAATGAAGATGGCAAGGTGTCAAGGGACAAAGCTAGGGTGGTATGCAAAGGATACTCTCAAGAACAAGGTGTAGACTATGGAGAGACTTTTGTTCCTGTTGGAAGATTGGAAGGTGTTAGAACCTTACTTGCATATGCTACATACAAAGGATTCAAAGTTTATCATATGGATGTCAAGTCAACATTTCTCAATGGTATATTGGATAAAGAGGTTTACATTGAACAACTTGAAGGTTTTGTTGATCCAGACAAGAAGGACATAGTCTATAAATTACATAAAGCATTGTATGGTTTAAAGAAAGCTCCTAGAGCATGGTATGAAAGACTGCATAACTATCTTATTCAGATTGGTTTTCAAAGAACTAATGATAATAATAGCTTGCATATCAAGGAAGGACTAGATAATAAGATTGTTTTGGTAGAAATATTTGTAGATGATACTTTGTTCATAGGAAATGATGATCTTTGCGAAGAATTTTTAGAAAAAATGAACAAGGAATTTGAAATGTCAATGTTTGGTGAGATCAAATTCTTTGTTGGTCTTCAAATTCAACAAAATAAGAATGGCATCTAAACCACTCAATCTAAATACATCAAGGAGATACTGAAAAAAATTGGTATGGAAGACTGCAAACTAGTTGGGACTCCTACATGTACTGGATTGAAACTTACCAAGGATGATGAATCCAAGGAAGTGGATCAGACATTGTATAGATCTATGATTGGAAAGTTGTAGTATGTAGTACATACAAGACTAGACATTTCCCTTGCAGTTGGTATTGTAGCAAGATTTTCAGCAAAACCAAAAGAAAATCACATGATGGAAATCAAAAGGAACTAAAGATTATGGATTATGGTATAAACTTGGAGAAAATTTGGATTTAAAAGTGTTTACTGATGCAAATTGGGCAAGAAATGTTGATGATAGAAAGAGTACAAGTGGAGGAGCTTTTTTTCTTGCAAAGAGGTTGGTTTCTTGGACAACTAAAAGGTAGAACTGTACATCCCAGTCCACAATAGAGGCTAAATATGTTACAGCAGCAGTAAACTGTTCGAATATTGTTTGGTTCAAACTGTTATTGGAAGGTATGAAGGAAGAAATCAAAGAACCTATTGTTATATTTTGTGACAATAAAAGTGCAATCAACATGTCCAAGAATCTAGTGATGCATTAAAAAACCAAGCATATTGCTATAAAGTATCACTTTTTTAGAGAATTAGTGCAGGATAAGGAGATTAGATTGGAATATGTCCATACAAAGGAACAAATTGATGACATATTCACAAAGCCTTTACCTAAGGATGCATTCTTGTATCTAAAAGGTAAGTTAGGAGTCATTCCCCTATATGAAGGTCACTAAAATATAGTTTTAGTGATGCATCAACATGAATAGAATTGAAGATCTATTAGTTGATGTAGCAAAGTAATGAAGACATTGCATATGAATCAGTACTTAAGGTACATTGAATTTCACTTGAGTTGTGTTGTCTTTGGCATGTGTTGTCAAGGAGGGAGATTTTACTATCATATCCTTATGAAATTTGCAAGAAAATGAGAGTTTAGGCAAGAGGGAGAGATTACTATGAAAGAGGGAGATTACTATATTTGTGGAGTTTTGAGAAGCATTCTGTCAGAAAAGACTTGTTTTCAAATTTCATTCTACTATGACATGTTGTGTTGCCATTAATGCCAAATAGTGAGATTGTTGGATACAATTGTTCAATTGTGTGTTGTCTTTGATGTTACACAAATTTCATATTAGTTATTAGTCAGAGTCTACCAAGTTCAGTTGGTCAGCAAGGCAGAAGGTAGAGTCTACCAAGCTCAAAAGGTTAACAAAGAAGGTTTACAATGTCTACCGAGCATTCTCAGGCTTTACCTTATTCAAATAGTTGTTACCAAGCTCTCAAGGTTAAGCAAGGAAATTCAGTGTCTACTAAGCTTACTCGATCATCAAAGAAAAATGTGGTAGAATATAGTTGTTATCAAGCTCTTAGGGTCAGTGAAGGAAATGCAGTTCTCACCAAGTTCACTTGGCAGCCAAAGGATTTCACAAAATTTGCAGTGTTAACTAAGTTGAGATGGTTAACTCAGGAAATTATTTTTGGAGTAGTATTTACCAAGTAGGGTCGGCCAATGAAGGATTTTATTGTTTTGATAAATAAAGTTTTTTTTTTAATGTAATATTTGTAGCTGACTGATGTATGGTTTATTGGTAAATGTAACTTGTGAATGAGCCGACTTAATAATTTGAATATAATATATAAGAGGTCAATTTGTGAATTCTATGTGTGTGTGATGGGTTTGATGTGATATGAATGTGTAGAAGGACTATTTATTGTGAGAGAAAATGTTGAAGGATGATTAGAGTTCATTGAGGAGCAGCAAAGCTATATTTGATCAAGGAGGATCTAATGGTGCAAAATAGAAATTTGTAAATAGAAAATTCAATTGCATCTAATTCAAGTCATTTCATTGTTACTTTCTAACCATTATAGTAGTGATTTCAAAATCTCTTAACATAGTTGGTTTAGCAACCATTTTGTAAATCTTCTAACAAGGTGATAGTTGAGTTGAATTGTTCTAAAGACCTCTAGCAAGGCCACTCTTAATAGGGTGATTAAATCCTCTAACAGGATCACACATAATAGTGTGTTTTGTAACCTTTAATAGGGTTGGCTCCTAATAGGGCTCACTTTAGAAGAGTGAAAATTGGTAGCTAGTTACTTGGTGGTTTTTCCCATATTGGGTTTCCATGTTAAATCTGGTGTCTCTTATGTTCATATCTTTTACTTTTACATGCATGTTAATAATTGTGAATGCTTAAAGAATAGTAACAAGTCAATCTATCGAGTGACAACATTTTTGTGAGTGTTTACCGAGTATCAGTAGTAACTAGTTATTTAAGACATCTAAGGGATCTGATTTTTTTTTTGTGCTAACTAATTCACCCCCCCTCTCAGTTACTCCATCTATAATTCCAACAAAAATTGTGTAACTCAACACTTGAATTCTCTAATGCTCAGCATCAATTGCAACTTCGATGTTATAATTTGGCCACTCGATAACTCAACACATACCATCTACTTGGCACTTGAGTGACTCGACACTTACTAGTTACTTAGCTCAAACTAAATATCTGTTGTTCGACATATATTATTAGAAAACTTATGCTCGACATGTATTACTTGTTCAACATGAACTAATTAAATGACTCAAGTATATTTTCACTCAGATGTCAAAACCAATTTGAGATTAACAACCTTCCCCTTGACATGAGTGGCAAAATACTTGATCATGTATGAATAATCTTTAGCCTTTCAAGCATAACTCAAATAATATACACTTACATTTAAAATTCAAAAATTTCAATTTTTTTCCAAATCTTATGACTAAATGTCCAAATTATTGACAACAATAGTTTTGAGAAGTTAAATAAGTTTTATCACTTGTACAATAATATGGATAGATAGCAATTAGAGAATGCAGTAGTAAAAAACATGATTTTGAGAAAAAGAGGGTTGGATATATTCAAAAGGATATTCCTCAAGATTTTTATAATAGATTTGTGAATAGAAGGAGTAGAGTAGTAGAAGATGCAAAAAAAAAGTGAAAATCATATTAGGGAATTGTGTGAGGTTAATAATAATGATGACTTAGAGAGGATAAAGAAGGGTATTGAGACCCTACTTAGAAACAAGAGAAGAGAAATTCTAATTATGGGTGGAAACTATTAGGAGGTAATATAAGAGGATATTGAAGCAATAAAAAAGTTTATGCCTTTAGAAGAAGAAGAAAGTAGAGACTTAGGGGGAGTAGTCCCAATAATAGAAAAATTAGTAGAACAAACAAACGCTATGGTTGATGAAGAGACTCTAACAGAATCCACACAAAAAATTTGTTAGTTCCAAAGGTCAACAAGGACACTATAATCCCAAACCCTTCATAGTAGGCATCTATCAATTGTGGCACCATGCAAGTAAAAAATACTTGAATCATAGTAAATGTTGAGGAAGAAGATCCTCTCAAGGATTATGGAATAGGTATTACCAAGAATTTGGTCAGCTATACTAGTTCTAAAGATGATGAAGAGGAAGAAAATAAGAAAGAAGAAAAAAAGCAAAAGGAGGAAGAGGAAAATATAAGAAAAAAAAAGAGGATGAGGAGAAAAAGAAGAAAGAACACAAGGAGAAAAAGGAGGGAGAAGATAACAAGAAGAAACAGGAAGAAAGGAAGAGGATATTAGAAGAAGAAGAAGAGAAAAACAAAAAGACAAAAGAGGGGAAAAAGGAAAAAACAAGAGGAGGAGAAAAAGAAAAATGAAGAAGAACAAAAGAAGAGACAAGAAGAAGAGGAAGAGAAGAAGAAGAAGATGAAGGAAGAAGAAAGAGGAAGAGGGTAAAAAGAAATGTGAAGCAAATAATAAAATGGTAACTGTACCTAGTTCTTCCACGACACCCATTACATTTACAACATTGAAAGGATCAAATGTGTTGGAAATGTAATTACAAGAAAGTGACTGAGAGGGGGGGTGTGAATTGGAAACCACTTACACATTTTCCAACTTAGATTACTTCTTCTTTAATTCAATTGATAATCTAATCTACTCTCATTAATGAACATAAAGAAATAAATAAATCAACACCATAATACTTTGACACAAGATTGAGTAACCTAAAAATCCTCCAAGCAAAAAATAAAATTGGGGGTGGGGTTGACACCCATAATGCTTCATTACTACATTAATAAAGTTGGCCTATTAGGACTTACAATTGATCACTTCTAGTGATCTACTCTATTAGGAGTATGAAGGATTCTTAGATCCACCTTGTAAATGGATTTTACAATACAATGAAGTATGTACTCTGTTAAGAGATTTAATAAGGTCTGTTACATCCACCTAGTTAGAGGATTTTTGATGCACAAGCATTCTAGGTGTCAGAGAAATATTGCATCAACAAAAAAATTTCATTTTAGTTGTTTGAATAAGGGTTCTCTTAATATAGAGTTGTTGTTTATAGAGGCTTTATATTTAGTAAGTCAGTCATACGAGTTTAGAATGTCCTAATTTTAGAAGTGGATATTCATCTTGGATATATCAGCCTATGAATTGAGGCTTAGTGTCACATCATGCATATTAATTGATTTATTGCATGTTTTTCGGTATATAAACTTCAAATAGCCCAAAGAAATGCCCAAACATTTTCTAGGATAGCTATGGATGATAGTTCACAACTTTGTCTTACAGATTATTGTAATAAAGGCAACCATGTGGGTTAGTATATTGTAATTCTAAATTATGTATTTCCAAATTTATGATGATGATAAGAAACCCATATTTTGTTCTTGTAAATAGTTGATATTTCTTTGTTTCTATTATGTGTTTATGGTATTAAGGTGAGAACCCTTCATCAAGTGGTATTAGAGCTAGATTTCCTAAGTATGTGGAAAAATTGTCAACTATGAGGTAGTTCACACTAGGACTATGGTTTGGGTTGAGCATGTAGATAGATTGCTGATTGTGAGGTAGTTTGCACTAGAGTCTCAACAGAAGTGAGAAGATGCCTCCATGAAGATGGCATGGTGGGAGAGTTATAGGTGTTACTCTTAAGGGTTTTAGAGCCCTCCAAAGACATGTGCAAGAATTGAAAGAAAAATTGTATAGAGGAATAAACCTTGTTGTAAGAGATGAAAGCAAGGATGAGGACAAAACAGAAGAACATGTCAAAGTAGAGGTAGTACTAAACCTAGAGGAAGAGATGATTTTTAAAGCCATCTCCAAGATTGGAAAAAGAACTAAATTTGAGGTTCCAACATTTTTGAGAAATCTTAACCTAGAGGATCTGATCAATTAGATCAATGAATTTGAGGAATACTTTGAGTTTAAAGATATTGAGGGTCCTGATAGGATCAAGTTTACAATGGTAAAACTAAAGGGACATGTAAAGATCTGGTAGGAGGAGATTTAGTTGGAGAAAAATAAAAGAGGAAAGGACAAAATCACTAGATGGGACCAGATGATAGCTAAATTGAAGAGATAATTCATTCCCATGAATTATGAGCTAGATTTTCTAAAGAAAATGCAAGGGTTGAAGTAAGTAGGAAAATCTATTCAAGAATATACAAAAGAGTTCTACCAAGTTCTCATTAGAATTAGCCATGTAGAATTTGATAAGGAAAAATTTTCCCATTATCTTAATGGGTTAAGGTGAAGCATTCAAGAGGATTTGATCTTGGCTCAAATAACTAGTATTGAGGAAGCATATTGGTTTTCCCTAAGAGTCGAGGAGAAGTTGAGAAAAAAGTTTGATAACAAAAGTAGTGGTAGAGGTCACAGTGCAAGATCTAGTAGATGATCTTATGGAGGCCAAAATGATGATCATAAGAACAAGGATGAGGTGAGTAGTAGTAGTTAGAACTAGAGGGAAAAAATTATAATCATTTCCATGATAAAAAAAGAGGAAGAGGTAGCAGACAAAGATCTAGAAAAGGAGGCTTCTGTGGGAAATGTTTTCATTATGGAGAAGAAGGTAATAGAGAATTTGAGTGGTCATAGTGCTAAGGAAGGATAGATCAAAGAGAAGAAGGCTAGGCTAGAGTTGTACATTTTGATGAAAATGCTAGATCATCACATTCTAAAGATGTTGAAAGAGGAGAAGTTCTAGTTATCATAAGAGTCCTATTGAGTGGTGAGAATGAAATTGGTCAAAGAAGGAGATTGTTTCATACAAGGTGCAGATGTGAAGATATGTGTTGTAATGTGACCATTGATGGTGGAAGCACTAACAATGTGGTGTCAAAAAAGATTGTCACAAAGTTGAAGCTAAAGAGGCAAAACTACCTATGTCCATACTGTATTGTCTGGGTGCAAGATGACCACAAGGTCATTGTTAGTGAGCAATAATCAAAGAAATTCAAGATTGGAAGCTACTAGGATGAGATATTTGTTGGAAATATGGTCAGTTATATGTCTAGAGTGTTTTCATTTATGGAAACATATATTCAATATTTCATTTATGAATATAAAGTTAGAAAATTGTCTAAGTGTTAGATAGTTTGTTGTAGTACATAGCCAAATGTGATGTGTACAAATGACATGCTTTGAGTAAGCTCATGCATAGTTGAGGATAGTTATATCATAATGTTGTGATGATGTAAGTCAGGGTGTAGATGTGCAAAAATAGTTTGAAACAAGTTAGAGGTGATTTACTAGTTTAGATCTTTAACTAAACAAAATAGAGCATATCAAAAAATGAGTTGCACAACTTAAGGAATTATTTTGGTAACAAAATAATTACTAATTAATGATGGTTCAACATGATAGATATTATTTCATAAGTGGTTTTATATCAAGTCAAGCGTGTGAAGATATGAAGGCAAACTTAGTAGAGATTTGTTAATTTGTGAGATATAAGTAAAGATCTTATCTTGCACAAATAATGTGTAAGATGTGTGATATGTGAACTATTGTGAAGATAGCTTGAAAGATATGTGAGTTTTATGTTATACAAAATCTAATGTATGATCATATCAAGTGAAAATTTTAGTAGTGATAAAGTATTGTATGTATACCTATACTTGTGAAGAACTTTATTGCTTATTACATGTTAGGGTAGTGGGCTCTTCTTGCATACATTGTATTTGATCTACCAACTCCTCACAGGGTTGAGGCTTTTAGTAGGCCTAGTCCTCTAACAAGGACTTGAGACACTACATGTACGTCATAGACTCCTAACATGGTCAATATCCTTAACATGATTTTTTTGTGAATCATCTAGTGGGTATCATCCCCACCAAGATTTTCTCTTGGCTTGGGTTTCCCTAGTTAACAAATAATGGTGTTATGGACATAAAGTAGTAGATTGTATGGAATCTAAGTTTGATTTTAATAATGAAAATAGTAGAATGTTTAGGAACACTAACACTATAGGTAATGAAAGAGTAAGATCACAAAGAAGATCTAATGATGGAGAGAAACCTAATGAAGAAAGGAAACAAATTGTATGTTACAAGTGTAACAATCTTGGATATATTGCAAGGAATTGCATAGCTCTTGATAACTAGAATAGAACCAATCAAAGGAAGAATGAAATTGTATGTTAGTTATATAATAAATTTGGACACAAATCAAGAATTTGTAGAATGGACAAAAGAATCTTCAACAAGAATCCCAATCTTAGAAGGAATAATAATAGGAATGAAAAAAGGAATGATAACAATCAGAATGAAGTATACAAGGAACATGTTGATGAATTTAAAGAAACATGATTTTGAAAAATAAGAGGTTTGGATATATTCAAAAGGATATTCCTCAAGATTTGTATGATAGATTTTTGAATAGGAGTAGAGTAGTAGAAGCCAAAAAAAAGAGAAAATCATATTAGGGAGTTGTGTGAGGTTAATAATGATGATGACTTAGAGAGGATAAATAAGGGTATTGAGACCCTACCTAGAAACAAGAGAAGAGAAATTCTAATTATAGCTGGAAACTATTAGGAGGTAATAGAAGAGGTTGTTGAAGCAATCAAAAAGTTTATGCATTTAGAAGAAGAAGAAAGTAGAGACTTAAGGGGAGTAGTCCCAACAATAGAAAAATTAGTAGAAAAAACAAAGGCTATGGTTGATGAAGAAACTCTAACAGAATCCACACCAAAAGTTTTGTTAGTTCCAAAGGTCAATAAGGACACTGTAATCCCAAACCCTTCATAGTAGGTATCTATCAATTGTGGCACCATGCAAGTAAATAATTCTTGAATCAAAGTAAATGATGAGGAAGAAGATCCTTTCAAGGATTATGGAATAGGTATTGTTGTAAATTTGGTTAGCTATACTAGTTCTAAAGATGATGAAGAGGAAGAAAATAAGAAAGAAGAAAACAAGCAAAAGGAGGAAGAGGAAAAGATAAGAAAAGAAAAGAGGATGAGGAGAGAAAGAAAAAAGAACATGAGGAGAAAAAGGAGGGAGAAGATAAGAAGAAGAAAGAGGAAGAAAGGAAGAGGAAATTAGAAGAAGAAGAGGAAGAGAAAAACAAAAAGAAAGAGGAGGGGAAAAAGGAAAAAACAAGAGGAGAAAAAGAAAAAGGAAGAAGAAGAGATAGGAAAAAGAGGAAGAGAAGAAGAAGAAGAAGATAGAAGAAGATGAAGGAAGAAGAAAGAGGAAGAGGGTAGGAAGAAACATAAAGAAAATAATAAAAAGGTAAGTGTACCTAGTTCTTCTAGGACAACCATTACATTTACAACATTGAAAGGAACAAATGTGTTGGAAATGTAATTACAAGAAAGTGACTGAGAGTGGGGGTGTGAATTGGGAACCACTTACACATTTTCCAACTTAAATTACTTCTTCTTTAATTCAATTGATAATCTAATATACTTTCATTAATGAAGATAAAGAAATAAATAAATTGACACCATAACACTTTGACACAAGATTTGGTCACCAACAAATCCTCCAAGGAGAAGGTAAAATTGGGGTGGGATTACACCCAAAATGCTTCATTACTGCATTAATAAAGTTGGCCTATTAGGGCTTACAATTAATCACTTCTATTGATCCACTTCGTTAGGAGTATGAAAGATTCTTAGATCCACCTTATAAAAGGATTTTATAATACAATGAAGTATGTACTTTATTAAGAGATTCAATAAGGACTATTAGGTCCGCCTAGTTAGAGGATTTGTGATGCATAAGCATCCTAGGTGTAAGAGAAATCTTGCATCAAGAAAAAATATTTCATTTTAGTTTTTTGAATAAGGGTTCTCTTAATATAGAGTTGTTGTTTATAGAGGCTTTATATTTAGTAAGTCAGTCATACGAGTTTAGAATGTCCTAATTTCAAAGGTGGATATTCATCCTGGATATATTAGCCTATGAATTGAAGTTTTGTGTCACATCATGTGTATTCATTGATTTATTGCATATTTTTTTGGTATATAAACTTTAGATAGCCCAAAGAAATCCCCAAACATTTTCTAGGATAGCTCTAGGTAATAGTTCACAACTTTGTCTTGTAGATTATTGTAATGAAGGCAACCATGTGGGTTAGTGTATTGTAATTCTAAATTATGTAATTCCAAATTTATTTTTGTTATTTTTTTTGTTTCTACTATGTGTTTATTAGAATAACTGAGTGGGGATGAATTAGTTATTCAAGGTCTAGATGTACAAATTAAACTTTTTATAATTCAATGAACCCATAAAATATTCTCAACCATGCATGCATTCATTGTGTGTTAATCAAAACTGATATGTTACAGTCAAATCAACATGTAGAAATGTAAAGCATAAAACACAAAATATTCATTAGCACATTTGACACAATGATTTAACATGGAAACCCAATTTGGGAAAACCCACTATTAACATGCTACTAAGGTGATGCCCTATAAAGGCCAACCCTATTAAAGGTTAGAACATACACTGTTAAATGTGACCCAGTTAAGGGATTGCAATCACCCTGTTAAAAGTGAGCCTTGTTAGAGGATTTTAGGCCATTCACTTGGAATGCCACCCTGTTAAAGGATTTCCCAATGACTATTAAATCAACCTTACTCCAAAGGATTTAACCTATGTTGATACAATTTTTAGAAATTAACAATAGAGCTTTGATATGATACAACTTACAACCTTCCTTACAGATTACATATCACTTTTCAATCCTCAACTCTGCTTAGCTTCCAATCTTTGCAGCTCTGATAGCTTGTTCAACCTTCAAGCATTCATCCTCTTTAAGCCTTCTTGCTTAGTATGCTATTACAGACTTCTTCACTTGGGTCACTTGATGAAGTAAACCCCTTTCCTTCTCCTTGTCATATTTTCACATCCAAACTCTCTAACCTCTAACCTTTTTGCTTTATGACTAGACATCCCTACATATAGGAAATTAGAACATTTTTCTTGCTCATTATCCATCACCAAAATTAGGCTTTTTGATGGATTAGGTAGGATACAATGTATCTACCCCATATCTTTTCTTCTATAGAAACTTCTCCTAGAATCCATTTTAATTCACCTCCAAAATGGTTTACATAAGATTCTATGCCTCTAGCTCATTAGTCTTATCTCCCCCCTGATTTACAAGTTCCAGGAAAAAAAACTTGTTTGCTTTTATTTGAAAAATCTTCAAACTTTTTCATAATGCAACAACTTGACATTATCAATTTACTAATGCTGGACACATATTGTGTTACTCGGCATCAACTAGATTTTACTAGTACTCAGCATCAACTAAATTTTACTTGGTATCTACTAACTTACTTGACATCCAATATAATTTTCTTTCACTTGGATCCAATTGAATTTTTTCTTGGCTTGCACTAACTTTTCTCAACACCTACTATCGACTTGGTCAAGTTTGGCAAATAAACTTTGTTCAACCTTATTCTTCTAAACTTTCTAAGTGTAGCTAGTCATTTTGTAACCTCAATTAGATTATCAATATATTATGTTATTACTATCTTAATTGATTCTTGCACTTCAATACATAATCATTACTCAACCTTTCTCTAGGTACTTTTGTTACATCTTGTTGATCAAATCCTCCTCATTGATAAGCTAAGTGATAGTGCTTGAAACATATAAGAAATTGTCTTACCAGCATGTAGAAAGTTTGACATTAGTGAGAAAACAATGATTGAAACACATTCTTCTTCAACAATCTTTTTTACTCAAATGATCTTTTCAATCATATATCAACAATATCCCTCTTTGGCATTGATGGAAAACCAAACTAATCAACTAGTTAAACAAATGATGAACATCTTGTTCCATCGAACTAACTAGGTTAAAATAGTAAGGAAATACCAAAAAGAAAGCTTGTGAATAAAAATTCTCCCTCTATTATCAGCTACCTCTTCTAGTTAGGTTACAAAATATAACTCCTCCTTTATCTGATTCTCTTTTTTTCATGGATCTTAGAATATATCTGATTCTCCCTCTTTTTGTTTTGATCCTTCCTTCAACTACTTTCTACTTGCTCCCTGTTTCTTTCTTACCAAACTAATTAGTAATGTACTTTCTCCCTTGATCATCTCTCTTGATTAGTTTAATGTACTTTCTCCCTCTTTGACAAAATGCCAATGACATATACTCAACACTTGGCATCTTTGATATATGGAGACATAGGCTTTTGCAGGATCTTCAATTTTCTCCCTCTGTCACCTTGCTTGTGACTAATTTGTAATTCCAGCTCTGTAATTACTTTAAACAATTCCTAAAGTAAGGTCCACTACATCAATTTGTATGAAATGAATGTCAGCTTTTTTGATGCAAGGTACTCCCTCTATCTTTTACATATCCTTTTATAGGTGCATCACCCCTAGTTTACCTATCAAATACTCATAAGCATTCTTAGGTAATGTTTTGGTGAAGATATCAACAATTTTCTCCTTTGTGTTAATATATTTCATCTTCACCTCTTTGTCTTGAACCAATTCCCTTACATAATGATACTTTATTGTAGTGTGCTTTGTCTTTGTAAGCATTATAGGATTCTTTGATATATTTATAGCACTTCTATTATCACAATAAAGTGTCACTAGTTTTGTGATTTCTTCCTTCATTCCCTTAAGTAGTTGTTTGATCTATACAATGTTTGTGCAATTATAGCAACAACAACATACTCTGCTTCAACAATAGATTGGGAAGTAAAAATCTACTTCTTACTAGTCCATGTAACAAGTCTTCTATCTAAGAAGAAAGCTCCCCCATTAGCATCAGTGTAGGCTTTCAGTTGAAACTTTTCATTTTTCTTATAGTATAAACCATACTCTTCCGTTCCTTCCAAGTATCTCATTATTCTTTTCATATCCATCAAGTGATTCTCTCTAGGATTAGAAAAGAATCTTGCAACTATCCCCATAGCTAATGCAATATCAGGTCTGCTATGTACTACATATTGCAATTTTCCAATCATGGATCTATATAATGTTTGATTGACCTTAGTTGAATCATCATTCTTTGATAGCTTGAGTGCTATCACCATAGGTGTACTTACTAGTTTTGAATCCTCAAGTCCAAATGCCTTCAATATATCCTTGACATATTTTGAATGAGTAATAAATACACCATATTTCATTTTATAGACTTGTAATCCTACAAAGAATTTGATCTCACCAAACATTGACATTTCAAACTCTTGCTTCATCTGATTTGCAAAATCTTTACACAAAGCATCTTGTCCTCCAAATATTATGTCATCAACAAATATTTCATATAATATTATACCTTTTTCTTTATCTATCTTCATGTACAAATTGTTATTATCATCTATCCTTTCAAATCCAATCTTAACAAAATAAGTATGAAGTCCCTCATACCATGCTCTTGGTTCTTATTTCAATCCATATAGTGCTTTGTGTAGTCTACATACCGTGTTCTTATTGTTCTTATCAACAAAACCTTTTGGCTATTCTATGCAGAATTCTTCTTCTAATATGCCATTTAGAAATGCAGATGTGACATCCATCTAATAAACTTTGAAACTTTTATATGTAGCATAAACAAGCAAAATTCTTACTCCTTCCATTCTTGCAATAGGGGAAAATGTTTCACCATAATCAATTCCTTCTTCTTGTGCATACCCTTTGTAGACTAGTCTTGCTTTCTTTCTTGTCACTTCACCATTCGTATCTAACTTATTTCTAAATACCCATTTTGTGCTAAGCACATTCTTGTCTTTTCATCTTGAAACTAGACTCCAAGTCTTGTTCTTTTCTATCTTCTAAATTTCCTCTTCCATGGCCTTATACCAGTCATCATCTTCCAATGCATCTCTCACTGTCTTAGGTTCCTTCATGCTTAAAAAACATGATTCACTTCTCAACCTATTTCTTTTCATTGGCCTTGCATCTTTGTCTCTAATGATTTGATCTGTAGGGTGGTGTCTTTTGACATATTTAGATAGTCTAGGCTCAATTTTTGTAGCTGCATTTTGTCTCTCAGCTTTAGTATCATTGTGTGCATCTCTATCAAGTGTTTCAACATCTCTTTCATGTGTGCTAATCTCAAAGTTAGATTGGGCATTTTTCTCATTCTTCAACTCGACATTTGAATGCAAATTGACATTCATAGGATGTGACTTGGTAGTTGTTGAGACTTGCAGTTGGTTTGGTGCATGATTTGTAGCATCTTCTTCACCAAGCATTCTTTCATAATAGTATACAAATAAATTTTATTCTTCTGGTTCTTTTGTAGATTCAGCCTCATGTGCTTCTTTAAACTCATCAAAATTCACATTTTTAATTTCCACAATTTTGTTAGTGTTAGATTTAATTTAAACACTTATAAGATTTACTTCTTGTGGAGTAACCAAGGAATATACCTTCTTCAATCGTTGCACTAGACTTTCCACTCCTAACATCTTTGAGAATATAGACTTGCTTCCAAATACCTTAAAATATTTCACATTAGGTGGATGATCATACCATAGTTCAAGAGGTGTTGAGTGAGTACCTTTCTTGAGTTGCACATGGTTCAAGGTGTATACAGTAGTATTTATAGCTTCTCTCTAGTATTTTAGAGCAACATTCTTCTCCATCATGAGTTTCCTGGCATAGTCCATTATAAACTCATTTCTTCTTTCAACAATTCCATTTTGTAGAGAGGTCCTAGGTGTAGATGTCTATCTTTTGATTCCTCTATCATCAAAAAACATCTCAAACTCATGTAAAGTGAATTCCCCTCCTCTGTCTGATCTCAAGCATTTCAAACTCTTACCTATTACTTTTTTAACTCTTGCCGAGTACCATTTAAACATTTGAAAGCCATCTAATTTTTTTTTTACAAACATGATTGTCGTCATCCTAGAGTAATCATCAACAAACAACATTATATACTTATCTCCTTTGTAGCTTTGCACTTCAATAGGTCCACACAAGTCAGTATGAACAATTTCAAGTATTTCTTTAGAGGTATAAGCTTTACTTTTAAAGCTTGACTTTTTCATTTTACCTAGCTAACATTGTTTGCACATAATGGTTTTTGATTTCTTCAACAAAGGAAAACTTCTAAATATTTTCATGTTGTTGATACTAATTAGATTATCAAAGTTAACATGACATAATCTCTTAGGCCAAAGCCATACATCATCAAATTTTGTAATAAGACAAGTAGCATCTTCTATATCCAAATAGAATAGATTACTTCTAGTTTGATCACCTTTTCCAATCAAGTTTCCATTTGTATCATATATCTTGGCTCATTTATTTTCAAACTCAACTTTGCACCCCAAATTATTCAATTGTTAATCCTTCAACATAATAAGAATTATCACATGAAATCTTGTTTGTGATCTTGATAGATCCTTTTCCTTTTATTAAACATGATGCATCATTACCAAATCTTACACTATTTCCATCATAACAGGTTAAGGTAATGAACTTACTTTTGTCTCCACTCATGTGATGTGAGCTTCCACTATCAATGATCCATTTTTCATTCTTGTTCACACAAGTCATAAGTGTAGTTGCCTTATCCTCATCTAATTCATCCTTCATTGCAACATATACCACTTCATCATCATTTTCATCAGAGTAATGTTCATCAGCAATGTAGCAAGACTTCTTGCCTTTATCTCTATAGCCTCTTCCATCATATTCTCTTCTATTCTTTTGCTTGTTACCTTCTCTGAAGTTCTTCTTCTGTATACATCTTGCTACAATATGACCAACTTCATTGTAATTAGAAAAAATGATAGGAAGGTTACCTTTGAATTTACCTTTTCCTCTATGAAATCTTCTTGCTAGCAATGCTTCTAATTGGTCAATGTCCTCGTCATCTATACTACTATCACTGGATGCATACTTTATCTTTCTTCTTCTTCTTCTTCTTCTTCTTCTTCTTCTTCTTCTTCTTCTGTTGCTACTTTAGCTCCTCATAATCCTTTAGTAACAATTTTTCTTTGAAAGTTGATTCAATACTCTCTAGTCTATAGTTATTAAAATTGGATAGCTCAAAAGTATTGAGTCTTCCTACCAGATCTTCAAGGGTTAGATCATTTCCTGGTATATATCTTAGCTCTTGGATTACAGACACTCTAATGGCATACATAGGCAACAATATTCTTAATACTTAGCATAGTATCATCATCAATTTTACCAGTAGCACCTTTTATTGCACTGACAACTTATTTTATTCTAGAAACATATTGAGCAATATTTTCACCTTCTTCCATTCTCATGTCATCAAACTTAGCTCTGAGGCTCTCTGATTTGGATCTTTGAACATTTTTGTCTCTTCCATAGATGGTGTCTAGAGCATCCCATAGTTCCTTTGAATTCTTAAGGCCTTTTATATCATCAAATTCAGCCTAACTTAGGGCAGGGGCAATCTCCAACATCACCTAATTGTGTTCTTTTTTTTCTCAAAATCTTCAACATTTTGGGCTTCGACTAGATCGACATGTTTTACTAAAGTGAAAGATTATACATAGTCTCCAAGGTGTAGCTTCATCAAACTTTTCCATGCAAGAAAGTTATCTCTATTGAGCTTGGGTACCTCTCTTTTTGACATCTCTATCTTTGTGCTTCTAGTACCTTAAAACTAATCATCTTAAGTAGATGGCTCTAATACCAATTGTTGGAATTCTTCTAGAATAATTGAGAGGGGGGTGAATTAGTTATTCAAGGTCTAGATGTACAATAAAACTTTTTACAATTCAGTGAACCCATAAAATATTTTCAACCATGCATGCATTCATTGTGTGTTAATCAAAACTAATATGTTATTGTCAAATCAACATGCAGAAATGCAAAGCATAAAACACAACATATTCATTAGTACATTTGACACAATTATTTAATGTAGAAATCCAATTTGGGAAAAACCACTAGTAACATGCTACTCCTTTTTCACTCTTCTAAAGTGATGTCCTATTAAAGGTCAACCCTGTTAAAGGCTACAATACACACTATTAAATGTGACCTGATTAAGGGATTTCAATCACCCTATTAGAAGTGAGCCTTGTTAGAGGACTTTAGGCCATTCACTTGGAACGTTACCCTATTAAAGATTTCCTAATGACTATTAAGTCAACCTTACTCCAGAGAATTTATCCTAGGCTGATACAATTATTAGAAAGTAATAGTAGAGCTTTGATATGATACAACTTACAACCTTAATTGTAGATTATAGATCCATATTCAATCCTCAACTCTACTTGGCTTCCAATATTTGTAGCTTTGACAACTTGTTCACACTTCAAGCATTCATCATCTTTAAGCCTTCTTGCTTAGTATACCATTTTAGACTTCTTCACTTGGGTAACTTGATGAAGTGAACCCCTTTCCTTCTCCTTGTTAGATTTTTGCATCCAAACTCGCTAACCTCTAACCTTTTTACTTCATGAGTAGACATTACTACATATAGGAAATTAGAACACTCTTCCTGCTCATAATCCATCACCAAAATTAGGGTTTTTGATGGATTAGGTAAGATACAATGTATCTACCTCATATCTTGTCTTTTCTAGAAACTTATCCTAGAATCCATTTGAATTTGCCTCCAAAATAGTTTACATAAGATTCTCTACCTCCAGTTCATCGATCTTATCTTTCGCCTGATTCACAAGTTCCAAGAAAAAACTTTTCATATTTTATTTGGTGAATCTTTGATCTTTTTCATAATGTAGCAGCTTACTATTATCAATTTACTGATGCTTGACACATACTATGTTACTCAACAACTATTATAAAATCACTTAGTATCAACTAGATTTTATTAGTGCTCGACATCAACTAAATTTTACTCAACATCTACTAACTTAGTCAACATCCACTAGAATTTACTTTCACTCAACTCCAACTAACTTTTTTCTTGACTTGCACTAAATTTTCTTAGCACCTACTATCAACTTGGTAAAGCTTGGCAAATTAACTTTGTTCAACCTTATTCTTCTAAACTTTCTAAGTGTAGCCAGTCATTTTGTAACCTCAAGTAGATTATCAATACACTGTGTTATCACTATCTTAATTGATTCTTGCACTTCAATACATAATCATAAATCAACCTTTCCTCTAAGTACTTTTGTTACATCTTGTTGATCAAATCCTCCTCATCAATCAACTAATTGATAGTGCTTGAAACATATAAGTAATTGTCTTACCAGCATGTAGCAAATTTGACATCAGTGAGAAAACAATGATTGAGACACATAGTCTTCTTCTACAATCTTTCTACTCAAATGATCTTTTCAATCATATATCAACATGAGCACCATTCATCAAGTGGTATCAAAGTTGGATTTTATAAGTGTGTGGAAAAATTTTCAACTATGAAGGAGTTCACACTAGGACTATGGTTTGGGTTGAGCATGTAGATATATTACTAATTGTGAGGTAGTTTGCACTAGAGTTTTAGTAGAAGTGAGAAGATGCCTCCATGAAAAGGACATGGTGGGAGAGTTGTAAGTGTTACTCTTAAGAATTTTAGAGCCCTCCAAATACATGTAAAATAATTGAAAGAAAAAATGTGCAGAGGAATAAAAATTGTTATAAGAGATGAAAGCAAGGATTAGGATGAAGAAGAGGTACATGCCAAAATATATGTAGTACAAAACCTAGAGGAAGAGAGGATTTTTAAGGCCATCTCCAAGATTTGAAAAAGAACTAAGTTTGAAGTTCCCACATTTTTGAGAAATCTTGACCTAGAGGATCTGATCAATTAGGTCAATGAATTGGAGGAATACTTTGAGTATGAAGATATTAAGGATCCTGATAGGATCAAGTTTACGAAGGCAAAACTTAAGTGACATGTGAAGATCTATTAGGAGGAGATTTAGTTGGGGAAAAATAAGAGGAAAGGAAAAAATCACTAGATAGGACCAAATGATAGCTAAATTGAAGAGATATTTCATTCCCATGGATTATGAGCTAGATCTGCTAAAGAAAATGCAAGGGTTGAAGTAAGTAGGAAAATCTATTCAAGAGTACACAAAAGATTTCTACCAAGTTCTCATTAGAAGTAACCATTTATAAGTTTATAAGGAAAAAATTTCCCATTATCTTAATGGGTTAAGGTGAAGCACTTAGGAGGATTTGATCCTAGCTCAAATGACTAGTATGGAGGAGGCATATTAGTTTTCCCTAAGAGTTGAGGAGAATTTGAGAAAAAAAATTTATAACAAAACTAGTGGTAGAGGTCACAATGGAAGATTTGCTAGATGATCATATGGAGGCCAAAATGATGATCACAAGAACAAGGATGATGTGAGCAATAGTAGTTAAAACTAAAGGGGGAAAATTCTAATCATTTCCTTGATTAAAATAATAGAGATCAAAGAGAAAGAGGTAGTGGACAAAGATCTGGAAGAGGAGGCTTTAGTGGGAAATGTGTTCATTGTGGAGAAGAAGGGAATAGATAATTTGAGTGTTTCCAGTGCTAAGGAAGGATAGATCAAAGAGACGAAGGCTAGGCCAGAGTTGTACATTTTGACAAAGATGCTAGATCAGTGCATTCTAAAGATCTTAAAATAGAAGTCCTAGTTCTAATAAGAGTCCTATTGAGTGGTGAGAATGAAATTGATCAAAGAAGGAGATTGTTTCATACAAGGTGTAGATGTGAAGATATGTGTTTTAATGTGAGAATTGATTGTGGGAGCTCTAAAAATGTGGTTTCAAAAAAGATGGTCACACAGTTGAAGCTAAAGAGGTAGAAATACCTTTGTCCATACTATATTGCCTTGGTGCAAGATGACCACAAGGTCATGATTAGTGAGAAATACTTAGGAAAGTTCAAGATTGGAAGCTACCAAGATGAGATATGTTTTGGAAATATGGTTAGTTAGATGTCTAGAGTGTTGTCATTTATGGAAACATACATTCAGTATTTCATTTACATATTTAGAGTTAGAAAATTGTATAAGTGCTAGACAGTTTGTTGTAGTATAGTGCCAAATGTGATGTGTATGGATGACACACTTTGAGTTAGCTCATGCATAGTTGAGGATAGTTATATTACAATGTCATGATGATGTAAGTTAGTGTGCAGATGTGTATAGATAGTTTGACGCAAATTAGAGTTAATTTACTAGTTCGTATCTTTAACAAAATCAAATAGAGAATATCAGAAATATGATTTATACAACTTAAGGAATTATTTTGGTGATAAAATAATTATTAATTCATGATGAGTAAACATTATAGATATGAATTCATAAGTGATTTTATATCAAGTCAAGCATGTGAAGATATAAAGGCCAACTTAACAGAGATTTATTAATTTGTGAGATATAAGTAAAGATCTTATCTTGCATAAATAATGTGTAAGAGGTTTAATACGTGAACTATTGTGAAGATAGCTTGAATGATATGTGAGTTGTATGTTATACAAAATCTAATGTATGATCATATCAAGTGTGAATTTTAGTAGTGAAAAAGTATTGTATGTATACCATACTTGTGAAGAACTTTATTTCTTATTACATGTTAGGATAATGGGATCTTTTTTTGCATACATTTTATTTGATCTACTAGGATAGTGGGATCTTCTTGCATACATTGTATTTGTTCTACCAAGTCCTAACAAGGTTGAGGCTTTTAATAGCCCTAGTCCTCTAACAAGGACTTGAGACACTATATGTACTTCGTAGACTCCTAACATGGTTAATATCCTTAACATGATTTTTTTTGTGAATCATCTAGTGAGTATCATCTCCAATAGGGGTTTCTCTTAGCCATGGTTTCCCTAGTTAGAAAATAATGGTGTTATGAGTTCTCTTTGTGTATGGTTATATTTACTATTTAATATTGTTGGTTTACTTTCATATGCAAGTTATAAAGTAATTAACAATATTTAGTTGTGGGAAAAAGTTTATAGAATACTTATTCACCTCCCTCTTAGAATAATCTATTTCCAATAATTAGTGTCAAAGCCCAGTTACTCTAAAGAGGTTTAATAACTTGAGTAAGATCCCTATAGATATTGAACAGTTGAAGAAAAATATTGAAAAAGCTCCTGAATAAATTGATTTGTAGAAAGAAATAACCTAAAAGATAGATATAAAGATGCAAAAGTATACATTGGAAAACATAAAGACAAGATAGACAATCTAAAATTTGGTAAGGAATAAAATGAGAAAACTAGGGACAATGACAAAGTAGGAAATGTGAAGAAAGAAAATGAGATCTTAAAGCATGTATTGAAAATTGTGGAACTTAAGTTGAGTCTTAAGAAAATTGATAGTAAGAATGAATTTGATCTAAAATTTGAGAATATAGACCTTAGATCCTAGTTAAGTCAAATAATATCTAAATTAGATTCTATTTACATTAAGCATAAAGAATTAATAAAGTACAATACCATTGTGAAAGGAGAATTGACACAAGCTATGCAAAAGTTAGAGAAACTTTAATCTAGTAGTGAGAAAATTCATGAACATATATTTCACCAAAGACCTTCTTATGATAAGATAGCCCTTGGTTACCTTATTAGAGAGAAATATGCAAATAAATTGTAAATTAGAAAAGATCTAGATCTAGTTGTTGAATCACCTAAAGAATTTGATGTGGGTAAGATTGAATCAAGCATTACTACCAAAGTATCTAAAGAGATAGAACTAGTTGATCTGTCTATGAAACATGATGAGCCTAAGAAAATAGAGCAAGTTGATAAACCTAAGAAAGATGAACCACCCAAGGAAGTCAAACATGAATTTAGAGGTAGATATTTCACATGCAATGAAGTTGGTCATATTGCAAGAGATTGCATATGTAAGTATTTCAAACCTATTATAGATTTCTATTGTTATAATTGTCATGGTTATTGACATAAAGTAGTAGATTGTAAGAAACCTAAGTTTGATAGTAATAATGAAAATAGTAAAATGTTTAGGAACACTAACACTATAGGTAACGAAAGAGTAAGATCATAAAGTAGATCTAATGATGGAGAAAGACCTAATGGAGAAAGGAAATAGATAGTATGTTACAAGTGTAACAATTTTGGACATATTGCAAGGAATTGCAGAGCTCCTAATAATTAGAATGTAACCAATAAAAGGTGGAATGCACTTGTATGTTAGTTATATAATAAATTTGGACACACATCAAGATTTTGTAGAATGGATAGAAGAAAATTCAATAGGAATCCCAATCTTAGAAGGAACAATAATAGGGATGACAAAAGGAATGATAACAATCAGAATTGATGAATTGAAGGAAGCATTTGTGAAACCTAAGGATCCAAAAAGTTCTTGTACAATTTTGGAGGAACAATATTTTGAAGCACTTGATGAGAGATTGTAGTCAAAAATTGTTTTTGAGTCATCCTATTTAAATTAAGTGTTTTTAGAAAAGGTAGAGTACTAGTTAATTAGAAATAATGTTAAAGAGTCAATCAGAAGTTGTACAGTTAGCAAAAGGTAGAAGACATAGAGAAGAAGCTATGGTTGAGTGCACAAGCTAGATATGATCACAGGAAGATGTAAAACAAAAAACAAGTTTATTGGTGATCAGTGAGAATTTATTAATTTTTGATAGATGCACATTTAATGCAAACCAATTTGAAGTGATTTAAAGACTATAAACAATATTGTGAGTACCATTTGATCATGTGAAGAGTTTAGAGAGATTTAAGAATAATTTTAGGTGTGAATAAATGTGTTTGAAGTACAAAGATGTAGAAGCCCTAAATGTGATATTTTAAGGCATTTTGTGAATCTTGGATTAAAATTATAGTGTATATAGTTAAGAATTATAGAAAGTTAGATAGTTTATGATGTAAGTGATAGGCTAAGGTATAATTTCAAGAAAAACCCATTTGTTTCTTTAGTGAATGATCCATTTGAAGCACTTTCACAAATCCTTTCAAATGTGCTTCAAGAAAAAGATGTTTAGAGTTACATTCATTGCAAATTTGAAAGTATTGAAGATAAAGAAATACAGAAGGATTTATGAGTCATGTGTAATACTAACCTAACCCAAAAATCCAAGTATGAAAACCTAAGTGAGCTAAATTTGATCAAGTATATCTTTTACATAGAGTTTGAAAATCATGAGTGGACCATAATCATTCTGAGTAGAGTTCATGATGAGATGTTTTGGATAGGTGATATACCAATCACAATTGATAATGACCTAATTCATAAGGTCATAGGTCTGAGAAATGAAGGATGCAACCTAGTGAATGATAGAAACTTGAGAAAGATAGTTGAGACTAACTTGTACACCAAATTTGATGGAAGAAACATGAAATTTGATATGATTTAGGAAAGAGGAGTTGAATTATTGAGAAAAATTATTGGATATAAACTAAATTACCATTATAGAGTGAACTCAATACCAACAAGATTTATGCATGCATCATATATGATAGGTGTAGAGAAAAGAAAGGTAAACATGTGTGAGATTGTTAGAACATAGCTTTTGGACAACATTGCAAAGATAAAGAAGACCAATAATGTAGTCTTCAGATTTGAGTCTTTGTTGAGACATCTATTCTTCTATGTAACAAAGAAATTTCTTGGAATGAAAAATTGGGATAATGATGTATTCACTATGAAGATGGTAACAAAATGTTACAAGGTGAGATTGGAAAATGTTAGAGATAGTGACATTGATAGAATGATGAAGAAGCTTTAGTTTGAGATGAAGAAAAGTAAAAAGATAAGATATGCTTCATGGTGGAAACCAATAATACTTGTATGGAAGTAGAAGAACCAAGAGTAAAATTCATTGAATCTATGGGATATGAAATGAGTGAAGAAATCATAGAAGGGTATGTATAGATTATACTATAGTCAGAAAAGGACACTCAATGCCCTAGATTAAGGGAAGGTCATTCTAAACTTCATAGCAAGGATATTAAGATGAAAGTGAAGAAGAAGATAGATTCTATCCTCAAGGCATCAGGTATGACTCAAGAGGATTTTAATGAGATCAAAGGTATTGCATTGGAAATGAAAAATAGTGGTCAGACTAAGGTGATAGAAATAGCTCCAATTGCTATTGCAACACCATCTAAAAGAGTAAAAATTGTAAAACCTAGTGTATAAACACATGTATCCTATGCAATAGTTACACAAGTGAAATCAATAAAAGTTTAATGTGATCAACCATGGAGGAAATCAGAGGATGAAATACCTATTGTGCAAAGGAAATATGAGAGATTCATGAAGATAAAGAAACAACCTACACTATCCTCAAAGAAAAGGGTCAAGAAAAACACAAGTGGACCTGAGAAATGGAGAAAAACACAACAAATTGGTGATTTTGAGGAATATGATGATGAAACTAAGGAGAAACTAGTGGAGAAAGTAGAAGAAGAAGGAAGAACTCCAGCAAGCAAGAAGGCATCGAAACCAAAGGTAGAAAATTGGAACATTCAAATTATTAATGATGATAATTTTTACAAATAAATAAGTATTATATCTTGTATAATAATATGAATAGTGTACACTCGAAAAGGTGCACTTCTCTAAATCATTCTATCCGAGATTCTCCATAGATTGGAAAGCTCAAATGCCAACTTAGAGCTCCCTAGTCATGGAGTGCAAGGGGCATACAAATGAACACATAAGAGCTCTCAGCTAAGCTTTAGAAACACAACCCTTGCTAGTAAACCACAAAATGGGAGATTCTTGAGACAAGAACAAGAGTGCTAGTGTCAAAGAACTCTTGGATTATGCAATGCAAAAATGAAACTATATTAGGATGAGATGCACAATGCAAGCTATACTAAAATGAGATGAGAATGTTACAAATCCAACTATTAAGCTATGTGATCTAATTATTTGAAAAGAAAAAACTACACTAACATGCAATATGATCTTAAGACTCATATGATCGAATGAGAGAATGAGACAAAGAATGAGAAGTTCTCCACAAAGCTCCAAAGAAACCTGTTAGAAAACCTGCAGCATGACAATCTTCAAAAGATGGATGGATTGAGGGGAAAAGCTCTCTCCCTTTTAAAGTTGTACGAATGGTAGAGATCAAGATGAATATGGTGGATGATCAACGGTGGAATTCAAAAATAGGAGTGATCCATGTGCACACACAAGTCAACCAATAGAATATAAGTTGACTTGTCATATAAGACAAAAGTCACAAAGCCTTTTCTTTTAATTGCAAAATAGAAAAAGGACTTTATGTGTGCACTTTAAGTGGGTTAGAAGAATGGGGTGTTTTATTTAATTAAAAGGGGACATGTTCTTTTAATCAAATAATGAACTTAGGATAGCATAGTTAAACTATAGGTTATAGTCAAATAAATTGATTATTAGCAATTTGGTCTAGGTAAATGATTAAATTAATTTAGCCAAAATGCTAAAAAGGGGGCTAATAGTCTAGATGACCATTTTTAGGTGATTACATTTTCCCCTCTTTGACTAATGTGTGATCGATCTGGGAAAAAATTATGTCAAAGAAAATCAAAGCCAAGTAGACGGTGATAGATATAGATATCTGATTCCAAAGAATGAAATGCAAAAATAGATAGCATGTCCTGAATGCACAGCCTGATAGCGGTAGAACTGAACATTAGGAAGATGATGTTAGGATCTGAAAAGAATTCTAACATCTAGCAAAGCGAATAGATCAAGAGAAAGTGATTAGGTCAAACAAATCCTCCTAAGAAATAGATAGCTGTAACAATCAGCAATAGAGTATTTCTGCCCCCTCGAGATTGAAATGGAAATGAGGTAAGAGAAAGCAGAAACTAGGTAGACATGAAAAATTTGAGATATAGCAATGTCTGATATGAAAGATAAATGATTAGAACCCAAGAATGACTATAAGAAACTAATGAAATGTCCCAGTCTGACTAGAGTTGACCTTGAAGGATATAGCATAAAAATTAGGTCAAATCTAGTAGAAAGATGATTTTAGACATGAAATAGTGAATTGAAGTAGATATGAAGTATGGAAATGATGAAGACATGAAGAAATGAAGATGCCTCGGTGATGATTCGAAGATTAGACCTCAAAAGGTCAGCTAACTGCTCAAAAGAAAGTAGAATTTTAAAAGACAATTTTGACCACCAAGATGAACTCAAATTTGGATTTCGATCCCGAAAATGAATCTAGGACGTTGAAATTATTTAAGAGGTCAAAACTTTATATAATGTGATGATAAGATAGAAAAGAGATGAAGTGAAAGATTAAGAAGGTAAAGGACATGAACAAGAAGAAAGTAAAGAAATATATGAAAGGAGTTAGCCGATATGTCTATGAAAAGATGAAGAGAGAGCTCTCCCCATATGCAAGAATGCAAGACTAAGCTAGAAAATGAGCCTAAAATGCAAGCTAATATGCAAAGTGGTTTACCAGCAAGAAGTGCATAACATTTAGACTCTTAATTTCATCATTGATCATTTATTAGGGACATCATGAGATCATACAACCATCACTAGTATAACTATGGGGATATGAATATGATCAATATTAGATAGGTATGTGGAAATCCAATCTAAGCATCAGAGACATGTAAGTTAAGCTAACTATGTGATTAGATTCCCTAAGTTTAATTTAGCAAGATTAACCTGTATCAAGGCATAAGCGACAAGATAACCCCCGAGTGTGGTCTTGCAAAATAGTCAAGGATGATACATTTGTAAGTCAACATGTTGGATAGGACAAGCATAAATTCTTACAACACTATAGACAAACAAAGTATACCCACAAGCAAAAATCAAGAAAGTATGTCCCATGCCCCCAGTCTTCTAGTCAACAAAATCCTCAAAAGACTGTTAGGGAGCGAACACATGGCAAAGAAATCATCATAAATAGCACAAAAAGTAGATAAAGATCAGCATAGCTTAGTTGTTTAAGTGTTAAAGTGCGTGTGTGTAAGTCACTTGGCCATTTCTTCAAGACTTGATTCTGATAGTGAGAAATATTGCGACATCAGAGACCGAGGGTAAACTATCTAAAAAGTGTTGAAAAACACTTGATGTCAAGGTGGGGGAAGTGTTGAGAAACACTATTTTGTGAGTTGTCCAAGAAACCCTAATGCACAAGAATACCTCAATAGGCTAAGCAGTTGTGCCCCCAAGACGAGGACAAGAAACAATTCCAAGCTAGGAAATGTGTAGCAAAATAGGTGATTGAGATTGATAGACAGAGGTGCAAGGGTCTCAAGTAGCACCTGTTTCCAGATTTTCACCACTTGATAGATTTTTTCAGGACTTTTTTTCAATTTTTTTGTATTTTTGTATTTTTGATTTTTTTGGTGATACATCAAAGCACCTATTGCTAGGTTTTCACTAAGATGATCATTTTTTTCAGGACATTTTCTGATTTTTAGGATTTTTTTCAGTATCATATATGATTTTTTGGATTTGTTTAGAAGGTTTTAGATATCACTAGTTCTCAAGAAAGATCACATCATTTTCTCCCAATGTCTAGAAAGGTATATGATATGATGGAGCAGCAAGCCAGTGGATAAGCAAAGATGGATGAAAAAAGAGTATGAAGCAAGTAAAAGTGATCCTCAATGACTGACTTCTCAAGAGTACCCAAGCTAGGGAAAGAGGTGAAATAGTCATATGAAGCATGTTTTGGATAAGCAATGGAAGTAATGAGAAAGATAGCATGTAGGATAATCAATGAAGCCAACAAGTGAGATAGCATGAAGTGTGTAGTCCAAAAGAGTAGCCATGTCAAGAGACCTATGAGAACCATGTTTCATTTATTATGATCAAGACCAAGGGGTCAACTAGATAGTATAGCAATGGGATAGAGCAATAAGAATAAAGCTCAAGATAGAGGCTATGAGTGAATGGGAGAGCACAATAGAAAATCTGGTGGATAAGATAGCCAATATGCAAAGATAGCTCAACATTGTCAAGATCAAAGAGAGAAGAAGGGATAGATGGATGATGGAAGAATTACGCATGATGCCTATTTGCTAGGTTTTCATCATGGTACTTATCTAAGGTACCACAAGAAGTATTTTTCACCATAGGATAAATTTATTTCTCTTTACTTTTGCTACCAAAGTGCCACAAGAAGTGGTTTTCACTAAGGCACATTTTCATTTTTTTCATTTTTTCTATTTTTTCTTCTTTTTTTTTGAATTTTTAGAAAGAGCTAAAGCTATTTGAATGTAGATAATGCTCCTATAGAAAAGATAAGTCATGATAATCCAAGACCATAGAAAGGTATGCTCAAAGATGTTGATAGGGTGATGAAAGGGAAATGGTAGTAGGAAGAATATATGGAGGATAAGAGTTCATGTATAGAAAGGAGGTGTAAGCTTTAGAGGATTTCATGTGGATAGCTAAAATATTGGACAAGATCAACATTGACACACACCTTGAAGGGTATTGGAACAATGGAGGAATCACGGATATGCCAAGACCATAGAAAGGTATTCTCAAAGATGTTGATAGGGTGATGAAAGAGAAATGGTAGTAGGAATAAATGAAGAGATATTCTTCTTATGGGAGGAAACTATGAGGAAGTAAGGAAAGAAACAAAGGAAGCCATTGTGAAATACATGACGTCAATACCTCTAGTCATGAAGGAGAGTGTGTAACCATGATTAATTAGTCCAGTCTATGTGGAAGCCAATATTTGTACTAATGGTGAAGAAGATGTTGAAGAGACACAACAAGCACCATTGCCTCTTGAAATAGTAATGGAAATTGAATCCATGCAAGTAGATGGTATAAACATTACAATTGATGCAAAATAAAACCCTTTTGTAGGTTATGGAATACAAATTATTGGTAATATTACTACCTATACCAATTTTGATGAAGAAGATGAAGAAGAAGGTAGAAAGATAAATACAGATAGCAATAAATTAGAAGAATAAGAAAGAAATAAAATTACAAAGAAGAAAAGATTAGAAAAAGAAGAAAAGAAGAAATAGGTAGAATAAGAGAAGAGGAAAGAAGAGGAAAAGAGAAAAGAAGAGATGATTTGGTGCCAGCTAGAGATGATTCAATAGGTTTGTCATAACAAAAACCCACATCAAATGGAATGGCATTACCTCGATGATTCATTCCATTGTATTTCAACTTCCACATGTGAGGTGTCATTCTTTGTGGCTTTGATGTATCTCTTCTTTCCCATTGAAAAGATTTTTTTTTAAAATTTGATACTTATGATTTTTGCGGAGAATGTGTCTATGCTCATTGAACACCTACTTTCCTAAACTTTTTGAATGATGAGATTTCATCTTTGGACCACAAATTGGACATGCAAATTTTCCCTTTGTCTGTAGACCTACAAGATCATGTATAATTGGATGACATGTGTACTATAGGATTTATATTTATAATTATCACACGTAACTTAAACATACAAAAAAATGTGTTAGCACTATTACATGCCAAGAATATGTGTTAACATTTTTACATATTGCAAAGATGTGTTAGTCCAAGGGCATCATGTATTTTCCATACAAGCATTGCACAAAATTGAAATTGCCTTTCACTAATTGATCTAGCAATTTCATACATAGTGACCCCATTCCATAACTCCAACAACTCATTAATCAAGGGATCAATATATGCATTCATATCTTTCACTTGGAACTTAGTTGAATTAACATAAACAAAACATAATTATTACAACCATTTTGATAATGTGTTTATAAATTAAGTTAGATGACTATTAAATGGAAAAATACCTAGTACAATCATTGCCAACATTATTTTCTCCCTCTTTATAGACATCTAAGGAGGAATGTTATTACTAATAACAAAAATAGGCTAGACCAAGTAAATAGATCCCATCTCTCCAAATGGATTGACAATGTCTGTTGCCAATGAAAGCTTTAGATTACGAGGTTTTTCTTTAAATACTAGCCACCTATCTTCTATATCCTTGAATACAAAACCATCTGTGAGCATTCATATAATGTCCTCGTGACTTTTATTGCATGCATGGTAATCCATAAATTGTGCCAAGCTAGTACACCTGAATAATTTTTGTAGATTTGGAATAATGAGAATGTATTGAATAACCTTGCAAGGCACCTTTTTGGTAATTTGATCTAATTGATATCTACTAATGTGACAATTAGGGAATTCTATTGCAAATTCATGTTGTTTTTTATTAGATAAATAGGTTTTACAGGGATCCTGAAACCCAATAGTTAAAACATATAAGGCTGATAATAAGCATGAAAGCCCAGCCAAAAAAATATAAGTTCAAAGGCTGATAATAAGCATAAAGCCTAGCCAAAAAGTAAAGTTCTGAGAAAAGACTAGGAAAAAAGACAAGTATTACCACGGCCTAAAGCTAGAACAAAAGCCAAAAGACATAGAAAAACAAAAGAACAGGTGAGAGTTATTCTTCATTCTTTTGCTCTAGCTCTTGCATAACCTGAGCAACCTCGAAGGCCAGTTGATTCTCCTCTGCTTCTAGCTATTGCACCCTTTGGTCCCCCTGGTCCTGATTAGGAATGGTGTTGTCCTTTGTAGAGTCATTCTCTATTCTGGCTTCTTCCCTATCTTTTCCTTCCTCATCATCCTGCATTTCTCTATCTTTGATGTAGCTCATAAGAGAGATGATGTCGTTGTTAATGAAGGTTAACAAAGAGAATATCTAATTCGTAAGGTTGTGATTATAGTTCTCCAGGTTGTGTATCCTTCTTTTTGAAAATTCATGTTGTTTATTATATATAATATGATCATTGGGACACACATGTTCATACATAAGCATCTTGGGTGTAAGAGCAATCTTGCATTTTGCCCAAATATATTTTACTATTTTTGTAAAATTTAAATTTTTAGTAAGTTTTTCTTACAAGATCAAAATATTCTCATTTTTTACATGAAGGATGATTTTATAAGTTTACTATAAAAATCTCATTGCTCTAGCTTAAGTATCTGAGAAGTTATTGCAGATTTTTGGTAGAAAATTTAGGAGAAAGATCTTTAGATTCATCGTTGGAGACATAGAGTGACTAGATGAGGTCTAAAAACTCAATGGAGGGGTTCTTGCATAGTTTTGAGCCTATAGATTAGAAGCTAGCATTTCTAAAAAGTTTTTATAATAGCCATTTGGAGAAAAGATTCGAGAGTTCTTGCCTTCCAAAGTTGGGCTACCCAAAATTTATAAGATAATTGTCAATGATGTATTTGGATGACTCTATATGTATTTTTAGGGTTTTTCAGGCCTAGGTATTAAGTTTCAATGTCTAGAACCTTCTCGGGTAGCATAAACTTGCCTATTAAGAAAGGCCCAAACATTGTCTAGAATAGCTATGGGTGGTAGTTTGTAGCTTAATCTTGGAGATTCCTATAATGAATGTGACCATGTGTGCTAGCATATTGTACTTGTGAATTCTATAATTTCACATTTGTGGCAATAATATGAAGTCCACATTTTTTTCTTACATTTTTTGTTGTTTCTCTATTTCTATAATGTGTTTATGGTATTAAGGGGAGCACCCATCATCAAGTGGTATCAGAGCTAGAGTTCTCGAGTGTGTGGATAGATCATTGAATATGAGGTAGTTTGTACCAGGACCATGGTTTGGGTTGAGCATGTAGATAGATCACCAATTGTGAGGTAGTGTGCACTAGGATTTGAGAGAAAGAACAAAATATGCCTCCAAGAAGAGAGCATGATAGAAGAGTTGTAGGTGTTACACCTGGGGGTTTTAGAGCCCTCCAAAGAAAAATGCAAGCATTGGAAGAAAAAATACATAGAGGAATAAATTTTATCATAAGAGATGAAAGAGAGGAGGAGGATGAAGTAGAAGAAAATGTCGAAGCGGAGGTAGTTCTAAACCCAGAGGAAGAGAGGCTTTTTAAGGCTATCTCCAAGATTGGAAAAAGAACTAAGTTTGAAGTTCCCACATTTTTGGGAAATATTAACCTAGAGGAGCTGATTGATTAGATCAATGAACTGGAGGAGTACTTTGAGTATGAAGATATTGAGGATCTTGATAGGGTCAATTTTGCAAAGGCAAAATTGAAGGGACATGCAAAGATCTAGTGGCAAGAGGTTCAGTTGGAGTGAAATAGAAAGGGAAAGAAAAAAATCAATAGATGGGATTGGATGAGAGCTAAAATAAATCAACAATTAATTTCCATGGATTATGAGCTTGATCTATTGGAGAAAATGCAAGGGTTAAAGAAAGAGGGAAAATATGTTCAAGAATATACTAAAGAGTTCTACTGAGTTCTTGTCATGCCTGACCCTACTTCTTCCTGTTTTTCTTTATTCACTTCAGATGTTGTTTTTGACACAAGTTCTGTGGTTGTGAGATTTTATATTTTGGGTATTATTTTGTTATATCAGATAGGTTAGTTTTGGTTTCATGAGATACATATATTTTGGATACTGCTTTTGTATTTCATTTGGACTGTTTTTGGGTTTACAACTGATCGGTTTTAGTTGTAGTGTTGATTTTGAAATACATCACTTCATCTCTGAACTAAATCAGGTTTTGATTAGAATTAATGTTTTCATGGAATTCGTTTTATAGGATGGTAATTGTAGGATTTCTAGTTATGGCTATAGTTGTGAAAATCAGAATTGGTATCTTCATGTAGATCGGGTATAACTGATGTGTTGGAACATTTGATTTTTATATTCTTTTGTAGATATATTAGATTGTAAGCATAATGTTAAAAGGATGTTTGTAAAACTCTTTTGTGTTTTTATGTAACTGTGTATATGTTTACGTAAATGTTACTCATTATCTTATTGATGAAAAGTATACATATATGGTACATATATGACAAATGCATTTTGGTATTATTAGGAATTTCTCAGGTATATTACTATCTTTATTATTTTCGAGAAATTCATTTCATGCCTTTAAGTTCTTGACTTGTGGATATATTTATATTTAGGGATAAATTGATAAGTCACACACTAGAATTCATATAAATATAGGTATGAGATTTTCGCACATCTATTTGCATAAACTCAAGTGTGGAGTGATGGTTTTGGGAGTTTGTAATGTTTAATACCAATGGCAATAAACATGGGAGGTAATTGTGTTATGCATTTATTATATATTTATTTGAATAATAAAATAAAAAAACCATTCACCCTAAAAACCCTGGAAGGTTTCGCATGATTTGAATAGGTAAAAATGTTTATTGTTTCTTGAGGCCAAAATGGCAGAGGCTATAAGGAAAGCCATATGCACAACTCTTTGGGAACTGTAGATTTATTAATTGCTCTTTAAAGGAGGCTTTACTATCCGTGATGGAATGTCAGCCATTGCTATTTGTAAAGAGGATTTCAATGGTTATGACCTAAATTTGGGCCTTTTTCCTCTAACACTTGGATGTTGTTGCTGGGTTTCCAGCAAGATGTGGGGTTTTTGTTGGAAGGATATTTTTTCTTATGTATTAGAGAAAAAAGGGAACTCGATGGAAGTTTTATTGCGGTTGGAAATTAGTTTCAATGTTTTGTATTGTGGAGATTTTGTTCTGATTGAGGCTTGGATTTGAGCAGAAATTTGGAGCTTTGTGTTGAACGTTTTTCTTCTTTTGCTGAGTTTTGAGGTAGGGGGCAGTTCCTAACCTTTACCCTTTACTGTTCTGGGTGTTAATATTTTTCTAAGGAAATTGTGGGAGTTCAGTTTTAAGTTACTCTTGTCGATACCCAAGTGTGGGTATATGTAGGGTTGGACAAATGGAGTCGAGCTTTGCATGTATCCATATTTGGATATCGAGCAATATGAGTTTTCAATCATTGTGTTTTGGATTTAGATGATGTTTTAAGAAGTATTATATGTATTCAAATTTGAGATGACTATGGTCAACTATGTGTTTCGATTTCTTTTGTATAGACATTTTTTCATATGAATGGCTTGTGATAAAAGAACACCGTTACTCTGTGACATGGGTTTTACATTTTTGCAGTATCACCCAGATTTAATTTGAAGGCAATATGTGTTTACGGTTTCGTAGATTTATGATTTAAGGGTTTTGTGGTAGCATCATATAAACTATTTTGATGTTAGAGGCACTATCATTGTTTATAGAGGATTTTGAGTTTGGAGGAAAATAACCGAATTTGATTTTTGAAATATAGGCTTGAGTTTGAAGTGCAGTCTGACCCGCGGTGATAATATTAAAACATCGGTAGTAGAAACTTAGATGGAAATTCGAGTTGTAGAAACCAATCACTCAGTCTAAGTATCGTATCATTGTTTGGATTTATAAGTGGACATTTTGTCGAATAGTTTCATTGTATGAGGGTTGACATTTGGTCATATATAAAGTTCGAAACATATAGAATGTTGCATCAACATTTCTTGGTGTAGAATTATTAGGACATAAAAGGCTATCTAATAGCCAATACTCTATGTGAGTAGGCATTATGATTCAATTATTGTTTGGAATTTGTATGCTATCGAGTTTTAGTTATCTTGCTACAATGAGATTTGGAACTGTGCGATGCCATTATTTCATTAGCTAGATAAAACTAGAAGTAGGTAGATGCATCAATTCAATATTATAAAACTATTTAATATTGGTTTGAACTTTTTTTTCATTAGAAGATAGGTATATAAGCCTAAAAAAAAAAATACTTGTTTTATGATAGTGAGATGACAGTCTTATGTTGTGAATTGGGTCATCAAGGGCAGTATTGTATAATGTTTTTATTTGGTACTCGGGTTTAACAGTGGTGAATAGAGATAGATTATTATTATGTTCAGTAAATTTTGATAGATATTGAGTCATCACTCATTGTTTTTTTTGAGATGTTACTCGCAACTGAGTATGACAGTATTGATAAACGAAAACATTGGTTAACTTTGCTGATTCATTACCAAAGCAGTTATCTATGAACAGCTAAGATGTACATTTTAGATTAAGAATGTTATATCCTAAATTAGTTTTGAGTGTCGGGATGCTGAAAGTCACTTTGCATATTGAGAATTATTTTCTAAATCAATTTTAAACATCACATCTTAATATGTTGTTGTGGTTATTTTGGTGGTGGCATATTGTCAAAATAGAGGTGTTACTTTTATAGACACTTATTTATCTTAATATCTTAGTTAACGATCACTTGTTAAGATTTGGCTGTAATTAGTTTCTACTATGATTATAATGTGTTCTATTAGCATTATTGGATTGTTTGAGATTAGATGCTTAAGACAGAATTCTTTTATTATGTAAGATGAATTTCAGTTCTTAATAAAATGAAAGTAGTATATGAATTGAGGCAAATTTTGATACATGATTGATGATGTGAATATCATGTGCATTTTGATTCGTTATCTTGGTCAGTTTGATGTTAAGTGTAGATGATTGGGTCAGCAGGGAATTAAGAGTATAGTATGAAGATTTTGTAAGTATCGTTGATCTGTGCAACAGTTCAATTGTATCTATGCAATCTTAATATTATAGGTTTTAATCTTGTTGATGTAATTATCCATATTTACCTTTGAACTTGACAGTATAAGATGTGTTACAGATGGATTTAAGGATGTAGTATCATGTTGTAAACTGATTTTATAATTTTTGCATGTTCATTCTTAGTATATCTGTTTGATGTGTATTTTTAAGGATATCTGTGATGAACGTATATCGAGGTGGCTGAATTTGGTTTATCCTATTCAGTTAATTAATTCAGTGATAACTTCAAAATAAATTGGGTGGGTTAATTTCACATAAAAGATAAATAGCCTTACCTATGACTTAAACCTATATGGTTAAGTATGGAGAAAAGGCATGTCTTTATTCTGTCAATGACAAGTAAAATAGAGAATACCGTTATGTGATGACTATGAGCATACCATATTTGGATGCAGAAACTTACTGCCATAATGATGACACCTCAGAATATATATGTTTCATTTATGAGTTATTCTTAGTGCGAGTTTAATTTTTGCAATGAAAATTAATTGTTTACTTCTTGCATATTATTATCAGGTTTGCACTATATTAGATGGATTAGAAATCTGCTTTTGGATATCTATATGTTGGTACTAACATGTATGCAGATGGATGTTGCCTTTTAACTTAGTGTGTACTGAGCCCCTATTTGTGTTATGTTGCATTCTGTGTGGTTTTCAGGTACTTCGAGATTCAAGTAGCTAAGGATGTTTATTGAAGTTACTTCTGAATCAACATTTAGGGTTCCTAGGTTGGACATAGGTGTCAAGAAATGAAATTGTATTTCATTATAGTTCTGAACTCTTTATGTATTCTTATTGTAATGAAAATGTATTTGGATGATATTCTCTTTCATTGGGGAATTTTTCTATATAAGAGTGATTTAGTCCTTGTAATGGAACTTATGTTGAGATGATTTTATAAAAAAAAATTATTGTGTTTATGGAATTGTGTTTTGTTTTAAATTCTTTCGGTTATGTCTTGTGTGGCATTACAGTTCTTATTAGAAATGGCCATGCATAAGCTAATAAGGAGAAAGTGGCCCATTATCTTAATGGTTTAAGGCTAAGTATTTAGGATGAGTTGATTCTAGTTGGAATGAACAGTATTAATGAGGAATATTAGTTTTCCCTAAAAGTTGAGGAGAATCTAAGCAAGAAGTTTGACAACAATAATAGTGGAAGAGGCCACAGTGAAAGATTTGGTAGATGATCTTATGGAGGTCATAATGATGATTAGAAGAACAAGGATGAGGCTAGAAGTAGCAATCAATACTAGAGAGGAAAAATTCCAATTATTTCCATGATCAGAATAATAGAGATCAAAGAGATAGAGGCAGAGGACAAAGATCTAGAAGAGGAGGCTTCTATGGGAAATGTTTTCACCACAAAGAAGAAGGGCATAGACAATTTGAATGTTCCTAGCACCAAGGAAGGATATATCAAAGAATAGAAGGCTAGGCTAGAGTTGCACATGTTGATGAAGATGTTAGATCCTCACATTCTAAAGATGCTAAAAGAGGAGAAATCCTAGTTAATAGAAGAGTCATGGTGAGTGGTGAGAATGAACCTGATCAAAGAAGGATCTTGTTTCACACAAGGTGTAGATGTGAAGATAAGTGTTGTGATGTGATCATTTATGGTGGAGGTACTAACAATCTGGTGTCAAAAATGATGGTCAAAAAGTTAAAGCTAAAAAGGAAGAAACACTCATGTTCATACTATATTGCTTAGGTACAAGATGACCACAAGGTCATGGTCAATGAGTAGTGCTTAGTGAAGTTCAAGATTGGAAGCTACCAAGATGGGGTACTATGTGATATCATACCTATGGAAATATGTCATATATTGCTAGGTAGGCTATGGCAGTTTGATAGGCATGTTGTACACAATGGGTGAGAAAATACCTACACTAACCAAGGATGGAGTGAAGCATAAGTTGAAGTCATTAAAGGATAAAGAAGAAAAGGTATACATTGCTACTAGAATATGTTTTTTTGATGCAAAAGAGTTTCTCAAAGGCATGAAACGTGAGTATATATTTTTTTCTATAATTCCAAAAAATAGTAAAGAAGAAGTAGAGGAGGTACCTACAAAATTTTTAGATATATTGGGAGAGTTTTTGGATATTATATTAGATAATGTACCTAATGGATTACTTCCAATGAGGAAGATTAGGCACCAGATTGATTTGGTTCCAGGAGCTAGTTTGCAAAACAAGACATCACATAGAATGACACTAGCAGAAAGTGAAGAGTTGAACAGACAAGTTCACGAGTTATTGCAAAAGGGGTTGATTTGAGAGAGTCTGAGTCCATGTGGTGTACCAGCCATATTATTACCAAAGAAGAATGGAGAATGGAGGATGTGCATAGATTCTCGTGTTATCAACAAGATCACAATCAAGTACGAATTCCCATTGCCAAGGATGAATGATATTATGGATTGTTTGAGTGGAGCTAAGTATTTCACAAAGATAGATTTGAAGAGTGGGTACTATCAGATTCATATCAGAGAAGGTGATGAGTGGAAGACTTCTTTTAAGAATAAAGAAGGATTGTATGAGTGGTCAGTCATGCCTTTTGGGCTAACCAATGCACCAAGCACTTTCATGCGACTCATGAATAAGGTACTGAAGGATTTTCTAGCTAAGTTTTTCATTATTTACCTAGATGATATTTTGATCTTTAGTAAGGCATTATAAGAGCATTTGATCCATATTCACAAGATTTTTGATAAGTTGAGAGAAGAAAAGTTGCTAATAAATTGAAGAAGTACAATTTAGTAAAGGAGTTAGTGTACTCGAGATTTGTACTCTTAGTAGAATGTCTAAAAATGGACCTAGAGAAAATGAAGGTTATCCTTGAATGGCCTTCTCCAAAGAGTGCGACAGGGGTAAGATCTTTTCATGGACTGGCAAGGTTTTACAAAAAGTTTATAAGAGGTTTTAGCAGTATTTGTGGACCCCTAACTAAAACAATGAGAGGGGATAGGAAATAATTTAAGTAGACTATAGGAGTAGATAAGAGTTTTAATATGTTGAAATAGAAAGTTACTAAACAAACTATTTTAGCACTTTCTTATTTTATCAAGGTATTTTAGGTAGACTAATATGCTAGTGAAACTACAATAGGAGTTATTTTGGGCCAAGAAGGTACACCTATTTTAGTGAGAAGTTAAATGATGCAAAAGGAAAATATTATGTTTATGATCAAGAATTTTATGCTATAGTTCAAGCATTGAAGAAGTGGAGGCACTATCTTCTTCTAAGGATTTTGTTTTCTATACTGATCATCAAGCTTTGCAATATTTGAATAGTCAAGGAAAATTAAACCAAAGGAATTTGAAGTGGGTTGAGTTTTTGCAGAGTTATACATTTGTTTTGAAATAAAAGAGTGGAAAGTCTAAGAATGGTGTAGATTCTCTTAGTAGAAGAAAAATTTTATTGATAGAAATGTAGATAGAGGTAGCTGGGTTCAAGGAACTCAGTACTTTGTACCCAGATGATCCTGATTTTGGTGAAGCATGGAAGTCTTGTACAAAACTTGTTACACTTGACAAGACAAAGTGGTTGGATTTCATGATCTAGGATATTATGTTGTTCAAAGGAAGCCAATTGTGCATTCCAAGAAGTTCAATGAGAGAGAATCTCATCAATTAGAAGCATAGTGAAGGATTGGCTAGACATTTTGGCAAAGATAAAACCATAGATTTGGTTGCTGAGAATTATTATTGGCCATAGTTATAGTAAGATGTGAAGAAGTTTGTATAGAGTTGTAGAGTATGTCAGATGGTGAAAGTAGTGAAGTAGAAGGGTTGTCTTAGCCATTACCTATACCAGAGAAGTTGTGGAAGGATGTCATCAGGAATTTTTTTCTTGAATTACCAAGGACATAGTGTGGGCATGATTCAATTTTTTTGGTGGTTGACAGGTTTTAGAAGATGGAACATTTTATTTCTTGCAAGAAGACTAGTGATGTTGTTCATGTGGTAGAGTTATTTTCAGAGAGGTGGTGAAATTACATGGTCTGCCAAAGAGTAACGTTTTAGATCAAGATACCAATTTTTTTTGGTATTTGTGGTGTACATTGTGGAAGAAGTTGAAGATAGATTTGAAGTTTAGTTCATCTCATCATCAAAATAATGATGGACAAACAAAAGTAGTGAATTGGAGTTTGGGAAATTTAATGAGATGTTCAGATGGAGACAAGCCAAAAGGATGAGATATGATTTTACCATAGGAATAATTTATGTATAATAATTTTGTCAATAGGATTACTGGTAAATCACCATTCTAGATTGTTTATGGGAGTAGTCTCAAAAATTATTCTAAATTAAGGTAGCTGGATAAAGGAGAGATAAGTAGTGTTGAAGCAGAACAATTTACTGAACATTTGAAGAATATTGATGAGGAGGTGAGGAAGCACATCATAAAGAGGAATACATAGTACAAGGCTAAGGAATATATGAAAAAGTGGTATAAGAAATTTCATATTTGAGATGAAGTCACGATTCATTTGATAAAGGAGCATTTTCCAGTGGGTACATATAATAAGTTGAAGATGAAGAAGTTTGGACCATGCAAGATAGTGCAAAGGCATGATTCTAGAAATGCTTATGAAGTGGAGTTACCTACTAAATTGAATATTTCACAAGTATTTAATATTTCAGAGTTGACAGAGTATTATGAAGGAGGTGATGGAGATGAAGTTGGAAAAGTGTAGTGGAGTATTCTAGCAGCTAGTTTGACTACAAAGGAGATTGAGAAGATACTAGATAATTGTGTTGGCAAAAGTATAAGGAGAAAAACTTATGATGTATACCTAGTCAAATGGAAAGTGAGGCCAGTAGAGGATTCATCATGGTTAGTAAGGTAGGAGGTTAACCATCTTGGTTTTCCTTTGAACACCTAAGACATGACTGATTCACTTATCAAATTACCCTGGGTGTCTGATGTAGGAGCATCCTAGGTGTAAGAGCAATCTTGCATCACCCAAAAATATTTTATTTTCCATCTTTTCTATTTGTAATAAGAACTGGTAGATAGGGTGGTTAATATCTTTTGGAAACTTGTAATTTTTAGTAAGTTTGTCTGATGAGCTCAAAATATTCTCATTTTCTACATGAAGGATCATTTTAGAATTATAAGCCTACCATAAAAATCTCATTGCTCTAGCTTAAGTATCTAAGAAGTTATTATATATTTTTGGTGGAAAATTTAGGAGAAAAATATTTGGTATCATTGTTGGAGGGCTTAGAGTTCCTGGATGAGGTCCAAAAACCTGACAAAAGGGCACTTTTATAGTTTCAACTTGTAGATCAGGAGCTGGCATTTTTGAAAAGTGGTTATAATAGCTAATTAGAGAAACAGTTCAAGAGTTATGGCCTTCCAAAGTTGGGTTACCTAAAATTTATAAAATAATTTCCAAAGATGTATTTGGCCAAATCTATATGTATTTTTAGCGTCTATCAGCCTTAGGTATTAAGTTTCAATGTCTAGAACCTTCTCGGGTAGCATAAAATTGCCTATTTAAGAAAAACTCGAACATTATCTAGAATAGCTCTTGGTGGCAGTTCGCAACTTAGTCTTGCAGATTATTGTAATGAAGGAACCCATGTGGGTTAGCATATTGTAATCATGAATTTTGTAACTCAACATGTGTGGTGATAATAATAAGTCCATATTTTGTTCTTGCATTTGCTATAGTTTCTCTGTTTCTATTATGTGTTTATGGTATTAAGTGGAGCACCCTTCATCACATGTATTATTTGACACTCCATTCCAATATCTTTCACAATGGTTGATAATTCTCAGTAAGAGTGAGGTAGAATGTTTGATGGTGGTAACATACACTCACCTATCAACCTATTAAAACCATTATTAATATAAAGAACATTAATGGTATGCTAACATAGAAGATGACAAAAATGAAACTATACCTTAGCATATGTGAGATTGTTACATTGGATATACCATTCATAACCTTGAAGTTTACCAACAAGAATACAATGAAGGGAAGTGTTGTTTGGGAGCCTTGGTACAGGGGCTTACATTCCTTTTCAATTATAGGTATATAAAGGTTCTCTTCATTATAATCACTAGAAGCATCATCATCATCATCATCTTCATCAGTTGCACCAATACAATCTTCTTCAATCTTGTTCTCTAGAACATTATTAGTTGCACTAATACTAACATCTTCAATTGTGCTCTTTTCCTCAGGATCATCTTCTTCCATGGGAACATTACCTTCTGCTTTGATATTCACACCTCCATGTTCCACCAGTTTGAAATCCACATTCAACAAAGGATGAAAATCTTTTCCCCTTCAATTTGATCATGTTGCCTATAATATCTCTAAGCTATTGTATTATAATTCTTTGATTCTTTAAGCCCTTTCCATTTTTGCAAGGGCAATAACATTTTCCATCACTATTTCTTTTGAGTTGAGACCACAATCTAGCATTTGTTGCCTTATTTTGTTCCTAGTTCATATATATTAGGTGTGGAATTTCTTCACAAGAAAATGTTTGGTCTATAAAATTATATCAAATATAAACATACAAGAATTAGTAGTATATTTTATATAATAGATAATAATTAAATAATTAAATATTACTATCTCTTCAGTAAAGATGGCATCTAAAGAAATAAAATGAATTATACAATATAAATATTGGAATTGATTTTGAACAAAAAATATTCATTTATGTATGTTGTCACTCAAAATATGTTGTTAGAACAAATGTAAGTAAAGTTATGTATGGTTTTGGCAAGATTAGGTTAGGATCAAGAAACATTGATCATAGGATCATAATGTATGCTCACATACAAAAACTAGTCTTTATAGTCGACTAACAAAAACTCTTCACAAAATTTGTAGCAAAAACTCTGATATGAAATATAAAATTATGCTACCCAAGGGTTAATACATACTATATCATCTCTATTATGCCAAGAAATTGAATTTATTAAATAATTCAATTAGATAGGCCAATTTGCCTGGTCTCCAAAATTGTCTTGAATAACTACTATAGTCTGCCATTTTTACTCTATTTGCCCAAAATATGTGCTAATTAACACACTAACACAAAATACCATATTTGAAGCATTCATACACTATGGAAATTACATATATATAAAAAGTGAGCCAATTCCAAAAAGTATTATGTTATTTCTAAACAAAACTATCTAACTATATACTTGTTCTTGCTCTATACTTAGGCATTTTTCATGAATGACTTCCATTAAAAAGTTATTATCTAACCAAATAACCATGTTAATAATATATATTTTCATCAATGATAAAAACTATAACTTCATCCTATGATCACTTTCCTATATACCAAGGGTAGAAGGAAAATATATATTAAAATTAAAGAATGAAGGGTCATCCACATAGAGCTCAACAAGTATATTGGAATTGATGAAAGTAATAAAGGTTAAACTTAAAATAATGTCAAAGTCCACTAGTTTATAAAATCAAGGCATTTTAGTTGGCAATTCAATTCACAGGTTTCCATTATTGACATATGCCAGGACAATTACTTTCAAAGTGCCATCTCTACAATTGTGAACTAGATGTAGACAATGCCTCAAATCATACCCCTACAGCAAATTTATTCACTATATATACTAGTCAATTGATTATAATAATATACTATTTTGTGATATAGAAATGATATCAAAATGAATAATAAGCATCATTTTCTCTTCTCCACTAAAAAAAACTTGTGATTACATATAGCCAAAAAGGTATTTTGACTTGATTGAGCATTGGCAAGAATTCCTATATGTAAATCAAAGCATGTCAACTTGATTAAATTAGACTAAGTTTAGTAAACAACTCCCAGAGAAAAAAAAATGGGCCTTTTGGGAAGGGCTTAGAAATCTAATAGAGAACTAATCCTTATATAATGTATCAAGGACCCCTATATTGACTATTCCTAGTCCTTCTCCCCCATTGATGTGCAAAAGCACACATTGCCTTCTTAGTAGAAAGCATGTTAAAATCCATCTCAATAATGGTTTTTAGTCATTGACTTAGATCATGCCACCCTACTGAGCCATAGAAAAAAATTATGCAGTATTTCATTGCCTTTAATAAGTCATACATAGAATGATCTAAAGTTCAAAATGGGAGTCCTTGTGATAACATTGTCAACAACTATATTAGAACTAATTAAAGTAATAAAGGATTAACTTGAAATCATCTCAATGTCCACTAGTATAAAAAATAATATATTCTCCAAATTGAAAGAAGTATAGATAAGTTTGGGTTTTAAAGTGAGAGTGAAGGAGAGGAAGATGAGGCTATTTTTTGGAAGAAATAATTTGAGATAAATTAGAGTAAATTGAACAAGTTGTCTAAAACTCATCTTGGTTTCTAACAATATTTTGGTATCCGCACATGAATGCATCTTGAATTGGTAACTAGGTCTATCCTTAACATTGTTGACATTAAGGTCAATTTTTCTATTAGTGACTCATAGTCAATATACAATTGTTACCAAGTTTCTCAGTTGCTACTGAGCTTCAAAACCTATGCACAGTTCATACCAAGTGTACCAATATCTACTGAGTTCTCCAATGTCTACCAAGCTCATAGTCTTAGAGATGTGAATCTTGCATTGACTAAGCCATGGAGTGTCAACTGATTGATTCGGTATATGTTGAGTTTCACAGTGTTCACCAAGTCACATAATGTTGATCAAGTTCAAGGTACTTAAAAGTAATCAGCATGAACGAAGCCTCTTTGTCAATTGAGTGCTAAAAAATGCCAAGTGTTGATAGTGTTTTGCAAGTATCAAAACATCATTGAGTTTTTATTCAAAACCTAAGTTACAACAGTTGGGCCAACTTTGTGGATTTCAGTGAAACTTGTCTTGTAATCAATTTTAGTAAGTTGTGATTTAGATTGGTATATATGTAATACATTATATCATATCCAAATGTCATATATGTGATCAATATATGATAAGAAGAAGTGTGAATTAAAGAAGGCTACAAGAAGTATAAGGGAAAATAAAGTATTATCTATCATAGCAAGGCGATCATTGTAATTCAAGGAATCTCAACTAGCAAATCAAGTTGTAGATTAGAGATTAGCCACTGGTTCATCCTAACAGGTGTATCAGTTAAATCCTTTCACAAGGTAGACTTAATAGTCTTATGTAAAATCTCTTTACCAAGTGCATACTTCATTATATGTTTTTTCAATTCTTTCACAAGGTGGACCTCACAATTCTTATTGCTCCTAATAGGACATATCATTAGAAGTGATCAATTGTAAGACTTAATAGGCTAACTTTGTACAATGGTACTAAAGCTTGTGGGCATCATCCCCACCCTAGTTTTACTTTCTATTTGGAAGGTTTCTAGGTTACATGTCTTGCATCAAATTGCAAATGAATGGTTATTTGTTTTCATTCTTTCATCTATGCAATTAGATTAGAATATTAGATGAAGGATTAATTGGTGAAATAAGATTAAGTTTTATTGGTTCCTGATTCACCCCTTCCTTTCAATAATCTTGTCTACCTCATATTTCCAACAATTGATATTAGAGAAAGGTTGTTCTCATAGAAGAAGTTTAACAACTTGATCACATATCAAAGGAAATGGAGGTATATAGGATAGATAAGGCTTATTGATAATGAAAAGTTGGATCTTGAACTGGCTATTGAGCAACTAAAGAAAGAAAAGGAGAAACTCTCTCAATCATTGAAAATAAGGAAAGATCTTGTAGTAAAAATGAATATCAATCTCTACACTAAAGAAAGAATTGAAGATATATATCCTAAAAGAAATTTAGATGAAGCTAATGAAGCAATCAATGACCTATTAGAAAAGAATTCCAATATTCAAGAAGAAGTTGGAAAGGTAAAAAGTGAATAAGAAATTCAATTAGTTAGATTATGTGAAGTCATGGAAGAAAAAGACAAAGCCAAAGAAGAAATGGAAGAAAAGAACAATGAAATTCAACATCTATCCCTTCAGCAAGAAGACTTCATTGATCAATTCACTAGTGCAAATGAAGAACTTATGAATCTAAGATTAAAAAATGAAAGACTGCAAAATGATCTACTCAATGAAAGGATGATGAAATCTAAAGAAAGCACAAATCTATTAAATGAACAAAGTCACTACAAATAGAAAGGAAAAGATAGAATAGGATATACAGAAGAAGGTGAATCATCCAAGAAAGGAGCTCAAAAGAATAAAATGCTTACTTGTAATCATTGTGGTAAGATAGGTCATACATCAAACAAATGCTAGAATAATGGTAAAGCAAAATTCAATGGAAAGTGTTACAGCTGCAATAAGCATGGACATAGAGAAAGTGAATGTAAAGAGAAACCTATTTTGAAGGTAAATATCATATTTTCAAGAAGCAAGGACACAAATCTTTAGAGTGCAAAGCAAAGAAATGGAATCTAGCAGAAAAAAATGTGAAAGAAATATTTGGATGAGATAAAAATACATGGTACAGATGCCACTACTATGGTGAATTTGGGCACATTGGATAAAAATGTGTGAAACATCACATGAGAAAAGAGATACCACTAAAAGATGTTTCATTTTTATAGAACTTGGACATCTTGCCAAGAATTGTATGAAGACAAGAAGAATTGAAAATGAAAAGAAAGTTGAGGCTAACAATTCAAAAAGAAGATGAAGTAGCAATGGATACCAAAATCTCCTGAGAATGAAAGCCCAAGTCATGGAGTAGATGTCACTCAAGAGTTGAGTGACTCAAGTATTTCAACTTGAATCCCTATGGGTAACAAGAACTAAGATTCTAAAGTAGTTATCCCTCATTAGTTCTATCTAGCATGAAGAAGAGATCCATATTAACATTCAACATGTACAAGGATCACCGATTGGTTGCAAAAATTCAAGAACTTACCAAGCTAGGTTGAGTCACAAGACCCTACCGAGCAAGGTTGGGATACACTAAAATATTATATGTAGACATTGAATTCTTGAAGACTCTACTAAGTGATTATGATTTTGCTAAGCATTAAAACCTAAAATTGAGTGGAAGATAGTCTATCACTGAGAAAGTAAATGTATCAAGCATTAATGGTGATTGAAAAGAAGAATTTTTTTATAAGGGATAGATTGAAGGCATTATTTCACTACAAATTTCTAGAGCTATCAGTGAAGAATGATTTTAGAGCCCCTGAGTGAATTAAACATTTGTTGTTGAAGGATTTTTAAAGTTTCAAAGAAACCCTAGTGAGCATGGCATCTTCCAATAGTGAAATCAAGAAAAGGTCTAAAATGTTGATTCGTGGAGTAGATTGCAAGCTTCCATCATTCAAGTTGAGTCTAGCAATTACAAAAGCACTTGACCTAGCTGGTGCACAATTTCCACATTTTTCCCAAGGTATTGCTCATGCATGATATATATTCATATTATCACTATTCTATTTAAGAGCTAGGCACTAAGATGAAAAAAGCATTGAACAAGTTATTTGTGAATGACATTCTAAAACCTAACCATCAACATTTTGAAGCCAAGGGCTTGACACACATGTCACATATACCAAGAGACTTCTAGGTCAAATGGATAAGATTTATCCTAAGCCATGTAAATAACAAATAGTTATGGTTGGAGCAATCTATTTAGATAACAAAGAAAATGATTCACAGAATCAGTGGTCTTCCAATGTTGAACAAAGCTAAAGCAAAAACCAAAACCCTAGGTTGGGTTGAACTAGCAAAGCAAACTCTTACCGAGTGGGATGGAAGAGGAATGAAGATAAGTGGAATCAATGACATGGAACTAAATTTTGTAATTTGCATGATCACTCATAAGATCTACAACTCCATTAATCCCAATAGTGTATCATGTGAGGCAATTGATCTAGCTCTTAAAGTAGTGAAGAATAACATCTCATTCAACCTTATCGAGTTGTTATTGAATCAATTCAATAAGAACATGGAAAGAATAAAAGGTTCCAAGAACAATCCATGTAAGTTTGGTTCACTCTTGACTAGTTTATTCTTCTTTGTGCAAAAATTCTTCTCTTCTAAAGGTGCAATAGTATGGAGAACAGATGTCCTTGATTTATATCAAATAAATGAGTATATAGTAGAATAGGATAAAACTTTGATAGCATTATGCACAACTATGAATCATTCAAAGAGAAGATGTAAAATAGATATAGGATACCTAAGAAGCTTGTAGAAGACTACAAGGATGATATTTGTTTAATGGTGGATTGTGACAAAGAGTATATTCAGACAATTAGACCAAGAGTGGCATGGGTTAAGCCTCTAGAGTATGAGGTTAACTTTGATGACACCAAAGATATCATTGAGGAATTGTTGAATGAGCCTATGGATCCTAAAGCACCTTATTTTGGGACTTATGGAGAAGCCAAGGTAAGGATATAACTTGAAATTAAGATTCCTTAAGCAGTTGACAAAGGGAGAAAGGGGATAGAAAAACTAAGACAAGCAAGTTCTACTCTCCTAGTTTACAGAAGGAAAAGGTGATGATATGAAGAATATGATGCAGAGGATGAAGAAAAGGACACCAAATCTAAGGAATAAGAGCCTATAAGGAAGAAAGGTAAGGCTATCATAACTAGACCTACCAAGTCATCCCCTACTATATTCACAAGAAGGGCACAAAAGTCTAGGAAGAAATTGAAGTTAGGTGAAGATGATGTTGAGTAGATTATCTTCAAATTGCCTACACCTACACTTCAAGAAAGATTAAAGAAATTGGAAGAAGGAACTAGCATGACATGTTTCAAATTCTTCAAATATGAATCAAGGAATGTAGATGAGAAAAGATAGATTGAAGATGCTATTATGAAAAAATTGGGAAAATTGAAGTATTCTCATGATGATTTACCTTAGCAAATTCCTAATGAGCTTATGAAAGCAATCAAGCCTAGATAGGAGCATGTAAAGAAGACTGTAAAAGACATATTTGAATAAAATTTGAGAAAACTCATGTTGACTCTAAATGATAAAGAGGTGAAATAATATTTGAAGGAGAATGAACAAAGGTTAACTCTCAAAATGAACACATGCATGATATTTTTAAAAGACATAGAATATGTAGTGAAGGAAGCTACAAACACATGGAAGAACATCTACAAACTACATTAACCTAGTGATTTTTTTGTTCATGTTATTAACAATGATGATGATGAGGAAGAATATATAGAAATAAAATATGATGAAGTAGATGATGTAAATTTGGATGATGACGAGGAAGAACAGGAAGCTACATCTAGATGTAGTCTTCTAGAGATTCAAATCATTGAGGAAACTAATTTAGAGAAGATTTTAGTAGCAGTGATTGCCTCATTTCCTCATTCTTTAAGCAAAGCCTTAGTGTAGTCTAGCTTAGAGAAAGCTTCTACTAAGTTGGTAGTGGTCACCACTACAACACCAAGCACCCAACCAAGCTCAAGACCTGTTCATCTAAGTATTCCACTGACTGAAGTGATCAACAATTCATCTACCAAGCAACAAGTGCCTCTATCATAAGGTTTATTCATGCAATAACAAGGTATTTCTACTATTAGTGCAATATCTAAATTTGTTGCTAACCCCTCAATTTCTAGTATTGTTTCTATTCCACATGTGTTCATAGCTAGTACAATGATAGTTGAGAACTAGTCTCAATCATGTACTAAAGTTTTAGATAAGGGTATGGGTAAAGAATAAGAAATTGATCTAGATGAGGATATAGTTATTCCAAATTGGGATATCTCCACTCTCTCTCCTAATAGAATGAACACCATGAGAAAATTATTGCAAAAGAGAGCTAAGAAACAAAAGCTTAGAGAAGAGAAGAAAAAAGAAATCCAAATGCTTGAAGATATAAAGGATATATTTTTAAATGCACTTAGTATTAAGGTTGATAGTACTCAACCTATTTTGGACCAATTAGTAAAAGTTGTTTATAAATTCAATGACGATTTGAATGGACAGGATAAGTTGCTACAAAGAGAAGAAAAAAAGTTTGAGAACAAGGTATTGGAACAAGTGGTGCAAAAAATTACAATAAAACAAGTAGACTTGTTTACTATTCTTATTCTATTGGAGACATCTATAAATAATGTCACATCATTATTTATTAAGTTGTGTGATACAGCTATCTTCACCAAGGATACCAAGGAGAATTTGTCCAAGATAGATGAGAATAGGAAGGCAAGTATTCACTAGTTATCACTTGACCGAAGTTACAAATCTGCTCATTATTCAAAAATCAGATTTCTAACAAATTTGAAAGAAAAATTATTAAAGGAAGAAGCTACGATTAGGGCCACACTTGTAGAAATCTAAGTCATGTTTCTTCCAAACATGGATGCATTGTAGAGGCACATTGCACATTCTAAGACACTTATCCATGGCAATAACTTCTCCATGGCTAATTACATGATGGTGTTATCAATAGAGGTTTAGATTACATTGCATGCAAATAAGGTGTTATAGGAAAATTGGGACAAGATAATGGGATTAATCTTGAAGGTAGACTCTAAATTCTTGTCACATTTTGGTATTAACATATAGCATACACCTTTGGCATTTATGTCAAAAAGGGGGAGAAGTATAGATGAATGTATATATGTATAAAGAGGGATAAGTATAGTATTATATAGATACAAGATTAGATAATTAGAAAACATCTTTTACAAAGAAATTTTGAAAAGTATGAAAAAAAGAGTATGTTACCAAATTGTAGGCATAGAATTGTGATAAAAGAGTATTTTTTCTTGTAATTTTGAATATTTAGTTTTTAATATGATAAGTGTTTTTGTCACTAATGCCAAAGGGGGAGATAATTGACATTAAGGTCAATTTTTCTATTAGTGAATCACACTTAGTCAATATAGAGTTGTTATCGAGTTTCTTAGTTGCTACTGAGCTTTAGAACCTATGTACAATTCATGCCAAGTGTTGTAGTTTATACCAAGTTCTCCAATGTCTACTAAGCTTGCAGTGTTAGCAATGTGAATCTAGTGTTGACCAAGCCATGGAGTGTCAACTGAGTGATTCAGTATATATCGAGTTTTGTAGTGTTCGTCACACAATTCTGACTGAGTTCAAACTACTTGGAAGTGATCAGTATGAACTAAGCCTCTTCTTCAATTGAGTACCAAATAGTGATGAGTGTTGGCATTGGTTGAAGAGTATCAAAACATCACCAAGTTTTTCTTCAAAACTCGAGTTATAGTAGTTGGGCTAACTTTGTGGATTTTGGTGAAACTTGTATTGTAGTTGACTTTAGTAAGTTGTGATTTGGATTGGTATATATGTAATGAATTATATCATATCCAAAAATGATATATGTGATGAGTATATGATAAGTAGAAGTGTGAATTAAAGAAGGCTACAAGTAGTATAAGGGATAGCAAAGCATTATCTATCATAGCAAGGTGATCATTGTAATTCAAGGAATCTCAACTAGCAAATAAAGTTGTAGATCAAAGATCAGCCACTGATTCATCCTAACAGGTGTATCAGTAAAATCCTTTAACATGGTAGACTTAACATTCTTATGTAAAATATCTTTATTGAGTGCATACTTCATTGTATATTTTTTAAATCCTTTCACAAGGTGGACCTCATAGTTCTTATTTCTCCTAATGGGGAAGATCATCAGAAGTGATCAATTATAAGTCTTAATAAGCTGGCTTTATACTATAGTACTAAAGCTTGTGGGTATCATCCCTACCCAAGTTTTACTTTCTATTTGGAAGTTTTTGGGTTACCATATCTTGTGTCAAATTACAAATGAATGGTTATTTGCTTTCATTCTTTCATGTATGCAATTAGATTAGAATATTAGATGAAGGATTAATTTCTAAAATAATATTAAGTTTTATTGGTTCCTGATTCACCCCTCCCCTCTCAGTAACCTTTCCTACCTCATATTTCAAAAAAACATCATAAATCTATGACTTATTCATGATAACACTACTTAAAACAATAATTTAAAATACTTCAAATCAAAAGATCTTTGAAGAAATCTATATGTATTTGTGAAGATTTTTTTTTTAAACTTTTGTTATTTTATTTAAGACTTTCAATGATTTAGAGCCTAATGGTTGTTTGCAAAATGACTTCAATTTTTTGTTGTTATTTTTTATGGGTTATGGCTTCATTCATTTATTTTTTCCTTAGTCTTTCCTAAGGTTGATTTTATATTGTCTTTACCTGAGGTAGTGTTTCTAGTTGTTTGAAGCCTTTTTATAACAATGGGAGGAAGGACATGAATGCTTGAATGTTGACACTATTTATAGGTGAAAGATAAATTTTTAGTATTTTGTGGGTAAATGAGTAATGTTTGGAATGCTGAGTTCTTTTTCATGTGAGTAGAAAATATTGAGTTTAAACTTAACATATTGTCTATCAAATGAGTTTAACCATTTGATGGTTAGGACAAGCATGCAATTGGAGGATGACAAATGCTTGTTGCTTGTACATCCTTTTCTTTTATTTTCTACTTCTAAAGTATAATGATGACCTATAATAAGTTTTTCTTGAGGGTGCCCTTGTAAGTATAATGAATACCTATAATAAAATGGTATTTTTGTCACTGGCTTGAATTTTGTTGGTGTATGAAATTCAAGTCACAGTCTTGAGAGACATGCATGACTAGAAAATTGTATAGTGAAAAATTCTTGTATGATTTTTGGGATATGACAGAAATCATGGAAAGGAAAAACATGAGTATATTTGTAGGAAAGAAGATTTAGAAAGAATTAGGGAATTCAAAACAAATATGGGATTCAAATGAGCCATGGTTCTGAAAGTGAAAACTCTCATGCAAATTAGAAAAACTAAAAATTTATCCTATGCATTCCAAATATGCTAAGAAACCACATGCATGATGGTTTAATCCTTCTCATTGTTAGGCCATAGATGAAAGAAATTTTTACCTTCAATAGTAATGAATAGATCTTTGTCATGCTACTGAACCCTCCCACCCACACTTTGCCACATGAATAAATGAAGTTTCATTTTTCATTTTTTATTTCTTTATATACCCGACAATGTCAAAATTTCAATGAAAACCTAAGTGGCATGAATTTTTTGACATTATCAAGATCATATTTTTTAAAAATGAATTTGACCAGCCAAATTGGCATGTTGTCAAAAATGAAACCCAAAAGTATTAGTGGATACAATATGCACAAATGTGAGAAATGTCATAAAGTCATTAGATGTATGCATCAATGTATTAAGAAATAATATCGATAAAGGAAAGAAGTTGTATGGACAATGCACATTCTCATACAAATACTTATCAGATTTTGAGAGTCAAATCAAGGGTCAAATGAGTGAGCTTCATACACTCACCACCAGGTTGTAGTTACTAGAGGCTAGGATTGAAGATTTTGGAACTAAAGTAGAGAAGATTCATAATGAAATCAGAGGCATAGAGACTAATAAGGAAAATGTAAAAAAAAAATTCTCTACCCTTATAGAATTTTTTTACCTAAGATCACTATTTTGTAGAGGCAATTGGAGGAATGTCTTACAAGCAAGGCCTCCTATGAAAAATTTTCCTATACTGACTTAAAGGTGGTAGAAGTGGCATCCTATGCACTTTGTGCACTCATTAGTATCTCTGACACAATTAAGGAGAACTAGGAGAAAGAAGTTTAGAGACTAAAATTTATTTAAGCAGACTACTTTTCTAGAATAACAAGTTGATTAGCAAAAGGCTACTTAGTTTTGTATACAATTTTTGACACCTTTGTCATTGATTTCAAAGGGGGAGAAATATGAAAGGAAAATTATATATGTTTATGATGTTTAAGGAAGAAGTATATGTAAGGAAATTGTATATGTATATGTAAGGGGGAGTACACCTATATACCATTGTAAGGAGTGATAATGAGTGATAATGAATACAATTTTTGTAGTTACTTTTTGTATTTACTTATGTTTTCTATGACATCATTTTGGGACTTAGCCAATTTTCTCAAATGCTTCCATCATTGGAAAAGAGGGAGATTGTTGACAATATGATTAGTCAGATGTCTAGAGTGTTGTCATTTATGGCAATATACATTTAGTATTTCATTTATATATTTAGAGTTAGAAAATTGTCTTAGTGTTAGACAGTTTGCAACAGTATAGAGACATATGTCATGTATGGATGACACACTTAGTCTTAGCTCTTGCATAGTTGAGAATAGCTATATTAAAATATCATGATGATGTAAGTCAATATACAGATGTGTACAAATAGTATGATGAAAGTTATAATTGATTTACCAGTTTAGGTATTTAACATAATAGAACAAAGCATATTAAAAATATGAGTTGTATGACTTAAGGAATTATTTTGATGACAAAATAATTACTAAGTCATGATGGGCTAACATTATAGATATTAATCCATAAGTGATTTTATCTCAAGTTAAGTGTGTGAAGATATGAAGGTTGACTGAGAAGAGATTTATTGATTTGTGAGATATAAGTAAAGATCTTATCTTGTACAAATAATGTGTAAGATGTGTGATATGTTAATTATTTTGAAAATAGCTTGAAAGATATGAGAGCCACATGTGATACAAAATCTAATGTATGGTTAGATCAAGTGTGAGTTTCAACAACAAGAAAGTATTTTATGTGTACCTATACTTGTGAAAATCGTTATTTCTTATTGTATGTTAGAGAAGTGGGATCTTCTTGCATAAATTTTATTTGATCTATCAACTCCTAACAAGGTCAAATCAGCTCCTAATAGGGTTTAGGCTTTTAACATGGCCTAGTCCTCTAACAAGGACTCAAGACACTATATTTACTTCATAGACTCCTAATAGGGTCAATATCCTTAACATGACTATTGTGTTTAATGAATCATCTAGTCGATATCATCCTTACTAGGCTTTTCCCTTGGCAAGGTTTCCCTAGTTTAAAAATAATAGTTTTATGGTTTCTCTTTATGTATGGGTATATTTACTATTCAGCATTGTTGGTTTACTTTCATATGCAAGTTTTAAAGTAATTAACAATATTTAGTTGTGGGCAAAATTTTGTAGAATGCTGATTGACACACACCCCCCCGCCCACCCCACCCTCTATCCTCTTAGTATTATCTATTTCTAACAATATTGTGTGATATCATACCTATGAACATATGTCATATGTTTTTGGGTAGACCATGGCATTTTGTCAGGCATGTTGTACACGATGGGTGAGCAAATACCTACACTCTAGCAAAGGATGGAGAGAATAAGTTAAAGTCATTAAAGGAGAAAGAAGTAGAGGAGGTACTTGTAGAAGTTGCAGATTTATCAGGAGAGTTTCCTAATATTGTGTCAACTAATGTACCTGATGGATTATGCCTGATGAGGAAGATCAGTCACTAGAAGGATTTGATTCTAGGAGCCAGTTTGCCTAACAAGGTAGTGCATAAAATGACACAAATAGAAAGTGAAGATTTGAATAGACAAGTTCATGAGTTGTTACAAAAAGGGTTAATTCAAGAGAGTTTGAGTCTATGTGTTGTCCCAATAGTATTAGAACTAAATAATAGTGGAGAATGGAGGATGTCCACAGATTCGCATGCTATTAGAAAGCTCACAATCAAGTATAGATTTCCATTTTCAAGGATGGATGATATTATAGACTGTTTGTGTGTAGCTGAGTATTTTACAAAGATAGATCTAAAGAGTGGATACCATTAGATTCACATCAGAGAAGATGATGACTGGAAGACTACCTTCAAGACAAGAGACAGATTGTATGAGTGGTTATTTATACCTTTTAGGTTGACTAATACAATGAGTCCTTTCATGTGGCTCATGAATGAGGTATTGAAGGAATTTATGGGTAAGTTTTTTCATTGTTTACTTAGAAGATATCTTGATCTTTAGTAAGACATTAGAGGAGCATTTGATGCATATTCAAAAGGTGTTTAATAAGTTGAGGAAAGAATTTTTTTGTTAAACTTAAATAAGTGCATTTTTGTGAAGGAGCTGGTGTACATGGGATTTTTGGTCTCAACAAAAGGTCTAAAAATATTGTGAGCTTGTTCACACAGGGAACTTAGTTTCCACTAATAATACTTGACAAATTAGTTTATACTATGAAGTTAGTTAACACAATATACCCTTGGTCTTTCTTGAGCTACATTAATCATGTTGTCTAATGGAAAGCTCAGTTGCAGTATTAACTGACCTTCCTAGATAATTTAAGTTGTTTGTCACTAATTGACAATTGTCTTGCCATAGGATCAATAATCTCCCCCTTTGGAATTAGTCAAAAAAGACTTATCTAGAGTAGTTCTATGAGCAATAAAAAATCTCTTGATCAATTTTTTTTTGTCAAACCCCCCCTTTACATGCACCTAGTGTTGTAGGTTAGTTTGAACTAAAAAACTTTGTGGCTTGGTCACAACTTATCTAAATTTAGGATTTTTCAAAAGAAAAATTGTTTTTCTATACATTAGATCATTTGCATATTTATCTATATACTTATACTATATATCTCCTCCTTGTTTACATAATATAGTTTTCCTTTTGTACATCTTCTACCATATTTCATCCCTTTTTTTTGTTACAAATTCTATATACATAACTTTACGAGGTAATACAAAAATGTGTGAGGAAATTATTATGCACTTTCAAAATTAAAGATAATTTTATCCCAATTTTGTTGTAATACCTTCAAGATGTGTAATTCAAGATGAAGTTTAGTTGATAACTCTATCAAGAGATCTACAACCAATAAGATTATATCATGTACTAATGTCTTTGCATGTGCCAAATGTTTCTACATCACATTCATGTGAGGAAGTATCATACTCTAGATATCTAATATTTTTTCCCTTATTCTTGCTTCCTCCCTTAATAATTTGACCTTTACAAAATTATTGGAGCTGCAACTCAGGTCAAGTGCTAACTAACTAGCACTGATCTTCAACTGATGGAGACACAACCCAAGAATAGAATGGACACAACAGAAAAGGGAAATTGTATTAACTAAAAAATAAGCTAGTACATTTAGTATAGAGAAAATAAACTTCAAAACATGCCCTAAGGGCTTACAATAGCATAAATGTGGAGATAATTTCTCCTTTCAGTACCTCCTCTTAAACTCCACTCTGAACTGCCTTTTACAATGCCAAAAATCTCCTTAAATAGACCCCGGAGGTTTAAGGACTAGGAGTACATTCTAGAAAGTGCTAGTAGGCATCCACAAACCAAATAGAAGGTTCCAAAAGTTGTGTTAGAAGTTGACGCAAATCTAGAAGAATCCAGAAACGGCAACCGAACTTCCAAGAGGCATAACTTTTCAACCGTAGCTTCGATTGACGAACCGTTTACATTTTCGTAAAGCTCTCAAAGTGCTCTATAGCCCTATGGACCATATTTTCTCATCCCCCATTTTTTGGCCCTTTTTGAGGTCATTTAATGCCCCTAACCTAACTTTGAAGCATTCTTAGACAGCCTTCACAAACCGAAAAATTGCAATAACTTTCAAACCGTGGGGCCTTTTGACTTGATTCTTTTTTTGGAATGCTCTAAATTAAAATTACATTCATCTAGCCAATTTACACCTCCTAGTTCACCAAAATGATGACTCAATTACATACTCCTATTTTTTTGGGATTTACACGAACACTGATAGTGGAACTGTGAGAGTTGGAACCTTTATTTGACCCAAATGGGTATCCAAAAATAAAAACACGTGAAATAGAAACAAAATCTAAGTACATTTTTTTGGGTGACATAGGATTGCCCTTATACCTCTGGATGCTCCTACATCAGACACCTAGGGTGGATTGAAAAGTGACCCTATCACTTTATGAATGGTAGAGGAAATCCCAAATGGAAAACCTCAGCTACTGAAATCCAAGTTGAGTCCTCTACCAGTCATCCTTTCCATTTGACCAAATACTCTTCATATTGCCCGTTTCTAGTACTCCTACCCATATGATGATCTAGAATGTCTTCTATCTCCTCCTTAGAAGCAGGAATCAGACATGGCTCTAACACCAGCTCCTCATTTGCACCATCATCATGATACTCTGTTAAATCTGCAATGTTGAAAATGGGAGAAATGTGAATACCATCTGGCAACTCCACCTCATATGCATTTCCTGAGTCATGTTTCTTCAAAATTTTGCAAGGGCCAAATTTCTTCATTTTCAGCTTGTTGTAAGTACCAGCTGGAAATCTTTCTTTTCGTAAGTGCACCATGACTAGATCCCCTACTTGGAATTCCTTATGTCTTCTCCTTTGATCAGCCCTAGCTTTATATTCTTGATTCATCTTGGTAATGTGTGCCTGAACCTCCTCATGTAGACGCTTGATATGTTCAGAAAATTCCTCAGCTTTAGCACTTGTCCTCTCAGCTTGTTCTATATTCCTCAATTCTGGTGCAGTCCTTGGGCTATTCCCATATACAATTTGGAATGGTGATTTTCCAGTACTCCTATTTATAGAGTTATTGTAAGAAAACTCTACTTGTGGTAGAATCAAATCCCATCCCTTTGGCTTATCCCCAACTAAACATCTCAGCAAATTGCCCAGACTTCTATTTACCACTTCTGTTTGGCCATCAGTTTGTGGGTGATGCATGGAACTAAATTTCAAGTCGGTTCTTAACTTTTTTCACAATGTCCTCTAGAAATACCCCACAAATTTAGTATCTCTGTCAGAAACTATGCTCCTTGGAAGACCATGTAGTCTTACCACCTCTTTGAAAAACAAGTCTACAATATGGACATCATCATGAGTTTTGTGGCATGGAATGAAATGTGCCATTTTGGAGAACCTAGCAACCACCATGAATACTGAGTCATTACCCCTTTGTGTCCTTGGCAATCCAAAAACAAAATCCATACTTATGTCCTCCCATGGCCTTTATGGAATAGGCAATGGCTGATATAGGCCAGTATTGTGACTAAACCCCTTGGCAACTTGACAAACCTGGCAACTCTGTACAAACTTCTTCACATCCTGTGAAATTTGAGGCCAAAAATAATGTTCTCTAAGAATGGAAATGGTCTTATCTCGACCAAAATGTCTTGCCATCCCTCCACTGTGTTTCTCCTTAATCAAATTTTCCCTCATGGAACTCCTTGGAATGCACAATTGACTACCCTTGAACAACATGCCATCCTAAATCAAATAGTCTAACCACTTGGTTCTATCTACAGCAATAGGTTCTTTACAAGCTTTCCATGCTTTAGCAAAATCAGGATGCTTGGGGTACAAATTCTTGAGTTCATCAAACCCAACTACTTCAACATGCATTACTTCTTGGCTTAATACAGCCCAAATAGTGCTGCCACTGGCATCACAATTCACCTGGAAAACCTTTCTAAAATTTGGAAGTGCCAACACAGGTTGTTTTATTACCTTCTTCTTCAGAAATTCAAAACTTCTCGCAGCTGCTACAGTCCATTTGAACTCTTTTTTATCCCCTCTTATTGTATCAGTTAGGGGTGCACATATGCCACTGAAATTCTTAATAAACTTCCTATAAAAACTAACCAGACCATGAAATGATCTTACCTCAATAGCAGACCTTGGAGTAGGCCATTCCAAGATGGCTTTTACCTTCTCTAGATCCATTTTGAGACCTTCAGGTGATATAACAAACCCCAAATAGACTAACTCCCTTTTTGCAAAGATACACTTTTTCAGATTAATTAACAGTTTCTCTTCCCTTAGCCTTTCAAGGACACTATGAATATGCAGTAAATGTTCTTCCAAAGTCTTGCTGAAAATTAAAATATCATCCAAATAGACACTAACAAATTTTCCCAAGAACTTCTTAAGTACCTCATTCATGAGTTGCATGAAGGTGCTTGGCGCGTTCGTCAATCCAAAGGGCATGACTAACCACTCATAAAGACCCTCCTTGGTCTTGAAGGTTGTTTTCCACTCATCTCCTTCTTGAATCTGTATCTAATGATAGCCACTCTTAAGATCTATTTTTGTGAAGTACTGAGCTCCACTCAAGCAGTCCATAAGATCATCCATCCTTGGCAAAGGAAATTGGTACTTGATGGTTATCCTATTTATAGCTCAAGAATCTGTACACATCCTCCACTCTCCATCTTTCTTTGGTGCAAGTATTGTAGGTACTGCACATGGACTTAGGCTCTCTCGAATCAAGCCCTTCCTCAATAGCTCCTAAACCTGTGTATTTAGCTCCTCTGTTTCAGTAGGAGTCATCCTGTAAGTAGCCTTGTTAGGCAAACTAGCTCCTAGAATCAGATCTATCTGATGACTGATTTGCCTTACTGGCGGCAATCCATCTGGAACATTATCAAAGATAATATCTCTAAATTCCCCTAGTAAATATGAAACTTCAAGTGGTATTTCACTACTACCTTCTTTATCTTTCCTAGGAATCAAAGCATAGCACATATGCTGATGTTTCATGCCATCTAAAAACTTCCTTTCATCAACAAGACAAATCCTAGCACTGCTACATACCTTTTCACCTTCCTTTCTCATGGGCTTCAATTTGTGGCAAACTCCATCCTTTGTTAGAGAGTATGTATTTTCATGTCCATCATGTACTGCATGTCTATCAAACTACCATGGTCTACCCAACAATAGATGGAAAACATCCATCAGAATAACATCACAGAGAACTTCATCATGGTAACTCCCAATTTTGAATTTCACTAAACATTGTTCACTTACCAGGACCTTATGATCATCTTTTACCCAAGCAATCTGATAGGGCTGGGGATGTTTCTCCCTCTTGAGCTTTAGCTTAGAGACCATCTCTTCTGATACCAAGTTATCAGTGCTACCACCATCAATGATCATGTCACAACATTTATCCTCACACTTTCATCTGGTATGGAACAAACTCCTCTATTGTCCTAGTTCAATCTCACCACTTAGTAGGACTCTTTCATTTACCAAGGTCTCTCCTCTTTCTGCATCCTCTGAATGTGATGATTGTGCATCTTCATCCACATGAGCAACCCTAGCTTGACCCTTAGCTCTCTTATCTATCCTTCCTTGTCATTGGGGGCATTCAGAGGCACGATGACCTTCTTCATTACAATGGAAATAGGTACCACAGAAGCCTCCTCTTCCTTGTCCACATCCTCTACCTCTTCCTCTCTGATTTCCAAAGTCTTGATCATGGGAGCGGTTGAAACCCTCATTCCTCTGGTTCCTGATAGTACCCACATCTTCATTTTTCTTTTGGGTTTCATTGCAGCCTCCAGATGATCTACCGCTTCCCCTTCCTCCTTGACCATGCCCTCTTTGTCTTCCTTCAAACCTTTTATTCAGCTTCTCTTCAACTCATAGGGAAAACTGGTATGCCTCTTCAATGCTGGTCATTCTTACCAAACTTAATTCCTCCTGGATGCTAGGTCGCAACCCATTGATATAACGAGCAACCTTCTCCTTATTTGCTTCTACATGCCTCACTCTAATCAAGAGTCGATAAAATTCCTCTATATATTCTTGGACTGATCTTCCTTCTTGCTTTAACCCATGCATCTTCTTAAACAAATCAAGCTTGTAGTCCACAGGAATGAACTACTTCTTCAATTTGTCCACAATGCGATCCCATCTTGTGATCTTCTCCTTTCCTCTTCTATTTCTTTCCAATTGAACCTCTTGCCACCAGATTTTGGCATGGCCTTTTAGTTTGGCCTTTGCAAACTTAACCCTATCTGGGTCCCTGATATCCTCATACTCAAAGTATTCTTCCAGTTCATTGATCCAATCGATCAACTCATCTAGTTTCAGATTTCCTGAAAATACACCCACTTCAATCGTAGATCTTTTCCCAGACTTAGTAATGGGCCTAAAAAGCCTTTCCTTTGCATGATTCAAAACTTCCACGTCAAATTCCCCTTCTGGTCCAATTTCATCTTCTTCGTTGACATCTTCACTTTCATCACCTGCAGCCACAATTGCTCCTCTACGGAGATCCTCCTGCAATGCTTGTACCTGCCTTTGGAGGGCTCTAACCTCCTTAAGATTAATAGCTCTAGCCCTTTTGCCACACTCTCTTCATGGAGGCATCTTCTTAACTCAAACCCACAACCACACAGTCCTGGTGCAAACTGCCTCATGGTCGGTGCTCTGTCTACACACTCAGGAAAACCAACTCTAATACCACTTGATGGAGACACAACCCAAGAACAGAATGGATACAACAAAAAAGGGAAATTATATTAACTAAAAAATAAGCTAGTACATTCAGTACAGAGAAAATAAACTTCAAAACATGCCCTAAGGGCTTACAATAGCATAAATGTGGAGATAATTTCTCCTTTCAGTACCTCCTCTCAAACTCCACTCTGAACTGCCTTTTACAATGCCAAAAATCTCCTTAAATAGACCCTGAAGGGTTAAGGACTAGGAGTACATTCTAGAAAGTGCTAGTAGGCATCCACCAACCAAATAGAAGGTTCCAGAAGCTTCGTTAGAAGTTGACACAAATCTAGAAGAATCCAAAAACGATAATCAAACTTTTGGGAGGCATAACTTTTGAACCGTAGCTCCGATTGACGAACCATTTACATTTTCAGAAAGCTCTCAAAGTGCTCTATAGCCCTATTGAAAAGATTCACCCATCCCCCATTTTTAGGCCCTTTTTGAGGTCATTTAATGTCCCTAACCTGACTTTGAAGCATTCTTAAGAGGCCTCCACAACCCAAAAAATTGTAATATCTTTCAAACCGTGGGGCCTTTTGACTTGATTCTTTTTTTGGAATGCTCTAAATTACAATTACATTCATCTAGCCAATTTACACCTCCTAGTTCACCAAAATGATGACTCAATTAAATACTCCTATTTTTTCAGGATTTACACGAACACTAATAGTGGAACTGTGAGAGTTGGAACTTTATTTGACCCAAATGGGTATCCAAAAATGAAAACACATGAAACAGAAACTAAATCTACATACATTTTTTTAGGTGACACAGGATTGCCCTTATACCTCTGGATGCTCCTGCATCATCAACTCTTCATCAATATTTGTAGTTTATCTTTTATTTCCTTGGGTGAAAATTAAAGAATTGCATAATTTTGTGAACAAGGAAACAACATTATTTACAACTCCTTCAAGAGTTCCAATAAGAGTGGATAATTCCACTTAATCAATCACAATTTTCTTTACTACATTCTCCAAAACTTTATTTTCAAATTTTCTTTCTACCATTTATAGAAGCTTTTCTTCGAAATCTACATCCTTATTGAATTTATGTACAATATCAACTAATTTCTCAATAATGAGGATCTTATTATTTACCTCAATTTGCATAATGTCCAAAAATATGTCATTGATTTCTTCAAGAACTTTCCTATATCTCTTTCTACTCTCAACTTCCTCTGCTTTGCTCTTTTCCTCTATAGATCACTCAAGATCTCTATCTATTCAACAGTGAGATTGGATTGATACCAATTTGGAATCATAATCTAGGTATCAAGGTCGATCTCATTAGATATCTTTTCCTTTTCCTTTCCTTTGGTACTAGGAGAAACTATGATTTCTTTCTCTTTATCTTCATCCTTCTTCTCTTCTCTACTCGGTTGGCTCTGGGATTTTTCTATATTTTCTTTTTTTAACTTTTTCCTCATCCTTTCCTATTTTTTACTCAGTTAAGCCTATATGAGAGGTAGATTGAGTCTACTACTTGATTACTACTTGGGTGGATGGAGGACTTTGATTCTTCTTCATTTATTTCTATACACTTGATGTACTAATGGATTGGCTCAGAGTGGAGGGTAGAGAGGCAATCACAATAGATGTCATCATTTCTATATGAAACTCTTCTAGTCTATAAATATTTTTCTTCATCTTTTTCTTTTTTACCTTCTTCCTCAAAAATAGTTTTCCACAACTTTTTTAGAAAAAATTTGAAATGCCTTAAATCTTGGATTCTTCCTATTCTCATTTTTTGACATGGCTTCTTTGATCTCTTCATTTGATAAGTTAGGCATTATGCTCTTTAAGGTTTTCTCTCTGATTTCCCTCTTTGTCTTCGCAACATTGGTCCATCTCTATGTAACTACCTTAAGTAAGACATCAGGAGCTTGGCTCTTTAGCTCATTAGGTTCATCTTTCCACTTAGCCATTTTCTCCACTAGAGCATCCTCTATTTTCTATTATTCTTCTTTGCCTCTAGATTCATATTTGATGTACTTGAATCCTACCATACCACTACCTTCCCTAAATCTCTGTATTTTTTTCTCAAAGGTCACTAAAGGCTTCTTCAGTTGAATGATAGGAGTATTTTCCTCTTCATTGTCATCATTATGATGTTTTAGTTTTCTTTTGGATTTTCTTGTAGCTATAATTATAGGGGTAGCGACCTTCTTAGATGTACTTTTATTTGGTGTTATTATGACTACTTCCCCCTTCTTCTTTTGAGGTTCTCTTTCCTCCTCCTCCTCCTCCTCTTCTTCTTCCTCTTCTTGTTCTTCTTCATCTTCATGTTTTCCCTCTATGATCATGAGAGGATCATCTTTCTATTCAATTTTCTTCTTTATGGTTTCCATCCTCTTCTTCTCTCTTTTCAAGACTTGAGGAATCACTATCTCTAGATATATCATGGTTTTGGCTTTATTATAGGTTCCAAAATATGTTTCCTTAGGGTCAAGAGTATCATTTAGAAGAGCCTCTATGATATCCTTGGTATCATCTATATTCATTCCATACCCTAAGTGTTTTACCCATGTAGCCCTAGGTATGACTATTTGAATGTGAGTATTATCATAATCAACTAAGAAGCATATACCTTGTGCATATTTCTCAACCAATTGTTGAGCTATCCTATACCTATTCTAAATTTTCTCCTTAAAATTTTCAAAAAATGCATCCATGATACCATCAATTTTTTCTCCCAACTCTTCTATAAAATAATGTATCTAATAGATTACTGGTCTATCCTTACTCTAGACCACACTACCCTTAGATGGAAAGACACTTTGCACGTAGAAAAATAAACAAACAAGGAGAGAACCAAACTTACATACATTATTCTTTGATGCCCAAATATTCTCCATATTGATGAGTAGGAGATAATTTCCATAGCTAGTCAAATTGTGATATTGCTATCAGGATTTAATTGTGTGATTTTTGAGTCAAACTCATTGACCCATGTTTCATGAGTAGTGATTCAACATTAATCCATCTCTCATGAGAATAAATGGAACACTTAGCACTCATTATATCTAGGTGATGCTCACAGGGGTGAAGCACCGGTGATCTCCCGAGAAGTCTTGGTGCTTCACCCCTGTGAGCATTACCTAGATCTAATGAGTGCTAAGTATTCCATTTATTCTCATGAGAGATGGATTCATGTTGAATCACTACTCATGAAACATGGGTCAATGAGTTTGACTCAAAAATCACATAGTTAAATCCTGATAGCAATATCACAACTCTCCATATTTGTATCTAGTTGGCTCAATTGCAACTTCAAGGTTGAAAGACAAGTTATTCTTCACCATTTTATAAGCCAAATAAATTGATTCATAGGGAATACTCTTTGGCCTGCAAGCTATAGATCTTGTGGGATATGACATGAATTTCAAATTTGAATTCCATATCAATAGCATTGTTCAATTTTATTCCCTTACCATCCCATTTTGCTAGGGTTTTCTTAGGTAGTTCTCCATGAGCTAGGTTTTAGTATTTTTGGGTTTGTCCAATATTGGGCAGCCCATAAATCAATGAACCATATTCTTTGTTATCTTCACTAGTTGATCTAGCTAGAAAGAGAAGTCTTAAACCCTACTTAGAATGTATACAATCCACTTCACTTGGAAGTTACATGGCATATATAGGTTATGTGTTAGACCCTTGACCTCTAGATGCTTATGCTTAGCCTTCAGTGTTCCATTCTCACATAATTCATTATACACTTCATTCATCTCAAATGAACCTAATTCTTGAATAGTACAATGATAAAATAACCTGATATCATTGATTAACAATACCTTTAGAGGTATGGCTAAAAGTTCTCCCAACGGATCCTTTTTCTTGACTATTACAGGATAGAGCTTGAAGATAGGTGCCTCGTAGACTACATTCTTTACCAACATATTTCAACCCTTCTTTGTGTAGATGCTAAAAAATGGTTCATTTCTATGGTTTAATCACATTTTCATACTAACTCACTACATTTTCTCATTTCACTAATTTTGATCTTTTGGGAAAACTTGAATATCAATTTAGGAGGTTTTGATAATGTCCTTCATCATTTGTATTCCCTTTTGCATCATTTGTAGATCATTTAAAAATCATATCAAATCAACCTAGAATCTAATCAAGTCAACTTGTAATCATATTAAATCAACTTAGAATCACACCAAAACAACCCAGAATCACCAAAAATTAGTCCTAATCAACCTAGAACATGTCAAACCTTGGAAATCTATCAATCTATCAAACCTATCAATTTGACCTTAATACTATCATGGCTCTTAGTGCTAGGTCAAACTGGCATTCACATCATCTGATCTTTGATATTGTCGAGTCTCTTAGTGTCATATCATTGCATTATCAAATCAATTAAACAAAATTTACAATGTCCATCAATGTTATTTTGATCAAAGCTATCAATCAATCTTGAGTCTATACCATTTTACAATGTTAGTTAAATGTTACATATCCATGTCATGTATCCTTGACATGTTATCAATTTTAATCAACATGACTTTGATCTATCCACTATCATCTTAGTTGATTTGCATAATCGTCACATTTCATCCTGCACTTATCTAATCAAATTGGCCAATCATCTACTAATTTTATCTATAGGATTAAATAACCCATAATTTAATCCTATGTCATTCCAATCATTCTCATCTTGCATTAATAATCATTCTTCCTAACTAACATTCTATATTAATTGGTATTTATTAATTAATTAATTTGTCTTTCTTCACAAATCATGGAAATCCTCTATTTCCTAAGTCATATTTTTCACTTCTAATTTCCAAATTACAAATTTCTATTTGTGTGGAATAATGAATTTTTAATTCAAGTATTCCACACAATATTGATACAATCTTGACATCATCATGACACATGGACATCATGGATCATGGATTTTATCTTTACAATTGGCTAAGATATGTCATAATCCATATATTCTTATTCCTTACACATATCTATAGTTAGCCTTCATCATCATAGATTCTTGGCTATAAGTGGCTTTGAGGTGTCACATGGCACATCATAGATCCTCCATTATTTTTAGCCATGTTGAGTTCCATGCATCATACAATCTTACATTTGGCATCTTTTGTAATATTGTCATGGATTTCAAAAAGGAATCTATTGCCAAGTTGCATATCCAAGGTGACAGGTCCAATGCTTTCCTCTTGTGTGATGGCTATAAAATGAGCCACATAGCTCTCATTTCTAGTCCCTTGATTCTTAATCCTTTAGAGTCCCTTAGTCTTTTGTCCCTCAAGCTTAAAATCAATCTTGTAGTACTCTCATAGCATCATCATACAATAGGATTTTTCTTTTAAATTTTTTGCATTATAGGCAATCAGAGCCACATCATATGGAGAAGAAAGAAGGACATGGGAGCCACAACTAAAGAGGGAGTTTACTTTGTGTTGCTTTCTTTATTTTGGGTTGCTTTCATGGTAGACTAGATGATTTTTGTATTTTGATTGAAATTAGTAATTTTATCATAGAATGCTAAGCATTAACCCTTTTTATGGTCCTATAATTGGTTAACCTAATGTGCAGATCATGCTTAACTAACTTGGGTTTCTTTCTTTTGTGCTTGTAGGTGCAAGGAAGGAGCTTGTTTGGAATCACCATAACCCCATGTAGGAGCCTCTAGGAAGTAGTTTTAGGGGCTTAGGAATCACCATAACCCCATCTATTGTTCAAATGTTACCAGCTACACTCAAAAACAATCAACTATTCCCTTTTGGGCCCAAAGTTTACCATGGGCACGCTCTACACTATCTAGGCACACTTGGTTAGGTAGGTTTCAAAATTTCAAGTTTTCAATCTTGTTTAGGCACCATTTCTCGATATCCTACTTCCACTCTCCCAACTACACCTATAAACAACCAAATACACTCTTTTAAGCCCCAAGTAAACCATGGGTACAATTATCATTTTCTATGTGTGCTTGGGGGCTTCTAGAGTCATTCTAGCCTTCTGGGGCATAGTTTACTTTGTTAGAGCACATTTGGTTCACAAAAAGCACTTATTTTTATCAGAATCTACATCTAGGGTTTTAATTACATGTTAGGACCTATAGTATATGACATTGTGTTACTAATGATCTATTTATAGGATGTGGTAATTGTTGGGAGAAGACATTCATTTAAAAATAGTAGTGCTTGGTTATAGGATGTTGTTGAAGACCTGTGTGCTTGTCCAAACTCTATGTGTGGTTTTTATAGATTAGATAACACTTCATTTGGTGCAACTAAAACAAATTTTATTTTCTATCTAGTGTCCATGAATTTTTTAGAACCCTAGGAGCTGCATGGATGTATCCTCTCCCCTTATCATTCATGGATATTGGGTGCAAGAGAAATCCATACAATTTCTATAGAGAGGCATTCCATAGACCCAAGACTCACCACTTGGTGAGCCCTAGGGGATGACCTCAAAGTGGTAATATGCCAAAGCCATGTCAACATTCTAGCCACTATAACAAACTTGATGTGGTTAATATTGTGTTGGTGGTATTGTTGTGTGATTTTTGTCCTCTAGTACCTTTGTGGTGCATCAAACCCCAGTTCATGGGGATGGGAGACCTTTTGAGGAAGTTTATTATTCACTTTATAAATATCCATTGGCTCAGGTGGTAACCCATGCTTGTGAAGATATCCCACATTCTTGCAGTCCTTAATAGAGACAAAAGTCCCTTGCAAAGTAATGCCCCTTGGGAAGTGGATCTTGGTAGCCCCAAGAGGTGAGTGCATTGTAAGGGGGAACTTGTGGTGCCAAGATTCTAAGTTGTCCACTCTAGATAAGCCTGGCTAAACTTTAGTTCAAGTGGGAATTCAGTGGATACAATCTTAAAACCTAGGTTGTGGTGTGTCTTTTCACTTTAACAACAGCTATTCTTTTCTTTTTATGTCTTATGTGTGTGTAAAACATTAATCAAGATAAAGCTAAACTTTTTAATTTACACCGTGGATACTATTCAAACACTTGTCAAAATGTTACAGCTCTTGTCTAAACATTTCAAACTTTGTCTAAACACTTCAAAATTGGAAAACATGGAAACTTTTAACCTAATGAGTGCTTGGCATGACTTAGATTACACCTTTGAATATCATCCACTTGCATTCCTTAGGCTTCACTTTGCATCCCTTATTCTTTGCATTTTAACCCCAAATCTACATCTTCCATCTACCAACTTGCATCCTAGCATGCCCAACCTTCATCTTGCACACCTTAACCTTTATTCCATATTTCCTAACCATCATTTTACAGCTTCATTCTAGTCTTAGCAAATTCCTTTTCCATTTGACTCTCTAGATCATCAATCTAGAAACCACAAAGCCCAAAATCACTCTAGTTTCAACCCAACTTACCAATTGTGCTCTAAAGCTACCAGCTACACTCTAACTAGCCCCAAGTGTACCATGGGTGTAGTTTCCTCTATCTAATAACACTTGGTAGTCTAAGAGCCCAATTTAGACTTACAGATAGCATTTTGGGACCTTAGGAGTGTCATTAGGTAACTAGATAGGTCCCCCATTCTCAACATGTCCTGATCTACATTTTGCATATCCTAACCATCATTTTCTTCACTTAGAGATTCATTCCCTAGGTTATAACCATCATTCTACATCTTCAATATTTTCTTAACATCACCCTCAACAACCTATCTCTTTGGCATATCAATTTGACAATTACCTAGTCTAGAATCAACATACATTTAATCTAGTCTTCGAACTATGCCATGAAACCACCAACTACACTCAAACTGGCCCCAAGTACACCATAGGTTCTTTTGGTGCTATTGGAGTGCACTTAGTTTTTTCATGGTGCACTTGGTGACCAAAAAGACCATTTCGGGCCTCCAAACTACATTTGGGAACCCTAAAACTACATCTAGAAGCCTCTATAGGTCCTCATTCTACACATGACCCAACACATCATCTTTCTCTCCAAAATTCAATTTTAAAATTTTGGCCTTAGCATATTTCATATCTAATCAGCATAATCCTCATTTTGATCTCTTAAACATCATTTTGAACCCAAAACCTTTGAACTAAGTAAAAAATTTGAATAAAGTATGAGTCCCAGAGTATCTCCTAATGTTGATGGATGATGGATCTTGACTAGTCCTTCTATCATTTTTATCATTTTCTTTGGTCAAACTCTATCTATGTATTTATGGATTTAACCTTATCATTTTTGTCATCTTGATCTTTTTGTCTTTTATCCCTTTTTGGTCAAGATCCAAAGTCCATCTTGACAAGGTTAAACTCCTAGACAAAATACTCTCCAAAGATTTTATCCTAAGTTTTAAAAAAATTCATTCACCCTTGTCATAGCATACATTCATAGTCTCCCTAAATGTCATTTTGACTTACCCTAGTGGAATATCCCCTTCATCTTGCATTGTTCAAAACCCTAGCATCATTTCCAATCTCAAATCCTATCAACTTGTTTATCAATCAACTTGTCCTCTTGATCTCATATCCTCATCCTTGCATGTCTCAAATGTCATTATCAGCCTTAGGATATCATCCTTTTCATAATCCAACTTGCACATATCAACCTCTAACATCATTTCCAAGTCTAAAGTCTAACCCTAATCTTCAATTTGCATACCATAGAGTTATTTTGATCCCCTTGAGTCAATATCCAAAATGTCATTTACATTTACATTTGCATAATCTCCCTAGGACATTTGCACCTTGAATATCAAAATCCTAGTTCATTTGGCATTTCCTCACATTTCATAACACACCTAAATAATTAAAAATCCAAAAAGCACTCATATCTTGCATACCCACTTCCAAATTTCCAAAATTTGCCTTATTTTACCAACTGCACCCCTATTTTACCAACATCACACTTCTGGTGCATAATTGGTACTTTTAGAGTGCACTTGGTAATTAGGGATTTCATTTTAGGTTCCATAAGCCAAAAATTCATCTCCATACCTTTCATTAAATTTGTAAACCCTAGAAAACACCTAAAAGCACTCAAATCATTCAAATTCTTCATTTTTATCATCCAAGCACCTCTTTGTACCAATTGCATACCTTTTTCTTATCAAATTCTTACCTTTAGGTCTACGTGTGGTATTCTCTAAGCATAGTTCGTATTTTAGGTGCACACTTGGGAGGCAAAGTGTCAATTTAGGGTTTTCTCCATTGCATCTACATTCTTAGGTATCATGCCAACACTTACAAGGACACAACCAGCTTAGAGACTTGAAGAACTATATAAACCCTTTCTTTTCAAGGTACAAACACAACCAAAAAATCATCTAAGACCAAATAAGAGAAATAAGTTTCAACCAACATTTGACAAGGACCAAACCAAAGCATCACAACCTTTACTTGTGGATCCATTGAGCATGTACCCACAAAACCCTAAAAATTAAGAAATGGCACAAACAACTCTAAACAACACACCTCCTATGAGGTTACTTCAAACACTTCTCCCACACATGGATTAGTTCAATGGAGCCCTAACTTTGAACCCATATTTGTACTAATACCACCCGAAGGTGGAAGTGTACCAACCACACTCAAGGAAGAACAAACACACTCCTTCGAATTTAGCAAACCCAACACAAGTACCTTTAACCCCAACATATCAAACATAAAAGTTATTGTACACCTAAATGGTGACTTTGATACAAATTAAGACATTAGTGGTGAAGAAATGGCTAAGGCTTTCCAAGACATACAAAAACATTCAAAAACATACAACCCATGATTAATTTGGACTTGGACAAGAGAAATAGCCTTTAGAATTTTCAAACACACATGTGACACCTAAAATATATCACCAAGAATCAAGCTTTGAAATTCTGCAAAGTACTTTTGAACACATCAACATAAATCCCTTGTTTGATTAGCCTCCATCTATCAACAACAACAAAATTCTTCCTAAGTATCCCAAGAGAACACTAAGAATTGATCTTAACCAAATGATGCAACAACAAGATGTACCTAAGGAGACTTGCGCTCTAGGGATACCATACATACCTCCTTTGGAGGAAAATCACCAAAGTGCATTCTTACTCCTAACTTTACCAAATGTTATGACATAAAATGTTATGGAGCCTCTTATGAGCACATCATGTGAAACATCCATTGCAAAAATCCCCATTGAAATACAAAGGAAGAGTCTTATATACATTTCCCCAATTCCCCAATGGAATATGTCTCATTGCCAAATCAACATGATGTCCCAAAGAGAAACATCTAACACACAAAAGTATCATAACAAAAACCCCAAATTGATGTTATATTCTCAAGGAAATAACCAACTTCTAAGATAACAACAACCTATAGTGGTACAAGGACTTAACATTTCTGTGAAGAACCTCCTTATAGCAATATCGTGAGAATGCTCGAAATAACAGAATACAAAGTGATAGCAGAACTCAGAATGAATCTACTGATCGCAGGCCACTTCGAGGGGGTAACCTCCTTTGAGCAAGCTCAATACAATAAATTCGTCCGTGCCCATTAAGGGCCTCAACCTATTCTTATATACTGAGTACGATCTAGAAAAGTAATACTACCTATGCATGTGGGATAATAAAATATACTCACGGGACGACTTACAAAGCATATGCGTCCAACAACACTACTCTAACAAAATAAACAGAAGGAACACACAGGTTCCTAACATCCCCTCTCCCTTAGAAAAAAGCTTTGTCCTCAAAGCTTAAGGTGTGGAAATTGTTGTTGAATCTGAAGAAGGGGTTCCCAGGTAGCATCCTCTGGTTGCATGCCATGCCACTGAATCAAGACCTCAGAGATGGAGCGAGAGCGAAGCTGGCGAGTGCGCTGGTCAATGATTGCCACCGGCTCCAGGATAATGGATCCTTCCGTATCCATTTCAGGGAGAGTAGTTTGTGCTCTGACAGTGGTACCCAGAACTTTCTTTAGACAAGAAACATGAAAGACTGGATGAATGCGGGAAGAAGGAGGAAGTTCCAGTTTATAAGCAACTGAACCAATCTTCTGCAGAACCTTATAAGGCCCATAAAATTTTGGGGCCAGCTTATGACGCCCTTTCAGCTTTAGGGAGGATTGTTTGTATGGCTGTAGACGAAGAAAAACCATATCCCCAACTTGAAATGAGCGCTCAGAACGGTGTTGATCTGCTTGCTGTTTCATCCGATTACGGGCCATGTGAAGATTATCCTGTAAGGTACGAAGAATCTGATCCCTTCTGCGGAGAACTATGTCAACGGCCTGGACTGGTGAGCTGTTGGGAGTGTAGGGAAGGAGCACTGGAGGTGCCTGACCATAGACTGCTTCATATGGAGTCATTTTAGAGGCAGTGTGGTAAGAGGTATTGTACCACCATTCAGCTAAAGGGAGCCACTTGGCCCACTGATGTTGCTGTTCGGAAGTGAAGCAACGAAGATAAGTTTCCAAGCATTTATTGACAATTTCAGTTTGACCATCAGTTTGTGGGTGATAGCCCGAACTCATCTTCAGTTTGGTGCCAGTTTTCTGAAACAGTTCAGTCCAAAAATGACTGGTAAAAGTTGCATCACGATCAGAGACAATGGAAGAAGGGAGTCCATGAAGATGAAATATCTGGTCCATGAGGATTTGTGCAACAGAGGAGGCAGTATAGGGGTGGCTGAGGGCACAAAAATGACTATATTTTGAGAGACGATCAACCACAACCAAGATCACTATCTTGCCACCGGATTTAGGAAGCCCTTCAATGAAATCCATAGAAATATCAGTCCAAATTCGGGTAGGGATGGGCAATGGTTCGAGCAAGCCAGGAAGGAGGGTCGTTTCACCCTTGTGGCATTGGCAAGTATCACATTTAGCCACCATCTGTTGAATCGTCTATTTCATCCCTTTCCAAAAGAAGTTTCTCCTTGCTCGCTCATAAGTTTTGAGGAAGCCTGAGTGCCCTATTGAAGGAGAAGCATGGAGTTCATAAAAAATAGCCTGATGTAGAGCTGGGTTCTGAGGAAGCACTAGCCGACCCTTGTATCGAAGAGAAGCACCATCCCAAGAGTAATGTGGTATAGCAGAAGGATTATTGGCTAGCTGGTGAATGATTTGAGATAAAGAAGAGTCACTGTCATAGCCCTACTGAACAGACGCTAACCAATTGGGAATGGGCATAGAAATAGCAGAAAGGGAAGCTTGATTATCAAATGTGCGAGAAAGAGCATCTGCCACAATATTCTCCTTACCCTTCTTGTAGGTGATCTCATAATCATACCCCATGAGTTTGCTGACCCATTTCTGTTGTGTAGGAAAGGATACCCGTTGTTCCAGGAAGTATTTCAGACTTTGGTGATCGGTTCTGATGCAAAAATGACTCCCTAAGAGGTATGGCCACCACTTCTGTACAGCATGCAAAATAGCCATCATTTCTTTTTCATAAGTAGAGAGGGCTAGATTCTTACCAGAGAGGGCTTTGCTAGTGAACGCAATAGGATGGTCATCTTGCAGGAGAACAGCACCCAATCCATTGCCGCAAGCATCACTCTCAATAGTGAAGGGTTTGGAAAAATGTGGCATCGCGAGAATAGGTGTACTGCACATAGCCTGTTTCAGTTGTTCAAATGCAGTCTCAGCAACAGGAGTCCAGGAGAAGGTATCCTTTTTTAACAGAGCTGTCAATGGTGCTGCAATTTTCCCGTAATCTTTGACAAACTTGCGGTAGTAGCCAGTCAACCCCAAAAAACCCCGAAGGCTCTTGAGAGTTTTAGGATGCGGCCAAGTTTTCATGGCATCTATTTTTGTAGGATCCACCCGCACTCCATGGTGTGCAACAATATGCCCGAGATACTCCACTTCCTCCTGGCCAAACACACATTTAGATAGTTTTGCACAGAGTTGATGATCAGAGAGAAGTTGCAAGACAAGCTCCAGATGATGGAGATGCTCAGCCCAAGTTTTGCTATATATGAGGATATCATCAAAGAAGACCAGAATGAATTTCCGGAGGTATGGTCGAAATATGTTATTCATCACTGCCTGAAATGTTGAAGGAGCATTCGTGAGGCCAAAGGGCATGACTAAAAATTCATAGTGACCATCATGTGTGCGGAAGGCAGTTTTAGGTATATCCTCCTCATTAACCCGAATTTGATGATACCCAGAACGAAGATCTAACTTGGAGAAAAAATGAGCCCCATGAAGTTCATCAAGAAGTTCATCAACAATTGGAATGGGAAACTTGTCCTTTATAGCGAGATGATTAAGTGCTCGGAAATCAATGCAGAGTCGCCATGACCCATCTTTTTTGCGAACAAGCAGAACTGGAGAAGAAAAGGAACTGGTACTAGGGCGAATAATACCTTGCTTCAGTAAGTCACGGACAAGTATCTCGATTTCGGTCTTCTGATGAAATGGGTAGCGGTAGGGCCTGATGTTGGGCGGAACACTGCCAGGAAGGAGCTGAATACGGTGGTCCTCTGGACGAGAAGGAGGTAATCCCACAGGTTCAGCAAATACACCAGAATACTTGTCCAAAATGTGTTGGAGATCGACAGGAGTGCTAGAGACTGCTGATGGCTGCATCTGAATGGAATGGAGCTGAGCGATGACACCATGTGAATTCTTCTTAAGAAGTTTTTCCATACGGTGTGAACTGATGATGCTGAGAGACCCTGGTTGTAAGCCTTTCAAAGTGTGTTGGTGCCCCTCGGCTGAAAACTGCATCCAAACTTCAGCAAAATCCCAGAGAATGGGGCCAAGAGTGCGTAACCATTGGGCACCCAAAACCACATCACAGCCACCTAAGGGTAAGGCAAACATGTCAGAGCGCATGTTATAATCTCCAATAGAGAGACACACATTGCGACATTTCCCTTTACAAGGTAAAGTGCCCCCATTGGCAATCATGACTTCAAAGCTAGAGCAGGGATGCAATTTCCTCTTCCATGATTTTTGCTCCTGTACGCGTAACAACCATAAAGCAAGGTTTTTTTTTTTTTTTTTTTTTTTTTTTTTTTTTTGGAATGGGTAGAAGATGAGAAACAAAAACTTTTTTAGTTACGGCAAACTTGGATTTGGGTAAAACTCATGTAGGAAATGGGTGTTCGACGGGTGGTGGGAGACTATCTGGGGACAAGGGAAAAATAAAAATGAGGGTTTCAAGGGTAGGGAGGCGAAATGAGGCGAACAGTCCAAGAGGGATAAGGGAGCAAAATGAGGAATTGAATCTTGTGGCTCAGTTTGGTGGCGATTGGATGAGAGGTGAAAAAGATAGGGCAAACCCTAAAATTAGATAAATGAGGGATTTAGGGCTTTGATATGTAAAATTTGGGGTTGGGTCGCCAAGGAAGGAAGTATGCGAAATGATATTGCAGACGTTCTGCGGAAGTATGAGCAGAAACAGAAAGCAAACAAGGACGCTACGACTAAAAAACAGAAAAATTCGACTTAGAAAAATTCACTCACAGACAGAACAACTGAAAAGAGTTATTGCAATAACAAGAGATATTAGAAGTGAGAGGAACCTGAAGGCCACGACAGAAAAAAAAAAATTGATGTAATTTCCACCCAGCGAGCCCAAGAGAGTGCTCTGATACCAGATGTGAAGAACCTCCTTATAGCAATATCGTGAGAATGCTCGAAATAACAGAATACAAAGTGATAGCAGAACTCAGAATGAATCTACTGATCGCAGGCCACTTCGAGGGGGTAACCTCCTTTGAGCAAGCTCAATACAATAAATTCGTCCGTGCCCATTAAGGGCCTCAACCTATTCTTATATACTGAGTACGATCTAGAAAAGTAATACTACCTATGCATGTGGGATAATAAAATATACTCACGGGATGACTTACAAAGCATATGCGTCCAACAACACTACTCTAACAAAATAAACAGAAGGAACACACAGGTTCCTAACAATTTCTAATGCACAACCAAGTCAAAATCCATTTAATATGTATACAACATATCAACAACAATATCAACCACAACAAAAACCTCAAGTGGTACAAGGATCCAATTTCCCTAACACATAACCTAATATAAACCCTGTTGAAAATCTTTAGAATAACTTAGAGGGGGGTGAATCAGAAATCCAAGGTCCAAATTTACAATTATAAATTTTCATAGCTTAGTGAACCTGTATCTATAAAACATTTTCATTATGCATGCATCCATTAGATTATGCAATCACTTAAACTTATAGGTTACTATCAAATCAATTTGCAAAAATGTAAACATGAAATATAACAAATTCACTAACACATTTGACACAATGATTTAATGTGGAAATCTAATTTGAGAAAAATCACTAGTAACATGCTACTCATTCTCACTTTTCTCAAGTGATGCCTTGTGAAAGGCCAACCTATTAAAGGTTACTGTAATCATCTAAAAATGGTCATCTAGACTATTAGCCTCCTTCTTAGAATTTTTGTTAATTTAATTAATCTTTGATCTAGACCAAATTGTTAATAATCAATTAATTTGATTATAACATATGGTTTGACCATGCTATCCTAAGTTCATTATTTGATTAAAAGAACATGTCCCCTTTTAATTAAATAAAAGACCCCATTCTTCTAACCCCCTTAAAGTGCACACATAAAGTCTTTTTTCTATTTTTCAAATTAAAACAAAAGGCTTTGTGACTTTTTTCTTATATGAGAAGTCAACTTGTATTTTATTAGCTGACTTGTGTGTGCACATGGATCCCTCCCATTTTCAAACTCCACCATTGATCTTCCATCATCTAGACTTTGATCTCTACCATTCGTATGACTTTAAAAGAGAGAGCTTTCCCCCTCAAAGGATCCACACTCTTGAGTATTGTTATGCTGTAGGTTTATTATTTGAATTCTTGAGAGCTTTTGTGGAGAACTTCCATTTTTTTGTCTACATTCTCTAATCCATGGCATTTTACCATAGTTGCATGATAGCTTAGTTTCCTTTTACTATAATCTAGCTTACATAGCTTAATAGTTGGACTTGTAACACTATCACTCATGTTTAGCGTAGCTACATTTTGCATACTTATTCTATTTTAGTCTCCATTTGCATTACATCCTTGAGGCATCTTTTGTAGACATTTTCACTCTTACGTCTCATCTCTAATAGAACCTCCCATTACATGTTTTACTAGCAAGAAGAGAATTCCTAAGGCTTAGCTAAGAGCCCTTACATTTGAATAATACTCTCTTGCATTCCTTGGATAGGGAGATCTAAGATAACATCCAAGCATTTCAAACTCATGGAATCACTTGGATAGAATGATTTAGGGTGTGACACATTTCTAGTGTACATTTTTGGTGCCCACCATGGAGCATAACACTTGGTTTTGTCCTTTATTTTGCTATTTTTGTTGCCTTTTTCACTTGTCTTCAAATTTTCTTTTTTTTATAGCTATAACATTCAGGCGACATTTTTCTAGTTTTATATGATAGTTATTATAACTTTAGGGAGATACATGTTTGGAAATTGTGTCGTATGATAGTACTAAACTTTGTCACTATACTATAGCATTTTCTGTCACCCAACATATACAAAAATCTCACCTGAAACAAAACTATCATACGCATATATTGAAAAGTATCACATGACATACCTCTAGCAAAAATTATCACTTGGCTTGAATTTGCTTATTGTTTGGGTGATTTTATCAAATTTTTGGTTGTACTTTCTATTTTCTAGTTTTTTTAAAAGTGTGTAGCTATTTTATAGAGGTTTATTTGTAGATTACATATTTTTTTGAAGCTAATTGGTGAGGCTAATAGTTGTGGTTGTAGGGTGTTAACTTGAAATATTTGCCTAATTACCTTAAAAAGAGCTCATGTCAAAGCTTCAAATGCACAAGGGCTACTAACAATTGTTTTTAGAGTAGTGCAACACATAAAAACCCAAAATTGCTTGTTTTTCATTTATTTAATGTGTGACATCTACTAGTTGTTTTATTTTCATAGGCACATTAAACTTGTGATTAGGGTTCTTTAGTGATAGGAGAGTATGCTCTTCAGCCCTGTGGTGAATCATAAATCTTAACTTGCCTTGAGATTTTGAAAGTAAGGGGATAATTGAAGCTTCTTAGTTTCTTTGGGAGAAATGGTTGGAATAGGAGAGTATGCTCTTCACCCTTGTGAGGAATCATAAGTCTTGACTTTCAAAAGTTGATCCACTTCTTGTTTAGTCTAGAATCCCTTAGAGGGCCTGCTCTTAGACAACCTAAGAGGAATCACCCAAGTGGGGACAAGCTAATACTTAGCTCTTCCAACCCACTATAAACTCAAGGCTATCAAGGACACAAAACCTTGGTAGATATATTGTTTATCTTTGCTTAGTGTGATCGCTTATGGGATTGCGACCACAAGGAGATCACTAGGAAAGAACGCTTAAGGTGCTCTTGTGACTGCAAGGTCTATTACCCAACACAAGGTGGGGCATCCCTTAATTTGGTGTAAGAGGAATAGTATGAACAAAATCTCTTTCTAAACAGCCTAAGTTAGTAATTACCCTATTTTGTCGCTCAACTTCTTTGTGTAAGGATTGATCTTAGTGGACTACCTAGATCACCCCAAGATTTTACACTCACCATCTATGTTCCCTTGGTTGTGCTTATGGCACTTCCATGATAAAGCCGATATCTCTTTTGGGTAGCCACTTGGTGTGAGGCAAAGGAGCATCAAGCATGAGCCAAGTTGTTGAGCAATGAATTGTGACTCTAAGGTAGATTGCTTGGCTACTATTTTTGAATGTGTTGATCAGTGTTAACATTCTTGAAAATCAAACATCTTGGTAAAATTGGTAGGAAGGTTATCATAATATCACAAATGTGTATTGTAAAGGTTTCTTTAACCCTTGTTCAATTTTTTGAGACATGTTAAAAACCCCTACTATTTGAAAACCTTATTATTAATTGATACAAATTGAAATCTTACATTGCCTGATTTGAAAATTGCCTAATTGTCAAACTGAAACATAAACTTTTGGAGTCAAAAAATTGTCCTTTTTCACACAAAACTAGCACTTTATTGCCCATTCTCGGGAGAAATATCACGTAATAGTTTTTTTCAAAAATTGTGTCACCCTTTTGTTATCAAGTCTATCATCCTGCTATACTAAAGTTTTTCATCTCAACTTGTGTGAATTGTCACCCAAGAGAAAAGTGTCACCCATGTATTGAAAACTATATTGCATGACATATTGTGCTATCCTACTATCACCTAAATTCTTAAAGAGTATCACTTGAGACTTTTTTGCTGCCAAAATAGGGTTTGTGTTCTTCTTTTTTTGATCTAGGGCCTTGTTACTTCAATCCTTCCTAGTCTTGGTCACACATTTGTATGTTAGGTGTTGTTCAAAGTTGAAAATATGGGTTTATTCCTTTAGATGTAAGTCTCAAAACATCATTAATGAATCACTTGTCAAAATCTAGCTACCATTCTATTCTAGCTATTTTCTATTGAGCTTCTTGCTTGCTCTCTTAGCTCAAGTCACCAATGTTGTAAGTTCTTGAGAACTATTTGACAAGCCATCTATTTTACTTTGATAAGTGACTAATCTTGATTATAAAAGCTTCAAATCTGACACATGTTTCTTGTCCTATTAAGAAAAGATGAATCCTTACATGTTAGTTACAACTAGACTTCAAGTTGGTAATGGTAGTCATACCCCTTTCATTTTCAAGCAATTGGAGACACCACCTAGGTGTCCTCATAGAAAACCTTGTGTGGAATATCCCAAATCTACTCAAATACAAATAGCCAACATTTGGCATAATCTTCTTTATAGGTTTGAAAACTAATTTGGTACACCCTTTGAGAAACCCAAGGGTGAAAAAAATTTGATCACTATGGTGCACCCCAATGAGGTATAATGCCACTTAGAGGAACAAGTGTGTGAAAACCAAGAGACCATGGAAGCCATATATGCTAAGGAAAAAGGATATCAACAAGCTAAAAATTACAATCATGTGCACCATGAAGGGAATAGGGGAACTTGTTGTCAAAATCCTTTTGATGGAAATGATGGTAATAACACATTTCTAAGGACTCTTAGAGTCACCACAGGTGCATGCCTTTCATCACCTAGATAATCACATCATGAAAGTGATGAAGAAATAACTAGCGAAGATGTTATAAAATTCCAACAAGATGGTTTTGCTCAAAAACTAATGCTTAGAGCTTTAGAAGAAAATGGAGACTAACACTTCCGATACATGGCAGCAAGAGGATGGAAACTCCCTCAATGTTTTGATGTTGAATCCATAATTTAAAAAAGAGAGCCCACTGAGGCTGAAATCTTAAGAGAATCAATACAAGAATTGAGGAAACAATTTGCACAATTGTAAACTTCAAAAGAGCCACCTAAGTCTTCATTTGTTGAATAAATATGAACTCTTCCATTTGATAGGAGTTTATACATGTTACCATTTCCTAAGGATATAGAGGTTCCTAAGTATGAAAAATACGATGAAAATGGTGATCCTCATGATCATGTGAGGCATTTCTATGCTATTAGCATGGATTTTATGCATGAAGAAACCTTTCTTATGTGTCTATTTCCTAGGAGTTTAAGAGAACAAGCTAGGAAATGGTTTACAAAATTGAATCCCCCTCTTAAAACATTTGATGACCTTCCACAACACTTTATCTAGCAATACTCCTACAACATTCAACATCCTATAACTATGTTGGACTGATGCAATATCAAAGAAAAATTGGGAGAACTTTGTGCAACATACCTTCAACGATGGAGATCCTTATACTGTAGGTACCCTAGGCAAGTTCCTGAAGCTAAGAAGATAGACATTTTTGTCAACACACTTGTACCTAAGCTATACTTTGATCTAAAAAAATAGTTTTTCACATCCTTTAATTCAATGGTTGAAAGTGCATATCACATTGAGGATATTGCTATCAAAAGGGGTGACATTGTTGTGAGCAAAGATAAAAATAACAATAGAAATGGCAAAGACAAAGGAAAACATTGGAATAAAAAAACAATGTTATCAATGATAGAGTAGTGGACACTCCTAAGACCAAGGAACCTACCTTTAACCTTTCTAATCCTATATATGCTATAAAACAACAAGAAGGTTCAAAACCACAAACATCTAACAAGAGCTCTAAATTTGCCAAGACACAACGTGATTGTACACCAATAGTTGAATCTTACAAAGTGCTCTTAAAAACCTTAATTTCTAATAAGTTGGTTACTTTACCAGATAATTCTTGGCCCTATGACCCACCCATTAGACATCTATGGTGGAGAGAGGATCACATTTGCAGTTATCACTGAAGCAATGGCCAGAACACTGAAAACTATTTCAAGCTTAAAGATGTAATTCAAGATCTCATTGAGGCTGTTAAAGTTGTCATAGATGATCTCATTAAAAATTCTAATGACAAAGCTTTTAAAAAAACCTTGCTAGAATAGAAGAAAGGTAAGATCTCCAAAGCTACTAAAAAGAATCATGATTCCAAAATTAGTTATGTCGATACTAACACTAAAAACATTATAGGCATGCTTGAGCTAGTTGAGTATTTATTCATGGCAACACCTAATGATGAAAACTAGCCCAATTATGATGCTAAATATGAGTGACCCAAATTTTTCCTAAAAAAGTGAAATTCTCCTCAATGCCATAATGAAACTAGACCTAAGGTGGTACTCTAGGTGGTCAAATCTTCCTCTTTATAAAGTGAACTACTTAATGTCATTACTAGGGGGCAACCCAAGGTTATCCTAAAATTTTCTTAGGAACTTAAGAATGCTTCATCTTCTAAACAACCAACTACTTCCAGAATCTCTAACTATGACTTTGTTCACCAACTACAATGTACACTAGCTCAATTTCCATTTTTGAGTTATTAGAGTTATCCCCTTTCCACAAGGATATCCTTGAAAAAGCTCTACATATTGCCAACGTTCCCATGCATATTGATGTGGAATGATTCCAAGCTATGGTGAATCATATCTCTTCACCTCACTACCTTACATTTTCTGAAGAAGATGACCAAGCTTCTAGTTATTCCCACAACCTTGCTCTCCATGTTAAAGTCTAAATTTTTTGTACTCAAGTTCATCAAGTCTTGAAAGACAATGGTGCAAGGTTAACTATCATTTCATTTAATGTTATCCAATAGTTGGGCATGTCTAAATTTTCCATTGATCCTACGTAGAAGATCACTATAAAAGCATATGATGAGGTTGAAGGACCTTCCAAAGGTCTAATTTTACTTCCAAATAGAGTTGGTCTATTTGAGAAGGATGTCATTTTTCAAGTCCTAGACATACCACTTGCATACAATTTTTTGTTAGGACAACTCTAAATTTATGACATGCAAGTAGTTCGCTCTACATACCATCAGTGCACCAAGTTCCTTTTTATGGGTACTGAGATAGTTGTCCCTAGTGACAACTCCATGTCTATCAACATGTTATCCACAATAGAAACACTGGTTCTACATAATCACTCTTCTCATGGGCCAACACCATCCTTTATAGAGTGTGAAAAAAATTGAAAATGTTGAGCCTTGGTATGGAAAAATACACTTTGGACTCTATTGCTACTCTACCTATTTCCCTGTGGTCTTATGGGAAACCTTCTACCAAAAAGAAGCCTTCTACCTCCACCATGACTCTTTTTGGCACCTTTGTGTAGTCCTTAATTCCCCTAGAAGCAGAGAAAGATGAACAAGAAATTAAAGATTGAATTTATAGGGAAGAGGAAGATGAGGAGGAAGTCATAGTTGCTACTCCCATTTCTCCTATGCACTATGGCAAAGGGTATAAATTTCTTGAAAACATAGGATATCAGGGCCATAGGTCCTTAACTCATTAACAAGAAAGCTCTAGTTGAACCTTTAAGCCATACTCAAGGTCGGGACACTTGAGATACCACTGGCCTAGGTTTTGGGCTAGAAAATGATATACCAACATTTGATCAAAGCACACCCATGTCCAACAAATTAGAAGATGATGATCCTCCCTTTGTTACTACCACTTCACAAGATCAAGATTTTATACCTCTCACTTCTCTCCTTTGGGGAGAAGAAACACCAACTACCAATAATGATGCTAAAGCTTCCACTTCTGAATAGCTAGAACAAGAGGAATCCACCCATGAAAACATGAATAGAGGATGGATTAGATAAAATATTGCTGGTCTAATTGCAGAGATCAGAGTAAAGACTCTCATGAATATGAATGGGAAATCCTTTTGGATGCATCTTGTGAGCTAGAAGTGGATGTCATTTGCACATATGTAACCCAACCTAATGTAGTTGAAGAGTCTAGTACAGGGTCAAATGAGTTTGGATCACAAAATGTTTTAGTGGATCATGTAGGTCCCTCTAGGTCTATTCTTGATTTGGAATCCTTTGCTACATTCACTATAGGCTTGACTTTACATGTCACCAAAGATGACTTTTTTTTATATTTACAACCTTGAAGCTTCCACATCACTCTCATTGATTCAACATGATCTCATAGATTGGTCAATTCAAAATCAAAGACCTAAAATATTGTCTTTTCAAAATGACTCTAAGATCACTTGTTACCTAAATTCCATTGAACCCATGCCTTCTTCCACCAGTGAACCCATGGTTCATGTGATGGAACAAAATATTAAGTACCCTAGTCATAAAATTAAAAGAAAAAATAAATGGTTAGATGGAAAAAACTACATCGTGGTGATATCTGAACCTCAAAAAAGTAAAAACAAAGATGTATCTAATGGTGAAAACCTCCCTAAGGCACCTATAGATGAGGTACTTGGTAGTCTCCCAAGCTATTTTTAGGATAGATATTTGGTTCTCATCAATCCTATGTAGCCTATAAACTTGGGGATAGAGAAATCTCCTAAAATTATCCATGTGGCTCAATCACTATCAACTAAGGAAAAGGAGAATTTTGCCAAATTCTTTGAAGAAAAGAAGATCAATTTCACATGGACATACTCAGATATGCCAAGGCTTGATATAGATCTTATCATGTATCATTTATCTATCTCTCACAATATAAAACCTATTAAAAAAAAACTAAGAAAGATGCATCCACATGTAGTCTTATTGGTAAAAGCTAAGTTGGAAAAAATCTTGAGTGCAAACTTTATTAGAGCCATTGACTATGCAAAGTGGATTTCCAACATTGTACCTATGTCTAAACATGATAAATCCACATTTCTCCTTTAGCTCTTTCATACTGATGATGGATCACAAAGTGTGATAAAAAAAAATTGATGCAAAAATCTTCACACAATCTACCTAGAAAATACAAGGATTTCTAATTGATTGTGGAAAAATAATATCTACAATGGTAAATCCATATGAGTTTGTACTAATTTTAGAGATCTAAAAAAAGCATGCCCCAAGGATGACTTTTTGCTACCAAACATAGAAATGATAGTGGACATTATGGTGGGTTACAAAATGTACTCCCTCATGGATGGCTTTTCTTGGTATAGCCAAATTAAGATTGCTCTACCTGATCAAGAGAGGACAACTTTTACATGTGCTTGGGGTACTTTCTGTTGGAATGTCATGTCTTTTAGCCTCAAAAACTTTGGTGCTACCTATCAAAGAGAAATGACATGATGCATAAAAATATAGAAGACTATGTTGATGACACATTGGCTAAATTTAGAAAATGAGACACACATATCGAAGACCTTAGTCTGATATTGACCCATATGGAACAATTTCAACTTAGGTTGAATCCAAAAAAGAGTGCCTTCGGTGTCACATTTGGAAAATTTCTAGGCTACATTATCTCAACAAAAGCCATTGAGGTTGATCTTGAAAAAGTTCAAGCTATCATGGAAATGCCTCCTCCAAGAAATATCAATAAACTTAGAAGTCTGCAAGGATGTCTACAATCTGTTAGAAGATTCATTTCTTAGTTGGCTGATAAAGTTCAATATTTTAACAAGAATTTGCATAAAGGCTCTACTCATATCTAGAACAATGAACATCAACAAAGTCTAGACCAAATCAAAGGGTACTTAGCTAAACCTCCAATTTTGATTCCACCCATTCTAGGCAAACCTTTGATCTTGTATATCTTAGCTACAACTTCTTCTCTAGGAGAATTATTATCCCAAAGTGATGAGACTGGTAAAGAATAGGCTATATATTACATCAGTCAAATGTTGGTGGCTTATGAAATGAACTACACCAATATTGAGAAAGCCTACCTTGTAGTGATCTTTGCTTCTCAAAAGCTTTGACACTACATGTTGGCACATACAGTTCACCTGATTGCTATAATTGATCCTTCAAAAAAAATTTGAGTAATGTTGCCCTTACTAGTCATCTAGCTAAATGGATGATGATTCTTTTAGAATTTGACATTTAGTATGTCGAACATAAATCCATCAAAGGGCAGGCCATAGGTAACCAATTGGCTGATTTTCCACTAGAGGATACAACACCCATACAAATTGAGTTTCTAGATGCCTCATTTATGTACATCACTTAGAGAACTTAGAAAATGTTCTTTGATGGTTCTCTTACAAAGAATAGAGCTAGAGTAGGTATCTTATTTGTTTCCCCTGATGGCTATACAATCCCAAAATCCTACAAACTCTTATTCCCTTGCACAAACAACAGTGCAAAATATGAGGCATTAACAAATCAAATCAAAATGGATCTTGAATGGAGAATCACTGAATTGCACATCTATGGAGATTCTTAACTTGTTATAAACCAAGTGAACAATGAATATCAAACAATAAATGATAAGTTGATACCTTACAAGAAGTTGATAGATGCTCTAAGGAACTATTTAACTTTTGTGACATTCTAGCAAATTCCTAGAGCTGTAAATAAGGTTTCCAATGCTATGGACACTTTAGAATCTATCATCCAACTACATGAACATGAATCATGATTTAAGTTCTGTTAGAGTAAATAATTAATTATTAATTATTTATTCTATTTACTTAAGCTTACTTAGGTAAATGCATTTATTTAATATTTAGTATTTAATGCATGTAGTGGTTAGTTGATGACAACACGGGAGTTTGTTCCCTTCTAGCATATTCCACCTTTTGTGGATGTGTGCTGAGTTGTCATCCTTATCTTCTACCACCTTCCAGCTTGTTCTACAAGCTTCCATGAGGTCTTTATAAGTGACCTCTCTCTCATCGTATTTTCATAACATTGTGCATATTGTAAATACATATTCTTCTTGTGTTTGCATATGTGGTCTCTCATTTCCATTTAGGGTTTAACCCTTGCTCCATGCTCTTCCTCTTCTTGGCTTATTTGCACAGTCAGTAGCGGTTAATTCATCATTTTCTGACATGTCAGCAGCCCCTGCCATGTCATCCGTACATGCCACGTGGTGCTACCTCGTGGCACTCTTTTTTGCTGCGACAGCCTAGAAACCATCAAATTTAATCACATGTTCTACTGACATCAGTATGATGTCATCCTAGCATCATCCATCCTTGTATGCACCTCTCCTAATTTGGTTTTGGACCTACTTTTGGTTTTTTGGCCATAACTTTTGCATACGGAGGTATTTTTCCAATTTGAAAGAAGCACCGAAAAGATGGTTCTGAGACAGAGACTTTGGTGTAGGTATTTTTAGATTTTGATGCATTTTTATTTCTTGTTTTTGCAGTCAAAGTCTGAAGTTGTGTTTTTGACTCCGGCAAGCATATCTTTTGTGTCCCATGCCCATTTTTGGAAAACTTTATATTTTTGGAAAGCTGGTTCTGTCACCTTTTCAAAGATGTGGTCCTTTTCTTGATTTTTTGGCCCATGCTCTTTCTATCATAGTTTTGGAATTTTTGCTATATGGTAGATATTTTGAGTGTTTTAGGCTCGAGGATCATTTTCCTGGCATGGATTCTCTTGTTTTAGGTTGTACTTTGTTTTGTTGCAGCTCTTTTTTAGTTTTGATCATTGTAGCTATCATTTTGAAGCACTTTTATGTATCACACTGAGATAAAGTGCCACTTTTGCATTTCGAGGGTCATGAACGTTGTTTTGAGTCAATTGTACATGCACTATTTTCATAAAGCACCATGGGGGGATTGTTGTTTGCTATTTTAGGCATTCTCCCTTTGTCAAGTGAGTGTCCCTTCCATGACATTAGCCCCATGTAGAGTTAGTTTGATCGTGTCTTTATAGGTGTCTATACCTCTTTTCCTCTCTCCTCGTTCTTGGTTCGTTTGCAGGAGATTTTGGCCCACCTTCTCAGTTGACTATTATCACACCCCATCTGCATTAAGGGGGGTTTATGCTGTTGTTCTAATGCATCTGTGGTTTGATGGTTCGATAGTGTGAACTATGTATTCAGTGGTTGATCCTATATACAAGGTGATTGCAGTGGCTGGCTACCTATGCATTTTGGTGAGATGGATCATCTACCATATAGACATGCTCAGTTTGTGCCTTCTTTTTCCATGGAGGTTTTTTAGATCAGTAGTTTGATAGATTTGCGACTTCTTCATGCTTCAGTAATGCTTCTTCATGATCACTCTTTGTTCCTATTTTAGGGGACATTTCCCTAGTTGGAGGCTTCTTCAGTTCTTCACTAGGTTCTTACCTCTTTTTGGGTGAGGGTTTTTCCCACGTGGTTTTCTCTCTTTCCCCACTTTCAGAGGTTGCATCTCCTGCATTGTACTTGGGTACCTAAAATGGCCTTGTTGCCGGGACCCATTCTGCATTCATCTTAGTTTTTTGAGCTTAAGGCATTTCCCTAAGTTGCACTTAAGGGGGGGTGTTAGAGTAAATAATTAATTATTAATTATTTATTCTATTTACTTAAGCTTACTTAGGTAAATGCATTTATTTAATATTTAGTATTTAATGCATGTAGTGGTTAGTTGGTGACAACACGAGAGTTTGTTCCCTTCTAGCATATTCCACCTTTTGTGGATGTGTGCTGAGTTTGCATCCTTATCTTCTACCACCTTCTAGCTTGTTCTATAAGCTTCCATGAGGTCTTTATAAGCGACCTCTCTCTCATTGTATTTTCATAATATTGTGCATATTGTAAATACATATTCTTCTTGTGTTTGCATATGTGGTCTCTCATGTCCGTTTAGGGTTTTACCCTTGCTCCATGCTCTTCCTCTTCTTGGATTCTCTTTGACAGGTTCTCGCATGCAGGTGATCTTGGGCATCTTCAAAGTTGGCTTTCCTCAACTCCAACAAGTTCTTGGTGGAAGAACTACATCATCCCACCTATTATTCCTCAAATAACTAGGGGATCTGTACTATTGTAGGTCATGATTTCTCCTACTACATGGATATCTTCTCTTACCTACATGATTAGCTTATTCTTGAAACCCTCATGTGCAACCAAAAATGTCAACTCCTCTGTAATGCTTCACGTTACACTTTGGTCTCTGGTGACTTGGATATAAGAGTCTAGATAAAATGTTGCTTTGGTGTTTAGAGCTAGAAGAGTTCAAAAAGGCACTCACCAAAGTCCATAACAACATTTGTGGGCCACATTCTAATGGCCTTGCACTTTCTCAAAAACTACTTAGGGTGGGTTATTATTGGCCAACCATGCAAGTAGATACCATTTGTTATGCCAAGTCCTATCAGAAATGTCAACTTCATTGAAACTTAATTCATGCTCCTAGACAGAAGTTGATTCCTTCTATGACATATTAGCCATTTCAATAATAGGCCTTTGACTTGGTCAACAAAATTCATTGAATTTCATCTAGTGGTCATAAGTTCATCATCACAACAACTGAGTATTTTATTAAATGTGCTAAAACTATGCCACTATCTGCTACTATAGGTAAACATGTTGCCCTATTTATACTTAACCACATCATTGGTCATTATGGTATTCCTTCCTCCATTATTTTTGATAATGGAGGACAATTCAAGAACAAGAACCTCAAATAGCTATGCAAGAAATTTTGAATCAAACAAAATTGGTCCTCTATCTACTACCCTCAAAGGAATGGCCAAGATGAGGCCTCCAACAAAACATTGTTGAAAATTTTACACCAAATAGCTCACAAGTTTTGGAAATATTGGTACCTATAGATAAATCTAGCACTTTGGGCTTATAGAACTACCATTCATACTCCTAGAGGGGCCATGCCCTTTTCTCTAGTCTATGGCTCTAAGGCCATCCTCCCATTAGAAGTTGAGATCCTCTCCTTGCAAATCTCCTTACATAGGTTGGTCACAGATGAAGACCATAGAGATATGCAAGTACATGAACTAGAGACTCTCAATGAATGTGATAAGGATGCTTTTGATCACATAAGGGCTTATCAAAAGTGAATGTCTACTCAGTATAACAAGAAAGTTCACTTGCACAAGTTTGAAGTAGGTGAACTTGTGCTTAGAGAGAATCTAAAAAATTAGCAGTATAGAGAACAAAAAGGAAAGTTTGAACCTATTGGTTAGGCCCATACATTATCATAGTATTATTTAGGTCTAGTGCTTATCAACTATCTACTCCTAAGGGGGAAGAACTTATAGAGCCTATCAATATCCTACATTTGAAGAAGTTCTATGCTTAAAGGCTTGTACCTTAGCTATCTTGTACATACTTATTGATCCTAAAAAAATACAAAAACACAAAAAAAAAAAATTGAAAAATGTCCTAAAAAATCTATCCAGTGGTGAAAACCTAGAAATAAGCACTACTTGAGACCCTTGCACCTATATCTATCAACCTCACTCACCTACACTGCAACACATTTCCTAGCTTGGAATTGTTTCTTGTCCTCATCTCAGGGGTTACAACTTCTTAGCCTATTGAGGTGTCCTTATGCATTAGGGTTTCTTTGGCAACTTACAAAATAGTGTTTCTCAACACTACCCCTTAAATGAATAGCAACAATAGAAGGAAACTATGGCTGGAACTCTGACTATTTTTTAATTGTTTGGTGCTCTTCTAGGCAAGAAACTGGTAGGGGAGAATTTGGTGGGAGGGACTGATCCAGGTGGGATAGAAGGGAAAATTTGAGGAAATCTACCTAGTTCTAATGGGACAAAAGGGAAACTTGAGGAAAATCTAGCCATTTTTGAAAAATCTACAGATGTTGGTTTGACTAGTTGTGGGGTCTGAAACCTTTCTTTGGATTCTTTTGCAAATCACATGATAGGCTAGGTATTCAAGAAAGAGAAAAATCTTTTGGATAGTGTGGAGGCTAGGAATGCACATGACTCATGGAAACAAGTCAATGATCAAAAGACTTGGTCATCCCTATTTGGCAAGAAACCAAGTGGAAAATCATCCTTCCCTCTAGTAACATCGAATGCTTGTTGGGAGAAAGGTGAGTTTCAAATTTTTATTCTAGATCCCATTATTGATTTCTCTATTTCCTTTATGTAGTTTACTCTAGTGGGAAAATTTATGGGGGCTAGAACATATATAGAAACTTTTTTTAAATGGTTAAATGGAAATGGGCTATTTTTGGTCAAGTTGATATTGCCCCTATGTTGAATGGTTTTTTTTCCTTTTGTATTTAACTACAAAGAGGATATGAGTATGGTTCTCTATGGAGGTCCATGGGCATTTGGCAAAAGTACTCTCACTATTAAAAAATGGGAGCCAAATATGGATTTATCCGATACCTTCTTCTTAACCACTTTGATCTTGGTAAGACTTCCTAGCCTTCCCTTAGAGTTATGGCATGAAGAGATATTTAGAGGAATTACTAGATCTTTTTTGGATATTGTTGTAATGGATTAGGAAATGGATTCAAAAACTAAACTTTAGAGTGCTAGGTTATATTTGAAAGTAGCAAACTTGAATCACCTTCCTAAAAAAGTGGAAATCATTTCAAAATTGGGGAAAAGAATGCAGGAAGTCATTTATGAAGATCTCCCAAATACATGTTTTGCCTATAAAAAATAGGGACATTGGGTGAAAAATTGTCCTAACAGAGGAAAGAACACCTTTAAGACTAAAAAGGAAGATAAAAAGAAAGAAGCCAAAGTCCAAAATAAATTGTGGAAACCTAAAGTTATTCACACTAAAGATGCAAAGGATAACTTGAACTCAGATTCTTTGGGATCTAGTAAAATGTAAAAATTGACTTTGAAGGAAAATTCGAGCAATGAAAATTAGGAGATTAGGGAAATACTAGTTTCTACCTCACCTAAGAAAAATACAAAAATCTTGATGGATATGATGAAGCAAATAGTTATTTATTAGAAAATTGAGACTAATTGGGAAGATCTAGTAGAGAAGGAGGAATTAGAGGAGGGTGAAATTCTATTGGATATTTGCAAATTGATGGTGCAAGTAGAAGACCAGAATCTTCATGTGATTGAAAATCACATTGCTTCCCCTAAATGCCTTGAGATGGCCTTATGCAAAGAAATTGTTCTCTTTAAGAATGATGATGATTTTGAGGAGAAAAAAGAGGAATACAATGACTTGAAACAAAAACTAAATCAAAGGAAAAACCTAGAAAGGAAGAATAACTCAGTTCCTAAAAGAGTGGAGACTCATAGTAGTAAATTGGAACAACAATCCAAGGTGAAACCAAATGTTGGAACTCTAGAGAAAACTGGTAGGAAATCTACAAGGAAAACTAGAGAAATGGAAAGTATGCAGAATATTGCTAATGGATGACAAGAAACAATTTTAGATTTTATCCCCAAAAAACAAATATGAAAATTATTACTTGGAATATAAGGAGTTTGAATAGTAGTCATAAGCTTGATGTTGTTAGGAATTTTGTAAGAGAGCATAAACCAGATTTTTTGTTTCTTCAAGAAACCAAAATGGAAAAGGAGAAAGTTGAAAAAATTAAGTCTTTTAAAGATTACTATATAAAAGCAAGTAGTTCAGAAGGAGAGTCAGGAGGTTCTTTGATGCTATGCAAGAAATCCTTTTACTCAGGTACTATCTTAGAAGCTAGTAAACATTGTATGGTGGTTAAATTTACTAACATTAACCCAAAAAATGTTTGGTATATTGTTAATATGTATGCTCCAAATGTAAAGAATTCTAGGAAAAAGGTTTGGGAGACTCTTTCTCATATAAAGAGTAAAGATTACTTTGGGAGATGGATTTTTTTGGGAGACTTTAATGTTCCCCTCTGTGACCATGAAAAAAAGGGAGGTAATACAAGTCAACTAGATGGTAGACTAGATCTTATGGAGTTTATTAATAAAGAGGGTTTAATAGATCTAGATCTTCATGGAATTGGGTTTACCTAGAGTAATAAGAGGATTGGTAATGATTATATTTAGGATTGATTGGATAGAGCCCTTATTTCCCCTGATTGGTCGAAAAAGTTTTCTTATAAATTGGAGGCTTTACAAAAGTTTGGGTCTAATCATTTTCCTTTGATATTTATTGTGGAAAAGATCAATTTCAAAAAAATTTCCTTTTAAGTTTGAAAAAATGTGGATGCAACATCCATAGTTTGAGAATAAACTAGCTAAATGGTGGAATATGGATGTTGAAGGTACTGCTCTTTTCAGAGTAGCTCTAAAATTAAGAAATGTTAAAAAGGAGGTTTAAATATGGAATAAAAGAAGTTTTGGTAATATTTTTAAGAAGAAAGCTACTTTAAAGGAGGACCCCCAAAGTATTCAGAGCAAGATTCATAAGGAAGGCTATTCTTTTGACCTTGTTATAGAAGAGAATGAAAAACTAGTTGAGCTTCATGACATTGTCACTAAGGAGGAAATATATTGGAGACAAAGATCTAAATTGATCTAGCTGAATGAAGGAGATAAGAATACTAGGTTTTTTCATCTTTCCACCCTAAAACATAGAGCAAAAACTAATATTGCATATCTTAAAAAGGGTGATCTAAAGATAACTAAGGAAAATAATATCTCAAAAGAGATGGTCTCTTTTTTCTCTTTATTAATGATAGTTGTTCCTAATATTCTTGTAGATAATTAAGAAGATCTCTTAAAGGTGATTCCTTATTTAATTACTTTAAGAACAAAACAAATTGTTAGGATCCATTCCTAAGGAAGAAGAATTTTTTTAAGTTGTTAGCTCTTTAGGAGGGGATAAGTCTCCTAGACCAAATGGTTTTACTATCTTCTTTTTTCAGAGGGCATGGTATCTAGTTGGAAGAGATGTATGTGATGTTGTAATGGAATTTTGTGGGGCTAAGAGAATGCTTAAGGAGATCAATTATACCTTCTTGTGTCTTATTCCTAAAAAGATTGGTGTTGATTCTCTAGACTAGTTTAGACCTATTAGTCTTTCTAGTTCTTTTTATAAGATTATCTCAAAGGTTCTCACATCCAGGTTGCTATTGATGCTTCCTTCTTTGATTGCTGATAAAAAAAATGGTTTTGTCCCAAGAAAGAAAATTCTTAATTCTATTATAACTGCTCACGAGATTATTCACTCCTTATCTTGCTCTAACAAACAAGGATTCATCATGTAAGTTGATATTGCCAAAGCCTGTGATAGAGTAGAATGGGGCTTTCTTGTTAAGATATTGTAGGCTTTTGGGTTTAACCACAAGATTGTTAGAATCATTTCTCAGATGATCTCCACTTCTTCTATTGTTATCTTGGTGAATGGTTGCTCTTTTGAATTTTTTAACCCCTCAAAAGGATTAAGACAGGATGATCCTTTATCCCCTATCCTCTTTATTATTTTGGTTGATTGCTTGGGAAGATACATTGGGAAACTAGTTTCATAAGGGCATATTAAAGGTTTGTAGCCTTCTTCTCAACCTCTTACTTGTTCTCATGGTCAATTTGTTGATGATACTTTATTTATGGGAAAAGCTGATGTTAAGGAAGCTAGAAACCTTAAGAAAGCCCTTAGTTTGTACTCCTTTGCTTTAGGTCAATTGATTAATTGGAATAAGAGCTCCTTGTTTTTTATTAACACCCCTATTCCAAGACAGAACAAAATTGCTAAAATTTTAGGGTGTTCAATAGGATCTTTTTGTTGTATTTATTTGGGCCTCCCATTGGGACCTAAATTTCCAGACTCTTTCTGGGAAGATCTCATAAAGAAGTTTAACAAGAAACTGGCAGGCTAGAAAGGCAACCTTTTGAGCCAAGTAGGTAAAATAACCCTCCTTAAAGCTTATCTTCAAAGTATTCCTACTTACGCTTTGAGTCTTTTAGAATTCCAACAAAAAATTTAGATATTATTGATAAAATCCAAAGAAATCTTCTATGGTCTAGAACTGAGGAAAGAAAGAGAATGGCTTTGATAGCCTAGGATAAAATCTATCAACCTATATGGGAAGGAGGCCTGGGAATCAGATCAATGTGAAGTATTAATAGAGCCCTCTTGGCTAAATAGGGATGGAGAGTATATCATGATGATAAGGAATGGAGTACAATATGGAAACATAAATATCTCTTTTATGCTCATTCTTTACCTAATTTTTCAATCTTCTATTGATGTTCTCTCCCCTTCTACTATTTGGGGGGTTGTTCAGGGAACTAAGAATACCCTTAGTAAAGGTTGCTCTTGGAAAATTGGAAATGGGTTAAAAGTCAAATTTTGGGATTATACTTGGATAAAGGATCACCCCCTGATTGAGGACTTTGAGGATAGAACTCAAATAAACAGATGTAAACATCTATTTGGGACTCTTGTGGAACACTATTGGAATAATAATAACTAGGTCAACCTTGTAGATGTAAACTAGGTTTTTCACAATATCTAGATTATGTTAAATGCCTTTTCCTTACATCCCCTTCTGGAGGATAAGATGATATGGAGTGTTGATCCTAGTGGACAATTCAAAGTTTCCTCTATTTTCAACTTAAAAGAGAAAGGTATTCAACCTTTTTGGACAAAAGCATGGATTAAGGGTCTTATACCTAAAATAAATATCTTTTATTGGATCCTACTTCAAAATAAAATTCTAACTTTGGACAATTTGAAAAAGAGAGGCATTAATATGGTTAACTGGTGTAGTCTTTGTAAAGAAGGTTTTGAAGATAGAGATCACTTGTTTTTGAATTGTACTTACAGTCAAGAAGTTTGGAGCTCTATTCTTAACTAATTGAATATTTGCAGGGTCCATCAAAAGAGTGTTGATCTATGTTTTAAAAGTTGGAACTCTCCCTCTAAGGATACTAATGTTGTTTTCCTATGGAAAATTACCCTCTCTCATGTTTGGTGGGGCATTTGGAAAGAAAGAAATAATAGAATCTTTCAAAATAAAGAAATGCCAAATTGGGCACTTGGAAAAAATATTGTTAGAGTAATAAAGGAAAATTATAAGGCTCGAAAGAACTGTAATAATTTTTTTTGAATTGACAACCCAATGCTTTCTACTAATTCAAATATGAAGAAAGAAGATCCTAGACTAAAGACTAGATGGAAGGCTCCACCTACAAGATGGCTTAAAGGGAACTTTGATGGTGTTGCCAAGGAAATCTAGGTAAAGTTGGTTGTGGTGGAGTCTTAAGAGATCATACAAGAAATATAATAGACACTATAGCTATACCTATTGGAATATCTAATAACCATAAAGTAAAGGTCATTGCAGCTCTATATACTATGAGGATTGGTGTGGAAACTAGTTTCTAGAATCTCTAGCTAGAAGGAGAATCCTTAAACATTGTTAATATGCTAAACGGTAAAAGTTTGGTCACATGGTTAATTGAAGATTTTGTAAAGGAAATTAAATCATTAATGAATAATTTTGAGAAAGTTTTTATTTTTTATTCTTACCGTGAAGGTAATGTAGTGGCCAATTGGATCGCCAACAAAGTAGTCCAATGTGAATGAAAGATGATATGGCATGATGACTTAAGTTGGGATATGGATTTGAAATCTCTCATTAATTATGATAGAGTTCACATGACAGAGGGAAAGATTTTCTAAGATTAGAAATACAATGAAAATTGGAGGTACAAATACAAATGTCAGAATTATTTTCTTGAGGATGTACATTAATGTGACTTCAATCTTGGCATCACACATATTTGTTTTTATGAGTGCCTTAGCTATTATTATGAATACTTGGTTCTATCTTTTTCTTTATTCCTCTTTCTGCACCTAGCTTCAGTTTTCCTTAGCATAAAAAAGTCTTTTGAAATGGGTGGAGAACCAGTAAACAAGAGCCTAACAATTGCAAGGCTTGGAAAGCCAAAAATTCTATATGGCATATTCTACAAAAGGGGTAGGTCACCAATTATCCAGAGCATCTTCGTGGATGTAAACCTCATGTCACTATGGCTTTCTTCAAAAACAAGATGGAGGGTAGGGTTTCTCTACATGGAGTGACGATGTATTTGATGGAAGACTTTATTGCTGAGGAGACAAGATTGCCAAAGGTTGGCATAAAATTTAGTAAGGAAACAAGTATTTCAAATGTAGTATTTAAGAAGTTCCTAAAAATAGATGAGGAGGAGAAGAACATGGAGAGGAATGGTGATTTTTATGAATTGGACCAAATCAAGGTCATCTGGCAGGATGTGCTTTCATGCATTTGTGAGTATTTTATCCTAGATGGTAGAGCTAAATGTGTTCATAAAGTTCATTTCATGTTTTTGAACCACTTTAGGTACAAAGATAGAATCTAATTTTCTTTTTATTTGAGATTTTCTTTACTCCATAGTCTCCAAGCTCATAGAAAAAAATAATTCTACCCAATTCTTCATGAAGGGTTAATTTACTGATTAAGAATTATTATAAGAACAAGGCAATTGTTTCTTCCCCTCCTTCTAAGAAAAAGAAGGGATTTGTGAGTGAAACCTACTCTACGAAGAGTAAAGGTGTAGAAGGGGTCTATGGGAAATGATGGAATTTAAAGCAAGAAACCCTTCAAAAAAATATGGAAGAGATTACTGAGTCTAATAACTCAGAAAATAATGAAGAAAAAAATGTGGATGAGGAGGAAAATATGGATGTGGAAGATTTCAGCTCTAATTTAGAAGGTTACTCGGGTGGTAAGGGTGAATCTAGTAAGGAGGAAATGGATGAAGGCAATGACAAAAAAAATGGGTCAGGTAATATGGGTGAAGAGGATACTAATTAGAGTGAACATTCCCTAGGAGAGAGGGATGCCGAAGAAGAAGAAATAGCTAAGGGAAAGTAGGAACTCTTGAATATGGATGCTAAAAATGTGAAGGAAGACATAAGGAAAGAGAAAAATGAGTCTAGGGGTAAGGAAGATATGGGAGAGGATAAGGATGAATATGCTGGTAGAGATTCTAGGCTTTCTTTCCTGCATACTACTAAGCTAAAGGTACACTCTTTCCTTCAAACTGACTCTTGGGTGTATAAAAAATTAATAAACTTGAACAGGAAAGTCACCACAATCAAGCATAACCAAGAAAATGATCATACTAAGACCACCTAAATGGAAATTCTAATTTGTAATATACTGGAAAAACTAAAAGAATCTGAAAAAACCTCTGGTTATTGATCAAAGAAAGTGGAAATAAGATGGAGCAGGTTACTTCCAACATTTTTGCTACCGCTTCCAATTTAGGGAAGAGAACTAACAAAGAAATCATATCTCTAGGTGGTCCAAGTAAAAAAACCAGACAGAGCTCCAAGAAAAAAATTGTTGAGGGCACAATGGGATCTATAGTTAACACCATCCAAAGTACCATGAAGGCTGGAAAAGAGGTGGTCCAAATGTTCAAAAAATTGCAATAATAGTTCTTCTGTGTTTCTTGTTTCTGGTCTCTATCTTGGTAGTTGTCCTAGTTTCTAGTTGATTGTCTAGGTATATTATCTAGTTTTGTTGTTTTAAAAACTAGGTTCCAGGTCCTTGTAAAATTTTGTCTCATATTATGGTTTTATTTTGTGGTTTTAGTCCCTATAAAACCTAATTTTGAGTCTTTTAAAAACTATAGGTTTCAAGGCCTTGTAAAACCTGGTGGTACTTAATAATTTATCTTTTGATTTCTTGTTAAGGGTTTTGAGTCCCCTTCAAAACTTACTTTTACCTTAATCTAAAACACTACCCCTCAAATTAAAATCAAGTGTTTCTTAATACTTTTTAGATAGTTTACCTATAGTCTTCGATGTCACAATATTTCTCATTATCAGAATCATGTCTTGAAGAAATGGCCAAGTGAATTGTACACACACTTAAACACTTAAATGACTGAGCTATGTTGATCTTTATCTACTTGGTGTGTTTTCTATGATGATTTCTTTTCTATATGTTCCCTCCCTAATAGTATACATGTGAGTATACTTTGTTTATGTATAGTTTCTAAAGCATTCATGCTTGTTATATTTGACACTTTGACTTATAAACTTATCATCCTTGATGTTTTCACAAGACAACACTCAAGGGTTATCCTAGTTCTTATGTCTTGATATAGGTGTAATCTTGCTAAATCAAACTTAGGGAATCTAATCGTGTAGTCATCTTGACTTACATGTCTTTGATGCTTAGATTGGATTTCCACATGCTTATTTGATATCGATCATATTCATATCCTCATAGTTCTACTAGTGATGGTTTTATGATCTCGTGATGTCCTTAATAAATGCTAAATAATGAAATTAGAGTGTACAAGTTATGTGTTTCTTGCTAGTAAACCACTTTGCATATTAACTTGCATTATAGGTTCATTCTCTAGCATAGTTTTGCATTCTTGCATGTGGGGAGAGCTCTCTCTTCATCTTTCTTATCAACATATAGGCTAAGTGCTTTCATATCTTTCTTTTCTTTCTTCTTTATCATGTCTTTTCACCTTCTTGATCTTTTTCCTCATATCTATTTGTTATCTTGTCACCACAAGGGATTAATCTAAAAATCACATTTGATCTATCCAAGTGTCACATGTTTCAAAAATATAAGTTCATATTGTAAGAATTTGGCTTAGGCCAGAATTCACCCAAGAACAAAAGAACTCAACAATAGCACACAGTAGACCAAAATAAGCAGAGTATGATCAGAATGATGATATTCATTCAATAATGGATAAAACCAACATATTCTGAGTACACTAGGAGTGCCTGAATATAAAGGCCTCAGGAGAGCTTCTAGAATTCCTAGAAGTTAGCACCATGACATGTCATTCAACCAGGCACATGTCCACCAGATATGGATTATCCTCCATTAAGCATGGGATTAAGTGCGATGATGTGAGGATAAGACTACAATGGTGTAGCACGGAAATCAGTGGAGTAGACAACATGTGCTAAATGAGGAGTGCGGAAAACAGTGTTGTTATCATGACAACTTAGTGAATGATGCATACTCCTGTGTTGTAGACACCATGTGCCTAATTAGAGTTGCATAACTCAATGAGAGTTCACAAAATCCTAAGTGTCTCACCTAAAATAATAATAAAATAATGCAAAATAATTAAATAATGCATTAACCTAAGTAAAACTTGTTTATAAGTAAATACTTATTTACACCAACACCCCCCCTTAAGTGCAAGTGAGGGTAATTCCCTTAAGCTTACACAATCTAGGATGAAAATGCAAGATGGGTCTCGACTACTAGGCCATGTTAGGTACCCATGTACATAATGATATGCAATCTCCCATAAAGCGGGGAAAGAGGGAAAACCTCATGGGAAAAACCCTCCCCCAAAAAGAGAGATAGATAGGATGCATGGATGGATGGAGTAATCAAAACCCCCCCATTATGACATACATCCAATATATACATAAGAGAATGAGAGAAGGAAGAGAGACAGAATGGGCTCCCCCCCCCCAAAGAAGAATGCCGAATAGTGAATGCTCCAGTAAAGAAGCTGATCCAAGACTGCAGAATGGTGTTCCTCCCCTTAGGAAGAAACAATGCCAAGGATACAAATGAGATGCTTCCGCTGTGTGTGGAAAGAATCCCATGGATAAGTGATATCTCTGAAACCTACTCAACTGGCTAAAGAACCTGTCCCAAAGAACTGTCTGTCCCTACAACTGATGAAGAACCTTGCTGCAACTGCTGATCATAAGTATCCACATTCACTTCAACCTATAAGGATTGATCATGTAGAGAATGAACAAGAGAGTCTGAAACTCCCGTGACAACTAAAGAAGGTAATTCTGCATCAAGAAGAAGAGGCAGATCATGAATACTATCCCCCAAATCTGTCACTGAACCTATATCTGGAAGACTGAATGTACCCTGTTGTTCTAGACCTATCACTGTGGTGATGTATGCATGCGGACTGAACTAATGAAGTGACCTCTCACTGTATCTGTCAACAGAAGTCCACATTTCTGAAGCTGTTGAAGCACTATCGTTGGTGTCACTATCAGTTTCCATACTGTATGATGTGCGAAGAGGAGTAGAGAACAAGCTCGGAGAACTTTCCTCAAAATGTACATCCTTCTCCACAAAAATCTGATGTGTCTCAGGATCAAGAAGTCTATATGCCTTCACATTGTCTTCATAACCAATGAAAGTACAAGGCCAAGATGTCTATGCCTTGCAACCCCTAGAAGATCTATTTGCCCATACAGGACAACCGAAGACTCTAAAGTGTGTCACAATAGGTTTTCTACCACACCATGCCTCAAAAGGAGTTTTTCCATCTAAGGCAGGATGAGGAGAATGATTAAGAATGTGAGTGGCACTTGAGATTGCTTCGAATTCTAATGATGGATCTAGAGACTTGGCATGAATCATGCAACCTACCATAGACTTAAGAGTTTGGATCCTCAAAGCTGCAACATCTGTCTTATGCGAATTGAATGCTGAAGGAATTTGAAGATCAATGCCCTCATGTCTGCAAAAATCCTTAAGTCTTCTGTTCACATCCATGTTTCCATTATCCATGCGGAGTACTTTGATGGCCTTTCTGGATTGTTGTTCTACATGAGCCTTGAAGTCTAGAAATGCATCCAAAACTTCACCCTTACTATGCAGAAAGTAGACCCAAGTGAACCTTGAAAAGTCATCAACTAAGGTAAGTATGTAGTGACCCTAGTTGAATGCAAAAGGACCTGCTAATACCATGTGAACCATTTGAAGAACACTTCTTGCTCTAGAAGACTTCCCTCTTTGTAACTTCCCCTCTAGATGCATATCCACTGAATTTGATGAACACTTACCCTTAGAAAAGTTTATTTGAGGTAGACCTTTGACCATTTGGTATGTGCAAAGTTGCTGAAGATAGCGATAGTCAAGATGACCATACTGCTCATGCCATAATTTCATGTTTGAATGAGATTGTGTTAACAAGGCCTTGGAAGGAGTCTTGGATACAAAATGCGAGAAAGAGTACAACCTCTTGTGATCATTCACTTTCCCTACTGCAACCAAGGAATTATATTTAAGACTGTGCACTTGAACTGAGTCAGGAAGGAACTCAACTCTATGTCCATCTCCGAGGTGTGTAATTTGGTAGATTGAAAGGAGATTCGAACTTAGGTTTGGAACATAGAGAACCTCTTGAAACTCTCCATTTTCCATTTCCACATTTCCTTTTCCTTCAACTTCCATTTTGCTATCATTCCCCATGAAGATGTGTGGTACCCTTGAGTGATTCAATGAAGAAAAATCCCCCTTTGAAGAACCCATATGATATGAGGCACCCGAGTCAAATATCCATTCCTTCGAAGAGTTTGCATTTGCCATGAGTGCTTGCCCTTTGTTCTTTGAATCTGAAGAAGATCCCTTCTCCTTGTAAGCATTAGGCAATGGAACATTATGTTTCTTCATGATGTTGGTCAATTCATCAATCTTTTTAAGATAGCAATCATGCTCTTCATGACCCATTTTCTTGCAATAAGCACACTTCTTCTTCTCCTTATTATTGTTGTCCCCTTTCTTATTGGAATTCAAGGACTTGCCTTGTTGATTGGATTGTGGTGTTGTTTTTTCTGCATCCTCAGATTTGCTCTTCCATTTCTTCTTACCCTTTCCTTTGTTTGAAGATTGTCCAACTGAATGTTGAGAACCCTCATTGGCCACCAATGCTTTGGTCTGAGGTGATTTGAGAATCCCCATTGTTTTCAACTTCTTTTCTTCATCATCCAATAGTTTAGCATATTCATCAAAAGTTACTTTCTTGTAGGTAGACCCTAAGGTAGTCTTTGAGGTGTTAAAAGAAGATACAAATGTGGAATATTCGGATGGCAGCTTGTTGTGAATAAGATAGATCAGTCTATCATCTTTGATAGAATTCCCACAATCAGTAAGCTTTTTCCTTAATTCATTCACCTTGATGATGAAGTCCTGTATGGAGTCATACGACTTAGGATCTAAGGAAACTAGCTCATCTTCTATTTTAAACACATCTTCTTCAGACACTTTACCATAAAGGCTTTCGAGGGTATCCCAAGCTTCCTTGGATGTAGTACATTTTATGATTTGATACATGATCTTATCATCTACCCCCAAACATATATCACCTAGGGCTTTCCTATCCATGGCTACCCATTCAAAAATTTCACTTGTTGATACATTATCACCTGCTGGTTTAGGAAGAGTACCATCTACATATTGTGAAACTCCATTATGCATTAAGTGATACAACATTTTTATAGACCACATAGCATAGTTATGAGGAGTTAACTTATGAAACTTAAAGTTGCCCATGATGCAGAAAAATGAAAGAAATTTGCAGAAAAGAGAGAACACAACACCAAGAATACCCCCCCTTTTCACTAAATCAAGAAACCCCCCCAAAATAGATGCTTTGGGCACTTTATCAGTAGTGCAATTACAATAGGCCACTTGCCAATTTAGGCCTTTGTGGACTTTTGATTTTGCTTGTTACAACTTCTCAATAGAGGATAACTCTAAAACTTTACAATGTGCTACAATACTGAAGCATTACAAAGCAAAGAAAGGCCCTATGCTGAAACTGACAATTTTGTCCACACAACACTACAATCTAATGCCAGATCTGGAAAGTAGATGAAAAAATATGCACTTTCAAAAAAAACAGAACCTGTTTTCGACTCCAGATGTGCCCGTACGGAGCAGTTGAAGTTGAAAAATGCAAGATTATTCAGGTACAGTCGCCAAAAAATGAAAATTCTGAAAAATTTGTGCACGAAAACCAAAAAATAGCTGCACCACTGAAAAATTTAGAAAATTTTACCCAATGTCAAAAAAAATTGCACTGATTTGGAGTCCAGATGTGCGAGTTATGGCCTCTTGAAGTTGAACTACCAAAACCAAAATCAATTTGGTGAGGGGTTGCACCAGAAAATGATGGGGTTAAATTTGATGGTCATACAGCCATCGCTGCAGTTATAAAATGGCCTACGATGACGTCCAAACGAGCGTCAATTTTTAGGTCATAAAAATGATGATGTCAGCAAAAATTTGGACCCACTGGATGACGTGGCAGCTGACTGGGATAATGAGGTGTTATCCACGTTGTTGCTGATAGGGCATGTACAGTCATTGTGTGACTATTATAATAGGTGGGCGATTCAACTATTGCCACGTGGCTCCACAGTGGAGGGTCGCCTGCGATGGAAAATTCTGTGCGTGGATCTGCAGTCATCGGAATAATAAAGTCGGTGCCAAAAACTTAAGCATGCCAGGAGATCACCTTTTTAATCCCACATGCGTGGGTTGCATAGTCTGCGGACTATTTAAATAACAATGTCCACAGGTTTTAAAACAAAAGCTTGCATTTATGTGTTGGGCCGTGCTGGTCGGCGCTGTTGGGTATGCAATGGCCGCCGGATTGTTTGTGACCGCCAGCTGGAGACTATCCACCGGAAGTGGATAAAATGTGCTTGGCCACAGGGTTTTAATGCGGATGCCCCCAAATTAACCATAAACCCTACGATAATATAAAATTCCACCACAAATATATACCGCCGAGCCAGGGCCTAGTTCGGCAAAAAATTTTTTTTTTCTAACTAAACAATTAATTGGGCAATAAATTCAAAAATTTTTTGAAAAAGGACCCAATATTGCAAAGAAAAAATTATATCAGACCTGAAAATTAATAATCAGATCAAAGAAACAATCATACCCGATTTGCAAATCGGTGCCTTCGGGTGCCGGTTTGCAAAAAAATTTTTGCCTCACGATCAACTTTCACCCAAGATAGGCGAATTTATAGTCAATCTTCACCGATTCAATACTCTGGACGCAACAGAGAGGTCAGATCTGGCTCTAGACGCTCCCAATTTTTGTGGATCCTCCAGAATTGATGTGCTGAAGCATGTATGGTCTCGAACGGCTACGTGATGAGAATCCTCCTCAGCTCTGATACCATGTAAGAATTTGGCTTAGGCCAGAATTCACCCAAGAACAAAAGAACTCAACAATAGCACAAAGTAGACCAAAATAGGCAGAGTATGATCAGAATGATGATATTCATTCAATAATGGATAAAACCAACATATTCTAAGTACACTAGGAGTGCCTGAATATAAAGGCCTCAGGAGAGCTTCTAGAATGCCTAGAAGTTAGCACCATGACATGTCATACAACCAGCCACATGTCCACTAGATATGGATTATCCTCCATTAAGCACGGGATTAAGTGCGATGATGTGAGGATAAGAATACAATGGTGTAGCACGGAAATCAGTGGAGTAGACAACATGTGCTAAATGAGGAGTGCAGAAAACTGTGTTGTTATCATGACAACTTAGTGAATGATGCATACTCCTGTGTTGTAGACACCATGTGCCTAATTAGAGTTGCGTAACTCAATGAGAGTTCACAAACTCCTAAGTGTCTCACCTAAAATAATAATAAAATAATGCAAAATAATTAAATAATGCATTAACCTAAGTAAAACTTAAGTAAGTGTAATAAGTAAATACTTATTTACACCAACACATATCATACACATGAGAGCTAAACATCATACATGAGAGAGATACATGACCATATATACATCAATATCAAAGCAATGCATAAATGAGCAAGCAACTAAAATTGAAACATCACATAGAACTTAAAATGCTAAAACATCCATCAAAATGAGATAGGTACACAACTCTGTCGATGAAATCCAATATCTTATATATATATATATATATATATATATATATATATATATATATATATATATATCTCAATGTGTCATAGTATATATACAAAATTTGGGATCCAAAATCTGAATATCTTTCTCAAAAATATATGGAGTATAATTAGAATTTTCAAAACTATCAAAATTAGCCTATGACTGACTAACACCGTCTATAGCTAGTGGTGGCCCTGGTGGTGGAACCCGTCTCCTATCTGGTAGATGTATTGTACCCTCTGATCTACCTATCCACTCTAAATAGTTAGGAAGTCCCTTCCTTAGTGGTACCACACCCCTATAGGCAATATAATAATATGCGACTCATGTGCCATGATGCAACACCTCTCACCTAGTAGCATCTCACTCACTATAAAAATCCTCTAGTTGTGCTTGCTCATCCACAAGCTACTGATCCCATATTGCGATGGTGATTCATGCTACTTGTAACTTAGCCTCTAGAGCCTAGATCATGCCATCTTAGTCATCACCTACCTTGGTTGGCTACTCTGCATTTGCTTCCACCCATAATGCTTGTCATTGCTTCAGTGGCACCTCCTCCTCCTCCACCACCTCCCTAGTGGCCTGTTCCCATGTCTACCTCCTCCCACATCAGGAACCCTCCCTAACCTCCATCTATCTCCCTTCTCCACCTCCACCTCCACCTCCACCTCTACCTCTACCTCCTCCATGTCCCCCTACTACATGTAGCACATCTTGCTCTATAAAACAAGGAAATGAATGTCCGTACATCTCATATAAATAGGATGGATCTACCCCTACATCAACTACATTTAGGTGATAATCCTAGGGAGTCTACACTAAGACTACTATCTCTTAGATGGCTATTTGATAATCTAGCATAGGTAACGATCCTTGTGCCTCATCTGAGTGAAAACAAGCATAGGTGGTAGTCTCTATTAAGACCACTCAGCACTATACAAACTGATGCCATGCCTAGCTGATCACAAATCTCTTCACTATCTCTGTGTGCCTACCCACTAATGGTCTACTATAGTGTATATACTCCAGCTTCTAGGCATCTAACCATTTATGGCACTCTCAATAGGGCCACCATGTAAAAGCTATCAGCTTATCAAAAATGCACTAGTAATAAGTGACATCCCCACTATGAGTCTACGGGACAAATCCTTTGTATCCAAAAATATATGGCTAGCTCCACTCTCATGGTTGCACTCATGGTTGGATCACAGCAATGTGCTCCCATGCCTAGATTTGTGCTGGTACTACTCCACATGCCTAGGAGTAACCCTCATGGTACACTATCTCATATAGCTCATGATATATATCTACTAGAATAGCTAGCCCCCATGTCATCTTGCAAGGTTGCACAATCAAGTTTGCTACTAGTCTACCCCATCCCAATGGGAAGCCCTTCTAGCCCTTGTTAGTCACTAACTCTTGATCAATTAGAGATCATAATAAACATGGTAGGTAGTTATCACTTCTATACTCATCAATGAGTTATTCCCAACTCAAATGACATTCTAAGATGGTGATATCATGAAATAGTCATTGGATCAATGTCTATCCCTCTATCGGGGTCTTATCATGGTACACCTATGACATATCACCAAACTTAACATCAATATATCTCACATTAATATCATAACTTGCAAACATGATAGAGCAACCAAACATACAAATCACTAGATCACCATAGAAAGGTACTTAGAGGATGTGATATACATCCTCTAATGTGATCGAGGCCTCTTCAGTCAGTAGATGGAATGTGTTATGCTCACTATGCCACCGCTCAGTTAGTATAGTCAACAAGATATAGTGATAATCTCATCATCTCTTAGATACTGAACAACATGCAACCCCACCACTTTAGGGGCTCAGATGAGAAGCGTTGGAAACACTTCCTGCAACACAAGACATGTAGACATTAGTAACACATCAAAAACATGATCAAAACACACAATTCAATGAAAAAATGCTTCCAAACAAGCTATGCAACATTTCTTTCTATACATAGGAAATATAAAATGCTGATTACTTATCATGTGATACTTTTTCATATACCGATGCAATAAATTTTTGTTGTGCGACATTTCACATTGACTCATGCAAAAAATGGGTATGTCCTTGACAACAAACTTTAGACTACTTGCATGAAGTATAGTGTGATATTTTATAAAGTAGTCCAATGATACTTTTTAAAATATCGCATGATATTCTACATTTTACTTCCTAAATGTGCAAGAAAAGGTCAAAAAAGCTCAAAAACATGGTAAAAAAGTGTAAACTTACTAGTGCCATGTATTGGTATGGCCAGTTGTGCAACCGACTACACTCGAAATGGTGTCGATTGGTTGAAATGCCTTCTAATGCTATTTTCTCTCTCCATAGTACTCTAAGCTCTCCAAATTCACAAAAGACAAACTGAATTTGAAAATGACACTTGGACCCTTTTTATAGCCTCTGACCTCATTTTGACCTAATTTTCAAACTCCTCAAAATTTCACAAAAATTGCACCCCTAAATAATTTCAACATTCTAGATCCATTTATGGGATTAGAATCAAAATTTGAGTTCATCTTGATAGTCAAAATTGCATTTTAAAATTATACCTTCTTTTGAGTTGTTAGCTGATCTTCTAAGGTCTAATCTCTAAATCACCACTATGACATCTTCATTTCTTCATGTCTACATCACTTCTAGATTTCATATCTACTTCAATCACCTCTTCATGCCTAAAATCACTTTTATACTCAATTCAACCTATTTTTCATGCTTTATCATTCATGGTCAACTATGGTCAAACTAGGGTATTATATCACTACTTTATGGTCACTCTTTGGTCCTAATCATCTCTCTATCACCTTGGACATTGCTATATATTTATTTTCTCATATCTAGCTCATTTTTGTATTCCCCTTACCTCATTTCAATTTTGATCCCAAGGGGGGTAGAAATATTCTATCATCGCTTGCAGGACTATTTATTTCTCTAGAGCATATGATTGATCTTTTCATTTTCTCTTAATCTATCTTCTTTTCTAGGTGTTAACATTCTTCTTGAATTTTGACATCGTTCTTTTCTAGTGTTCAATACTATCACTATTAGGTTGTACATTCATAATTTTCTATCTCATTTTGCATTCCATTCTTCGAAATTAGATATCTATATCTATTTTTTGCATACATGGCTTTTGTTTTCTTTGATGTAATATCTTCCTAGATCAATCACAAATTAGTTAAAGAGGGGCAAATGTAATCACCTAAAAATTTTCATCTAGACTATTAGCCCCCTTCTCAATATTTTGGCTAATTTAATTAATCATTTACCTAGACAAAATTGCTAATAATCAATTAATTTTATTATAACCTATAGTTTGACCATGCTATCCTAAGTTCATTATTTTGTTAAAATAACATGTCCCCTTTTAATTAAATAAAAGACCCCATTCTTCTAACCCCCTTAAAGTGCACACATAAAGTCCTTTTTCTATTTTTAGAATTAAAAGAAAAGGCTTTGTGACTTTTGTCTTATATGAGAAGTCAACTTGTACTTTATTGGTTTACTTGTGTGCGCACATGGATCCCTCCCATTTTTGAACTCCACCATTGATTTTCCATCATCTGGACTTTGATCTCTACCGCCCGTATGACTTTAAAAGAGAGAGAGCTTTCCCCCTCAAAGGATCCACACTCATGAGTATTGTTATGTTGTAGGTTTACTATTTGAATTCTTGAGAGATTTTGTGGAGAACTTCCATTTTCTCATCTACATTCTCTCATCCATAGAATTTTAGCATAGTTGCATGATAGATTAGTTTCCTTTTACTATGACCTAACTCACATAGCTTAATAGTTGGACTTGTAACACTCTCATTCATTCTTAGTATAGCTGCATTTTGCATACTCGTTCTAGTTTAGTATCCATTTGCATTGCATCCTTGAGGCATCTTTGTAGACATTTGCACTCTTGCATCTCATCTCTAATAGAACATCACATTGCATGGTTTAATAGAAACAAGAGCATTCCTAAGGATAAAATGAGAGCCCTTATATTTAAATCATACTCTCTTGCACTCCATGTATAGGCATCTCTAAGCCAACATCCAAGCATTTCAAGCTCATGGAATCACTTGGAAAGAATGGCTTAGGGTCTGACATATTTATAGTGTATAGTTTTATTGTGTTGGATACAATCATTCAATTGTGTTTTGTCTTTGATGTTACACAAATGTCATATCAATCAGTAGACAGAGTCTACAGAGCTCAATTGTTTAGCAAAGAAAATTCTAGAGTCTACCAAGAATTTTTGGAAATTACTCTGTGGAAATAGTTTGTACCGAGCTCACTTAGGCATTGAAGGATTTTGTGGTAGAAGTTAGTGGCAACCGAGCTCACAAGGTTAGCTAAGGAAAGTCAATATTTACCGAGTTCACTCGATCTCCAAAGTATTTGGTAGAGTTTGCAATGTTCACTGAGCTTCAGTTGGTTAACACTAGAAATCATTTCTAGAGTAGTGTTTACCAAGCAGGTTTGGCCAATGAAGGATTTCATTGTTTTGAGAAATAAAGCTTAATTTTTTTTATGTAATAATTCTAGCCAAATGAGGTAATGATTATTGATAAATGTAACTTATAAATGAGCCAAATTGACAATTTGTAAGGTATAACTAAAATTTCAAGTCATGAATTCTAAATTGTAATGAGTGAGCATGCAAGTGTGTTGATTATGTGAAGAAGAAAGTGTGAGAAAATTTTGAAGAAGGATCAAATATCCTTGAGGAGCAGCAAAGTTGTATTCAATTAAAGAGGATCTAGTGAAGAAAAATAGAGATATATATCAGCAATTTAGTTGCATCTCATTCAGGTCAACTCATTGTTACTTTCTCACCATTATAACAGTGATTTCTAAATCTCTTAATAGAGTTGGTTTAACAACCATTTTGTAAATCCTCTAACAAGGTGATAATTCTATTGAATTGTTGTAAAGTCCTCTAGCAAGACCACTCTTAATAGGGTGACTAAATCCTCTAACAAGGTCACACCCAACAATGTGTTTTGTAACCTTTAACAGGGTTAGCTCCTAACAGGGCTCACTTTATAAGAGTGAAAATTAGTAGCTAGTTACTTGATAGTTTTTTCCATATCGGGTTTTCACATTAAATATGGTGTCTCTTGTGTTCATGTTTTTTCTTTATGGTTGCATGTTAATCACTATGAATGTTTAAGTTCTATTAAAGATAACATACACTAGATCTACCGAGTTACAACATTTTTCTGTGTGGTTAACTAGTGACAACAATAACTAGTTCATAAGACATCTAAGGGATCTATGGATTTATTTTGTGGTAATTGATTCACCAACCCCCCTCTCAGTTACTCCATCCATATTTCCAACAATTGGTATCAGATCTTTTGGTTCTTGTAAGAGGGATTTCAAGGATCTATGCTAAAGATCAGGATGTCTTACAAGAGGGAAATTCCAAGGCTTAATAGGGATAACTTTTCAGCATGAAAAGGTCTCATGAGACTCCATCTGGCTTCCATTAGAGATATAGGATTGAAATATCTTGATGAAGAATACACGACTCCTTTTGGTACATTATCTATTAATGAAATTGCTAAGAAGAAGACTCATAACACTATGATGATAGACATTGCATCAACCCTAAGCTATGAAGAATTTGATGATATCAAGGACTACAAAATTGCCTTCACTATGTGGAACAAGCTAAAATATATCTATGGAGGTGATGCCAATGTGAGAAGGGCCAAAGAAAAAATGCTAAGAGGAAAATTTGATTAGATGAGGATGAGAGAGGATGAAAACATTGCCAAGTATGTTGAAAGAGTCAAAGCAGGCGTCAGTGCAATCAAGGATTCTGGAGGAGATATCAAAGAAGAAATGGTTTTAAGTAAAGTTCTTAGAACATTTCTTTCCATTTATGCAATTAGAGTTTCTACAATTTAGGAAAGAAGATGTGAAGAAAATCATAAGATAAATATGGAGGCCATAGTAGGAAGATTGATTGCATTTGAGCTAGATAACTATGACAATTATATTCCAACTTCCAAGAATATTAAATTAACATTTGAAGCCAAGCTTTCACTCAAAGAAAAATGCAAAAAGATAAAGGATTCTTAGTTAGAAAGTGAAGAAGAATCAGAAGAGATTTCTGACAGTGATCTTGAGGTGGTTGAAACATTATAGAGGCAAAGAAAAATACAAAGGTAAGGTTCCTCTAATCTTTTTTTCATATGAGAAAATTGGTCATATTTCTACTGGGTGTCCAAACAAGCAAACCAAGGATGAGAAGAAAGGTCACAAGTTTAATGGCAAGAAAGACTTCAAATCATTCAAGGACAAAGGTAAGAAAACATATTTCATGGCTAAGGATTCTAAGGATTCTGACAATAGTGAAGATGAAATTGTTTACATTGCTATGAAAGATGAATCTAATAATGATGAGGAAGATACGATGACACTTATCTCTCATGTAAGAAAAAATGATATATGGATAATAGAAAATGGTTGTTCACATCATATGACTAGTGACAAACCAAAGTTTGAACATTTTGAAGACTATGATGGTGGTAGTGTGAGGTTTGGTAATAGTGAACCTTGTTGCATAAAAGGAAGAGGAATAATCTTACTAACCAAAGAGCTTGTATGTGATAATCCCTATTGAGTTGAAGGACTAAAGAAAAATCTATTGAGTGTGGCATAGCTAATCAATATTGGATTCAAGGTGGAATTTGTGCATGGAAAAACAAGACTGCTAGATGACAAAGGAAAGTTGATTGGATCAGACATACAAACAAAAGATAACTTGTTTTATCTTGAACTTGGTGAATGCTCACATTTTATTGCTAAATTTGAAGAAAGTTTCTTATGGCACAGAAGGTTATGTCATGTGAATTTTGATAACCTAGTGAAAATAAGAAAATTTAGGAAAGTAAGAGGCATTCCTAGTATAAAGAAACCTAATGTTGGTCTATGCAAGAATTGTCAGATTGGTAAGATGGGAAAGACTAACTTTAAAAGTAAAAACTATTAGCTTGAAGAAATTTTTGAAATTGTGCATACTAATTTGTGTGGACCTATTGGAATTAAGAGCTATACTAGAAAAAATTTCTTCATTCTTTTTGTTGATGATTACTCTAGAATGATGACTATCACATATCTAAGAGAGAAACTAGAAGCATTTGAGAAGTTCAAATGGTATTTGGCTAGAGTAGAGAAGGAAACAAGGAAAATACTAAAATGCTTGAGATCAGACAGAGATAGTGAATTCATCTCCCATGAATTCAATAACTTTGGCATTGAAAGAGGAATCAAAAGATAGGTGTCAGCTTCTGGAACTCTCAAGTAAAATGGAATAGCTAAAACAAGGAATAGATCTATCATGGATTGTGCAAGAACTCTAATGATTGAAAAGAACATTGCTATCAAATACTATAAGGAAGCTATCAACATAGTAGTTCATACCTTGAACTGAGTATAGTTGAAGGACTCATTCAAAACCTCCTATGAGTTATGCTATGGCTATAAACCCAATGTAAGTTACCTAAAAGAATTTGGAAGTAAATGTTCCATTTTAAAATAATCTAGAAAAGGAAAATTTGATGTGAAGGGTGATCAAGGCATATTTTTGGGAATTCTTGCAAGAGTAAGGCATATAGATGTTTGAATTTGTCTACTCACAAAATCATAGAAAGTGCACACGTGAAAGTTGATGAGTTTGCAAAAAGGACTAAGGAAGAAAGCAAAAAGGAACCAAAAGATTATAGGAGATTTTTATCATTGAACCTAATACATTGCTAGATACATCTATTAATCAAGTAACTTCTACTCCCAAGTCTTCAATCACTGAGTTACAATAAGTTCAAACCAAGTTGCAGGAACCTAAGTCACATTCAGATGCTATTGAGCTAGAGCAACTAGAACTTAAAGTTGAAGTTCAAGATGATGAAAATGTAATTCATTCAAGAGGCAAGGAACTTGTATTGGCCAAGTATGTTAGAAGACATCATGTACCAAATCAAATTATTGGAGACAAATTTGAAGATACTATGATAAGAAGTAAGCTAAAAGGTACTTATTTACTTGCTAATTTTGAACCTAGAAATGTCAAAGATGCATTGGAAAATGAAAGTTGGATTGAGGCTATGAATGAAGAGATAGAAAAAATAGAGAAGAACAAAACATGGACTCTTGTACCCAGGCCTAAAGATAAAAATGTGATTGGAACTAAGTGGGCATTTAGAAATAAGTTGAATGAAGATGGTAAGGTATAAAGGAACAAAGCTAGACTAGTATGTAAAGGCTACTCTCAAGAAGAAGCAATAGACTATGGAGAGACTTCTGCTCCTATTGGAAGACTAGAAGGTGTTAGGACCTTACTTGCATATGCTACATACAATGGATTTAAGATATATTAGATGGATGTCAAATCAACATTTCTCAATAGTATTCTAGATGAAGAAGTCTACATTGAGAAACTTGAAGGTTCTATTGATCCAAAAAAGAAGGAAATGGTCTACAAATTACACAAAGCATTGTATTGTTTGAAACAAGCCCCTAGAGCATTGTATGAAAGATTGCATAACTATCTTATTCAGATTGGTTTTCAAAGAACTAATGATAACTATAGCTTGTATATCAAGAAAGGGCCAGATAACAAGATTTTTTTGGTAGAAATATTTATGGATGATACTTTGTTTATAGGGAATGCTGATCTATGCAAATAATTTTTAGAGCAAATGAACAAGAAATTTGAGATGTAAATGTTTGGTGAGATTAAATTCTTTGTTGGTCCTCACATTCAGTAAAGTAAGAATGGTATCTACATTACTCAGTCTAAATACATCAAGGAGATACTCAAGAAGTTTGGTAGGGAAGATTGTAAACTAGTTGGAACTCTCGTGTGTACTAGACTAAAGCTTACTAAGGATGATGAATCAAAAGAGGTAGATCAGACCTTATATAGATTAATGATTGGAAAATTGTAGTATGTAGTTCATAAAAGGCCTGATATTGCTCTTGTAGTTGGTATGGTGGCAAGATTTTTAGCAAAACCTAGAGAAATTCACATGATGGCAATCAAGAGGATCTTGAGATACTTGAAAGGCACTAAAGATTATGGATTGTGGTACAAATTTGGAGGTAATCTGGACTTGAAAGTGTTTAATGACGCTAATTGGGTAGGAAACATTGATGATAGAAAAAGTACAAGTGGTGGAGCATTCTTTCTTGGAAAGAGGTTTGTATCTTGGACAAGTAAAAATAAAAATTGTACATCCCAATCTACAATAGAAGTAGAGTATGTTGCTATAGCAGTAAATTGTTCTAATATTGTTTGGTTCAAACAATTGTTGGAAGGCATGAAGGTTGAGATCAAATAACCAATTGTTATTTTTTGTGATAATACAAGTGCAATCAACATATCAAAGAATCTAGTAATGCATTCCAAAACCAAGCACATTGCAATAAAGTATCACTTTATTAGAGAATTGGTGTAGGATAAGGAGATTAGATCGGAATATCTCCATACAAAAGAACAAATTGCTGACATATTCATCAAGCCACTACCTAAGGATGCATTCTTGTATCTAAGAGGTAAGTTAGGGGTCATTGCTCTATCTAAAGCTCACTAAAATAAAGTTTTAGTGATGCATCAACAAGAACCAAGTTGAAGATCTTTCAGTTGATGCAACATAGTCATGGAAAAATTGCATATGAATCAGTACTTAAGGTACATTGTTACTCATTTGGTATGTCTTGTCAAAGAGGGAGAGTGTATTGTCATATCTTTCTAAAATGTGAATTTATTTGTGGAGAGTTTGTTGTTTGAAAAGAAGCTATGTAATTCCTTCATAGAGGGAGATTACTGCATTAGAGAAGTTTGTGGCATAAAATCTAAGAGGGAGAAATGTTCTGTTAGAAAAAAGACTTGTTCTCAAATTTCATTGTGCTATGACATGTTGTGTTGCCATCAATGACAAAAAGGGAGATTGTTGGATAAAATTGCTCAATTATGTGTTGTCTTTGATGTTACAAAAATGTCATATCAGTCAACAAACATATTCTACCAAGTTTAGTTAGTCAACAAAGAAAATTCCAGAGTCTACCAAGCATTCTTGGAAATTACTCTGTGGAAACAGTTTCTACTGAGCTCACTTGGGCATTGAAGGATTTTGTGGTAGAAATCAGTGGCAACTAAGCTCACAAGGTTAGCTAAGGAAAGTCAATGTTTATTGAGTTCACTTGGTCTCCAAAGTATTTTTTAGAGTTTATAGTATTCATTGAGCTTCAGTTGGCTAACACTAGAAATCATTTCTGGAGCAGTGTTTATCGAGTAGGGTTGACCAATGAAGGATTTCATTATTTTGAGAAATAAAGCTTTTTTTTTTTATGTAATAATTGTAGCTGACTGAGCTGATGATTATTGATAAATTTAACTTGTAAATGAGCTAACTTGACAATTTGTAAGGTATAAATAAAAGGTTGAGTTGTGAATTCTAAATTTTAATGAGCGAGCATGCAAGTGTCTTGATTGCGTGAAGAGGAAAGTGTGAGCAAATTTTGAAGAAGGATCAAATATCCTTGAGGAGTAGCAAAGTTGTATTCGATCAAAGAGGATATAGTGAAGTAGAACATAGATTTGTATCAACAATTTAGTTGCATCTTATTCAGATCAACTCATTGTTACTTTCTCACCATTGTAGTAGTGATTTCTAAATCTCTTAACAGAGTTGGTTTAACAACCATTTTGTAAATCATCTAACAAGGTGATAGTTCTATTGAATTGTTCTAAAGTCCTCCAACATGGACACTCCTAACAGGGTGACTAAATCCTCTAACAAGGTCACACCTAATAGTGTGTTTTGTAACCTTTAATAGGGTTGGTTCCTAATAAGGCTCACTTCAAAAGAGTGAAGATTAGCAGCTAGTTACTTGGTAATTTTTCCCATATTGATTTTCCACATTAAATCTGTTGTCTCTTGTGTCCATGTTATTTCTTTATGGTTGCATGTTAATCACTATGAATGTTTAAGTTCTATTAAAGATAACATACACTACATCTACCAAGTTACAACATTTTTCTGTGTGGTTACCAAGTGATAGCAGTAACTAGTTTATAAGATATCTAAGGGATCTATGGATTTATTTTGTGGTAATTGATTCACCGCCCCCACACCCCCCCCCCTCATTTACACTATTAAATGTGACCTAGTTAAAGGATTTCATACTTCCTGTTAGGATTGAGCCTTGTTAGAAGACTTTAGATCATTCACTTGGAATGTCACCTAGTTAAAGGATTTATAAATGGTTGTTAGGTCAATCTTAATCCAAAGGATTTACCCTAAACTGATACAATGGTTAGAGAGTAACAATAAGACTTGATCTGATAACAACTTACAACTTCATTTGCAAATTATAGATCTTTGTTTTAGTCTTCCATTATATTTGGCTTTCACACTCTTCAACTTTGAGAGCTTATTCACCCTTCAAGCATCTATATCCTTAAGCCTTCTTTCTTTGCTTTCCATGTAGTCTCTTCTCTTAGGTCATTGAATGAAGCAAATACCCTAGACTCCTTGTCTTCCTTAGGTTCTCACACATGACAACCCTTGCTTCTGACCAACCATCTCTATAAATAGAGAATTAAGATTTTATTTTTTGTTTATCCTCCATCTTCCATTTTAGGGTTAGGTTAGATTAGGTAGGATTCAATGAATCTACCCTTGATTTCATTGCATTCCCTTCTAGAAACTTCTCCTTTAATCCTCTTTGAATTCATCTCAAAATGGTTCATCTTGAATTCTGTGCCACCAACTCATCAATCATATCTCTCACATAGTTCACACAATCCAAGAAAAATCAAACTTGTTAGCTTAGATTCATCAAATTCTTGATCTCTCATAATGCTAACACTCAACATTAATTGGCTTCTAATACTTGACACATGCTACATTGCTTAGCATCCACTATCAAAACACTTAGCACGAACTAAAGTTTACTAGTGCTTAGCATTAACTAAACTTTACTTAGCTTACACTAAAAGTGACTTTGTTCAGCTCTAACTAATTTTCTACTTGGCTTGCTCATAACTCAACCTTTCCTCTAGATTCCATTATTACCTCATTTGATCAAATGCTCTTTATTAATCAAACAAATAATAGTACTTAAATCATATAAGAAATTGTCTTACCAACAAGTAGCAAGTTTGACATCAGTGACGAAACAATAATTGAAACATATTTATCATACTTGTATCAATCTATTTTCAACAATCTCCCTCTTTGACATTGATGGAAAACCAAATTGTCCAAACTTAATTAGTATGACCAATCAAAATGCCAAAAAAAAATGATTCCTTGTATTGGAATCTCTCCCTCCATTAGCAACTTTCATCTTCTTAATAGGTTTCAAAATTATGTTCTAATAAATAGAAAATCAACTCATCCTTATGATTCCCTCTTGATCACTTCTTATATCTCCCTCAATATTATCACCCTCTTACTAGGTAGATGTAATTAGTAGATACACTTACTCTCTCAGTTCATTCTTTAGTATACTTTCTCCCTCTTTGACAAAAATGCTAAAGACTTTTCATCTTCATATGTAGATATGAATATTTTTAGTTTCTCCCTCAGTCACCTTGCTTGTTATTGATTTGTAGTTCTAGTTCTTTGATTACTTTAGGTAGCTCCTAAAGTAAGATCCATTGCATTGATGTGTAACATATGTTAATCAGCTTATTTAATGTAGAGCACTCCTCATGCTTCTTAGATAGCCTTTGATAGGGGTATCACCCATAGTTTACCTCTTAGATACTCATGAACATCCTTAGGTAGTTCTTTTGTGAATATATTAGCTATTTTCTCTATTGTGTTGACATATTCCATCTTCACCTCTTTATCTTGAATGAATTCTCTTAAGCAATGATACTTGATTGTAATATTCTTAGTCTTTTTATTTATAGCACTTATATTATCATAATAAAGTATCATAGGTTCAATGATTTCCTCCTTCATAATTTTGAGTAATTTTTTGATCCATACAATATTTGTACAATTTATCATAGTAGCAACATATTTAGCTTCAATAGTAGATTGAAAAATGTAGTTTTGTTTTCTGCTAGTCCATGTAACTAGCCTTTTGCCTAAGAAAAATTCTCTTCCACTGGTGCTCTTTTTGTCATTAATAATTTCCAATCCAATCAATATCAATATAGGCTCTCAATTCAAATTTCTCATTTTTCTTGTAATATATACCATACTCCTTTGTTCCTTTTAGATATCTCTTTATTTTCTTTACTACCATCAAGTGATTCTCCCTAGGATTATTAGATAATCTTGCAACTATCCCTATAGATAATGCAATATTAGGTCTTTTATGTACTACATATTGTAATTTACCAATCATAGACCTATATAGTGTTTGATTCACCTCAGTTGAATCATCATTCTTTGACAATTTATATCTTGTCACCATAGGTGTACTTATTAGCTTGGAATCTTCCAATCCAAAAAATTCATTATCTTCTTAACATACTTTGGCTAAGTGATGTATATACCACATTTCATCTGATATACTTGCAAACCCACAAAGAACTTGATCTCTCAAAACATAGACATCTCAAATTCTTGCTTCATTTCATTTGCAAAAGCATTACATAAAGTATCTTGATCTCCAAATATGATATCATCAACAAAAAATTCATATAACAAAATACCTTTGCATTTCTCTGTCTTCAAGTATAGCTTGTTATTATCATCGATCCTCTCATATCTAATCTTCACAAGATAATTATGAAGTCTCTCACACCATGCTTGATGAGCCTCTAAAAGGTCATTATTTTGGGAACCTTTTATCTTGTTTTTAGAAAATTATCCTATAGAAATATTTAATGACTCTATGGTTTAAGCAAAAGGACTTATTTTTTATGAAGATATTATATGTTAAGACATGAAGATTAAAGTATAGATAGTTCATATATGTTGTATTTTCTTGAATCTATGGACTTCTATAGTTTAATGAAGGAATATTACATGTTGATAAATGTTTCCTCATCCATGCTATGTTTGGGTACATTCCTTCGAGTAGCCATAGGATTTGCAAAGAGTGATAGTTTGAACATTATACTTTTTTTAACATTGATGATGAAATGGATATATATGTATGTGGAATTTGTTGTGTTCAATGTTTTGTGGGTACTTGCCACACATATTCAAAGTCATCATTTCAATGCTAAGTCAAAGCTGACCAAATTGATGAATCACTATAACAAGTAGATTAATGTGTGATTTTTGTTATGGCAATACATGAATATAACTTCATTAACATACTATATTCTTAGAGAAGTTAAATCTCAATCAATGATATTTCTATTATAAACTTTATGATCTATAATTGATCCTCATTGATGGAGTGTTAATAGAAGTAGGAATTTGTTATAGTTTTCCTTCAAAATAATGCCCACTATAGCTTTGAAAGAAGTTTTTACCAAGAGGAAGATAGAATAGATTGTTTGTTCATATCAATAGTGCATAATCATATTTTTAATCAGATGTAATCTCTTACTATGAATGAATAGCATACAAAGTTCAAGTTTCCACTTTTTTCTTGATCATCTTTTTTGTTCACTCGTCCAAGGGGGCCCACTTGGTGAGTGAACTATTTTGTTAGAATAGATTACATTTATTTGTTTGTTTCTTTGCAAAGTAGACTTTTTTTGTTCTTGTAGTCATTGATAATAGAATCATTGAACTATTCCTATAGCATAGGTCCATAGATAGATTTATTGTTTGTAGCATTACTCTAAACTTAAGATAAGATGTTATTTCAATTCATAGCTTAGTTTCCTTCAAGATTCCTTTTTTGTTTTAGTTGTAATGACTTAAAGAGGAATTAGAGAATATACTTTGTAGTCACCCTCTCAAGCTTACGCTACTAGGTTGACAAAATAAAATAAAGTTAGTATGGTATTCTTAGGAAAACACATAATTTTGTCTAATCATGAAGTTAATGAGAAAGGATGTCCAATCCTTTGTTATTGAGGTGTTTAGTTGACTAAACATTTTTGGTGTCATTTCCAAGGAAGGTGCCAATATAATTCAAACTTGAAGTCATTATGTTATTCTAGATTTCACATTATTTTTCATGTATAGAAAAAGAGACCCCTTTGAGACATTTCTTCCCCATAATATTTAGGAAGACATTTTTAATCCTAAACCTCAAGAACCTCATAGTGAGAACTAAGAAGAACCTTTTGAAAATCCATTCACTGCTGCTCAAGAATGAATACCCTCATCCTATGATGAATCCTTGCATTTGAATGATCTCTTTTTTGAAATTGAATACCGAGGTAATCCACTTGCCCTTGTCATCTATCAAGCTCCACTGCCAGCACCCCCTCTAGGAATGGCTTAACCTTAGCCTTAACCAACATTTTATTTTCCTATCCCTCCTCAACAAGGTAACAAAAATTTGAAGAATATATCTATTGCTGCACTTCCCAAGTTTTATGGCTTGATCAATGAAGATCCTAAAACCTTTCTCTTTGAGTTTGACATACTATGTAGAAGTTATGACTATATAATTGATGCCAACAAATTGAAGATGTTTCCTTCTACCCTCAAAGAAGCTTCTCTAAGATGGTTCATGGGGTTGGGTGCCAATGTTGTAGCAAATTGACCTACAATGAGAAATTTATTTCTCACAAAGTATAAAAAATATTTTTAGGTTCAAGATTTAAAAGGGGATAACATCTTCAAAATGTCCCAAAAGGATGATGAAACATTGGAAGCTTATGTTTTCTAGTTTATGTTCAACCTACAACATAACACATAACATCAATTGAATTGAATCAAAGAAGCATTTTTTTTTAGAGACATAAATGATGGGAGCATTAAAGCTCTACATCTTATGGTAGGAGGGGATATCTCTCAAAAGACTTAGAATGATATATAGAGTATATGCCTGAATTATTCCAAAGCTACTATGAAGAAAGGCAGGGGACTTAGAGACCTACTGCATAAGTCCAATGGTAGTTCAGGAGTATCCAAGATGGAATTATCTAATTTTCTATTAGATTTCAAGCAAGGCATCATTAACAATGTAGCCACTTAGTTAGACACCATGTATGCTAGAAGAAAGAAAGATGAAGCTAATATCATGTTGACTCAATGCTATCCACATTATAGAGAAAAGAAAAGACAATTTAGATGCAAGTCTATTGCAAGTGTAGAGACACAACCAATGCCAACTAAGTTCAAAGTCATTGATAAAAATGGAGAAGTACTTTATATCACTCAAAGAAGGCCATGGGCTCAAAGAAAAGGTGTGTCACAAGATCCTGTTCAAAGTTATAATAATAATAATCAATGGGAAAATTTTCAAAATACTATTTATAGTGGAAACAATAGTGGGAAACAACCTCAGTAAGGTTAGCAACAGCCTCAGCAAGGTTGCTAACAACCTCAAAATTGGAATACCCAATCTAGTTAGAAAACCTTATTATCACCACCTCAACAACAAGCTTTAATGTCTCTAGTAGTCACTAATACTCCTTCTAAGTAGACCCAACTACTAGTTTAACGTAATTCTAATTTGAACAGTACTAAATAGCAGGTTTGACAACAAAGCTATGTCATCTCATTGAATGATATTTATTTAAGGTTAGACACCACTCTTCCTATACTCCAAAAGCCTATAATAACTGAAGTTGAAGATCCTCCAACTGAGCATATAGATGAGTCAAATCAGTAGACCTCTCTTATAGCCAAAGAACCTCCATTTCCCCATAGGTTGATAGAACAAATCCAACCTACAAAGAACCATGTAGTCATTAATTTTCTTTATTAGTTGAAGTAGATGACATTAAATATTCTATGGTTGGATTCTACTAGAGAAGTTCTTGCATATACTAAAGCTATTAAGGAAGCATGCATTAAGCATCTAGGAAGGAAGAAGAAGGACCCAAAAACCATTCATGTCCTAGGATAGTTGTCTAATTTAATGCTAGAGAAATTAATTGTACCTAAATACTCAAACCCTAGGAGTCCTATAGTTATAGTCACTACTCATGGGATCCAAATTCAGAATGCTTTGGTTGACTTAGGAATATCTATTAAATGTTGGAATTATAATAGGAAAGGTAAACTTCTAAGAGGGGGTTTAATCAATAGTTTAAACTTGGACCCATAAAACTTTCACCAAATATATATCTCATGCATTCAATGGGTAAATTAAAATAACATGTAAAGTATATACATTTAAATCATATAAACATGTAAGCATTCACACACATAACACCATATGTGATTAGCTAGAAACCCTCCAAGTGAGAAGGTAAAACTAGAGTGGGGATGACACCCACAAATCTTTACTGCTACAATAATAAAATGTATGCAATGAAGGTTACAATGTTTTGACCATGAAACATGATCTACCCTATGAAACGTTTTCCCTATTAAAGGCTTACAAATACTATTAGGTCTCACCTTGTTAGAGTATTTCAACACCCTATTAAAAGTGTGCCTGGTTGAAGGACTTTAACTTACAACTAAGTAAGCACCCTATTAAAGGATTTTAGATAGCTTGTTAGGACTACCTTGTTAAGATATTTGGCTTAATTCACCTATTAGAATGTCTTATCATAGATCCTATAGTTGGCACTTGCAATTCTAATAACAAGTCATCTCTAAATAATGTTTTCTTGATCCTTGTTGATTAGATTTGTCTTTGTTGTATCCTTTTCTCTATCCTCTATTTTAGTTTCACTTCATAACTTCTAAGTCACCATGAATGCTCTATTTGCACATGCAAAACTATCCTCTTCACTCCTTCAACACTCTTAGAAAGTTTAGGATTTTTTCCTCCTCAAGAAGACTTTGGTGGCTTAGGGTAAGGTATGAGTCTATGGTTGAGATTCATTCATTTTGCCACTTAATCCTTCCCATTTTTTGATTGGTTGCATGTAATTTGCATAGGGAATCCAACTAGAGATTCATTTTTATCTCCAAAATATTGTAATTCATCCTTAAGTTGGCTCAAAAATGGTTTACATAGTTTTTTATGTCATTACAAAAAAATATGTCAGAATTGTCTTACTTGACATCTAAAGTCTCTAATGCTCAGCATACACTAATCCTTCTACTATGAATCAACATCTATATTGCTTGGCATCCACTTTTTACTTGGCTCCTGAATCACTCAGCATGGTCTATCATCTCAACACTTGAGTGACTCAAACATGAGTGGCTTGACATTAATTGTGACTTGGCATGGTCTAATATTTACATGTTGTGCTTGACATGCATTACTAAATCGACATGAACTAAGTAAATAACTTAAGTGTGTTGACATTCACTTGTCAAAACCAATCTAAGATCAAAAATCTCACCCTTTGACATGAGTGTCAAAAACACTTGAATATACATTAATATTCTTGGTCTCTCAAGCATAACATATCTCACCTCAGCTTATATACAAAACTTTAAAACATCAAAATTTTGTAATAATTTGTATACCTCAAAATTTGATAACTCCCCCTGAGTTGATAAGTTTGTTTTGTAACCAAAATTTTGTACTCCTTCTGAGTAAATGTGTCTCTACTAATGTACGTTGACTTCATGCTCTCTTTTTTTGATACTCTTTCATCTAATTTTTCTTGTTTCATTCTCCCACTTTTGCTCTATTATTCTCAAAAATATGTCTCCCTCTTTATCCTGTTCTCCCCCTTTCACTTTATTTCTCCACCAACTATATATATATATATATCTGCCCTAATGATATATCTCCTATATATTATAAATCTCCCCCTTTTTGACACTTAGGTTAATGGGCTATACTCTTATTGTGTGTTTGTCTAGAAAAGATTTATGGACATCCAATATTGTCTTGAGGGCTTCATCCTAGTTATCACATGAAATATCCAATGACTTGACTTGGATGGAAAGATCAACAACAAAGTGGACTAGACCTTCTACAGTAGAAATATTGGGGTATTTCTTTTGTAGAGTTTTGACATAGCTGAGGTCCTTGTGCAAACTTTCCATATGCGGGGTGAGGGTTGCTTGGATGCTAGTCAGTTTGGCTTTTATGTTAGCCTCATCTATTGTTAATATATCTAATTGAATCTATGTTTGAAGTAATGTCCTAAGATTCTTCTCACTCTAAGCTGGATTGATTGCTAGATTTGCACTTGATGTAATAATTCAGCTCCCTAAACTTAGAATGTGACTTCTGGTCTCTTGGGTGAAGAGTAATGGGTTGCACAAATTTAGTGTACAATGAGAATATGTTATCAAGTACCTTCTTGACATCCTCAACTTTAGTTGCTAATGAAACTTGTGTGAGTGCTATGTCACTAGATACTTTCTCATTCACTTTATTTTGGAACTTCTTTTCTAACCATTCTAATAATTTGGCATTAGTACCAAGGTCTTCATTACTAACCTTTTCCACTATATCTATCAATTGTTCCATTAGTGGCCTAGCCTCTTCAAGAGTTGGCAAACTAAATGCATCTAGAAAGATGTCCTTAATGTATTTTTAGTGTCTGCTTCTACCTATGTTCTCTACTAAGCATTTCTTGATGCTTTTTCCTTTTTTTTATAAGACCTATTTCAATATGCCTATTTTTTCTAATGTCATGGTATCATAATGATATTTGGGTTTGACAATTTCTTCATCAAGGCTTACATCTCGATATTGAATTAATTTTTTAGCCTTAGATGAACTTGGGCTTGGCACTAAGATTTGCAATGGAATAACTTTTGTGCTCAGCTTCTGAAGAGTATGACTAGATGGAGTGCCCAATAGTAGTAAGGTTACTAAAGCTTGGATGGTAGTTTGCTCCTTCAATTGTAGTGTCATTTTACTCTCTTTAGAATCTCCCTATTCTCCCATAGTGACTTGTCTTGCACCTTGTCCATGCGTTATAGGTGTAGATAAGTCTATCTAACCTGTTTCCTACTATCCTGCTATGGTGACTTGATCTTTTGTTGTCTCCTTCTCAACAATATCAATCTTCACAATTTTATCGACCTTGGTAGATGTAGCTTATGGAATTTGAACCAAAGTTGTACATTAGTGATTGAAGGGATGATAGAAGGTGGTTCTTGTGAATTCACATTTTCCCCTACAACATCAGTCACTGACTTTTGTAGTTCATCTACACTTACCAAAATTGGATTATCACAAAGTTTGGCCTACAGTGTAGACTAATCTAATATCTTCTTAAAATCTTCTTCAATAAGGTAATTGATGTTCTAAGTTGATAGATCAGAAACATCTTTGACAGTTATTATTTCAGTAGTCTCAATTGTGTCGTGCACACTCTATTCTTCTAGCTACTCAGGCTCAACTATTTCCTTGTTATCTACTTCCATTTCTATTCCTCCTCTATTAGTATTATCTTTGTCATCATCTTCTTCAACATTATCCTTGACCTCAAAAGGTCTAGGTTCTCCTTTCTTTATTGTGGTTAACCCATAAATCAATTTCCATATCTATATTGACTTTTTGACAACGTCCTCAATATTATTTTGTAAAATGCTAAAGGCTTTGTATTTAGGTGTGAACCTAACTACATACTTCCTTATAGCCTTAGCAATTTGCCCCTTAGTTAATTCAGGTATCACTTGGGCTAGTATGATCTCCTTAATTTGTCTTTCTAGATTTAGACAATAATGCCATTTTTGCTCAACTATATCATATAGACTCTTAAGTATAGATTTGGAAAATTCTAGTGGTATTTTCTTGAATTTTTATATCATGTCATATAGGGCCTCCTCCACTTGGTTTTTCTTCTCTTTACTTAATTTATCAAAATCAACATGACTGAATCTTGATAGATCTGCATTATTATTAATATTTTTCACATAAATTTTCAAGATCAAAAAGAGGGTTGTGACTCACCACCTTAAATTGGCTATTGTCATCTGACTCTATTTTCTCCTCTTCAGAATTTGGTTGTGTAACATACTTCCTTCTTTGTCTCTTCTACTCTTGACCTCCTTTCTCTACTTGTTTGGTCTTTTCCTTGGCCTTTTGTGTAGTTGTATGTGTGTTGGCTCTTGTTGTAGGTGTAGTGGGTTTTGGATGACTTGGTTTAGCATTTTTCTTAGTCCTTGCCATAGGTTGTGCCTTGGCCTTCCTCTTCTTTGGATTAGTAGGAGTAGGTGCTTCCTCAACTTTTTCTCCCTTGGCACCTTTAGTCTTCTCCTCTTCTTGATCTTCTCCCATACCCTATATCAATGCTAGAGGTTCTTGTGTTTGGGTTTCTTCTTCCTCTTCATCCTCTTCTTCTTCTTCTTCATCCTCAATGCCCTCTCCAAATTTGGCTTTAAGATTCTTCACTATCTTTTCCTTTTTCTTCAGAGCTGAAGCAGTCTTCAAATCCATGGTAATTTTGGACTTTACCATCTCATAGTTTCCAAAAACTTTTACAGTTTTATCTACCTCTTCTACTAGTAGAGTTGTTATAGCTATAGAGGCTTCATCCACATTTATCTCATAGCCTAAGGGTCTCAACCATCTTACCCTTCATGTGGAAGCTTGTACAAATGTATAATTAGAATGCACAAGAAACCATACATCACTATAGTGTTTCTCAAATAAGGACACTGGTATCCTTAGTCTTTCCTTCATAAACTTCTTGAAATCTTCAAAGTAACTAGTCATCAAAGATTCAAAAATCTCTCCTAATTGCTCAACATACTCACCAATTTGTATAGCTATTGATCTATTTGTTTTCCATCCCATAGTACCAAATGAGGGGAATGTGTTCTACACATAAAAGAATATATAAATCAATATAGAGCCAAATTTTTACTATACACTTTTAGTTTTCCTGATTGCTAAATGGTTCTCCATTAGTTGTTGTAATTGTAGCTTTGCTAGATCATATGTATGACCTTTCTTGATAATCTTGTCCACAGTTATACAAGGCATGCTATTCAATCTACTAGATTGATAGAACTTGTGTGATATTACCCTTACAAAAAAGTTTATTACAGGATCAATGATTGTGTCTATTGTCATGCCACTTTTGTTCAAGACAGCTCCAGTATTCTTTTCAATCACTTCCTTTGAATCACTTCTTAGTGTCTTAGGCCAATCTAGGGTTGGGTAACCAGTAACCCTATGGATTATTCTCTTAGTAATTTTAATAGGACCATTGTAGATCCATAATGAACTATGATGAATTTGGCTAAGCACTATTTTGATCCATTCTATCTTAAACACATTTGGAAAATCTAGGGCTCATGTTAATGCCTTTCTCTCAATGATTTTGAACTCTTCTTTCAAAATAACATTTTCAAAAATTTTGTTTTATGCTTCCTTGATTTCTAAATCACCAATGCTACCAATCTTGTAGCTATAGCATTTTCTTGCATCTTGCACCATTATTACATTTGGCAGAATCATTGACAATGTGCCATAAGGGTATTTCTTATAAGAAATTTTGGGAATAGCTTTGAAAAAAGGCTGCTTGACTTCATTACTTACTAATTGAATGTTCAAAACTTCCTTTCCCTCTACATTCTTCAAATTAGATGCCATTGTGTGAAACTAGGGTTTATGAAAATTAAAACAATGTAGCTTAGCTCTTGATAAATACCTTGTGATATCTAATAAATTGATGTGAGATTGCTATTAGAATCTTCTCCAACTACTTGGAATGAATTTCTAGATTGCCTTCTATTTTTCTTGCTCTTTGTCAAATTTGAAATGATGAAAAATGAGCTAAAATTGATCAAATACCCTTTGAAAACCTTGCAATTAATGTTGAGTGCTTATAGAGTTGTAAGCTTGGCATCAAACAATTTTAGGATCACTCGACATCCATTTACATTTCCTTAATAATGACTATGAGCTTGGCATCAACTTAGTTAGACTGCTAGCTTGGCATCTTCAACAGACATAGTAAATATTTCATGCTCAGCAACAACATGAAAAACTTAAAGATTTATCTTGAATTTCTAACAACGTCTTACATATTTATTTATGCTAATATAGTCCTTTCAGTACTATCCCCTTTAGGAACTGATGTATGATATAGCCTTTAAATATCAATCCTACATACCTTTTTATTGCTTAGTTTGATGAAGTGTGATCACTTGACCCATTGGGTGAAGTGATCCCTTCTCCATTTGATGTGCTACAATCATCCTTTCTCTTCCATGCCTTCTTCATCTCATCTCTGATGTGTTCAATAATTGCCTTTCCTTTTCCTTTATCAAATTCACAACTTGGTGCCTTTAAATTTGTTGGGCGATACCTACTAATGTGATCAGTCTTCAAATAGCTAAAACATGTGGTTTGACTCAACCACCTTTTATCATTACCACTGAACTATGTCCTTATACAATTTTCAAGAACATGTCCATATGCTTGACAATAATGAAAACTATATCTTTTATTATAATCCTAGTTATAAGAGTTGTCATTATTCCCTGCCTTTGTTTGCCTATTTGATGACCACATGGGTTTCGATCTACATTCAAAAGCTCTATGTCCATACTTCTAAGAGTTGTAGCATTATCCATCAAATCTTTGTGTATGCATGCTCTTTATTTTGCATTCATGTTCTTGATGACCTTTCTTGTTGCACTTTTGACAGTTAAGCATGTTCTTAGGCTTGACATTTTGATTTATAGTCTTGCTCCTACACACATTAGTAGTATGTCCTATCTTACCACAATTATGGCAAATAGGTTTGGAGTTCTTACCTTTTTTGTTCCTTTCTTCTACTTTTTTTGATGATTTTCCTTCTTTACTGTTTGTATCTCCCAGTCTAGATGTATCATTATTGTATCTAGGGGATCTAAATAATTGTTTAAAGCATTTTATGGCTTCATTTGACTTGTTGAAAATTTTAGCAAATTCCTTTTCTCTCATTAGGTCACTTTGCAATTTTTCATTCTACAACTTCAATTTAGTTATCTCAATGTCCTTACATTTAACTCATAGTTTTCATTCATCATTTGATTTAGAGTATCCAATTGCATGTTGGAAATCTTGGTTAGTTTTGATGATTTATCTTCTAGTTTGTTGGCCAAATTCTTTTTTCTTCTTCAATCATGGCTTTGTCTTCCATAGCTTTTTTCTTTTGTTTAGTTACCTTACATAGCAGTATGGCTTGTGATTCTTGTTCTAACTTGAGATTTCTAATTTCCTTAGCTTGGACTCTATTCTTTTCTATTACATCTACAACTACTGCATCAAATTCATTTGAGTCTCCATCTACAAATAGTTTACTAGTGTCTATCTCTTTGTATTGTGTGTCATTCTCTACAATAGCAATTTCTTTGCTTCTCTTCAAAGAATTCTTGAGGCCTTATCTTGCTTGATTCAATTGATGTAGAATGAAATGTATTTTATTCTCTTGGTTCTCAATGGTATTTCCCAACTTGTAGACTTCTATTTCGAGATCTTTCCTCAAAGATGCAAAGCTTCTCTTTGAGAGAACAAGGTTCTGATACCAATTGTTGGAATTATAATAGGAAGGTAAACTTCTTGAGGGGGGGGTGTGAATTAATAGTTTAAACTTGGACCCATAAAAATTTCACCACATATCTATCTCATGCATTCAATGAGTAAATTGAAATAACATGTAAAGCATATACATCTAAATCATGTAAACATGTAAGCATTCACACACATAACACCAAATATGATTACCCAGAAACCCTCCTAGTGAGAAGGTAAAGCTAGGGTGGGGATGACACCCACAAATATTCACTACTATAGTAATGAAGTGTATCTAATGAAGGTTTCAATGTTTTGACCATGAAACATGATCTACACTATAAAAGGTCTTCCTTGTTAAAGGTTTATAAAGATTGTTATCTCGCCTTAGTAGAGGGTTGCAACACCCTATTAAAAGTGTGCCTGGTTAAAGGACTTTAACTTACAACTAAGTAAAAACCCTATTAAAGAATCTCATAGAGCTTGTTTGGACTACTTTGTTAAGAGATTTGACTAAAATCAGCTGTTAGAATGTCTCAACATAGATCCTATGGTTGGCACTTGCTTTCTTGATAATAGATCACCTCTAAACAATGTTTTCTTAATCCTTCTTGATCAAATGTCTCTTTGCTATATCCTTTTCTCTATCCTCTATTCTACTCTAGTTGATTCTACAATATACTTTTACTTTATAACTTCTATGTCACCATGAATGCTCTATTTGCACATGTAAAACTATCATCTTCACTCCTTCAATACTCATACAAATTTTAGGGTTTTGTCCTCCTTAAGAAGACTTTAGTGGCTTAGTGTTAGGTATGAATCTATGGCTGAGATTCATCCATTTTGCCACTTAATCCTTCCCATTTCTTGATTGGCTACATATAATTGCATAGGGAATCCAACTAGAGATTCATCCTTATCTCCAAAATATTATGATTCATCCTTAAGTCAGCTCAAAAATGGTTTACATAGTTGTTTGTACCATTACAAACAAATATGTCAAAACTATCTTACTCAACATCTAAAGTCTTTGATGCCTGGCATACACTAATCTTTTAGCTATGAATCAACACCTATATTTTTCAGCATCCACTATTTACCTAGCTCCTAAATCACTTAGCATGGTCTATCTACTTGGCAGTTGAGTGACTCTAGACATGAGTGACTTGGTATTCACTATGACTCAACATGGTCTAATATTTACATGTTGTGCTTAGCATGCATTACTAGTTTGGCATGAACTAAATAAATAAATTAAGAGTGTTGACACTCACTTGTCAAAACCAATATGAGATCAACATTAATGTCATGACAAAAGGATGCATTATCTCAGTTGCATATCATTGGCCTCAAAGAGACAACCACCATACTTCAACTTATTGATAGCTCTACCATTAAACTAGATGGGATGATAGAATATGTTATAGTCACCTTAAATTCTTGGGAGTATCTAATTTATTTTGTTGTTCTCTCTCTAAAGGCTAATATGGGAGGATATCCTTTAACTTTAGGAAGGCCATGGTTGGCCACTATAGATGCCTATATAGCTTGTTGATCTAGGAAGATGATAATGTCCAATGGTATTCATACCAAGAACCTGACTTTATACTCCCTTGCTCAACCATTGTTACTAGATGACCAAGTAATCTAGCTAGACTTGCATGATGATGATCTAGAACTCAATTCCATCCATTGGTTGATGATGATAGGTAGAAAATAATTTATGGCTTCTGGACAAGAAGATGAAATAATCTCATCCATTATTCTAAATGAATATGGAACAGAAACTCCAATGTGTCATTAAGTTAAATGTATCTTAGAAACTATTTTACCATCCTTGAATTCACCACATCATTCAAAAGCTTCATAGTTTCCCCATTCATTATTACTTCATGAGATGGATTATGCTCCTATTGCCCAATTATTTATGATAGATAAGATTATCAAGATGGAAATTAGTCCAAGAAAAGAACTAAATGTAAACAATGCCTTATTACTCTCTCAATAGAAAGTTATGTTGCAGTTACTACAAGAGAATCAAAGTGTATTTGCTTGGGATTACATGGACATGAAAGGATTAGACCCTATACTCTACACTTACACGGTTTACATCAGCCTTGACTTCAAACCTGTTTGATAGCCTTAGAGGAGGGTTAACCCTATCTTGAAAGATATAGTTAAGAATGAATTATAGAAAATATTAAGTGTTGGTTTTATATACTCCATCTCTTATAGCCAATGGGTCTCACCCCTAGTCATAGTACCCAAGAAGGGAGGAAAATGCTGAGTGTGTGTAGATTATAAAAAGCTCAATTTAGCCACTAAGAAGGACCATTTTTCATTGCCATTTATAGACCAAGTCCTTAACAACCTAGCTAGTAAAAAATATTTTTCTTTTCTAGATGGTTTTAGTGGTTACTATCATATTCAAATAGCACTATAAGATCAAGGAAAAATAACTTTTACCTACCCATGGGGAATGTTTGCCTACTCAATCTTGCCTTTTGTCTTATGCAATACCCTAGCCATATTTCAATGAGTTTTCATCAATATATTTTTAGATATTTTTGCTAATTGTATGGAGATCTACATGGATGATTTTACTATTTATGGTGTTACTTTTGAAGAAGAAAGAGAAATTTTTTAAATGGTACTCAAGAGATGTCAAGACTATAACCTTTCCCTAAATAGTGAGAAATATTTTATGATGATTGAGGAAGAGGTAGTGTTGGGTCATTTCATTTCACCTAAGGGCATCCAAGTAGATCTAGTGAAGATTGAAGTTATTAGTACCTTGCCTACACCAAATAAGTAAAAGGATGTATGAAATTTTTTGAGACATGTTGGATATTATACAAGATTTATTAAAAAATTTAGTCAACTTGTAGCACCTCTCTACAACCTACTAAAAAAGGATTCTAAATTTTCTTGGGACTCTAATTGTGTAACATCCTTCCTATAGCTTAAGGAATTTCTTACCACATTGCCTATATTGAGAGGAGTTGATTGGGGCCTGCCTTTTCTCATTCATACAGATGCCTAAGGCTATACTATTGGTGTGCTAGGATAGAAAGTAGACTCTGTCAAATATGTCATTTATTTCATCAATAAGAATTTGCAAGGTGCAAAATTTAATTACACAAGTATTGGAAAGGAATTGCTTGCAATCATTTATGGTCTCAATAAGTTTAGGCACTACATTACTAGATATGAAATATTTGTTCACACTAACCATCTGCTATAAAATATTTGGTGAAAAAACCTACAATTTAAGGAAGATAAGCTTTATGGTTATTACTCATGTAGGAATTTGACATCACCATAGTTGATAAACCTAGCAAGGCCAATGTGGTAACCAAATTTTTCTCTCGGTTACATGTCCCTAATGATCCTATAGCCATTAATGATAGTTGATTGGATGAGTACCTTTTGTTGTTGTCCACACAAAGCCCATGGTATGAAAATATTGCTAGCTACCTCACCACAAGAAAAATGTCAATTCACTTCTCTACCCAATAAAGAAAGTTAATAGTAGAAAAGAGCTTTAATTATTCATGGATTATTAGATTTATGTTCTATATTGGACCTGATCAAGTCATGTGTAGGGTTTTAAGAGAGGATGAAACATATGATGTCTTGAAACCATTTCATGATGAACCCTTTAGAGGTCACTTTACAACAAAAAGAATAGCCTTCAAAATCTTGACAACTGGGTATTATTGGTAGAGCTTGCACAAGGATGCAACCAAATATATGAAGAAATGTGATATGTTAATGAATAGGAAGACCCACTAAATCAAAAAGTGCCCCTATAGTCTCAAGTAGTTGTCACACCCTTTGAAAAATGGGGTATTGATTTTGTACAACCCATTTATCCTACTTCACAAGTTAAATCCTATATTCTAATGTGCATTGACTATTACAAACTAGAGTTGTCATTGCACAAAAAGATCAACCTGTCAATGCTCAATACAACCACTAGACTTATAAAAAATAGGAGACAATTAAGCCATGCCATGAATCTTGAAGGGGAATGCTAGTGATTAGTCCAAAAATCCCCCTCTGCATTACTTGAGGAGATTTGAACTTGTGACCAAGCTCTTATACCACTTGTTACAAACTAAATTTGTTGTTGCACCAAAAGATCAACATGTCAATGCTCAATACAACCACTAGACTTATAGAACACAAGAGGCAGTTAAGCCATATCATGAATCTCAAAAATGAACATTGGCAGTTAGTTAAACATTGACTACAGCATCAAATGGGAAGAGGATAAACCCATGATATCAATGTGGCAATTTTTTTTTATGAATCCATCTTTACATAGTTTGTTGTTCCTAGGAAGTTAACATATGATCAAGGAACTAAGTTTACATCAAATTTGATAACTATTAGGCATTTTAAATCATTACCTTATCATCCTCAAGATAATGGTCAAGTAGAAGTTACTAATAGGGAGTTTGAATCCATTCTCACCAAGACTATAGTACATCATAGGAAGGATTTGGCCACACACCTTCTTGGAGCACTTTGGGCTTATAGAACTACCTAGAAATCCACAACTGATTTTGCTCCTTTTGAGCTTGTTTATGGTAAGTCAATAGTAATGATTATAGAATTTGAATATAAAACATTGAGGACTACCTTGGAGCTTAGGATAGAACTCATCATCACCCAACAAGACTGAATCTTGAGTTTAAATGGTCTTGATGAAAGGATAAAATCTGTGTTGAACAATACTAAGCTCATTCAATGCCAAATAAAATAGTGGCATGACAATTTTATCAAATAGGAAATGTTTGTTGTAGGAGACTGGGCACTCCTTTATGACTCAAAGTACTATCATAACCCAAGGAAGTTCCAAACATGTTGGTTAGGACCATATGAGATTGTTGCCATATTTCCAAATGGTGCAGTTCAACTATCTACCATTGATCCTATTTGCTCCAAACTCCTTATCAATGGGCATCATCTAAAGATTTACAATAAATTACTTATCCATGAAGAGTTCCTATAACAATTCTAGCACAACGAGGATATGTTCCTTCTTGTAGCCATATAGTCTAGGTCTCCTACCCTAACTCCTAATACTTATTGACTTTGTTCAAGGCATTCATAATAAACACATTCTTTTGAAAGTATTTTATTTACATCCATTCTACTTCACCTTCTCTCTCTTCCATCTTATCATTCTATCCCATCACTCTATCAATTCCAATGCTCTTTTCCAAAACATCTTTCCTGTAGTAGTTTCCAAGTACCTTCGCATAACTTTGCATGCATTTTATTTTATTTTATTCATGCTTTGTTAGGATTTGGTATTGTTTATAATTATTCGCTCTTTCATATCCTAGCCTAGTGGGACCCATGCCTTTATCTATTTGGGAGATGCAAATATTAAATGTTTTCTTTTGAATCGATTTCAAATCACATGTAACTTCAAAAGTTCATTAGATGATTGAAAATAATTGCATACTTAATGTCACATATTGGTGTCTTCTCCTTTTAGAATTGTGTCATTATGAAATTAAGGACATTAAAAGTAGTTACTTAACTTTTAATGATGATTTGAAACATGCTTAGGTGATGGACCTGTACGCAAGTATAGAATATGAAATTTGATGCAGGAAAGATATTATGAGATATTGTGCATTAAACTCTCCAAGTACACATCATTTTTTTTAAATAACTAAGACTAGTGTCATAATATTATAAACTTTGATTCATCAAGCTCTGAAACATCATGGTTTTTCCATAATTATATTGGAATTATCAATGGGTGGAGGTTTGTAGAGGAATGACCCCATTGATCATTGAGTTCTTTTGGGAGATGTAGTCACTTGTGAAATTTTTTGAAGAAGAGGATGGTTGGATTATCGTCTTACTTTAAAAGGATTTGATCAAGAGGTTGCTCTTCAATTCATGAGCACCTTAAAGTATGGCATTGCAATGGTTAAATGTATGAGAATTGAGTTCTAAGAGGATGTGGTATTCAAGCTCACTAGATTGCCCTAGCAAGGCAAAAATTTGGAGAAAGAGTTTGACCTAAAGATGACTAGGGCACAATTCAGTATACACTAGGACCCCCCACTAGATATTGATAAGAAAGAAGGTACTTCTAGGTTATTCGTGCCAATGGAATTTATTCAACAAGCTGTGTTTATCATCAAGTACTTTATTTGTGAGGGACATTACACTTACTGACATGCCCTACATTTCAAAATGTTGGCTCACCTATGACATGATTACAAACAAATAAACCTTCCAAATTTTATGTTCAACATTGTTAAGAAGCAAGCTTCTCTAGTGTAGTTAGGAAATGATTAGTCTATCTCTCACCATTTCTTATAAAATTAATCATAGAAAGGGAATTTAATAAGAAAGAAATTGGATCATGGGAGGGGTTCTAGGAGTTAAAAGAGGTAGAGCCTAGGTTGGTCAGCCCTAGAAACCAAGATGTTGGACAAAGGCAAAAAACATCCACTAGCTTCTATAAAGTTATTCCCAAAGTTGAAACTGCTCCTAAAGCCTCTCTATTTGGTCCCAAAACAACTAGGAAGAGGATTTACAAAGTTGGACCCTCCATTGTTAACAAAAAGAGAAGCACAAATGTAGAAATTGCTAGTGCTCCTGAGGCCCCATCATCTACTAAGAATAGGTCTCCCATTGAGAAAGACAAAGGTAAAACTTTGGAATCTAAAGAAAAAGGGTTAGAACAACAACCAAATGAGGAGAGTAACCTTAATGAACCCCTACACTCTCAAGAGGAGGAAAATCTAGAAAAATCCTTGTAAAGTGCCTGCGGTGGAGAAACCTATAAGCAAGAGGAAACAAAAGAATCCTCCATGCTTGTCAACACTGCCCACAAGGTGAAGTGTGAGTTTCTCTGAGAGTAGGGTTCCTCAAGTCCCTATTCCCAAAGCTACCCTTAAAGTTTCTAAATTTGAAAAGGATTCCTCTCAAAAGGAAAATTTGTAGCAAACTCAAGCTAATGAAAATGAGAGCAAAACCCAAAATCTACAACCGGAAGCTAATTGTAGTGTTGATTATGTGCTTATTGACAGTGATAAGGAGTCTGGTGAGTGTGAAGTATCTAAGTAGTTTGAAGACAACCTTGATATGAAAGATATTAGTGAAAATTTTGTAGAACTTCCTTAAGAGAATTACCCAAAATTTAGACATGAAATTGTTAAGGAAAACTAGAAAAAATAGATCAAGATGGGTTAGATACTATAGCTCCAATAGCCACTAAATCTAGTAGGAAAGAAAATGTGGAGAAAATAGTATTCATAAGAAAAGGAGAGTGCTATACATGATAGTCTCAATAAAATTCCCCATTTGGCACTTGAATGGATAGGCATCTTTAATCAAGAGCCATTGCCACCACCTGATTTGTCTATACCTTTGACTACAGGAATTAATTTGTTTCAACAACTGTTATGGGAGAGAGCTTAATGAAAATTGGAGAAATAAAAATTAAAGCATGTTATTAATGAGCAGAGTTACCAGTTGAAACAAAGTGCAGATCATAATGAAGTCCTAAAGAGAAGAATCAAGTAGATCATAGGATTGATTCCTAAGCTAATAGAATGTAGGTCACCATCACCAATATATGCTTTATTTCTTAAAGAATAATTTGAAAATTATAAATTTACTAGAATTGTAGGTCTTAATCCATCTCTTTATACCCCACATGAGTCTTATGATGCATTTCAATATGTTCCCATGGCTTTGAAAAATTTATGATGTGAGTTGTATCTTCATAAATTGGTTGTGCCTAATGACACTGAGTAGAACACTATCCTATATGTAGGGGATGTATAGCTAAGATTAGTAATGTCATGGATATAGAATAAAATAAGTAAAGAATATCAAGATGCACCATATAGGGAGAATGAAATGAAACACCCTTGTTAATGAGAGTGGAAGTTCAACATTCTAGACACATATATCTGGATTAGATTTTTATTTTGGACAATCTTGCAGGACTTGGTAAGGTGAGTACAATTAGAGAATGAGTCTTTATAGACTGGGAACAACACTTATCTCATAATGTTAAGACAACACTCTTTTCCTCAAGGAAGGGATGGGTTAGAATGCCACATGATCTAAAAATAAGAGAACCCATTCTCCACAAAATTTGACTCTTGCTACAATTAGGATTCCTTGGTATATGGACTTGGGGAGAAATCAATGCAAATATCAGTTACCATTAAGATATCAGCCCCCAGTTCTCTTACAACCACTACTAGTAGCAAATGACAATGTAGAAGATCATGACATGACTGTTGAAGTTCAACATTGTTAGAGGCTCAAGAAAAATTATGGTTACTTCAATTATGTGCAAAATGAGCTAGGTGAAAGGACACCTAGTGACTAGAGAGTGTGGTTTTGGATTAGGAACTTCATGACTCTTAGGGACTAGAAATATATTAGTTGGGGGGAATGATGAGCCTGTAAAAGGCCATTATTTTGAGAACCTTTTATCTTGTTTTTAGACTATTTTCCTGTAGAAAGATTTTATGACTCTATGATTTAAGCAAAAGAACTTATCTTTTATGAAGATATTATCTATATGTTAAGACATGAAGATTGAAGTACAAATAGTTCATATATGTTGTGTTTGATTAAATCTATGGACTTCTGAGGTTTAATGAAGGAATATTACATGATGATAATTTTTTCCTCATCCATGCTATGTTTGGGTAGATTCCTTCCTGTAACCATAGGATTTGCAAAGAGTGGTAGTTTGAACATTATACCTTTTCTAACATTGATGAGGAAATGAATATATATGTATGTGAAAGTTGCTAAATTCAATATTTTGTAGGTACTTGCCATTCATATTCAAAGTCAACATTTCAATGTTAAGTCAAAGTTAACCAAATTGATGAATCACCACAACAAGAAAATTATTGTGTGATTTATGTTATGGCAGTGCATGAATATAACTTCCTCAACCTGCTATATTCTTGGAGAAGTTAAATCATAGTTAATGATATTTCTGGTGTAAACTTTATGATCTGTAATTTATCCTCATTGATGGACTGGTCATAGAAGTAGGAAGTTGTTATAATTTTCCTTTAAATAATGCAAGTTATAGCTTTGAAAGAAGTTTGTCCTAAGAGTAAGATATAATAGACTTTTTGTTCATATCAGCAGTGCGTAATCTTGTTTTTAATCAAATGTAATCTCTTACTATGAATGAATAGAATACAAAATTCAAGTTTCCACTTTTTGTCTTGATCATCTCTTTTTTTCACTCATCCAAGGGGACCCACTTGGTGAGTGAACTACTTTGTTAGAATATATTTTTTTTTCTTTTTTTTTTCTTTGCAAAGTAGACTTCTTTTGTTCTTGTAACAATTGATAATACAATCATTGAACTATTCCTGCAACATAGGTGCATATATATATTTACTGTTTGCAACATTACTCTAAGCTTAAGATAAGATGTCATTTAAGTTCCTAGCTTAGTTTACTTCAACATTCCTTTCCTATTTTAGTTGTAATGACTTAAAGAGGAATTAGAGAATATACTTTGTAGTCACTCTCTCAAGCTTAGACTCCTGAGTTAACAAAATAAAAAGAGGAATTAGAGAATAAACTTTGCAGTCACCGTCTCAAGCTTACACTCACAGGTTGACAACATAAAATGAAGTCAGTGTGATATTCTTAGGAAAACACATGATTCTATCTAATAATGGAGTAAATGTGAAAAGATGTCTAATTCTTTGTTACTAGGGTATTTAGCTAACTAACCAATGCTCTTGGTACTTGCTTCAAACCATAAGGAGCTTTGTGTAGTCTACATACCACATTTTTGTTGTTAGCATCAACAAATCCTTTTGGTTGTTCTATATAAACCTCTTCCTCCAATATACCATTCAAAAATGTAGACTTAACATCCATTTGATAGACTTTGAAACCTTTGTATGCAAAGTAAGCAAATAGAGTTCTTACTCCTTCCAATCTTTCAATAGGAGCTAATGTCTCTCCATAATCTATCTTTTTTTCTTGTTCATATCCTTCAGAAACTAATCTTGTCTTGTTCCCCTTGACTTCACCATTTTCATCTAATTTTTTTCTATATACCCACTTGGTACCAATCACATTTTTGTCTTCTGGTCTAGGAAACTAGAATTCATGTCTTATTTTTCTCAATTTTTTCAATCTCTTCTTCCATGGCTTTACTCTAGTCCACATCTTCTAAGGCATCTTTCACTATCTTGGGTTCTTGCATGCTCAACAAACATGTTTCATTTTTCAACTTGTTTCTTGTCACTGGTCTATCATCTTTATCACCAATGATTTGTGCAGTGGGATGATGTCTCTTAACATACTTAGACAAACTTGGTTTAGCTTTGGCTTCTACATTTGGTCTCTCAAATTTTAAATCACTATACCTCTTTGTTAGGTAGTTCAACATCTCTTTCATGTACACTAATTTTAGAATCAGAATGTACCTTGTCTTCATTTTGTAAACTTAGCATTCATATTATGTGACTTGGTAGTCACTAAAACTTGATGTTGGTTTGCAACTTAATTTACAACATCTTTTTTAGTAGGCATATCTTCATAAAAATATACAAATGATTTGTATTCTTTTGGTTCCTTCATAGGTTCAGCCTCATATACTTTTTTATATTCATTAAATTTCACATTTTCACTTTCTACAACTTTTTAGTGTTAGTATTTAAACACTTATAAGCTTTACTTCTTGTGGGATAACCAAGAAATATACCCTCTTCACTTTTTGCATCTAGTTTTCCATTCTTGAAATCTGTGAGAATGTAACACTTGCTTCCCAATACCTTGAAATATTTTACATTAGGCGAGCATCCATGCCATAGTTCAAAAGATGTTGAATAAGTACCCTTCTTGACTTGTACATGGTTCAAGGTATAAACAAATGTACTTACAACTTCTCTCTAGTATTTCAAAGTAGCATTTTTCTCCATCATGAGTATCCTAGTACAGTCCATTACAAACCTTTTCCCCCTCTCATCAATTCCATTTTATGAAAGGGTTCTTGGAGAATATGTGTCTTTTGATTTCTTTTTCATTATAAAACATCTCAAACTCATTTGATATAAATTCTCCTCCTCTATCGGATCCCAAACATTTTAGGCTTTTACTTGTTGCTTTCTCAATTCTTGCTAAGTACCACTTAAACATTTGAAAAGTATCAAATTTCCATTTCAAAAACGTCATTGTCATCATTTTATAATAATCATCAACAAACAACATAATCTACTTATCTCCTTTGTAGCTTTTCTCTTCAATTGGCCCACACAAGTTAGTATGAATAATCTCTAATATTCCTCTAGACGCACGAATCTTACTCTTAAAACTCTACTTTGTCATTTTTCCTAACTAACATTGTTTGCAAATTATATTTTTAGGATTTTTCAACTTAGTCAAACCTTTGACTCTCTTCTCATGTTACTAATACTAACCAAGTTATCAAAATTAACATGACATAACCTTTTGTTCCATAGCCACACATCATCAAATTCTACAACTAAACAAGTATCATCCTCTATATCAAGGTAGAATAGATTACATCTAGTTTGATCACCTTTACCAATCAATTTTCCATCAATATCATATATCTTAGCAATTTTGTTCTCAAACTCAACCTTACAACCCAAATTATTTAGTTGTGACACACTCAACAAGTTATAGTTAAGTCCTTCAACATAATAAACATTATCACATAAAATCTTTTATATGAGCTTGATTGAACCTTTTTCTTTTATCAGACATGGTGCATCATTACCAAACCTTACACTATTTACATCATAATAATTCAAGGTAATGAACATACTTTTATCTCTAGTCATGTGATTGATGGGCTCCTAAATCAGCCATCTTTCTCACTACTTTGCATCCTCTTTCTGAGACATTTGATTGTTCATAGACATAAATTTATGGTTTTAAGCATATGAACCTATGTTTTCTATGTATATTATTGTGTGTGTGTGTGTGTGTGTGTGTATGTGTGTGTGTGTGTGTGTGTGTGTGTGTGTGTGTGTGTGTGTGTGTGTGTGTGTGTGTGTGTGTGTGTGTGTGTGTGTGTGTGTGTGTGTGTGCGCGCGCGCGTGTGTGCGTGTGTGTGTGAACATAAGGTGGAATGTGGATACCTCTAAAGACATAATATCTACTTAATTTCATGGGCAAGAATGGTGAATATAATAGTTATACATGTTAATGGGTGTTTTCTCTCCTAAGCTATGTTTTGGGTAGTTACCTACTGTAGCCATAGGTTTGCAAGAGTGATAATTAAGACTAACACCTTTTCCTAAAAATTGATGATGTGGATATATCTGTATATGGTTGGATGTGTGTGCACTGATTATCTTGTAGGAGTTGAGTGTGGATATTCAAGGACCAACATACTAGCATGAGAGTCATCAAAGCCAACCATGATTGTAGAATCTTCACAAAGCAAGTCAATGCTTCTTGTTGCATGCAATGCACAAAGTTAGTGTGCACTATGTTCTGGGATTTTTCATAATCAATAATGTTTCTATTATGAAACTTTATGATTTCTAACCAATCCTCATTATGGAGTGATCATAGGTTTAGGAGTTAGTGGTAGTTTCCTTTTAAATAATCAATTATTGTGACTCTTTTAGAGTTATTGAAAAGAAATCTTGCATACCATTTCAATAAATTGTAATCATTTTTATGGATGAATAGAATGTTTTGTTCAAGTTTGCAACTTTCATCTTGATTGTACTTTCCATTCACTCATTCAATGGGTCCCACTTGATGAGTGAATTTCTTTATTAATGTAGAGTTCATTTCCTATTCATTTTTATGTTTTAGAACTCTATTGTTCCTGTAGGCATTGATACCAAAATTAGTAGCTTGTTCCTACAACACACTCAGTTGGAGTAGTTCCTAATTGTAATTTCCTGCTTTGACTAGAGTACATTTTTTTACCAGTTTTAGCTTAGTTTTCCTGAAGCATAAGCATTCTAATTCCTTAAATAGGCTTAGAAGAAGAGGTTTGAAGCATATACTTTACAGATCCCATTCCTAGTTTATGTCCTTGGTTGATAATTAAATGAGACTAAATAGTTCATTAGGAACCATTTGGGGTGTCCAATCTTGAATTAAGCACTCCATTGCTTTGGGTCTCTAATACCATTGTTTGGCCAAGTATTTTCGGCATCGCTATTGTAATACCCCAAAATTGGCTCATTGCCATTATACCAATTTTGGTCTATCTAATCAATGCTAAAGTCTTATTTCATTAGGGAAATTCTTGTTCTAACATTTGCTACTTGATTTAATTGTAAGATGCAGAAAACCCTAATCTGTATTCATCATACTTATTATTTAATTCCTATAGTATTTACTCATATTAGTCACATTGAACCTATTTGATTTAAATTTAATTTAATCTAAAGTATTTATACTTTATTAAATTAAATTAAATTTATTTAATTTAATAAATATTCCTATTCTAATTAATTGAATGAAATTATTTAATTAAATGGAAAAGATATTTATGAGGTCATATCTCACTTTATTATATTAAATATCTTTCCTAATTCTATTCTTTAGTACAAAATGGAAAGTCCTAGTTAACTACTGATCAAATTGGAAGTGATCCAAATCACTTGCTCTCACACTGAAGTCTATCTGAGTTAACTGTTTCTTGCACTCAAGATCTGAGGCAGTTAACTCCATCTAAATTTGGAATCTTCCATTATGACTGAAACTGTGCTTCAATCCTTACCATTGATTTGAGTTGATCTCAATCGTTGAAGGATTTCAAGAATTCTATTTAAGAAACCCCTAATTCCTCATTAAAGGGGTTGATTTTTTATTGATATCGAATTGCTACTACATTTCATACTCATTTTTAGCTCACATATTCTCATATGTTTAATCTAGTTCTTTAAAATGCATATGGTTAATCTAGTTTATTTTACAAGTTCTTAGCTTAATTGCACAACACATTTAGACTACATTGCATTCTCATATAGACTAGTTAAATTCTTAAATCCTTCATTCTTAGAGGGTCTGGTTGCCTACACCTCAAATCTAAGGATATTGAACAGGAAAAATCCTTCTAGATAGAAGGCAACAGGTTGCCTTGCTGGATCTATTTCAAGTGAAAAATCTCATGTTCATCCCATGATGAATCCACATACATGACCATGTTGAAGTGTGTGTGTTACAATTGAGGTCACATTCCATGCATACATTTCTAGTGCCCACCATGGGGCCAAGAAAATCAATTTCTCTGGCCTCCTCTATATTTTTTTAATGATATTTTAGCTCTCTGTCTATACTATTCTATATAGTTCCTCATATTTTCATGTGAGATAATCCATTTTCACTTGAACATTTGAGTTCTCGTATGAAGATTCTTTCCTTTATCACATGAGAAAGTGCCCCATTGTGCAAGTCTTCGTGCATCACATCATTTCTTCACAGGGGTTAGAAAATAATTTCACACAATTCTATGCAAGATCTTGAAACAATATCTTCAATTTTAGTACTTTTAACATGTTGTTTATCTCATTTCATTAATGTGTTTTTCTTGGAATCTGTGTTGTTCTATTTCTCTATTTTTTTGCATCTTAACTATTGTTTGTAGGATGATTTGTTAAAGATTCCTTATAAAACTCACTCAAACATGGACTAACTATTTGCTTGTAGGACAATTGTCCAAAACACGTTTGTTGAAGAATACATTTAAAACCCACAAAATAATGTGTTTTCTTTCCTATTTTTCAAACTAGTCTAAATAGGGCTTGTGAACTTCTTGCGGTGCAAGACAAAATAATAGGGGATTATGCTTTTCACCACTTGGAGGTCATGACCAAGGGTGAATTAGAAACCTAGATGCTTCTAAAAGATGACATTCTAAGGGAGGCAAGCAACTTAGTGGTTCTCTAATACTTGTTCTTTTCTATGATGAGATGATGGTTTCATTTTTAAGGGAATCAAAATCTTTAGGAAGGATGAGTCTAGATTGATTAAGCTAAGTAGGTAATTAATCTATTTTGTGTATTTGGGTGAGCAAATAAGGTAGAGGATTATGCTCTTTCCCCTTAAGGGAAATTAGAAATTCAGACCCTTAAATCCAGACCACCAATCTGAGTCAATCCTTTAGAGGGCCTATCGGAGTGATCCAACCTCCAAGAATGACCCAAGTGAGCACACTCTTTTCACTGAATATTTCAACTCACTATCATCAAGATGCTTTGTAGAGCAAAAGACTCCAAAGCCAGATTAATTTCTTCCTTTGATTCTTGATATCACATATCAAGAGGAAGCTCAATCTATTGCACTAGTTGACACCACCCCCAATCTTACTAAGAAAGTGTGTGCACTCTCAAATGCTAGTGTGGGTTGTTGGTCTCAACTCCACTTGTAGAGCCACCAAGAATTAATATGGATGGAAGCCAAGCAAAAACCTTGTAGTTAGAAGCCACTCGGTTCACCTCTAAAAGGAGGCATAATCTTTGTTCAAGGAGGGGGAAGAATCTCTCCTATAGAACTCACCATAGGCATGCTACTAGACATTGGAAGGTGGTATACACATTCATCCCCTACCACAAGGGTGCTTGTTTAGTGTATACTATTGAGTCCTTTGAATATACCAAAAACAAAGGCACCCTTTAGGGGGTGACATGGCTATGTGAGGTACATGCATGCACATAAGATGTGTGACAAAGTTTTTTCCTTCTCTACCATTTTCTATTTCTAGGGATAAAGCATGTTTTTTCTTGAGTCATCAACAAGTCCAAAACTATCTACAACAAAAAAAGGTCAAGATTCCCTCATCCTGGAAAGTTGTTTTGTCCTCGACATAACTATTTTTGACTACTGATTGCTTCCCACTGTCTTGTTCAAACACTTTGCCTTAATTGCAACTTGAAACATTTGTCCAAATGTTTTTAACAATTAACCTTGCTATCTGTCCAATCAAATCAATCAAAAAAATTTGTCCAGTCTGTCTGAACAATCCAAAAATCTCAAAATTAAATACTATTGTTAGTTAGGTCTATATTTTTGTGCACAATTGCAAATTTTTTTGCACAAAATCATTTGGTCCTATCAGCAGCTCATTCCAAGTTCTCATGCAAATAGTTGCAACTCCCCTCACAAGATCTTACAACTAGGCCTTGCCTTGTTGTTTTACCTAAGCACTTTCTCACATGGCCTAGAGCACATCCTTGTGTGAGGTTTTCCTTCTATCATAGGTCTTCGCATGATCTAGAAAACTTCCTCATGCGGCCTCTAAAGGATCTGCACACGAGATTTTGAATTAGCATTATTGTGTTGATCTATTTTAGTTATCTACATTCTATACACTATCCTTTTTTGCATCAGTTTACTATCCTCTATCTATGAACAATCTCAAACAACAACACTTTTCTTAGCTAAAGACTTATGTCTTGTGCTTTGACTAGTCTCTTCTTTTAGTTGTCTTGATTCTCTTTCTTTAATGCTTGTCATACTCCGCATTATGATAGTCATAATCTTTGGTTGTTCTAGCCTTTAAATCAAACTATTTATGCCTTAGTATATAACATTCCTACTTTGTCTTTTTCTTTTTTATACTTAGTCCTAGTATAGTGCTTGTCGAAGTTTTTTTTCTCTTTGCCCTTGTCTATGACTATAGCAACAAGGAGTGGAAATTTATTTTATCCCCATAAGATTAGATGTAGTAGAGCTAGGGGTTGTACTTGTGATAGAGGTTGCTTTTCATCTTACACATGATCAGTGTCTAGTTTTTCCAGTGAGGAGACTTCACAATCTCCCTCACCTGTTAGATTGCCTCGAGTCTAGAAAAGATTCTCCATAAACCTGCAACAAACTAGGAATCCTTTGTACCAAGAGGTTCTTAAGGCTGGTAGAGGTCTTGTGTCTCCAAACACAATGTCTAACTTCCTTTTTAGAGGACCTTTTGAAATAGAGCATACTAAAACTAAACACATTCCTACAATGACTAATCATGAACCTAAACATGGTAATCATAGTAGACATCAAGAACCACCTAGGAATGACAAAGAGAAAGAGAAATACCTTGAAATTGATGAGGAATAGGAAGAGGTAGAAATACTCCCTAAACACAGAAAAATGTCGAATAGACAAAAACTTTCAAAAGGTCATGGGAATTCTACTCAATGAAGAGAAAGAAAAGTATTTTCTCAAACTTGCCCAAGAGGGAGCTAAGTTGCACTCTCATTTATATGTGGAAACTGTTATTACACCTAAAGAGGAAACTGAGACTTCCAAACTCCAAAAACAACTAAAAATTATGCAAGACCAATTGGCTTAGATGATGCATGAGAAAGAGAAACGTGCAAAAAAGTACACATTAGATGCTCTTTGTCCATTTCCATTTGACAAGAGCATAAACATGTCTCATTTCCCATGAGACATTGAGCTACCTAAATATGAGAATTACTTTGGCACCACTGATCCCCAAGATCACTTTCAAGAATTTAGTGCCTTGTCTATGAAGTTTATCCATGATTAGGCATACCTCATGCATTTATTCCCTAGGACCCTAGGTGATCAAGCTTTGGAGTGGTTCTCACACTTACCTCCCTGCATCAAGATGTTTGATGAAATTGCCAACTTATTTTTCCAGCAGTATTGTCATAACATTCAACACCCTATCAACATTTGAGATTTATACAACATTAAGAAGAAAGTTGGAGAACCTTTTCTCACATTCCTCCAATGGTGGAGACAACTATACACTAAATATTCACGCAAAATTCTAGAAATGGAAAAGCTTGACATTTTCACTGATAATCTTTTACTTGATTTTGGGTATAGAGTCCAACTTAGAGGTCTGCATACCTTTGAAGACATGATCACACAAGCTATCCACATCGAGGAATTTATGGTCACGAAAGGTGAACTCACTCTTCAGACAGAAAAAAAACAAGGTTCCACCTCCAACAAGAATAAAACCAAATATGTCAACAAGAACTATGAAATTGTACATGATGGAGTTGTTGACAATGTCACTCCCAAATCTGCTAAGGCAACATTTAATCTCACAGATGACCTCAATGTGGCCAAAAATTTTGAGAAGCCTCCTATTGAAAACAAGACATCTAGGAACAAATTGACAAACTCATGGGCCACACACCCTAAGTGAGAGTATATGCCCTTGGGTGAACCTTTGGATGTGGTTTACAAAATATTGTTATAGCATAAGCTTAATTCACCAATGGACAACCCTCATCCCTATGATCTACAACTACACCCACCATGGTGGAATGAAATGTCATTCTGTGAGTATCACCAAAATAAGGGACACACAACTAGTAACTACATAAACTTGCACCAAAAATTCCAAGACATGACTGATGCTAGTGAACTTGTGGTAGATGGACATAATAAAAACTTGGATCACAAGGCATTCAAAGAGCCTTTCCTAGTCTATGAAAAAGGAGAGACTTCAAAACCAAAACCCAACAACAAGGTCAACTATGCATATTCCAATGATGACAACATGATTAACATGGTTGAACCTGAAATTATTTTGTGTGGTTTTAATTACAATAACACTAATATATTTAGGAGCATAGGTGGGATGTTGAGAACCCTGTCAAAATTTGAATTAGCTGGTTCGTGGGCAGGTGAGAAACTGGTCAAGGGGAATCTGGCTAGCAGTACTAACCCAGGGGGAACAACAGAGGATATTGAGAAGTTTTTGAGGTCAAAATCTTTGGTTGAGGTGGACAATGGAAAGTCTTCGAACAAATCTGAACTTTTGTGTGGGGTCCGTGACCCACCTTTTGGATCTTATTCTGCTTCTCATGTGTCAGGACAGGATCTTGAGAAGGAAAAAGAAAACATTGTCTCTTTTAAGGATAAGTCTTTTGGAGGACAAAAACAAGGTGCTTTGGAAGGAAAATCTTGGTCATCCCTATTTGGCAAGAAACCAACTGGAAAGTCTCTCTTTCTATCACTGACTGCAAAGACCTGTTGGGAGAAAGGTGAGTTTCATGTCTTTATCCCAAACCCTTTAGTTGATTTGTTCGTGTCTTCCATGGATTTCACTCTAGTGGGAAAATTCTTAGGTGCTAGACCTAATATTGATACTCTTAGAAAGATGGTGAAAATATTATGGGTTATTAGAGGAGAGATTGATATTGCCCCCATGTTGAACGAGTTCTTTTCATTTATCTTCAATTGTAAGGAAGATATGGATAGAGTTCTCTATGGAGGATTGTGGTCTTTTGGTAAAAGTTCTCTTACCATTAAAAAGTGGGAACCCAATATAGACCTCTCTGACTCTTTCTTCTTAGCCACTCCCATTTGGGCTAGACTCCTTGGGCTCCCTCTTAAATTTTGGCATGAAGATATCTTTAAGGGTATTGCTAGTTCCTTTGGTGAACAAGTGGCTATGATAATGCTACGGCTACTAGATTCAAACTTCATTGTGCCAAACTTTATGTTAAGGTGGCAGACTTGAATCACCTCCCAACTAAGGTGGATCTAATCTCCAAGCTGGGTAAAAGATCTCAAGACATCCTGTTTGAAGATTTGCCTAATTCCTGCTATGCCTGTAAGCAGTAGGGTCACTTGGTCAAGAACTATCCCTTTAAAAGTAAAAAATAGGCTAGTAGTGGGTTGGAAAGGAAAAAAGAATAAGATTCAGCACAAGAAAGTGTGGAAACCCAAAATAGGCCAAAGCCAAGAACAAAAAAGTAATGAAAAGCTTCAAACACAACAGGCTGAGGTAGAGAAAGGCCTGCTTTTGAGGAAAACAATTGTGAGAAAGAAGGTCTTGGTTTACAATATGAAACCATTATACCTGAAAAAGAATTAGAAAATCAGGAAAATACCTCTAAACAAATTGTTATTTACCAAAGGGTAGATGAACAATGGGGAGATATTGATAACAAAATGGTGCTTGAGGATGGTGAAATCTTGGCTGATATTGGAAATTTACTAGGAAGGAGTTTCTCATCCTTCTCAATCTAGGGAGAGTCAGATGCAAATCCATATGGAAATTGTCCCTTCTATGGTGGAACCTCCTCCATTGGAAGACAAGAAAGAAAATGGCTCAATTCATAAACCTATCCAAAGGAAAAGGGTTGAAAAAAAGAACAATACCAAGGGGGTAGAGACTAGAAGCAGCAAAATAGATCAACATAGAAAGGCAAAACCTCCTGTGTCTAATTCAAAAAAAAATTGAAAAAAAAAAAATAGATCAACACATTAAGGTAAAATCAAATGTTGGATCCCTGGGTAATCTTGGAAGAAGATCTATGAAGAAAACTAGAGAGTTAGAAAGTATGCAGAATATTGCTGATGGGAGGCAGGCAACCATTCTAGATTTTTCTCCTAAAAAATGGATATAAAGATCATAACCTGGAACATTAGGGGGTTGAATAGTACTCACAAATTGGACATTGTTAGGAATTTTGTTAGAGAACAAAAGCTTGATTTTCTCTTGCTTCAAGAGACTAAGATGATTAAAGAGAAAGCAGAACATATCAAAGCTTTTAAAAACTATTCTTTAAAAGCTAGTAATTATAAAGGAGCTTCAGGAGGAACTTTGATGTTATGGAAGAAGAACTATTTCTCTGGAACTATTATGTTTGCTAGTAAAAACTTTATAATAGCCAAAATTTCTAGTTCAGACCAGAAGGAAGGGTGGTATCTTGTGAATATTTATGCTCCTAACTCAAAGCCTTCAAGGAAAAAGGTTTGGGATTTCATTTCTAACTTTAAAAAGAATAACTATTCTACCCAATGGATCATCATGGGATATTTTAATGTCCCTCTATATGACCACGAGAAAAAGGGAGGAAATGCTACTCAGTTGGAAGGAAGATTGGATCTAAGGGATTTCATCAATAATGAGGGACTTATGGACTTGGACCTCCATGGAATCCAGTACACATGGAGCAACAAAATAATTGGCAAAGAATGTATTCAGGCTAGGCTTGACCATGCTCTTATATCTCTTGATTGGACTAAAGACTTCATCTATAAGCTGGAGGCTTGTCATAAAATTGGTTCAGATAATTTCCCTCTTTTATTCTTTGCTGATAAGATTAATCTTGAGAAGAATTTTCCTTTTAGATTTGAGAAGATGTGGTTGTGCCACCCTCAGTTTGAAAATAAACTGAAAGATTGGTGGAATATTGAGATTGAAGGAACTACCCTCTTTAGAATTGCTTCCAAGCTTAAAAATGTTAAAAGGGAAGTCAAAAAATGGAACAAGAACAGCTTTGGGAACATTTTTGAGAACAAATCTGTGGTTAAGGAGGATATTCTTAATATTTAGGAAAAAATACAGAAGGAAGGTTATACCTCTAATCTCCTCCTTGAAGAGAATGAAAAGCTTGTCCAATACCATGACATCATTACTAAAGAAGAAATCTTTTGGAGACATAGATCCTGATTGCTATGGTTGAGAGAAGGGGATAATAATACTAAGTTTTTTGATCTTTCCACTGTAAAGCATAGGGCCAAAACTCGCATCTCACATTTTAAAAGGGGTGATGTGAAAATTGTTGATGACAAGGCTATCATGAATGAGATGGTGACTTTTTTTGCTTCCCTTATGACGGCTGATTCTAACATTAATGTGGAAAGTCAGGCTGAACTCCTCAAAGTGATTCCACCACTGATTACTAAGGATCAGAATAAAATGTTATGTTCAATCCCTAAGGATGATGAAATTTTCAAGGTTGTTAGTTTTCTAGGAGGAGATAAAGCCCCTGGCCCTGATGGTTTCCCCATGTTCTTCTTCTAGAAGCTATGTAAAGTGGTTGGTATAGATGTTTGTGATGTAGTTAAGGAATTCTTTGGGGCTAAAAAATTGCTCAAAGAACTCAATTCCACTTTTCTGTGCCTTATTCCTAAGAAAGTTGGGGTTGATTCTCTAGATTAGTTTCACCTGATTAGCCTTTGTAACTCTTTCTATAAAATTATTTCCAAAGTTCTAACTTCCAGACTTGTTAAGGTGATCCCATTGATTATTGCTGATCAACATAATGGTTTTGTCCCTAGTAGACAAATTCTTAATTCTATCATCTCTACTCATGAGAATATCCATTCCTTGTCTTGTTCTAACAATTAGGGTTTCCTTATGAAAGTGGACATTGCCAAGGCATATGATAGAGTGGATTTTTCTTTCCTTTGTGATATTTTGCTTGCTTTTGGCTTTGATCATAAGGTTGTGGGTCTAATTTTCCAATTGGTTTCTACTGTCTCTATTGTAGTCTTGGTTAATGGTAGTTCCTCTCCCTTCTTTTTTCCTTCTCGTGGGCTAAGATAAGGAGATCCTTTATCCCCCATCATTTTTTTTATTATGGCTGATTCTTTGGGGAGATTTATTGGATACTTGGTCCAAAAAGGTTTTCTCAAGGGCTTACAACCTTCTTCTCAATCGTTAACTTGCTCCCATGGTCAATTTGTTGATGATACTATCTTCATGGGAAAGGCAGAAGTGAAGGAAGCTAGAATTTTAAAATAGGCTATTAACTTATATTCTGCTACTTCTAGTCAAGGGGTTAACTAGAGAAAAAGTGTTGTGTTCTTCATGAATACCCCTATCCACAGACAAATTAAAATTGCTAAAATCTTGGGTTGTTCTATAGGTTCTCTCCCTTCCTCTTACTTGGGGCTCCCCCTTGGTCTGAAGGTCCCTGATGCTTTCTAGGAAGATCTTATTAAAAAATTCAGCAAAAAGCTGGTGGGATGGAAAGGTAATCTTTTAAGCCAAGCTAGTAAGTTAACTCTTCTCAAAGCCAGTCTCTAGAGTATTCCTACTTATGCTTTAAGTCTTTTCAGAATTCCTTCTAAATTTGCTGAGTTAATTGATAAAATTCAAAGAAATTTCTTATGGTTTGGCTCAGAGGATAAAAGGAGAATGCCTTTAATTTCTTGGGACCAAGTTTGTAAACCTTGCAATGAAGGGGGGTTAGGAATTAGGAAAAACAATAGTTTGAATAAAGCCCTTCTTGCCAAACAGGGGTGGAGAGTGTATCATGACAATAGAGAGTGGAGTTCCATATGGAAACATAAGTATCTCTCCAATGCTTACTCCCTTCCTGATTTCCTTGATTCTCCTAAAGTCATTCAATCTTCCTCCATATGGGCAGCTATTTAGGGGACCAAGAATACTTAAAAAAAAGGTTGTGCTTGGAAAGTTGGCAATGGATTTAAAGTGAATTTTTGGGAAGATATCTGGCTTTTGGATCACCCTTTGACTAAAGATTTTAATAACAAGACCTTTATTAATCATTGCAAGAAAATATTTGGCCTTCTTGTTTGTCATTACTGGTAGAATGACTCATGGGTGAATTTAACTGATGTTAGCCAAGTGTTCAAGAATATCCAATTATCCCTTAATGTTGTCTCTCTTTACCCTTGTCTGGAGGATGAGATTATCTGGTTTGCTAAACCTAGTGGGAATTTCAAAGTCTCTTCTCTCTTTGCTCCTAAGAATAAGAAAAATTAACCTCTTTGGACTTTGGCTTGGATTAAGGGTCTCACTCCCAAAATTAACATTTTCCATTGGATTCTTCTCCAAAACAAAATTTTGACTCTGGATAATTTGCAAAAAAGAGGTATAAATTTGGTTAATAGGTGTTCTTTATGCAAAAAGGATTATGAAGATAGAGATCATATGTTTTTGAGTTGTTCTTTTTCTCAGGAAGTTTGGACTAAAATTTTGAACTTTTGGGGCATGACATGGGTTCATCAAAACAATGTGGAGCTTTCTTTCAAGAGCTATAGATGCCCCTCAAATGATCTTGATGCTCAATTTCTCTAGAAACTAACACTTCCCCATTGTTGGTGGGGTTTATGGAAAGAAAGAAATAATAGGATATTCAGAAACAAAGATCTTCCAGGTTGGGTGCTAGGTCATAATATTATTAGAGCATGCAAGGAGAATTTTTTGTCCCAGAGGGAGCTTGCTCAGACCTTCCAACTTGATCACCCTTTAAGATTTCAAGATTCTAAGTTGAAAATTGATAATCCTAGATCAATTATAAAATGGCTTATTCCTCCCAATGGATGGATCAAAGGAAATTTTGATGGAGCAGCCAAGGGCAACCCGAGAAGAGTAGGATGTGGAGGTGTTCTTAGAGATCATATGGGAAATGTTATTGATGCTGTTGCAATCCCTATTGGTCACTCAAATAGTCATATTTCTGAAGCTAATGCTTCCCTTTATACTACCATTTTAGCTATTGAGTTGGGGTACTCCAAATTATGGTTGGAAGGTGATTCTCTGAATATTATAAATATCCTTAATAAAAAAAATGCTACCTCTTGGTCTATAGAGGAAACAGTTATGAAAATCAAAACTCTTTTTCAAAATTTTGAAAAGGTGGTCATCTCCCATACTTATAGAGAAGCCAATGGGGTTGTTGATTGGATAACTAATCATGCTGTTCAAATGGGGCAAAAGATGAGGTGGCTTGATGACTTGCACAAACAAGTGGATCTTAAAGCGATAATTAATTATGATGTTATTCATTCCAGAGTGGGAAAGATTTGTTTGGATTAGAAATTTAATAATTTGCAAGAGTGGCCTTATGATTGTTAGTTCATCATTCCCAAGGAGGTACATTCATGTCAAGGCTATATGCTCTCTACACGTGTCCTCAAAAAGGCATTATCAATATTGTGTCATGAAAAATTGATCTCACTTCTTTCTCTCTGCTTTTGATATCTGGGTGTCTCTAGTTTTTTGTTTGCTCTACAATATGGGAGGTGAACCAAGGAAGTAGGAACCCAAAAAATGTGTTGATTGGAAGGCTAGGCAAGATGTTCGGAAGATTCTCTAGAAAGGGAAGGTGGCCAACTACCTGGAGCTATTGCATGGATTCAAACTCCATGTCACCACTGCCTTCATTAAAAATTGGGTGGACGACAAAATTACCCTACATGGAGTGTCTGTTAAGCTGACTGAGGAATTCATAGCTGAAATCACCAGTCTTCCGATGAAAGGTATCAAGTTTTCAAAGTAGACCAGTATTTCCAATGCAGACTACAAAACATTCTCGAAGAAAAAAGAAGAAGAACTGCAATTGGAAAAGAGTGGCGACTTCTTTGATGTGCAATAGATAAAAGGAATTTAGCATGATGTGCTTGGTTGTATTCATGAATATTTCATCCTTGATGGTAGAATTAAAAGGGTGCACAAATTCCACTTTGTTTTCCTTAACCTTTTCAGGTACAAGGACAAAATCTCCTTCCCTTTCTATTTATAGTTTTCTTTGCTCCAAAGTTTGAATGCCCTTAAAAAGAAACAGTCTTGACCCATATTACATGAAGGTTTGATTTTACTCATTGAGGGTATTTGTAAAAATAAGTCCATTTCTTCATCCCCGTCCACTACCAAGCATAAGAGTCCTAATCCTGTTATAGGAAAAATGGATGAGAGTGTTAAAAAGATAACAAAGGGTAAACTAAAACCCTCTAGCGATCAAAGACATATTGAGGAAGAGGACACTGAGGTGGAGAGCACTAATGGCTCTGATAAGGAGGCCCTTGAGGAAGAGGAGGGGACAGATGCTGGGGAGTTTAGCTCTAACCTAGATGGTTACCTGAACTCGAAAGACAATAATGAGGAGGGGAGAGAGGAAGATACTATGGAGGTGAATTCAAAATAGAGAAAGTCTGAAAATGAGGACACTCATCTCAAGTCTGGGGGAGGTGACAAAGAGAAACAAAATAATGATTTAGCCATTTTGAGTGAGGAGGAAAACACGGGGAAAGCTTCCACTCCTCTGAAGAAGATTGAGGGACATGATAAGGTGGGACAGAGCCACCATACTCAAGAGGAACCTAGTGAGATGGAACCATTGGATGGGGGGATTCATATTGATAAAGATGGCCCTATTCCACACACCATTGTTGATGATGTAGGTGACTCCCAAGAGAGGGAAACCAGTCTTTCCTTCATCCACTCTGCTAAACAAAAAGCTAACTCTTTCCTCAGGTCAACTCTTGGTTATATAATGAAATAATGGGGCAGAAGAAGAAAGTGGATACATTGCAACATAACCAAGAGGCTAACTGGGCTATTATTCAACACATGGAGGTGCAAATGGGAGGTATCCCAAAAAAATTAAAGGACTACAAGCAGTATCTTAGACTGCTCATCAGGGAAAGTGGAACAAAAATGGAGCAAGTTACCTCAAGCATCTGTGCAGCTGTGAAAACTCTGGGTAAAAGAGTTAATGAAGGAACCATATCTTTGAAGGGCCCAAGCAAGAGGACAAGACAGAGTTAGAGGAAAAAAGCTTTGATTGATGCTGCTTCTTTAGCTACTAACTCCATCCAAGATATGGCTAAGATTGGTAAGGAGGCTGTGAAGATGATTATGGAATTGCAATAGTTTCTTGGGTCTTCTTTTCTTGTTAGGTTCCTATGTAGGTCCTATTTGTTGGCTAGTTCTTTTGGTTCCTATGTTTGGTCCTAGTTTCTGGATTCTAGTTTTTTATATATACTATTGGTTCTAGGTCCTTGTAAAACCTAGGTTTATTATTTGGACTTTAATAGTGGTTTTAGGTCCCTGTAAAACTTGATTTTGATGCTACTTTTTAGTAGGTTTATGTACTCTTTCCTTTTGGTTAGCGTGTTTTTTCCTTTTTTGAGGATGTAAAAGGGTTTTGGGGTCCCTTCAATACTTGTTTTTACCATAATCTAAAACATGGTTGAACCTATAGATTTTGAATACTGTGACATTACCATCAAGGGGAAACAAGATAATGACAAACCTAAGACACCATTTTTCTTGAGGGACCCTACTTCCAACACAATGGATAACACACCTTTGCAAAACTATGCTAATGTTGTTACTTGATCTTGTGCCAAGTTGGTGCCCAAAGGTTGTGTGCCTTCTACTCTTGATCTTGAACAACATAAAGACAAAGCCCTTGCTAGTCTATTTGGCAAAGGTGCAAAACTCACAATGAACTCAATGGCAACCAATTATAGTGTTCTTGATCAACAAAAATGAACTAATGCTTAGATATCTATCTTTGAGCTGCTTAAAATCTCACTTACTCACAGGCAGATTCTAGACAAAGCTCTCACTAAGGAAAATGTTCCTTAAGATCTTGATCTTGAGTGATTTCAATCCATGGTAGGTCACCTGACCTCACCTTATCTTATGACCTTCTCTGAGGAGGAGGATAACTCACTGAGTCACCTGCACAATCAACCTCTACACATTGAGATTATGATCCATCAGACATGTGTTTGTTGGGTATTCATTGATAATGGCACTGGGCTAAACATTGTCTCTACTACTCTTCTTAGACAATTAAATTATTTTGAGGACTCAATTGATCCTCGATACAAGATCACCATTAAAGCATATGATGAAGTGGAATCAAAGTCTCTAGGTCTTGTGGTCTTATGCATTTGCATCGGTCCTATAGAAAGGGATGTCAACTGTCAAGTGCTTGACATTCCTTTGGCTTACAACATTATATTAGGATGGCCATGGATACATGAGATGCACACTATGCCATCCACATATCACCAATGCATTAAATTCTTGTTCATGGCTCTAAAGTCACTATTCCCACCACCACTAGCTATACTTGCAATATGCTCAAAGCTATTGAAACTTTCATCCTTGCTAACTGAGAATCCACTGATTATCATGACCATAAGCTGAAAAAAATTGAGCAATCATTCAAACTGAAAGAAATTGGCATGGGAGAGTATCATATTGAACTAGTGTTGTCATTAACATCTCTTCCAGAGTCTCCTCATCATTATGGGAGACCCTCAAAGGTAAAGAAGCCATTTGAGCTGACACCTCAAACCAAGTATAATGACACTTTTGTCAAGGTTATAGTTCCCCTAGAGGAAAAAAGTGAAAATAGAGCCATTTTTGCATGGCTTTATAGAGAAGAGACTCCAATAGACTTGATAGAACAATCTCAAGAAATTACTCATAAGAAATATGGGCTTGGTCTTAGGATCATGAAGCATTTTGGCTACAAGGGAACTGGCCCTATTGGGTGCAATAACAATGGCTTAATTGATCCTATGAAGACAACAACTCGAAGCAACAATGATACAACTAGCCTAGGATTTAATAAGGTTCCTTTCCATTTGGGACTTAATAAATTTAGACTAGAACCTAAGAGTTCATCTGGAAATGAGTCACAAGCTGAGTCAGACACTCAAGAGGAAAAATTTGATGATGAGGATCCCTATCCTTATCCTATTCCTCATGATCTCACTAAATTCTTTACTAAGCCACATGACTTTTTGCCATGTTTTAGCACTATGGATGATACTAGTGATTCTTCTAAGGATAATACTGAGCAACCCAAAGATCATTTAGAAAAGGGAGAGTCTAGTTAGTCATTACATATAGAGTATCTATGTTAGAACCCAGATGATGAAGGCAAGTATGTCCATATCGCTATTGGGGAGTTCTATAGTCTATCACCATGTAGCACTAATTCTAAGGAATATGAGTTTGACTCTCTTTTAGAAGCGACTACCAATAAAGAAATTGACCAAGTTCATGTCTATGAAAACCAAGTCGCAATGGGTGAAACATCTAGGGTTAGGTCAGATGGGTCTAATCCAACTAGTGTCCTAGAGTCATCAATTGTTGATGTTAGTACTTAGAGGCATTCAAACATATCTGTGGAAAAATTCACCATAGGTCTTGAATTGTTGATCTAAACACTTAATGACTATACTGTAAACTTAATGAAACCAACCACTACTCTTTCACTCACACATCTTGAGCTTATAGACTAGAACCGCAATGCCTCTAGTGAAGTCCCCATGTTCCAGAATGATTATGCTCTTGCCTACTACCTAAACACTGTTGAACCTGTAACATATTCCACCAATGAACAAAGCATCAACATGACTAAAGCTAACATCAAATACCTTAGTCATACAATTAAAAATAATAAATTCAAAAGGTCTGATGGTGAAAACCACATTGTGGCAATATCAAAACCTAAAAAAGTAAAAACAAAAGACATATCCAAGGGTGAAAACCTCTTTGAGGCACTCATAGATGAGATATTTGATGATCTTCCAAGTCACTTTTAGGAGATATCATTAGTATTGATAGAATAAACATAGCCAATTAACCTGGGTACATAAGAACATCCTCATATGATACATCTAGCATTGTCATTGTCACCTAAAGAAAAGGAAGAATTCATTGCCTTTTTCAAAGAAAAGAAGATAAATTTTGCTTGGACATACTCTAACATGCAAGGAATAGATCTTGATCTTATCATGCATCACTTTTCCATAGCACCAAACATCAAACTAGTTAAACATAAACTTTGGAAAATGCACCCTCACATTGCATTGCTCATCAAAGCAGAAGTGGAGAAGTTTCTAAAACTTGGTTTCATCCGCACAATTGACTATGCTGAATGGGTATCCAATATTATTCTAGTCTCCAAGCATGATAAACCTATCAATGTTTGTACTAACTTCCATGATCTCAAATTGGCATGTCCTAAGGACAATTTTCTGCTTCGTAATATTGATATGATAGTGGACATGACAGCTAGCTATGAGATGTACTCACTTATGGATGGGTTTTTTGGTTACAATCAGATAAAAATTGTGCTAGAAGATCAGGAGAAAACTACTTTCACATGTGTGTGAGAAACATTTTGCTACAGTGTAATGCCATTTGGTTTGAAAAATGTTGGTGTGATTTATCAAAGAGTAGTAACCACAATCTTCCATGACATGTTGCATAAGACCATGGAAGACTATGTGGATGATACTTTGGTCAAAAGTGCTAAACACAATACTCATCTACAAGATTTGGGACCCATCCTAGATCACATGGAAAAATTTAGCTTGCAACTCAATCCTACAAAATGTGCATTTGGTGTCACATCAAGAAAGTTGGTAGGATACATCATCTTTGCAAAAGGAATTGAGGTGGATCTAGAGAAAGTAAAAGCAATAATGGATATACCACCACCTCAGAATATTAGTCAGATGAGAGGTCTACAAGGTACTCCAATCTATTTGTATGTTTATCTCACAATTGATAGATAGATCACAACCCTTCACAAAGACCTTACATAAGGGTGTGAAATTCAATTGGAGCTAGGATTTTGAGCAAAGCTTAACATAGATCAAATAATATCTTGTCAATCCGCCAATCTTTATGCCTCCTATTCATGGGAAGCCTTTGCTTTTGTACATTTCAGCAACTTATACATCTTTGGAAATCATATTGGCTTAGGAAGACAACAAAAACAAAGAGAGAGCTATTTACTACTTGAGTCACACACTGATCTCTTATGAGAGGAATTATAGCATAATTGAGAAACCTTTCTTGGCAGTCATCCTTGCTTCCCAAAATTTGAGACACTACATGCTCACCCACACTACATGGGTAGTAGCTAAAATAGATCCACTAAAGTACTTGCTCAGTAAGGAAGCTCTCATAGGAAGATTGGCTAAATAGGTTATGATACTCAGTGAGTTTGACATCCAATATGTTGAATGCAAAGCTATCAAGGGATAGGTGATTGTAGATCAGCTGGCCGATGCACCTATGTAGAGTCTCCTACCAATGAACATTGATTTCCCTAATGAGTCAATTATGACACTCACAAACCAAACATGGGTTATGTTCTTTGATGGGTCCTTCACACAACAAGGATCAAGTGTTGGATTACTCTTCATAACACCACAAAGATACTCATTGCCCAAAGCATACAAGATTTTGTTTTTATATACAAACAACATTGCTGAATATGAGGCTTTGATCAATGGCATGACAATTGCAGCTAAATGGAGAGTGGATCAGTTAGACATCTTTGGAGACTCTCAGCTTGTCATTAATTAGGTTAATGATGTGTACCAAAAAAAGGACAAGAAACTAATTCTATATAAGCACATGGTTGATGACTTGAAGAATTATTTTGCGCACATTACCTTCTAGCAAGTTCCACGAATAGATAATAAAGTGGTCAATTCTATGGCTACTTTGGCCTCCTTGCTACAAATGCCTAAAAATGATCTCCGACATGAGTTCTTGGTGAAAGCGTTAAACTACCCAGCCTATGACACCCCTAATTCTAAGATGATCTATTCTATTATAGGACAAGAACCATCCTGCTACCATCACATTTATTCCTATCTCTACAGTAAAACCATTCCACGAGGTCTAACCCAAAATGATAAATATTATCTATTCTATAATTCTTTGCATTATGTTATTATTGCTGATGATCTTTATAGGAGAGGTTTTGACAGAACACTCCTTAGGTCTTTAGAACTTGAACAGTCCAAATGTGCACTAATTGATGTACATGAGGGCATTTGTGGATCTCACTCAAATAGCCTAACACTAGCTCACAAACTCCTTAAAGCTAGTTACTAGTGGCCTAAAATGGAGTAAGAAGCTATCAAGTACACTAGATCCTACAAGTAGTTTTAGCTTCATGGGAATCTAATCCACATTCTAGTTAGAGAGCTAATTCCCTCTACTACAACGTAGCCATTTCAACAATAGGCCTTTGACTTGGTGGGTCAAATTCACCCAACCTCTTCTAATGTACATAAGTTCATTATTACAATTACAAATTACTTCATGAAGTGGGTAGAGGCAGTACCTCTCATAGTTTCCAATGGAAAACTATAGCTCTTTTTATCACAAACTACATCATCTATAAATATCGTGTACTGTCCTTAATCATTACTGACAATGGAGGACAATTCAAGAATAAAAACCTCAAGGAACTATGCAAGAAATTCAAAATCACACAACATTGGTCTTCCATCTATTACCCTTAGGGTAATGGTCAGGCTGAGGCATCCAATAAAGCAATCCTCAAAATCCTTCATCATATAGTCAACAAATCTAGAAGAGACTAGCACCTCTAGATTAATCCAGCCTTGTGGGCATATAGGACAAGCATTAGGACTCCAATAGGTATGACTCCCTTTGCTTTGGTGTATGGAGTAGATGTTGTGCTTCTAATAGAGGTCAAGATTCCTACCTCGAGAATCTCTATGAAGGGCCTTATTACTAATGATTATTATAGAATAGCTCAACTTCAGGAGCTAGTGTTACTAGATAAACATTGACAAGTGGTGTGTGATCATCTACAAGCCTATCAACAATGAATGTCAAGAAGCTACAATCGAAAAGTCAGGCCGTGTGACTTCTAGTTGGGTGATCTTGTCCTGAGAGAGAACCCTAAGAATCAATAGCAATGAGTCCAAAAAGGGAAGTTTGAACCAAAATGTCTTGGTCCTTACATCATTACTGCAGTATATGGATCCAATACCTATCAACTTTCTACAACCGAAGGAGAAGTGCTCAAGGAACCTATCAACACTCTCCACCTGAAGTGGTTTTATAGTTGATCTAATTTTAGTAGCTCTTTGTACATATCTATATGTCTTGAAAAAAATCATAAAAATATGAAAAAGTCCTAAAAAAAAAATTTACCCTAGTAAAAACCTAGCAATAGGCACCTTGGTAACACCAAAAAAATTGAAAAATCTCAAAAATACAAAAAAAAAAAAGAGAAATACAAAAAAATTGAAAAACAAAAAAAGTGCCATTGGTGAAAACCTGGAAATAGGCATCATGGTAGCAAAAAAAAGAGAAGCTCTACCCAGAAGGTGAAAACCTAGTTAACAGGCACCTCTTGTTCCCAATGCTCCATCTTGCAACGCATCTTTTGGCTTATTGTAGTCACTTTCATACTTTTTCTTTCCTACTTTAATTCCTACATTTGCTCATGTATCTACAAATTATATCTTGTCACAACTCGGGGGCAACACCCTATAGTGGTATAGAGTCTTTTTCATGATAGTCACCAATTTTTTCAGCTGTGTCTGCCTACTATTGCTTATGTTACATTTTGGATTCTCTAATGGAAGATCTCTCATGTTAGTCACCAGTCATTCTGACTATGTCTATCTACTATCACTTAGTCCTTTTTTTAGGATCTTCATCTTGAAGATTCCTCCTTGACTTCAGTCACTAGTCATTTTAACTATGTCTATCTATTGTTGTCAACCTTACTAAAGAGATTTACTCCATTCATGTTCTAAATAGTAACACTACTCCTATAACACAAAACATTGAACTCACAATGCTGAAATTCTTTGGATATCTTGAGCCTTTCTTTGTTTTCTTTGTTGTTATTTTCTCATGTCCCCTCAAACAACTCGATGATGTCCTTATCGACTAGAGAAATAAGGATTGGGGGCATGATCTTTTCTTTGTTTTCTATTTGTGGTTTAGTTTCAAAACATCTGAAACATTCATGAAAGAGGGTTGTCCACTATAAGAGCCTCCATCTCATGGTGGATGGCCATGTGTACCTCGACTCCTCTTAATTGGACAAATAAGTAAGTTTGGTACTTCTCCTTGTCTGTTGAAGTGAATTCTTTATGCTATAGCAATATCTAATACTCATCCTACTAAGTGAACATATGGGTCACTATGAGTATATATGACACATTTTTGTCCTAAGTTACATATGCAAAAGTTGTTGTAGACATACTACTTACCGATTACTTAGAATAAGAAGGATCTTCCATGTGTTTGGAATGTTTGCAAGGAAGCAACATTCTGGTAATCCTAGCATTTATGCTTTGATGCTTATGTTAACTTGCTATATTAAAAAGGACAAATGTTTTGGTCATTTTGGCTTCTTGTGCCTCAAATGCTTATATTTAATCCCAACAAACCTATGACATATGTCCTATTCATATTTCCATGATTACAAAGTAAGTGGTCATTGTAGGATATATAAGCTTCATTTATGTCTAGTGATGATAAATTGTCATGGCTTGGTAACCAAACCTAGGGTTGCATTTAATATAGTCTTGCATTACATAACTCACTTTCATAAGCACATGATTCATTTGTGATTCTATTTCTATTCTTCATGATGGGGGATTGGGGGTCACTTCAAGCATATCCAAATTCTCCACAATTGCACAAGCATTTGATTCATTGGTTCATGCTCCTCGATGAAAACCCTGTCACTGTCAAGAAAAAACATGCAACATGACATGAGATGTCAGTTCATTTCCATATGCATTGCATCCATATACTCATATTATCTACACTACATAGTCACGTCACATCACATCAAAGTACACATGCATCCCATAATCATTGTGTTGATATCTCATGTACATCAAGGCAAAGAAAACACATATAATGACATGTACATAGTGATGCTCGACTCAAAATCTCATATATATATATATATATCAAAAAAATGTGTCAATACAAAAAATGGGCACTACTCAAGCACTGTCGATCAAAATGATACAAAATGGTGCTAGCACACTAATCGATACATAGCTAGACATAAAAATTGAGAGTAAGGAAGATAGCGTATAACTCTATCTTGTACCCTCACCCCCTAGAGGAGTAGGAGGAATAGGTGGAGGAGGAGGTGGTGGCATGTCAGGTCTAGCAAGAGGTCATGCACCCCTAAACTCACAAGCATACTATGAGAATCAAGGTACCTATAGAGCCTCATCGGCCACCACTGTCAAGTATGCTGCAAAGTACTAGGCTACTTGGGTTGCTTGTAAATGGACCTCATCCTACAACATCTCTACCCTCTACTCAGTAGTCTATGCTCACTCTCTCCATCGGTTGATCTCTCGATCCTGATCCACAAGCTATGCATCTCTAACAGCTACTTGTATCTGCAACTCTCCCAACTAATAGGAAGCCTGATGAATTCACTCTTGGTAGCACCACATGATGTCTTGTGTCCTTGTCGCTAGTTGACTCGGCATCTCCTTGTCCAATAACTTAGTGACCTACTACTGAGGTGCCTACTCCTTGGTCCTTGGCCTCTGTTGCTGACCCTCCTCTATCCTGCTACCTTTAGCACCTATGTCTAATCCCATCTACCATAGGGGGATCTGCACCTATTGAGTCCTATGTCAAACCTGTGGCTGTGGTTGTGGCTACTGCTACTATTGAGGTACCTCTTGTTGCTATGGTGCCTATCACTAGAGAGCTTGTGCAACCATCCCCAAAGGATCTGTGAATCTCAGGAATGGGTGACTGATCAAATGATCCTAGTATGCAAGTGTCATCCCTGCATCTGCTATCCCTAGGAGATAGTCCTACTGTGTCGTAATAAAGTTGCACACATCTATCATGGATTGTCTTAGATCTAGTCATGGAGGCCATCTCCACTCTATGTCCTTCACTAGTCTGGCATAGGCATAGTACTCCTATGAGATATCCTATGGTCAATCATACTACTGCCACACTCATGAAATAGTGACCCTCTCGATAATCTGTGGCATCATGCCCAATAGTGGTCATAAGCAGAACATCTAGGCTAGCTCGCTAGGAGCATCATCCCAATCCTTTATCTCTCACCAGGGCTGCCATAGAACAGAGACCAGGTCATCAAGATGATTCCTTTAGTGCTCAGTCTTACCCAAGGCAACCTGGGTAATGTGTCCTCAATATTTGAAAATATATGGCTCCATTAGCTCGTGGGTATCCTCATGAATGGGTTTGCACACTAGTAAATGATCCCATGCCCAGATCTATAGCACATACACCCCAGTTGCCATAGTCTTCTTCCCATGGAAGAAAATCTCATGCATCTCATGAAACATGTGTGCAAGCATGCACTGACCCCACCCAAATATCTCTAGGGCATCCAACATTCAGCATAACATAACCCCCCAACTGTACTCCAATCCATGTTGTCCCTTATTTGACATTAGAAAATGGTTGAGGAAAATGCTAACACTTTCAAAATTCTATGTGTCAACCCATAAGTGTGTACCAACTCATCCCAATTTATGGTTCGTCCACTCACTAACTACCTCCCAAAAATAGAAAATAATTCCTATGTGCCTGCTCAGGGCACCAATCATATAACACCCTCACCCAATGCAATGGGATCCACAATATCTAGTGGATATCCTCTAGGGTGATCATCATCTCTCCCACTAGTAGATGGAAGGTGTTCATCTTTGAATGGAAATGCTCAACCAAGGTAGTAAGAAAGCCATGATTCATCGGCATTGTTTGGATCTGGCCTAGTGAAGATAGACCCAATCAGGCGATATGTGCCCTATCAACATCATCAAGACTCCATAGAAAAGCTCCATATGGTAGATAGTGGGATCTAAATGAGATGTCATCAAAGGTCTCCTACATAAACAACCACCAATGACAAGTGAACAATAAAGACTCAGTCAATACAGTGGAACAATGAAGAAACAACTGCAAATTTCAAGTTAAAAAGCAAAAAATTGAAAACGTTACACTTTGCTATCACTGGATTTCATGGAAAATAACAAGATCTCATGCAAGATTTCAAGTCTTTGTTTGAGAATCAACTTCTTTGTGCAAGAAATCAAAATCTTTCATGAGAAGTGGGTGCCTCCCACGCGAGCACTTACACTGATGCACATGAGAAAACACTTGATGAGTGTTTATTCATGCAAGAAGCAACTAATCTTTGCACAAGAAAGGACAATCTCATACAAAAATTGATTGACCAAGTTGAAAAAAATGCAAAAAAAATCTAATAAATGACCTCAAACTATGTAAAAATGAAAGTACAAAATTGGGATATTAAAGACTCCCTAGAGGTCTGTAGTTTGCCAGTCGGCTATGTCATTAGGAGCACTCAAAATAATGATCTCACATGTTCACTGCCATCTTCTTCTCATAGCTCCTATTCACAAAAGACAAACTGCATAAATGATTTGAAAATGACCCCTTGGGCCCTTATATAGGTGTTGACCTAATTTTTCAATGTGCTATGATTTGCTCAAAAATCACCCCCTTGGCTAATTCAACTACTATGGATCCATTTTCAGGATCAAATTCAAAATCTGACACACCTAAGTGCCTCAAAAATGCATTTAAATTTTTTTGGGCCCAACACAGTTGAATGCTTGTGCAGTCCCCTTTTTTTTTTGATATTTTGGGATTCTTGGAATCTTTTCAATTCAAAATTATTTATATTTTCAAATTTTATTTTGGGAATAGTCAACTCAAGTCAACCATGGTCAATTCTAGTCAGCTTTTTGGTCAAACTAGGTCTTTTAGACCTCAAAATCATGCTAGATTGACTCAAAAAAAATTTATGATCATTCTGATCTCTTCTATATTCTATTGAATCTTTGATTTCCTTTGTACCTCTTTATCTACTACTTTGCATCATATTTTTGGTTTATCATCTTTCAATTTCACTCCCAAGGGGGTAGGATGATTACATCATTGAATTGAACTTCTAGTCATTTGGAGTCTCATCGCTTGGGGCATCTTGTTCCTATCTTATGTCCTCATCACTTGGGGCATCTCATCACTAGGGGCATCTTGTTTCCCTCTTTCTGGCATCTTTGTCATCTATTTCATTTTGTTATCAATTAATTATAGGAATTAGGACAATCTAAACCTTGATTCTTGAGGATCAAACCTCATTCTAGGGATGATTCTATGACTCATAATTTGATCTTGATCTCTTATCAATCTCGGGTATCTAGGTGTTCTATCTAGATCCTTAAAGGTTAAGCTCTATTCTGGAGATAATCTTTTAAATGCTTATCAATCTCAAGTATCTAGGTGTTCTATTTGGATCCTTAAAGGTTAAGGTCCATTCTGGAGATAATATTTTAAATGCTTATCACTCTCAGGTATGTAGGTGTTCTATCTAGATCCTTAAAGGTTAAGCTCCATTCTAGAGATAATCTTTTAAATGCTTATCACTCTTAGGTATCTAGGTGTTCTATCTGGATCCTTAAAGATTAAGCTCCATTCTGGAGATAATCTTTTAAATGCTATCAAATCTCGAGTATCCAAACATTCTATTTGGATCCTTAAATGTTAAGCTTCATTTTGGAGATAATCTCTAAAATTCTTATCAATATAGGTATCTAGGTGACTACTTGGATTCCTTGGGATTAAGCTCCATTCTAGAGATGGTCCATAAAAGCTTATCAATTAGTCTCTATGGAAGCTTATTTAATTTAATAAATATGCCTATTCTAATTAATTGAATGAAATTATTTAATTAAATGGAAAAGGTATTTATGAGATCATATCTCACTTTATTAAATTAAATATCTTTCGTAATTCTACTCTTTAGTATAAAATGTAAAGTCCTAGTTAACTACTAATCAAATTTGAAGTGATCTAAACCACTTGCTCTCACACTAAAGTCTATCTGAGCTAACTATTTCTTGCACTCAGGATCTAAGGTAGTTAACTCCATCTAAATTTGGAATCTTCCACTATGACTGAAACTGTGCTTCAATCCTGACCGTTGATCTAAGTTGATCTCAACTGTTGAAGGATTTTAGGAATTCTATTTAAGAAACCTCCAATTCCTCATTAAAGGGGTTAATTTTTTATTTATATCGAATTGCTGCTACATTTCATACTTATTTTTAGCTCACAAATTCTCATATGTTTATATTCTTATCTTAATCTCATCTAATTCTTGAAAATGCATATGGTTAATCTAGTTTATTTTACAGGTTCTTAGCTTAATTGCACAACACATTTAGACTACATTTCATTCTCATATAGACTAGTTACATTCTTAAATCCTTCATTCTTAGAGGGTCTAGTTACCTACACCTCAAATCTAACGATATTAAATAGGCAAAATCCTTCTAGATAGAAGGCAACGAGTCACCTTGCTAGATCTATTTCAAGTGACAATCTCATGTTCACCCTAGGATTAATCTACATACATGACCATGTTGAAGTGTGTGTGTTACAATTGAGGCCACATTCCATGCATATAGCTATCGGGGATGGTGTTAATTCAAACTAATCCTTGTAGTTGCAATATTAGTTTTAATTTAGTATTTCAGTAAGAACTTTTATGCATAGAAGAAGATCACCTTGGGAGATTTATTCCTTGTAACTATTAAGGAGAACCATTTGATTTATTTAATCCTAAAATTGAAGAACCACAAAGTGATAATGAAGAAGAAGAACCCCTTGAAAATCCATTTCCTAATGCTTAGGAACACATATCCTCTTCATCATCTAAAGAATCATGAATTTGAATGACCTATTTATTGAGCTTGAATATCAAGATAATTTTCTTGCTCTTGTTGTATATCAGCCACCACTACAAGGTCCTCCTTCCAGAAAGACTACTCAAGCTCCCTTTCCTTTTCGTATACCTCAACAATAAGGAAACCAAAATTTGAAAAATATACCTCCTGCTACAGTTCCCAAATTTTATGGTCTCCTAATAGAAGACCCTGAGATGTTTCTCTTTGAATTTGATATTCTTGATCAAAGTTATGACATACCACTAATGCCCACAAGCTAAAGTTGTTCCCATCAACTCTAAAAGAAGTTGCTTTGAGATGGTTCATGGGGCTGGGTACTAATGCTGTAGTAGATTGCGATGTCATGCATACAATGTTTCTTATAAAGTACAAAGAGCACTATAGAGGTCAAGATTTGAAAGATGATGACATTTTAAAAATTTCTTAGAAGGAGGATGAAACACTAGAGGATTATGTATCTAGATTTATGTTTAACCTATAGTGTACTACTCAACACTAGCTAAATGAGGCATCTCAGAAGTGTCTTTTCTTAAAAGGTGTGAATGATGGAAGTATTGAGGCTCTAGACCTGATGGTAGGAGGTGAAATCATGCAAAAAGTATGGGTTGACATAAAGAATATATGTGAAAATTTCTCAAAGGCCACTTTGAAGAATGGTAGGGGACTTAGGGACCTACCACATAAGTCCAATGGTTGTTCTAGAGTATCTAAAATGGAGCTATCTAATCTACTATCTAATTTCAAGAAGAACATCATTAATGATGTTTCCAATCAACTAGATAGTATGTAAGAAAGGAGGAATAAGGAAGAGTTAGATGTTGTGCTTATTGAGTTATGTTCTCATTGTAGAGAGAGGAAAATAAATTTTAAATATAAGATGGTTGCATTTGTAGACATTAACTCAATTCCCACCAAGTTCAAAGCTATAGAAAAGGGGAATGTAGAAGTTTTATACATTTTTCAAGGGTGTCCATGGGCTCATAGACAAGGTATGCCTCCGGACCTACTAAATAATTTTGGTTATAATAATAATAGTAGCTATTGGCCACACCGAAACCCCCAAAATTCTACTCCTTAAGGTCAAAATTGGAATCACAATTGGTCCAATCAGCAACCATACTATAACCAAGCCTATCTGTAGAAACCACCATTTAATCCATACCAAAAACAATATAACTCCTATCAATAGCCACAAAAGAATAACTAATGGCCACCTCATAGTAACTAGCAACCACAACCTCAATGGGGACCTAATCAACCTAATCAACAAACAACACTAATGCCTTCACCTGAGTAGCAAGCTATTATGCCACTGCCTCCTATAGCAAATAGTACTCCTCAAAAGCCAACTCAATTTCTAGCTTAGCCAACTGCAAATCCTAATAATAAGTAGTAGGCACATTCCTTGCATATAAATGACATCCATCTTAAATTAGGAACTACACTACTTGCAGCTAAAGAGCCAATAATAACTAAAGATGGTGATAGTGAGGATATACCTATGAGCCAACCTATTAATGTTCCACCTATTGCTCAAACTGCACCAATGCCTAAGAATCCTCCTTATCCATAGAGATTTTCTTGGTTGTTCCTCCAAAAGAAAATCTTGTAGCCAATGATTTGATTGATCAACTCAAACAAATGATAGTGCTAATTCCCTCGTGGATGCACTTAAATAAATTCTAGTCTATGCCAAAGCAATTAAGGAATCTTGCATTAAATAGGTTGGAAGGAAAAAGAAAGACCTTGATACTATCCATGTCTTAGGCTAGCTCTCTGATCTCATGCTAAGTAAAGTTGTCATGCCTAAGTATTTAGATCCAGAAAGTCCTATTGTAATCATCTTCATTAATGGTATCCAAATTTAGAATGTTTTACTTGACTTGGAAGCATCAATTCTAATGTTATGACTAGAGAAGTTATGTTGAATCTTAGTATCATGGTTTGTGGAACACACTAACAATATTGTATTTAGCTAATAATTCCATATTCAAGCCTGATGGTATGGTTGAGGATATTTTTGTTACTTTGGATGCTTTAGAGTACCCTTCATAATTTATAGTCTTGTCACCCAAAGATACTCTTGGAGGTTACTCATTAATCCTAGGAAGGCCTTGGTTATCCATTACTTATGCTTGCATTGCATGTCATTTAGGAAAGATGACCATATCAGATGGAATAAATACCAAGAAGTTAACTCTATATTCTCCAACAAAACCTCAAAGTGAACTTGATGAAATTGTTTGGCCCAACTTAGGAAATGTTGTTCTTGAAGTAAGCTCTGTGCAAAAACTCATGGTCATTGAGAGAAGTTTGTTCATGGTATCCCAAGAGGAAGATGAAATTCTTGCAGCAATCCTTACCAACTAGTATGGTTCTAAGGAGTCACCTTGTGATGATCCAAATGGTCCCCTTCAAACAATACTACCCAAGCAAACCACATCTTTGTTTCTTGCAGCACCTGATTACTTTCACACTTTTCTACCTCATGAGATAAAGTCTCTATCTATAGAAAAAGTGTTGATGTTAGAAAAAGTTGAGAGAGTTGAAATTTCTTTAAGCAAGGAATTAAATATGAATAAAAACCTCATTGAGTCCCAAATGTCCAATCTTCTCAAGCTTTTACAAGATAGCCAACAAGCTTTTAAATGGGATTACATTGACATGATAGGCCTAGATCCTAAACTCTATACTCACAGAATATATATAAGCCCAAAATACAAGCTAGTAAGGCAAGCTCAAAGAAGAATAAACCCTACTTTGAGAGACATAGTCAAGACCGAGTTGCAAAAGCTTTTTAGTGTAGGTTTTATTTATCCTATCTCTAACAGTCAATAGGTTTCTCCTCTTGTCATTGTTCCAAAGAAAGGAGTAAAGTGGAGATTCTATGTCGACTATAGAGAACTTAACAAAGCCACTAAGAAGGATCACTTTCCACTACCTTTTATCGACCACTTGCTTGATAATCTGGCAAGAAAAAAAAAACTTCTCATTTCTACATGGCATCAGTGGGTCTAATCAAATACAAATATCACCAAAAGATCAGGAAAAAACAACATTTACCTATCTTTGGGGAACCTTTGCTTATTTACTCTTGACATTTGGATTATGCAATGCCCCTACTACTTTCCAGAGAGTAGTGCTGGGTATTTTCTTTGACATTTCTACTAATCATGTTGAAATCTATATGGACAACTTTACAATTTATGGAGCAGCATTTGAAGAAGCACAAGCTAACTTTAAAAAGGTTCTTAAGAGATGTCAAGATTACAATATTTCCCTAAATAGTGAAAAGTGCTACATGATGATGGAGGAAGGAGTAGTCCTAGGACATTATCTTTCATCTTTTGGAATTTAGATTGATCCTACAAAAATTGTAGTTATAAATACACTTACCACACCAACTAGGAAGAATAATGTCAGAAGTTTTCTTGGCCATGTTGATTACTATAGAAGGTTCATAAATGATTTTAGCCAACTTGTAGCACCATTGTATAATTTGTTGAAGAAAGAAGTTGAATTTGTATGGACAAAAGAATGTGAAGCATCATTCCAAAAGTTGAAGGATATTCTGACAACAACACCGATTCTCAGAGGACTTGATTGGAAGCTTCTATTCCATATCCACACAGATGCATCTGATTATGCTATTGGAGTAGTTCTAGAGCAAAAGGAAGGTATTATTGAACATGCAATTTACTATATTAGTAAAAATTTGCAAGGAGTAGAATTAAATTATACTATTAGTGAAAAAGATTTGTTAGTAGTCATTTATGCATTAAAAAAATTTAGGCACTACATTACAAGCTATGAAGTATTTTTTTATACTAATCATTCAACTATCAAATATTTGATGAATAAACCTACCATTAGTGGTAGACTAGCATGTTGGTTACCCTCATGCAAGAGTTTGATGTAAAGATCATAAAAAAACTAGGAAAGGTTAATGTAGTGGCTGATTTCTTGTTACGACTACACATGCCAAATGATCCTTCAACAATTGATGATAATTTTTCTAATGAGCACTTGATTTCTATTGATTATTTGAACCCATGGTATGTAGTCTTGGAAAATTACCTTGCTACAGGGAGAATGCCAGCTCACTTTTCTCCTAAATACAATCATTTGTTAGTTGAGAAAAGTTTTAACTTCTCTTGGATCTCAACCTTTATCTTTTATACAAGACTAGAGTAGGTCACAAGGAGATGTATTCAAGAAAATGAAACTTATGAGATCCTTCAAGCATGACATGATGAGCCATGTGTAGGAAACTTTTCTACAAATAGGACAACCTATAAAATCTTGACAACTAGTTACTATTGGCATACTTTGCATAAGGATACAACAAAGGATACTTGGCACTATGATCGATGTCAATGTATGGGATGTCCACAAAGACTAATGAAATGCCTCTATAGCCACAGATAGTTGTTACATCCTTTGACAAGTGAGGTATTGACTTTATTGGACCTATCGAGCCCTCTTCTCATGAAAAGTCTTACATCTTAGTATGTACAATTTATGCAAAAAAATGGGTTGAAGCCAAAACTATGAGACATGCCAAAGATCACAAAGTTGTTGAGTTTCATTATGAATGAATATTCACCAAATTTAGAGTACCAAGGGAGATTTTCATAGATCAAGGGTCACAATTCACATCTAATCTCATCACTAAGTTGATGCAAGAGTACATGGTGCATCATGGAAAGTCTTCACCCTATCACCCTTAGGCCAATGGTAGGGTAAAATCACAAACTAAGAGATAAAATCTATTCTCACTAAAATAGTAGTTGTACATAAAAAGGATTGTGATACTCACCTTCCTAAAGCCATATGGGTTTAGCATGCCACATGGAAAGCCACCATAGGGTTTACTCCTATTGAGTTGGTATATGGAAAATCTTCCTCTATGCTGATTGAGTTCTAGCATTAAACACTTTGCACTACTTTAGATTTGGATATAGATATCACCAACACATAACAAGACTAGTTATTGCAATTAAATAGATTAGATGAATACAAGAAGTCTACTCTACATAATATATAGTTGATACAACAACAATAAAAAAAAGTGGCATGATAAGTTTCTTTGTGATAAGATTTTTTTTTTTGAAGATTGGGCACTATTATATGATTCATGATACCAACATATACCATGGAAATTTCATGCCAAATGGCTTGAGCCTTATGAGATTATATTAGTATTTGAAAATGGAGCTATACAACTTTCAACAATAGATCCTACTCAATTCAAATTACTCGTTAATGGGCATCATCTAAAACTTTACCACAAACCTATAAGTTGTGATGAGTTTCTCAAGTAGTTTCAGAGTTCAATTGAAGCAACAATTCATGTATTTGAAGAATCTAGGTCTTCCACCCATGATTCTACTAATTCTTGATTTCATTCAAGACCACCATAGTAAATATTTCACATTTCATGGAATACTTTCTGCATAATAATTTTTCATCTCACCTTCTCTCTTTTCCATCCATCTACCCCATTCCACCACTTCGTATATGTAGGTACAATTTTTTTAGACAACTCTTCCTATAGCTCCTGCAAGTTAGTACCACATATACTCATACATATAATTTTTTTAGTCATTAATTTTTATGATTTTGTGTCATTTTAATTTTTCACTCTTGTTTAATCTAGCTTGGTGAGACCCATTTCATTACTTAGTTAGGGGCGAACTATTTTATTTTCAAAATTTGAAATTGGCATGTAAAATTTAAGTTTGTTTCTTCAAATATGTCTACAACATGATGTGATGATCTATCCTTTTGTGATTGCACCATCACAATCAAAATGAATTCAAGATATTAAAACATGATCTTGATTTTTAATGATGTGCTATGACATGTTCAGGGTGGTAGCCTTGGCATGCATGAGCTTTTATGAGATGTTATGTAAAACTCATATCATTAGATTTTGTGCAAAAAAATATTTAATTTTATGAATCAAGTTGCAATTCGTATGCCATCTTTTTTCCATAGCATTATGTTCTATAATGCATTGAGGTATGTGACTTTCCATTACTAAATTCTATGAGAATTGTGTTCTGCAAGTTAGAAATTTCTCTCAGACAAGCAATGGGAGGTGACCTCCAAAGGCATGAACTTGTGGACCACATAGTTTTGTTAAATGATGCACCCACCTGTGAAATGTTTAGAAGGAGAGGGTGGTTGGATTATTGTTTAAGACTTAAGGGGTTTAATGAGGAAGTTGCTCTACAATTTATTTCCACCTTGAAAGATGGGATTGTAGAAGTTAAAGGTTTGAAAATTGAGTTCATAGAAGATGAAGTTGCTGAGGTGACAGGTTTGCCTTAGGATGGTGAACCATGGGTGAAAGATTTAAACCTACGATTAGCAAGAGCACAACTCACTTTGCATGGTGATCCTTAGTTGCATATTGATAAGAAGCAAAGGACCTAGAAATTATCTTTGCCCCTAGAGTTCATTTAGCTGGCCACATTTGTTATGTAGTATTTCATCTGTGATGGATGTTACAAATTCTTGCATGCTTTGCACTTCAAAATTCTTTATCATCTCTACCATGATAACCAACTAGTAAATGTTCCCAGCTTCTTATTTAACATTGTGAAAAAGTATTCTTTGTTAGTCTAGTTAGGAAGCAACTAGTCTATTTCAAACTATTTCTTAATAAAATTAATTGTGGAAAGGGAATTGAATAGACAAAAGGTTTGGACATGGGAAGAATTTTTGTAGATGAATGAGGTTTAACCTAGAATAGTCAACCCTAGAGGTCATGGTGTTGGTAGGAGAGAAAAAAAATCTTCTAGGGTTTTAAAAATTGTTCAAAGAGTTGAGAATGATTGAGAAGCCTCTTCTTTTGTTTCTAGGTCACCTAGAAAAGGAATGTTCAATTATAGAGCCTCTACTTCTCAAAGGAAGAAAAAAAAAAGTGCAAAAGTTTCTAATATTCTAGAATCTTCACTATCTGTAAGGACAAGGTCTACATCTAGGAAGGGTAAGGGTAAAATAATAGAACCAAAAGAGGGAACATTAGAACCTCAGCTTGGTGATGATTTTGATAATATGGAAGAAACCATACATTCCCCTAGGGAAGAGAATCCTAAATTTCCTTCCAAAGAGAATTCTAAGAACCTTAGGGAAGAACATTTTGAAAAACCTCTTAAAGAGAATTATGAGAAGCCTAGGGAAGAGAATGTTGAAAAAACTCCTAAAGTAGTGGTAGAGGAGGTGGTCATTAATAAGAAAAAGAAATGGAAGAGTCCTTTGAGCCCATCAACACCCCCTATTAGGAGAAGTAGAAGACTTTTTATGAAAGATGTTGAAGGATTTATTCCTATTGTTAACATTGATTCTTCTGAGTCTATAGAAAATGAACCTTTGAAGAATTCCTCTTCTAAGGAATTGAATAATCAACCTACAACCAGTGACCCAATAATGAGAGAGCAGAGTTGACAAATAGAGGTTAGCCTTGGGGTTAACTACATACTGATAGATAGTGATCAAGACTCTGAGGACTTTGAAGACACAAAGGAATATGTAGATAATTCTACCTAGCCAAATGTTAGTATGAACTCAGAGAAAATTCAAAACTTTAGGACTAAAATCATTGAAGAAGTACCCTAGCAAGGTAGTAAGGAAAAGTTAGAAATGCTCACTAAGGTGGTAGTTGATGTTAGTAAAGAAACTAATTTGATTAGGAAAATTTTTGTGTGGAAGGGTAAGTCCTCTACACCTAAAGAAATAGTTAAAATTACTCACTTTCCCTCTAGATGAGTGGATATACTCAATCAAGAACCTTTATCCCCACCAGATTTGTCTACACCTCTTGTAGTAGGAATAAGTTTGTACCAATAGTTGTTATTGGAAAAGAAACAATGGAATTTAGAAAAATAAAAATTGAAACAAGTCATTAATGAGAAAAATTCTTAGTTGGAGCAAAAATTAGATGAGATTGAGGTATGGAAATGAAGAATTGGTTAGATTACTAGGTTAATTCCATAGCTGATGGAATGTAGATCACCCTCACCAGTGTATGCAATATTCCTTCAAGAACAACTTGTTAATTTCAAATTAATAAGGATTGTATAAGGTCTCAATCCATCCATATCAACTCCCTATGAATTTTACCATGCCTTCTAGTCTATCCCAATGACTTTGAAGATTCTCTTATGTGAATTATACTTGCATAACCTAGTAGTTCCTAATGACATAGAGTGGAATTCACCCCTCTATGTAGGAGATGTACAGCTCAAAGTAGTTTTGTCATTGATGCAAAATGAGATAAGTCATGAACACCAGGCTGCACCATACAAGGAGGAAGAAATGTCATTTCCTTTAATGATAGGGCCTAAGGTACAACACTCTAGAAGAACATATTTTGACTAGATCTCTATCAAAGAAAACACTTGTGGAGCCAATAAGATCTATCTACTGAGAGAATAAACCTTTGTAGATTTGGACCAACATTCCTCTTGAGATGTTGCTACAACAATTAATGCCTCCAAGTAGAGGTGGATAAGAATGTCATAGGATGTAAAGAGAATGGAACCTCACTCACCTCAAAATCTAACCCTTGACACAAGGAGAGTTCCATGGTATACTATGTTGGGTAGGACACACCTTAACCATTGAGTTCCATTAAGGTTTCAACCTCCACTCTCCCTTCAACCATTGATGGAAATGAATGATAGTGTAGTTGATTATGACATGGCCTCTCAAGTCCAATGTTGGGAAAGACTCAAAGAGACTCATGGATACTTTGATTGCATTCATGATGAGCCAAGACAAAGAATAGCTAGTGATTTGAGGATTTGTGCCAAGGTTCAAAACTTTCTGATTGTTGGGGGCCAGCAATAGTTCAGTTGGGGGGGATGATGGGCTCCTAGATTAGCCATCCTTCTCGCCACTTTTTATCCTCTTTCTAGGACATTTGATTACACATAGACATACATTTATGGTTTTAAGCATATAAGCTTATGGTTTCTATGTATATGATCATATATATGTGTGTGAACATAAGATGGAATGTGGATACCTCTAAAGATATAATATATGCATAATTTCATGGACAAGAATGGTGAATATAATAGTTATGCATGTTAATGGATTCTTTCTCTCCTATGCTATGTTATGGGTAGTTACCTCCTATAGTTGTAGGTTTGCAAGAGTGATAATTAAGGCTAACACCTTTTCCTAATAATTGATGATGTAGATATATATGTATATGGTTGGATGTGTGTGCATTAATTATCTTGTAGGAGTTGAATGTGGATATTCAAGGACCAACATAATAGCATTGGAGTCATCAAAGCCAATTGTGATTGTAGGATCTTCACAAAGCAATTCAATGCTTCCTGTTGCATGCAACACATAGAGTTAGTGTGTGCTATATTTTGGGATTGGTCATGGTCAATAATGTTTCTTTTATGAAACTTTATGAGTTGTGATTGATCCTCATTTTGAAGTGATTGTAGGTTTATGAGTTAGTGGTAGTTTCCTTGTAAATAATCAACTATTGTGACTCTTTTAGAGTTAGTTAAATAGATTGGTTTTTAATACAAATCTCTTGCATACCATATCAATAAAGCATAATCATTTCTATAGATGAATAGAATGTTCAATTCAAGTTTGCAACTTCCATCTTGATTGTACTTTCCATTCACTCATTCAAGGGCATCCACTTGATGAGTGAAATGCTTTGTTAATGTATAATTCATTTCCTATTCATTCTTTTGTTTTAGAACTCTCCTATTCCTATAGCCATTGATACCATAATTAGAAGTATGTTCCTACAGTATAGTTAGTTGGAGTAGTTCCTAACTGTAATTTCCTACTTTGACTATAATACACTTTCTTACTAGTTTTAGTTTATTTTTCTTGAAGCATAAGCATTTGAATTCCTTAAATAGGCTTAGAAGATGAGGTTTGAAGTATATAATTTGTAGTTTCCATTCCAAGTATATATCCCTAGTTGATAATTAAATGAGACTAGATAGTGCATTAGGAATCATTTGGGTTGTCCAATCCTGAATTAGGGAGTCCATTGCTTTGGATTTCTGATACCATTGTTTGGCCAAGCAGCGATGTGAACACCCACTATCAATTATCCATCTCTAATTCTTGTTCACACAAGACACTAGTGTGGTTTCCTCATTCCTTTTAGATTCATCCTTTATTGAAACATACACCACTTCATCATCATGCTCTTCAAATCCATCTTTTGGTTCCTCTTCAACAATGTAGCAAGACTGCTTGCCTTTTTCTTTGTAGTCTTTGTTGTCTTCATTTCTTCTACTTTTGTACTTTTCACCATTTCTATAATTCTTCTTCTCTAGACATCTAGCAGCAATATGGCCAATCTCATTGCAATTGAAACATATGATAGGTAACTTACCTTTAAACTTGCCTTTACCTCTGTAAATTGTCCTTGCTAATAGTGCTTCAAGTTGATCTACATCTTCTCATCTGTATCACTATCACTGGACACATGTTTTGCATTTTTCTTCTTCTTCTTGTCATCAAATTCCTTCAATAACAGCTTAGCTTGGAAACCAGATTCTATATTTTCAAGTTTATAATTATAAAAGTTAGATATCTCAAAAGTAGTGAGCCTACCTATTAGACCTTCAAGACTTAGATTATTTCCTAGTATACACCTTAATTCTTGTATTGCAAAAACTCTAATATCATATATAGGAAGTAGTATTCTCAAAACTATGCTTAGTACTATATCATCATCTATTATACTAGTAGCTCCTATTATTGCATTAACAACATATTTTATCCTAGAGAAATATTAAGAAATATTTTGACCTTCTTACATTCTCATATCATAAAACTTACCTCTTAGACTTTCAGCTTTAGCTCCTAGAACATTATTGTCACCTTCATAGATAGTGTGGGGAGTATCCCACATTTTCTTTGTACTATCAAGACTTTTGGTATCATCAAACTTGGCATATTTTAGGGTAGAGGAAATCTCCAACATTTCTTATTGTGTTCTTTCTTTCTTTTTTAGATCTTTAGCAGTTAGGGCTCTAGTAGGATCAGTATGCTCAATAGCAATGGTAGATTGTGCATGATCTCCAACACCTCCTAGCTATAGCTTTATTAGACTTTTCCATGTAGGAAAGTTATCTCTATTAAGCTTGGGTACTTCTCTTTTTGACATCTTGATCTTTGTGATTTTAGTACCTTCAAATTAGTCCTCTTAAGAATATGGCTCTGATACCAATTGTTGGAAATCTTTAGAATAAATGAGAGGGGGTTGAATCAATTATCCAAGGTTTAGATGTACAATTATAACTTTTCACAACTTAGTGAACCCATATCGATCAAACAATTTTAAATCACTTAAACTTGTAGGTTAATGTCAAATCAATTTGTATAAATGTTAACATGAAACATAACATATTCAATAACACATTTGACATAATGATTTAACATGAAAATACAATTTGGAAAAAACCATAAGTAACATGCTACTCATTCTCACTCTTTTGAGGTGATGTCCTATGAAAGGCCAACCTTGTTAAAGGTTTAAATGCACAATGTTAAATGTGATTTGGTTAAAGTACTTCAATCACCTTGTTAGGAGTGAGCCTTATTAGAGCACTTTAGATCATTCACTTGGAATTTCACCCTATTAAATGATTTACAAATGACTGCTAGGTCAACCTTAATCTAAAGGATTTACCCTAGATTGATACAATGATTAGAGAATAACAATAAGGCTTAATTTGATAACAACTTATAACTTCATTTTTAGATTACAGTCTCTATTCAATCCTCTATTTTTCTTGGCTTTCACATTCTTCAACTCTAATAGGTTGTTCACCCTTCAAGCATCCATAGCCTCAAGCCTTCTTGTTTTGTTTTCTAATGTAGTATCTTCTCTTAGGTTTGAATGAAGCAAATACCCTAGACTCCTTGTCTTCCTTAGGTTCTTGCACATGACAACCCTTACTTTTGACTAGCCATCTTTATAAATAGAGAATTAAGATATTTTGTCATTCATCCTCTATCATCCATTTTAGGGTTAGGTTAGATTAGGTAGGATTCAATGAATCTACCCCTAATTTCATTTTTAATTCCCTTTTAGATACTTCTCCTTCAATTCTCTTTGAATTCACCCCAAAATGGTTCATCTTGAATTCTATGCCACCAGCTCATCAATATTATCTTCCACATAGTTCACACAATCCAATAAATCAAACTTGTCAGCTTAGATTCATCAAATTCTTGATCTTTCTCATAATGCAAATACTTAGCAGTAACTAGCTTTTGATGCTCAGCACATACTACATTGCTTGGCATCTACTGTCAAAACACTCAGCATGAATTAAAGTTTACTGGTGCTCGACTTCAACTAAACTTCACTTGGCTTACACTATTTCACTCAGCTTACATAGAATTGACTTTTCTCGGCTCCAACTATTTTTCTACTCGACTTGCACTAACTTTTCTTAGTACCTACTATCCACTCGATTAAGCTTGGTAGACAAACCTTGTTTAACTTATTCTTCTTAACTTACTCAGTGTAACCAACCTTTGTTACCTTAAGTAGATTATCAATGCACTATAATATAACTATCTTAATTGATTCTTGTACTCCTTTCCATATCATAACTCAACCTTTCCTCTAGGTGTTATTGTTACCTCATTTGATCAAATCCTCTTCATCAATCAAACAAATGATAGTACTTAAATCATATAAGCAATTGTCTTATGAGAAAGTAGTAGGTTTTACATCAGTGACAAAAAAATATTGAAACACATTTATCATGCTTATATCAATCTATTTTTAACAAACCCACTTGACTTACATGCACTATACCAACAAAAATTCCAAAAATAATAAGCCACATTTGCTAAACAACAAGAACAACTAAAACAATAGTTGGAATACCAAATATGCCTAAAGAAACAAATTTCCTATCAACAATAGTTGTTGAAACAACATATTCCACAATGATCTCAACAAATACCTCCACAACAATAATACCATACATGGCCTTATAACCAACCAACTAAGGTATCTCAACAATAACCCCAACAAATGGCACAACAACAACCACAACAAGTGATGCAACAACAACCTATGGTATAATAATCAAAATCAATACTTACAACAAGTACCACAATAAGTGCCACAACAAAGATAGTTCTTCCTTGGGTGTACCAACATACCTCCACCTCCTAGTGATACATCACCCAAGTCTTCAGATACAAAAATGTCAAAATCGAGTAGACATAGCTCTCACCATAGCGAAAGGTCACTTAGAGACATAAAAAGCTCAAAGAGAGGGCCATCATTCAAAACCCTAATGAAGAGTTATTATAATAATTCAAACAACTTTCCAAGAAATTTGAGTCATTGGGAGTCAAGAAGAAACAAGCTCTATACACAGAAAAGAACTTGGGTCCTAATCAATTTGATAAAAGTCTATATATGCCTCCATTCCCAAAACACTTTGAGGCTCCAAGTTTAGAAAAGTATCAAGGAAAAGGCCACCCCTTTGATCACATCAAAGAATTATGTGCCTCTTGTACTAAACTTAGTGATGAGCCCACCTACCTAATGAGACTATTTCCTCATTCTCTAGGTGGGCCCTCACTTGAATGGTACTCCAAACTTCATGGTAACATCAAATCCTGGTTAGAATTAGCAGAAAAATTCATCTCCCAATTTTCCTTCAACATTACAAATGAGGTGACACTTTCTAATTTGTGCTCAACTAAATAGAAGATGGAAGAACCATTTCTCACATTCTTATTACATTAGAGAAACTTAGTTAGTCAATGCTTACTAAACATTCTTCAAGAGAAAAAAGTTAATCTATGCATTGAAAACCTAGTCCCCAACCTAATGTATGAACTCAAGATCAAAAGTCCAAGCACCATTTCCAAGTTGATGAAAAAGGGGTCTAGTATTGAAGACACTCTTATCCATAAGGGCATCCTCAAAACCAATAAGGAAAACACCAACACCAACTCATCTAGTGAAAAGGATAAATTTTTCTCCAAGAACAAGAATGTAACCAATGGTCGCACTATGGATGCACAAATGATTAGTGCAGCACAACCCCAACTAACTTTAAAAGTTGCAAAACCTACAAATTCACAAACTCCCAATCAAACACCACCTCCACAAGAAAAAAATGAGACTTCCACATAGGATAGACCTCAAAGACATCCTAGAACTAAAGATAAAAAATTTACACCCTTGGGGAAACCTCTTAAGACTATGGCTCAAAAATTACTTAGTAATAACTTCCTAAAATTAGCCCTAATCAAAGACAAACCATTAACTAAGGCTTCTTGATGGATGATAACAAATTCTATGATTACCACTGCACCAAAGGACATAAAACCTCATCATGTTTCTAGCTAAAACATGCAATAAAAGACCTTATTGATGATGGTGTGATCATAGTCGATCCATCACTACTAGCATCCAATTCTGATAACACTATTTTTAAAGATCCTTTGGGTAATCATGACAAAGGGAAAGCCTCCAATTCAAACTTTGACTTGCAAGCTAACTACGCACACATTGGATATGACTATACCATCAACTATTTTAATGAGTTTGACTTCTACATATCCATATTCACCTTAAAATATTAAGACCCTCACTACATTTTTTCCACCCATCACACTAAGATAACCTTACGTATAGCCCCAGTTTCACCTACAACCTTTGTTAAACCTATGACCCCTAGTAGACCTATCGATGCTACTTCTTTAGATTATAGACTTGTTGACAAACTTGGAAAGACCCCTACACAAATATCCATCTTGGACCTACTACATGAATCCCCCCAACATCATAAGATCTTAGATAAGGCCTTCAAAGAGTTAGTAGTCCCAGATAACATTGATATAGCCCAACTTTAGGCCATGGTTGATCTGCATCATAGCACATAACCTTTTCTCCATGAGATATTCCTAAGGATAGACCAAACCAAAATGACCCCCTTCATGTTGGAGTATTTATCCATAATTCCAAGGTCAAATGTGTCTTGATAGATGGAGGAGAGGGACTAAACATTTGTACCCTTAAGGTTGTCAAGGGTTTGGGTTAGTTTAAAGAAGATGTAGATCCCTCTTGTAGAATCACAATAAAGGCCTATGATGATGGAAAACTCTTCTCCAAGGGCATCATCATATTACCATTAGAGTTGGTCTAACTATTGAAAATACATTATTCCAAGTCCTAGATATTGAAATGAATTGTAACATGATACTAGGACACCCTTGGATCCATGCTTTCAAAGTAGTGTCTTCTACATATAATCAATTTCTAAAGTTTTCCTACAACAATGTGCAGGTTACCATCCTTGGTGATCTAGATACTTTCCATTTTTGTGCTAATCTTAGAGATGCTACTGCATAGCAAGTCCCAATAAAAAATGAAGCATAACCCATAGATTCCTCTAAATATGTGGATCCTGATATAGTCCTTAGTAAAGGCAAGGAAAGGCTAAATATTCAAGACAAAGAGTGTGGAGATTACTTTATGTCTCGAGTATTCCACATTAGGGAGTCGCTAATTTCTCCCCAATGTTATGGTAAATCACACCTATTACAAGAACAAGATTATGAGATTAGTACACAAAATACCACTTCTATCAATTTCATTAGTGGCAGTGGCCTACATAAAGAACAAGTCTATGAGAACACATTTATTTGTATTGAGAAAGAAAAAGTAGAACAAGAACCCACTTTGATATCTCATAACAAGTATGAACGTGGGTTTACTATCATGTAGAAACAAGGCTATGACAGACATAGTGGTCTTGGATCTTAGAAACAAGGAATAATTGAACCTATCACTACAAAAGGATGACCTCCTAGTTTGGGGCTTGGATTCAAACCATTGTGAATAGGTCCTCCTAGTACTAAGATACCTATGTGTGAGACTATGGATGTTTTGAATGATGAAAAGGCATTTGAGTACACCCAACCTAAAATCAATAATTCATATGCACTTGTTGATATCTTTTTTTCCCCAATAATACAACTAAATCTGATATCCATATATATACCTTCAACCAGAGCCCATTCCACACTGATAATGCCATCCCCTCAAGTTACCTTGAACTATTGGATTAGAACCAACATGGACCACCAATCATCAATCAATTTGACAAAGATGATGTTCTTATAAATTTCTTGTAACTCTATGGAGGGATTATAATTGATGGTCATAAAGCAAAAATTCCTCCTAATTTGAACACATTGGCATATTTTGGGCAAGCGAATCCATCTTCTAGTTACAATACTAGAAACAAAGGGAAAAATAACATGCATAGGTCTCTTGGTGAAAATTGAAAGGAACCATTAGACTATGAAAAAGAAAATCCTAAGCAATTTCCAAGGATACAAGATGAACAAGTTGATGCCATAAGTGCTCCATTTTTCAACATGCCATGAAGTCTTTTTGAGTTCTCACAATTAGTGTTAATATGGGAATTCATTGGTCTCAATCCCCCCATTCCTTCCTTATATCTAGCTACTTATACCCAAATCCTACTACCTACCTTGTCCGATCACCAAAATCAAATCTCCATCCAACTATCCTTTGAGCATGTCATCATCAGTGACATCCCATAGAACAAATCCTTTGACCCAATTATCCTTAGATGCCTTGATTTGTAAGAGGTAGACACTATCTTACATATGATACACAATGGTATATCTCAAGGCCTTTCTAGTAGTTTGATTTTAGCTACAAACTCGGAATGAATCTTACATAGTTATGGTTGGTTCTGGATCCATAGATTATCAACTACCAGCACCAATGATAGATTTTTTCTCAACATTCCTGGATCCTATCTAAAAGTCTTGAAAAAATATCAAAAAATTGCAAAAAATCCTAAAAACCTATAGCCAAAAAATGGAAAAAATACCTTTAAAATGAAACAAAAAAGTCATGAAAAATAGATTCCTTGATGAAGCCTAGTAAACATGCATCTTGGCATGAAAAATTAAATGAAGAGAAAAATTCCATCCAAAAGTGAAAACCTGGAAAATAGGTGCTTTAGGAAAATGCCATAGTGTAAACCTGACAAACGGGCACCATGTGTAATCAATTATTTCACCTCCATCTATTAGGATTCCATCTAGTCTTTACCCCTTCTATCATTCCCTGACCATATCCTTCATATTGTAAGACATTCCTTGTTCTTGATCATGGCCCATGAATTGGTTAATATCCCTTGTTATCTTACCCAAGCATCACTAGTCTATACATACTTTGCCTTTGGCCTTTGTACAAAGTATGTGTCTTGTCTGGGGGCATATCACCTACACAATGTGTGAGTTTGAACTTGAGGGCCACGTCCCTAAGCACATCTTATCCATTAGACTTATAACATATCAGATTGGGGTTAACACTTGTAAATCCTTTATGATCCTAAAAAAGTCCTAAAAATCCAAAAATGATCCTAAAAAACTCCTAAACATTTAGATATGATCTTGAAAAAAATTTTAAAATCATAAAATGCCCTGAACAAATTCATAAAAATCATAAAATTTCTCAAACAAATTCATAAATATCATAAAATGTCCTAAACAAATCACTAAAAATAATAAAGTTTCCTGAAAAAATCAGTAAAAATCATAAAACATCCTAAACAAAATCATAGAAATCATAAAATGTCCTAAACAAATCACTAAACATCATAAAAGGTCTTGAATTAAACACTAAAAATTGTAAAATGTTCTGAAGGAATGATTCACACAAAAATATCAAATATCTTCAAAAACCTTAAACATCACAAAACCCACTAAAAATTTGTAATAAACCTTGTAAATAGACACTGTGGATAATCACCCCTTTTTTCTTAAACACTCATAGTTTCATAGACTGAAACTCAAAGCACTACACTTGAATGAAAATCACACTATCTAAGCAATGTAAACCAACAATTCATCCAACTTATCACTATCAATTGAATCAACACACAAACCTATCACATGATCAACCTATCAAACACTCTTTGAAGATCTAAAATACTAAAAAAAAAGTAATAATGGACAATAATAGATGTTGGCTCATGCTATTTTTTGAGTGATTTATTTTTATTTTCTTTTCTTTGATCATGTTCTTATGCTAGTCAATGTTATAAGCTAGTCTATGACAGTGATCAAGATGGTTCATGGTCATCTTTTGTTTTCCATCTATTAAACATGTAGCTTTGAGAGACTGAGGCATGTCTATATGCCTAAGGAAGGATAAGGTCATTCTCTATTTGCATTGTGTTTATTTATGCAAAGTGTTTGCATTTGCACTCTAGCCCTTTATGACATGATGCATTACATTCTATCTGCCATATCAAAATAAAGCTCCATTGACATATAGTACATTTTATGAAAGAAAAATTCCTCACCTCATTCTAATTGATCCTCATCTCATCTCCTTAGTCTTCTATCATTCACCTCTTCATCCACCACCATGATCATGTACTCTAATACACTAAATCATCTTCATCTTGCATTCCCACTCCTACATAATCATTCACTATCTATCAACCTTATGTGGATTTCCACCAAGTTTGATCTTTGTTTGACCAATTATAACCACATTTGATCATGTTTGACTAATTTTACCCATGTTTTGATCTCTTTCTATCATTTTGGGCATGCACACAAAGTTGTAGGTCATTCTGAGTCCCATCAGGTTAATTTTTGCCCTGTAAGTCTTATGGGGCACAGTCTACACTTTCAAAGTGTAGTCGGGCTTCCCAAGTCCACTCAGCATGTAGTTGGTGTTTTCATAGCACACTTTGAAATATCAAGTGCACCCTAGGCACAATTGGGTGTGTTTTGGGTGTACTTGGGGCAATTAGATGCCTAAAATTGCTCCCAAAGCCCCTATTTTGCACTCTAGAGCCCATAACTTTTGTGTTTGAACTCTAATTTCCAATCAGTCAATTCCATTGGATTTGTATCTTTTTTGTGAACAATTGGAGCTATAATTTTCATTATTTGGTAACTTTATTGAGTGGTAACCCATGAAACTACTCCCAAGGCCTCAACTGGCCCCTATTTTGCACCCCAGACCCAATAACTTTTGCGTTTGAGTTGTAATTTGTGATCTATTAGTTGCTATGGCTTGGTCTTCTTGTTGTGAAAAAATTGACCTATCATACACATATGTTGGTCAATTTATTGAGGAGGAGCCTATATATACCACCCCTATTGGGGTATGCTTTAATGGGTTTTTCATCAGGGTTCTTTAACAAAACACTCTAAATCACATTGTATCAAAGAGGGGAAAAATGTAAACACTCAAAAATAGTTCACATCTATGGTTTAATCACATTTTCATACTAAATTCGTCCCATTTTCTCATTTCAATAATTATGATCTTTTGTCCAAACTTGAATATCAACCGAGTAGGTTTTGATAATGTCCATCATTTGTATCCCCTTTTGCATCAATTGTAGATCATTTCATAATCATAAAAAATCATATTGGAATTACACCAAATCAACTTAAAATCACTTAGAATTAGTTCTAATCAACCCAGAATGTCCAAACATCCCAAATCTATCATCATCTATCCAACCCTAGGCATTGTCATGTCTCTCAATGCCTTGGAAATTTATCAATCTAACCTTAGTACTATCATGGCTCTCAGTTCTAGGTGAAATTGTCATTCACATCATTCTATCTTTGACATTGTCAAGTCTCTTAGTGTTAGATTGCGACATTATCAAATCAATTTTATAACATCAATAGTGTCTATTGCTATTATTATGATCAACCCTATCAATCAATCTTGATCATGTAGAATTTTACAATGCCAATTAAATGTTACATATCCATGTCATATATCCTTGGCATGTTATTAATTTTAATAAATCAATCAATTTTATCATTGCTTTGATCTATCCACCATCATCCTAGTTGATCTACATAATCATCGCATTTCATCCTACACTTATCTAATCAAATTGGCCAATCATCTACTAATTTTCTCTATAGGATTAAATAACCCATAATTTAATCCTATGTCATTCCAATCATTCTCATCTCACATTACTAATCATTCTTCCTAACTAACATTCTCAAATAATTGGTATATTTATTAATTAATTAATTTGTCTTTCTTCACAAACCATTGAAATCCTTGATTTCCTAAGTCATATTTTCCACTTCTAATTTCCAAATTACAGATTTCCATTTGTGTGGAATAATGAGTTTTTAATTCAAGTATTCCACATAATATTGACACAATCTTGACATCATCATGTCACATGGACATCTTACATCATGGATTTTATCTTTACACTTGGCTAAGATATGTCATAATCCATATATTATTATTCCTTACACATATCTATAGTTAGCCTTCATCATCATAGATTTTTGGCTATAAGTTTCTTTGAGGTGTCACATGATGTGTCATAGATCCTACACCATTTTTAGCCATGTTGACTTCCATGCATCATACAATCTTACATTTGGCATCTTGTGTCATATGTGTCATGGATTTCCAAAAGGAATCTCTTTCCAAGTTGCATATCCAAGGTGACAAATCCAATGCTTTCCTCTTGCATGATGACTATAAAATGAGCCACATTACTCTCATTTCTATCCCTTGATTCTTAATCTTTTAGAGACCCTTGATCTTTTTTCCTTCAAGCTTAAAATCACTCTTCTAGTACTCTCATAGCATCATCATACTATGGGATTTTGCTTTTTAGTTGTGTAAATTATAGTCAACTTAAGCTACATCATATGGAGAAGAAATAAGGACATGGGAGCCACAACTAAAGAGGTAGTTTTCCTTTGTGTTGCTCTCTTTATTTTGGTTTACTTTCATGGTAGACTAGATGGTTTTTAGTGTATGTTGAGTGATTTTAGTGATATTCTCATAGTAGCTAAGCATTAACCCATTTTTTGGTCCTACACTTTTCCTTTTAAGTGGATCTAGATGCCATAATACTCAATGAGAGATGAATTTGAAACAATTGATAACTCTTCCTATAGCTTCACACTTCACTCTTAATCGCTTGGGGGCACAAAATCACTCTGAATTCTAAATGCAAGGTGAGAAATAAACCCTTGATTCCACATTTTATGAAGAATTTCAAAATTGTAGGGCCTCCTTAATATATCATATAGTAGTAAGTGAGGAAGCATGACAATCTCTTTGAATCTCAAGCTTGAAACGAATTGATCAACACACAACTTAGTTAGAACTAAATTCTAACTTGTTTTTTTTTTTGGAGATAATAAGAAGCTCAGTTACAACTAGGTTGTAACTCAATTAAAACATAACTTCCTTCCTTAACCTTATGCATTTGAATATGCATATTTGGATTGTTTTTTCTTGGATATTTGGAACTAATGTAGGATCTTCTTGAGTTATCAATTCCAATCATCTCCTTGACTACTTATTTGGATGTGGATGTTTCACCCAAATCATTGGATTCGATGATGATAACTCCATTGTCTTTCCTTGTGCTTTCCTCTAATTTCCTTACCCATTTTTGATTCATTTGAGTCTTGATCTGTCCAACCTTGGATTTTCCTTTTCTTTCTTCATCAAAATTTTCTATGGCTCTATTCATGTAGTTTCTTCCTAAATGTCTTATCTTCTTACATATATAACATCTCATTAATATTTCCTTTTTCTAAAGTGAGTATTTACATAATTAACTCCAATGTTTCTATATTCTCCACAATGATGATATCTTCCCTATGTGTTGTAGACCCAACCAATAAATTATCTTCATCTAGTTCCATTGTGTTGATTATTTGGATTTGATCTTTATTTTGATGATTTGTGACCATGCTTGTGACATCTAAAATAGTTCCCTTCAAAATTTGAACTAATTATGCATTCATTTTCCTTGTGACCATACTTTTTACAATTGTAGTAATGACCCTTGAATTTGGGTTGCATAGAATTGCTCCAAAAAATATTTTATGTATGACCTATCTGTTGGATACAATTGGTTAATTGAGTGTTGTCTTTGATGTTACACAAATTTCATATCAGTCATCAGACAGAGTCTACCGAGCTCAGAAGGTAAGCATAGTCATTTACAGAGTCTACCGAGCATTGCTGTGATGTCAAGTCATCATTCCTCAATGGAATACTGGATGAAGAAGTTTACATTGAACAACCTGAAGGTTTTGTTGATCGAGATAAAAGGAACATGGTCTAAAAATTACACAAGGCACTGTATGGTCTGAAACAAGCTCCTAGAGCATGGTATGAAACATTGCATAATTATCTTATTCAGATTGGTTTTCAAAGAGCTAATGATAATAGTAGCTTGTATATAAAGGAAGGTCTAGATAATCAGATTGTCTTGGCAGAAATATTTGTAGATGATACTGTTTTCACAGGGCATGATGATCTTTGCAAAGAATTTTCAGAACAAATGAACAAGGAGTTTGAAATGTCTATGTTTGGTGAGATAAAATTCTTTTTTGGTCTTCAAATCCAACAGAATAAAAATGGAATCTTCATCACTCAGTCAAAATACATCAAGGAGATATTGAAAAAGTTTGGTATGGAGGACTGTAAACTTGTTGGTACTCCCATGTGTACTGGATTGAAACTTACAAAAGATGATGAATCCAAAGAGGTAGATCAAACATTGTATAGATCTATGATTGGAAAATTGCAGTATGTAGTTCATACCAGGCCAGATATTGCTCTCACAGTTGGTATTGTTGCAAGATTTTCAGCGAAACCAAGAGAAACTCACCTGATGATGATCAAGAGAATAATGAGATATTTGAAAGGAACTGAAGATTATGGGCTATGGTACAAATTTGGAGGTAATTTAGATTTGAAAGTTTTTACTGATGCTGATTGGGCAGGGAATCTTGATGACAGAAAAAGCACAAGTGGAGGAGCATTCTTTCTTGGAAAGAGATTGGTTTCTTGGACAAGCAAAAAGCAGAATTGTACATCCCAATCCATAGCAGAGGTAGAGTATGTTGATGCAACAGAGTATTGAAGTCATTGCATATGAATCTGTACATGAGGTACACTGTAATCCAGTTGAGAAGTACTTTTGGCATACGAAAAGAGCTTTTACTATGTTATATTGTCTTTGGCATGTGTTGTCAAAGAGGGAGAGTAAAACTGTAATACCTATTCTGAAATTTGTAAGCATTTGTAAAGGGAGAATAAAACTGTCATATCTTTCTGTTATACAATTCCTTCACAGAGGGTGATTACTAAAAGAGGGAGAAGTTTCTATCTAAGAGGGAGAAGTATTATGTTGACATATAAGTGCTGCACTAAGAGAAGGACTTGTTTTCAAATTTCATTCTGTTATGACATGTTGTGTTGCCATCAATTCCAAAGAGGGAGATTTTTGGATACAATTGGTTAATTGAGTGTTGTCTTTGATGTTACACAAATGTCATATCAGTCATCAGACAGAGTCTACCGAGCTTAGAAGGTAAGCATAGTCATTTACAGAGTTTACCGAGCATTGTTGTATATTACATTGTAAAGATAGCTTCTACCGAGCTAACTTGGTTAATGAAGGAAGTTTAGTACTTACCGAGCCCACTCGGTGATTGAAGGAAACTGTGACAAAGTGTTTACTGAGCTGGGAAGATAAGCAAAGAAAAGTTAGTGTTTACCGAGCTGGGAAGGTAACCAAAGAAAAGTTAGTGTTTACCGAGATAGGAAGGTAAGAAAAGGAAAGTCAGTGCTTACCGAGTTCACTCGGTGTCCAAAAGGAATTTGGAAAAATAGTTTCTACCAAGCTCACTCAGTCATCTATACTTATCGAGTTCTGTCGGCAATTGAAGGGATGTCACAGAGTTCACTGTATTAATCGAGCTCAGTCGATTAACACAGGAATTATTTTCTGAATAGTATTAACCAAGCAGTGTCGGCTAGTAAAGGGATTTGTTGGTTTGTAATTTTTAGCCGACTATTATATTTTTTTGATTATTGATCAGTGATTAGAGCCGACTAAGATAATCTGTAAGGTATATATGAAAGATCAAGTTGTGAATTCGTATGAAGAGAGTTTTTGGATGCATAAGAGTGCGAATGTATGGATATGGAATAAGTGTATATTGAAGAAGTGTGATGAAGGATCAAATGTGTTGAAGGAGCTGCAAAGTTATATGTGATCAGTAAGGATCCAGTCAAGTATAACAGAGATCTACAATCAGCAAAGATAAGTTGCACATTATATTAGGTCACTTCATTGTTGCTTTCTAACCATTGTAATAGTGAACTCAAAATCTCTTAACAAAGTGGGTTTAATAGCCTTATTGTAAATCCTCTAACAAGGTAACAGTTCAGTTGAATTGTTCTAAAGACCTCTAGCAAGGCCACTCCTAACAGGGTGATTAAATCCTCTAACAGGGTCACACCTAACAGTGTGTTTTGTAACCTTTAACAAGGTTGGCTCCTAACAGGGCTCACTTCAGAAGAGTGAAAAACAGTAACTAGTTACATTGGTGGTTTTTCCCATATTGGGTTTCCACATTAAATCTGGTGTCTTTAGTATTCATGATTGTTGAATTGTTTTGGTTACCAGTTCTTAATAATTATTAGTATTTTTTGCATTATCAAGTTTCAGTAATCTGTAACCAAGATCAAGATTTTAGACATCTAAGGGACTGTGAAATGTTTTTGTGGTAACTGATTCACCCCCTCCCCCTCTCAGTTACTCCATTCTCATTTCCAACACTATCTTTCCACAATTGTTACATGTAGGCCTTTTTTCGTCTATTCTCCTTCTTGTAATGATTCTAATTGATTAGGATAACCTAAACTAGTAGTTCCTTTAGGTATATCCAGAGTTTTCTTATATAATTGATTCACAATTTCTTGTGATCTTAGTCTTCTTTCATTGAGTTTCTTTTTAGCTCTAATTTCATTCTAGTGTCTACCATATTCTACTCTTAGATTGATGATTCCTTGATTTACATCATCTAGCTAGTTTTCCATGTCTACCTGATATTGTGAAAGTTATTGGACTTCATTGGTGATGAAGGGTGTGTTGGAAATATTATGGTAGGCTAGGTTACTAAGAGGGGAGGGGTGAATTAGTAACTTATAAAATTTAACCCTTAATTAGCAATTAATCCTTCATGTATATTCTGATCTAACTGCATGCATGAGAAACTAAAAACATTAAAGCATACATAACACTTTTGACACACAATTTGGTAACCCAAAAACCTTCCAAATAGAAAGTAAAATTGGGTTGAGGATGATACCCACAAGCTTTAGTACTATAGTATAAAGTTGGTTTGTTAATGCTTACAATGATCACTTTTTATGATCTACCCTATTAGGAGCAATAAGGACTACAAGATCCACCTTGCAAAAGGCTTTGCAAACATACAATGAAGTATGCACTTGGTAAAGAAATTTACACAAGATTTTTAGGTCTACCTTGTTAAAGGATTTGATTGATCCACCTTTTAGGATGAAACAATAGTTGATCTTTGATTTGCAGCTTGGTTTGTTGATTGAGATTCCTCTGATTTTAGAAATCACCTTGCTGTAATAGATAAATCTTTGCTACTCCTTATACTATTATAGCCTTTGTAAGTCAGTCTTTTTCTTCTCTAATTATTACATTACTTCCATGTCATGCCATTCGATATGACACAATACATTACATATATACCAATTTGATTTATAAATTAAAAAGTTAGAAACAATACAAGTTTACAAAAAAATCACAAAGTTGGCCAAAGTGTAGAAACTTGGGTTTTGAAGACTCACTTGGTGAGGTTCTAATACTCAGCATCCACAGTCAATTCTTGGCCTCATCATACATAGATGTAGAAGCTCTATCCATACTGATCACTTCCCAGTAATCTTAAACTTGGTCTACACTGGTGACTTAGTGAATATTGTGAAACGTGGCATATAAATTGAATCACTCAATTCACACTGCACAACTTGATCAATGCTAGCACTATAAGCTTGATATAAATTGAGTCACTTGGTTAACACTAAGTATCTTGGTTAAGAGTAGACTCACATCACATCAAATATGAACTCAATAAGCACTGCACAACTTGGTTTGCATTGATAAACTTGTCATACACGAGATTCTCAGTTTATACTACTGATCACCAACTTTGTAGTAACTAGTTGGTGCAAACTAAAATCTATCCAAGGGACTTGGTAGCAACTAAAATTCTTGGTTAACACTATTAACTACTCAGTAGATATTTACAATTTGAATAAGTCTATGTCACTAATAACAAACATGACTGGAATGTCAACAATCTCCCCCTTTGACATTAGTGACAAAAACACTTATTAGTCAAAACTAAATTCAAGAATGTTCAAGAAAATCTTTATCCATCACCTTATGTCTCCAACTTGGTAGAGTATACTATTTTTGAGATTTTTCAAAATTGGTTTTGTAAGAGATGTATTTTTGTACATGAATAATATGGTAATGCTCCTCCATACATAGTATATAGTATACTATACATCTAATACATAAATTTTTCTCCTTCTTTATAAAATATACATTTATTTCACGATCTTTCAATCTTCTCCCCTTTTCTCCTTACATCTTCTCCCCCTTTTTGACATTAATGCCAATGATATATGCTATATATATATATATATATATATATATATATATATATATATATACAATAATTCCAAAATGTGACAAGAAATCTGAATGTACCTTCAGGATAAGTGCCAAAGTCTTGTCCTAATTCTCTTCCAGCACCTTGCATGTGTGCAATGCACTCTACACTTTTGCTAACAATTCTATCATATGGCCTGCAATGGAGAAGTTGTTGTCATGGATGAGCATTTTTGTAAGTGCAATGTGGTTTTGGAATGCATCCATGTTTAGGAGAATCATGTTCTGAATGTCTATCAATGCTGATCTTATTCTAGTCTCTTCTCTTAGCAATTCTGCCTACATATCTATCAGAAATTTGATCTTGTTGAAGTGGGAAAAGATTGAACTCGGGTCAAGTTGCAACTACTATGCACTTGCCTTTAGATCCTCATCAATCTTTGATAATTTATCTCTAATTTTCTTAGTGAATATTGATGTATCAAATTTTTTTTCCAAAAAATAAAGATACATTGATGTAGGAGGTCTCTAGAGAGCCTAGAATAGTAGATAATTTTACTTCATGAATAGCAATTTGTTGAACAATAAGTTACAAAAATTTATTCTCAAACTTTTTCTCATCTTTCTACAATAATTTGTCTTGTCCATCCAAATCTTCATTATATTTTTGGACTGCCTCTGCTAACTAATAAAAAATTGGTTGAGAAGTATCAACCTCTATTCCTAGAGCCTCTGCTAGAATATTCTTAGCATCTCGATTATTTTGAATTCCTTGTTCCTTTCCTTTCTAAGCCTTTTCTTATTAGCTTTCTTTTGAATAATTTCACCAAAAATATGCAACTAATTAGGATTGAGATTAGAGATGTCCCAATTAGAAATGGAAATCTCCTCATCAAGATCTATATCTTCTTCCTTCTCTTTCCCTTTTCCCAAAAATTTTGTGCTTGATTGAGGCTTGGCCACAATTCTCCTTGCATTAATTACTTACATTGTAGGAATGGAAACAATTCTAGAAATGCTAGAACTTGTTGAAAAATTGGATATTGCACTCATTTTTGAAATACCTATAGAAGAAATACCTTGAGTAGTAAAAATTGATGTAGAGGGAAGAGCTTGCTACTCGATAGATGAAGTACTTGCCACTTCTATCAATGAAGTACTAAGCTAGACAAGTGCAAAGATTCATTGAGTGCTTGTGCTTTTAGTGATAGTCACAATCAATCCCGTTGAAGCTCTCTCAAGGCTTGGTATTTGCAATGTTTTGATTGGAGAATGAGGAAGTGAGGCTATGAACATTGTAGCAATCTTTACTGGGTCAGTCTCCTCAATATATTACACATATAGTATGTCTTCCTTAATAGCTTCCTGCCCTTATTCTTCTTCATCGTCTACATTATCAAAATGAGTGACTTCTTCATTATTAATTTCTTCATCTTTCTCTTGATCATCATCATACTCATCCTTGTCACTTGCACTAACTAAAAAATCACTCAGCTTCTGAAGAAGATGAACATTCTTCCATGTGTTTGTAGCATTCTTCACAACATGTTCAATATCTTTCAATAGCACAAGACAAGTGTTGAATCTTAAAGTTAGCTTTTCTTGATTTTGCTTCAAAGATTCCTTCACCTCCTTGTCATCCAAATTTGGCATGAGTTGCCTCAGGGTCTACTCATATATATCTTTTGTAGTTTTCATGGCGTTCTTCCATCTTGGCTTGAATTTCTCCGTTAAAATATTAGGAATCTACTAAGAAAGCTAGTCTGTGGAGTTTCCACTTACCCATTTTAGTAATTAACACTTCTTCTATTTACTTTTTCTCATCTATAGTCCTAGTCTCTTATTTCAATTCCTTGAAGTCTATTATGCCAGATTCTTATTTAGATTCTTTCATTCTTTCCTCAAATGTGGGTGGAGACCTCTTGAGGATTATATCTCCTCCTTCTTTATCTAGTTTCTTCTTGGATGATCTTCTAGTGAACACAACAATAGATGTTTTGGCAGGCTTGGTAATAATTATCTTACCTTTCTTCTTCAGTGGCTCTTCTTCCTCTTACTTTCCTTCATCTTCTACTTCTTCATCCTCCCCTTTTCTCTTAGTCAACAAAAGACTAGTTTTTAGTTTAGCAATTCTCTTCTTGCCCTTGTTGACTACCTAAGGGAGTTTGATTTCTAGTTCTATTCTAGCCTTTGCCTCATCATAGGTACCAAAGTAATAAAATTTAGGATCAATAGGCTCATTTATCAATGCCTCAATTATGTCTTTGGTTTCATCAATGTTCACCTCATATCCTAGAGGTTTTACCCATGCTATTCTTGGCCTAACTACCTAAATGTATATTTTGTTACTATCAACCATGAAAAAAACATCATCTTTGTAATCCTCAACTAGCTTCCTTGGAATCTTGAATCTATTATTCATCTTTTCTTTGAATGCATCAAAGTAGTTATCCATAATACTTGCATAATTCTCTCCCATTTCAGCAATATATTCATTAATCTGATAAAGAACTGGTACATCTTTTTTCCAAACTACTATACCTTTTGATGGGAGGAACTTCTAAACATAGAAAAATAAACAAGTCAAGAGTGAACTAAACTTACATGGATTGTTCTTGGAAGTTTTGATGCTCTCCATGTTCTTGTTGAATTGGTTCAGTAGTAACTCAACAAGGTCAAGTAATAGGTTGTTCTTGACCACCTTATATGCTAAATCAACTACTTCAGAAGATACACTATTCAACCTACTTGAGCTACAAATTTTGTGAGTGATGACATGTATACTAAACTTCAATTCCATGTCATTAATACAACTAACTTCATTCCCCTTCCATCCCACTTGGTAAGGGTTTTCTTCTCTAGTTCAACCTGGCCTAAGGTTTTAGTTCTTTTTGCCTTTTTCAACATCAAAAGACCAATGATCCTGTGGATCATCTTCATAGTTATCAAAATTGGTTGTTCCAACCACAACTAACCATTGTGCACATGACTAAGGATTAATCTTATCTAATTTACTTGGAATTACTATGACATATGTGGAATGTGAGTTAAACTTTTTGTTTCAAGATGTTGATGCTCAGGTTTCAACACACCATTAACACATAATTTATTTAATGATTCATCCATCTCTAGTGTTCAAATGTCTTTTATAGCATATTTGAAATGTGAATGAATATCATTGATTAATAGTACCTTTGGTGGAATTTTTTATTGCACTTCACTCATATCTAGGGTTTCTACAATGGAAGGACTCAACTTAAAATTTGGTGCCTTCCATTCCATGCCTTGAACCAATATGTCTAAACCTCTCTTTGTTTTTCTACTGGTGGATGCCATCTTTGCACTATAGGGTTTGAGATAATACAAAAAAGTTTAGTAAAAATTCGCTCAAATTGCCTGAATGCTCTGAAGATCTCTCTACATAGATAGCTCTCAAAAATTCATGGTAAGAAATGACTTTGATTTCACCCTTTTATCAAATTTATCCTTTTGATCACCATAAATGCCTGGTACAATTGTTCACTCAAATAATAGACTATCATCCACTTCACTTGCATTGAATACTGGTAGATTCTTGTATGACTTCATAATAATGTAAAATTTAGTTACTATCAACCTCACTCGATATGGTCTTACAACTCATCCTCACTTAGTAAGGACAGTAACTCAGTAGTGACTACCATCTCTTACTTAGTGATCCCTTTACATCTTGAATGTTGATATGGATCTTTTGTCCTATCAACTGGAACCTATATTAGATGTCTTCTTTAGTATCCTCATTCTAGTTCTCCTTGAGAAATCAAGTTGAAATAGTGGAGTCATCCAATTCTTGAGTGACTTGATCATCATTGCTCAGACTTGCATTTTCAAAATATTTTGGAACCCATTGTTGTGGCATCTACTTTTTGATGTTATCATTTTTTGTCTTCTTTTCATCTTCAATTCTTCTAGTATTCATACAGTTCTTGGCAAGATGACCAAGTTCTATACAAATGAAACATCTTCTGATAGTATCTCTTTTCCTCATGTAATGTTTCTCACAATTCATACCAATGTGTCCAAATTCTCCATAGTAATGATATCTACACCAAGTGTTATAGTCCCAACCAAATATAGCTTTTACAATCTATTTTGCTAGGTTCAATGTCTTAGTTTTTCATTCTGATGACTTGTGCCCATGCTTCTTAGATTTGTGAAATTTGCCTTCAAATTTTGGTTTCCCTTACATTCATTTTCTCTATGACCATGCTGATTAAAATTGTAGCATTTTCCATTGAATTTTTCTTTTCCATTGCTCCAACATATGTTTGATGTATGACCTATCTTACCATAGTGACTGTAAGTAGGTTTTTTATTCTTTTGAGCTCCTTGCTTGGATGATTCACCTTCTTCTATATATCCAATTCTTACTTTTCCTTTTTGTCTATAATGACTTTACTCACTCAACTGATTCATGTCTACTTGATATTTCATCATCATTTCATTGGTTTTCCTTTCAGTCTTTAGATCATTCTATAATCTTTCATTCTTTGATCTCATATTTATGATTTATTCATTTGCATTGGTGAACCGGTCATTGAAGTCTACTTGCTAAAGGGATAGACGTTGGATTTCATTGTTCTTTCCTTCTATCTCTTCTCTTATCTTCTTTTTCTCTTCCATGACTTCACACAATCTAACTAACTAAATTTATTGATCTGTTATTAGTTTTCTTACTTCTTCTTGAAGAATACTATTCTTTTCCAATAGTTCTTTGATTTCTTCATCGGCTTCATCAAAATTTCTTGAATGGATGTATTCAATTCTTTCTTCAATGTGGAGTTGATCATTCATCTAGATTTCAAGATCTTTTCTCCTTTTTAGGGGTTGAGAGAATTCCTCTTTTTCTTTCTTGAGTTGTCCAATAGCCAATTCCAAATCTAGCTTCTCACTGTCAATAGCCTTGTCAAGTCTAAAAACCTCCATTGCCTTTGATCTTTGCTCAAGTTGTTAAACTTTTCTCTAAGAACCACAAAGCTTTAATACCAATTGTTGGAAATATTATGGTAGGCTAAGTTACTAAGAGGGGAGGGGTGAATTAGTAACTTACAAAACTTAATCCTTAATTAGTAATTAATCCTTCATGTATATTCTAATCTAATTGCATGCATGAGAAATTGAAAACATTAAAGCATACATAACACTTTTGACACACAAGTTGGTAACATATAAACCTTCCAAATAGAAAGTAAAACTAGGGTGGGGATGATACTTACAAGCTTTAATATTGTAGTATCAAGTTGGCCTATTAAGGCTTACAATAATCACTTCTAATGATCTTCCTTGTTAGGAGCAATAAGGACTACTAGGTCCACCTTGCAAAAGGATTTACACACATACAATAAAGTATGCACTCGATAAATAGATCTATACAAGACTAATAGGTCTACAAGGATTTGACTGATCCACCTATTAGGATGAAGTAATAGCTAATCTCTAATTTGTAACTTGGTTTGCTGAATGAAATTCCTCTGAGTGTAAAAATCACCTTACTTTTTGATAGATAAATCTTTGCTGCTCCTTATACTATTGTAGCCTTTGTAATTTTCTCTTTTTCTTCTATAATTATTACATTACTTCCATGCCATGTCATTCAATAGGACACAATATATTATATATATAACAATTCAATTTGAAAATTACAAAGTCAGCCACAATACAAGTTTACACAAAAATCACAAAGTTGGCCAAAGTGTAGAAACTCGAGTTCTAAAGACTGACTCAATGAGGTTCTAATACTTGACATCATCATGCACTCAGTATACATAGAAGCTTGGTCCATACTAATTACTTCCAAGTAGTCTTGAACTCAGTCTATACTAGTGACTCAGTGAATAATATGAAACTCGGCATATAAACTAAATCACTTGATTCACACTGTATAGCTCAGTCAATGCTATCACTACGAGCTCAGTATAAATTGAGTCACTTGGTTAACACTAAGTAGTGCAGTTAACACTAGACTCACATCACATCAACTATGAATTTGGTAAGCACTGCATAACTTGGTTTGCACTAATAAACTTAGTATACACTCAGACACTTAGTTTATACTACTAATCAAAAAAAATTTGGTAACTACTCGGTGCAAACTAAAATCTATCCAAGGGAATTAGTAGCAACTAAAATGATTGGTTAACACTATTTACTGCTCAGTAGATACTTACAATTTGAATAACTATATGTCACTAATAACAAACATGACTAGAATTTTAATAGTGTGCTCCCCTTAATACCATAAACTCATAATAGAAACAAAGAAAACAATAGCAAATGTGAGAACAAAATATGAACTTCTTATTTGTGCCACAAATGCAAAATTAGAAAATTTATAAGTACAATTTGTTAACCCACATGGGCATCTTCATCATAGTAATCTACAAGACAAGCTATGAACTATCACCTAGAGTTGTTCTAGACAATGTTTGAGCCTTTCTTAAATAGGCAATTTTATGCCACCTAGGAAGGTTCTAGAGATTGAAACTTAATACCTATTGTTGACAAACCCTAATAATACATATAAAGTCAGCCAAATACATTTTTGACAATTATTTTAGCTATTTTGGGTAACCCAACTTTGAAAACCCATAACTCACAAATTGTTGCTCTGGTTGGCTATTATAAACAATTTTCACAAATGCTAGCTCCTAAGCTCTAGGCCTGAAACATCACAAGTGCCTTTCCATCGAGTTTTTGGACCTCATCCGGGCACTCTAAGGCCTCCAAAGGTGAGCTTGAAGATTTTTCTACAAATTTTTCCACCAAATATCCACAATAACTTCTTTGATACTTATGCTTGAGCAATGAGATTCTTATGGTAGACTTACAACTCTAAAATGGACCTTCCTATAGAAAATGAGAACATTTTGAACTAATATGAAAAACTTACTAAAAATAGCAAGTTCCCATAAATAGTAACCACCATGTCTACTAGTCCTTATGAAAATGGAAAAGACTAAAAATAAAATATATTATGGGTGATGCAAGTTTGCTCTTACACCCAAGATGCTACTGCATTGGACACTTGGGGTAATTTGAGAAGTGACTCCATCACATCTCAAGTGCTCAGAGGAAAACCAAGATGGTTAACCTACTCCTTTGTTAGCCATGATGAATCCTTTACTAGCCTCCCTTTCCATTTGACTAAGTATTCCTCATAAGTTTTTTTCCTTGTACTTTTTCCAACACGACTATCTAGTATCTCATCAATCTCATTTATAGCTAAACTAGCTACTGAATACTCCACTTTTCTTCTGTAACTTCATTCCCATCACCTCCTTCAATTCTGTCAAATCTAAAATGTTAAATATTGGTGAAATAGTCAATTCAACAAGCAACTCCAATTCATAAGCATTTCCAGAATCATGCCTTTTCACTATCTTGCATGGTCCAAACTTCTTCATCTTCAGCTTATTATATGTACCCATTACAAAATGCTCCTTCCTCAAACGAACCATGACTTCATCTCCAATATGAAATTCCTTAAACCTCCTTTTCAAATCTACCTTAGTCTTATATTGTGTATTAATCTTTATAATGTACTTCCTCACCTCCTCAGGATGTCCTTCAATGATACTTATCTCTCCTTTATCCAATTGCTTAAATTCAAAAGTATTTTTGGGACTACCCCCACATACAATCTCGTAGGGTGATTTACTAGTACTCCTATTGATATAATTATTATATGAAAAATTTTCTTGTGATAAAATCATATCCCATTCTTTTGGTTTATCTCCAACCAAGCATCTCAGTAAGTTTCCCAAAGTATGATTCACAGCTTTTGTGATTCCATTAGTCTATGGATGATGTGATGAACTAAACTTCAAATCTATCTTTAAATTTTTCCAAAATGTATACCAAAAATACCCAACAAATTTGGTATCTCAATCTAAAACTATACTCTTTGGTAGACCATGTAGTCTCACCACTTCTCTGAAAAACAACTCTACTACATGAACAACATCACCAATATTCTTACAAGGAGTAAGATGTGTCATCTTTGAAAACCTATCAACCACCACAAAAATAGAATCAACCCACATTGTGTCCTTGGTAATCCAAGAACAAAATCTATGTTGACATCCTCCCATGGTTTATTTGATATAGGTAATGGCTGATACAACCTTGTATTCTTCTTTATTCCTTTCACCATCTGACATACTCTACAACTTTGTACAAACTTTTTCACATCTTGCTACAATTGTGGCCAATAATAATTCTTAGCAACCAAATCAATGGTCTTATCTCTACCAAAATGTCCAACCAATCCTCCACTATGCTTCTCCTTGATGAGATTCTCCCTCATTGAACTTATGGGAATGCACAATTGGCTTCCTTTAAACAACATACTATCCTAGATCATGAAATCCAACCACTTTGTCCTATCAAGAGTAATAGGTTCTATACAAGCATTCTACACTTCACCAAAATCAAGATCATTTAGATACAAAGTACTGAGTTGCTTGAACCCAACCACCTCTATCTGCATTTTTTTTAGTAAAAGTTGTCTCCTACTAAGAGCATATACAACTTTGTTACACTTCCCACTCCTCTATTTCAAAATGAATGTATAACTCTGCAAAAACTCAACCTACTTCAAATGCCTTTGGTTCAATTTTCCTTAACTATTCAAATATTATAAAGTTTGATGATTAGTATACAAAACAAACTCCTTAGGAAGAATATAGTGTCTCCACTTCTTCAATGCTTGAACTATAGCATAAAATTCTTAATCATAAACATAATATTTTATTTTTGCATCATTCAAATTCTCACTAAAATAAGTAATAGGTCTACCTTCTTGGCTCAAAATGGCTCCTATTGCAGTACCACTAGCATCATAGTCTACTTGGAACACCTTGTTAAAATCAAGAAGTGCTAAAATAGGCTACTCAGTAACTTTCTATTTCAATAGATTAAAACTCTTATTTGTGCCTACAGTCCACTTAAGTTCTTTCATATCCCCTCTCATTATTTCAATCAAGGGTCCACAAATACTATTAAAACCTCTTATGAGCTTCCTATAAAAACTAGCCAGCCCATTAAAAGATCTTACCTTTGTCACACTCCTTAGAGTGGGCCATTCAAGGATAGCCTTCACTTTCTCTAGGTCCATTTTTAGACCTTTTGCCAAGATTACAAATCCTAGTTACACCAACTCCTTCTTTACAAAATTGCACTTCTTCAAGTTTATTAGCAACTTTTCTTCCCTCAACTTATTAAACACCTTGTGAATATGGATCAAGTGCTCCTCCAATGTCTTACTAAAGATCAAAATATCATCTAGGTAGACAATGAAAAACTTACACAAAAACTCCTTCAGTACCTCATTCATGAAGCTCATGAAAGTGCTCAATGCATTAGTTAGCCCAAAAGGCATGACTAACCAGTTGTACAAACCTTCTTTTTTCTTGAAAGTAATCTTCCACTCATCACCTTTATTGGATACAACTATTCAAATTGTGTGTTGTCTTTGATGTCACACACATATCATATCAGTCATCAGATAGTGTCTACTAATCTCAGAAGGATAGCAAGGCAAAGGACAGTGTTTATCAAGCTCAAATAGTTAGCAAGCCAAAAGGACAGAATCTACCGAGCTCACCCAATCATCAAAGAAAATGTGACTGGAGCAGTTCTTACCGAGCTCACTCGATCATCAAAGGAGATGTGACTGAAGTAGTTCTTATCGAGCTCACTCGGTCATCAAAAGAAATGTGGTAGAAGTAGCTCTTATCGAGCTCTCATGAAGGAATTTAGTTCTTACCAAGTAAACTTGGTAGCCAAAGGATTTTATAGATATTACAATGTTAACCAAGTCAAGAAGGTTAACTCGAGAAATTTTTGGAAGCGGTATTTACCGAGCAGGGTCGGCTAGTAAAAGATTTAACTGTTTTATGAAATAACTTTTATTTGTTCAGAGTAATATCTGTAGTTGACTAATGTATGGTTTATTGGTAAATGTAACATGTAAATGGGCTGACTTGACAATCTGAATGGTATAAGTGAGGGGCCAAGTCACAAACTCTATGAGTATGGAAATGGAATTAATGTAATATGAAGATTGATTATTCTGGAAGCAAATTTGAAGGATGATCAGAGATCATTGAGGAGCAGCAGAGCCATATTTGATCAAGGAGGATCTAATGATGCTAAACAGAGACCTGTAACTAGCAAATTTAGTTGCATCTTGTTCAGGTTAATTCATTGTTGCATTCTAACCATTGTAGTAGTGATTTCAAATCTCTTAACAGAGTTGGTTTAATAGCCATTTTATAAATCCTCTAACAAGGTGACAGTTTAGTTGAATTTTTCTAAAGACCTCTAGCAAGGCCACTCCTAACAAGGTGATTAGATCCTCTAACAGGGTCATACCTAACAGTGTGTATTGTAACTTTTAATAGGGTTGGCTCCTAATAGGGCTCACTTCAAAAGAGTAAAAAATTGGTGACTAGTTACTTGGTGGTTTTTTCCATATTAGATTTCCACGTTAAATCTAGTGTCTCTTGTGTTCATTTTGTTTTCTGTTACATGCATGAATGCTTGAAAAATAAGTAATAGTTTAATTTACTGAGTTATAACATTTTTTTACCAAGTATTGACAGTAATTAGATCTTTAAGACATCTTAGGGATCTATGGATTAAATTTTGTAAGTAACTGATTCACTCCCCCCCCACCACCACCCCCCCCCCACCGCCCCCCCCCCCCATGCCTCTCAGTTACCCTATCTTTATCCCAACAATTGGTATTAGAGCTATTGGTGCTTATAGGAAAAGATTTCAAGGATCTAAGCTAAAAATTAAGATGTCTTAAAAAATGGAAATTCCAAGACTTAACAGCGACAACTTCTCAGCATGTCAAGGATTGATGAGGCTTCATTTGGCTTCTATTGGTGATACAGGGCTGAAGTACCTTGATGAAAAATATGAACCTTCTAGTACATTATCTATCAATGATATTGCTGAAAAGAAGACTCACAATAACATGATCATATATATAGCATTTGGTCTGAGTTATGAAGAGTTTGATGACATCAAGGATTGCAAAATTGCCTTTGAAATGTTGAACAAGCTGAAAGAAATCTATGGAGGAGATGATAATGTGAGAAGAGCCAAAGTAGAAAGTTTGAGAGGACAGTTTAATCAAATGAGGATGAGAGAGGATGAAAAAATTGCAAAGTATGTTGAAAGAGTTAAAGCATGTGTTAGTGCAATCAAAGCATCTGGAGGAGATATCAATGAGGAGACAGTTATAAGTAAAGTTCTTAGAACTCTACTTCCCATTTATGCAATCAAGGTCTCTACAATTCAAGAAAGGAGATGTAAGGCAAATCATAAAATAAATTTAGAGGTCATAGTTGGAAGATTGACTGCATTTGAGCTAGACAACTATGACAATTATGTTCCAACTGCCAAGAATGTTGAATCAGCATTTGAAGCCAAGCTTTCACTCATAGAAAAAGGGAAAAAGATGAAGGATCCACAATCAGACAGTGATGAAGAATTAGAAAAAAGTTCAGACAGTGATTTTGAAGTGGTTGAAGCTCTACTAGCAAGAAAATATTCAAAAGGCAAAGGGAAATACAAAGGTAAGGTCCCTCTAATCTACTTTTCTTGTGAAGAAATTGGACATATTTCTGCTAGGTGCCCAAATAAGCAGAACAAAGATGAGAAGAAAGGTCAAAAGTACAATGGCAAGAAAGACTTCAAATTATTCAAGGATAAAGGTAAGAAAACATGTTTTATGGCTAAAGATTCTAATGATTCTGATGATGAAGAAGAAGAAGAAATTTTCTACATTGCTATGAAGGATGAGTCTGATAATGATGAGAAAATGGCACTCATTTATCATATGAGCAGAAATGATACATGGATCATAGATAGTGGTTGTTCTCATCACATGACTAGTGATAAAAATAAGTTTGAATAATTTGAAGACTATGATGGTGCCAGTGTAAGATTTGGTAACAATGAACCTTGTTGTATAGGAGGAAAAGGAAGAATCTCACTAACCAAAGAACTTGTATGTGATTATGCATACTAGGTAGAAGGACTAAAGCATAATTTGTTGAGTGTGGCACAACTACTCAATAATGGATTCAAAGTAGAATTTATGCATGGAAAAGCAAGATTGCTAGATGGCAAAGGAAAGCTGATTGGATCAGGCACTCAAACAAAAGGTAACTTACTTTATCTTGAACTTGGTGAATGTTCATGTTTCATTGCTCAAATTGAAGAAAGTTTGTTATGGCATAGGAGGTTGTTTCATGTAAACTTTGACAACTTAATAAAAATCAATAAATCCAAGAAAGTAAGAGGTATCCCTAACATAAAGAAATCTGAGGTTGGTCTATGCAAGAATTGTCAAATTAGTAAAATGGGAAAGACTAGTTTTAAAAGAAAGAACTATCAGGCTAAAGAAGTTCTAGAAATTGTGCATACTGATTTTTGTGGACCTATTGGAATTGAAAGTTATATAGGTGAAAAATTCTTCATTCTATTTGTTGATGATTATTCAAGAATGATGACTATCATGTACCTAAGAGAGAAATCAAAAGTATTTGAAAAGTTCAAATGGTATTTGGCTAGAGTAGAAAAAGAAACAAGAAAAGGACTGAAATGCTTAATGTCTGATAGAGGTGGTGAATTCATTTCACATGAGCTCAATAACTTTTGCATTGAAAGGGGAATCAAAAGACAAGTTTCAGCACCTGGAACTTCTGAACAAAATGGAATAGCAGAAAGAAGGAATAGATCTATCATGGATTGTGCAAGAACCTTAATGATTGAGAAAGGCATTGCTATCAAATACTGAAAGGAAGCTATCAACACTGCAGTTCATACCTTGAACCAAGTACAGTTGAAAAAGGACTCATTCAAAACACCCTATGAGTTGTGGTATGGCTACAAATCTAATGTAAGTTATCTAAAAGTATTTGGAAGCAAATGTTACATTTTGAAAAAATCAAGAAAAGGTAAATTTGATGTAAAAAGTGATGAAGGAATATTTTTGGGATACTCTTGCAAAAGCAAAGCATATAGATGTTTGAACTTATCTACTCACAAAGCCATAGAAAGTGCACATGTGAAAGTTGATGAGTTTGCAAAAAGAACAAAAGAAGAAAGTAAAAAGGAACCTGAAGCCTATAGAAGATTTGTTTACATTGAACCTGATACAATGCCAAGTATACCTATTAATCAGGAATCCTCAACTCTAGATTCTTCATTAACCGAGTCACAAGAAGTTCAAACCAAGTCAATACCTACCAAGCTGCAAGAACCCGAGTTGTAGATAGAAGCTACAAAGTTAGCATCTACCAAGCCCGAGCAACCAAAATCAGAACTAGAAGTTGAGACACAGAATGATAAGAATGCAAGTCATTCAAAAGGCAAGGAGCCCATGTTAGCCAAGTATGTTAGAAAGCATCATGCACTAGATCAAATCATTGGAGATAAATTAGAAGGAACAATGACAAGAAGTAAGTTGAAAGGCACTTGTTTACTTGCTGATTTTGAACCTATAAATGTCAAAGATGCACTAGACAATGAAAGTTGGATTGAAGCTATGATTGAAGAGATAGAACAGATAGAGAAAAAAAAAACATGGACTCTTATACCAAGACCCAAAGACAAAAATGTGATTCGAACAAAGTGGGTATTCAAAAAAAAACTAAATGAAGATGGTAAGGTATCAAGGAACAAAGCTAGACTAGTATGCAAAGGATACTCTCAAGAAGAAGGTGTAGACTATGGAGAAACTTTTGCTCCTATTGCAAGATTGGAAGGTGTCAGAACCTTACTTGCATATGTTGCATTCAAAGGATTCAAAGTTTATCAGATGGATGTCAAGTCAGCATTTCTCAATGGTATATTGGATGAAGAGTTTTACATTGAATAGCCTGAAGGTTTTGTTGATCCAAACAAGAAGGACATGGTTTGCAAATTGCATAAAGCATTATATAGTCTAAAACAAGCCCCTAGAGCATGGTATGAAAGATTGCATAACTATCTTATTTAGATTAGTTTTCAAAGAACTAATGACAACAATAGTTTGTACATAAAGGAAGGACTAGATAATAAGATTGTTTTGGCAGAAATATTTGTAGATGATACTTTTTTCACAGGAAATGATGATCTTTGCAAAGAATTTTCAAAACAAATGAACAAGAAATTTGAAATGTCAATGTTTGGTGAAATAAAAAAATTTGTTGGTCTTCAAATTCAACAGAATAAGAATGGCATCTACATCACTCAATCTAAATACATCAAGGAGATATTGAAAAAGTTTGGTATGAAAGACTACAAACCAGTTGGGACTCCTATGTGTACTAGATTAAAACTGACCAAGGATGATGAATCAAAGGAAGTGGATCAAACATTGCATAGATCTATGATTGAAAAGTTGCAATATGTAGTGCACCCAAGACTAGACATTGCCCTTATAGTAAGAATTGTAGCAAGATTCTCAACAAAACCAAAAGAAAATCACATGATGGCAATCAAAAGGATCATGAGATACCTAAAAGGAACTGAAGAATATGGATTATGGTATAAACTTGGAGGAAATATGGATTTAAAGTTGTTCACTAATGCAAATTGGGTAGAAAATATTGATGACATAAAGAGCACAAGTGGAGGAGCCTTCTTTCTTGGAAAAAGGTTGGTTTCTTGGACAAGCAAAAAGCAGAATTGTACATCTCAATCCATAGCAAAGGCTGAATATGTTGTAGCAGTAGTAAATTTCTCAAACATTGTGTGGTTTAAACAATTATTGGAAGGTATGAAGCAAGAAATCAAAGAACCTGTTGTTATGTTTTGTGATAACACAAGTTCAATTAACATCTCCAAGAATCCAATGATGCATTCAAAAACCAAGCATATTGCCATAAAGTATCACTTTGTTAGAGAATTGGTATGAGAAAAGGAAATAAGACTAGAATATCTCCATAAAAAGGAACAAATTGATGACATATTCACAAAGCCTTTACCTAAGGATGCATTCTTGTATCTAAGAGGTAAGTTAGAGGTCATTCCCCTATCTGAAGCTCACTAAAATACAACTTTAGTAAAGCATCAACAGGAACATAATTGAAAATCTATTAGTTGATGCAGCAAACCAATGAAAACATTGCATATGAATTATTACATTAGGTACAATGCTATTCAGCTATTTTGAGTTGTCTTTGGCATGTGTTGTCAAAGAGGGAGAGTATACTATCATATCTTTCTGTAATTTGCAAAATATAAGAGTTTTTATAAAAGGGAGAGATTATTATGAAAGAGGGAGTTTGATGTATTTAAAAAGAAAGTAAAGTATTCTATCAATAAAAGACTTGTTTTCAAATTTCATTCTACTATGACATGTTGTGTTTCCATCAATGCCAAAGAGGGAGATTGTTGGATACAATTGTTCAAATTGTGTGTTGTTTTTGATGTCACACAAATATCATATTAGTCATCAAATAGTATCTACCAAGCTTAGAAGGACAACAAGGCAAATGACAATGTTTATCGAGCTCAGATGGTCAGCGAGGCAAAAGGACAAAATCTACCAAGCTCACCCGATCATCAAAGGAAATGTGACTAAAATAGTTCTTATCGAGCTCACTTAGTCATCAAAGGAGATGTGACTGGAGTAGTTCTTACCGAGCTCACTCAGTCATCAAAAGAAATGTGGCAGAAGCAACTCTTACTAAGCTCTCATGAAGGAATTTAGTTCTTACCAAGTAAACTTGATAGCTAAAGGATTTTATAGAAGGTTAACTTAGGAAATTTTTGGAAGCAAGATTTACCAAGCAGGGTTAGCCAGTAAAGGATTTCACTGTTGTATGAAATAATGTTTATTTGTTCAGAGTAATATCTGTAGCTGACTGATGTATGGTTTATTGGTAAATGTAACATGTAAATGGGCTGACTTGACAATCTAAATAGTATAAGTGAGAGGTCAAGTCATGAATTCTATGAGTATGGAAATGGAATTAATGTAATATGAAGATTGGTTATTGTGGAAGTGAATTTGAAGGATGATCAGAGATTATTGAGGAGCAACAAAACCATATTTGATCAAGGAGGATCTAATGATGCTGAACAGAGACCTGTAACTAGAAAATTCAATTGCATCTTGTTCAGGTTAATTCATTGTTGCATTTTAGTCATTGTAGTAGTGATTTCAAATCTCTTAACAGAGTTGGTTTAACAACCATTTTGTAAATCCTCTAACAAGGTGATAGTTTAGTTGAATTGTTCTAAAGACCTCTAGCAAGGCCACTCCTAACAGGGTGATTAAATCCTCTAACAGGGTCATAGCTAACAGTGTGTATTGTAACCTTTAATAGGGTTGGCTCCTAATAGTGCTCACTTCAAAAGAGTGAAAAATTGGTGACTAGTTACTTGATGGTTTTTTCCATATTGGGTTTCCACATTAAATCTAGTGTCTCTTATGTTCATTTTGTTTTTAGTTACATGCATGAATGCTTGAAAAATAAGTAATAGTTTAATTTATTGAGTTATAGCATTTGTTTACTGAGTATCAACAATAACTAGATCTTTAAGACATCTAAGGGATCTGTGGATTAAATTTTGTAAGTAATTGATTCACCCCCCCTCTTAGTTACCCTATCTTTATCCCAACACACCTCTAATACAAATCTTATGGTACCCACTCTTTAGATCTATCTTTGTGAAATACTCAGCTCCACTCAAATAGCCCATAATATCATCCATTTTTGGCAAATGTATACTTGATTGTGACCTTGTTGATAGCATGAGAATCTGTTCACATCCTCCATCCTCCATTCTTCTTTGGTGTTAATACTACCAGTACAACACATGGACTTAGAATCTCTCAAATCAACCTCTTTTTCAATAACTCATGAACTTGCATGTTCAAGCCTTCACTTTCTTCTAGTGCCATTCTATGCACTGCCTTATTTGGTAAACTGGCTCCTAGAACTGAATTCATCTGGTGACCAATCTTACTCATTGTGGGCAATGCATCAGGTACAATATCTAATACAATATCAAAAAAATTTGCCAACATATCTACAATTTCTATAGGTAACTCCTCTACTTATTCTTTACTATCTTTTGGAATCATAGAAAAATATAGATGCTCATGCGTCATACCTTTTAGAAACTCTTTTTCATCAATAAAACATATTTTGCCAATACTACATACCTTTTCTTCTTTATTGTTCAATGACTTTAACATATGTTTCACCCCATCCTTGGTTAGAGTATAGGTATTTTCTCGCCCATCATGGACATCATGCCTATCAAACTACCATTTCATACCTAAAAATATATGACATATGTCCATAGGTATGATATCACATAGTACCTCATCCTGGTAGCTTCCAATCTTGAACTTCACTAAGCACTACTCATTGACCATGACCTTGAAGTCATCTTGCACCCAAGAAATACAATATGGACATGGGTGTTTCTATCTCTTCAATTTCAACTTGGTGACCATCATTTCTAACACTATATTTTCAGTACTTCCATCATCAACAATCACATCACAACACTTATCTTCACATTTACACCTTGTGTGAAACAAGCTCCTTCTTTGATCAAGTTCATTCTCACCACTCAAGAGGACTCTTCTATTAACTGGGACTTCTCTTTTAGCATCTTCAAATTGTGATGATTTGGTATCTTCATTAACATGTGCAACTCTAACCTAGCCTTCTATTCTTTGATCTATCCTTTGTTGGTGTTGGGAACACTCAAATGCTCTATGCCCTTCTTCTCCATAATAAAAACATTTCCCATAGAAGCCTCCTCTTCCAGATCCTTGTCCTCTATCTCTTCCTCTCTAATCTCTATTATTTTGATCATGAAAATGATTGGAATTATTTCCCCTTTGGTTCTAATTACTACTTCTAGCCTCATCCTTGTTCTTTTGATCATCATTACAACCACCATAAGATCATCTGCCAGATCTTCCACTGTGACCTCTTCCACTATTCTTGTCAAACTTCTTGCTTAATTTGTCATCAACTCTTAGGAAAATTGGTATGACTACTCAATACTATTCATTCAAACTAGACTTAGCTCATCCTGAATACTTGGCTTTAACCCATAAAGATAACAAGACACTTTCTCCTTATTAGCTTCTACATGGTCAGTTCTAATAAGAACTCAGTAGAACTCTTTGGTATACTCTTGAACAATTGTTTCCGCTTGCTTCAACCCTTGCATTTTCTTAAATAGATCAAGCTCATAATCCAAAAGAATGAATTGTCTCTTCAATTTATGATGGGGACACAACCCAAGAATAGAATGGACACAAAAAAAAGGGAAATTTTATTAACTGAGAAAATAAGCTAGTACAAATAGTATAGAGAAAATAAACTTCAGAACATGCCCTAAGGGCTTACAATAGCATAAATCTGGAGATAATTTCTCCTTTCAGCACCTCCCCTCAAACTCCACTCTGAACTGCCTTTTACAATGCTAGAAATCTCCTTAAATAGACCCCGGAGGGTTAAGGACTAGTAGTACATTCTAGAAAGTGCTAGTAGGCATCCACCGACCAAATAGAAGGTTCCAGAAGCTGCGTTAGAAGTCGGTGCAAATCTAGAAGAATCCAAAAATGGTAACCGAACTTTCGGGAGGCATAACTTTTGAACCGTAGCTCCAATTGATGAACCGTTTACATTTTTGAAAAGCTCTCAAAATGCTCAATAGCCTTATGGACCAACTTTGCTCATCCCCCATTTTTTGGCCCTTTTTGAGGTCATTTAATGCCCCTAACCTGACTTTGAAGCATTCTTAGGAGGTCTCCAAAACTCAAAAAATTGCAATAACTTTCAAACCGTGGGGCCTTTTGACCTGATTCTTTTTCTAAAATGTTCTAAATCATGATTACATTCATCTGGCCAATTCACACCTTCTAGGTCACCAAAATGATGGCTAAATTGCATGCTCCTATTTTTTTGGGATTTTCTAGCACACTGATAGTTGAACTGTGAGAGTTGGAACCTTTATTTGACCCAAATGGGTATCCAAAAATGAAAAGACATGAAACAGAAACTAAGTCTAAGTACATTTTTTTTGGTGACACAAGATTGCCCTTATACCTCTTGATGCTCTTGCATCAGACACCTAGGGTGGATTGAAAAGTGACCCTGTCACTTTATGGATGGTAGAGGAAATCCCAATTGGGAAACCTTAGCTGCTGAAATCCAAGTTGAGTCCTCGATTGGTCGTCCTTTCCATTTGACCAAATACTCTTCAAACTGCCTGTTTCTGGGACTCCTACCCACACGATGATCTAGAATGTCTTCTATCTCCTCCTTCTTAGAAGTAGGAATTGGACATGGTTCTAACACCAGCTCATCATCTGCACCATCATCATGATACTCTGTTAAATCCGCAATATTGAAAATGGGAGAAATGTGAATACCATCTGGCAGCTCCACCTCATATGCATTTCCTAAGTCATGTTTCTTCAGAATTTTGCAGGGGCCAAATTTCTTCATTTTTAGCTTGTTGTAAGTACTGGCTGGAAATCTTTCTTTTCATAAGTGCACCATGACTAAATCTCCTACTTGGAATTCCTTATGTCTTCTCCTTTGATCAGCCCTAGCTTTATACTCTTGATTCATCTTGGTAATGTGTGCTTGAACCTCCTCATGTAGACATTTGATATGTTCAGAAAATTCCTTAGCTTCAGCACTTGTCCTCTCCCCTTGTTCTATCTTCCTCAATTCTAGTGCAGTCCTTGGGCTATTCCCATATACAATTTGGAATGGTGATTTTCCAGTACTCCTATTTATAGAGTTATTATAAGAAAACTCTGCTTGTGGTAGAATCAAATGCCATCCCTTGGGCTTATCCCCAACTAAACATCTTAGCAAATTACCCAGACTTCTGTTTGGCCATCAGTCTGTGGGTGATGTGTGAAACTGAATTTTAGGTCTGTTCTCAACTTCTTCCACAATGTCCTCCAGAAATACCCCACAAATTTAGTATCTCTATCAGAAACTATGCTCCTTGGAAGACCATGTAGTCTTACCACCTCTTTGAAAAACAAGTCTGCAATATGGACAACATCATGAGTTTTGTGGCATGGAATGAAATGTACCATTTTGGAGAACCTATCAACCACCACGAATACTGAGTCATTACCCCTTTGTGTCCTTGGCAATCCAAGAACAAAATCCATACTTATGTCCTCCCATGGCCTTGATGGAACAGGCAATGGCTGATATAGGCTAGTATTGTGACTAAACCCCTTGGCAACTTGACAAACCTGGCAACTTTGTACGAACTTCTTCACATCCTGTGAAATTTGAGGCCAAAAATAATGTTCTCTAAGAATGGCAATGGTCTTATCTCAACCAAAATTTCCTGCCATCCCTCCACTATGTTTCTCCTTAATCAGATTTTCCCTCATGGAACTCCTTGGAATGCATAACTGACTACCCTTGAACAACATGCCATCCTGAATCAAATAGTCTAACCACTTGGTTCTATCTATAGCAACAGGTTCTTTACAAGCTTTCCATGCTTCAGCAAAATCAAGATCCTCAGGGTACAAATTCTTGAGTTCATCAAACCCAACTACTTCAACCTGCATTACTGTAAGCAATGATTGTCTCCTACTTAGTGCATCTGCAACCCTATTAGCTTTTCCACTTCTATGCTTCAACACAAATGTATAGCTCTGCAAGAACTCTACCCACTTCATATGCCTCTGATTCAATTTACCTTGTCTATTTAGGTACTATAATGCCTAATGATCAGTATACAAAACAAATTCCTTTGGCAATAAATAATGCCTCCATTTCTTTAAGGCCTGAACTATTGCATAGAACTCTTGATCATAAACAGAATACTTCTTCTTTGCATCATTCAATTTTTCACTAAAATATGAAATAGGCTTACCTTCTTGGCTTAATACAGCCCCAATAGCACTACCACTAGCATCAAAATCCACCTAGAACACTTTTCTAAAATCTGGAAGTGCCAACACAGGCTGTTCTGTCACCTTCTTCTTCAGCAATTCAAAAATTCTCGCAGCTGCTGCAGTCCATTTGAACTCTTTTCTATCCCCTCTTATTGTATCAGTTAGGGGTGCACATATGCCACTGAAATTCTTAATAAACTTCCTGTAGAAACTAACCAGACCATGAAATGATCTTACCTCAGTAGCAGACCTTGGAGTAGGCCATTCCAAGATGGCTTTTACCTTCTCTGGATCCATTTTAAGACCTTCGGGTGATATAACAAACCCCAAATAGACTAACTCCCTTTTTGCAAAGATACACTTCTTTAGATTAATTAACAGTTTCTCTTCCCTTAGCCTTTCAAGGACACTACAAATATGCAATAAATGTTCTTCCAAAGTCTTGCTGAAAATTAAAATATCATCCAAATAAACAATAACAAATTTTCCCAAGAACTTCTTAAGTACCTCATTCATGAGCCGCATGTAGGTGCTTGGGGCATTCGTCAATCCAAAGGGCATGACTAACCACTCATAAAGACCCTCCTTGGTCTTGAAGGCTATTTTTCACTCATCTCCTTCTCGAATTTGTATCTGATGATAACCACTCTTCAGATCTATCTTTGTGAAGTATTAAGCTCCACTCAAGTAGTCCATAAGATCATCCATCCTTGGCAAAGGAAACTGGTACTTGATGGTTATCCTATTTATAGCTTAGGAATCTGTACACATCCTCCACTCTCCATCCTTCTTTGGTGTAAGTACTATAGGTACTGCACATGGACTCAGGCTCTCTCGAATCAAGCCCTTCCTCAACAGATCTTGAATCTGTCTATTTAGCTCCTCTATTTCAGTAGGAGTCATCCTGTGAGCAGCCTTGTTAGGAAAACTAGCTCTTGGAATCAGATCTATCTGATGACTGATTTGCCTTACTAGTGGCAATCCATTTGGAACATTATCAGAGATAATATCTCCAAACTCCCCTAGTAAATCTGAAACTTCAACTGGTATATCACTACTACCTTCTTTATCTTTCCTAGGAATCAAAGCATAAAACATATGCTGATGTTTCATGCCATCTAAAAACTTTCTTCCATCAACAAGACAAATCCTGGCACTGCTACATACCTTTTCACCTTCCTTTTTCATGGGCTTCAATTTTTGGCGAACTCCATCCTTTGTTAGAGAGTATGTGTTTGCATGTTCGTCATGTACTGCATGTCTATCAAACTGCCATGGTCTACCCAACAATAGATGGCAAACATCCATCGAAATAACATCACAGAGAACTTCATCATGGTAACTCCCAATTTTGAATTTTACTAAACATTGTTCACTTACCAGGACCTTATGATCATCTTTTACCCAAGAAATTCAATAGGGCTGGGGATGTTTCTCCCTCTTGAGCTTCATCTTAGAGACCGTCTCTTTTGATACCAGGTTATCAATGCTACCACCATCAATGATCATGTCACAACATTTATCCTCACACTTGCATCTGGTACGGAACAAACTCCTCTATTGTCCTAGTTCATTCTCACCACTTAGTAGGACTCTTTCATTTACCAAGGTATCTCCTCTTTCTGCATCCTCTGAAAGTGATGATTGTGCATCCTCATCCACATGAGCAACCCTAGCTTGGTCCTCAGCTCTCCTATCTGTCCTTCCTTGTCATTGAGGGCATTCAAAGGCACAATGACCTTCTTCATTACAATGGAAATAGGTACCACGGAAGCCTCCTCTTCCTTGTCCACATCCTCTACCTCTTCCTCTCTGATTTCCAAAGTCTTGATCATGGGAGCGGTTGAAACCCTCATTCCTCTGGTTCCTGCTAGTACCCACATCTTCATTTTTCTTTTGGGTTTCATTGTGGCCTCCAGATGATCTACCACTTCCCCTTCCTCCTTGACCGTGCCCTCTTTTTCTTCCTTCAAACCTTTTATTCAGGTTCTCTTCAACTCGTAGGGCAAACTGGTATGCCTCTTCAACACTGGTTATTCTTACTAGACTTAATTCCTCCTGGATGCTAGGTCACAACTCACTTATATAACGAGAAACCTTCTCCTTATTTGCTTCTGCATGTCTCGCTCTAATCAAGAGTCGGTAAAAATCCTCTGTATATTCTTGGATTGATCTTCTTGCTTGCTTTAACACATGCATCTTCTTAAATAGATCCAGCTCGTAGTCCATAGGAATGAACTGCTTCTTCAATTTGTCCACCATGCGATCCCATCTTGTGATCTTCTCCTTTCCTCTTCTATTTCTTTCCAATTGAACCTCTTGCCACCAGATTTTGGCATGGATTTTTAGTTTGGCCTTTGCAAACTTAACCCTATCTGGGTCCCTGATATCCTCATACTCAAAGTATTCTTCCAGTTCACTGATCCAATCGATCAACTCATCTGGTTTTAGATTTCCTAAAAATACACCCACTTCAATTGTGGGTCTTTTCCCAAACTTATTAATGGCTCTAAAAAGCCTTTCCTTTGCATGATTCAGAACTTCCACATCAAATTCCCCTTCTAGTTCCATAACTTCTTCTTCATTGTCATCCTCACTGTCATCACCAGTGGCAACATTTGCTCCTCTACGGAGCTCCTCTTGCAATGCCCGCACCTGCCTTTGGAGGGCTCTAACCTCCTCAGGATTAATAGCTTTGGCCCTTTCTCCATGCTCTATTCATGGAGGCATCTTCTAACTCGAACCCACAACCACACAGTCCTGGTGCAAACTGCCTCACAGTCGGCACTCTGTCTACACACTCAGGAAAACCAGCTCTGATACCACTTGATGGGGACACAACCTAAGAACAGAATGGACACAACAGAAAAGGGAAATTATATTAACTGAGAAAATAAGCTAGTACAAATAGTATAGAGAAAATAAACTTCAAAACATGCCCTAAGGGCTTACAATAGCATAAATCTGGAGATAATTTCTCCTTTCAGCACCTCCCCTCAAACTCCACTCCGAACTGCCTTTTACAATGCCAGAAATCTCCTTAAATAGACCCTGAAGGGTTAAGGACTAGGATTACATTCTAGAAAGTGCTAGTAGGCATCCACTGACCAAATAGAAGGTTCCAAAAGCTACGTTAGAAGTCGGTGCAAATCTAGAAGAATCCAGAAATGGTAAGTGAACTTCCAGGAGGAATAACTTTTGAACCGTAGCTCTGATTGACGAACCGTTTACATTTTCGAAAAGCTCTTGAAGCACTCTATAGCCTTATGGACCAGCTTCACTCATCCCCCATTTTTTGGCCCTTTTTGAGGTCATTTAATGCCCCTAACCTGACTTTGAAGCATTCTTAGGAGGTCTCCAAAACCCAAAAAATTGCAATAACTTTCAAACCGTGGGGCCTTTTGACCTGATTCTTTTTCTAAAATGTTCTAAATCATGATTACATTCATCTGGCCAATTCACACCTTCTAGGTCACCAAAATGATGGCTAAATTGTATGCTCCTATTTTTTTTGGGATTTTCTAGCACACTGATAGTTGAACTGTGAGAGTTGGAACCTTTATTTGACCCAAATGGGTATCCAAAAATGAAAAGACATGAAACAGAAACTAAGTCTAAGTACATTTTTTTTTGGTGACACAGGATTGCCCTTATACCTCTGGATGCTCCTGCATCAATTTAGCTACCATCCATTCCATCTAGTGATTTTGTCCTTTCCCTTTCTATTTTACTCCAACTAAACCTCCTACCACTAGATCTTTTCATGTCCCTTTAGTTTTTCCTTCGCAAACTTGACCCTATCAAGATCCTCAATATCTTCATATTCAAAGTACTCCTCTAGCTCATTGATCCAATGAATTAAGTCCTCTGGGTTAGGATTTCTCAAAAATGTGGTAACTTCAAACTTAGGTCTTTTTTCCAATCTTGGAGATGGCCTTGAAAAGCCTTTCTTCCTCATGTTTAGAACTGCCTCTGCTTCAACATTTTCTTCTACTTTTTCCTCATCCTCACTTTCATCTCTTAAGGGAAGATTCATTCCTCTATGCATTTATTCTTCCAATGATTACCATTTTCTTTGGAGGGCTTGAAAACTCTCAAGTATAACACATACATCTCGTTTGTCATGCTCTCTTCGTGGAGGCATTTTTGCGCTTCTAGTAAAAATTTAGTGCAAACTACCTCACAATCGGCAATCTATCTACATGGTTAGCCCAAACCATGATCTTAGTGTAAACTACCTCATAATCGGTGATCTATTCATACACTTAAGAACTCTAGCTTTGATACTACTTGATGAAGGGTGCTTCCCTTAATACCATAAAGTAATAACAAAAACAAAGAAAACAATACCAAATGTGAGAATAAAATATGGACTTCTTATTTGTGCCCCAAATATAGAATTACAAAATTCATAAGTACAATATGCTAACCCACATGGGTGCCTTTATTATAGTAATCTACAAGACAAGCTACAAACTATCACCCAAAGCTATTCTAAACAATATTTAGGCCTTTCTCAAATAGGCAATTATATGCCACCTAGGAAGGTTCTAGACATTGAAACTTAATACCTAGGGATAACAGACCCTAACAATACATATAGAGTTGGTCAAATATATCTTTGACAATTGTTTTAGATATTTCAGGTAGCCCAACTTTGAAAGGCCATAACTCATGAACTATTGCTCTGATTGGCTATTATAACCACTTTTCAAAAATGCTAGCTCCTGATCTCTAGACTTGGAATGGCACAAGCACCCTTCTGTCAAGTTTTTGGACCTCATCTAGGCACTCTAAGGTCTCCGATAGTGAGCTTGAAAATTTTTCTACAAATTTTTCCATTGAAAATCTATAATAACTTCTTTGATACTTATGCTTGAGCAATGAGATTCTTATGGTAGGCTTGCAACTCTATAATGGACCTTCCTATAGAAAATGAAAACATTCCAAGCTCATATGAAAAACTTACTAAAAATTGCAAGTTCCCTTAAATACTAACCACCCTATCTACTAGTCCTTATTAAAATGAAAAAGATTAAAAATAAAATATTTTTGGGTGATAGAAGATTTCTCTTACACCTAGGATGCTCATGCATCAATTGATTTTTTGCTCTAGTCTTGTATCAAGTAGTCTTCTATCTTCATCTTCTATTTCTTTATCATTTACTACTTTTTTCTTTTGTTCTATTACTTCACATAGCCTAGATGAGTGACTTTCTTGTTCTCTTTTCAATTTTCTTACTTCTTCTTGTAGATTAGCATTCCTTACTAGTAAATATTCTATGGTTGTAACTTCTTCTTCTAAACTTCTTTCTCTACATAGATCTACTACTCTTTCTCCAATGCATAGATTATCATTCATTTTTATGGAAAATTTTTTTTCTTCTCAAAGAGTGAGTGAGTTGCTCCTTAAGTTTCTTGACTTACTCCATAGGCATGTGTATAGCCATTTTTTCATTCTTAGTAGCTTTATCTAACTTGTACACATCCATTTCCTCAGATATTTACTATCAAGTTGTTACACCTCAGATAGGAAAACCTTTCTTTGATACCAATTGTTGGAAATGTAATGACAAGCAAGTGACTGAGGGAGGGGAATTAGGAACCACTTAAACTTTTTCCCACTTAGATTACTTCTTCTTTACTTCAATTGATAATCTAATCTACTTTCATGCATGGAAATAAAGCAATAAATAAATCAAAATGATACTGCTTTGACATAAGATTTAGGAACCCTACAACCCTTCAAGGGGTTTGTTTAAAACTAGGATGGGGATGACACCCACAATGCTTCACTATTACAATAATAAAGTTGGCTTGTTAGGGCTTACAATTGATCACTTTTGGTGATCTACTCCATTAGGAGTATGAAGGACTTTTAGTTCCACCTTGTAAAAGGATTTTACAATACAATAAAGTATGTACTCTATTAAGAGATTCAACAAAGGATTGTTAGGTCAACCTAGTTAGAGGATTTTACTGATGCACCTATTAGGATGAATCCATAGGTTAATCTCTTTTTTGTAACTCTTTTTTTTTTCTAATGTAGACATTTGAATAATATGATCACCTAACTATGATAGATAAGTCTCTTCTTTTTCCTTTATATAGTCATGTAGTCTACTTACTCAATCTACTCCATATTTGCTTCTTGTACCTTCAAATATTCATGTATCTTACATTTTTTTTTTTTTGAAAAATGAAATTGTCTTCCTTATATATCCCTCAATCAATAACTTCATACCAAGTCATCTCACATAGTAGATATCTTTATAATTACCAAAATATACTTTCAAGTTGGCCAAAAGCTAATGCTCAGGCAACATTATGCATTTTGATGTTCTATTGATGCACATGCAATGTAGTGAGCTTGAGTGATACTATGGCATTTGGGTAGCACTGGATGCTCAAGAAACATTTTAGAACTTGGGTGATAGTGGAGCATTCTGACTTCAACTAGTAGCTTAGTTCACACAAAGAGCTTGGCTAACACTACATTTTGATGTTTTGCTAATGCTTGGGTAATGTAGTGAGTTAGGGTGATACTATGGCACTTGGGTAGCACTGGATGCTTAGACAACCACTACAACATTTGTGGTCAAATTACAATGGAAATTTGTGATGGTGGTGTGATTTATTTATGATTTATATGTTTTTTTTGCAAGTAATCCCGATGTCATCGTTATATTGAAATTGGCATCATAATAGAAATGTTTGCATTGTTATAAACATAAAAAAAGAAAACACAACATCAATCATTCCCCATTTGATTTGATTGATTGTGGAGAGTTTTGTGCGAAAGAGTGTGGAGAGCTCTAAATGAGAGTGTAGAGCTCTAAAATTTGGTGGAGATCAGTAAAGATCTAGGATTTTTTTGTTGTGCCCTTGTGATCTCTGCATTTTTTTACTGTACCCTTGTGATCTATGTTCCCTTTCTCTACAAGTTTCTTCAAGGGAGAAGAGGTACCTATGTAATTGTTCTTTTCTTTTCCTTCTAAATATTTATCTCTTTATATTTTACCCAGCATTTGATTAGAGAAGATTTTCTTTTACTTGGGGCCCTAAGTCAAAGATTTGTTCTAGAGCCACCATTCTCTTGGAGATGTTGTTATCTTAGATGATATTACATATTTGGTTGAGCCTTTATTCCTTTATAATATATTATAGTGACTTTTGATTTCTTGTCACCTCATGAGAACTTACGACCAGTAGAACTAAAAATATTGCCTTTACCAAATTGTTTCATTCCATATCTACCACCACTAGCCTATGTGTAACCAACAACCACCACCATTTACAGAGGTTATTTATCTATTTCTCTTTCACCAATGCATGAATTCTTGATATTCCATACACTTTCATATCATTCTTCACAACTTGCATCAATGGAAATTCCAACTTTTCTTCCATTCTCATGATCTACCAAACAATAAGTCCCATATGCACTAGTGTTCTTTGTTAAACAATTTACGCAATCTCCTTTTCTTCAAGAGTGAGAAGATTGTGTGCATGGTTGGTGCTCCATTGATTAAAACCCCATCACTATATGTCCCATGTCTAACCACATGGTGAGATGGCATAATTATGCATTTCCTATATTGATGTTACTTGGTAAATATACATGTGATGTAAGTATGTTTATTAGGTATTAGTAGGTTAAATTGTTGTTGAACTTGATAGGTGCATTTTTTCCATCACTTTTATTGCTAATATTCCACATGTCCATAGTCATGCAATTGTTAATTGGATGAAAGTCTCCCTTCAAATGAACTCAGACAAACTTGTTAATGGAAAATGATTAGCTCTTAGTTTAAACCTTACATTTCCAATTACACTTCGAGCCTTCATGTTGATTTACCCTCTCAATGATGCTTGAGATAATAAATCAAATTGACAACTTGCATAGTCATCAAAATGTTTGGCCTAGGACCATTCATCGTACCAATTAGAAATCATGTGGGTAAATCATTTTCAGCTACTAGGATTTTTAATCACATAATGGAAGCTTATGGTGTTTAATAGAATGCTATGAACATATGTAATTCTTCCTCTATGTCCCCCCTAATGTAAAATTCCAAAGTACTAGTGCTCTGCCAAACTCATTTGACATAAGATCCTTCTCTTTAACAAATTTGCAATACATTGACAAATAGCCTAATTTCATAAAGATCTTGACATAATAAGAACAATAACATTTTACCTTCTATATTTAATACTCTAAATTGCTAAAATTTGTAAAAAAAAAATCACCCAACTAACAATTTTGATCCAAAGGGAATACTCATTTTAATACCAATAAATGGGGTCAAAATGTAGGTGGGTTGTTCTTGCTACTAGAGTTCAGTCATTTTTCCCCAAATCTATACTTCATGTTAAATAATTTCAAATTTATTCTAAATATAACCTCCAAAATATTTAGTCATTTTTAAAATTAGATCCAACCCTCTAGACAAAAAATACTTAACTACATATTTGTAACACAAGTGGCACTTCTATTTGTTACTTATACTAACACATCTTATGGTGGATTCTAAATCATTTTATAAATAAAACTAACTTTATTAATCCAAAATCAATAGTGTTCAATATCATCACAATAAAGGTAAAACCACATGATACAAAAACTTGTATCTAAACTAAAATACCTCATCTTCAATAGTCTAGTGACTTAGATTTATTCTCATCAAAATATCAATGCTTTGAATATTCTACTTCTGCACTGGCACACCCAAAAGAATAGATCTCCACATACAACTCACTCAAATAATTTATGAGTTACATAGTTAATTTTTTATTTGCATATTATTACTTCAAAGGGTTTCATCTATGAATCATCTTAAAGAATATTCATAGTAATAATTTGGAGCTCTTAAAACATAGAAACATAACAATGTGGAGATAAAAAAGAAGAGAACTTTTTTTACAAAGTATACATCAAGAAATTATAATTCCTCATAAATGTCAAGACCACATTTTTAGAGCTTTTCCCTCCAAAAGGTTGATGACTTGGAATCATCCTACAAGACAATCATCCTACCATTTATTATATTTTTCAAGTTTTTGAAGGTCATTTTTTTTATGTGGAATGGTGTTTGAACATATTCAAACATGAATTACAACCTTCACAAGAATGTCATGATTACCCTTATTTCTACTTAAGTTGTGGAGAAAATGGAATGGATAAACTTATGTAAATTGAAGTCAGATTGACACTTTTACAAATGCATATAAAGATTGAATTTTTGAAGGAAAGTAGAATATCATTTATCTTTTATATTTTTAATTAATGTTAGGGGATTTCAGAAATATGATTTAGAACTTAAAATTAATTAAATTTAATATAAATACATACATGCATGCATACATAAATACATGCATACATACATACATACATACATATATGCATGTAATTATATATACATCATTTGAGTATATATACATGTATGTATGTTTTGTGTGTGTGTGTGTGTGTGTATACAAAGATCTTTTTCAAGGTGCTTATTACATCTTAGGACAATAGAAAAATTGATCCACCTACATAATATTCTAGAATTCAAATAATAAAACAATAAAACTCACTCAACCCATGCTAAGTAACTTACCTAAGGATCCTCCACAAAAATAATGTAGACCAGAAAAATGGGTAGAGTTTGCAAGAAATTTTACAAAAGCATATCATAGCAGATATTTTTAGAAAGAAACAAGTCATAACCTAATTAAATTGGTCTAGCTGTTGATTTTTTGGGTTGATTACAAATTTCTGTAGAACTATCATCACATTGGGTACAATAAAATGAACAATTAGCTATTCCTAGTTAGTAGGATTAGATACAATTTTCCAAGGTGATAAAATTGCATATAAAGATGCATCACTTGCATGACAGGCATGAAATGCATTCCCCAACTTACAATGAATGGTTGGATATAAAGGCTCCATACACTAACCCAAAAATGGAAGCCAAGGATATAACCATGCATATATTATCATAGTCTCTCGATAAGGATCCCAACTATCTACTATATAGGTCCAGGGTCTCTTGGCTCCCAAGAATTTACAACAACTATTATCACTACTAGAAGAATAACTTTAGTGAAGAGGTGAGTGTAAGGAGTTGAATAAGAAAGTTCTACTTCTGTGTAAATGTCATAATCATGAGGCTCATTCCCTTTTAGAAGCCTCTACCACAATGAAATTACCTTTAAACCATGCAAAGGATGTCAAAGTGGTTCCCAACCTTGAAAAAATCTTATAAGCAATGGAAGCAAAACACTTTCCTAGATTCTATCTAGTGCTCCCATAATATCCTCTATGTTGTCTAGTTCTTTCTGATGTGTAGTCTCTTTCTGAAGGTTCTCCTTCTCCTTTTTGTATATTTCCATAAAATCTCTCTTGTGCCATAAATTCTTATCAAAATTCTAAATATTTGTCTCTACCATATCTAAAATCAACTTTGAATTGAGTTGTAGCTCTGGTATAGGTGTTTGATCCTTGATAGCTTTCATTTTAGCATTCAAGTTTTCAATATTGGTCAACACCCTTACTTGTAGACCTCTCATGTCAAGAACTTTATGTACTATTTCAACACCATGTTCTTGCTTATGAGCTAATAGTTCTTCAAGTGTATTTTCTTGTAAAACATTAATTTTCTTGAACAATTTTAAACTCTTAGAAAGTTTTTTGTTTTTTTTCTATTATCATTGATAGGATTCCCTTGAAAAAAATCAAAATGAAACACAAATTATGGAATTTCCTTCATTGCACCCATATCTTCTCTTTATGCCCCTAAGCTAGACAATAATGTCTATTGGTTCTCATTAGACTCCTCAAATACAATAGAGAGAGGATGAGTTGATGCACCTAGTTGAGACTTATACAATAAGTATTAATGTAGTTTTTAATTATAAAAAAAGTTCAATAACAATTTTCATATTATACTATTTTATTTATGTCATTAAATCAAATGCATATGTACTATTTTTATAGAGGATGCTTAATAGGTTAAAGGTCCATGCCCTAGATAATGATACTTCATGTGATTCAAGTACATCACATGTTCTATCCTACACTTTTTTTTTTCTCGAATAATTTTTTTTTAATAGCTCTAGCAATCTCTTTTTTTTGTCCTTTAACAATCTTATTTTTTAGCTCCTAGCATTGATCCTATGTTCACTATGCCACCTGCTACAAGGAACATAACCAAAGAGGTAATGTTGAATGCATGTTGACAACATGTAGCATGACCATAGATGTAATAGAAATGCCTATTGGTAATTAGATTCCTCTTTTTTCTCTCATTTTTCATGTGTTTATTTTACTGTAAGTATTATTTCTTAGGAGGCATTTTGTAATATTGGATTCATTTTATGCAGGAGGCAATGAGGACATTCTGGGATGTACTTGTGTTAGATGTATGGAAACACTATATAATTATGATCAATTTCTTGTGAGAAATGAAGATGGACTTCCTCTAAGAGTAGCCCAAATTTTAGGTGCTTTAAAGATTGATCCTTTCTTTAAAAAATTAGATGTTACTAGGGAGTTTAGATGTTGGGGGAGGGAGGGGGCAGGTGAGGTAAAATGAGCTTCCACCTTCATGTGGTTGGCCTTGATTAGTAGAGAATACTAAACTATTCTTGAAACTAAGTGAAGGTCAATATTAACCTATGTTTGCATGACAACTAACTGTAAGAATATCTTGATTTCAAACAATGCAAAAGGAGGCCATAGTTCGATATGCAATCTCAATTCATATACATATGACATCAAGTGGAGCTAAAAAATCAAACAGGTTTTCATTTTTGTTATAAGTATTATATTAGGTATTTTAATTTATAGACCATCATGAATATTGTAACTTCAATTCTTATAGGAAAGGGTAATGTCCTCAGCATGCAAGCAAATCAACAATTTTGATGTCTTGGCTTACTAAGGACATTCTCTTAGCCATATAAGCTAGAGTTCTAATGGTCATGATGGTCTATAATTTTAAAAACTTAATAGAGCTATTAAATAAATGTAAAAGTGGTGCATTTTTCTAGCTCCATTTATTTTCCATGCATATAGAACTCAATTGCATGTGCATTCTCAATTCAGAGTGGTAGAATCTTATTTTGGATTTGATGAAAAAATGACATGCACCAAAAAATGGGATAATGATGTTACTTTTGCAAGTCTGAAACCTTTTTTTGTTATATTTTGTCACACGTATCCACATGAATATGAATATTTTTTCACACATATCATTTAGGAACATTGTTTTCTTCATATTTCAAGTTGAAATAGCTATATTTTTTTCCATTGATAATCTTGTCGCCCTTAGATAGCTGAGATAGCCCACTTCACCAAAGGACATGTGTTACAAGGTACATGTTCTAGAGTATATTTTTTTCATGGATGATATAGGAATTCTTGGATATGCATGCTCTAGAAGAACCAACTTATCAATGTTGTATTATTTGGTTTCTTTTTTCATGTATAATTTCATCATTTGATTTTATATGAGAAATAAAAACAATCTCTACACACACATCATTTATTTTCATAGTTTTAAAATGATTGTAGGCATATAAAAAAGTGGGTTGTATTAGATAGAAGGTACAATTCAAATGGCCCCCAAATGAATATTTATATGCAAGGAAAATTGGGACTCTAAGGGACATGTGTTGATTACCCAAATGAATATTTGTATGAAAGAAAAATGTGGGAGTTTTGAGGGACCATCCATGGTTTATCCATGGAAGATCATGAATCTACTCCTTTTTATGTTTTCAACGTCCTAATGAATTTACTATTTTTATCTTAGACTGTGTGATTTGTAGGAAGATGTGAAACTAATGAAGGACATGGGCTTGGATGAATATAGGTTTTCTTGATCCTCATCATGGATATTACCATGTCAGACAACTTTTTAACCCTTAAACAAAAGTGACTAGCAATTAGTAGTGCCTTTCTTTAAAAAGTTTCTTGTTTTTTGGTGAGAACATATGACATAATCAAAGGTGGAATTAACAAAGTTGGAGTGGCCTACTACAACAACCTTATTAATGAACTCTTCAAACATGATAAAAATTAGTCATGTTTTCTATTATGGACATAGAAATATCTATAATTTTATGCAAGGCATGACCAAATCATGTTTATAGATATAAAGCCTTGTGTGACTCTATTTCATTGGGACCTACCACAAGCTCTAAAGGACAACTATAGAGTCTTTCTCAATGAAAAATTGTTTATTAAACCCTTCCAAATTATGATATCCTTTTTGAATCTATGCCCATATATTATCAATGTTGACATTTTTTTTTAAAACTAAAACATTGATATGGTGGTGTATTTTGCTTGTTTCTTTAATATTAGCATAGTAGTGTATGAACTTATGTACTGTTGCATTTATGCACATATTTTTATTTTATTTTTTTAAAAAAAATTATTGTATGTAAGGTAGGCCCAAAATGGATCTGATCCCCACCTAAAGAAATTCGAATAAATCTTGAACCTGAATTAGTACTCGAATTTGAACTGATAACTTAGACAAATTGCTTAACCTCGAGGAATTTCAAACTAGGATGCTCAAAAATCCCCACTCCTTCCCACATTGCATCTTCAAGTGAAAGACTCTTCCATTTCACAAGATACTCCAAAAGAATCTTGTTCCTTGACCTCTTTTCCCTCACACCCAACACCATTCCAAGTTCTATAATCAATTTTCATTCATCATCCACAAATGAAAGCACTTGTGAAGTGGCATTTTTCTGTCTGAGGGATTTCTTCAAATAGGAAACATGTAGGTCTCTTTTCTTAACTGATATATTAGTGAGCACAATTGGAATAGGGTATTTTTTTAGTGGTTGGGTTCATTCTAGTGTTTCTTGATACTTATTGTCATTTTGTATTTTATTTCAATCATCTTCTAGAATTAACTAGTTGTTGATTAGCTGTATTGATTACATATTCCTATAGAACTATTATCAAATTAGGTACAATAAAATGAACAATCAATTATTCCCAACTAGCAGGATGAAATATAGTTTTCTAAGGTAATAAAATTGCATATGTAGATGTATCACTTGCATGCCAAGAATGAAGTGCATTCCCCAACTTATAATGAGTGGTTGGATATAAGGGCTCCATATGCTAGCCCAATAATGGAGGCCAAGGATGTATTGGTGTAGTTTTCTTGAGAGGATCCCAAGTATCTACTACATAGATTTGGGGTCCCTTGGCTCCTAGGAATTTGTAGCAGCTATTATCACTACAAGAAGAATAACTTCATTGAATATTTTAGTGTAAGGAGTTGAAGAAGCAAGTTCTTCTTCTATGTAAATTCCATAATCACAAGGCTCATTCCCTTGCACAAGCCTCTGCCACAATGACAATACCTCTAAACCATGCAAAGGATGTTGAAGTGTCTCCCAACCTTGAAACACTCCTATAAGAAATGACAAAGAAATTGTAGATGCAAGACATAACAAATTGCACAACTTGTATTCCTCCCAATATTTAGAGTGTAAATTCTCAAAGACACTTGCAAGTGATTCCAATGTCATAGTACCTACCATAATACTTTCTTGGATTCTATCTGGTGCTCCCAAAATATCCTCTATGTTGTCCAACTATTGTTTCTATCATGTAGTCTCTTTCTAAAGCCACTCTTGGTATATTATCATGGAATCTCTCTCGTGCCTTAAATTTTGATCAAACTTCTAAATACCTATCTCTACCATATCTAAAATCAACTTAGGTGTTTGATCCTTGATAGATTTCATTTCATCATTTTAGCATTCAAGTTTTTGAGTTTTCTCTTCATTATATTTTTGGTTTATCAATGATTTCCTCTATTTCGATTATGGTGCATGTCAACTAGTTGCTCCAATTATGAAATCACCCATCAATCTCCAAATTGTGGAAGAACTTGTCTTTTTATAGAATCTAGATAGATACAAATAGTTCCAAAGCCATAAACCTAAAGACCATCATGCATCAATCCCACTTTAGGGAAAAATTTGATGTCATGTTCTTGTGCATATGTTTCAATCACTTCCTTCAGACTCAACTAAGGTGCACCCATGGAATTATTTAGGTGAATCCCACTACCCATGGAAGATGAGGCTTACTATTGAGAATATGTTGATGTTTATTTTTCTATTGAAGTACATTACATTGGTGTTGCTCCATCACCCTAAGATAGCTTACATTCTCTCTAGCCCCAGGTTGTTTTATAGTCATACCCTCTACAGCTTGATTCATCATTTCAAGGGCTACATTTAGCTAACTTCTTATTCTCTCATTAGAAAAAATCTCAAGGTCAAATAGTCATTTCCACCCTAAAAACCAATGTGTTACTTCATTAAAATAAGGACTTGAACACAGTTAAGGATACAAAACCTACTACCACTTTGGAAAAAACATTGCCTCCAAAATTGTAACCATATGATAAATGGGAGTAATACATGTCAAAGCCATAACCCCATTAAATTGGTCTAGTTTTTTATTAGCTAGGTTGATCACAAATTCTTTTAGAACTATCATCATATTAGGTATGATAAGATGAACAATCTATTGTTCCCAACTAGCAAGATCAAATAGAGTTTTCGAAGGTGATAAAATTGCATATGCAAATGCATTACTTTTATGTCAAGCATGAAACATATTCCCCAACTTATAAAAAATTGTTGGATATAAAGGCTCAATACACTAGCCCAACAATGGAAATAAACCATAAATAAAATTAAAGGAAACACAAGATTTCCCATGTAGAAACTATGATCTAAAAGAAATATTTTGTTTTAATAATTCACCAAATCATTGCAATTGCTAGAATCCATTCTGATAGCTAGTCATTTCTTACACACAAAAAAATGTTGCAACCGTAGCATAACTATGTTATCTAGATCCAATGGATAATCATCACTTATATAGTGTCACTATCACGTACATGTCACAATTATGATAGTTGATTAGAAGTTGAAACATCATAAGTATGATGGAGTACTATGAAAATTATGATGGCAAGAGCATGAACTCTAGTCCCTTTAGGACAAGAAAATGGGCTAATATCTAACATACTATGAGAAAATCACAAACTCAATAAAGATGCATTAATACCCTCTAGTCTACCATGAAAGCCAAACAAACAAAAGGAAGAACACAAAGTTAAAACTCCCTCTTTCACTTGTAGCTCCCATGTCCTTCTTTCTTCTCCATGTGATGTAAGTCCAATTGCCTAATTTACACAATTAAGAAGAAAAAATATATGATAATGATAATGCTATGAGAATACTAGAAGAAGTGATTTAAATTTGAAAGAGAAAAGAGACCAAAGACTTAGAACCTAGGGACTAGAAATGAGAGGAAGAATGCTCAATTTGTAATCATCACACAAGATGAGAGCATTGGACTTGTCACATTAGATATGTAACTTGGCAAGATATTCCTTTGAGAATCCATGATAGCTATAATTTTAGATGCCAAATGTAGGATTGCATGACACTTGGAAGTTAAACATGGCTATAAATGAAGAGGATCTATGACATGTCATGTGACACCTCAAACCTACTTAAAGCCAAGAATCAATGACAACAGAAGTCAAATATAGACATGCGTAAGGGAATAAGAATATATGGTTTATGATATATCTTAGCCAAGTGTAAATGGAGAATCCATGATGTGTCATGCCCATGTGTCATGATGATGTCAATATTATGTGGAATATTTGAATTAAAAATATATTATTCCACACAAATAGAAATTAATAAAAAATGGAATTAATGGTAGGAAATATGACTTAGGAAATTGAGAATTTCCATGGTTTGTGAATGATGAATCAATCAATTAATAAAATTAATTAATAGAGTATGTTATTTAGGAAGAATAATTAGCAATATGAGATGAAAATGATTAGGATGACGCAGGATTAAACTATGGGTTATTTAATCCTATAGAGAAAATTAATAGATGATTGGCCAATTTGAAAAAATAAGTGTGACACTATCCTTTGATGAAAATGTGAGGATTATGCAAATTGACTAGGATGATGACAAGTAGACCAAAGCCATTGTCAAATTTATTGATTGATTAAAATTGATAACATGCCAAGGACACATAACATTTGACCAATATCGTAAATGCTACAAGATTGAGATTGATTGATATGGTTGATCATAATAACATTGATGGACACTATCAGTGTTATTAAACAATTGATTTAATGCCATGATCTAACACTGAGAGGCTTGACCATGTCAAAGATTGAATGATGTGAATGATAGTTTTACCAAGCACTAAGAGCCATGATAGTACTAATGTCAAATTGATAAGATTTGATAGATTGATAGATTTCCAAGGCACTGAAAGCCACAACAATGCCTAGGATTGATAGATGATGATCAAATTGGGATTTTTGACATGTTTTGTGATGATTATGGTTGATTTTGGGTGATTTTGGGTAGAATTGAGGTGATTCTAGGTTTATTTGAGGTGATTCTGAGTTGATTTGATATGGTTTTGAAATGATTTGTAATTGATGTGAAAGAGGATACAAATGACGATAAACAATGTTGAGATATAATCAAGTTGGCCAAAAGATAGGAGTTAGTAGAATGAGAAAATGGGATTAATTAGTATGAAAATGTCATAAAACCATAGATGCAAACCATTTTTTAGCATCTACATTTTGCCCCTCTTTGATACAATGTGATTTAGAGCATTGTGCCAAAGAATGCTGATGAAAAATTTATAACAACATGCCCCAAGAGGGATGATATATATCATTGCCCCCTCAAGAAATTGATTGAGATAAGAATATTATAGGTCAATTTTTTGACAACAAGAAGACAAAGCCATAGCAACTAATGGATCACAAATCAAAGCTAAAATGTGAAAGTTGTGAGGTCTAGAGTGTAGAGCGGGGGCTAGTTGGGGGCCTGAGAGTAGTTTTAGGGGTTACCACTCAATATAGTGAAAAAATAATGAAAATTATAGCTTAATTATTTCACAAAAAAGATACAAATCCAACACAATTGATGGATTGCAAATCAAAGTTGAAACACAAAAGTTATGGCATCTAGAGTGTAACATAGGGGCTACAAGAGAAGTTCAGAGCACCTTATTGCCCCAAGTGCACCCAAAATGCACCCAAGTGCACACTTTGTAATCCCAAGTGTGCCATGATTGTACCAAGTGCATCCTAGGTGCACTTGAGAAGCCCAAGTGCACTCTAAAAGTGCATAATGCACCCTAGAAGGCTCTGAGGGCCAAAATAAGCCTGGCTGGACTCAAAATGATAGAAAGAGGTAATAACATGGGTGAAATCTATCAAACATGGTCAAATTTGGTCAATGTTGGTCAAAAAAAGGTTAGACTAAGGCTGTATTGGGTGGAAAGCCATAGAAGGTTGATAGATAGTGTATAATGATACAGGAATGTAGGATGGAGGAAGATGATTCGGTGTATCAAAATACATGATCATGGTGGTGGATGAAGAGATTAATGATAGAAGAAAAAGGATGGGAGATGATGACCAATTAGAATGAGTTGAAGACTTTTTCTTTTGGAAAGTGCACTATATTTCAAATGGAGCTTTATTTTGATATCTCAAATGGAATGCAATGCATCATGGCATAAAGGGCCAGAGCACAAATGCAAATCTTTTGTCTAAACAAGCATGATGTAGATAGAAAATAAACTTATCCTTCCCGAGGAATATATACATGCCCTAGACTCTCAAAGGTACATTTTTTAACAAATAGATAAAGATGACCATGAACCATCCCGACCACTCTCATTGATCAGTTTATATCATTGAGTGGCATAGGAACATGATCAAAGAAAAAAAAGAAAAAATAAACCACTCACTAAATAGTGTGAGCCAACAGCTATTCTTGTCCATTATTACTTGACTTTTAGTGTTTTAAGTCTTTAGATAGTGTTTGATAGGTTGATCATGTGATAATTTTATTTATGGATTCAATTGATAGGTTTATAGTGACATGTTGGATTAATTGTTGGTTTACATTTCTCAGATAGGTGTGATTATCATTGAAGTGTAATATTTTGAATTTTAGTCTACGAAAGTGCAAGTATTTATGCAAAAGGGGTGATAATCCACAGTGACTATTTACAAGGTTTATTGCAAACTTTTAATGGGTTTTATGATTTTTAGGGTTTTTTGAGGATATTTGATGTTTTTGTGTGACTGGTTTCTTCAAGACATTTTATGATTTTTAATGATTTTTTCAAGATAATTTATAATTTTTTAGTGATTTTTTAAGGACATTTTATGATTATTAGGAATTTTTTCAGGATGTTTTATGATTTTTATGAATTGTTCAGGATCATATTTAAATTTTTAGAATTTTTTCATGATCATATTTGATTTTTTAGGATTTTTTTAGGATCATAAAGGATTCCAAGTGTTAGCTCCAATCCAATATGTGATAGGTCCAATGGATAAAAAGTGCTTAGGGCTATGCCTCCAGTTCAAGTTCAAACTCGTGCACTATATAGGTAATATGGCCCAAAATAAGACACAGACTATGTACAAAGGACAACAACAGAGTATGTATAGACTAGTGATACTTAGGTAAGATAATAATGGACACTAGTTCATGGGCGATGATCAAGGACTAGGGATGTCTTGCAATATGAAGGATATGATTAGGGAATGGGAAAAGGGGAAAGACCAGATGGAATCTTGATAGATGGAGGAGCGACAACTGATTACACATGGCACCTATTTCACCATGGTACTTGCCCAAAGTGCATGTTTGCCACGTTTTCACATATGGACAAAATTTTTCTCTTGACTCAAATTTTTGTGCCAAGATTTCTATTTGCCAAGTTTTCATCAAGGCATCCATTTTTTCATGACTTTTTTTCACTTTTTTCTTTTCTTTTTTCTTTTCTTTTTTCATTTTAAAATTTTTTTTCAAGAATTTTTGCCATTTTTTTGCTATTTTTAGGACTTTTAGATATAATCATGAATTTTGTTGTTGAATTCTAAGTAGAAATCTATTTTTGGTGCTACTAGCTGATAATCTCTAGATCTATGACTGACCATAACTAGGTAGGATTCATTGTAAGTTTGTAGCTAAAATCAAACCATTGGAAGGGCCTCAAAATATACCATCATGTACTGTATGTAAGACAGTTTATACCTCCTGCGAATCAAGGAATTTGAAGATAAATGGGTAAAATGATTTTTTCTATGGGATGTCACTAATGATGATGTGCTCAAAGGCTTGCTTGATTGAGGTTGTATTTTGGTCATCAGACAAGTTAGCTAGTAGGATTGGGGGATAAACAACTAGATATAAGGAAGGATTGAGAGGATTGAGACCAACAACCTTCCACATGAAAGTTGATCAAGAGATCTCATGAAGACTTTGTGGTATGTTGAACACTAGAACACTTATATTCATGGCATCAAATTTTTCCCCTTGTATCCTTCACAAATGCTTAACTTTTGATTTTTATAATCTAATGGCACCTTTCAATTTTTATGAAGAGACCTACTTTTTTCATTCTTTTCTCTTTTTACTTTGCAACTAGAAGGTGGATTTGGCTCCCCAAAATATGCCAATGCATTTACTATAGGAGAAATTTCTTGTTTATGATTAGCAATTTTAATGCCTTCATAGATTTCAAAGCCTGTTGCAAGTGCATCATTATTGTCAAATTGATCAAAAATTGGTGGTCCACATTGGTTCTAATCTGATAGTTCAGGACAACTTGAGGAGATGTCATCATCAGTGTTGAATGGGATTTGGTTGAAGGTGTGTGTGTGTGTGTGTGTGTGGATATCTAATTTAATGGTATAATTGGGGTTATGCTAATAAGCTAGAGGACTATTGGTTTCAGGTTGGGTATCCTTAGATGCCTTTTCATGATTCAAAACATACATAGTCTTACACGTAGGTATTGTAGTACTTGAAGGACCTAATTGTAATGGTTTGAATCCAAGACCCAAACTAGAAGGTCATCCTTTTGTAGTGATAGTTTCAATTATTCCTTGTTTTTGATATCCAAGACTGGCATAATCATCGTACCCTTATTTTTGCATGATAGTGAATCCAAGTCCATACTTTCTAGGAGATATCAAAGTGGGTTTTTGTTTAGCTTTTTTTGTCTCAATACATATAGATTTATTCTCATTGATAGAAGTGGCATTTTGTGCAATAGTTATGATTTACTATAAGATTGGGGAGAAAATGGTGACTCCCTAATGTGGGATACTTGAGACATAAAGTATTCTCCACACCCTTTGTTTTCAATCTTCATCTTTTCCTTGGCCTTACTAAGGAGTATATCAAAATCCACATACTTAGAGGAATCTATGGGTTGTTCTTCAATGTTTACTAGGACTTGATGTGCAGTGGCATTTCTTAGATTAGCACAAAACTGAAAGGCATCTGGAATCAAAAATCACAAATTAGAAAGTGTCACCTCATTCAAAATTTTGAAATCAAAGTGGGAGATGAATTTGTCTGCCATCTCTAACCAAGATTTTATAGTACCAGGAAGTTTGGAGTACCATTCAAGTGCGGGCCCACCTAGAGAACAAGGGAACAATCTCATGAGGTAGGTGGGATCATTCTGTGATTTGATCAATGGGAATGGAGGCATATATAGACTTTTATCAACTAGATTAGGATGTAAGTCCCTTTCTGTATATAGAGCCTATTTCTTCTAGCCTCAACTTGTTTGGAAAGTTGTTTGGATTCTTGTAATAACTCTTCATAGGGTTTTTCATGATAGTTTTATCTTCAAGTATTTTGTGTCTATGAGTAGATCTTTTTCTATGGCAAGAACTATGTCTACTCAGTTCTGACATTTTTGTGTCTAAAGAGTTGGGTGATGTGTTGCTAGGTGGTGGAGGTATGTTGGTACCTTGAAGATAGAAGGGTCCTTGTTGTGATACATGTTGAGGTATTTTCTATGGTATTTGTTGTGGTACTTGTTATAGTATTGAATGTGATGGTTTTACCATGTATTGTTGTTGCATCACTTGTTGTGGTAGTTGTTGTGCCATTTGTTATGGTTGTTGTTGAGATACCTTTGTTGATTGCATGTGAGACCAATCATGTGACTATTATTGTAGAGGTATCTATTGAGGTTATTGTGGCACATGCTATTGTTGCAACAAGTTTTGTTGATAGGAAATTTTTTCTTAAGGTGTCTTTGGTATTCCAACTATTGTTTGAGTTTCTCTTGTTGTTTAGCAAACATGGCTTATTGTTGTTGGGTTTACTATTGGTACATTGCATGTAGGTCAAGTGGATTTACACTAGATTTCATATTAGGGATGTTGGATTCTTGCACCACTTGAGGTTGTTGTTGTTGTGGTTGATGTTGCTATTGATATGTTGAATTTTTGTTAAGTAGATTCAAACTTGGTTGGGGATTGGAAGTGTTAAGTCACTGTACTACTCTAGGTTGATGTTGTTGTGGGAGTTGGTTATGTCCTTGAGAATTGAACATCATGTTTGGGTTGTTGTTCTAGTATCTTTGTGTGTTAGATGTTTCTCCTTGGGACATCATATTGATTTGACAATGAGACATGTTCCTTTTGGGAATGGGTGTAATGTCAATAAGAATTTTCCTTTGTATGTCAATAGGGATTGCTACAATTGATGTTTCACATGGTGTACACATGAGGCTCCATAACATTGGATGTCATAACATTTGGTAAAGTTAGGAGCAAGGGTGCGCTTTGTTGATTTTCCTCCAAGGGAGGCATGTTTGACATCCCTAGAGTACAAGTCCCTTTAGGTATGTCATGTTTTTGCATTATGTGATTGAGATCAAGTTTTAACATCCTTTTGGGATATTTAGGAAGAGTCTTGTTTCTATTTAGTGGTAGCAATATGTCAAACAAGGGATTGATGTTGATGTGTTCAAATGTACTTTGAAGGATTTCAATTGCTAATTCTTGATGGAACTGTATAGGTGCCATTATTATGTTTGAAAACTCCAAAGGTTGTTTTTCCATATCCAAGTCCAAATTGATCATGCATTGTATGTCACTTGAGTTGGTTTGATGTTTGGGCTTAGGTCCCTCCAAGTGTGGATTAAACTTGACAATTTCTTGGGCTGCCAAAAGTTTGAGGTTTTTGTGGAAAATTTTTATCTTGACATACCCTAGCCATTTCTTCACTAGTGATTCCATAATCAGTGTCAAAGTCATTAGTTAGGTGTACAATACCTTGTTGTGCGTTTGATGTGTTAGGGTTGAAGGTACTCATGTTGGGTTTGTTGAATTTAAAGGTCTTTGTTTGTTCATCCTCAAGTGTGGTTGGTACACTTCCACCTCTAGTGGGTATTGGTATGAATATAGGTTCAAAATTAGGGCTCCATTGATCCATTCTATGTGTAGGAGAAGTGTTTGATGGAAATATCATGGTAGGTGTGTTGCTTAGGGTTTGTTGTGACAACCCTTGATGGTAGTGACCTTGCAGATACATGCTTAAGGGGTCCACAAGTAATGGTTGTGATGCTTCAATTTAGTCTTTCTAAAATGTTTGTTGGGTTTTATTGCTCTTCTTTGGTCTTGGATGAGGTTTTGGTTGCATTTGTACCTCAAAAAACAAGGGCTGATAAAGTTCTTTGGATCTCTAAGCTTATGCTTTCCTTGTAAGTGTTGGCATGGTACCTAAAGATGCAGATGCAATGGAGGAAAACCTAAATGGAATCTCTACCTCCAAAGTGCACACCTAAACTACCAATTGTGCTAAGACAATACCAAGTGCACCCTTGGTGCACATTGGACCCTGAAGGTAAGCAGTTGGTAAGTGGAAGGTATGTAGTTGGTAAACAAAGGTATTATAGTGACTAAAATATAGAATGTGAATGATTTAACTAATTTTGAGCATTTTCCAAGGTTTAGGGATGCAATGAAAGATATGGAGGTAAAGATTAGGGTCCTAGAACCTAGAATGAAATCCCTAATTACCAAATGTTCTCTTAAACTACCAATTGCACACTGAAACTACCAATTATGCACCTAAAGTGTGCAGTTGATAAAATAGTGAAAATTTTGATAATTAAGATGTGGGTGTGAAAGATATGACTTATTTTTGGATTTTTTGGTGTATAGGGATGTTATGAAACCTAAGGAAGTGCCAAATGAACTAATATTTTGATATCCAAGGTGTGAATGTCATAGGAAAACTATACAAATGCAAATGTAAGGTGGCATTTTGGAATTTGACTAAAGGTGATGAAAATGACTCTATGGCATGTAAAATGAAGATTAGGAGTAGACTTTGGACTTGGTAATGATGTTGGAAGTTGATCAATGCAAGGTGGACTATGAAAGTGATGGTGGGATAAGGTTGATAATAATGTTTGGGATATACAAAATAGGGATAAGTGATCAAGGAGACAAGTTGGTTGATAGACAAAGTGATAGAGTTTGATAATGGAAATGATGCTAGGGTTTAGAACAATGCAAGATGAAGGGGATATACCACTAGGGTAAGTAAAAATGATTTTTAGGAGACTAGGAATATGATACTACTAATGGAAATGGTGTTTGCAATGTTTTAAATTTAGGTGAAATCTTTGAAAGATATTAACCTAAGAATTTAACATTATGACAATAGACTTTGGATCTTGACCATAAAGAGACAAAAGTGAAAATATCAAAATGAAAAAGTAAAATCCATCTTGACATAGATAGAGTTTGACCAAATAAAATGATAAAATAAAATGACATAATAGCCATGGTCAAGATCCATTATCCATTGACACAATGAAATACCCTAGGGTCCATACTTTTGTTTAGATTTTTGACTAAATTCAAAGGTTTTGGATTCAAAATGATGTCTAGGAGGCTCAAAATGATGGTTATGCTGATTGAATATGCAATATACAAAGGTCATATGATGTAAAATGAAGTTTTGGGTGAGATGCAGAATGAGGATCTACAATGGCATCTAAATGCAGTTTTAGGGTCCCAAAATGCAATTTGGAGGCCTAAAAAGGTCATGTAGGTACCAAAGTACACTTTGATAGTACCAAGTGCACTCCAAAAGCACCAAGTAAACCTATGGTGCACTTGGGGCCAATTTGGTCACAATTAATAGTTTCATGGCACAGTTGGGAGACTAGGTTGAATGTTTGCTAATTCTGAGCTAGGTGATGGCTAAGTTGCTATACCAAAGAACTAGGATGTTGGGGTTGACATTATGATTGGATAGGATATTCAAAATAAATTTTATGACCTAAGGAATGAAGCCCTAAGTTAAGACAATGATGGCTAGGACATGTCGAATGCAAACTAGGACATGCTTAGACAGGGGGCCTATCCAAGAAACTAAGGACATTGTTGAAGCCTCAAAATGTTGTCTAGAAGTCCAAACTAGGTTCTTAGACTACCAAGTGTCTCTCTTATAGTACCAACTATTCCCATGGTGTAGTTCGGGCTAGTTTGGGTGCAATTGATAGTTTTAGACTGCAGTTGATAAACTAGGCTTAAACTAAGGTGATTTTAGGTGCTAGGATTTCCATATTGACATGGCAATGAGCTAAATAGTAGAGGATAGTTACAAGACTGGAATAAAGGTTTAGAATGATGTTTATGACACCTAGAATGATGGTTAATGTGTATAATATGGAGGTGGGTAATGCAAGAATGCAAATAAGAGATGCAAGATGCAAATTTTGAGGTTGAAATATAAGGACTAAAGAATGCAAAATAAACCCTAATGAATGCAATATGAAAGATGATAAATGTACAATGAGGACTAGAAGATGCAAGATGATGCAAGTATGAGGCTCAAGATATGGTGAATACAAGTGGATGCTATGCAAAGATGAAATCTAAGTTATACCAAGCACATCTAGGATCACAAGTTGCCACGTTTCCCAAGTCTTGAATGTTTTGGACCAAAGTTTGTAAATTTTTGACAAAGGTTGTAAGGTTTTGACAATTTTTGAAACTTTGACAAGTTTTGAACAGCATCCAAGGTGTAAATTTTCAAGTTGGTCTTTATCTTGATTAATGTTTAACACACACACAAGACACAATAAGACAAGAATAGTTGTTGTTAAAGTGAAAAAGACACACCACAACCTAGGCTTTAGGACTATATCCACTAAAGTCCCACTTGAACCAAAGCTTAACCACACTTATCTAGAGAAAACAACTTAGAATCTTGGCACCATAGGCTCCCCCTTCTAGCACACTCACTTCTTGAGGCTACTAAGATCCACTTCCCAAGGGGTATGACTTCCCAAGGGACTGTTGTCTCTACTAAGGACCATGAGAATGTGGGATGTCTTCATAAGCATGGGTGACCCCATGAGTCAATGGATAGAAGGTTTTTGGCCAGTAAAAAAAGGTTTCTAGTAAGGTCATTCTATTTGCCAAGTGAATGATAAACCTCCTTAGAAGGTCTCCTAGCCTCGAGAATCGAGGTTTGATGCACCACAAGGATATTGGAGGAGAGCTATCATGCAGCAATACTGTTGACACAAAATTAATCGTATCAAGTTTTATATAGCAGATGGAACATTGACCTAGCTTTGGCCCATTATCACTCTGAAGTCATCCCATGGCATATCCAATATCAGGCATCTTGGTCCAAGGCAAGCTTCTCTATAGAAGTCACATGGATTTCTCTTAGACTCAAGATCCATGAATGGCAAGGGGAGAGGATACATCCATGTAATTCCTAGGGTTTTAAACATCATAGAAACACCAAGAAAAATAGAAAAAGTTCATTTTAAAGCACCAAACAAAGTATTATTTAATCTAGGAAATCCACACACATAGTTTAGACAAGCACACAAGGTCTTCGACAATGTCCTGCAAATAAGCATTAGTAGTTTTTAATGATTATGTCTTCATCCAATTATTGCTACATGTTTCAAATAGACCATCAATAAGAAAAAAACATCTAATCTAGGTCCTAGAAGTAAACAAAAACCCTAGATGCAAATTCTAAGCGAAATATGTGCTTTTTGTGAACCAACTGTGCTATGATAGAGTAGACTATGCCTTAGAGGGTAAAAATGGCTTATGATTCCCCCAAGTGCACTAAAATAGTACTAACTATGCCCATGGTGCACTTGGGGCCTAGAAGGGAACAGTTGGTAGTTTCTAGGCATAGTTGGGAGACTAGGTGCAAACTGTGGGAAGTGGGCCCTAAATAACACCCAAAAACTAAAATTTTGAACTCTACCTTACCAAATGTGCCTAGATAGTGTATATTTTTCCCATGGTGTAGTTGGGGCCCAAAAGTTCATATTTGGTTGCTTCTAAAAATAGTTTCTCATGTGTACACAATAGATGGGGGTCGTGGTAGCTCCTAGGCCCCTAAAAATGCTTCTAGCTAGAGGTCCCAAGTGTGCCTTGACAAAGAAGAGTGCACCCTAGGATAGAAAGCTAATAGAATGCATAAAATAATTGCATATAATCATGTTTATAGACCCCCTAATTAATATAAATGTGATAAGGAAGTGCAAATAGTCATTATACCCTTCCAAGTGAGCTCCTTCCTTGCACCTCCAAGCACAAAAACAAAGAAACCCAAGTTAGTTAAGCATGTTCATGTCGGGTTCACCAATTGTAGGACATGAAAATGGACTAATATCTAACATAATATGATTAAATCACAAACTCAATAAACATACATCGATACCCTATAGTCTACCATGAAAGCCATATACACAAAAGGTAGAACACAAAGTTAAAACCCCCTCTTTCATTTCTAGCTCCCATGTCCTTCTTTCTTCTTCATGTGATGTAGCTCCAATTTCCTATTGCACACAATTATGAAGAAAAAGTATATGATAATGATAATGCTATGAGAATAAGTTTGAGAGAGAAAAGAGACCAAAGAAATAGAACCTAGGGACTGAAAATGAGAGGAAGAATGCACAATTTATAATCATCATGCAAGATAAGAGAATTGGACTTGTCACCTTGGATATGTGACTTGGCAAGAGATTCCTTTGAGAATCCATGACACATATAATTGTAGATGCCAAATGTAGGATTGTATGACACTTGGAAGTCAAACATGTCTATAATGGAAGAGGATCTATGACACATCATGTGACACCTCAAACCCATTTAAAGCCAAGAATCTATGACAATGGAAGTCAAATATAGACATGTGTAAGGGAATAAGAATATATGGATTATGACATATCTTATCAAAGTATAAATGGAGAATCCATGATGTGTCATGATGACATCAATATTATGTGGAATATTTGAATTAAAAATCCATTATTCCACACAAATATAAAATAGTAAAAAATCAAATTAATGGTGTGAAATATGACATAGAAAATTGAGAATTTCCATGATTTGTGAATCATGAATCAATTAATTAATAAAATTAATTAATTGAGGATTTTATTTAGGAAGAATAATGAGCAATACAAGATGAAAATGATTGGGATGATGTAGGATTAAACTATGGGTTATTTAATCCTATAGAGAAAATTAATAGATGATTGGAAAATTTGATTAAATGAGTGCGACAATATCCTCTGATGAAAATTCAAGGATTATGTAGATTGACTAGGATGGTGATAGGTAGACCAAAGCCATGGTCAAATTGATTGATTGATTAAAATTTATAACATGCCAAGGACACATGACATGAGTTAAGGACACATAACATTTGACCAATATCGTATATGCTACAGGATTGAGATTGATTGATATGGTTGATCATAATAACATTGACAAATGTTGTAAATGTTATTAAATGGTTGATTAATGACATGATATGACACTAAGAGACTCAACAATGTTAAAGATTAGATGATGTGAATCACAATTTTACCTAACACTAAGAGCCATGATAATACTAAGGTCAAATTGATAAGATTTGATAGATTGGTAGATTTCCAAGGCATTGAAAGCCACAACAATGCCTGGGATTAGATAGATGATGATTGATGTGGGATGTATGGCATGTTTCTTGGTGATTATGGTTGATTCTAGGTGATTTTGGGTAGATTTGGGGTGATTCTAGGTTTATTTGAGGTGATTTTGAGTTGATTTGATATGGTTATGAAATGATCCACAATTGATGTGAAAGAGGATATAAATGATGATAGAAACTATTGAGATATAATCAAGTTGGCCAAAAGATTAGAGTTAGTAGAATGAGAAAATGTGATGAAACCATAGATGCGAACCATTTTTGACCATCTATAGTCCCTCCATCTTCCAAGTTATGAAAGTGTTAGCCATCACCATTACAATAGTTTCTCTCACTATCACAATTTGTGATAGAAAGAGTTAGATGGTTGTCTAGCGGGAGCCAATTCATGGTTCTATTGCTAGGGTGATGGATTGATGTCACAATTGTGATGGAATATCATCGCAAAATGGGACCAAATTTAGTAGTGAACACTTTAGAACTTGGGTGATACTAGAGTATTTTGACTTAAACTGGTAGCTTAGTTTACATAAAGAGCTCGACTACCACTATGAACTTGATTCACATAGGAAACTTGGTTTCCATTTTCAATACTTGACAACTCAGTTTATAATGTGAGCTAGGTTAACATAGTATACCCTTAATCTTACTTGGGATACATTAAGCATGTTTTCTAATAGAAAACTCAATTATAGTATTAACTGACCTTCCTAGATAGCTTTAGTCATTTGCCACTAATTAATAAAATGCCTTTCCATTGGGTTAACATAGATGATGATGATCAAACTAAAATGATCTAATCTCTCAAAAAATGCATGGAGAAAAATAGGAAGGTGAAAATTCTTTAGATCACTTTGATGGAAAAAACACAAAGACTTGAGAAAAGCTTGCCTATAAAGATGAAAGAATTTGATCCCCAATCTAGAGAAAAAGTTGTGATACAATCTTTTGATGTAGAACTTAACAAGTTGTTTGACATTATAGAGATACAAGCATAGGCTAAGCATGATGCACAAATGTTCAACACTATTTTTACAAACATCACAAATGATTTGGGAATCCTTGATGCATGTAAAGGAACTCAAAATATGTGAACAGGAAGGAAAGGGAATGCATGCTAAATTTTCACTAACATTTAAGTTCACTAAGGAAAAAAATGATGAGTTGAATGAGAAAAATAAAGAAATTGAAGCACTGGTAAGTCAGCTTTAGCCACCAAAATAGAAGATTAAAGATGTTGACACAAATTGAGAAGATTTATTATGAGATAAGGCTCATTGAGAAGGATAAGGGAATAATTGCAAAGAGATTCTTAGTTTTTAGATAAAATCTATCTTTTAAAATTGGAACATTGGAGAAATGGATATAAGAATATGTTAAGGTTAAGACATCATTTGAAAAATTTAACTATTTAGACATAAATGCAATTGAGATTCATCTTAAGGACTTTGCACCCTTCACAATATATCTAAAGGAGTTAGAGATTCATGGAAGAAGAACTTCAAGAATCTAAAGATAATATTTTATGACTATATGCCATGTTCTATCAGCCTGATGTAGAGGTAGAGATCCAAATTTTTGACTTATAAATAAGTTTCAACACCTTTATCATTAATTTTAAAGGTGGAGAAAAGGTACAGAAAATTATATAGGTAAGTAATAAATGTATGTAAGGAGAGATTAGTCAATGGGGGAGTAATGTAATGTATTTAGGAGTTATAAGGAAAGACGCTTGGTATGATGATCCAAAATTTTGTAGATTTTGAAAAAAAATTTGTCAAGGCCAATTTTGTAAAACGTTTTTAAAATTTTGAAGTGATAAGTTTCTTTTTGGGACTTAGCCAATTTTCCCTCATGTTACCATTAATGAAAAAGGGGCATTTTTTGACAATCTGGCTAAGGAAATCAATTGATGTTGTCATTTATAGAAATATGACTTCAGTATGAACAAGGAAGATTGTGAAAATAAAGTTAAGATAGTTGTACTTAGAAAATTGTCTAAGTATCATAGAGTTTATCTAGTAGAGTAGAGAGAATTTCAATTTGCAAGATTCACTAGTTAGGCATTCACAAGTGTGTAGTTAGGTATATCAAGTGTAGAGTCTCATGATGATGTGGCTAAGTACACAAGTCAGTATAGACTATACAACGAGAGTTATGGTCAATTTACCAATAACAAAACTATACAAGAAAGAACAAAGCATGATAAAGAAATATGAATTATAAGTTAAAGAATTTTTTTTGTACAAAATAATTATTTAAATAATTAGGAATGAAATCCTAGATGTTAACCTTGAGTTAGCAAGAGTTATATTTTTATTTTGCCAAGTGTGTGAAAGCTTGAAGGCCGAAAGATAGTTTTGTTAAAATGTAACGTATAAACAAAAGATCATGATATGTGAAGTTATGTAAGCATTGTGTGTAATATGTGAACTTATGTGTAGATTGTATACATGTTATGCAAGTTAAATGTGATACAAAATCTGATGTATGGTCATAGGTGTGTGAAGAGAAGCAAAAGAAAGATTAGATATTGAAGATATGATTAGTGAAAGAGGTTTTTATATCTATCTCTTTTTGTATCACATCGCTATATTGTATATTGCATATTTGGGAAGTGGACTCATCTTTCATACATTGTAATTGTAATACCAATTCCCCATAGGGTTGAGGCTTTTAATAGGGCCTAGTCCTCTAACAAGGACCAAGACACTATATGTATGTAATAGACTTCTAATAGGGTCAACATGTTAGAGTGGGAGTTCCATTGCACTAAAAGACCAATCTTTGAATGCCTGATATAACCATTGAACTTATAGTACATAAGAGGTAGTTTAGCCCTTGTCACAAATCTCAAGGGGAGTGCTAAATAAAATTCCAACAATCTTACCCAAGGGTCTAAGGATTCAAACTTTTGACCAACCTCTAATACCAATTGTTAGAGTGGGGTTTCTATTGCACCAAAGATTGATATTCCATTGCTTAATACAACCAATCAACTTATATTATACAAGAGGTGGTTAAGCCCTTGTCACAAATCCCAAAGGGGGAGATGAATAAATTTCCAACACAACATCCTTAACATGATACTTTTCTTTAGTGGATCATTTTGTGAGTACCATCCCCACTAGGGTTTTCCCTTAGCTAGAGTTTCCCTAGTTAACAAAATATGGTGTTGTGATCTCTCTTTGCGTATGGTTATCATTACTGTTCAACATTATTAGTTTAATTTCTTATGCATTTTATAAATTAATGAAGAATATTAAATTTTTGGAATTTTTTTTTAGAATATTGATTCATCCCCCCCCCCACCCTTCTCAGTATTTTCTATTTCTAACAACTTAGATATCATTGGTTCTCCTTTCGGAACATCTTTTCTCTTATCTTCAAGTTGATCTTCTTTTGTTAGAGCTAATACAATTTCTTGTATAAGTTTTTTCTTCTACTGGTACTCTCTCTGTTGTATCCCTTAGTGGGATGTACTCAAATTTCTTCTAATCTTTCACTTCCTTCTTTTTATCTTTTTTTCTTCTTCTAAGAATTCAACCACCTTCACATTTGTAGATTCCATTAAAAAAAAAATGTTTAGAGATTCAAACATTGATATTCTCTTCCCTTGGTAGAGTATCCTAGAAAGATATCCTCATCACTTGTAGGTTCAAGCTTTCCTTGGTATTCATCCCTCTTTATATAGAATTTTCTTATGAATACCTTGAAGTAACTAATGTATTGTGTGTGATCAAACTACAATTCATAGGGAGTCTTGTTTATCCCTTTCTTCACTTGTACTTTATTGAAGTTATACATAATTGTTCTTACACCATCTCTTAGTATATTTGTGCAACATTATTTTGAATCATCAGTGTTCTAGCATAGTCTATGATGGTTTTTATTTCTTCTCTCTACAATACTTTTCTATTGAGGTGTCCTAGGACATAAAATTTGACTTATAATTCCATGCTCCTCATAGTAACTTTAAACTCTTGCAAGTGAACTCACCTCCCTGATCTAATCTTAAGAATTTTAGTACCCTATCGGTCTCCTTTTCCATCTTTGCCTTGTAAAATTTGAACATATGAAAGGCTACTAACTTTCTTTCAACTAAATCGTCCACATAATTCTTTAAAAAATTATCAATAAGAAACAAAAGGTATCTATAAATAGATAGACTCTTTGTCCTCATGGACTAGACAAGTTAGTATGAAGTAGATCTAGTGCATATTCTAAAGTAAGTGAATTACTAGAGAAACTTGAACTTGCAAACTTTTGGTGTAGGAGCACCTAGAATTATCCCTTTAACTTGTTACAATTTTGGCTTCCACTGACCATATCCAAGTTAGTAGTTCTGGTTTTGACATTAGAAGTTCTTTTGTGTCACTATGTGGATTAGAGTAGGATCCATCAAACCTAGGTGTTTATGTCTTTAATAGTTGTTAGTGCTAGATTAGGCCTAAAGTGGGAAAAGTAGGTCTTAAATAATTTAAGGCTAGGTAAAGAGTAAAAATATACCTAAAATAGGTCCTATGATGTTTCTACATAATTGTAGGTTTATTAGAGGCCCTGAGCATGAATTTAGCAAAAGGATGGAAAAGTTGTCACAATGTTGCTTGACAATATTTTGCAATTTTGGAAAATTGCAAGACAAAAAAATGCAAGATTGGATTCTCTTCATGGCACCATTATGGGTAGTTTCCATAATGGCCTAAAATCAAAGGTAGGTAATATATAATCTTCTAAAATACTATTTCCCAAGGTAGTCTATAATGTAGTGGAATTTTGAAAGTGGAATAGAGCTCAAAATTCAGTTTTAGAGTGACAGTCATCTTGCATTGAGATAAAAAGTGTTTTGATGGACTGAATAGAGTGAGTTAGTTTTGGATTTTTTAAATTAGGCATTATTAAGAATTTTTTTTTCAACACTTGATTTTTTTTGAGTTCATTAGTTTAGGTTTAAAAATAATTTTGAAAAGAGACTAGTTGTTGGTGTATTAGGAGACATTTTTTGGTTTTATGGCTCCCCCATAGTTCTCTACCATACAAATAATTATGAACTAGAGGAATATGATAAGGAAGACATTGGATGTTGTGCATGTGAAAGGATATCTTTGGAAGGTAGTTTATCTATTTTTTAACATCATGCACTAGGTGAGATCTATGAGCCCGACTTGGTGCATAACAATGAAAAATTGATGTGCATATGTAGGGAAAAAAGAGATGGCATGGAACTAATCATGGCATTGGAAGCCTAATAGTTCAACAAACACCTAGGAGTGAGATTAGGCATTGGCCAATCATTTAGTTAGATTTCTTAGCAGAAATCAGCATTCAACACCAATTTTACCCTATTACCCCTATTAACCCTACATTTTAGGAATCCACTAAATGAATGGCCTAGGAATCTAAGACCACAAAAATATTCAAGGTATCTAGAAATGGTATCTGAATATCAAGTTTTTCTTCTAGGATTATTTGGAAGTTTTGATAAAGAATTGGGAAAAACCCACTAACTAGGGCTAATTGGCTAATTAGGCCTATTTAGGCCAAAACCAAAGAAAATCTTAAACTTAATAGAAAAAATATAGATAGTAACGGTTTGAAGCACCCTAATGATAGTAATCCCTCAAGGTGAAGCACAAAGGAGCTTACTCATAGAGTTGAGTTAGGAAGTCTTAGGCTAGGTCTTTCAAGACTTGTAAAGCCTAAGAAGTGAGCTTAGGGTCTAGAGAAGACTAGGTCTAGTATAGCATGGATAGCAATTGTGTAAGAACACCTTGGAGAGATCCTATCAGATTGGTATCAGAGCCAAGTTAAGATTAGGCTTGTGGTGAATGTTTAAATAAGAAGAATCAGTTGGTGAGTTTCAAATGGTGAAAAATCTAGAGTAAAGAAGGTAGATGAGCAAGAAGAGGAGAATACATTTCTCAAAGAAATGCTACCTCAATTGGAGCAAAAAGTGGATGAAGTGGATGAGAAGATTGAAGAACTCAAGGATAATATTGAAGAAAAAAATAAAGAGGAGAAAAATAAGGAGCTTAAAATTGAGAATGAGGTCCCTAAACCAGACCTTGTACTCATAGAAGAACCATTCCTTAAGGAATTGGGGACCTTAAGTGGTAAGGCTCTAGAAGACATTCCAATCTTTAGTGGTAAGATCGAACCTAAGGTAGTCCTAGATTGGATAGAAGGACTAGAGAGTTACTTTGAATGTGATGGCATAATTGAAGCTTAGAAGGTTAAAGTTTCTAAGGCTAGATTAAGAGGGCCTGCACCCACTTGGTGGAAATTTATCCAAGATGAGAGAGAGAAGGAAAGAAGCTCATTGCCACATGGAAGGCTATGGTTGCAAAAATTAGAGATTCTTATGTACCCAAGGATTATGAAATCCAATTTCATAAAAGAAGACAAAGTCTAAGACACAAGGACTTGGATGTGAACTCTTATATTGAGGAGTTTTAAAGATTTTCCATGAGGTCAAGAGTTATAGAAGATGAGAAAGTGAAAGTAACAATGTATCTTAATGATCTCAAGTGGACTATACAAGATCAGATGAGTCTCTTGACTCTTGATACTATCTAGAAATGCCACCAAATAGTCATGAAGGTAGAAGAGAAGGAAGAACCAATATTCAAACACTAGCAAAGGTAAAGGAAAAGGAAGAGACAATAAAGGAAAGGGAGTCGGATATGGTGGTAGAATTTCTAAGACTAAGGCTCAAGGAGAAATAGAATTCACTAAGAAATAAGAAGGAAATTCAAATAGAGATAATTCTAATAAAGGAATGAAATCTAATAGTAGTTTGAGAGGAAGAAACAATGTTCAAAGTAGAGGTTCTTACTTTGCAACTATGAAATGTCACCACTACAACGAGATGGGACACCCTGCATACAAGTGTCTAGAGAAAGGCTCTACTTCACATGGAGGTGATAAGAGGGTAAACTATGTTGAAGAAGAGGCTATTGGTGTAGGTAAATATCCTAAGGTACCCCTAGAGTTAGAAGAAAGAGAGAACTTTATGATGAGGGGAACATTAATTGAGGAGCTAATAAAAGAAGAACCTAGTCAAAGAAGGTCACTATTTATAGTGAAATGCAAAATGATCACCAAAGTTTGTAGATTCATCATAGAATTAGGGTCTACTAACAATATTATCTCAAAGGAGATAGTCAACAAGTTGAAGTTGAAGAGAATACCCCATAGCAACCCGTACAAGGTCACTTGTTTAAACAAAGGATAACATGTATTAGTCAATGAACAAGCATGGGCAAAGTTTTCTATTGGGAAGTATAAAGAAAAAGTGTTATGTGACATCTTACCTATGGATTCATGTCATTTACTACTTGGAAAGTCATAGAAATTCAATAGACAGACCATGCATGATGCAGCAAAAAATTCTTATTTTTTTCAAGAAAGAAAATGGGACTTTCAAGATATAGTCACTACTAGAGGATGGAGAGATGAAGTCATTAGGTCCCAATGTTCTTATGATAAATAAAAAGAAGTTCATAGAAACTTTGGAGGAATTTGAGGTAGTAGGTTTTTCACTTGTGTTGAAGCCAAAAGAAGAAAGTGTAGACAAGGTAGACAAGATGGTAGACTTGCCTAAGGAAGTACAAGAGTTGTTGCAAAGGTACAAGGGAAGAGTAAGTGATGGAAAACCATCAACCATACCCCCTAAGAGATTTTTTAATCATCAAATTGATTTTATCTCAGGAGGTACCCTTCCTAAAAAGGTAACCTATAATATTACCCCTTAACAAAATGAGGAAATTGCCAAACAAATACAACAACTCCTAAGCCAAGGAATCATTAGGAAAAGAATTATTTCTTATGTTGTTCCCATTATCTTAGCACCTAAAAAGGGAGGAAATTGGAGGCTATATACTAACTCAAGAGCTTTAAATAGGATAACCATTAGGTATAGGCTCCCTATCTCGAGGATAGAAGACCTAATGGACTATCTAGGAGAAGCCAAATACTTTACTAAGATTGACCTAGATAGTGGATACCAAAAAATTAGAATTAATGAGGGAGATGAATGGAAGGTAGCCTTCAAAACTATAGAAGGTCTATATGAATGGGTTGTAATGTCATTTGGACTATCCAATACCCCATCTACATTCATGATGCTCATGAATGAAGTTCTAAAAGACTATGTAAGAAAATTTATAATAGTGTATATAGATGATATACTTATATTTAGTAAGACTAAAGAGGAATATCTTAGACATCTATAGATTATTTTCAAGAAGCTACATGAGGAGGAGTTGATGATAAACTTGGAGAAGTGTGATTTTATGAAACAAAAACTAGTGTACCTTGGGTTTGTGTTATCCCAAGGCAATCTAAAGATGGATCCAAGAAAGGTGGAAGCCATTCTCAACTAGCCTACCCCAAGGACTGCAATAGAGGTAAGAATTTTTCATGGTTTAGCCTAATATTATAGGATGTTCATTAAGTAGTTCAATGTTATTTGTGGTCCTATGCTTGATACTATAAAAGGAGGAATGAAGATTAATTTTGTTTGTAGTGAGAAAGCTAACCATGGATTTGAATTGTTGAAGAAGAATATTGACACTCAACAAATCTTGCCTTTACCAAGCTTTGGGAAGTTGTTCACAGTTGAGTGCGATGCTAGTATTATGGCTATTGGTGTTGTTTTAAGCCAAGATGGGAAACCAATGGCTTTTCATAGTGAAAATTCAAGTGATGCTAAGAATAATTAATCTTCTATGACCTAGAGATGTATGCTCTAGTCTAGGTACTAAGGAAATGGAGGTAGTACTTGCTTCTAAAGGAATTTTTGGTCATTTTAGACAATCAAGCACTGAGTTTCTTAAACTCACAAGACAAGCTTAGTCATAGACATATGAAATGGGTGGAGTATTTGTAGGTCTACACTTTCAACATTAAACATAAGAAGGGACTATAGAGCAAGGTGGAAGATTACCTAAGTAGGAAATTATTAATAATATATGAAGTACAGTTGCAGAGCATGGGTATTGAAAGTTTTAAGACTTATATGTTGATGATCAAGACATTGTAGAGATATACAAGATATGTATAGAACATAAGAACCACTTTCATGGTGAGTTTCTTGATTATACTTTGTAAAGATAATTTCTATTTAAAGGAAGTAAGTTGTGTGTCCCTAGAGGGTCACTTAGGGAAAATTTTATACAAGAAAAATAATGGTTCACTTAGTGGACACTTTGAAGTCAATACAACCCAAGAATTAGTGAAGTGGTTCTATTTTTGGACTAAAATGAATTTAGATGTTAAAAGGTATGTGACGTGTTGTATAGTGTGTTAGAAAGAAAAAATGCATAGCCTTCAATGTATGCCTTTATCAACCTCTACCCATGTCAAGAAGACCACATGAATGTTTGACCATGGACTTTTTGGTAAGATTTCCAAGGACAAAGCAAGGATTTGATAGTATATGTGTCATAGGTGAAAAATTTAGTAAAATAACCCATTTTGTTCCTTGCAAGACAATTCATGATACTTTCCACATATCACATTTGATCTTCAAAAAATTTGAGAGGATACATGGATTACCTCTAAGTATAGTCTTACACATAGACATTAAATTCATGAGTCACTTCTGGAAAACATTGTGGCATAAGTTGGGAACTAATTTATCTTTTTGGGTATGCATATCACCCAAAAACATATGGCCAAACATAGGTGGTCAATAGAAGCCTTGGAAATCTATTGAGGTGTCTTAAAAAGGAGTATGGATAGACATGGGATCAACTCCTAGGATAGATATAATATGCCTATAATGATATTGGGAACAAGACTACTAGAAAGAGTCCCTTTGAAATAGTTTATGGCCTACAGCCTAGAGGCATATTTGAGCTTAGAGAATTGAAAAATGGAGCAAGGGGTAGTGGTTATGTTGAAGATTTTCCACACTCCATGAAAGAGGTGCATGAAACAATATGAAGAATTGTACAAGAAAACATAACAAAGACCAAGCAGAAGGTGGATGAGAGGAAGAATATATTAAATTCCAAGTAGGAGATCTTTTCGTGGTTCATATGAACAAGGCTAGACTATATAAGGGAGTACCACAAGTTGCATATGAGAAGATTATAACCATGCAACATCTTGGCCAAATATGGCAACAATGCATACAAGGTTGAGCTCCCTAAAGATATGGGTTTGTTTCTAATCTTCAATGTTATAGATCTAATACTTTATAAGGGTCTTAATCTAGATCTAGGTTGGAGTCTTAAAAAGGTCATGAAGGAGGTAGTAGACCTACATTTAAGTTTTACACCACCTAAAAGGTAGGAAAGATACTTGACTCCGGGGCCTACAAGAAGACTAGGTAGAAAACTTACAATGAGCATCTAGTGCAATGGCATGGACAAGAAGATACAAAGGCTAATTCAATAAAGGATACTGAATTCAATAATTTGGGAGTAGATTCTACCTTACTCGATCCAAGGATGGATTGAAGTCTTGTCATTTGGGGAGGATAGTGTAGGAGCACCTAGGCTTATCCCTCTAACTTGTTACAATTGTGTCTTGTACTCACCCTGACCAAGTTATCAATGTTTTTTATGACCTCAAAAGGTCTTTTTTGTGTGTCCCTAGGTTGATTAGACTAGGATCAATCCAACCTAGGTGTTTATGGCTTTAATAGTCGTTAGTGTGAGATTAGACCTAAAGTGGGAAAGGTAGGTCTTAAAGCCTTTAAGGCTAGGAAAAGGGTATAAATATGCCTAAAATAGATCCTAGGATGTTTCTACATCATTCTAGGTTCATTAGTAGAAAAAATATGTGAAAGTTGTCTTAATGTTGCTTGACAACATTTTACAATTTTGGAAAATTGCATGACAACAAATTGCAAGATTGGATTCTCTTTGACAAATCATTATGGATAGTTTCCATAATGGCCTAAAACCAATTTTATGTCATATTTAATCTTCTAGGATCCCATTTCCTGAGGTAGTGTATGATGTAGTAGAATTTTGAAAGTGGAATAGAGCTCATAATTCAGTTTTGGAGTGACAGTCACCTTGCATTGAGTAAAAAAATGTGTTTTGATGGACTAAATTGTGTGATTTAGTATTGGATTTGTGTAGATTAGGTAGTCTTAAGCATTTTTTGTTTAAAACTTGATTTTTTTTGAGTTCATTAGTTTAGGTTTGAATTTTTTTTGAAAAGAGAGTAGTTATCAGTGTATTAGGAGACAAATTTTGGTTTTATGGCTCCCCCATAGTTCTCTACCACAAAAATCATTATGACCTAGAGGAATTTAGTAGGAAAGCCATTGGAGGTTGTGTATGTGTGAAAGGAGGAGATCTAGAAGGTAGGTGAGCTATTTATAAAATCATGTCCTAGGTGAGATTTGTGAGCTTGGCTAGGTGCATGACAGTGCAAAAATTAATGTGCAAGTGCAAGGAAAAGAGAGAGGGCATGGAACCAAGCATAGTGTGGGAAGCTTAATATTCCTATAGATACCTAGGAGTGAGATTAGGCAATGGCCAATCCATTTAATTAGATTTCCTAAAAGAATCAACACAAATTCTACCCTATAAGCCCTATTAACCCTACATTTTAGGAATCCATAGTACAAATGACCTAGGAACCTAAGACCACAAAAATATTCAAGGTCTCTAAAAAGGGTATCTAAATATCAAGGTTTTTTTCTAGGGTTATTTGGAAGTTCTTAGAAAGAATTGGGAAAAAACCACTAACTAGGGATAATTGGCTAATTGGGTCTATTTAGGCCAGAGCCAAAGCAAATCTTAAACTCAATAGGAAAAACCTAGATTCCCTATTCTAATGGAGTTACTTGGGAGCCAAGTGAATGGTTTAGTGATGGATACACCCCCTGTAACACCAGTGAAGGTAATTTTGTGAAGTTGTCCTTGGATACATCTAAGGAAGAGTGAAGGTTTGAAACACCCTAATGATAGTCATCCCTCAAGGTGAAGCACAAATAAACTCACTCATAGAGTTGAGTTAGAGAATTTTATCTAATTTAGGATCTATAAATTTTATGACTAAATCCCAACAATCAGATATACTTTCTCGATCGATGCAATAAATGCATGGCTATGTATTTAAAACCATTGAATTTATAAAGAATAAGAATCAAGGATTGATATAGAGGAATTCTAATCGATTACGTAAAGTTAATTTAATGCTTTTACTAAAGAAAATTAATGTAATCAAATTGTAGAAAAGAACAACACAATTTGATCTTAGAGTTTACCCTATCTGGACTATGTCTCCAGGTCCTACTCCAACAAGTGGACCAATCTAATTAACTCCAAAAATCAATTACAATGTGTTACAATATCAATCCCTTCAAATACATCAGCATTATTTTGCTTCGATGTACAAGATTGAAAAAATATCCTCTAGAAAATATCTCCCTTCTCAGCACTTGGTCATTCTTCTAATTTCTCTCAAATTGAAATTCAATTTTTTTAATGCCCTGAAAAAGGCCTCCTACCCCCCTTTTATACATAAAATTTAGCCAAAAATGGGCTAAAACAATTAACCAATATAATCCCCCATTTTGATTACATATATTGAAATTTACCCCTTTAGCATTTTCTTGTTATGATCTCTCACCAAAAGTAAGGGTTTTTTTTTAATAAATGCCCTTATTTAAATAAGGTTGGGTAGATTTGTTATGGGTATATAACATCTCTTCCTTTAATATCAAATATGTCATAAATAGCCCATTTGTTGGCCTTATTTTTGGGAGGGCAATGGTTGGGAGTTCAACTCCTATCATCTAATTCCTTTAATTTGAATTAAATAATCATTTTAATTTTAATTTTAATTTTTTTCCTCTCTTTAAGATTTTATGATGTCATGCTAACATTATCAGAATCCACACTTTTACTTGAACTTCAAACTATCATAATTTTCACATTTGAAATTCATTTTTGATGAAATGAATGCCATTGGAAAGCTTTTGATGAGCTCTTTCATTTGAAATCCATTGTTGACCACTTTTGAGATGATTATTTTTTCACCTTTTTATGGTCTTTGGTCCTACTTTGACCAAACTTTGACTAGTTGTAACTTTGTCATCTAAACTCCAATTTTGCCCATTCAAGTTGCATTGGAGTCAAAATTGTGAGGAATTCAACATGGTACTAATTATTGGAGTTTTGGAGATACTTAAAATTTTAGTGAAAATACCCTCTAGAATAGAATTCTTAGGCCAAGTTTTCCAAGACTTATAAGGCCCTAGAAGTGAGCTTAAAGTCTAGAGAAGACTAGGTCCAATATAGCCTAGGTAGAAATTATGCAAGCACACCTTGGAGAGATCCTATTAACTTTCCTAGTTGATAGTCCTTACACATAAAATTGCCAGGTTTAGTAATAGTGGGTAAACCCCTTACATAGTTTTTCCTTCCTACTTTGACAATGCTTTCAAAATTTACATGATGCAACCTCCTATGCTATAACTAGCTATTATCATTTCTAGCTACCATATAAGCATTACTAGATATATTGAGGTAGAAGAGTTTGTCTTTTCTTTTCTCTCATGTAGCTAGAAACATTCCTACCTTGTCAAATATTCTAAAAGAACCTTTGTTAAATTCAAAATTATAATCTTTGTCCATTATTTTACCTACACTCAATAGCTTATATTTTAATCCTTCCACTAGGTACACATCTTCACAAGTAGTGGATTCATTTAGGGCTATATTACCCTCACCTATCACCATGCATGGTGATTTACTATTGAAATTTACTATTCCTCCATCATAGACCTCTACCTTTTGGAGCTTTCTCCTATCACCAAACATGTACAAATAACCACTGTATATTATCCAATTCTTGTGGATACTCATAAACATTATCATGTATCTCTCCACCCTTTCTTTTATGATGTCAACAAAAGATACTTCATCCTCATCCTCATCCTCATCATTGGTTGAATCTTCATAAGTCATATTTTCTTTAGCAATGTAGCACCACTTCTTCTCCTTTGATTTAGGGTTAGACCATATTTTATTGGGTCCCTTCCAGTTATTTTTCTCTCTCTAGTCATTGGTCTCTTTTTTGATAGGTTTTGGACATCTAGTAGCATAATTTCCTGTCTTTTTATAGTTAAATAATTTCAAAGGAATATTACCCTTGTACTTTCCTTTTCCTCTAATCATTCTTTTTTGCAAATAGAGCCTCTAATTCTTCTTGTTCTACTTCTATAGCATTTAGGTTCTCCAATTTTCTCTAGAGTTTGGATGTTCTTACTTCTCCTTTTTCTCTTAGTGTTGCAACCAATGTAATTAAGGGTTTGAATACAGTTTCAATCTTAGGTTGTTGACTAATGTTGAAGTTACTATGTTCAAATGCAGTGAAAATTCCTATTAGGGAATCAAGTGATACCTCCATATTGTCTATGGCTATTAGCTCTTAAATGGTTGATACTCCTATAGAATACTTGGATAGTATGGTTCTCAATACATTTCTCACACACTCATCATATTGTATTACTCCTTTGCATGTGTTGATGGCCAAGATGACATCTTTTACCCACTTTGCATAGGATTCAATCTCTTCACCTTCATGCATCCTCATGTCATTAAACTTTTCTTGTAGGATTTCAAATTTAGATCTCATGACATGCTTATTTGTGTTTGTGTGTATCTCCTCCCCCTTCAACTAGTTTGTACTGAGTTGATCAGTTGGTTTAACATATTTGACCTACACATGGGTCTAGTAAGTATCTCCAAGAGTCTCCAGATGAAAATTCATCTTCCTACACTATGAGTTGTAGTTTTCCTTATAAAACTTTGGTGCATCTCTTTTAAACATCTTTATCTTTTCCTCGAGTTGTTAAATTGTTGTCTCCTAAGGACCTAGGGGCGGGGGGGGGGGGTGAATTAGTATTATCACTAATCTCAAATTATTACTCTAGATCATATTCCACACTTATCTATGGGTTAGTGCTAGTTATAACTTAACCAGGATTAACAAAAAACATAGAACATAAAAATAGTACTTATCTCATGGAAACCTAACTAGGGTACAAACCATTATGTGTGAGCCAATCCTCAAAAATCTTACACTCTTTTGAAGTGCACAAATTACAATGGCACTTTTAGCTTCCACCCTATTAGGAGATTTTGATAAGACATGTTAAAGTCTTTCCCTGGTAGGAGAAGCCTATTTAAAGGACTTTGGAACACAATTTAATGTGCCACCTTGTTAGAGGATTTATACAAAGAACACGTTAGGGTCCACCGTTGATGGGATTTTATATTGAAAAGATTAGTAAGCAATAGGAAATGGTCTAACAATTTAGCTACTAGGCTTAGCTTGAAATAGTCAATCCTTCTTTAGCACTTTTGACCAGTTGGGAACTAAGCTTTGCCTTCTCTTGACTCAACAACTTTAGATTCTAATCACTTGCATTCTTGGCTCTCCTTTTTCATGTACATGTTAGATCTTATGTTGTTTAGGCTTATGTTCCTCTCCTCTAGAAAATCACTCTTATTCATGTTAAATAACTAAGAGGGGGGTGGGTGAATCAGTTATGTCCAATTATCTTACAGTCTCTTCAAATATTTTAGTACCAATAAAACTTAAAAACCTTCAATAGTAACTACTTAGTGATCTCATTTAACTTAGCAATTCACTCTTATAACTAATTTACTCAAGACTGTTAACTCACTACTTCTACTATTACCAAATATTAGAAATATAAATTTATTGTTACCTAGTTGTTACCAAGTTGCATTAATAAGTAAATATCATCAAAAATCAACTTGTAACATAACAACATTCACACTTTTAACACCAAGCTTTTTAACATGGAAACCCTATAAAGGGAATAATTGCCTAGGATCGAAAACCCAAAAATCTCAATCTTCTAAACTAATCTCTTCTAGGTGCCAACCTTGTTAGATGTTTAAATACATATTGTTAATGTGACCTCATTAAAGGATTTACACCAAAGATTATCTAGAACTTGTCACTCCTTGATCATGTCTAAAGAGTGGCCTTATCTAAAGGACTTACAAAATCACCAATCGATGTTGCCATATAGGAATTCACTGACTTGTTAGGTCCACTAGGTTAAAATATTTTTCTTCTATAATTTTTAGAAGGTTAAACTTTAAATAATCTATTACTTTTAGCACTAGCTTTCTTGTTTTGATGTTTTTTTCTCAATCTCTTTCTAATCTCTTTCTTTTGGAATGTTCACACCTTTACTCTTTCACTTTGCACTTAACTCTATTTGATATCCCTTCTACTTTGCTTGGTTCTCCTTGCTTCTTTCAACTTCAAAAACTTCACACTTTGATATGTTTTCACCAATAATTCCACCAATGATCAACAAAAATAATCAACAACTAAAAACTTTCTCAATCATCACCTTAAATAGTAGTCTCATTACTTGTAGATTCTTCTAGATGTTGTTGCTTAACGACAATCATTGATCTTAGATTCATACCAAATACAATGAATCTAGAGGATGATCTCACAAAAGTAGGTGCCACATTTGTGGCACGAAGAAATACAAAAAACATTGAAAAAATTATAATTTCCATTTTATATATATCTGCACAAATATATGTCTATGCACATAATAGAATGACATCTTCATGTGAACATATATGTGTAAAATAGGTCATGTTCATGTGAACATAACCGAAATACATGTTCTTGCAAACATAATTTTATAGTGATTTACAATTGAAAACCCTTATTTTCCATTTATATTGTTCATTTTTACAGCCTGGTTAATGTTCTTTGGATGTTGGAGCGAATATATCAGAGTACTAAGCAAGTTACATCATTTTGCATCATTTTTCTCTAGATTTTGGTCATTGCGCTATTTTGGGTATGTTTATATGTAATTATTTGAATTTTTTTAATGTTTTTAATATTTTCAAAGAATATTTTCATGTTAATTTAATATTTTTATTACTTATTAATGTTAGTTTTAATTATATTAATTTTTTGTTTATAATTTTTTTGTATTTGTTAATTATATATTAGTGTTATTAGAAAATACATTAGAAAATATTATAAAAATGCTAATCTAGAATATTAGAAAATTATTAGTATAACATTAGGAAATAAATTTAGAAAAATATTAGTCTTATTAAAAACATATTTAGAAAAAACATTACAAAATATTAGAAAAAGCATAACAAAATATTAGAAAAATATTTTAAAATATTTAGAAAAATATTAGTCTATAAAATTAGAAAATATTAGAAAAATATTTTTAAAACATTATTATAGAATATTAGAAAATATTAGAAAAACATTACAAAATACTAAAAAAATAATAATCTAGAATATTAGAAAAATATTAGAAAAAAATATTACAAAAATAATAGAAAATGTTAAAAAAAAATTATTATAGAATATTAGAAAATATTAAAAAAACATTGCAAAAAAATTTAAAAATATTAATCACTAATATTAGAAAAATATTATTATAACATTACAAAAAAAAATTTAGAAAATATTATTGTTATTAGAAAAAATTTAGAAAAACATAAGAAAATATTATAAAAATATTATTCTAGAATATTAGAAAATTATTAATTTAAGATTAGGAAATAAATTTAGAAAAAAATAGTATTTAAGATTAGAAAAGATGTAATAATAAGTTAAAAAGTCTAACCCTATATATACCCCTCGTTCTAATCTTATCCCTAACCCTAAGCTAAACCCTAACTCTAACTCTAGCTCTAACTCTAACTCTAACTCAATCCCTAACCCTAACCCTAACCCTAATCTAAACTCAAACCCTAGAATCTGACCCTAACTCAAACTCAAACCCTAATCTAACCCTAACCTTAAACCTAGTTCACCCTATATATAACTTGAGTAGTTTTGTAACCCTAATTATAAAGTTGTAATTACATAATAATAACCCTAATTTGCTAACCCAAACTTTAACTATACCCCTATTGTTAAACCTAGAAATCTAATTCTAATTCTTAACCCTAACCCTAGCCTAACTCAAACCCTAACCCTAACTCAAACCCTAATCTAACTCTAACTCAAACTCAAACCCTAATCTAACTCTAACCCTAACTCTAGTTCTAAACCTAATCCTAACTCTAATTCTAACTCAAACTCAAACCCTAACTAGATAACCCTTTAATTCTAACCCTAACCCTAACCCTAGTCCTAACTCTATCTCTAATCTTAACCCTAATTGTAATCCTATCTCTAATTCCACCCCTAACCATAATCCTAGTTCACCGTATATATATAATCTAGGTAGTTCTATAACTCTAATTATAAATTTGTAATTACATAACAATAACCCTATTTGCTAACCCAAATTTTAACTATACCCCTATTGTTAACCCTATAACTCTAATTCTAATTCTTAACCCTAATCCTAAGCCAAACCCTAACTCTAACTAGCTCTAACTCTAACTCAAACCCTACCTCTAATCCAACCCTAATCCTAACTCTAGTTCTAACCCTAACCCTAACTCTAATTCTAACTCAAACTCAAACCCTAACAAGATAACCCTTTAATGCTAACCCTAACCCTAACCCTAGTCCTAACTTGATCTCTAATGGTAACCCTAATCATAATCCTATATCTAATTCCACCCCTAACTCTAACCCTAGTTCACCTTATATATACAACCCAAATAGTTTTGTGACCCTAATTATAAAGTTGTAATTACATAATAATAACCCTAATTTGCTAACCTAAACTTTAACTATACCCCTATTGTTAACCCTAGAACTTTAATTCTAATTCTTAACCCTAAACCTAAGCCAAACCCTAACTCCAACTAGCTCTAACTCAAACTCTAACCCTAATCTTACCCTAACCCTAACCCTAACTCAAACCCTAATCTAACCCTAACTTAAACTCAAACCCTAATCTAACCCTTACTCTAACTTAAACCCTAACTCTAACCCTTATCTAACCCTAACCCTACCCCTAACTCAAACCCTAATCTAAGCCTAACATAAATTCAAACCCTAATCTAACGAGGTAACTCAAACTCAAACCCTAATTTAACCCTAACCCTAGCTCTAATTCTTACCCTAACCCTAACTCTAATTCTAACTCAAACTCAAACCCTAACTAGATAACCCTTAACTCTAACCCTAACCCTAGTCCTAACTTGATCTCTAATGGTAACCCTAATCATAATCCTATATCTAATTCCACCCCTAACTATAACCCTATTTCAGCCTATATATACAACCCAAGTAGTTTTGTGACCCTAATTATAAAGTTGTAATTACATAACAATAACCCTAATTCACTAACCCAAACTTTAACTATATCTCTATTGTTAACTCTAGAACTCTACTTCTAATTCTTAAACCTTACCCTAAGCCAAACCCTAACTCTAACTCTAGCTCTAGAACTCAAACTCAAACCCTAACTCTAACCCTAATCTAACCTTGATCCTAACCCTAGCCCTAAGCCAAATCCTAACTTTAACTCTAGCTTTGGAACTCAAACTCAAACCCTAACCCTAACCCTAACCCTATCTCTAACCCTAACCCTAATCTAACCTTAACCCTAACTCTAATCCTAATCTAACTCAAAGTGTAACTCTAACAAGCTCTCTTTCTCATATATGATATATTGATGTGTAGATTAGATGATGTACAATTTGTGTCTTTCAAATATAAATTTTTATACTAGACTACATGTATGTATATGTGTATTTACAATATTTATTAGCTCAATCATTATAGATATGACTTCACACAATCAGCCTGCTCATCAACCTGATGGTGATGAGGCTCCTATTGTGATACCTACTAGTGTGGCTCTTGCTATGGCTCATGGTGGCACTCATGGTGGAGCTTGTGGTGGGGCTCATGGTGTTTCTCATGGTTACACTCATGATGTGGCTCATGGTGGGGCTCATGGTGGTGCTTGTGATGTGGCTCGTAGTGTGGCTCCTACGACAACACCTCCATGCATTGATATTGATGCATTATTTGCATTTGCAGAGCAAGAGGCTATTATATTATAGCATTCTATATTGTCCTTTGATGATGGTTTATACAGAGACATATGTGTGACCAAATGTAGAATTTTATAGGATCTAACTACTAGATTTAGGGCACATCATTCATTTATCCCTAATGTATTAGCTATCATATCTAGGGAACTTAGAGCTAAGATTTTGGGAGATGCATATTTTGATGACATCAAGCGAATGGCCCCTAAAGAAGTCATCAAACAAGATTTGTTTCCATCATATGAGGGTACCTAGGATAGGGTGAGGGGCTATCGAGTGACACATTGCATAGATCTTGTTGTCACCAATATGATCTATCCTTGTTTCCTAGCCATGCATGGTCATTATCCTAATAACCATCAAATACCTCTTTATCTTGCACAATAGTTGTACGTTGAGTTCCATGTGGTGATCAACATCAACTACTTAGATATTCTAGATTATTGCAAATAGGGGCATGGTTAGATCATAGATCATGACTAGTATAGTAGTGCACAATATTTGCCACCTCTAGATGTTAGACAATTCATTGGGTATAGACTTCCTCTAGTGACTCTAGCACTAGCTCTAATTGTTGATAGAGTTGTGATTGCTTCCCAAAGGTGAGCAATTGATAGTATTGGACACATTGCATATGTAGCTTCCAATATAACATCTAACTCTCTTTGTCGCTATATTTACACTTGATGAAGTTGTCCAAGTCAAGAATCTTCAAAGGCATCAAGTCAAACTTCAGGCACCTCCCCTGATGAGACATATAGAGTTGTTGGACTATCAATACTAAGTGATATTCATGCTCTTTGTGGACAACACACACACATATGGATCTAGTGCTATATTTTTTGGAGGACCTATTGCAAGGTATCAGTTACATTTCTAATACACAAGGGGTACTAGTTGACTCAGTGATGGATACCATTAGACTGCATTAGAGCCCCATAGTTTCATAGGCATAGACTACACCAATGACAATTGCTACATAACATAGCACAAAACATTCTACACTAGGCTCACAACACTCTACAAATAGCTTGGGCATATGAGTTGGAAAAGTTAGGATCACAATTGAGGGCCTTGATGATTTTGGTGAGCAATTATGAGGGCTATCTGAGATTGATACTAGTCAGAGCATGGAATTTTATCATACATGGACATGTTATTCTAACTTGACACTTATTCTACACCATTATCTAGCAAGTTACACATGCCACTTCACTCATCATTACTAGTAGTTCAAGATTTTGGTGCTGAGGTGGTTCAATAGGTGTTGGAGATTTAGGAGATGTTGACACTAGAGGTGGATTGGTAGATGATATGATGAATTCTGATGATCATCCTCTAGCTCCTAAAACCCATGTACCTAAATAATATTTTTAAATTTAAATATATGAAATTTAAAAATAATTTAGATAGACATTAAAATATATAATAAATTATGTGGGCACAGGTTGCCAAGTACATTATTACATCTAGTGTTGGGTCAATGCATGTACGTTAGAGAGAGGATTCTACTGAGACACTTATTAATGCTCAGATATAAGTTTTAAATAGTTTGTAAAGTTATTTATGTTTCAAACTATATACACTCATATTCATGTACACTTGTGTGTGTGTGTGTGTGTGTGTGTGTGTGTGTGTGTGTGTGTATAGTTTATATATATGTTTAGATAGTTCTAATGTATATATTTGCAGGGCTTGATTGCTGCACCTTGGCCACAAAATGTATAGGAGACTTAATTAGAGGGTCATTCTATTTATATGTATCTTGAGGGGTCCCTCTAGTAGTACTAGATTCATTTATATTTTGATGCATTTATATATTAGAGACTTTGTATACATGTTTACTTATTCTGGAGACTTACATACTTGTATTTTGGTATCTTGATGACATGTACATTTCACTATTTATTTGACTATTTAATACTTCAAGAGTTTGATGACATGTATTTCACTATTTATATTTTGCGTATACACGTATGTTTGAAAGTTACATTTGTGTACATACATTTCAATATAGCTATTAGATCTAGATGTTCATTCTAGCCATACATGTATATTTTTGTATTTTAGAACATTCTTCATGAATTAGATTATAGATTTTAAACTTTAGATTTGTTTGTAATCATTATAAAATAGTCTAATTAACTTTTGTTTACCTACTTCAATAGTTAAATATGAAGAAGTTCCAAATTGATCTATGAACCTAATTTATAATTCTTAATATATATATATATATATATAGGTGATTGAATTGAATTCATTACTCTCTTTTTTAGTCACATCGAATTAATGTTGTATTGTTATCATCACTAGCTTATTTTCAAACTATGTGCCCATTTTATCTAAGGGGTTGAATTATTTTTCATGCCAAGTATATTAATATAAGTTCTTAAAACTACTAAGTTAACCCAAATGAATTAGATTATGGATTTAAAACATTATATTTATTTATAATCATTATAAAGTAATCAAGTTAATTTCTCTTCACCTAATTCAATAGTTGAATATTTAGAAGTTTCCATCAGATATATCAAGCCAAACAACTTTAAATTAATTCAAATTATTATAAAATGAATCTTAAGAAGAAATAATAGATAAGATAATATTATTAAATTAATATAACATTCATCCATTATAATTGTTAAATCAATTAGTGGGACTAAAGATATATATTTATTTTATGTGAATAAAAATATGCTAGTAGGTAAGCAAATAAATTATTTTTAAAAACTTTTACAAAATATAATATTCTTAAAAGCCTTCATCCGTGGTAATTCATATTATTGAAATATATAAATTTAAAGGTCCCCAAATTTGATATATCAAGGCAAACAACTTTAAATTAATTCAAATTATTATAAAATAAATCTTAAGAAAAACTAATATCTATAAGATAATATTATTAAATTAATATAGCATTCATCCCTTCTAATTGTTAAATCAATTAGTAGGACTAAAGATACATATTTTTTTTATGTGGATAAAAATATGCTAGTAGGTAAACCAATACATTATTTTAAAAAAACTTTTACAAAATATAATATTCTTAAAAACTTTCATCCATGGTAATTAGTATTATTAAAATCTATACATTTAAAGGTCTTGAAATTTGATATATCAAGGCAAACAACTTTAAATTAATTCAAATTATGATAAAATAAATCTTAAGAAGAACTCATATCTTTAAGATAATATTATTAAATTAATATAACATTCATCCCTTCTAATTGTTAAATCAATTTATATTAACAAAATGTCTACATTTAAAGGTCCTAAAATTTAATTTCAATTAAATTGGACCATCTCAAAGCCTAGTTCAGCCATGATGTACACTTATAACATGTAATATCTTCTCATGATCTTCACTATCTAGTCTCCACTTGTGATGTACATGCTTAAATTTGACTGGATGTAGACAAAACCTAGTGCCAACAACTAGGCTATATTGTAAGACCTTGTTTTTAGGTTGATAATCAACAAAGTGTATTCCATGTTGGACTATATTGCCTTGCTTCAAATATGTTCCCTGTATCACAATAGAACCTACACCACAAATTTAAATGTTTAAAATTTTGATAGATATAAAGTTACTTAGATATAGATAAATTTATATATTTGTGTGCACATGTATGTATAATACCTATGGGGAACAATATTTCATCACTTTCTTCAGGATCATATAACCTTGTCCTCTCTATAGTACATCACAATAAATAATAACTAACACCTTCATGATTTCCAAGCTTGGCAATCACTGCAAAGACATCTCCAATAGAACAAGTATACATACATGTATAGTATATAAGACAGTTCATTGATAATGAAATGACAAATTGAAATTATTTTTTATGATACTTACCCACTTTTACCAATCTATAGATATGATTCTAATCATCAGAAATGAATGGAATATCATCAAAAATTTCATCATCTTTATCAAATGTATTAGTAACTTCAAGTGGTACCAAAATCCATACACTTGTATATCCATGTGTTTGATAGATGCATTCTTGTAGTCTTCACCAATGCAACTGTCACAAAAACATGAGTATTCTCTTGTCTTCAATATCCAATTGTGATTATTTGTACTCATGACCAAATGTAAGGAATGTGTCTTTTCTATGCTCATGCAACCATGCATGTTTTTTCTATTAACACCTAAAAGTTCATTACAAAAAATGGACAAAGTAAATTTAAACTTCAATGAATCAAGATAAATTATAAAACTTAATTGCATAAAATTTAAACAAATGTACACATCCATACATGTTATCTCCCAAAAGACTCTATATGGTACTTGTTGACTTGTTCTTGATGATGTCCCAACCTTGCCTGATATAAAATGTGTCTTACACCATTCAACAATATCATGTGCATTATTTATATAAGCTAACTTATAATTTATTTGATATTTTCATAGAGCACATTTGATGCAATCTCTAACACCATCATGTTCACCTTTTCCATGCCCACTCTTAAAGAAACTCCATATGTGTTTTGTATTCTCATTATGATGATATCTACATAATGCATAAAATGGTCTAGATGATTTGAACTATGTGACACATCCATTAGACCAAACATAATGTTTATCAACATTTATGTCATGTTCTTTATCATCACTTGTGTAAAAGTGATATTCCTTTTTAACGACACATACTTCAAGTGTACTTTGAACACCATCCAAATATAACTGTGCATGTCTATAACAAACATATACCATAATAGTGACCTCCTTAGAAAAGAAATAATCTAATTGAATTTATTTTTGATGAATAGAGGAATAGTTTTTTGCAAAATCAATGACTGATACAATCATTCCAAAGACGAAATTATCTCTCAAAGTTTGAAATTATTTTTCTTGCCACTTTACAAAAAATGTGTGATGAATATAAGATTGAATCAAACTCTTAAATCTGTCTACAAATATTTAAATAGGTAACTCCTTTTCAACATATTCCAACCTTTTAGTCTCTTTTTCCAACTTTGTTTCATTCTACACATACTTGTAACTTTTACAATTCACCTTTTTTGTTACATTAATATTTTCAATTTTCAAAGGAAATAGAGCCAATTCAACACATGTTTCACATATTCCTTTGATAAAATTTATTTGACCAGTTGGGTCATCTATTTTGTCGCATAAAATAGAACATATAAACTCACTTTTCCTACTAGGAGGAGTAGTGTGAAAACCAAATGTGTCTTCTACAAACTTTCAAAATACCTGATAGTGGAGATCAAACTCAATATGATGATGACAACATGTTTCAAACACTTTGTTTGACCTCACAAAGTATGGCTTCAATCTTTCAAACAATGTTTGCCCAATTTTTACATTAGGATGAGTATTATCAATCCAAAATGATATGACTAAATTTTTGAATCCCTCATCAATCCTAACAAAATGAGGTGCTCTACACATGATTGCCTAATTTCCTTCCATAGTACTTTCATCCAGAATTAATCTTCTCTTAACATATTCTCTCATTGTTTTCCTACTAAAACCCATTTCAGATGAAATTGAAGATATTTATCTATTTTGGGTCATATTCTTATTTACAATAGAAATCAACATCACTTTTCTTTCCATAGAATAATCTTTAGTTGAAGACTTCTTTCCTATGTTTCTCAAACCTTGTTTAACATTTTCAATCACATCAATTTGTATGTTAGAAAATCTTCTCTTCTTCGATGTTGTGTCTAAACCTAACAATTTCAATGCCTCTTGTAACTTATTTTGTGTAAGAAAAAGTGAAAGAAACTGAGCTTTTTCAAGTATTTTGATGTTATCAAATTTAGTCATTTTTTATCTTATTGTCTTATTCATTGACCTTTTCTTAGACAAACTTAAGGGTTGAATAGTAGTTGCAAGTGTTCTCAATTTGTACACATCCATTTTATGTAAATGATCTAATTTTTTATGAGAAATTCTATTCTTTAAAAATTGAACAATATTTATGAGTTCATTCATACTAGTTCCTACACTTAATCCTGATCCTTCTCTAACTTTTGTTACTTGAATTTCTATAGGGAGTGATCTTGAGCCTTTTCCAAAATTCATTGTTTGAGATTCTACAGGGAAAGGTCTTGACCCTTCTCTAACTTTTGTTACTTAAACTTCTATCGGGAGTGAGCTTGAACCTTCATCAACATTCATTGTTTGAGATTCTATAGGGAGTGATCTTGATCCTTCTCACATATGCACTTCTACTTTTTTTGAGCCTCCTTCAACATTTTCTTCACCTTCACCTTGTTGATTATCTACAACATTTTTATAAATGAATCAAATTAGATTAAAAAAAAAGATTGATACATACTTAAATTCAAGACCATGATATATATATATATATATATATATATATATATATATATATATATATATATATATATAATTACATACCTTGTTTATTTTGATGATAACGTGCCAAAGTTTTCTGAAGATTTTTTTTTTCATGATATATCTTCCTTACATGTTTGTTTAGTATTTCTTTCTTATTTCCCATCAAAAATTCAAAAAAAATCAAAAATTTATTATTGCCTTAAAAAAATTGCATATACTTTATAAAACTAGACACTCGAAAAATAGGAATTTTATATAACTTTGTGCTCATCCTTATCATTCTTAAATTTCCATCATCAAATCTTCATTGTATTTTTCCAACCATAGATCTTGTAACAAACTTTGACTTTATCCTTTAAACTTCTCAGACATTCTTTATTTTTATCAAAAGTTGGCCTAAAATTCCATCCTTATAAACTTACTCCTCTAGATGTTACTTGGTGAACATAACATTTCACTAGGGAAATACATCACTTAGTTAATACTAAAATTTTTTGGTTAACATTAATCTATTAACTTGCTTTTCCAACTACTTGATGATAATTGTAGTCGCTTGACAAACATTGTCTTCCTTATTTTTCCTTGTCACTCACTGTATCTTGTATAGGTCATTACATCACAAGATTACATGCTTATAAAATAGTCAAACCAATATTATATTATCACTATCTAACTCATTTAAATTCCCATTGAATAAAATAAAAACTCAATACTCTATCATAAACATACTTTTTTCAAATCCTCTTCATCAATAAAATGACATGGATCTCTACTAAATTGGCATAATGTCTAATCAACTAAGACTTGACATCAATGAAAGCATAATAATTGATATGACTCTTTTACATAAATTCATAGCACTATCCGTTATATCATTAGTTGAGGATAAAAATATCCCCCTTTGGCATTAATGGCAACACATAACATATGATTTTACATTAGAAAACATTACATAACATAATCAAATGTATGCATAAAAAATAATACAACAATTGAGCTCACAACTCTTCATGTCAAAGTGCTTCATTCAAGTGTAATCAGTTTGTATCTTTAGAAATAAAAGTCTTCAACATTTATTTCCCCTGGGATATGATCTCTTTCTATTCAACACCATCATCATTTACTCTCTTTACATATTCTCTTTACACTTAGTCTTTCTCTTCCTCTTTAATTTTTCTTCTCCTAACCTCATTATTTTTATATATTCTCACATATTCTGTCAAATTTTCCATTCATAGTCTCCCCTTTTGACAACATGTCCATAGGTAAGATTAGGTTCCAATGTGAAACTTATAAAAAATTGTAGTTATCTGTGTACCTTTCATGTACTATTTTCATCAATTTCATTACAGTCATTTTGGCAACTTCAGGAGAAAAATCGTAAAGAGTGAACTCTTGCATCAACTCCATAGAGATATATTTGTTCATCTATGAATTGGTGCAACATGCATATTTACTTAGTCAATTTTGGATAGGGAGAGGACCCCTAGTTTACTTATTAGATACTCAAAAGTATCCTTAGGAAATGGCTTGGTAAATATGTCTAAAATTTTCTCTTTAGACTTCATATATTCAAGCCTAACTTTTTTCTCTTGTACTTGCTACCTCAAGTAGTGATACTTGATTTTCATATGCTTTAGTTTTGCATGCATCAATGGATTCTTTGCTATATTTATTGCACTAGTGTTATCACAATATTAACATGCTCAATTATCTCTTCTTGCATACCTTCCAATAGTTTCTTGATCTATAAAATATTTGAACAATTTATTGCAATTGAAACATACTCAACCTCAACTGTAGACTGTGAAATGCAACTCAATTTCTCACTTAACCATGTTATCAACCTATCTCCTAAAAATAAATTTCCACCACGTGTGATTTTCTATCAACACTACCATCCCAATTAAAATTAGTATTGAATTTAAGTGTAAATTATTCCTCTTTTCTATACCATAATCCAAAATCTTCAGTTCCTTTAAGATATTTGAATATCCTCCTTGCAATGGTCATATGTGTTTCAATTGGATTAGATGAAAACCTTTCAGCAATTACAACAACATGTGCAATATTTGGTCTACTATGTGCAACATATTGTAATTTACCATTCATTGATCTATATTGTGTTTCATTTACCTCTACAATAGCATCCTCCTTTGATAATTTCACTCCAACCATAATATGTGTACCGATTGGTCTAGACTCATCCATTCCAAATATTTTCATGATTTCCTTGACATACTTAGATTGAGTCACATATATATCATTCCTTGTTTTATGAAATTGTAAACCAATAAAAAATATAATCTCACCAAACATACACATCTCAAATTCATTACTCCTTTGATTAGAAAATGTCTTACATAACATGTCATTTCCTCTAAATATAATGTCATCAACAAATATTTCAGAAATCAACACCATAATTTTGGATTCACTTTTCTGATATAGTATATTTTTTCCCATTTTTTTCTATAAAATACAATCTTAATAAAATAAAATTTTAACCTCTCATTCCATTCTCTCAATGCTTGTTTCATTCCATACAATGCCTTGTTCAATTTCCAAACCATGTTCTTCTAATCAAGTTCAATGATATTGCTATAAGGATTTTACTATGTAGTTTTTGAGTCAAACTCATTGACCCATGTTTTATGAGTAGTGAATCACACATGAATCCATCTCTCATGGGAATAAATGGAACAATTAGTACTCATTGAATCTAGGTGAAGCACTAGGACTTCTTAGGAGGTCACCCATCCCAATACTACTCCAGCTTGAGCATGCTTGACTATGGATTTTTTTCCATGGTTAAACCCACTCTTCTTGCATCCTCATTTTCAAATCCTTCACTAAGTGTTTTTCCTTATGAACCATTCATTAGAAATTCCCTTAAGTGCATCAATTGATATATAGGATATATTTTGTATAGCAAGTTAATTATGATATTGCTATCATTATTTAATTGTTTAGATTTTAGCCAAACTCATTGACCCATTGTTCATGAGTAGTGATTCACATGTGAATCCATATCTCATGAGAATAAATGGAACACTTATCACTCATTTGATCTAGGTAATTCTTGTTGGATCTCTCAGGAGAATATCTCCTACTTATTAAAGAATGAGTTTAAGGGAATTTCTAATGAATAGTTTATAAGGTATACCACTTGGTGAAGGTTTGCAAATGATGATGCAAGAAGAGTGGGTTTAACCATGGAGGAAACTCTTTAGTTAAGTGTACTCAAGATAGAGTAGTACTCGGATGGGTATCAATATCTAGAGTTGTATTATGATGGGTATTAATAGCTTAAGCTATTTTGACTCTAGATAGATCTCAAGACTATCTCAGATCAACTTCTACAACTTCTAATCTTCCAAGAAATGTTTCCTTGGTAAAATCCTTAGTGCAAGGTATCAATAGTCGAGTTATCTAAGCTACTTTCTTGAATGGTGGTTTCAAACTTTTCAAGATCTTCCATACTACCTCATCTTCTTCCTTGGTTCCACCATGAGACTAAATTCCTACAACAATTTTAGGTATTCTACCAATATATCTTCTTACATATTCATCTTCCATTATCTTAGCATCTTGAAATGCACATATCCAATTCTACAATCTAATTCTCTTTACATGTGTATCACCTTCAAAAGTAGATTATAATGTTTTCCAAATTTTATGAGATGTTTGAAGAGACTTTACCTGACTGTATTCATTCTCTAGAAGAGCTGATAGTAGAGCTTCTTGAGATCTCATGTTGCACATAAAAAAATCTCTCTTTGTTTCATTACATTCTTCAAGTTTTCTTCTTTCATGATCATCTCCTAACTCTTTCTCAAAATTCAATAACCTAGACCCATGCACCATAGACGAGTCTTTATTTTCTCCTTCCAACTATCATAGTTGGCCCCATCAAATCTAGGACTATCCTTTCTAAAATGATTCACCATCGATCTCCTAAAGTTGTTAAGCTTATCCTTCAAGGACCTAATGCTCTAATACCAATTGTTAGAATATATAGTCCACCAATATAACTAAGAGGGGGGAGGAAGTGAATTAGTTATCTAGCTAATATCACAATTATCAACCTTATTAAACTTTAACCATATGAGAAATATAATGAGAAAACACAACAAGATACTCATACACAATAACACCAACTATGTTAACTAGGGAAACACTTGATTAGAGGGAAAACCCCAATGAGGATGGTACCCACAAGATTATGTACTGATATGAATTTTCCTTGTTAGCAGATTGATCATGTTAGGAGTCTATAACAACATTTAGTAGATATGACTCCCTATTAGTAGACTTTGAATTTCTATTAGGAGATTTTGACCCTCTTAGGAGTTGTGCCAACCCTGTTAGGAGTTGTGGAAGATGGTTGGACCCACTTCCCAAAAAGCTTCAAGGATAAGACCAATGAACCCATTGTCCAAATGATCTTTGTATTATTCCTTGCAAAATAGTAGAATTGAATGTACTTCCTTCCTCTTCATTTTTCTTGTCAATAGACCTTTGCTCCTTCTAATCTTATAACCTGATTACAAAACTCACATCCAATAATCCTTGGATCACTTATGCACATTCACCAAACATTTTTCTCCTTCTTGCACTTTGCACTTCACACAATAATGGATATATTATGTACAAGGAAAACATATTTTCTTTATACCATATCTTCAAAATAATTCCTTGAGTCGGCCTTGACACTTTCCCAATTAATTATAATAAGATAATTAATTAATTACAATTACAATAGCACTGCCAGCTCATAATCTATACAAAACTTCACACATATGATAATAGGGCTTCCACACTTGCTGATGTCACCAATAGACTATCCTCTATTACTACCTACCTATGCATCTTCTCATTGCATCTTAGTTGTAAGATAGCAAAAAAAATCAAGAACTACTTTCCAAATGATTTGTCTTTGAACTACTCTCTATAAATCAAGTACAACTTATGTACATGCTCAACTTAGACTTTGTACATTAAACCATGTCATAAAGATAGTTTGTTGAGTATACACATGACCATGCATTACCAAAAAACCAAACCATTCTCTGTAAGACTAAGATCTATGTTTGCTACTCAAATAGTCTTTACAGTAAACATATTATGTTGAGATCAGTGACAAATATAGTCATGAATGCAACATGTCAATATTCTCCAATGCTTAGGATACTCCCCTAAAGTATTATCATCAGCATTCATGCTAACAATACTACTTGTTAGAAATAGATAATACTAAGAGGAGGGGGTGAATCAATATTGTACAAACTTTTTCCCACAATTGAATATTGTTAATTACCTTATAACTTGTATATGAAAGTAAACCAGCAATGTTGAACAGTAAATATAACCATACACATAGAGAACTCATAACACCATTATTTTTTAACTAAGGAAACCTTGGCCAAGGGAAAACCTTGATAGGTATGATAATTACGAGATGATTCACTAAACAAAAGGATCTTGTTAAGGATATTGACCCTATAAGGAGTCTATGAAATACATAGAGTTTCTTGAGTCCTTGTTAGAGGACTAGGCCTTGTTAGAAGCCTCCACCCTATTAAGAGTTGCTTCAACCTTGTCAGGAGTTGGTATATCAAATATAATGTATGCAAGAAGAGCTCATTTCCCTAACATGAATTTACACAATAAAGTTCTTCACAAGAATAGATATACATACAATAATTTCTCAATAATGTAATTCGCACTTTCTCTGATCATACATCAGATCTTGCATCACATAAGGATCATATGAATTTCAAGTTGTCTATAAAATAGTTTGCATATCATATTTCCTCTCATGAACTTCTCATCCTCTGCACAAGATAAGATCTATACTTCGCAAATTAATAATTCTCTTCTCAATCAGCCTTCATGTGTTCACACACTTGATATAATGTAAAATAACTTATGGAATAATATCCAACAATTCACCTCATCATGTCTTAGTAATTATATTATTACCAAAATAATTCCTTAAGTCGTACAACTCAATTCTCTGATATGCTCTATTTAGCTCTTTCAAATACCCATACTAGTATTTCAACTGTAACTTGTTTTGTACTATTCATGCACATCTTTGCACTCAACCATGTCATCATGACATTGTCATAAGCCCATCCTCAACTATGCATAAGCTAATTTGAATTGTGTCATCCATACACATTGTATCTATCTATATGTTGTTGCAAATTGTCTAACACTTAGACAATTTTCTAACTCTAAATACATAAATGAAAATTTGAATATATGCTACCATAAATGACAACACTCAAAATAGTTTACTGACTATATTGCCAACAATCTCCCCATTTGGCATTGATCACAACATTTTGTAAAATTGGGTAAGTCCCAAAATGATGTCATACATAACAAAACAAATAAAAGTAAGTACATAGAAATTTCCTTGAAAACATAATAATTTTATTAATGTTTTGATGGATCATTACATTCCTTACCACTCCTTACATTGATACATAAGTGTACTCCCCCATACATATAAAATCATTATACAAGTTACATATTAATACTCATTTCCCATACATACAATTTTCATTACATATTAACAATTTTCCTTACATATTACTCTCTCTTTGATATCAATGACAAAGTTGTCAAAAACTATATAAAAAAACTTGTGTCCTACTGCTGATCAACTTGATATCCTAGAAAAAAAATCTGCATGTACAAGTTTCATTCTTTCTACTTCCTTCTTCCAGTTCTCTTTTATTGTATCAAAGATACTGATTAGTGTACATAGTGCATAAGATGCCACTTTATCTGCGATCAAATAATTATAGGAAATCTTATCATAGGAAGTCTTAGCTAGAAGACATTCCTCTAGGTGCCTCTGAAAAATGTTGATCTTCGATGATAGGATTTCTCTAAGAGTAGAAAACATTTTAGTTGCCTTTTCCTTATCGAACTCCAAACCTCTCATCACATTATGGATCTTCTCTAATTTTGTTCCATAGTCCTCAATACTGGTCTCAAGGAGCTATAATTTTGTAGTGAGCATGTCAAGATCAATCAACTTACCCTTTATCTAACTCTCAATGTCTATTAGGTATTTGTATGATAGTGCACACTATCCATACACCTTTTACCTTCATCAATGTATTTTCTTAACTCCTTGAATCTTACATCAAGTTTCTTCAAGTTGTTTCTCACATTTGTGCACACTGTATCAAATAGTGTTGCATCATGCTTGGCATGTGATTGTGTTAAAGCTACCTCAACTAAAGTTGTGAATTCCTTCAAAGGTCTTCACCAATAGAGCTCTCTTTTGATATCATTGCATGTGTTACATTTTGTTTCTTTATTATGTCTGTACATGAGATGTTTTCCTAGATGATTTTGATTTATTCAAATGTTTATGATATATGAATGCATAGTGTAGATGAGATGTGATGTATGATGCATAGTATAGATAAGATGTGATGTATGATACATAGGTGATAGATTAGATATAGACATGTGATGTATGTTTATGATATCATTTGATTATGCTAGAATGTAAATGAATGTTATGATAATGCAAAAATGGATATGTACTAACATCATATGCAGGTTTCAAATTTGTATGGTTGAGATGAAACATGATACATGTAAGAAGTCTTCTACCTCTCAAGTTGAGGAATGCAATCAAATAAGTAAAGATCATGTCCAAATACAAATCAACCTTTGACTGCAAGTCTAGATTAGCTATAGTTATGGTAACTGTCTTCTATATTCTATCCAAGGCTTTAGTTAGTGTCTTCGCCAAAGACTTTATATATTTTTTCTTTTGGAGAATTTTTTTCAAAGAACTCATTAGACCTTTCTAATCATCATCATCATCATCATCATCATCATTAGATGGAACTACTACTATTACTATTACTACTACTAGAGTTACTACTAGGATAAGTGTAACTATTTTTAGTTCAACACTCTTCCTCAACCTTCTTCCTCTCTTCTTCTAGTCTCTCAGCTTCTCTCTTTGACTTTTTTCTTTCTTTCTTTCTTTCCTCTTCCTCTTGATTCTTGTTTTTTACCTCTTCTTCTTTCTTTTCCTTTTCCTCTTCTACTTTATTTTCCTTGACCTCTACTAACCTCTTTTTTTCTTGCTTCTTCTCTTCTTCTTGCTTCTTTTCTACCTTTCTCCTTTCTTCTTCGCTCCTCTTTACATCTTCTTTTCTCTTCTCCTCACCTTATTTTTTCTTTTCCTCTTCCTCATCATCATCAAAGCTTGAATAAGCTATGATATTGCTAACAATGGATTGGCCAAATGTAGCAAAAGAATACTCCTTTGCATCCATAGTTATATCCACTTGCATGGATTCAATACCCATGATAATATGTGGTGGTGGAAATGTTTGCTTCTTCCTCATCATTGGAAGGTGTGCTTTTTTATACATAAATAGGGCTCACAGGTTTGGACTGTGCACTCACTTATGCTACTGTAGGCACAAAAGTCATGTATTTTACAATGACCTCCTTTATTTCCTTTTTCACATCTTCATAATTACCTCCCATCAGAAGAATTTCTCTTCTTTTGTTCCTCAACAAGGGATCAATACCCTTCAAAATTTTGTCTATGTCCTTCTTAGAGTTAACTTCACATAACTTATTGATCATAGTCTCTCTTAACTTAGTATCTTATTATGTAACTCTTTTCTTTCTATTTAACAATCTATTATATAGGTCTTCTGGTATTTTATTTAGAATGCTATCAAACATCTTATTCCACAAAATCATATTTCTGAATATTGCATTCTCTAATTTTCTTTTATCCATATTATTGTACAAACTTTAATATTTATTCAACTCTAAAAAATTATCATCATTAATTATTTGCATGTTAAAGTTTTCTACCTTGGGCTTCCATGCTTTCTTTCATGTTGGTGTCCTGCCTTCTTGAGTGGCTTTCTCTATTGGTCTATCCTTGGCTTCATCCTCAGAATATTTAGAATCACTAACTTGCAGTGTCTTCCTTCTCTTTCCCAGTCCACTAGTGGTTTGCTTAACCCTTTTCTTGGTGAGTGGTGATGATTATAGCTTACCTTTCACCAATCTTCCTAAATTTTATCTACACAACAGTTGTCTCAACCTTTGACTACCTCCTTGTTGATCACTTCTTGATCTTATTGGTTGCACTTGTGCAACTATTGCATAAGGTACTTGCACACTAGGTTTAGCTATAGTTACACCTACTGAAGGTGCTGAAACAATAATAGTTTTTGTTTCTATCACCTCTAATTTCCTACTTGCTTTCATTTCTAGTGTGATACCTTTAATTTCATTAAAATTGTCACGAGTCATACTTTATTCCTTAAGGATGGAATCAATCTTCTTTTCCACACCTTTCTTTATCTCTTTACTATGAAGTTTAGAATGAACTTCTCTCATCTTCTCTTCATAGGTTCCCCATCTAGGGAACTCAATGTCATTCTTAGATTGGAGTATGATCTGCGCATATCCTTTAATAAGTTATGCAATCATCTCATACCCCATGGGCTCTATGAAATTTATCCATGGTTCCATAACTTCCATGCAAGTGTTATCAGTTTCCACCATGTAGCATATATCATTCTTCTACATCTCCACCATGTAGGGAGGTATTTTATACATCTATTTAATTTCAATCTAGAAAATCTTCCTCATTTTGTCAATATCATTATCTTTGACATTCTCTAGCTTTGATTTGTAGCATTTAGATACCAACTTCATTCCACACTCATTGCTCTACCAATTAAGTCATCCTTGGGAACTTTTTGTTGCATAGAAAAAAAAAGGAGTTAATAAGGCCTCAAATATGAATACTATGTTCTTAGTCTTCTTCAATTTAGTAATGCTATCCAACAACTATAATCTTATTATCTCACATAGATTCACTTTCATTCCTTGAACTTCTATTACATAAGTTGCATACAAGAATCTGGTTGGTAATGAGTTAGCTGTTGAAACATGGTTAAACTTGTATCCTAAAATCTTACTTGATAGCTTTACTCATTTATCCTGAATTTTGTTAACCTTTATGTTTCTTCTATTAAATATGTATTTAGGTTTGTTTCAAACATCTTCCTTACATTATTTTCATTTATAGGATTTTCACCCTCATTACTTAATCATGCGACCTTGTGATTTACATCATTATCACTTGTGACATATGTATCTCCTAACCAAAATATTTCATCATGTACCTTACTCAAAATGATTCAGGTCCATTCATGATTATCAAACTCAGTATAGAACATATACTTCACTAGGCTTAATTCGTTCAGGTGTGCATACTTAGACTTCAAAGTTAGGTCATTGTTACACACGACTCCTATGTCCTTGTGTATAACTTCATCTCCTATACTCTCAATCTTGCAATGGATATAACTTTTAATATCTTCAACATGAAGCACATTCAGTGGGATTGTGAAAATGTACCTAACAGATCATCCACAAGAGAAGAAAATGGATATTTCTTGAATACAAATCTTTCCCTTTCACTAATATCATAAAATAACTATTTAGCCATTGTATTTCTCATTATATGTATTGAAAAAATAATTTGATCTCTATAAAATACTTTAAAATCATGTTTAGGGCTTCTACAACTTCGTGCTTCAATAATTTATTTTCGTACACCAAATTGTTATCAAATTGCTCTTCAATTTTCTCTATAAACTTTGCATGATCAAATGGTACTCACAATCTTGTTTACGATCCTTTAATCATTTCAAATCACACTACACATTAAATGCATATCTACCACAATTTACAAATTGTCTTTATTTACTAGTAGCTTTGTTTTCTTTCTCAAATCTTCCTAAGATCATATCTTTGCTTACACACTTGACCATAACTTTCTTTCTATGTGTTGCTAATTGTGCAACTTATAATTCTTTCTCTAACATCAATTTTGACCAACACTCTATCTCTGCTACAACTACTTGATTTAGATAGGATGAGTCATAAACAATTATTGACTTCAATGGCTCATCAGGTGCATCAGAATACTCTTCCTCCAAAATTGAATAAGAACATTTTGGATCTTTAGCTTTCAAAAATGCTTCCTTGAATTCATCAACATGTTCCTTGATTGCTTCCTTCTAACTATTACCACTAGAATTTCCATTCCTTTTGTCATTTATCTTGTTGTTCCTTTTTTTATTAGAATTCCTATTAAAATTCCTTCTATCCATTCTATAATATTTCATTGTGTGTCCAAAGTTATTACATAACTAACAAATAGGTACATTCCTTCTTCAAAATTGGTTCCATTATAACTATCAAGTGCTCTGTAATTTCTTACAATGTGTCTAGGTTTGTTACACTTGTAACACACAAATTGTTTCTTTTCTCCATCAGATCTTCCTCCATCATTAGATCTTCTCTATGATCTCCCTCTTTCATTACCTATAGGTTTACTATTCCTAAACATTCTAGTATTTTCATTATTACCATCAAACTTAGGTTTATTATAATCTACTAATTTATGTCCATAACCATGACAATTATAATAATAAAAATTAGTAATAAGTTTAAAAGACTTACCTATGAAATCTCTCTTCATATGACCAACTTCATTACATATGAAACACCTACCTCTGAACTCATATCTCACTTCCTTGTTTGATTCATCTTTCTTAGGTTTGTCAACTTTCTCTATTTTCTTACATTCACCATTTTTCACTGATAAATTAAATAGTTCAATCTCTTTTGATAATTTAGTAGTTGTCCTTGATTATGTTGTACTCAAATCATATTATTTAGGGAATTCAATAACTAGATCTAGTTCTCTTCTAATTTCAAATTTCTTGGTTGATTTCTCTCCAATAAGATATCTAAGTCTTGTCTTATCATAAGAAGGTCTTTGGTGAAATATTTGTCCATCAATCTTCTTACTGCTAGAATAAAGTTTCTCTAATTTTTTCTTACCTTTTTTTAATTCTCCTTTCACAATGATATTGTACTTTTCTAATTCCATGCACAATCTTAATATAATCTGACTCAAATGTGATCTAAGGTCCACATTCTTAGATTTTATATTAGGTTCATTTTTATTACCATCTTTCTTAAGACTCAACTTAAGTTCAACAATTTTTAGGTCATGTTTCAAGATCTCATTTTCTTTCTTGAGATTCCCTACTTCATCATTGTCATTAGTCTATACAATTAATTCCTTGCTAGATTTCAAATCATCAATCTTTTCTTTTAGTTTACCAATGTAAAAATTTTAATCTTCATACCTATCTTTCAAGTTATCTCTTTCTTCTATAAGAAGATCAATCTATTTAAGAGCTTCTTCAAGTCTTCTCTTTAAATATTCCATATCCATATAGATCTTACTCTAGCTATTAATATTCTTTAAAGTAAATGGGCTTTGATTCCAATTTTCATAAATAGATAATATTGAGGGAGGGGGGGGGGGGTGGGTGAATCAATATTCTACAAACTTTTTCTGACAATTAAATATTCTTAATTACTTTATAACTTTCATATGAAAGTAAACCAACAATGTTGAATAATAAATACAACCATACACATAGAGAACTCATAACACCATTTTTTGTTAACTAGGGAAGCCCTAGCCAAGGGAAAACCCTAGTGAGAATGGTACCAACAAGATGATTCACTAAACAAAAGGATCATGTTAAGGATAATGACTTTGTTAGGAGTCTATGAAGTACATATAGTGTCTCGAGTCCTTGTTAGACAACTAGGCCTTGTTAGAAGCCTCAACCCTATTAGGAGTTTCTTCAATCCTATTATTAGTTGGTAGATCAAATACAATGTATGCAAGAAGATCTCACTACTCTAACATGAATTTATACAATAAAGTTCTTCACAAGAATAGATATACATACAATACTTTCTCACTACTATAATTTGCACTTGCTCTAATCATGCATTAGATCTCACACCAAATAAGGCTCATATATATTTCAATTTGTTCATACAATATTTTTCATATCATATTTCCTCTCATGAACTTATCATTCTTTGTGCAAGATAAGATCTATACTTATACTTCACAAATTAATAATTCTCTTCTCAATCAGCCTTCATGTGTTCACACTCTTGATATAATATAAAATAACTTATGGAATAATATATAAAAAAATTTCTCATCATAAATTAGTAATTATTTTATTACTAAAATAATTCCTTAAGCCGTACAACTCAATTCTCTACAATACTCTATTCTGCTCTATCAAATACCCATACTAGTATTTCAACTGTAACATGTGTTGTATTGTCAATACACATCTATGCACTTAACCATGTCATCATGACATTGTCATAAAGCCATCCTCAACTACACATAAGATAATTCAAAGTGTTTTAATCATACACATCATATATGTCTCATGTTGTTGCAAATTGTCTAACACTTGGACAATTTCTAACTCTAAATGTATAAATGAAACATTGAATATATGTTTCCATAAAAAAAAACTCAAAACATCTTATTAACCATATTTCCAACAATTCTGAGGATTCAAATCTATGAAAAATCTCTAGCACCACAAGATTGATGTACTCTCTACATCCTAATCTCCTTTTCTATTTCTTTATCTCTTAGCACATGATACTTAATAGATATATGCTTAATCTTAGAATGCAATACAAGATTCTTAGACATACTCACTATCCATGTGTTATCATAGTAAATGCTAACAATCTTTGAAAACTCAATTCCAATATCCTTCAACATTTTCTTCATCCGCATAACTTGATTACAATTATTTGTTGCTACATCATACTCTGCCTCAACTGTACTCTTAGAAATATAGTCTTTCTTCTTTCTTAGCAAAGAAACAAATTATCCTCCAAGAAAGAATGCTCCACCACAAGTGCTCTTTCTGTCATCCATACTACATGCCCAATCCACATTAGTATATGCACATAGAGTAAAATCACTTGACCTATCATACCAAATTGCATGGTAAGATGTTCCTTTGAAATATTTGAATATTCTCTTTACTAATACAAAATGATACTCCTTAGGATTAGATAGAAATCTAGCTACATTCCCAACTACATTTTCTATATCAAGTCTAATGTGAGTTAGATATTGCAAACCTCCAATCATGGATATGTAGTTCTTCTACTCTATTGCAGGTGTCTCATTTTTTCTAGATAACTTGTGACCAATTATCATAGGTGTACCAATAAGTTTACAACTTTCTAATCCAAACCTTTTCAATAAATATTTTAAGTACTTAGCTTGTGAGATGAAAATGTCATCATTGTTCTACACAATATCCAATCCTAGGAAAAAAATCATTTCTCCTATCATGTTCATTTCAAACTCATTCTTGATTTCTGCTAAAAACTTATGCTTGCTTCATCATTACATCTAAATATAATGTCATCAGGAAACATTACTATTATCAAAAAACCATTCTTAATTTCTTCCAAATACAAATTACTAGTTGTTGTACTTTTAGCAAATCCAACCTTTGCCAAATAACTATCCAACCTTGCATACTATGTTCTAGGTTCTTACTTTAGACCATATAGAGATTTCTTTAGTCTACATACCATGTATTTGTCTTCTGTGAAAGGTAAACCTTTAGGATTCTCAATATATACCTCTTCTTCAAGTTTTCCATTCAGGAAGGATGATTCAACATCCATCTAATAAACCTTGACCATCCTATTTACTCCATAATCCAAGAGAACCCTTATTGCTTCCATCTTGACTATAGGTACATGTGTCTTCTCATAGTCAATGCATTCTTGCTATGAATATCCCTTGCATACAAGTCTAGCCTTGTTCCTCACAACTTCATCTTGCTCATTCATCTTATTTCTGAACATGCATTTGGTTCCTATCACATTCTTATCTTTAGGTATAAAAACTAACTCCCATGTATCATTCTTCACAATTTGATCTATTTCTTCCTTAATTTCTTGAATCCAATGATCATCTTTACATGCTTCATCTGTGCACTTAGGTTCAACTTGAGATATCAAACATATATCCTCATTTACTATATTTCTTGTCATCACATCTTTTTCTTTTCTTCCAATCATCTACTTAGAAGGGTGATTCTTTGTCAAATTCATGTTAAGGTTAGGAGTTTACATGTCAACTCTTATCTTGCCTCTAGGTTCATATCCTTGCTTTCCTCATTTCTCAATAGTTAACACTTCATTCTACATATCATTGTTTGTCTCAAATCAAACCTCTACATTTTGTCAAATAATTCTAGAATTATCTTCTTCTTCATTTGAATTATAATCTACCATCTTTTCCTTAATTCCAAACTTTTCATTAATCCTTACATTTTTGCATTCAACTATTGTCTTAGTTCTATAGTTAAAACATTTGTATGCCTTGCTTTTAAATGAATAGCCAAGAAACATACCTTTATCACTTATTGGATCAAACTTACCAATATTGTCATCTCTCTTAATATAATATTTTCTTCCAATTATTATGAAACACTTAACTAATGGTGAATGACCAAACCATAATTCATAAGGTGTCTTACTCATACTTTTTCTAATATGTACTATGTTCAGAGTGTCCACTATTGTATAAATTGCTTCTCTCCAAAAGGTCTAGAAACATCATTCTTAAACAACATTTCTTTCATTGCCTCTACTATTGGTTTATTTATTCTTTCAACAATCTCATTCTACTTAGGTGTTCTAGGTGAGGATAGTTGTCTTTTGATTCCATTCTCTTCATAAAATATGCTAAATCCTCTAGAGGTTAACTCTCCTCCTCTATCTAATCTCAAACACTTTATCTTAACACTAGACTCATTCTCAACTCTATTCTTAATATTCTTAAATTTGTCAAAAGATTCAGATTTTTCTTTAAGAAATGATACCCACATCATTCTAGTGCAATTGTCAACAAAATCCATAAAGTACTATTCACTATAGAATCCTCTTGTTCTTGAAGGACTAGTTAGATCTATGTGAAGGATCTCTAGCTTCTCTGTAGTAGTGAACTTCTTGCTAGGAAATGATACTTTCTCCTATTTAGCCAAAATACATTCTTTTCAAATAACATTAGTAGGCTTTGTTATCTTAAGAAAGTCCTTGAATACAAATCTGCTACTAACTTTCACAATATTATCAAAGTTTATGTGATAGAGTCTTCTATGCCACAACTAACTATTGTCTACTTGAGTTACCAAAAATGTCATGTTAGTAGGATTCAACTAAAATACATTACCTCTGGATCATGTGCCTATTCCAATTAGCTTACCATCTCTATTTTTGATAATGCAGGTCTTCTTAGTGAATTGCAACTAATAACCCTTGTCCACCAACTATCCAACACTCAACAAATTATGCTTCAATCCATTAAAAAAAAAAACAACATCCATGTTAGTTTTACCATCAAGATCAATGGATCCAATTCTTGTTATGCCTCCATCATGATTCCTAAACTTAAAAAACTTATTCATATTACCAATTATATGATGTGAGTAACCACTATCAATTATCTAATCAGATTTTTTTCCACTTGGGAAACTAGAGCCCTTTCTTCTCTAATTTCTTTATCAATATCATCTATCTTGATAGCCACATATCCCAATTCATCATCACTTTCACTTTGACCTTTCTCATTTGATTCTTCATCTTCATTTGCATACAAACAATTTCTATCTCTTATAGGCTTGAACTTTACCATCTATGTTTTCTCTCTTTTAGGACATTTAGATGCATAATGACCAAATTCATCACAAGTCCAACATTTAAATATTTTCTTACCATCTTTTTTCTCTTCTCACAAGAATGGCTATACCTTCCTCAATATTCTTATCTTCATCAGATCTGCTGCTACCAACAAAATCTCTACATTTTCTTGCATTCCTTGTCAAATTAGGTCAAATGTTCAAGGCAATAAAAGTTGTTTTTACTCTAGCTAGATCTCTAGAATATCTTAGATCTACTTTTGTAGCTTCTAATATTCCAAGAAATATTTCCTTGGTAAAATCCTTAGTGTAGGGTATCAATAGTTGAATCACCTAAGCTACTTGCTTAAATAGTGGTGTCAAAATTTTCAAGATCTTCCATACTACCTCATCTTCTTCCTTGGTTCCACCATGAGATCAAATTCTTACAAAAATTTCAAATATTCTACCAATATAGCTTCTTATAGATTCACCTACCATCATCTTAGCATCTTCAAATGCACATATCCAATTTTGCAATCTAATTCTCTTTGCATGTGTACACCTTCAAAAGTATATTCTAAATCTTTCCAAATTTCATGAGATGTTTGAAGTAACTTTTCTTGACTGTATTCATTCTTTGGAAGAGCTGATAGTAGAGCTTCTCTAGCACTCATGTTGCACATAAATAGATCTCTCTTTGTTTTACTACATTCTTTAAGTTATTCTTCTTTCACATTTGTCTTGTCACTCTTTGTCAAAATCCAATAACCTAGACCCATGCACAATAGATGAGTCTTCATCTTCTCCTTCCAATTGTCATAGTTGACCCCATAAAATCTTGGACTATCCTTTCTAAAAAGATTCACCATTGATCTACCAAAGTTTTTAAGTTTATCCTACAAGAACCTGATGCTCTCATACCAATTGTTAGAATATATAGTCCACCAATATAACTAAGAGGGGGTTGAATCATTTATACAACTAATATCACAACTATCAACCTTATTAAAATTTAACCTTATGAGCAATATAATTAGAAACCACAACAAGATACTCATACACAATAACACTAGATATGTTAACTAGGGAAACCCTTGATCAGAGGGAAAACCCTGGTGGGGATAGTACCTAGAAGATGATGTACTAATATAAATGTTTCTTGTTAGAGGATGGACCCTGTTAGGAGTATATGAATATATTCAATAAGTATAAGTCCTTGTTAAGAGACTTTGAATTCCTATTAGGAGTTGTGCCAACCCTATTAGGAGTTATGGAAGATAGTTAAACCCACTACCCAAGAAACTTCATGGATAAGACCAATGAACCCATTGTCCAAATAATCTCCATATTATTCCTTGTAGAATAATAGAAATGAAATGTACTTTCTTCATCTTCCTCTATCATATCAACCAGACCTCTGCTCCTTTTTATCTTGTAACCAAATCACAAAACTCACATCCAATAATTGCTTGGACTACTTACACACATTTACCAAATACTGCTCCTTTTCACACTTTGCACTTCATATAACAAACCCAACACATTACAATCAAGGAAAATATCTTTCCTTTATACCATATCTTCAAAATAATTCCTTGAGTTAGCCTTGAGGCTTTCTCAATTAATTATAATAAGAATATTAATTACAATTATAATAGCACTGTCAGCTTGCCGTCTATACAAAACTTTACACATGTGAGTGATATTAGGGCTTGTGCACTTGCTTATGTCACCAATAGACTGTCCTTTGTCACTACTTATTTGCACATCTTCTCATTGCATCTGAAATGTAAGATAGTGGAAAACCATTAGGAACTACTTTCCAAATGCTTTGTCTCTGAATTTCTCTCTATAAATTAGGTACAACTTCCATACTATTGTTGTAAATACGTACTTACTATTTACACTTACTTAAGTTTACTTAGGTTAATTCATTATTTTATTATTTTATTTTGTGAGACACGTAGGAGTTTGCACACCTTTTTTAGTTTTCATGTTGACAACATAGGAGTATGCAACCTATTTTAGCACATGGTGTTTACAACACTGATTTGTGTGTTACACCCTTGTAGACTTATCCTCTCATCGCCACACTTACTTTTGTGCTTAATGGAGGATAACCCAAATCTAGTGGACATGTGCTTGGCCATATGACTTATCATGATACTGATTATGAGGCATTCTAGATGTATCTCAGAGGCCTTTATATATAGGCACTCCTAGTGTACTTTCATATGGCATATTGAATGAATATATCATCATTATGATCATACTCTCTCTTTCTCTTCTACAGTTGTGCTTGTGTTTGAGTTCTTAGTTCCTGGGTGAATTTTTCTCTTAGGAAAATTCTTATGTGGTATCAAAGCTTGGAGACTTTCTCATCACATAGCCATTTAAGACCACTAATTGCTTCAACACCTCAGCCCAAATCTGGAGTACTGTAGAAATTGGGAGTGTCTAGAGACAAAAATTTCTTAATTTAACTATATATAAAATAATGACCTTTTAAAAGTCAAGATATTCTATAAATTATCCATTCACATATTGTAAATCTAATTTAACTTTCCATAGCTATAAATAATTCGAATTTAAAATGCTTACATTAAACTTTTAGAAGATTTTTTTTTGTATTATTATTACAATTTTAGTTCCTACTACAACAAGATATGTATGCAATGTTTAAATTTCTATTTGACCAATCAACCAACCAATAAAAAGAAAGTACTACTATTTTGTAACTAAAATCATTAATTTTTATTATGTTGGAATATATAGTCCACCAATATAACTGAGAGGGGGGTGAATCAATTATCCAATTATTATCACAACTATCAACCTTAATAAAACTTAACCATGTGAACAATATAATTAGAAATCACAAAAAGAAACTCATGCACAATAGCATTAGATATGTTAACTAGGGAAACCTTGATAAGAGGAAAAACCATAATGGGGATGGTACCCACAAGATGATGTCCTAATATAAATATTCCTTGTTAGATGATGGACCCTATTAGGAATCTATAACAAAATTTAGTACATATCAGTCCCTATTAGGAGACTTTTAATCCATATTAGGAGATTCTAGCCCTTTAAGGAGTTGTAGAAGGTAGATGGACCCATTGTACAAATAGCTTTAGGGGCAAGACCAATGAACCCAGTATCCAAATGATCTTTGCATAATTCCTTGTAGAATAGTAGAAATGAATTGTACTTCTTTCCTATTGCTTTTTCATGTCAATAGAACCTCTGCTTCTTCTAATCTTGTTACCAAATCACAAACTTTGTATCCAATAATCTCTTAGATCTCTTACTTGCATTCACCAAACACTTTCCTCCGTTTCAAACTTCACATTTAATACTTAGTACAAACACTTACAAACAAGGAAAACATATTTCCTTTATACTTGTAGGACCAAAATATGGGCTATTATCTAACATACTATGAGAAAATCACAAAACTCAATAAACACATGTTAATATCCTCTAGTCTACCATAAAAGCCAAATAAAACAAAGAAAGAAACAAAAAGTAAAACTCTCTCTTTTAGTTATAGCTCCCATGTCCTTCTTTCTTCTCTATATGATGTAGCTCCAATTTCCTATAATGCATACAATTGAAAGAAAAAGGCCTATTTATGAGATGATTCCATGAGAATACTAGAAGAGTGATTTTTAAAGCCTAATGGATGCTAAAAAAATGAGGACTCTAAGGATTAAGCACTTGAAGGACTTGAAGGACTTAAAGATTAATGATTGGAAATAGGAGCAATGTGGCTCATTTTATAGCCAACATGCAAGGGGAGAGCATTGAACTTGCCACCTCGAATGTGCAACTGGGCATGAGATTCCTTAGGATATCCATGATGTATATGACACAAGATGACAAATGCAAGATTCTATGATGTGTGAAAGTCAACATGACTAACAATGGATGGAAATCTATGATGTGCATATGAAATTCCAATGCCACTTATGACAATGGAAGCTTATTATAGCCATGCGTAAGGAATCAAATATATCCAATATGATGTATTTAGCCAAGTGTAAGTAGAGAATTAATGATGTGTCATGCCCATGTGTCATGATGATGTCAAGGTTGTGTCAAAATTATGTGGAATATTTGAATTAAAAATTCATATATCTACACAAATGGAAATTAGTAATTTGGAATTTAGAGGTGGAAAATATGATTTAAGAAATGAAGAATTTCCATATTGGGGAAGATGAATCAATTAATTAATTAATATTAGGAAGAATGATTAGTAATGCAAGATGAAAAATGATTGGAATGACATAAGAATACATTATGGGTTATTTAATCCTATAGAGAAACTTAGTAGATGATTGGCCAATTTGATTAGATAAGTGCAGGATGAAATGTGATAGTTATGCAGATCAACTAGGATGATGGTGGATAGATCAAAGCCGTGATAAAATTGATTGATTAATTAAAACTAATAATATTCCAAGGACACATGCCGTGGATATGTAACATTTAACTAACATTCTAAAATGCTACAGGATCGAGATTGATTGATAGGGTTGGTCATAATAACATCGATAGACAGTATCACTGTTATTAAATTGATTTGATAATATCATGATTTAACTCTGAGAAACTCAACAATGTCAAAGATCGAATGATGTGAATGACAGTTTGACCTAGCATTGAGAGATATGATAGTGCTAAGGTATGATTTTATTAGTTTGATAGGTTTTGGTAGGTTTCTAAGGCACTAAGAGACATTAAAATGCCTAGGGTTGGATAGATGATAATAGATTTAGGTTGTTTGGAATGTTCTAGGTTGATTAGGACTAATTTAGATTGATTTTGGGTAGATTTGATATGATTCTAGGTTGATTTTATATGATTCTGATGAAGTTGAAATGGTTTTGGGTTGAGTGGATAAGATTTTGAAATGATATGCAAATGATGCACAAAGGGATACAAATGATGAAGAACATTATCAAAACCTAGTTGAGTGATATTCAAGTTTGGCCAAAAAATCATAATTAGTGAAATGAGAAAATGAGATGAGTTGGTATGAAAATGTGATGATATCATAGACATGAACCATTTTTTAGTGTCTAAAATATTGTATCTTCAAAATGATTCCTTGACTCAGCCTTAAGGCGTTCTCAATTAATCATAATAAGATAACTAATTAATTCATAATTATAATAGCTCTTTCAACTCATGTTCTATTGAAAACTTCACATGTGTGATATTAGGGCTTGTGTGCTTGCTTACATCATCATTAGACTATCATCTATCATTGGATAAATATGCATCACCAAATTATATCTCTACTAGAAGATATAATAGGGTCATCAAAAATTTATTTCCATGCACTCTATCTCTATACTTCTCTTTGTAAAATAGTTATAGATTTTGTACATCTTTGACTTAGACTCTATGCATTTAACCTCATCATTAGGTCATAGGGTACAACATCTCCTTAACCACACTTCATTTGTACATAAAAACTCTATCCATATAAGTACGGTCTTTGTCTATTTAGAATTACTGCTATGTTGAAATTAATAACAAACATAGTCATGAATGCAACATGTCAATAATCTCCAATACTTAGGATAATCTCTCAAATAAATAGCATAAGTATTTATTCTAACAATCTCCCCCTTTGGTATTGATGGCAACATAGATGAAAAACATCTAAATTCCAAGAATACCAAACAGTGCTCTATTGATGTTGTTGATGTTGATGTTCTTATCTTTTCAAATCTGAAATCCTTTGGAGCACTACTCCATTCTATATCTTCATGTTGTATATCTTCCCCATAGAGATATTCATGAATCTTTCTAAATCTCCCAAATAGAGATATACAACTGTCTCTCTCCTAGTCAACTAGAGGATGTTTTTCATGCACTCCGCTCCCCCATTGACATCAATGACAAAGGCCTCATTATGTCAATTGTCTACTTCAAGTTTACAACTAGATCAAGTGTCCAAAGACATTTTTTAATACTAAATACTAATAGTCCTTATTGACTCTTCTCATCACACATACTCCCACATATAGGAAGCATCAGAATTCAATCCAATCAAACAATAGTGCTTTGTACCACTAGACTAATGCAATCTCTAAATCATCTATTCTAAAGTAGGAAGGGGCATAACCCTAAGAATACCTCTCAAGTATGAAAATGTATCTTTACATAAAGGGCTTCATAAAGATATCTATAATCTGATCTTTAGTACTCACATAATCCAATTTGATCTCCTTTTCTACTACCTTCTTTCTTAGAACATGATATTTAATAGATATATGCTTATTATTAGAATATAATATAGGATTCTTAGACATACTTACTAATATTTGTGTTATCACAATATATGATAATAGGTTCTAAAAATTCTATCCTAATATCTTTCAACATCTTCTTCATCCACATCACTTAATTATAATTGTTTGATGCTACCAATACTCTATGAACTACAATCTTGTTTCTTGCTCAACCAAGAAACCAATATTCCTCCAAGAAAGAATGCTCCACCATTGGTGCTCTTTCTATCATCCATTTTACTTGCCCCATCTACATCAGTATATGCATATAGAGTGAAATTGCTTCATCTATCATACAATATCCCATAATTATATGTTCCCTTTAAATATTTAAATATCAATTTTACTATTGCTTAATGATACTCCCTAGGATTAACTTGAAATCTAGCTACAATCCCAACAACATTTTCTATATTTGTTCTGGTGTGAGTTAGATATTGCAAACCTCCAATCATGGATCTGCACTTCTTAATTACAGATGTCTCATCTTTGCTAGATAACTTGTGACTAGTTATCATTGGTGTACCAATAGGATTAAAAATTTCTAAGCTAGATCTCTTCAAAAAATATTTCAAATACTTAGCTTGTAAAATAAAAATACCATAATTGTTTTGTACAATTTGCAAACCTAGGAAAAACTTCATTTTTCCTATCATACTCATTTCAAACTCATTCTTCCTTTCTTCAAAAAGCTCATAACTTTCTTAATCATTACCTCCAAATATTATTTCATCAAAAAAATTACTATTATAAATAATCCAGTCTGTATTTCTTTTAAGCACAAGTTACTATCTATCGTACCTTTAGCAAATCTAAGATTTTCCAAATAGTTTTCCAACCTTGCATAGTAGGTTCTAGGTGCTTGCTTCAGACCATATAGAGTTTCAAAGGGAAAAATTTAGGCTTCTTTTCAAGTTCTCCATTTAGAAAGGTTGATTTGACATCCATCTGATACACTTTAAATTTCTTATTCATTGCATAAGATAGGAATATTCTTATTGCTTCCATTTTGGCTACAGGGGCATAAGTCTCTTCATAGTCTATTCCTTCTTGGTGTGAATATCCTTTGCACACAAGTTTGGCCTTTTTTTTTACAACTTCATCTTGATCATTCATATTCTTTGATATACTTCTACTAGGAATTGTCAACTCAACTCTTTCTTCTTCTCTAGGCTCAAATCTTTGTTCTTCAATTTGATTCCCATTTTGCAAATCATTGTTAGTCTAATTATAACCTCCACATTTTCATGACTAGCCTTTGGATCAACAATAGTTACCAAAGCTATCTCTTCTACTACTTCCTCTTCCTTAACTAATTTAGATTCATTATCTTTAATATCACACACCTTCAAGAATCTTTGCTTGCTTTAAATTCTTCATCTTCATCTTCATCAGAAAGGAATTCTTTCTAGTATTTCTTACGCTCTTAAGACATCTAGATGAAAAATGACCAAACTTTTTATATGTCCAAAAAAAAAAATTCCATACCTTCTCATTCTCTTTTCATGAGTAGATCAATACCTTCTTTGATCTTCTTGTCTTCTTTAGAGCTAGATCTATCTTTACTTGTGCTTCTATTCTTTTTTGTGCAACCAAAGGCCTCTGGATTTGGAAATTTGATGTTCAATTCTATACACAATTCTTATATCTCACCAAGAAGCTCCATCTTCTGAGTGTCAAAATTTCCTCCATCAAAATTAGGACTATACCTTCTAAAATGACTCACCACTAATCTCCCAAAGTTGCTAAGATTTTTCTTCAAGGACCTGATGCTCTGATACCAATTGTTAGAATATATATTCCACCAATATAACTAAGAGGGGGGTGAATCAATTATCCAACTATTTTCACAATTATCAACCTTAATAAAACTTAACCATGTGAACAATATAATCAAAAACTACAACAAGATACTCATGCATAATAGCACCAAATATGTTAACTAGGACTAGCCTTAATTAGAGGGAAAAGCCTAGTGGGGATGGTATCGACAAGATGATTTACTAATATAAATATTCCTTGTTAGAGGATGGACCCTGTTAGGAGTCTATAACAACATTTAGTACATACCAATCCCTATTAGGAGACTTTGAATCCCTATTAAGAGTTGTAGAAGGTAGATGAACCCACTATCTAAAGCTTTAGGGGAAAGACCAATGAACCCACTATCTAGGTGATCTTTGTATTATTCCTTGCAAAATAATAGAAATGAATTGTACTTCTTTCTCTATCCTATCAACCAAACCTCTTCTTCTTCTAATCTTGTTTCCAAATCATAAAATTTGCATCCAATAATCTCTTGGATCGTTTACTTGCATTCACCAAACACTCTCCTCATTTTTTCACTTCACAGTTAATACTTGATACACACACTTACAAATAAGGAAAACATATTTCCTTTATATTGTATATTTAAAATAATTCCTTAAGTTGGCCTTGAGGCTTTCTCAATTAATTATAATAAGATAGTCAAATTAATTTGTAATTACAATAGCATGGTTGGCTCATAGTCCATAAAAAAATTCATACATGTGATACTAGGGCTTGTGCACTTGCTTGCATCACTAGACTGTTATAGGCTAACTGTGTATCACCATATTATATCTCTACTAGATGATATAATAGGATCATCAAAATTTTCTTTCCATGCACTCTATCTTTGCACTGCTCTCTTTAAATCACTTATGGATTTCATACATCTTTGAGTTAGACTTTGTGCATTTAACCTCATCATCAAGACATAGGACATAATGATTCTTTAACCACTTTTCACTTGTACATCAAAGCTATGTTTGTACAAGTATGATCTTTGTCTACTATTTTGCTAGTCTTCATAGAATTATTACTATGTTGACATCAATGACAAACACAATCATGAATACAATATGTCAATGCTCTCAAATGCTTAGGATACTCCCACAAAGGAATACCATTAACATTCATGCTAATAGATTATTTACTAATTTTTCTCTTCTCATTAGTTAGAACAAGGAACATAAATTTTCTTAAAAAATAAAAAAGAAAAAAAAAATTAAATAATTAAATTAATAATAATTTAAACATATTTAGAGATAATTAATATGCAAATAACTAAAATGTTTAAAAGATAATCAATATTATAAAATTAGTATAGTTTATACACACACACACACACATATATATACACATACATATATACATATATATATATATACATATATATGTATATATATATATATATATATATGTATGTATATATATATGTATGTATATATATGTGTGTGTGTGTGTGTGTGTGTGTGTGTGTGTGTGTGTGTGTGTGTGTGTGTGTGTGTGTGTGTGTATGTATGTATGTATATATGTATGTATGTATGTATGTATGTATATGTATATATATGTATGCATGTATATGTATGTATATATATATGTAGATATACATACATACATACATATATACATATATGTGTGTGTGTGTGTGTGTGACCTTTTTATTAGAAAGGGAAATATTTTTTCTTACCAAATAATGAAATAATTATCATGGTAAGATAATTAAAATATTATAACAATATTTTTTTTTGAATAAAATCATTAAAATTGTTTGTTTGTTTTTTTATAAATTAAAATATTTTTTTTTGCTTTTTCAAAAAAATGATTGGTAAAAGGCTGAGGTTGTAATTATTGTATTAATTACTATTAGAATTCTTACATTTTCTCTATTCAAAATAGTAAATGGTACGAATGAATAGAGAAGAAAACTTCCAGTCTTGTCTAGAGAAAAATGTCCACTCAAAGCTTATAGAAATAAAATGGGCACTCCCCAATTTTACAAAAAGCAAAGTTTGGGGCATTTCAAGATAATGAAAAATTATAAACACATATTAAGGGTGAACCTTTCCACTAGGTTAAATATATAGATATGATCAACATCCTTTGTTATTGTCCTTTATTAGACATATCCATGATAGAGTAAAGGAGTGGTTACTAGCCCGTCTTGCATACAAAGTCTTGACCAAGATCAAGGTTAGTATGTACTTTTAGTTAGAATCATCAAGAAAGTATTAGTAGGGAGACATTAGTTTTAAAAATAGTTATTTCACAATCTATTAATCATCAAGCAATCTCAATCAAACTGTCATATCCCCATTTTAAAATACAATTTTAATAATTATTCGATAATACAATATTATTAAATAAATAATAAAGTGATGCAGAAGCATCCAGAGGTATAAGGGCAATCCTGTGTCACCCAAAAAAAATGTACTTAGACTTAGTTTCTGTTTCATGTCTTTACATTTTTGGATACCCATTTGGCTCAAATAAAGGTTCCAACTCTCATAGTTCAACTATCAGTGCATTTGAAAATCTTGAAAAAATAGGAGCATGCAATTTGGCCATCATTTTGGTGACCTAGAAGGTGCGACTTGGCCAGATGAATGCAATTGAGATTTAGAGCATTCCAGAAAAAGAATCAGGTCAAAAGACCCCACGGTTTGAAAGTTATTGCAGTTTTTTGAGTTTTGGAGACCTCCTAAGAATGCTTCAAAGTCAGGTTTGGGGCATTAAATGACCTCAAAAAGGGTTGAAAATGGGGGATGAGAAAATCTGGTCCATAGGGCTATAGAGCACTTCGAGAGCTTTTCGAAAATGTAAACGGTTCATCAATCGGAGTTACGGTTCAAAAGTTATGCCTCCCGGAAGTTCGGCTACCGTTTCTGGACTCTTCTAGATTTGCACCGACTTCTAACGCGGCTTCTGGAACCTTCTATTTTTTTGGTGGATACCTACTAGCACTTTCTAGAATGTACTCCTAGTCCTTAATCCTCCAGGGTCTATTTAAGGAGATTTTTGGCATTGTAAAAGGCAGTTCGGATTGGAGCTTGAGGGAAGGTGCTAAAAGGAGAAATATTCTCCAGATTTATGCTATTGTAAGCCCGTAGGGCATGTTTTGAAGTTTGTTTTCTCTGCACTATTTGTACTAGCTTATTTTCTCATTTAATATAATTCCCCCTTTCTATTGTGTCTATTCTGTTGTTGGGTTGTGTCCCCATCAAGTGGTATCAGAGCGGGTTTTTCCTGAGTGTGTAGACAGAGCGCCGACTGTGAGGCAGTTTGCACCAGGACTGTGTGGTTGTGGGTTCAAGTTAGAAGATGCCTCCATGAAGAGAGTGTGGCAGAAGGGCCAGAGCTATTGATCCTGAGGAGGTTAGAGCCCTCCAGAGACAGGTACAAGCATTGCAAGAGGAGCTTCGTAGAGGAGTAAATATTGCCGCAGATGACAATAGTGAGGATGACAATGAAGAGGAAGTAATGGAAGTTGACGGGGAAGTTCTGAATCCTGTAGAGGAAAGGCTTTTTAGGGCCATTACTAGGTTTGGGAAAAGACCTACAATTGAAGTGGGTATATTTTTGGGAAATTTGAAACCAGATGAGTTGATCGATTGGATCAATGAACTGGAAGAATACTTTGAGTATGAGGATATAAGGGACCCAGATAGGGTTAAGTTTGCAAAGGCCAAACTGAAAGGACATGCCAAAATCTGGTGGCAAGAGATTCAACTGGAAAGACTTAGAAGAGGAAAGGAGAATATCACAAGATGGGATCGCATGGTGGACAAATTGAAGAAGCAGTTCATTCTTGTGGACTACGAGCTTGATCTGTTTAAGAAGATGCATGGGTTAAAGCAAGCAGGAAGATCAGCCCAAGAATATACAGAGGAGTTTTATCGACTCCTGATTAGAGCGGGGCATGCAGAAGCAAATAAGGAGAAGGCTGCTCATTATATCAGTGGGTTACGACCTAGCATCCAGGAGGAATTAAGTCTGGTAAGAATGACCAGCGTTGAAGAAGCATACCAGTTTGCCCTACGAGTTGAAGAGAAGCTGAGTAAAAGGTTTGAAGGAAGACAAAGAGGGCGCAGTCAAGGAGGAAGGGGAAGCGGCAGATCATCTAGAGGCCGCAATGAAACTCAAAAGAAAAATGAAGATGAGGGTACTAGCAGGAACCAGAGGAATGAGGGTTTCAACCGCTCCTATGATCAAGACTTTGGAAATCAAAGAGGAAGAGGTAGAGGACATGGACAAGGAAGATGAGGCTTCCGTGGTACCTGTTTCCATTGCAATGAAGAAGGTCATCATGCCTTTGAATGCCCTCAATGACAAGGAAGGATAGATAGGAGAGCTGAGGGCCAAGCTAGGGTTGCTCATGTGGATGAGGATGCACAATCATCACCTTCAGAGGATGCAGAAAGAGGAGAGACCTTGGTAAATGAAAGAGTCCTACTAAGTGGTGAGAATGAACCAGGACGAAGGAGGAGTTTGTTCCGTACCAGATGTAAGTGTGAGGATAAATGTTGCGATGTGATCATTGATGGTGGTAGCACTGATAACTTGGTATCGGAAGAGATGGTCTCTAAGCTGAAGCTCAAGAGGGAGAAACATCCCTAGCCCTATCGGATTTCTTGGGTAAAAGATGATCATAAGGTCCTGGTAAGTGAACAATGTTTAGTAAAATTCAAAATTGGGAGTTACCATGATGAAATTCTCTGTGATGTTATTTCGATGGATGTTTGCCATCTATTGTTGGGTAGACCATGGTAGTTTGATAGACATGCAATACATGATGGGCATGCAAACACATACTCTCTGGCAAAGGATGGAGTTCACCACAAATTGAAGCCCATGAAAAAGGAAGGTGAAAAGGTATGTAGCAGTGCTAGGATTTGTCTTGTTGATGGAAGGAAGTTTTTAGATGGCATGAAACATCAACGTATGGGCTATGCTTTGATTCCTAGGAAAGATAAAGAAGGTAGTAGTGAAATACCATTTGAAGTTTCAGATTTACTAGGGGAATTTGGAGATATTATCTCTGATAATGTTCCAGATGGATTGCCACCAGTAAGGAAAATCAGTCATCAAATAGATCTGATTCTAGGAGCTAGTTTGCCTAACAAGGCTGCTCACAGGATGACTCCTACTGAAACAGAGGAGCTAAATAGACAGGTTCAGGAGCTGTTGCGGAAGGGCTTGATTCGAGAGAGCCTGAGTCCATGTGCAGTACCTGCAGTACTTGCACCAAAGAAGGATGGAGAGTGGAGGATGTGTACAGATTCTCAAGCTATAAATAGGATAACCATCAAGTACCAGTTTCCTTTACCAAGGATGGATGATCTTATGGACTGCTTGAGCGGAGCTCAGTACTTCACAAAGATAGATTTGAAGAGTGGCTATCATCAGATACAGATTCGAGAAGGAGATGAGTGGAAAACAGCCTTCAAGACCAAGGAGGGTCTTTATGAGTGGTTAGTCATGCCCTTTGGATTGACGAATGCCCCAAGCACCTTCATGCGGCTCATGAATGAGGTACTTAAGAAGTTCTTGGGAAAGTTTGTTATTGTCTATTTGGATGATATTTTAATTTTCAGCAAGACTTTGGAAGAACATTTACTGCATATTCGTAGTGTCCTTGAAAGGCTAAGAGAAGAGAAACTGTTAATTAATCTAAAGAAGTGTGTCTTTGCAAAAAGGGAGTTAGTCTATTTGGGATTTGTTATATCACCTGAAGGTCTAAAAATGGATCCAGAGAAGGTAAAAGCCATCTTAAAATGGCTTACTCCAAGGTCTGCTACTAAGGTAAGATCATTTCATGGTCTGGTTAGTTTTTACAGGAAGTTTATTAAGAATTTTAGTGGCATATGTGCACCTCTAACTGATACAATAAGAGGGGATAGAAAAGAGTTCAAATGGACTGCAGCAGCTGCGAGAAGTTTTGAATTGCTGAAGAAGAAGGTGACTGAACAGCCTGTGTTGGCACTTCCAGATTTTAGAAAAGTATTCCAGGTGGATTGTGATGCTAGTGGTAGCACTATTGGGGCTGTATTAAGCCAAGAAGGTAAGCCTATTGCATATTTTAGTAAAAAATTGAATGATGCAAAGAAGAAGTATTCTGTTTATGATCAAGAGTTCTATGCAATAGTTCAGGCCTTAAAGAAATGGAGGCATTATTTATTGCCAAAGGAATTTGTTTTGTATACTGATCATCAGGCATTACAGTACCTAAATAGCCAAGGTAAATTGAATCAGAGGCATATGAAGTGGGTAGAATTCTTGCAGTGTTATACATTTGTGTTGAAGCATAGAAGTGGAAAATCTAACAGGGTTGCAGATGCATTAAGTAGGAGACAGTTCCTGCTTACAACAATGCAGGTTGAAGTAGTTGGGTTCGATGAGCTCAAGAATTTGTACCCCGTGGATCCTGATTTTGCTGAAGCATGGAAAGCTTGTAAAGAACCTGTTGCTGTAGATAGAACCAAGTGGTTAGACTATTTGATTCAGGATGGCATGTTGTTCAAAGGTAGTCAATTGTGCATTCCAAGGAGTTCCATGAGGGAAAATCTGATTAAGGAGAAACACAGTGGAGGGATGGCAGGACATTTTGGTCGGGATAAGACCATTTCCATTCTTAGAGAACATTATTTTTGGCCTCAAATTACACAGGATGTGAAGAAGTTTGTACAGAGTTGCCAGGTTTGTCAAGTTGCCAAGGGGTTTAGTCAAAATACTGGCCTATATCAGCCATTTCCTGTTCCATCAAGGCCATGAGAGGACATAAGTATGGATTTTGTTCTTGGATTGCCAAGGACACAAAGGGGTAATGACTCAGTATTTTTTGTGGTTGATAGGTTCTCCAAAATGGCACATTTCATTCCATGCCACAAAACTCATGATGCTGTCCATATTGCAAGACTTGTTTTTCAAAGAGGTGGTAAGACTACATGGTCTTCCAAGGAGTATAGTGTCTGACCGAGATACTAAATTTGTGGGGTATTTCTGGAGGACATTATGGAAGAAGTTGAGAACAAACTTGAAATTTAGTTCCACACATCACCCACAGACTGATGGCCAAACAGAAGTGGTAAATAGAAGTCTGGGCAATTTGCTGAGATGTTTAGTTGGAGATAAGCCCAAGGGATGGGATTTGATTCTACCACAGGCAGAGTTTGCTTATAATAACTCTGTAAATAGGAGTACTGGAAAATCACCATTTCAAATTGTATATGGAAATAGCCCAAGGACTGCGCCAGAATTGAGGAAGATAGAACAAGGGGAGAGAACAAGTGTTGAAGCTGAAGAATTTGCTGAACACATCAAGCATCTACATGAGGAGGTGCAAGCACACATTATCAAGATGAATCAAGAGTATAAAGCTAGGGCTGATGCAAGGAGAAGACATAAGGAATTTCAAGTAGGGGATCTAGTAATGGTGCACTTATGAAAAGAAAGATTTCCAGTTGGTACTTACAACAAGCTGAAAATGAAGAAATTTGGCCCCTGCAAAATTTTGAAGAAACATAACTCAGGAAATGCATATGAGGTGGAGCTGCCAGATGGTATTCACATTTCTCCCATTTTCAACATTGCAGATTTAACAGAGTATCATGATGATGGTGCAAATGAAGAGCTGGTTTTAGAGCCATGTCCAATTCCTGCTTCTAAGAAGGAGGAGATAGAAGACATTCTAGATCATCGTTTGGGTAGGAGTACCAGAAACAGGCAGTATGAAGAGTATTTGGTCAGATGGAAAGGACGGTCGATCGAGGACTCAACTTGGATTTCAGCAGCTGAGGTTTCCCATTTGGGATTTCCTCTACCATCCATAAAGTGACAGGGTCACTTTTCAATCTACCCTGGGTGTCTGATGCAGGAGCATCCAGAGGTATAAGGGCAATCCTGTGTCACCCAAAAAAAATGTACTTAGACTTAGTTTCTGTTTCATGTCTTTACATTTTTGGATACCCATTTGGCTCAAATAAAGGTTCCAACTCTCATAGTTTAACTATCAGTGCAATTGAAAATCCCAAAAAAATAGGAGCATGCAATTTGGCCATCATTTTGGTGACCTAGAAGGTACGACTTGGCTAGATCAATTTAATTGAGATTTAGAGCATTCCAAAAAAAGAATCAGGTCAAAAGGCCCCACGGTTTGAAAGTTATTGCAGTTTTTCGAGTTTTGGAGACCTCCTAAGAATGCTTCAAAGTCAGCTTTGGGGCATTAAATGACCTCGAAAAGGTTCAAAAAATGGGGGACGAGCAAAGCTGGTCCATAGGTCTATAAAGCACTTCAAGAGCTTTCCGAAAATGTAAACGGTTCGTCAATCGGAGCTACGGTTCAAAAGTTATGCCTCCCGAAAGTTCGGCTACCATTTTTGGACTCTTCTAGATTTGCACCGACTTCTAACGCGGCTTCTGGAACCTTCTATTTTGTCGGTGGATGCCTACTAGCACTTTCTAGAATGTACTCCTAGTCCTTAATCCTCCGGAGTCTATTTAAGGAGATTTTTGGCATTGTAAAAGGCAGTTCGGATTGGAGCTTGAGGGAAGGTGCTAAAAGGAGAAATATTCTCCAGATTTATGCTATTGTAAGCCCGTAGGGCATGTTTTGAAGTTTGTTTTCTCTGCACTGTTTGTACTAGCTTATTTTCTCATTTAATATAATTCCCCCTTTCTATTGTGTCTATTCTGTTGTTGGGTTGTGTCCCCATCATAAAGTTATATTAAGAATAATACTAAAACATAAAACAAGAAAATAATAATTATTTAATATATATTATTATTAAAATAATTTGTATGATATTTTAAATAATTAAAAAATAATAAAATTTGAATGAGTAAAGAAATAAATAAAATTAAATACAAGAGATAATATTGTAGAAAGTATGTTAACTTTCTAAATAGAATTTAATAATAAATAAAATAAACACAAATAAGTAAGTAAATAAATAATATAACATATAATAATATAAATAAACTAAATCTAATAAAAAATCAAGAGATGTTTAACAAATAGACATGACTACTTAATATTTAGATATAAAAGGTGATGCAGGAGCATCCAGAGGTATAAGGGCAATCCTGTGTCACCCAAAAAAATGTACTTAGACTTAGTTTCTGTTTCATGTTTTTTCATTTTTGGATACCCATTTGGGTCAAATAAAGGTTCCAACTCTCACAGTTCCACTATCAATGTTCTAGGATAGAGTATTTGAACACCTTGGGATACGTGTAAATGCTAAAAAAATAGGAGTATGTAATTGATCCATCATTTTGGTGAACTAGGAGGTGTAAATTGGCCAGATGAATGTAATTATAATTTAGAGCATTCCAGAAAAAAATCAGGTCAAAGGGCCCCATGGTTTGAAAGTTATCGTAGTTTTTCGAGTTTTGGAGACCTCCTAAGAATGCTTCAAAGTCAGGTTAGGGGCATTAAATGACCTCAAAAAGGGTCAAAAAATGGGGTATGAGCAAGGCTGGTCCATAGGGCTATAGAGCACTTCGAGAGCTTTAGAGAAATGTAAACGATTCGACAATCAGAGCTACGGTTCAAAAGTTATGCCTCCCGTAAGTTCGGTTATTGTTTCTAGATTTTTCTAGATTTGCGTCGACTTCTAATGCAGATTATGGAGACTTCTATTTGGTCGGTGGATGCCTACTAGAACTTTGTAGAATGTATTCCTAGTCCTTAACCCTCCGGGGTCTATTTGAGGACATTTCTGGCATTGTAAAAGGTAGTTCGGAGTGGAGTTTGAGAGGATGTACTGAAAGGAGAAATTATCTCCATATTTATGTTATTGTAAGCCCATAGGGCATGTTATGAAGTCTATTTTCTCTGTACTGAATGTACTAGCTTATTTTCACAGTTAATACAATTTCAATTTTCCTGTTGTGTCCATTCTGTGTTTGGGTTGTGTCCCCATCAAGTGGTATCAGAGAAGGTTTTCCTGAGTGTGTAGACAGAGTGCTGACTATGAGGCAATTTGCACCAGGACTATGTGGTTATGGGTTTGAGTTAAGAAAATGGCTCCACGAAGAGAGCGTGGTGGAAGGGCCTGAGCTGTTAATCCCGAGGAGGTTAGAGCCCTCTAAAGGCAAGTACAAGCATTATAGGAGGAGCTCCATAGAGAAACAACTGTTGCCGCAAGTGATGACAGTGAGGATGACAATGAAGAAGAAGAAATTGGACCAGAAGGGGAATTTGATAGGGAAGTTATGAATCAGGTAGAGGAAAGGATTTTTATGGCCATTACTAAATTTGGGAAAAGACCTACAATTGATGTGGGTGTATTTTCGAGAAATTTGAAACCAGATGAGTTGATCGACTAGATCAATGAACTGGAAGAATACTTTGAGTATGAGGATATCAGAGACCCAGATAGGGTTAAGTTTGCAAAGGCCATGCCAAAATATGGTGGCAAGAGGTTCAATTGGAAAGAAACTAAAGAGGAAAGGAGAAGATCACAGGGTGGGATCACTTGGTGGACAAATTGAAGAAGCAGTTCATTCATGTGGAATACAAGCTTGATTTGTTTAAGAAGATGCATGGGTTAAAGCAAGCAGGAAGATCAGTCCAAGAATATACAGCAGAGTTTTATCGGCTTTTGATTAGAGCAGGGCATGCAGAAGAAAATAAGGAGAAGGTTGCTCGTTATATCAGTGGGTTGTGACCTAGCATCTAGGAGGAATGAATTTTGGTAAGAATGACCAGCATTGAAGAGGCATACAAGTTTTCCCTACGAGTTGAAGAAAAGTTGAATAAGAGGTTTGAAGGGAGACAAAGAGGGCATGGTCAAGGAGGAAGGGGAAGCGGTAGGTCATCTGAAGGTTGAAATGAAACCCATAAGAAAAATAAAGATGTGGGTACTAGCAAGAACCAGAGGAATGAGGGTTTTAAATGCTCTCATGATCAAGACTTTGCAAATCAGAGAGCAAGAGGTAGAGGATGCGGAAAAGGAAGAGGAGGCTTTTGTGGTACTTGTTTCCATTGCAATGAAGAAGGTCATCATGCCTTTGAATACCCTCAACGATAAGGAAGGACAGATAGGAGAGCTGAGGGAAAAGCAAGGGTTGCTCATGTGGATGAGGATGCACAATCATCACATTCAAAGGATGCAAAAAGAGGAGAGACCTTGGTGAATGAAAGGGTCCTACTAAGTGGTGAGATTGAACCATGACAAAGGAGGAGTTTGGTCCGTACTAGATGCAAGTGTGAGGATAAATGTTGTGACGTGATCATTGATGGTGGTAGCACTGATAACTTGGTATTAGAAGAGATGGTCTCTAAGCTGAAGCTCAAGAGGGAGAGACATCCTCAGCCCTATCAGATTGCTTGGGTAAAAGATAATCATAAGGTCTTGGTAAGTGAACAATGTCTCATGCAATTCAAAATTGAGAGTTACCATTATGAAGTTCTCTGTGATGTTATTCCAATGGATGTTTTCCATCTATTGTTGGGTAGACCATGGTAGTTTGATAGACATGCAGTACATGATGGTTATGCAAACACATACTCGCTAACAAAGGATGGAGTTCACCACAAACTGAAGCCCATGAAAAGGGAAGCTCAAAAGGTATGTAGCATTGCTAGGATTTGTCTTGTTGATGGAAGAAAGTTTTTAGATGGAATGAAACATCAGCATATGTGCTATGCTTTGATTCCTAGGAAAGAAAAAGAACGTAGTAGTGAAATACCACTAGAAATTTCAGATTTACTAGGTGAATTTGGAGATATTATCTCTGATAATGTTCCAGAAGGATTGCCACCAGTTCAACAAATTAGTCATCAGATTGATCTAATTCTAGGAGCAAGTTTGCCTAACAAGGCTACTTACAGGATGACTCCTACTGAAATAGAGGAGCTAAACAAATAGGTTCAGGAGCTGTTGAGGAAGGGCTTGATTTGGGAGAGCCTAAGTCCATGTGTAGTACCTGTAGTACTTGCACCAAAGAAGGATGGAGAGTGGAGGATGTGTACAGATTCTCAAGCTATAAATAGGATAACCATCAAATACCAATTTCCTTTGCCAAGGATGGATGATCTTATGGACTGGTTGAGTGGAGCTCAGTACTTCACAAAGATAGATCTCAAGAGTGGCTATCATCAGATACAGATATGAGAAGGAGATGAGTGGAAACTAGCCTTCAAGACCAAGGAGGGTCTTTATGAGTGGTTAGTCATGCCCTTTGGATTGACAAACGCCCCAAGCACCTTCATGCGGCTTATGAATGAGGTACTTAAGAAGTTCTTGGGAAAATTTATTATTGTCTATTTGGATGATATTTTAATTTTCGGCAAGACTTTGGAAGAACATTTATTGCATATTCGTAGTTTCCTTGAAAGGTTAAGGGAAGAGAAACTATTAATTAATTTGAAGAAGTGTATCTTTGCAAAAAGGGAGTTAGTCTATTTGGGGTTTGTTATATCACCTGAAGGTCTCAAAATGGATCTAGAGAAGGTAAAATCCATCTTGGAATGGCCTACTCCAAGGTCTACTACTGAGGTAAGATCATTTCATGGTTTGGTTACTTTTTATAGGAAGTTTATTAAGAATTTTTGTGGCATATGTGCACCCCTAATTGACACAATAAGAGGGGATAGAAAAGAGTTCAAATGGACTACAATAGCTACGAGAAGTTTTGAATTGTTGAAGAAGAAGGTGACAGAACAACTTATGTTGGTACTTCTAGATTTTAGAAAGGTGTTCCAGGTGGATTGTGATGCTAGTGGCAGTGCCATTGGGGCTGTATTAAGCCAAGAACGTAAACCTATTGCATATTTTAGTGAAAAATTGAATGATGCAAAGAAGAAGTATTCTGTTTACGATCAAGAGTTCTAAGCATTAGTTCAGGCTTTAAAGAAATGGAAGAATTGTTTGTTGCAAAAGGAATTTATTTTGTATACTGATCATTAGGCATTACAGTAACCAAATAGCCAAAGGTAAATTGAATCAGAGGCATATTGAGTGGGTAGAGTTCTTGCAGAGTTATACATTTGTGTTGAAGCATAGAAGTGAAAAATCTAACAGGGTTGCAGATGCACTAAGTAGGAGACAGTTGTTGCTTACAATAATGCAGGTTGAAGCAGTTGGGTTTGATGAACTCAATAATTTGTACCCTGAGGATCCTGATTTTACTGAAGCATGGAAAGCTTGTAAAGAGCCTATTGATGTAGATAGAACCAAGTGGTTAGACTATTTGATTCAGGATGACATGTTGTTTAAGGGTAGTCAATTGTGCATTCCAAGGAGTTCCATGAGGAAAAATCTAATTAAGGAGAAACATAGTGGAGGGATGGCAGGACATTTTGGTTGAGATAAGACCATTGCCATTCTTAGAGAAAATAATTTTTGGCCTCAAATTTCACAGGATGTGAAGAAATTTGTACAGAGTTGCCAGATTTGTCAAGTTGCTAACGCATTTAGTCACAATCCTGGGCTATATCAGCCATTGCCTATTCCATCAAGGCCATGGGAGGACATAAGTATGGATTTTTTTCTTGGATTACCAAGGACACAAAGGGGTAATGACTCAGTATTTGTGGTGGTTGATAGGTTCTCCAAAATGGCACATTTCATTCCATGCCACAAGACTCATGATGTTGTCCATATTGCAGACTTGTTTTTCATAGTGGTGGTAAGACTACATGGTCTTCCAAGGAGTATAGTTTCTGATAGAGATACTAAAATTTTGGGGTATTTCTGGAGGACATTGTGGAAGAAGTTGAGAATAGACTTGAAATTCAGTTTCACACATCACCCATAGATTGACGGCCAAACAGAAGTGGTAAACAGAAGTCTAGGCAATTTGCTGAGATGTTTAGTTGGGGATAAGCCCAAGGGATGGATTTGATTCTACCACAAGAAAAATTTTCTTACAATAACTCTATAAATAGGAGTACTAGAAAATCACCATTCCAAATTGTATATGAAAGTAGCCCAAGGACTGTACTAGAATTGAGGAAGATAGAGCAAGGGGAGAGGACAAGTGTTGAAGCTGAAGAATTTGCTGAACATATCAAGCATCTACATGAGGAGGTTCAAGCACACATTACCAAGATGAATCAAGAGTATAAAGTTAGGGCTGATCAAAGGAGAAGACATAAGGAATTCCAAGTAGGGGATCTAGTCATGGTGCACTTACGAAAAGAAAGATTTCCAGCCAGTACTTACAACAAGCTAAAAATTAAGAAATTTGGCCCCTGCAAAATTTTGAAGAAACATGACTCAGGAAATGCACATGAGGTGGAGCTTCCAGATGGTGTTCACATTCTCCTATTTTCAACATTGCAGACTTAATAGAGTATCATGATGATGGTGCAGATGAGGAGCTGGTGTTAGAAAAATGTCCAATTCCTGCTTCTAAAAAGGAGGAGATAGAAGACATTCTAGATCATCGTGTGGGTAGAAGTACCAGAAATAGGCAGTATGAAGAGTACTTGGTCAAGTGGAAAGGATGATCGATCGAGGACTCAACTTGGATTTCAGTAGCTAAGGTTTCCCATTTGGAATTTCCTCTACCATTCATAAAGTGACAGGGTCACTTTTCAATCTACCCTGGGTGTCTGATGCAGGAGCATCCAGAGGTATAAGGGCAATCCTGTGTCACCCAAAAAAATGTACTTAGACTTAGTTTCTATTTCATGTGTTTTCATTTCTGGATACCCATTTGGGTCAAATAAAGGTTCCAACTCTCACAATTCCACTATCAGTGTTCTAGGATAGAGTATTTGAACACCTTGGGATACGTGTAAATGTCAAAAAAATAGGAGTATGTAATTGATCCATAATTTTGGTGAACTAGGAGGTGTAAATTGGCCAGGTGAATGTAATTGTAATTTAGAGCATTCCAGAAAAAGAATCAGGTCAAAAGGCCCCACCGTTTGAAAGTTATCACAATTTTTTGGGTTTTGGAGACCTCCTAAGAATGCTTCAAAGTCAGGATAGGGGAATTAAATGACCTCAAAAAAGGTCAAAAAACTAGGGAGGTGTGAAACTGGTCTATAGGGCTATAGAGTGCTTTGAGAGCTTTCCAAAAATGTAAACGGTTCGTCAATCGGAGCTACGATTCAAAAGTTATGCCTCCCGAAAGTTTGATTACCGTTTCTAGATCTTTCTAGATTTGCGTCAACTTCTAATGCAGCTTATGGAGCCTTCTATTTGGTTGGTGGATGCCTACTAGCACTTTGTAGAATTTATTCCTAGTCCTTAACCCTCTGAGGTCTATTTAAGGACATTTCTGGCATTGTAAAAGGTAGTTCGGAGTGGAGTTTTAGAGGAGGTACTGAAAGGAGAAATTATCTCCAGATTTATGTTATTGCAAGCCCATAGGGCATGTTATGAAGTCTATTTTCTCTATACTAAATGTACTATCTTATTTTCACAGCTAATACAATTTCCCTTTTCCTATTTTGTCCATTCTATGTTTGGGTTGTGTCCCCATCAAGTGGTATCAGAGCAGGTTTTCCTGAGTGTGTAGACAGAGTGCCGACTGTGAGGCAGTTTGCACTAGGACTGTGTGGTTGTGGGTTTGTGTTAAGAAAAAGCCTCCATGAAGAGAGCATGGTGGAAGGGCCGAAGCTATTAATCCTTAAGAAGTTAGAGCCCTCCAAAGGCAAGTACAAGCATTGCAAGAGGAGCTCCGTAGAGGAACAAATGTTGCCGCAGGTGATGATAGTGAGGATGACAATGAAGAAGAAGAAATTGGACCAGAAGGGGAATTTGATAGGGAAGTTCTAAATCAGGTAGAGGAAAGGCTTTTTAGGGCCATTACTAAATTTGGGAAAAGACCTATAATTGATGTGGGTGTATTTTTGAAAAATTTAAAACCAGATGAGTTGATCGACTGGATCAATGAACTAGAAGAATACTTTGAGTATGAGGATATCAAGGACCTAGATAGGGTTAAGTTTTCAAAGGCCAAACTGAAAGGCCATGCCAAAATCTAGTGGCAAGAGGTTCAATTGGAAAGAAACCGAAGAGGAAAGGAGAAGATCACAAGGTGGGATCACTTGGTGGACAAATTGAAGAAGCAGTTCATTCTTGTAGACTACGAGCTTAATTTGTTTAAGAAGATGCATGGGTTAAAGCAAGTAGGAAGATTAGTCCAATAATATACAAAGGAGTTTTATCAGATTTTGATTAGAGCAGGGCATGCAGAAGAAAATAAGGAGAAGGTTGCTCATTATATCAATGGGTTGAAACCTAGCATCCAGGAGGAATTAAGTCTGGTAAGAATGGCCAGTGTTGAAGAGGCATACCAGTTTGCCCTATGAGTTGAAAAAAAGTTGAATAAGAGGTTTGAAGGGAGACAAAGAGGGTGTGGTCAAGGAGGAAGGGGAAGCAGTAGGTCATCTGGAGGTCGAAATGAAACCCAAAAGAAAAATAAAGATGTGGGTACTAGCAGGAACCAGAGGAATGAGGGTTTCAACCACTCCCATGATCAAGACTTTAGAAATCAAAGAGGAAGAGGTAGAGGACATGGACAAGGAAGAGGAGGCTTTTGTGGTACCTATTTCTATTGCAATGAAGAAGGTCATCATGCCTTTGAATTCCCTCAATGACAAAGAAGGATAGATAGGAGAGCTGAGTGCCAAGCTAGGGTTTCTCATGTGTATGAGGATGCACAATCATCACATTCAGAGGATGCAAAAAGAGGAGAGACCTTGGTGAATGAAAGGGTCCTACTAAGTGGTGAGATTGAACCAGGACAAAGGATGAGTTTGTTTCATACCAAATACAAGTTTGAGGATAAATGTTGTGACGTGATCATTGATTGTGGTAGCACTGATAACTTGGTATCAGAATAGATGGTCTCTAAGCTGAAGCTCAAGAGGGAGAGACATCCTCAAGCCTATTGGATTGCTTGGGTAAAAGATGATCATAAGGTCCTGGTAAGCGAACAATGTCTCGTGAAATTCAAAATTGAGAGTTACCATGATGAAGTTCTTTGTGATGTTATTCCAATGGATGTTTGCCATCTATTGTTGGGTAGACCATGGCAGTTTGATAGACATGCAGTACATGATGGTCATGCAAACACATACTCGCTAACAAAGGATGGAGTTCACCACAAACTAAAGCCCATGAAAAGGGAAGGTGAAAAGGTATGTAGCAGTGCTAGGATTTGTCTTGTTGATGGAAGAAAGTTTTTAGATGGAATGAAACATCAGCGTATGTGCTATGCTTTGATTCCTAGGAAAGAAAAAGAAGGTAGGAGTGAAATACCACTTGAAATTTCAGATTTACTAGGTAAATTTGGAGATATTATCTCTGATAATGTTCCAAAAGGATTGCCACCAGTAAGGCAAATCAGTCATCAGATCGATCTAATTCCAGGAGCAAGTTTTCCTAACAAGGCTGCTCACAAGATGACTCCTACTGAAATAGAGGAGCTAAACAGATAGCTTTAGGAGCTTTTGAGGAAGGGCTTGAGTGGAGCTCAGTACTTCACAAAGATAGATCTCAAGAGTGGCTATCATCAGATACAGATATGAGAAGGAGATGAGTGGAAAATAGCCTTTAAGACCAAGGAGGGTCTTTATGAGTGGTTAGTCATGCCCTTTGTATTGACAAACACCCCAAGCACCTTCATGCGGCTTATGAATGAGGTACTTAAGTTCTTGGGAAAATTTATTATTGTCTATTTGGATGATATTTTAATTTTCAGCAAGACTTTGGAAGAGCATTTATTGCATATTCATAGTGTCATTGAAATTTTAAGGGAAGAGAAACTGTTAATTAATTTGAAGAAGTGTATCTTTCCAAAAAGGGAGTTAGTCTATTTGGGGTTTGTTATATCACTTGAAGGTCTCAAAATGGATCCAAAGAAGGTAAAAGCCATCTTGGAATGGCCTACTCCAAGGTCTTCTACTGAGGTAAGATCATTTCATGGTCTGGTTAGTTTTTATAGGAAGTTTATTAAGAATTTTAGTGGCATATGTGCACCCCTAACTGACACAATAAGAGGGGATAGAAAAGAGTTCAAATGGACTGTAGCAACTATGAGAAGTTTTGAATTGCTGAAGAAGGTGGTGACAGAACAACCTGTGTTGGCACTTCCAAATTTTATAAAGGTGTTCCAGGTGGATTGTGATTCTAGTGGAAATGCTATTGGGGTTGTATTAAGCCAAGAAGGTAAGCCTATTGCATATTTTAGTGAAAAATATAATGATGCAAAGAAGAAGTATTTTGTTTATGATCAAGAGTTCTATGCAATAGTTCAAGCCTTAAAGAAATGGAGGCATTATTTGTTGCTAAAGGAATTTGTTTTGTATACTAATTATCAGGCATTACAGTACCTAAATAGCCAAGGTATATTGAATCAGAGGCATATGGAGTGGGTAGAGTTCTTGCAGAGTTATACATTTGTGTTGAAGCATAGAAGTGGAAAATCTATCAGGGTTGCAGATGCGCTAAGTAGGAGACATTTGTTGCTTACAGTAATGCAGTTTGAAGTAGTTAGGTTTGATGAACTCAAGAATTTTTACCCTCAGGATCCTGATTTTGCTGAAGCATGGAAAGCTTTTAAAGAGCTTGTTGCTGTAGATAGAACCAAGTGGTTTGACTATTTGATTTAGGATGGCATGTTGTTCAAGGGTAGTCAATTGTGCATTCCAAGGAGTTCCATGAGGGAAAATATGATTAAGGAGAAACACAGCGGAGGGATGGCAAGACATTTTTGTCGAGATAAGACCATTGGCATTCATAGAGAACATTATTTTTGGCCTTAGATTTCACAGGATGTGAAGAAGTTTGTACAGAGTTGCTAGGTTTGTCAAGTTGCCAAGGGATTTAGTCACAATACTAGGCTATATCAGCCATTGACTGTTCCATCAAGGCCATGGGAGGACATAAGTATGGATTTTTTTCTTGGATTGCCAAGGACACAAAGGGGTAATGACTCAGTATTTTTTGTGGTTGATAGGTTCTCCAAAATGGCACATTTCATTCTATGCCAGAAGACTCATGATGCTATCCATATTGCAGACTTGTTTTTCAGAGAGGTGGTAAGACTACATGGTCTTCCAAGGAGTATAGTTTCTGACAGAGATACTAAATTTGTGGGGTATTTCTAGAGGACATTGTGGAAGAAGTTGAGAACAGACTTGAAATTCAGTTCCACACATCACCCACAAACTGACGGCCAAACAGAAGTGGTAAATAGAAGTCTGGACAATTTGCTAAGATGTTTAGTTGGGGATAAGCCCAAGGGATGGGATTTGATTCTACCACAAGTAGAGTTTTCTTACAATAACTCTATAAATAGGAGTACTAGAAAATCACCATTCCAAATTGTGTATGGAAGTAGCCCAAGGACTGTACCAGAATTGAGGAAGATAGAGCAAGGGGAGAGGACAAGTGCTGAAGCTGAAGAATTTACTGAACATATCAAGCATCTACATGAGGTGGTTCAAGCACACATTACCAAGATGAATCAAGAGTATAAAGCTAGGGCTGATCAAAGGAGAAGACATAAGGAATTCCAAGTAGGGGATCTAGTCATGGTGCACTTACGAAAAGAAAGATTTCCAGCCGGTACTTACAAGAAGCTGAAAATGAATAAATTTGGCCCCTGCAAAATTTTGAAGAAACATGACTCAAGAAATGCATATGAGGTGGAGCTGCCAGATGGTGTTCACATTTCTCCTATTTTCAACATTGCAGACTTAATAGAGTATCATGATGATGGTGCAGATGAGGAGATGGTGTTAGAGCAATGTCCAATTCCTGCTTCTAAGAAGGAGGAGATAGAAGACATTCTAGATCATTGTGTGGGTAGAAGTACCAGAAATAGGTAGTATGAAGAGTACTTGGTCAAGTGGAAAGGATGACCGATCAAGGACTCAACTTAGATTTTAGCAGCTGAGGTTTCCCATTTGGGATTTCCTCTACCATTCATAAAGTGATAGGTTCTTTCAATCTACCCTGGGTGTCTGATGCAGGAGCATCCAAACGTATAAGGGCAGTCTTATGTCACCCAAAAAAATGTACTTAGACTTAGTTTCTATTTCATGTGTTTTCATTTCTGGATACCCATTTGGGTCAAATAAAGGTTCCAACTCTCACAGTTCCACTATCAGTGTTCTAGGATAGAGTATTTGAACACCTTAGGATACATGTAAATGCTAAAAAAATAGGAGTATGTAATTGATCCATCATTTTTGTGAACTAGGAGGTGTAAATTGGCCAGATGAATGTAATTGTAATTTAGAGCATTCCAGAAAAAGAATCAGGTGAAAAGGCCCCACCGTTTGAAAGTTATCGCAGTTTTTTGGGTTTTAGAGACCTCCTAAGAATGCTTCAAAGTCAAGTTAGGGGCATTAAAAGACCTTGAAAAGGGTCAAAAAATAGGGGATGAGCGAAGCTGGTCCATAGGGCTATAGAGCGCTTTGAGAGCTTTCCAGAAATGTAAACGGTTCATCAATCAGAGCTACGATTCAAAAGTTATGCCTCCCGGAAGTTCGGTTACCATTTCTAGATTTTTCTAGATTTGCATTGACTTCTAATGCAGCTTCTGGAGCCTTCTATTTGGTCGGTGGATGCCTACTAGCACTTTGTAAAATGTATTCCTAGTCCTTAACCCTCTAGGGTCTATATAAGGACATTTCTAGTATTGTAAAAGGTAGTTCAGAGTGGAGTTTGACAGGAGGTACTGAAAGGAGAAATTATCTCCAGATTTATGTTATTGTAAGCCCATAAGACATGTTATGAAGTCTATTTTCTCTATACTAAATGTACTAGATTATTTTCACAGTTAATATAATTTCCCTTTTCCTGTTGTGTCCATTCTGTGTTTGGGTTGTGTCCCCATCAAAAGGGAAGATAATTTATTTTAGAGGGTAGAAAAAAAAAAGAGAAGAAGAGAGGAGTTCAAAGAGGAAAAATGGAAGAGGAAAGTAATATGAAGAAAATAAGGAAGTGACTTTTTAAAGATGTATCAATGGTATTGAAAGGATACAAACCTTTGAAAGGGTCATAATTATGAATAGTTGTGACTCTTCAAAAATATTTTGATTATAAAATATTTGGACTTTTCTAAAGGAATTCAGTTATGAAGTGTTGTGACTTTTCGAAAGGATTATAATTATGAAGTGTTATGACTTTCCAAAGGATTTGTATTATGAAAGGTTGTGACTCTTGGAAAAAGAGAAACAAAATAGTATATCTTGTCCTTTTATTATAATTATAAAATGAAGAATTTTGGAAAGTAAATATAGAGTTGAGATAATCTAGAAGGAATAATTCATTGAAGGCCCAACTAAGGATAGAGCATCATGGACCAAGAAAAGAAAACACAGACATCAAAAAAGGTGGAGAAAGGAGCAAGTCAATGCCTTCAATACTAACCTCTAATTCGCCAAAGGATAGGACATCATAGAGGAAGTTGATCCTCACATCTCCATGCCAACTGAGAACCATATCATCCAACACCCACAGAAAAATGGTAATAAGGTAAATATTTATTATTTTAAATGTTGCTTAATATTAATTATGATAATAATGAGGTAATATAATCATATAGTAATACCAAGGTAATAAGAATGAACATTTTCTTTCATTTGACATAATTAAATAAAAGAAATAAACATCTAATTGATGTAATTAATTAAGAAGAGGTAATGATTTAAGAAAGAGCTCAAGATTATGATAATTAGCAAGAACTAGGTGGATAAGAGGGTAGGGCTAAGTTTTAAGGCAAGAGGGGAATATACCAACTCTTAGGCTTAGTTTTATCGAGCTATGGGACCCCACCACAATGTTTGAGGACTGAGGTATGGTATAGCATCTAGTCATGGTAAGGCTTGGAAAGCACTCATTTGAAAGGCAAGGACCAAGGCTTGTCAAGCCTTTAATGCGGTCTCCTTGTCTAATCCTTGAGTGACCTAGCCTATGCATGCAATGTAGTAGATAGGATATATATATATATATATATATATATGAAGAATTATTTTGATTAAATAAGGCAATGATAATCTTTTAAATTGATTTCTTCGACACAAAAGGACAATATTATAAGCCTTTGCAAGTAGGGACATTACAGTGGTATCAGAGCATAATCTTACCACCCTATAGGGTTAAAAGATCTAGAAAAATAATTTAGATGAAAGACTAATGTAGAATGTTAATGACTATTAGAAAGGATTCAAACATATCCATGATAGCAACCTAATAATTTGGACTAAAATATATATATATATTTCAACTTAGCAAAAGAAATTATTTAATTGTTTGAGGACACGCAATTTGAGGAAGGGCGAACTATCATATCCCCATTTTAAGATAGAATTTTAATAATTATTAGATAATAAAATGTTATTAAATTAATAATAAAGTTATATTAAGAATAATACTAAAATATAAAACAAGAAAATAATAATTATTCAATCTATATTGTTATTAAAATAATTAGTATGATATTTTAAATATTAAAAAATAAAAAAATTTCAATGAGTACAGATATAAATAAAACTAAATACAAGAGATGATATTGTAGAAAGTATGTTAACTTTCTAAATAGAATTTAATAATATATAAAATAAACACAAATAAGTAAGTAAATAAATAATATAACATATAATAATATAAATTAACTAAATCTAATAAAAAGTCAAGAGATGTTTAACAAATAGACACCACTCTTTATTATTTAGATATAAAAGGGATGATAGTTTATTTTATAGGGTAGAAGAAAGAAAGAGAAGAAGAGAGGAGTTCAAAGAGGAAAAATGGAAGAGAAAAGTAATATGAAAAAAATAAGGAAGTGACTTTCTAAAGAGGTATCAATGGCATTGAAAGGATGTGAACCTTTGAAAGGATCATAATTATGAATAGTTGTGACTCTTCAAAAATATTTTGATTATAAAGTATTTGGACTTTTCCAAAGGAATTTAGTTATGAAGTGTCATGACATTTTGAAAGGATTATAATTATGAAGTGTTTTGACTTTCCAAAGGATTTGTATTATGGAAGGTTGCGACTCTTGGAAAAAGAGAAACAAAATAGTATATTTTGTCCTTTCCTTATAATTAGAAAATGAAAAATTTTGGAAAGTAAATATAGAGTTGAGATAATCTAGAAGGAATAATTCATTGAAGGCCCAACTAAGGATAGAGCCACATGGTCCAAAAAAAGAAAACACAAGCATCAAAAAAGGTGGAGAAAGGAGCAAGTCAATGCCATTAGTAGTAACCTCTAATTCACCAAAAGACAAGACAGTGTGGAGGGAGTTGATCCACACATCTCCACATCAACCAAGAACCACATCATCCAACACCCACAAAAAATTGGTAATAAGGTAAATATTTATTATTTTAAATGTTATTTCATATTAATTATGATAATAATGAGGTAACATAATTATATAGTAATACCAAGGTAATAAGAATGAACATTTTCTTTCATTTGACATAATTAAATAAAAGAAATAAATATCTAATTGATGTAATTAATTAAGAAGAGGTAATGATTTAAGAAATATCTCAAGATTATGATAATCAGCAAGAACTAGGTGAATAAGAGGGTAGGGTTGAGTCCTAAGGCAAGAGGGGAATATGTTGACTCTTGGGCTTAGGTTTATCGAGCTATGGGACCCCACCACAATGTTCAAGGACTGAGGTATGGTATATTAGCTAGGCATGGTGAGGAATGGAAAGCACTCATGTGAAAGGCAAGGACCAAGGTCTTGTCAAGCATTTAATGCAATCTCCTTGTCCAATCCCCGAGTGACCTAACCTATACATACAATGTAGTAGATAGGATATATATATGTATGTATGTATGAAGAATTATTTTGATTAAATAATGCAATAATAATCTTTTAAATTGATTCCTTGAATAAAAAAGGATAATATTATAAGCCCTTGCAAGTAGGGACATCATAAACCAATCTCAATCAAACCCATATCCTTTTAATTTTTCTTTTACTTATAATGCATGTGTAAGCTCATTAAATATTTATTCAAATATGAAGAGCCTTAAAAGAGAATATTTATGATAAAGGGAATGAATATCTAACCAAGGAGGAAGATGAATATATAAAGAACCTATATCTTTAATATCTAACTATATAAAACATTAAATATATAGATTAATAAATAATATAGTATTTGAGAATGTTTGTGTGTGTTTGTCTATCTACCTATGGAGAAAGAGATGAGGGGAGAAACAAACCACACTTTAGAAAAGTAAGAGTTGTATATTTAGCTCATTAATCTAAAAAATATCAAATCCCATCAGCCCAAGACTAGTAAGCCTTAAGATTAAAAAAAAGAAATAATGTAAAGGATCCAAGAGAACCAATCACTACAATCATTGAAAAGTTTATTTATTCAAAGAAGGATGAAATTACAAATATAATAAATCCAAATAGAGATAACTAAGAACATTAAACTACCTCAAATACAAATAAATGCACTATCCCAAATAATATCCCATTTTGAAATTCTAATTTGACAAGTCTAATGACCATATCGAATAAACTATTAATTGTTTATTAAAATCCATGATAGTTATATGTACCAAAAGTGGTACAACATACACTTCAACATAGTCACTATATCCCAAATTCATTTGAGAATGAACATGAGATTGTTCATCTCAAAAGATCCCAAAAAATTGACATGTCACCTTCTATCTAGTTGGAGTTTGAGTATGTACTCTAAGAATCAAGAGCTTCAATGACCACAAGACCTAGCTAGGATGAAGGATTTGAAAGCATAAAGATGAATGTAATGTAGAACTAGATATTTTTGTGTTTTCTATGCAAATAGATGAACTAAGTTATATGAGAATATAGATTTAAACTAAGAACAAATAACCAAAGAGGTATAACTAAGATGCATGAAAATTGAATCTATTTTTTTATTTTTCAATGCAAAATGAAATATAGATATCAAACCAAAGAAAAATAGTAATCTAAGATGAATACAAATATGAAGCTTTAAATGAGAACATTATGAAACAAAGCTTGGATGAAAAAAGTAAGCCCTCAATTTGACATAGTTATAATACTAAAAAGTGAGATCCTTTATGTAGTGCCTCTCATGTTTGCAGTTTGTACCTTATCTATTTTTTATTTGAAAGATACATGATACTCTTATTTTATGTACTTTGAGATGACCTAAGCATTGAATTGTAATGCCCAGCCAAGGGATCCAAAAGAATTAACCTAAAGTTTTACTAAGTTTGCCAAGAATTTTATTTTATTTTATCATGAAAGATAAGCCATTCATATCAAACACATAGTAGCGGAAGTAATAACATACAATCAATTGTAAGCATACATAATAGGTTACATTCCTTAAGGGATCTTGATACATTGAGTCACATTTAATTTAATTAATACTAAGTCTATCAACCACCACATGCACATTAAGGAATAATTTAAAAGTCCAATGTCCATAATATACATTTTTTTGAATGCCTCTCAGAAATTAAATTCAGAATGCTCAATCATCCACTGTACATATCATAGGGTATGAAAAGCTTAAAAGATATACATATGAAAAGATACATTATCCACATCAAACCCATGATATAAGTGCAATAAAGTAAATGAAATAAATAACATACATGATACATCCATCCATCAATTAAGATATAACAACCATCATAAAAGATAATCATCCATCATAAAACATAATTAACTAAGTGCATGGTTCCTCCCAACCATCAATAGCATAATTTGACCATCATGCACCCTAGCCATCCCTCCACATGTAACATCCCAAGTCATTGAAAATATCATCGACATTATCATAGTAGGGATGTCACTCCTAAAACATACTACAACATATGCAGAAGGAAATCTAACATGCTAGAACATATGCATAAAGAAATCTAACATGAAAAAATTAAGCATAAGATGATCATAGAAATTAGATAACATCATCTATCATATGCTAATCATTAATATAAAGAAACATACTAGTAAATAACATTCATCATAAGATCCAAGAAATGAATGAAGATAAATACCAACAAAGAATGCTCCAACCACGGTGTCTATAGACGGATCTCAAATGGTAAGAGTGAAAAAGCACTACCACTCAACCATGTGGAACCTAAATGGCCCACTCCCACCATGCTGAGGAGATAGTCTCAAGTCCCAAATAGGATATCAAAACACATAACACAAGATAAAAAATCACATAACACAAGTACTCTCTAAGTCCGGGAATCCTAAAAGTATGCTGACTCAAAGGTTCCAACACATAGATCGACATCTAGACCCAGAGGCACAACAAAGACATGTAGGAAACCTACTATGTAAGCAGGAAAGTTTCATCACATGAATCATGCTAGAGTTACCTTGGTAGTATCTCAATAGACCTTGACCCCCTAGTGATCCCTATGCAACCACTAGTATCTTCTTGTACTGATGAGGCATACTACAAAATGCAAGGTCACAACCAAGCATTCTCTCTACTCCCAACCTAGTCTGTACTAGCACTTGAGGCATGGGTGAGAACATACAATTATCTTATTAGGTTCATTTTAATCTCCATTCAGTGTAAATGTTATTAAATAATTTACAATGAGTTACCCTGGCAACCACTTAGGGCCCCAACCCCCATTGCAAGCCACTTCCTGACACTACAAGTAGATAACCTACCCTAGGCTCAATAGAAGCACAAATCCATAATCACATAAAATCACCTCAATCCTGTACAAGCAACTAGAAAGCATCATAAAGATAATCAAAATAATCACATCAGTTCTCTTCGAGCAACTGGAAAGAATCAAATGATATATCACAATATCTGATGTAGTGCCTATCCCTAGTTCACATTTTTACTATCATTGTCGAACTCTTTTAGGGCTAGTTTTATGTTGATGATTATTAGTAACATTATTTTGAGATTATCAAATATTGTTTTAGATTCAATTTATTATATGATGAGATTACTTGGTACTTTATAGTTCATGTATGTATGATGATTATTATAGTGTTTGCAGTTATTGATGATGATTAGTTAGATGATTTATTATCATATGTGTTTTCTTATGGATACTTACCCCATACTTGCATGTGTATGGTGTGCATATTTTTTTTCTTTCTGTATGGCATTTCTGATGTGGTTAAGGAAGGGAGTCTTAGTCACCTACTAGTCGAGATCTACACGATGCACCACTTCCTGCCATTGCCTATTTAGCTTAGTATATATTACACTTTTACATGCATAGATTTTATATAAGTTGTATGTACCAGGTATTGAGTTTCCTGAATTGCCAAGATGAGCATACCCTATCGCATTATCTCAATGGTAAGAGAGGGGAGATAAATTATCAAGTCCAAATCCCAACCCTTTAAGCCATTTGCCCTAATTGAAAATTAGGACAAGTATCTAAGTCGAGTACCCTTCGAATAAGTTGGATGATGTAATTCATGATATTAACCCTTTTGGTTTGATTTTGTATGTGTTTTGCTATGATGGGTTTTCGTATTTTACTTTATGAGTCTTTGGTGTATTTTTCTATTAATTAAGTCTAATTAAAAGATTTAATTAATGAGTTAATTTAATAGAAAATTAATATGGCATTTTAATATTTTATTTTATTTTATTAATTGGGAAATTAATTAAATTAAAAAAATTAAATTTGAAGATAAAAGTTATAAGTTTAGACTTGGAATGTGATCATATTTATTTAATTTAATAATAATATATTTAGAGTTCTTTTTTAAATAAATGATAAATAATATTAATATTATTTAAGTTAATAAATATTTTATCAATTAAGTTTCGAAAATAAATTTAAAAGTGGAAAAGATATTAAAATTATTAAAAGATTCTAGATCACATGATGCGTGCAAAATATATTAAGATAAAACGAGTGGATTTAATAAAGTGAGTGCGTGAGATTTAAAATTAATAAATTAAATTGAAAAGAGTAAAGTGAATATTAAATTAATTAATGTGCATTATTTTAATATTTATTCACATAGGAGTATGCGAACTCTTGTGAGTTGTCATGTTGACAACACATAAGTTTGCACTCTAATTATACATCTATTGTCTACACTTAGGAGTTAGCACATTATTTGAGCACATGGTGTCTACAACATTCTAGACACCTCATCATGTTTATCTTCTTATTGTGGAAGTTATGTGCTTAGTTGCAATGCTTATCTCCTAGTTCTTTCTAGACACATTCTAGATGCATCTTAGAGGCCTTTATATATAGGCTCTCCCAGTGAGTAAGTATAGGCTGGTATGCTTTGACATGCTCAAATGCTTCGACATGCTCATATGCTTCTACATGCTCATGTGCTAATACATGCTTCTATATGCTTCTACATGCTTCTAGTCACTTGGGGGTTCGGTTCTTGGAGGAACTGTGAACATTGGAGAAGGTTGTGAGAGGAGGAGTATCTCTACAGTTTTTGAAGCATGGAAAAATTAGCATCAGTGTCCAGGTAGGCACTCGTGATTATTTCACATATTCTCTCTCTCTCTCTCTCTCTCTCTCTCTCTCTCTCTCTCTCTCTCTCCCCCTTGTTTTCATCATGTCTACTAGATGACTACTTGGATGATTCTTGTGATGAATGTTCTATATTATGGAAATTTGGGTATGCATGTTGATTCTTTCTTTGTGTGAAGAAATCAAGGAAAAATTCAATTAGAAAACCCTCGTTCCATTGATGAGAGAAATTAGATTCAGGAAGGGATTAGAGATTTAAAAGAAAATTTAATTTAAGGATTCGTATGTTAATTGAATTTTCCTATTAGATAATTTGGGAAAGGTTTGGTATTAAAATAAAAATTCTAAGTTGAAAATTCAAGTGGTTGGTGGTAGGTTTTCTATGAGGTCATATATATATATATATATATATATATATATATATATATATATATATATATATATATATATATATATATATATATATATATGATTTTGGGGTGGGCAGGGTTTATACCCACCGCACCCCCATCCTTTTTTTTCACTATGGTGTTTATGGCACAGGTCTATGTGATCGCAAAGTACTTGCATCATCGCAGGGTACCTGGGATCAACAGACCCCATATTAATGAAGGCCTGCAAGGATAATGTAATCGCTTTTAAAGTTTGAATTAATGTTATTAAATTTTAATATTTATATGTTTTATTAATTGAATTGTATTTAATAATATATATTTATCAATAATAATATATGTTATTAAATGTCATTTAATATATATATATATATATATATATAATCATTAATTAACATTAATACTTGTTACGTTATAAATATTATATGTTATTGTTAATGAATTATATTTTTTATTATGTAAAATATGGAATTAATAATTTAATAAATAATTTGTTAATTATTATTAAATCAAAAGGAAATATTAGTATACATTAAAAGAATGATGAATGTGGTTATTACAAATTTATTAATAAGATTCCCAATATAACCTGTTATTAAATATCAACAAGTTATTATTGAACTATTAATATGAATATTAGTGAATTGGATTATAGTTGACTTTTAACTTACAAAATTATTGTTAGTTAATCAACTGATATTCATTGGGTCATTGATATGGATATGTAACTATTAATTAAATTAATTAACTAGAGTTAATTAAATTTAATTAATAATTAAGTTATGTAATAGAGTTTTAATTGATATGCTAATACCGATTCTTTTAACGAAGTTGTAAAGTATTTACATCAAAGTTGATAAGTCTTACTCTAATGACTTGAATAATGACATTAGATATTTTAATGGTTGTTAGTGATGATTTAATTAAGAGACTTAAATTTTAGTAATATTTAATTGAGTTTTAATTAAGTACTATTAGAATGATAAAGAGTCATGGATTGTGTACCTATGTACATTATTAATTAATTTAATTATATGATTTAATTAATAAAGCATGGCGTTTAAAGTAAGACTAGTTGATTTTTAAAGTTATAATCTTCTTATTCGAAGATTGATAACTAGCTTTGTTATAATTTAAAAGAATAATGATCCTTTGATTATGTTTGGAGAAGTTGAATTAATATTAAGGAATAGTTATTCAATTAGTAACATTGATCTTAGCAAAATAAGGCGAATGATTTTATTAAGTGTCAATGAAGATTAGTTTAATGATTTAATAAGTAAATATTTATCCTTCAATTATTCTTAGAATATTATTTTAAATGATGGAGGGATAATCCTATGTTTTATTCAAAAAGATATATGGGTTGACTTGGAGATTAAATGAAGAAACTTATACTCTTGAAATATACTTGAATCAGAAAATGAAACCTAATACGAATGTCATACTTTGATTTAGTATCATAGATGCTATACTAATATGATGTTCAATTTATCATATTTGTACGTTGATGCCATTTTAAGATGATAGTAGATCTATGATAATATCTGATTATCTAGTATATGGACATGTTTCTGATTATGTTATGTGATGAGTTTTATGCTATGGTTATTTACTTCATTCTTGTATCTTTATGCTTTATGCGAATGTGAGTGATGTCAATGGATAATTTAGGTACAAATGAATAAATGGTTAAATTATTTATTTAATGCATTTTGCTTTAGCTATGATATTATATGCAATTGCAATTGATCATGTGTTTGAGTGTGTAGGAATTATATCCTCGATAGTGGCCTGTGGAGTTAGTGATTCAATCATTCATATTTTACCATGTCATCCCTATATGGTTGACATATCCTTATTTAATTATTTAAATTAAAACCTTTCAATGATTATTAAATCCAAACTTAGTTGCATTATGTGATTAGACCAATGAGCATGTTTATGCATTTAGAGGTTCATATTGTTGCAAAAGTTTAGTGATTTTTGTGATTTTGAGTTTTCAAGCTTTAAATATTCTTGAATTTAATTTTTGGTAGCTTTTCCTTAGATGAATTCCGTTTATGAGGAATAACCTATTTTCATTTGGGTTTATTCGGAGTCTAGCCACTCTAACTAGACATTTTCCCTAATTGACTATTTACTCAAAAAGTGATAAGAGGGATTTTATTATTCACTTCTCACTTTTGAAAATACAAATTTGAGAGCTTTTCTGAAACACTCTTCCTAAAGGATTGGATTTTTATTCGTTCTAAGAGCTGTGAGCATGGGATCTTTGTAAGGTTAGTCTTGTTTGATCTGGCTCAAGTAGACCTTGCTTTGCCATGATTTTTGGTAGCTTTGATGGGAATTTTATTTTATTGTGTAGATTTGAGTTTCTACTCATTTTGTTGTCAGGTAGGGCTCTCTCATTTTCTTGTTTCAATTTCACTTCAGGTTCTATTTTTGGTAGCTCCTTATCTAGAGCCTAAGAACTAGTGTTCCCCTCCATTTCTATTTGTTTTTTATGCTTGGTTTGTTGGTATGAACATTTTCCCAATTTTTGGGATGGGGGTTTGGGGTTTTGCACCATTATGCTAGCCATTTTCACATACGGTATACGAACCCAAATATTATTAGATTTTTGAAGGTTTTGTACCCAAAGACCAAATGGTTTTTAATTTCAAAATTTTCTAATTTTTTTGGGGATTTTTACCTCATTTTGAGTGCTACCCTATTTTTTTGAGTTTCCTTGGCATGAGTTTCATCATGGACCTGGATCATACATTTTGATACCAATCAAAACTTTATTGCACTTTTATAATGCATTGGGATGCCTACCACATCCATCCTCCTAAGTCTATTTCACTTGAGTGAATTTTTTCTTTGTATTCTCATCCAATCCTTGTGTGATGTAGGAGCATCTTGGATTGCACTTCTATCCTATAGGTTTTCAGTTTTTATTCTATTGCTAAAACTAGGTTCTGCTGAAACTGCATTTTCTAGTTCCTAGGTTCCTATTGTAGACTATGTAACTAATTTTCCATAATGAATGAAGGGTTGCACACTTCATGGATTCAAGAGGGCCTAGAGTACTATCTATATTCTAAAGTGTAAGTCCTAAGTCCTTATAATTTTGGAGATATGGCAATTCTCCTAGAAAATTAATTTTTGGCAATTTTGCATGATAGTTTCCTATGCTTGACTTTCAAAATGGATGTGCACTTTTCCTTAATGAATTAGACCTTGAAAACTTAAGGATTTGTATAGAACCTAGATATCTACTCACAGTTTGAAGTGTGAGTTCTAAATCAATCGGGGCATGGAGATATTTTAGGACAATTAATTGTTGAGCAAGCCAACTTGTGTATTTAATTTTAGTTTATTTTTATTTAATATTTGTTGAGAGCTAACTTGTGGCCTCTCCATGTTCTATAATAATCTATAAGCCATTTTGGAAAGTATAAATAGAGTATTTAGGCTTAGAACTAGGCAGATTAGGAAGTTGGGGAAAGGATTGCAGAGCAAAACTAGAAACTGTGAATTTGTTGTTGGATCTTTGAATGTGAATGTATTTGTATTTGGATGTAACCTAGAAGACCTTATAGCTAGGCATGTATGAAGATATTTTGATGAATCAATAAAACTATTTCACTCTTCTTTCTCCTTTGGTTTTTGTTCTTTGTGTTTGCTTCCATTGTGTTAACTCTTGCAAGGTGGTTCAGAGAGCTGGGTGTGACATTGGTTTCCCTATCCTTCCTTGCATCAGGTGGTATCAAAGCTTGAGGTTCATTCTTGTGAATATTGGATCATGTAGAACCCTAATTTGGATTTGGTTGTAGGGTGGCAGATCTATGGATTTGACCTATAACTTGCAGAGGGTTACGATCTTATAGGAACCTGATTTGTAAAGATGGTTTGTGGTAGAAAAAATGTCGATGATGTTGTATTGGATAAGTTGAGACAAATTGTAGCCAGATTAGATGTTGTGGAGATAGCCCAAAGGGGAGGAGCACATCTTAATAATGTAAGTGATGATGAAGTAGCAACACCAAACCATAATCTAGAACTTGAAGAAGATCAAGATGAAGAAAGATTGGTGTGAGTGTTGTCTAAGGCAAATTCAAAGCCTGTTGGAGAAGTTGTTCCCTATGATGGAAAATTGGATACCAATGCTATGTTAGATTGGATTTTAGATATGGATAATTTATTTGAGTATAAAAACACTCTTAATAATAGAAAGGTTAAGATTGTAGTTACTAGGCTGAAAGGTCATGCTTTGCTATGGTGGGAGAATTTGCAAACTAATAAAAAAAGGAGAGGAAAGGAGAAGATCAAAACTTGGCCAAAGATGGTGAACAAGGTAAAGAACAAATTCTTTCTTGTTGATTACCAAGTTAGTTTTTTCAGAAAGATGCAAAATTTGAAACAAAAGGACATGATTGTGAAAGAGTATACCAAGAAATTCTATAGATTAGACATCAAATTTGGACATGTGGATGATGATGTTGAGAAAACTAGAATTCAAGATGAAATAAGCTTTGTGAAGTTGGAAAGTGTTGAAGAAGCATATCAATATGTCTTGAAAGCTAAGGAGATCTTAACAAAGAAGCTTGAACAAAGACAAAGAGGTAGAGGTGGTAGATTCTAGAGAGGCAGAGGTAGATAAAAATGAATTCAAATGGATATGTGGAATTGATAAGAGTTTTGAAACTTTGAAACAAAAGGTTGTTGAATTACCTATATTGGCTTTGCCTGATTTCAACAAAGTATTTCAAGTTGAATGTGATGCAAGTGCTAATGCAATAGGAGCTATATTAAGTCAAGAAGGTAAGCCTATTGCTTTCTTTAGTGAGAATTTGAATGATGCTAAAATGAAGTATTATGTGTATGATCAAGAGTTTTATGCTATTGTTCAAGCATTGAAAAAGTGGAGACATTATTTGATTCCTAAGGAGTTTGTTTTGTATACTAATCCTAAAGCTTTATAATAATTGAGAAGTCAACATAAATTGAATTAGAGACATATGAAGTGGGTTGAGTATTTGTAGAATTTTACATTTGTCATTAAGCATAAGAGTGGAGTTACTAATAGAGTTGTTGATGCATTGTGTAGAAGACATTCTTTGTTGACTGAAATGAAGGTTGAAGTTCTTGGTTTTGATGATATGAAAGATTTGTATGATGCTAAATGTGATTTTTTTGAGGCACGGAGAGAGTGAAGAGCACCAAATTTGATAAATCACATCAGTAAATATAATGATTATTCATTCAAGAAGGTATGTTGTTCACAGGTATTTAGTTGTGTATTCCTAGAAGTTCTATGAGGTTGAATCAGATTAAGGAAAAGCATAGTGGTGGATTAGCTGGACATTTTGGAATTGATAAGACATTAAGTTTGTTGAAAGAGAAGTATTATTGGCTGCAAATGTATAAGGATGTTTAAAATTTTTTAAAGAGTTGTGGATTTTTTCAAGTTGCAAAAGGAGTGAGTCAAAATACTAGTTTGTATACACCTATTATTGTTCCTGAGAAACCTTAAAGTGACATTAGTATAGATTTTGTTCTTGGATTGCCTAAGATAGTGAAGGGGTATGATTCCATATTTCTTGTGGTGGAAAATTTTTATAAGATGGCTCATTTCATACCATGTAAGAAGACATCAAATGCTAAGCACGTTGTTGAACTTTTCTTTAAAGGGATTATGAGATTGCATGGATTAGCAAGAAGTATTATTTTTGATAGAGACAGTAAGTTTGTTGGTTATTTTTGGAAGACTTTGTGGAAGAAGATGGGTATTGAGTTGAAGTTTAGTTCTACATTAAATCCAAAAATAGATGGACAAATAGACATTGTGAATAGAAGCATGGGTAATTTGTTGAGATGTTTAGTTGGGAATAAGCCAAGTAATTGGGAGATGGTATTGGCATAGGTTGAATTTGCATATAATAATTCTATGAATAGGAGTACAAGAAAGACACCTTTTGAGATTATTACTGAAATGAAGCCTAGAGGAGTATTTGATTTGAGAGATATTGTTGGTGAAGAAAAGAGAGGTGCTACAGGAGAAGAATTTTTTGATTAAATGGAGTCTTTGCATAAGGAAGTGAAGTTGAGGTTAGAACAAAGTAATCAAAAGTATAAGGAGAATGTTGATTAGTCTAGAAGACATCATAATTTTCAATTTGGTGATGAAGTAATGGTTCATCTAAAGAAAGAAAAATTTCCAGTTGGAATATATAGTAAGTTGAAGTTGAAGAAGTTTGGACCTTGTAAGATCTTGAACAAATTTGACAGCAGAAATGCTTATGAAGTTGAGTTACCTGATGACATGGATATATCTCTAATATTCAATGTTGCTAATTTATACAAGTATCATGAATCAAATGATGAAGTTTCTATATTAGAGGAACATCCTAAGAATAAAATTGAAGAAGTTGAATAGATATTAGATTAGAGAATTGGTATGAGCACAAGAGGAAAATATTATTATGAATATCTGGTAAAGTGGAAGAACAGGCCTATGGAAGATGATTCATGGATTTCTCAATCTGAGTTGGATTTAGCTCAAGTTGTGACATCTCAATGATTCAAAAGAATAATTATTCCAACCCTAGAGTTTTGATGTAGGAGAATCTTGGTTTGCACTTCTATCCTAACTATTTTCAATTTTTATTCTGTTGTTGAAATTGGGTTCTACTGAAATTGTATTTTTTGGTTTCTAGGTGCCTGTTGCAGATTGTGTAACTAATTTTTCATAATGAATGAAGGTTTGTTAACTTTAGGAATTCAAGAGGGCTTAGATTAATATCTATTTTCTAAATTGAAAGTCCTAAATCCTTACATATTTGGAGATATGGAAATTCTCCTAGAACATCAATTTCTGGCAATTATGCACGATAGTTTTTGGTGCCTGAATTTTAGAATGGATGCACACTTTTCCTTAATGAATCGGATCTTGTGCACTTAAGTGGTTGTAGAGGACCTAGATATCTACCCATAGTTTGAAGCATGATTTCTAACTCAATCAGAGCGTGGAGATATTGTGATTTTTCTTGAACATCAATTTTATGATAGTTAATTGCTGAGCAAGCTGACCTGTGTATTTAATTTTAGTTTATTTTCATTTAATATTTGTTGAGAGCTGATTGTGGCTTCTCCATGTTATGGAATGATCTATAAGCCATTTTGGAAAGTATAAATAGAGTTTTTAGGCTTAGAACTAAGCAGATTAGGAAGTTGGAGAAAGGACTACAAAGTAGAACTGGAAACTGTGAATTTACTATTGGATATTTGAATGTGAATGTTTTTGTATTTGGTTGTAACCTAGAAGGCCTTATAGCTGGGCATGTATTAAGATATTTTTATGAGTCAATAAAATTATTTCACTCTTCTTTCTCCTTTGGTTGCAATTCTTTATGTTTTCTTTCGTTGTGTTAACTCTTGCAGGGTGGTTCAAAGAGTTGGGTGTGCAATTGGCCCTAGTTTTCCCTATCATTCCTTGTGTCACTATGTCATGATCTTCATGATGGTGGTGTGCTAAAGACAAGTATGTGCAAATACATTTTTCAAGTGACTTGTGAGTCCCAATCTTCCACGGTACTTCTAGAAGTTATGATAATAGGGTTGGGTTGGGAAGATGCATGCCTATGGGTACTCATCATTGGATGAGCATAAGTAGGGTAAGGTAGCATATGGAGGGGGATTTTATTTCCACAACCTAGTGTCTATGCCCAGAGAAAGTCTTAAGTAAGTGATAACTAAATAAAAATATTGGGTGGTAATAAACTTAAGATACTTAAAACTGGATTGTGCGCCTTCTATTGGGAAGAATAGCCTCCAATATTGGCTTGGGCTTTTTAATGCCAAGTGACTCTCCATGATGTCAGCCCCTACTTAGTAGACCATTGAGTTTCTAACTAGGACTTATATTTTATGCATTTTCTATATCTTGGTTTTAGTCATCATACTTCCTGGCATGTGTGTTAGCCATGGATGTTTTCTTTTTATGTGTCTATGGTTGGATCATTATCTCCATTACCAAGAGTGGACCTATGGGTGCTACATGGTTGGGAGGCATAGCTACCTATACCACTACTAGGGACCAATGTATAGAGATAGTCTATTGTCCTAGTGCAACCATTGCTGGATGTTTTCACTTGGTACTTTGGGTTCCAAAGTATGCTTTCTTGTGACTTATACTTTCATCAAGATGATTATATACCATGTTTAGATGATGTTAGTTATTGATGCATTTCCTTATTTTGATGATTAGCATATGATAGATGATGTTATCTATTTTTTAGGATTATCTTATCTTTACTCCTAGCATGTTAGATTTACTTATGCTTATGTAGTATCACATTTTAGTAGTGATGTCCCTATATGATAGTATTGATGATTTTATTGGTAGCTAGGGATGTTACATGTAGGGGATGGCTAGGGCCCATGATGTTCTTATGATGTTATAATGGCTGGGAGGAACCACATAGTTTGGTTGTTCTATACATTGCGTTGTTATTTTTAGTTATTCAAACGTTGTTTTAAGTACACTACGGTGTTACCTTCTATAATTTCCTTTTTTACTTTTTAAATGGTTAGATGTTGTTTCCGTCTTTTAGTATTGGGTTCAAGAGTTTACACCTTGAAATATGGATTCAGTACTCCCCAATGTGGGGGAAATTCATCCCTTAGCTTTTTACCCATTTTGTTTTTGGTGTGTTTTTTTGGGATTTTGCCAAAAATTGTGTAACCTTGCATAAGGATGCACAATTTCATGTGAAATCCCAAAAAATTACCATCTTTTAGTATTGGGTTCAAGTGTTTACACCTCAAAATATGGATCTGGTACTCCCTAATTCGAAGGAAATTTATCCCCTAGCTTTTTACCCCTTTTTGGTTTAGATGGTTAGATGTTGTTTCTGTCTTTTAGTATTGGGTTCAAGTGTTTACACCTCAAAATATAGATTTGGTACTCCCCGATATGGAGGAAATTCATCCCTTAGCTTTTTACCCCTTTTTAGTTTTGATGTGTTATTTTGGGATTTCACATGAAATCATGCATCCTCACGCGACGATGCAAGATCTCAAGTGGTGTGTTGGGTTTCTTCGCATGGCTAATCACTTTCTTGTGCAAAGCCCACACCAGTGTTGAGTATTTTGGCTATTTGGCCAAGCACTTTATCATGTCACATGGTTTACATCCTTGCATGGAAGGCACTTCCTTGTGGGGCATGCTACACATCTTTGCATGAAAACCTATTAGACTATGGTCCTCACATAGAAAATAGGGGGCATCTCCACTAGTTTTTGGGGATAATTTTCTAGTGATTCTACTACCCTTTAGGTTGACTTAAATTACCATGCTCTATCAGATTTTATATTCTTTGTTTTGTTATCATTTTGGATTTCAATTTTGGTCAAGTGCATATCAATTTGGGTAGTGGCATTTGGAGATTCATTGGTTGTCGGGATGGTGATTAAGTATTGTATTGTGATCTATGTGATCCATGTATGATATTGTCTTGTACACTCATACTTGTTCAAAAAAAAAATCTTCGCTTGTATTTCATCCTTTTTCCAAGGATCTCTAGGTAGGGCATTACATTTGGTATCAGAGCCAAGATGAAACATTGGGATCTCTATGTAATGCTTCCACTATGTTTTGTTTTCCATTGTGTATTGTTATATTATGTTTGGTTATTTTATATCTTATTGGTGCATGCTTTTGACTCTTATTCTTATGATCCATTTGTTTGAATTTATCTTTTTACTTCCATAGTGATGCCTCTTACACATAGGTCTAGTCAGGATGGTAACTAATGGGTCGTTCAAGAGGAATGACACCATAAGGAGGAATAATAGGATGGTGAGGGAGAATAGGGTAATGCTAACATGAATTTCAAGGGAGCATTGATTCTAGTGCTTTAGGAGATTCTTTCTTGATTGGGCTCTCATGTTAAGGAGTGCCAACAGGACCAAAACTAGGAGGAGGGATCCCATCATGGGGATTCCCATCATTTAGAGCATAGAGAGGAGGAAGGTGAATGGGAATGTTCTCATACACCACTTGATAGAAGAAAGAACTAATAGAGGGGTCATGTCTGAGATGATGATGATCTCACTCAGATTGAAATGATGTGAGAACTTTAGAGGTCCAAACCACTGGTGTTTGATTGCCAAGGGACAAGATTCAAGGCTAAGACTTGTTTTCTTGATATGGGGTATTGTTTCTCCTTACTACCTTATGGGACCAATGTGAAGTACCATTTTACAATTACACAGATGAAGGAACATGGTTCCATTTGGTGGGATTCAGAGAGTGATAGGCTCCAAATCAGTGTCACAGATCTCACCTTGGAGATCTTCGAGGAAAGGTTTAGAGAGAAATTTCTATCAACATAGTACCATGAGGCTTGCATTGATGAATTCCATGAGCTTAGAAAAAGCTTTATGATAGTTGATTAGTATGAGAAGAATTTCCTTGGTTTGAAATAGTACTTGAGCTATAGGCATGATGAGGCACTCACCACCCAACATTTTGTCAGGGGCCTCAAAGACTCCACCATTAGAGATGTTCATGCTCATCAACCAAGGACACTTTCTCTTGCCATTGAGAAGGAAAGGATCATAGAGACCAATATGGCTAGAGGTTTTAGTGGTAAATCTAGTTCTCAAAACCAAAGTGCATGACCTTCAGGACAAGATGTGCAGTACTCTCAATCCTCAAGGAAGGGCCAAGCCCAAACAACACCCCCTCAAGGTGGTCGTGGTCGATTATTTTGTCAAAGGGGAAAAGGAGCTAATGGTGTATATAATTTTGGTGACTTAGGGAAGAAAGGAGATAATTAGATTTGAGAACAAAAAACTTATTAGGATCATCCTCCTTAGAGTGCTTACTAGAATTCTAGCAGGGGTAGTGCACCTTATCCTAGTGCTACCCAGGGTTGTCATGAAAAAAGTTCTAACTTTGTAGGGAACTATTATTCTTGTGGTTAGCCTAGCCATAGATATTTTGAGTTCTCATCAAACCATCTTCAAGACCTGGTAAGGGTGTAGTGAGATCTAAGCCTACTATAGGAGATGTGGGTAGGAATCACCAAGTCTTTGTGGTGATTGACAACCATCAAGCTAATCATCAAGGTACAATAGTTGAGGCCATAGGTACATTGCATGGTATTTCAACATTAGTTTTATTTGACTTTGGTGCTCTAGATTCTTTCATTTCACCATCCCTTGTTTAGCAATGTGGGCTAGTGGCAATGTGTTAGGTCAATAGGCAGTCAGTTGAGTTAGCCATGGGTTCCAAAGTGGTTGTTGACTCATTGGTTAGGAGTTGTGTTTTGAATTTGTGTACCTTCACCACCATAGTGGATCTACACATTCTACCTCTAGAATCATATGAATCTTTTTTGGGCATGGATTGGTTAGCTACCCATCAGGTGAACATCAATTGTCATTGTAAGATGATACAGTGTGTTTATAACATAGGTGGGTAGGTGGAACTTTTGGGAGTTTTGTCAGTTATTTCTTATTTCTATCTATGATCTCAAGGAAGCTGAGATCTATATAGTGACACTTGATGATCACCCACTCCTTCATGAGTATGTGGATGTGTTTCCTAAGGAGATTCTAGGTATGCCATCACAATGTGACATTGATTTTGGATTGATCTCATACCAAGAGCAGAGCCAATTTCACGAGCTCCTTATCGCATGACTACTCAAGAGTTGAGTGAGCTCAGATTGTAGCTAGAAGAATTGTTGGCTAAGGGCCTTATTCCTCCTAGTGTATCATAATGGGGTGCACTAGTCATGTTCATAAAGAAGAAGGTTGGTTCCTTGCATTTGTGCATCAACTACTAGCAGTTGAATAAGGTGACAGTGAAGAACCATTATCCTTTGTCGAGGATAAATGAGTTGTTTGATCAAATAAAGGGAGAACCAATTTTCTCAAAGATTTATCTAAAGTTGAGATACCATCAGCTTCATATCCAAGAGGCTAATATTCATCAAACAATTTTTCATACATAGTATGGACATTATGAGTTCACAATTGTACCCGTTGGGTTAACCAATGCACCATCAGTATTTATGAGTTTGATGAATAGTATATTTTGTACTTACCTTGAATAGTCTATCATTGTATTGTATTCATGTATGACATATTGATCTATTCAAATATTGTTGAGGAGAATGAAGTCCATTTACATTAGGTGTTGCACTACTTGAGAGACCATCATTTGTATGGCAACTCTAGTAAATGTGGGTTCTTCCAATCTAAGGTGAAACATTTGGGTCATATCATTACAAGTGATGGAATTGTAGTGGATAAAAAGAAGATTTGTGCTATTATGGATTAGCTAGTACCCACAAATGTCTCAAAAGTTCATAGTTTCATGGGATTGGTGGGTTACTACATCACTTTGTGAAGGATTTCTTACAAGTAGCTCATTCTATCACTTCTCCTCAGTAGAAAGGGAAGAAGTATGTTTGGTCAGACCACTGCAAAGATGCATTTAATGCTCTTGAGAATTGTTTGAATATTGTATTAGTCCTTGTAGTGCCTAATCTTATAGGTGAATTCATGGTTTGCATAGATGCTTCATTGGAAGTCATGGGTGCAGTGTTGATGTAGGATGGTTGAGTGTTTGCATATGAGTCTAGAAAACTTAGGGACCATGAGCTAAACTATTGCACTCATAATTTGGAACTCACAAATGTAGTGCATGCCCTTATCTATTGGAGGCATTTTCCTTTGGGACACAGGTTTTAGTTACATAGCAATCATAGGAGCTTGCAATATATCTTTACTCAGCTAAACCTGAATGCATGACAACATTATTGGATAGAGTTCTTGTGTGAGTATGACTTTGATGTTTATTACATTAAAGGGATGGAGAATGTTTTCATGGATGACTTGAGTAGGTGACATGAGGTATCAATGATGTCATGGGGAGTGGATTTGCAAGGTCATATCTTGGAGGCCTTTCCTAGTGACACTTGGTATCAGGAGGTGAGGGTGGAGATCGAGTTTGGAAGTACCCTTGAGGGGAGATTTTTAGGTTATATTCTTGAGTCCAATGGGCTATTGTGACACTTGGGGTGTATCTATGCACCCATGTTGGGTGATCTTTGTACCTTGGTTTTGTTGAAAGTGCATCATGCACCATATTCCTCACATCCTAGTGTTAAGAAGATGCATTTTGATCTCAAACAACTATACTTTTGGGTAGGGGTGAAGCATAATGCTACTAATTTTTTTGCTAGATGTCTTGAGTGCTAGAGAGTGAAGGTATAGCATCAGCATCTGATGGGTCTTTTGGAGCCACATACCATTCTAGAGTGGAAGTGGGATATGATATCCATTGATTTTATCACAATATTTCCTATGTCATCATAGAGACATGATTGTATCATGGTGAAAGTGGACAAGTTGTCCAAGGTAGCACATTTTTCACCCATGAGAGCATCCTACACAACTTCTTCTATAGCACATGTTTTCTTGGAGAATATTTTTTGTTTGCATGGGATCCCTCATTGCATCATTTTAGATAGAGATCCAATGTTCACTTTGGCACTATGGACATCTCTCCAACATGCTTTGGGCATGTAGCTCAATTTTAGTTCAACCTATCACCTAGAGATCGATGGTCAAATTGAGAGAGTGAATTAGTTTCTCAAGGATATGCTTCACATGTATGTTATGGATAGGTAGGTGAAGTGGGAGGACCATTTGTACTTTATTGAGTTTTCATACAACAACAAGAATCATAGTTCTCTTGGAATATCACCTTTTTAGGCCTTGTATGGTAGACCATGCCATACCCCTTTGAGTTGGGATCACTTAGAGGACCAAATTCTTTTGGTTCTAGAGATGCTTCAAGATATGGAGCAGCAAGTTATTCGCATTAGAGGGCATTTGGTTATTGCTGAAGATAGGGAAAAGAAGCATGTAGATGCCCATAGGTTGGATCGTCACTTTTTTGACAAGGTGTTTTTGAGAGTGCATCTACGGAAGAGCCACATCCATTATGGGAAAGGCTCTATGTTGGCACCATGTTTTGTCAAACCATTTGAGATCCTCAAGAGGATTGGTCTTGTTGCTTGTCAACTAGCATTGCCACCTAGCTTATCTCACATCCACGATGTCTTTCATGTTTTGGTTTTGAGGTAGTATATTCTAGATGTGACCCATGTTCTTGATTGGGATGCTTTATAGGTAGCAGACAAGTAGCTTACTTTGGAGCCCATTTGTATCCTATAACATTGGAGGCTAACCTTGTGAGCTTAGGACATGAAGCAAGTAAGGATCCAATGGGACCTGAGTGATGAGACCTCTGCAACTTGGGAGGATGCTACACAACAGAGGGGATTATACCCCTATATTTTTGCTAGCTTCTAGGAGTAAGCTTATGCTAGTGGGGGGGGGATATAGAGTACCTTTTGTGTTTGTAGTTTGTACCTTGTCTATTTTTTATTCGAGAGATACTTGATACTCTTATTTTATGTACTTTGAGATGACATGAGGGTCAAATGTTATACTTGATTTAGTATCATACATGCTATGTTGCTATGTTGTTCAATTTATCATATTTTCATGTTGATGCCATTTTGAGATGACAATAGATCTATGATCATATATAATTATCTAGTATGTGGACTTTCTAATTATTTTATGTGATGCATTTTATGCTATGGTTATTTACTTCATTCTTGTATCTTTATGATTTATGTGAATGTGATTGATGTAAAAGGATGATTAGGTATAATTGAATAAATGGTTAAATTAGTCATTTAATGCATTTTTTTTGGCTATGATAATATATGAAATTGCACTTGATCATGTGTTTGAGTGTGCAAGAATTATATCCCTGGTAGTGGCCTATGGAGTTAGTGATTCAACATATTTTACCAATGTCAACCTTGTATGGTCAACATATCCTTATTTAATTGTTTAAATTAAAACCTTTTAGTGATTATTAAATTTGAACTCATCTATATTATGTGATTAGACTAGTAAGCATGTCTATACACTTAGAGGTTTACATTGTCACAAAAGTTGTTTAGTGATTTCTGTGATTTTGGGTTTTTGGGCTTTAAATCTTCTCAAAATTAATTTTTGGTAGCTTTTCCTTAGGTGAATTCTAGTTACAAGGAATAACCTATTTTCATTTAGGTTAATTCAGAGTCTAGCCACTCTAACTAGCTATTTACCCTAATCGACTATTAACTCAAAAAGTGAATAAGTATTGAAAAAGGTATTTTATTATTCACTTTTCACTTTTGAAAATAAAAATTTGAGAGCTTTTTTGAAATCCTCTTCCTAAAGGATTGAATTTCTATTTTTTCTAGGAGCTATGAGCATGGGATCTTCATGAGGTTAGTCTTGTTGGATCCAACTCAAGTAGATCTAGCTTTATCATGATTTCTAGCAACTTTGGTGAGAATTTTATTTTATTGTGTGGATTTTAGTTTATACCCCTTTTGCTATTATTTAGGGCTCTCCCATTTTCTTTTTTTTTGTTCCATTTCAGGTTTTTCTATTGGTAGTGGCTTGTCTGGAGGTTGAGAACTAGTGTTCCCCTCTATTTTTGTTTGCTGGTTCTGCCTAGTTGGTCAAGTATGAACATTTTCCTAGTTTTTGGGATGGGGGTTTAGGGTTTCACACCATTATGCTGGTCATTTTGCATATGGTGTCTAAACCCAAATATTATTGGATTTTTGAGAGTTTTTTAACCAAAGACCAAATGGGTTTTAATTTTAAAATTTTCCATTTTTTGGGGGTTTTTACCTTGTTTTTTGAAGTTCCCTTGGCATGAGTTTGGTCATAGACCTAGATCATCCATTTGGATGTAAGTTGGACCTATATTGCACTTTTATGTTGCATTGGGATGTGTGTCACATCTATCTTACCAAATCTATTTTGGTTAAGTGACTTTTTTACTTTGTGTTCTCATCTAGTGCTTATTTTATGATCTTCATGATGGTGGTGGGCTACACATGAGTACATGCACGTGCATTTGTTCAGTGACTTGCACATCCCAATCTTCTATGGTACTTCTAGAAGTTATGATCATTAGGTTCAGGTTGGGAATATGCATGCCTATAGGCACTCATCATTGGATGAGCATCGGTAGGGTAGGGTCTCATATGGAGGGGGCTTCTATTTCTGTAGCCTGGTGTCCATACTCAGAGTGTTGCATGGGAAGTCTTAAGTAAGTGATAACTAAATAAAAATATTGGGTAGTAATAAACTTAAGATAGTTAAAACTAGATTGTGTGTCTTATGTTGGAAAGAGAAGCCTCCAATACTAGCTTGGGCTTTTTGATGCCAAGCAACTCTCCATGATGTCAGCCCCTACTTAGTAGCCCATTGATTGTCTAACCAAGAACTATAGTTTATGTATTATCTATATCTTAGTTTTAGTCATCATACTACCTGGTGTGTGTGTTAGCTATGGATGTTTACTTTATCTGTGTCTGTGGTTGGATCATTATCTCCATCAGCATGGAAAGAATGGACCTATGGGTGCCATGTGGTTGGGAGGCATAGCTACTTATACCACTACTAGTGACAAGTGTACAAAGATGGTCTATTATCCTAGTGTGACTGTTGCTAGTGTTGGCATAAAGTTATTTTCCATTAGTGACAACACTCATCTCACAGTTCTAACCGAGCACCGAGTAATACAATGCAGACTGAGTGATGGCAACTCAGTTCAAACTGAGCACTGAAGACACAATTCAAACTGAGCACTGAAGACACAATTCAAACTGAGCACTGAAGACACAATTCAAACCGAGCATCGAAGACACAGTGTCAATCGAGTGAAGATGCACTTAGTGTTAACTGAGTGAAGATGCACTTAGTGTTAACTGAGTGAAGATGCACTCAATATTAATCGAGTGAAGAAGGACTCAGTGATAATTGAGCTCAGGAGGTTAACGAAGAAGTTAGTTTCTACCGAGTGACACTATATCTACCAAGTCACCAGTGGTTACCGAGTTCCAGGAAACGTTGTATGACTAGTATGAAATGAGCCCCTACCTCTACTGAGTGCATGATGATGCTGAGTAACGTAGTGGATGTCGCGTATCAGAAGGTCATCAAGTTTGTCTGAAGAACCCGAGTTTATTTTACTATTTGGCTGACTCAGTTATATTGTGTTTACTTGTGTTTGGCCGACCTTGCATGAATAATTATTGGAATGGTATATATATGTAATGTATTATATCATTCAATATATAGTGATACAAGATATAGAATATTGCACAAAAAAAGGGACATAAGATATGATATGAGAATTCATCAGTAGTAAAGAATACTCAGCAAGGTCTACAAGGAGCAAAAATGATTTTATCAATCACAAAAGGTGATCTACAATAAAGAATCCAGTCAAGTTGTAAGTTAATCTATTGGTTCATCCTAACAGGTGAATCATTCTTGTAAATCCTTTAACAGGGTAGACTTAACCATCTTTATTCAAATCTCCTAACAAAGTGCATACTTGTAAAGTATGTTTGTAAATCCTCTAACAAGGTGGATCTAGAAATTATCTATGCTCCTAACAGGGCAGATCACCAAGAGTGATCATTGTAAGCCTTAACTAGCCAACTTCATACTACAGTAACGAAGCTTTGCGGGTATCATCCCCACCCCAGTTTTACTTTCTATTTTGGAAGGTTTCTGGGTCACCAAATCTCTATGCATATATGGTTTAAATGTTTAATAGTTCTTTTATGTAGTAGGCTAGATGAGTGAATGTTGTATATGGTTATTTTGAATTGACTTAAAAGTTTTATTGTTACTGATTCACCCCTCCCCTCTTAGTAACCTATTATATCTTGAATATTTCCAACAATTGGTATCAGAGCTTTTTGGTTCTCAGGACAAAGTTTGACAGCTTGAGCAAAGATCTAAGTTATGGAGATATTCAAACTGGAGAAAGTTATTGAAAATGAAAAGTTATTGAAGATTTGTTACCATCAAGTAGTTCAGAAGAAGCTGACAAGGCAATCAAAGAACTTCTAGAAAAGAATGGATCTCTGCAAGAAGAGGTAAGAAAGCTTAAAAGAGAGCAAGAAATACAGTCAATTAGGCTATGTGAAGTTTTGGAACAAAGAAACAAAGCACAAGAAGAATTGGAAGATAAAAGCCATAAAATTCATAATCAATCCCATCAGCATGAAGACCTTATAGACCAACTCTCTAATGCAAATGAAGAAATCAAGATTCTCAGAGTACAAAATGAAAGTCTACAGAATGATTTAAGAACTTAGAGACAAATCGATGAAAGCTTGGAAAATAATCTAATCTCTGAAAGGCAAGTCAATGAAAGAATGATGAAATCCTAAGCAGATATGAATCATTTAAATCAACAAAATGAGGAAAATATTTATAAACATAAAGGTAAAGCTGGTCTTGGTTACAAGGAAGAAGGTGAATCCTCCAAACAAGGTGAACAAAGGAATCAAAAACCCACTTGTAATCACTATGGTAAATTAGGTCATACATCAAACAAATGTTGGAGCAATGGAAAAGCAAAATTCAATGGTAAATGCTTCAATTGCAATCAGCATGGTCACAAAGCAAATGAGTGCAAAGAAAAACCAAAATTTGAAGGCAACTATCACAAATGCAAAAAACATGGTCACAAGGCATTCCAATGCAGATCCAAATTATTCAATCCATCTGAACAACTTGTCAAATCCATATTTGGATGGGACTACAACACCTGGTGCAGATGTCACTATTGTGGAGAATATGGACATACTAGCATAAATTGTGCAAGACATCACCTAAGGAAGAAGGACACTACTGTAAGGTGCTATACATGTACAGAACTTGGTCATATAGCTAGAAATTGCATGAATATAGAAATAATTGAAGATGAGAAGAAAATCAAAGTAGACAACATTCAGAAGCAAATGAAGCAACAGTGGATTCCAAAATCTACCGAACAAGATAAGTCAAGCAATGGCAATATCAGTCAAGAAATGAGTGACTCCACCATTTCTGATTAATATTCATAAAAGAAAGTATGGAACTGCATCCTCCAAGAATTATCCTAAACAGTTCCACAAGAACAAAGATGATCATAACAGTATTCAGATACACTTTGATCCTAGACTTAACCGAGTTCGGTCAGGTGCAATAAAGTTTCACTTACCGAGTTATATCAACCGAGCAAGGTCGATTCATGACCTTACCAAGTTAGGTCAGTACATCAATGTTTTCTTTTGATCATCGAGTTGATAGTATCTACTGAGCAAGTGGATGACAACCTGTCATTTCATCTACTATTGTACCAAGCATTTATGACAATTTTTTTGTCAAAAAGGGCAAAATTTGATCTCATTCTTCACTACGAACTTAGAGCTAAGTTATCTTCTGCGATTCCAGAGCAAGCTTAAAGCAATTTTGAGCAAATTTTAAAGGGCAAAGAATCTGTTCAAAATTTCTCTTCACTTACTGAGAAGCAATGGCATCCGGAAGTAGCAGCTCCAAGGCAAAGAGAGGCTTAGAAATGCTGGTTAAAGGTGTGGAATGGAAGGCGCTGAACTTCAAATTGGCACCAGCAATTGCAGAATCACCTGATCCTAACAGTTCTTAGTCTCAAATTCCTCCAAAGGTACTCCTTATAAATGACATTCGCTCTCATTTCAAATGTTCCATTCAAGAACTTGGAAACCTAGAAATTGATAATGCCCTAGGAGAAATGAGCGTAGATGAAAATTTGAAACCCGAGCATAAGCATCTTGAAACAAAAGGGTTAACCCACATTTCAAATTTGCCAAGAAATTTTTAAGTTAAATGGGTTAGGTATGTACTCAGTCAGGTTCACAACGGGCAATTATGGTTAGAGCAACCAGTGGTTATCACAAAGAAAATGATTAACAAGATTACTGGCCTTCCCATGTTGAGCAAAGCTAAGTCTACCAAAACCCTAGGTCGGGAAGAATTGCAAAGGCTAACCCAAGAAGAATGGGATGGTAGAGGACTTAAGCTCAGTACAGTAGCTGACACTAAATTAAGATTTGGTATTCATGTCATTGCTCATAAAATTTACAGTTCGAGCTGTCCAAATAGTGTACCTTGTGAAGCAGTAGATTTAGCATATAAGGTAGTAAAGAAGAATGTTGAGTTTAATCTGTCTGAATTGCTTTTGTCTCAATTTAATAAAAATATGGAAAGCATAAGGACTTCAAAGAACAACTCCTGCAAATTCAGTTCACTTTTGATCTATTTATTTTTCTATGTTCAAAAGTCTTTTCCATCAAAAGGATCAGTAGTATGGGGAAAAGATATTCCCATTCTTTATCAAATAAATGAGTTCATTGCAAAGTTAGGTGAAAATTTTGACAATGTTTTGGATAATTACTTTGAAGATTTTAAGGAAAGAATGAACAATAGGTTTTGGATTCCACCTAAACTGGTTGAGGAATACAAAGAAGATGTATGCTTTATGGTAGATTGTGACAAAGTATACATACAAGCAATCAGGCCCTGAGTTGCATGGGTGAAACCTCTTCCTTATGAGGTCAATATTGATGAAACCAGAGATATCATAGAAGCATTGGTGAATGAAACAGTAGACCCAAAGCAACCAGTCTTTGGAACTTATGATGAAGCGAAGGCCAGAATTGAGCTTCAAATCAAAATCCCTCAGGGCATTAGCAAAGGAAAGAGGAAGATTGCAAAGCTAAAAATAGAAGTTGGTCCTCTGATGATTACTGAATGGAAAGGAGAAGATGATGAGGAAGAAGAGGAAACCGATTCAGAAAAAGAAGAGAAGCCTCAACGGAAGAAAGGTGAGGTGATTATCACCAAACCTAAAAAGCAAGCTACTGCAGTCTTCTCCAGGAGAACAAGATAGGGGAAGAAGGAACCTATACTTTTCAAGCCTCCACTCACATTTGAGGCAAGGTTGGAGCAATTAGAAGTAGGTGTTAGCTTCACAAACTTCAAAGATTGAAGTTTGAAACAAGAATAGAACAGGAGAAAATGCAGATTGAGGAATTGGTATTGAGTAAAATGGGAAGATGGAAATACTCTCCGGATGAGATTGCCTCTCAGATCCCTAAAGAGCTATTGGAGAGGTTGCAACCAAGATGGGAAATTCCAATCAAGACTGTCAAGGATATCTTTGAGCAAACCCTGAAGAATCTCCTACCGAGTCTCACTGATGCAGAAGTGAAGAAATCACTGAAAGATCATGAAGGTAATATGATGATTAGATTCCACACTTTTTTGATACTAATCAAAGACATTGAGCATGTTGTAAATGATGCAACAAACATGTGGAAAAATATCTATCATCTACATAAATCCAATGAGGATATTGTTGAAATCAAGGACAATGACAGTAGTGATGATGATGATATTGAAGATATTCCAAGGGATCTGCACTCAATGATGATAAATGTTGAGGAAGAAGACAAGGAAGATGAAATGGAGGAAGAAGAAGTTGAACAAGCTAAGGAGGAAGATGATCCTATAAAAATTGCAGCCAAAGTCATTGCATCTCTTCCTCACTCTCCACCTAAAGTAGCTACATCAATTGTGGAGATAGCTTCTACTGGTGAGATTGTGTGCACAACAGCTTCATCAATTGCTCAATCTTCACCTGTCTCCTCTCAACTCCAGGTACCATCTATGCAATTTTCTACCACTTCATCAATCGAGCTACAGCCATCTTCATTGACCAAGTCATCATCAGCTACAATAGTAAGTTCATCAAGCATATCAACTTCTACTGCAAAGTGTACAGTAAATGTACCCACTAGTACTTCAATTTTGACAATTTCATCTGCTCCAATTTTTGCATCTATTAGTTCTCCCATTCCAACCTATACATCAATCTTGGAAGGAACATCAATTTTTGATACTATTAGCACTTCTCTCAGTCTTCCTCTAGTTAGTCCTATTCCAGTTTTGTTATCCAATCCAGCCTCATCAACTATTGTTTCAGTTTCAAAGGGAAAAGGTGAAGTCACTACAGGAAAACCAAAGAGATACATGTTTTCCAGCAAGGAAGTAGATGAGGAAATAGACTTGGATAAGGACATTGTCATTCCTAAGATAGATCTAGATACTGCATCAGTCAATGAAATGAGAATGACTAGTCAGCTATTAGAGCAAAAGGCAAGGAAAAAATAGCTGAGGCATGAGAGAGACCAGGAATATAGTATTATTGAAAGTGCTAAGAATATTCTAACAGAGGCTATAGGTGTTGAAGTAGATTCTACTCAACACATTTTGATTTAGTTAGAAGAGGTTGTATATAAATTCAATGAGGATACCTTCGATCAAGAAAAAATAATTGAAAAGGCAAAGAAGAAATTTGACAATAAGGTGCTTGAGCACATTGCTCAGCATATTGCATTAAAATAGGTAGAATTGTCTACAATTTTGAGTAATTTTGAACATTCTTTTAATAATGTAACTTCACTTTTTGGAAAACTTTGTGATGTTACCGAGTATACTAAGGAAATCAAAGAAAAGTTGAATAAAATTGATGAGGATATGAAGGTTAGTGCCCAAATGTTGCAGCTTGACCACAGTTCAAGTTCATCCCATCATCTCAAAATAAGATTTTTGTCAGAGAAACAGGTAGAATTGTTGAGAGAGGAAGCAAGGATCAGGTGTACTCTGATTGACATCTAAAATATGATCATTCCTATAATGGACACAATGCAGAAGCATATTGCCCATTCCAAAACATTGATTCATGACAAAAACTTCTCAATTGCAGATCATATGGTTGAACTCTCTGCAGAAGTTCAAATAGCACTCTCCACCAGCAAACTTTTGCAAGAAAATTGGGATAAGACATTGGCTCTTATTCTCAAGGTACATTCTGAGTTTATCTCTCATTTTGGAATCTCTGTGTAAATATATATTGTTTAATTTGGCATTATTGTCAAAAAGGGGGAGATAGCACACTCCAAGAGATAATTGTGCAAGAGATATGTGTAAACTGTGCATATTGTATGGGGGAGATACATGTAAGAAAGATATGTGTAATAAGACTTGCAAAGATCAATTTTGAAAATTCAGAACTGTATGTCAATTTTTTGCACATAAACATTGAATCATAATTGTTTTCGTCACTAATGCCAAAGGGGGAGATTGTTGGCATAAAGTTATTTGCCATTAGTGACAACACTCATCTCACAGTTCTAACCGAGCACTGAGTAATATAGTTTAGACTGAGTGATGGCAATTCAGTTCAAACCGAGCACTGAAGACACAATTCAAACTAAGCACTGAAGACACAGTTCAAACTGAGTGCTGAAGACACAGTTCAAACCGAGCATCGAAGACATAGTGTAACCGAGTGAAGATGCACTTAGTGTTAACCGAGTGAAGATGCACTTAGTGTTAACCGAGTGAAGATGCACTTAGTATTAACCGAGTGAAGAAGGACTCAGTGATAACCGATCTCAAGAGGTTAAAAAAGAAGTTAGTTTCTACCGAGTGACACTATATCTACCGAGTCACCAATGGTTATCGAGTTCTAGGAAATGTTGTATGACTAGTATGAACCGAGCCCCTACCTCTACCGAGTGCATGATGATGCTGAGTAACGTAGTGGATGTCGCGTATCAGAAGGTCATCAAGTTTTTCTGAAGAACTTGAGTTTATTTTACTATTTGGCTGACTCAGTTATATTTTGTTTACTTGTGTTTGGCCGACCTTGCATGAATAATTATTGGAATGGTATATATATGTAATGTATTATATCATTCAATATATAGTGATACAAGATATAGAATATTGCATAAAAAAAAGGGACATAAGATATGATATGGGGATTCATCAGCAGTAAAGAATAATCAGCAAGGTCTACAAGGAGCAAAAATGATTTCATCAATCACAGAAGGTGGTCTACAATAAAGAATCCAGTCAAGTTGTAAGTTGATATGTTGGTTCATCCTAACAGGTGAATCATTCTTGTAAATCCTTTAACAAGGTAGACTTAACCATCTTTATTCAAATCTCCTAATAGAGTGCATACTTGTAAAGTATGTTTGTAAATCCTCTAACAAGGTGGATCTAGCAATCCTCTGTGCTCCTAACAGGGAAGATCACCAGAAGTGATCATTGTAAGCCTTAACTAGCCAACTTCATACTGCAATAATGAAGCTTTGTGGGTATCATCCCCACCCTAGTTTTACTTTCTATTTTGGAAGGTTTCTGGGTCACCAAATCTCTGTGCATATATGGTTTAAATGTTTAATAGTTCTTTTATGCAGCAGGCTAGATGAGTGAATGTTGTATATGGTTATTATGAATTGATTTAAAAGTTTTATTGTTATTGATTCACCCCTCCCCTCTCAGTAACCTATTATATCTTGAATATTTCCAATAGCTAGATGTTTTCACTTGTACTTTAGGTTCTAGAGTATACTTTCTTGTGACTTATGCTTTCATCAGGATGCTTGTATATCATGTTTAGATGATGTTAGTTATTGACACATTTCCTTATTTTGATGATTAGCATATGACAGATGATGTTATCTATTTTGTAGTATTATCTTATGGTTTACTCCTAGCATGCTAGATATCCTTATGCTTATATAGTAGTACATTTTAGTGGTTACATCCCTATATGATAGTACCTATGATCTGATTGATAGTTGGGGATGTTACACATGAGGGGTAGCTAGGGCCCATGATGGTCTTATGATGTTATTATGGTTGGGAGGAACCATGTACTTAGTTTGGTTGATCTGCAATTGTGATATTATTTTTAGTTATTGCAATGTTGTTTTAAGTACATTGTGATGTTACCTTATGTACTTTCCTTTTTTACTTGTTAGACGGATAGATGTTGTTTTTGTCTTTCAATATTGGGTTTGAGTTTTTATGCCTTGAAATGTGGATTTGGTACTCCTTGGTGTGGAGGAAATTCAACCCTTAGCTTTTTACCCCTTTTTGGTTTTGGCATGTTGTTTTGGAATTTTGAGCAAAATGATGCATCCTCACACAAGGATGCAAGATCTTGCATAGTGTGTTGGGTTTCTTTGTGTGGCTAGGCACTTTCTCATGTGAAACCTAACACCAATGTTGGGTGTTTTGGCTATTTGTCAAAGAACTTTTTCACACCACATGGTGCACATCCTCACGTGGAATGTACTTCCTCACAAGGCATGCTACACATCTTCGCTCAAAATCCTGTCACACTATAGTCCATGTGCAAAAAATAGGGGGTATCTCCACTAGTTTTGTGGATCATTTTCTACTGATTCTAGTACCCTTTGGGTTGACTTAAATTATCATGCTCTAACAAATTTTATAGTCTTTGTTTGGTTGTCATTTTGGATTTCAATTCTAGTCAAGTGTGTGTCAATTCAGGTAGTCAAGTTTGGAGATTCATTGGTTGTTAGGATGGTGGTTATGTCTTTCATTACGATCTAAGTGATCCATGTATGATGTTGTCTTGTGCACTCATACTTACTCAAAAATATATATCCTAGCCAGTATTTTATCCTTGTTCCAAGGATCTCTAGGTGGGGCATTACACTATGAGAGATAAGAGTTCTCTATTTATAGAGAAAGCTAGTCAAAATTCCAAGTAGAGAAGTAGAGAGAATATGACCAGAATAGGAGATTCCATAAGAGTGATAATTTGACAAGTCTTCCTACTTGGTATTTGTCTCATCTTGGAGATTCCATTTGAAGTGTCATTTATTTGAATATTCCAAAAAGGTGTCTCATATTTGAATATTCAATTTTAAAAATTAATATGTGGAGACACTTTATTAATAAATCTCATTATCATGTATTATTGACAAAAGGATATTAATTTAATAGAAAGTGTTAGAACTTTAAATTAAATTAATTAATCAAACAGGTTTAGCTAGCCAATTTCAATTCAATATTAAGGAATTTATTAGAGTTAAATGATTATTGCAATATATGTATTATGTAAGTGATATTCAAATCAAATAGCATCAAGTGGGGCTAGAAATTCCTACTAATTCTAGGAATTGGGGATTGATTTAGGGTTTTAGAGGTAAATTCATTTAGGAGACCAATTTTAGGGTATGGAATTTTTTCCTCTTTGAATTGATGTGTAAGGAGCACATTGATTCAAAGAATAATTTGATTCTAAAGCATAGAATGAGAACTGAGATCGGTTTCAATTTTGATGATATGAAGCTCAATAGATGAGATAGAATTGACTCTAAACTTGGTTGGAAAAGAGTGAATCCTCTCAAGTTTAGCCAATATAGATAACAAAGAGTTGAATATGTATCCATTGAGAAGAGTTTATTATTATCTCCAAGATGAAGCTTAATCCTCTGGAGTCTAGATAAAGAACCTAGATATTGGTCCATTAAGAAAGAACAAGAACTTTCACAATTCATAGGATTATCCCTAAAACAAGACTTTAATCCTCAAGAGTCCAAATAGAGCACCCAAATACCTATCCATTGAATAGTGACTAAAAGAGGGTTTTATGATTATCTTTAGAATGAAGCTTAATCCTCTAGAGTCTAGATAGAACACCCAAATACTAGTCCATTAAAAGCATGATACGACCCATCATGAATGATAGGATCATCCTCAAAAAAAAGGCTTAATCCTCAAAAGTCTAAGTAGAATGCCTAGATACATGTCCATTGATTCATGATGAGGGTTGTCAATGAGATGACCAACATGACTGATAGACAATCAATCACCTAATCAATAGATATGACAACACTGGTTTGATATGAGTTATGAGAATATGATATGCCCCTAGAGATTTGAGATAGAAAAGAGTAGATCATAGGATACCCAACCTAGAACAACATATTGTAGATTCTCAAAAATGGTTTGTGTCTATGGTTTCATCATGGATGTGAGATAAATCTATGTGACTTATATAAAGAGGCCTACCTTGGATCCAAGACTCATCACTTGGTGAGCCCCAGGGGACAACCTCAAAGTGGTAATAGGAAAAATCTAGGTCAATATTCTAGCCACTATACAAAACTCAATATGGTTAATTTTGTGTTGGTGGTATTTTCTACATGATAGCTCTCCTCTAGTACCCTTGTAGTGCATCAAACCCTAGTTCTCGAGGTTGGGAGACATTCTAAGGAAGTTTATCATTCACTTGAAAAATGAAATTCCCATACTAAATACCTTATTTTAGAAGCCAAAAACCTTTCTATTTACTAGCTTAGGGGGTCACCCATGCTCATAAAGACATCCCACATTCTCACGGTCCTTAGTAGAGAAAACAATCCATTGGGAAGTCATGCCCCCTTAGAAGCGGATCTTGGTAGCCCTAAGAAGAGAGTATGTTATGAGGGGGAGCCTATGGTGCCAAGATTCTAAGTTTTCCACTCTGGATAAGAAAGGCTCAACTTTAGTTCAAGTGGGAATTTAGTAGATACAATCTTAAATCCTAGGTTGTGGTGTGTCTTTTCACTTTAACAATAACTATTCTTGTCTTATTGTTTCTTCTATATGTAAAAAATTAATCAAGATAAAAGAAAACTTTCAAATTTACACTTTGGATACTATTGAAACCTTGTCAAAACTTCACACATTGTCAAAATGTTACAACCTTTGTCAAAACTTAGCAAACTTTGGTCAAAAGCATTCAAGACTTGGATAGCATGACAATTTGTAATCTTAGACATGATTGGCATGACTTAGATTCCACTCTTGCATAGAATACACTTACATTTACCATGATTTGAGCCCATACTTGCATCATCTGGGCTTCATTTTGCATCCCTCATCTTTCATAGTGCATTAGCTAGGCTTCATTTTGCATCCCTTAGTCTTTCCATTTCAACCTCAAATCTACATCTTGCATCTTCCATTTGCATTATTGCATTACCCAACATTCATATTACACACTTTAACCATCATTTTTCACTTTCATTCTAGTCCTAGCACTGCCCTTTTCTATTTGGATCATTGTCACATCAATCTAGAAACCATAGAACCCCGAAATCACCTTAGTTTCAACCCAGCTCACCGATTGCACTCCAAAACTACCAACTACACTGTAACTAGCCCCAACTACACCATGGGCATAGTTGGTACTATCTAAGTGCACTTCATAGTCTAAGAACCTAGCTTTGACTTCCAAAAAATAAATTTGAGACTTTAGAAGTGTCCTTAGGTACCTGGATAGGCCCTCCTATCTCAACATATCCTGATCTGCATTTTGTATGTCCTAACATTCATTTTCTTCACTTAGGGATTCATTCCTTAGTTCATAACCTTCATTCTACATCTCATATCCAATCATAACATCATCCCTAGCATCCTAGTTCTTTGGTATAGAAACTTGGAAATCACCTAGCTTAGAAACAACAAACATTCAACCCAGTCTCCTAATTGTGCAATGAAACTACCAACTGCACTCAAACTAGCCCCAAGTACACCATAGGCACATTTGGTATTCCTATAGTGTACTGGGTACTATTAGAGTGCACTTGGGTACCTTCATGACCATTTTGGGACCCTAAAACTACATCTAGAAGCCTATGTAGGTCCTCATTCTGCATATGACCCAAAACAACATCTTGTACCCAAAACTTCATTTTGCATCCCAGGACCTTTGCATATTGCATATCCTATTAGTATAACCATCATTTTGAACCCAAAACCTTTGAATTTAGTCAAAATCTGAACAAAAGTATCAACCCTTGAGTATCTCATTATGTCAATGGATAATGGAACTTGACCATGGTCATTTTATCATTTTCTTTGGTCAAACTCAATCTATATCAAGATGGATTAGACCTTGTCATTTTGATCTTTTCAACTTTTTCTCTTTTTGGTCAAGATCCAAAGTCTACTATCATAACATTAAACTCATAGGTTAATACCTTTCAAAGATTTCACCTAAGTTCAAAACCTTGCATATACCCTTATCATAGCATCGTCATATTCCTAGGCTCTCTAAATGTCATTCCACCTATCCCTAGTTTCATAATCACTCCAATTTGCATAGTCTAAAACCCTAAACATTTATCTCCAAACATCAAATCCCATCAACAAATCCAGCAATCATCTTGTCCAAATCTCAAGTCAAACCCTTCAATTTTCTTGATCTCATGTCCTCATATTGTGCCTCCTAAACATCATCATCAACCCTATCATACCTCCATTTTCATAATCAACCTTTCACACATACATCTTTAACATCCCTCTCAAGTCTAAGTCCAACCCTAATCTACATTTTCATCCCCTTAAGTCAAAAATCCAAAACATCATTTACATTTGCATTTGCATAATTTCCCTAGGAAATTTACACCTTGCATATCAAAACCATAGTTCATTTGGCACTTCCTTATGTTTCATAACATCCCTAAACACCTAAAATACAAAAAATACTCATATCTTGCATACCCACATCCTAATTATCAAAATTTTCCCCTATTTTACCAATTGTGCCCATGTTTTACCAACTGCACACTTCAAATGCACAATTGGTAGTTTCAGTATGTATTTGGTAGTTTTAGAGCACACTTGGTAATTAAGGATTCCAATCTAGGTTCCAAAACCCTAATTTGTAATCTCATACCTTGCATTGCACCCCAAAACCTAAGAAAACACTCAAAAAGACTCAAATTAGTCACATTCTACATTTTAGCCACCCTAACATCTCTTTTTACCAATTGCTTACCTTCAAGGCCCCAAGTGCACCAAGGGCACACTTGGTACTATCTAAGCACATTTGATAGTTTAGGTGCACACTTGGGAGGTATAGTGTCCATTTAGGGTTTTCTCCATTACATCTACATCATTAGGTATCATGCCAACACTTACAAGGACACAATTAGCTTAAAGACCTAAAGAACTATATCAGCCCTTATTTTTTGAGGTGCAAACACAACCAAAACCTCATACAAGACCAAAGAAGATAAAGAAAACCAAAAAAATATTTGATGAAGACCAAAGAATAGAAAGAAAACCCAACAAATATTTGATGAAGACCAAATTGAAGCATCATAACCCATACTTGTGGACCCCTTAAGCATGTATCCACAAGATAACAACCATCAAAGGATGACACAACAACCCTAAACAACACACCTACAATGATGTTTCCTTCAAGCACTTCCCCTATACATGGAATAGTTCAATAGAGTCCCAACATTAAACCCATATTCATACTGATACCACCTAAAGGTGGAAGTATACCAACCACGCCCAAGGATGAATAAACACATTCTTTCTAATTCAGCAAACCCAACACAAGTACCTTTAACCCCAACATATCAAACATGCAACAAGGTATTTTATAGTTAAGTGATTATTTTGACACATATTATGGCATCATTGATGAAGAAATGGCCAAGGCTTGCCAAGACAATACTTTTTGCAAAAACTTTAAACTTTTGGTACCCCAAGAAATTGTCAAATTTAATCCACACTTGGAGGGACCTAAGTCCAAACATCACACCAACCCAACAATTGAAAACATACAACCCATGATTAATTTGGACTTAGACAAGGGAAAACAACTTTTGGAGTTTTTAAAAACAATGATGACACCTATAAGATCCCATCAAGAATCAACAATTGAAATCCTCCAAAGTACATTTGAACACATGAACATCAATCCCTTGTTTGATGAACCTCCATCAATAAATGGCAACAAGGTTCTTCCTAAATATCCCAAAGGGATGTTAAGACTTTATCTCAATCACATAATGCAATGATAGGATGTCCCTAAAGGGATATGTATTCTAGGGATGCCAAACATACCTCCTTTCAAGTAAAATCAAGAAATCACACCCTTGCTCCTAACTTTACCAAATGTTATGACATCAAATGTTATGGAGCCTCCCATAAATACACTAGGTGAAACATCAATCACAACAACTCCTATTGACATACCTTACTAACATATTCACCCATTCCCAAAAGGAACACATCTCATTACCAAATCAATATGATGTCCCAAGGAGAAACATCTAACACATAAAGGTATCAAAACAACAACGAAAACATGATGTTCAACTCTCAAGGGCATAACCAACTTCCAAGACAACAACAACCTGCTATGGTACAAGGACTCAATATTTCCAGTACACAACCAAGTCAAAATCCACTTAAAACATATTCAACATATCAACAAAAACATCAACGACAACAAAAACCTCAAGTGGTGCAAGGATATGATATCCCTAACACACAACCTAATGTAAATCCACTTGACTTTCACGCAATGTAATAAAAACAATTCCAACAACAACAAGCCATGTTTTCTAAACAAAAAAATCAACTAAAACAATAGTTGGAATACCAAAAATGCCTTGAGCAACAAATTACCTATCAACAACGCTTGTCACAACAACAACATATACCACAACAACCTCAATAGTTACCTCTACAACAACAGGCACATACATGGTCTCACATGCAACCAATAGAGATATCTTAGTAACAACCACAAGTGATGTAACAACAACACATGGTACAACAATCACAGTCAATACTACAACAAGTTCCACAAAAAATATCACAAGTACCACAACAAGGACCCTTTTGTCTTTGAGACACTAACATACCTCCCCCACCTAGTGACACATCACCTAACTCTTCTAACATAGAAATGTTAGAACCAAATAGACATAGTTCTCGCCATAGAAAATGATCTACTCATAAACACAAAAAACTTGAAGAGAATACTATCATGAAAAAACCTAATGAAGAGTTATTACAACAATTCAAACAACTTTCCAAACAAGTTGAGGCATTCAGAGTCTAGAAGAAATAGGCTTTATATATGGAATGACACTTACATCCTAATCTATTTGATAAAAGTCTATATATGCCTCCATTCCCAAAATAGTTTGAGGCTCCAAGATTTGAAAAATACCAAGGAAAAGGAAACCTCGTTGATCACATCATTGAATTTTGTGCCTCTTGTACTGAAGTCAGTGATGATCCCACCTATCTCATGAAACTATTCCCTTGTTCTCTAGGTGGTCTCACACTTGAATGGTACTCCAAACTTCTTGGTAACATCAAATCATGGTTAGAATTAGTAGACAAATTCATCTTCCACTTTCCCTTCAACATTACAAATGAGGTGACACTCTCTGATTTATGTTCAATTAAACAAAAAATGGGAGAACCATTTATCACATTCTTATTATGCTGGAGAAACTTAGTTAATCAATGCTCACTAAACATTCCTAAAGAACACCAATTTAATTTGTGCATTGAAAGCCTAGTCCTTGACTTAATGTATGAAATCATGATAAAAAATCCAACCACCATTTCCAAGGTGATGAAAAAAGTGGGCTAGTATTGAAGATGATCTTATCTATAAGGGAATCCTTAAAACAAGCAAGGAAAACACCAACATAAACTTGTCTAGTGACAATGAAATTTTTTTCTCCAAAACCAATAAATTTACCAACAATGGCATTGTGGATGCACAAAAAATTAGCATAGCAATACCTCAACTAACTTTGAAAGGTGCAAACCCTACAAATTCACAAACTCCCAATCAAACACCACCTCAACAATAGAAAACTAAGACTTCCACACAAGACAAACCTTGAAGACATCCTAGAACTAAAGATAGGAAATTCACACCTTTGGGGATACCTCTCAACATCACACTTCAACAATTATTGAGTAATAAATTCTTGCAATTACCCCAAATCAATGATGAACCACCAACAAAATTATAATGGTGGGATGAAAAGAAATTTTGTGATTATCATCATACTAGAGAACACAAGACTACCTCATGTTTTCAGCTCAAACATAAAATCCAAGACCTCAAAAATGATGGTATAATTACTATAGATCCTTCCTTCCTAGAATCCAATGTTGATCATACCATCTTTAAAGATCCTTTGGGTAATCATGACAAAGGGAAAGCCTCCAGTTCAAACTTTGACTTGCAGGCCAATTACACACACACTGGATATGACTATACCATCAATTATTTCAATGAGTCTAACTCCTGCATATCCACATTCATCTTAAAGGCTAAAAACCCCCATTGTATTGTCACTATGCATCATACCAAGATCACCCTACTTGGAGCTCCTTCTAGACCTACTGCCTCTACTAGACCTACACCCCCTAGTAGACCTAATACTCCTATTTCATCTAATTATAGCCTTGTTGAACAACTTGGGAAGAACCTTGTGTAAATATCCATCTTGGACCTACCGCATGCACCTCCCCAACATCAGAGGATCTTAGATCAAGCCCTTAAAGAGTTAGTAGTCCCAAATAACATTTACATTTCCTAGTTCTAAGCCATGGTTGGAAACCTATACACATCACAACATATCACCTTTTCCCCTCAGGATATTCCTAAGGAAAAACTTAACCACAATGACCCCCTTCTCCTCAAAATCTTTATCCGTAATTCCAAGTCTAGACATGTCTTCATAGATGGTGTAGTGGGACTAAACATTTGCACCCTCAAAGTTGTCAAGGGTTAGGGTCCCTCTGAAGATGAAGTGGATCCCTCTTGTAGAATCATGATAAAGGCCTATGATGATGGAAAACACTTCTCTAATGGCATCATCATATTACCTATTAGAGTGGGTCTATCTACTAAAAATACATTATTCTAGGTCCTAGATATTGAAATGAATTGCAACATGATACTAGGACACCCTTGGATCCATGCTATGAAAGTGGTGCCTTCTACATACCATTAATGCTTAAAATTTTCATATAACAATGTAGAGGTTACCATCCCTGGTGACCTAGACCCATTCTAATTCTGTGCTAGTCATAAAGGAACTACTACATACCAAGTCCCAACAAATCATTTAGAAAATCAACTCAAGTGCTCTAAATATGTTGATCCTTCCACACTCACGCTTGCATTCAAAGGAAAGCTCAAAATTGAAAACTAAGCTTGCGGTGATTATTCCATGTCACATGCCTTTAACATTAGGAAACTCTCTCTCTCTCTCTCTCTCTCTCTCTCTCTCTCTCTCTCTCTCTCTCTCTCTCTCTCTCTCTCTCTCTCTCTCTCTCTCTTCCAAGTCATATAGTAAACCATAGCTTATGCAAAACAAGGCTAAGATCACATTTCAAAAGAAACCTTCCATGAATTTCACTAGTGGAGGTGGAATACATGAAGAAAATGTCTATGAAGGTAAAGAAAAACAAGAACCTACTCCTATATCCTCATATAAGTATGGACCTAGATTCACCATCGTGTAGAAAAATGGATATGATGGATGCATTGGTTTGGGACCTCAAAAACAAGGCATTATTCAGCATATTACTGTGTTAGGATGACCTCGTAGCCTGGGACTTGGATTCAAACCATTTTTTGGAGGTCTTCCTAATACTAAGTCATCCTCATCTAAGAATTTGAATGCTTTGAATGATGAAAAGGCATCTAAGAACTCCCAACCTGAACCCACAAAACTTGCAACCAACATTGATGACCTCGATACCTCGTTTGGTCTTGACCACATCTTTGATTTTGATGAGCTACCCATACAGGATAAGCATATCACTAGAAATTTTATTAGCCCTTTAGTTTGTCCACAATCTTGCAATGAAATACATTGGGACCCAAGCCCCTTTCCTCTAAGTATGGCACTTATTACCCCTTTGATAGTAATACCCGTATTCTTTCCTTTGACTAAAGCTTATTCAATATAGATAATACCATTTCCCTAGTTTACCCTGAACTCATTGATCAAAACCAACAAGAACCACCAACATTTGACTAGTTTGAAAATGATGATGCCATCATACAATTCTTTAAGCTCTATGAAGATTTACCAAACAATGATCACAAGTCAAGATTCTCCATTGAACTAAACATCATGGCATATTTTGGGGAGTCAACTCCATCTTCTGGTCACAAAATAAGAAAATACCAAAAAATACAAAAGCAGGTCTCTTGGTGAAAATTGAAAGGTGTCATAGGACCATGAAAAAGTAAAATTAAAGGACATATCCAAGGGTGAAAACTTCTATGAGGCACCCAAGGATGTAAGATTGAACATACCCCTATTGAAATAAAGATTAGCCTTACTTGTGGAAATGATAGAAGAGATAAATCTAGGAACACCTAACAACTCTAAGATCATACTTTTGCAACCTCCTTATCACAAGAAGAAAGAGATGAGTTTGTCAGATTCTTTTTAGAGAGGTAGATCAACTTCACCTAGTCTTATGAAGACATGCCTGGATTAGATCTTGAACTAGTCCTTCATCACTTGCCTCTAAAACCAAGAGTGAAACCAGTAAAGAAAAAGTTGAGAAAGATGCATCCTCAAGTTGGTCTCCTTGTCAAAGCGAAATTAAAGAAATTATTGGATGTCAACTTCATAAGACCCATAGATTATGTAGAGTGCATACTTAATCTAGTACCAGTAAGAAAAAACTTTGGGGACATCTAGATATGCACCAACTTTTGTGATCTTAACAAGGCATGTCCCAATGATGATTTTCCTTTACCAAATATTGACATCATTATAGACATAATAGCTAGATATGAGATGTTATCATACATGGATGGCTTTTCTAGCTTCAGATAAGAATAGCTTCTAAAGACCAACAAAAAACATCTTTCACATGCCCTTGAAGAAGATACAACTAGAATGTTATTCCATTTCATCTCAAAAATGTTGGGGCAACATATCAAATGACAATGACTATGGCCATCTTTTATGATTTCATGCACATCCTAATAGAAGACTATGTAGATGACTTACTTTGTAAATCCCTTAGATGAAGAGATCATTTGGGCATCCTAGAGAAGATATTCAACATAATGGAAGGCTATAATCTTCATTTGAATCCCAAAAAGTGTATATTCAAAGTTGTTTCTAGAAAGCTCCAAGGATACATTATTTCTCAATGAGGCATAAAAGTGGATCCTAAGAAAGAAAAAGCAATACTTGAAATGCCTCCTCCAAAAAATCTAAAAACATTAAGAATTCTACAAGGAAGATTACAATCTATCCATAGATTCATTGTACAACTACCAAATAAGTGTCACTCCTTTCAACATCTATTACATAAAGGAATATCCTTTCAATGGAACAACTAGTGTTAAGAATTTTTCCAACAAGTCAAATATTATCTTCTACATCCACCAATTTTAATGGCTCCTATTCTAGGAAAACCATTCATTTTATATAGATATACTATAGAAACAACATTAGAAGCTCTCTTAGCCCAAAATGATGAACAAGGGGGAGAGAGAGAGCCATTTACTAAATCAGCAAAACACTTGTGGGGTATGAACAAAATTATTCATTCATTGAACAAACTTGCCCTGATGTCATCCTTGTAACCCAAAAGATGAGACATTACATGCTCCATTAGAAATAAATGCTTATCTCTAAAATTGACCCACTAAAGTATCTCCTAAGCAAGGCCTCTCTCACAGGGCACTTAGCCAAATGGATTATGATCCTTAGTGAGTTTTATGTTGAATACGTTGATAGAAAGGAAATCAAAGGGAAAGTGATAGCAGATCAGTTAGTAGAAGCACCTATGATAGATGATCATCCTATGTTGATATACTTTCTAGATGAAGCCATATTTAACATGGATATAACTAATGAATGGAAGCTTTACTTTGATGGATCACATAAAAGAAATGGTTCAAGAGTTGGCATTATTTTTATCACTCACCAAGGTGACATAATCCTTAAGTCATATTGGATAGCATTCAATTGCATAAACAAAATAGTAGAATATGAGGAAATAATTATAGGATTGAAGCTAGCTATCCAATGGAACATACAACATTTACAAGTTTTTGGTGATTCCTAATTAGTCATCCACTAAGTTAATGGTGACTATGAAACCAAAGATGATAAATTAATGCCTTTCAAATAGATGGTAGGTTTCCTTAAATCAAAATTTATTAATATCTCTTTTTTTTAACTACCAAGAATACACAACAAGCAAGTTGATGCTATGGCTACTATCACTTCTATGATTGATATGCCTCAAAATGTGGAGCATTGTGAGTTCCTTGTCGAGCAACTTTTGATTCCAACATTTGAACTCCCTAAATCTATGTTTGTGTGTGAATGTTTTGATCCCAATTCCCCCTAGTATTAAGACATCTATGATTACCTACATGACCAAATCCTACCCCTTAACTTATCCAAGAATGAACATCAAGCTTTTTATCCACCAAGTCACTAGATATGTCATCATTGCTGACACCCTTTACAAGAGATCCTTTGACAAAACCCTTCTCAGATGCCTTGACTCACAACAAGCTGAAACTACCTTACACGAGGTTTACAAAGGTATACGTGGAATTCATTTCAATGGTTTGAGTCTAGTCAAGAAGCTGGTATGAGCGGGATATTATTGGCCCACCATGGAATAAGATGCATATGATTTTGCCAAAACATATCATAAGTGCCAAATACATAGCAATATGATCCATGCACTAGCACAAGAATTATAACCATTCATATCTCCATGGCCCTTCTCATGGTGGGAATTTAATCTTATTGGAGCTATTTCTCCTTCTTCCTCTAATGATCATAAGTTCATCATCATAGCAATAGAATATTTTACCAAGTGGGTTGAAGCTGTCCCTCTAAATTTTACCATTGGAAAACAAATTTCAAGATTTATTTTGAACTACATCATATGTCAGTATGGAGTCCCTATGGCAATTATTACTGATCATGGAAGTTCTTTTCAAAATAAAGATGTGGATAAGATCTGTGAGAAGTACAATGTATACCATGGATATTCTAGCATCTATCATCCATAGGGAAATGTCCAAGCAGAAGCATCTAATAAGACCATTATTAAGATTCTCCAAATGATTGCTAATGATTTTGGTCGAGATTGGCACTTACAACTGAATCTAGCTCTTTGGGCCTATCGAACAAGTGTGTGTGCTCCCACTAGCACAACACCATACTCTCTTGTCTATTGCATTGAGGCCATACTTCCCAATGAATTTGAAATTTCATCATTAAGAGTATCTCTACAAGATTTTGATGATGAAAACTACAAAATATCTAGAGTCCATGAACTTGAAATTCTTGATGAGCGGAGATGAACCACCTTGACACATCTACAAGCTTCCCAAAATTGAATCAAATGAAGCTATAATAAGAAAGTCTAAGGTCATCATCTTGAGATTGGTGATATGATCCTAAAGATGAACTACAAGACTCAACAACATAGAGTAAAACCAAGCAAATTTGAACCATACTAGGAAGGACCTTATGTAGTTACTAGAGCATTTGGGTCTAGGGTATATCAGCTTGCAACTCTAGAGGGTGAACCACTACCCATGTGCATCAACAACATGCATCTCTGCAAGTACTATACTTGATTCTATCTAAAAGTCTTAAAAAAAATCAAAAAATGGCAAAAAGTCCTAAAAAAAAAATTTTTAAAAAGCAAAAATTCATTAAAATAAAGAAATGAAAAAAACCATGAAAAATTGGATGCCTTGATGGAAACTTGGCAAATAGACATTTTGGCACAAAAATTTGAGTCAAGAGAAAAAATCTGTCCAAAAGTGAAAACCTTGCAAATAGGCACTTTGGGCAAGCACCATGGTGAAAACCTAGCAAACAAGTGCCATGGGTAATCAATTATCGCTCCTCCATCTATCAAGATTCCATCTGGTTTTTCCCCCTTCTATCATTCCCTAATCATATCTTTCATATTGCAAGGCATCCATAGTCCCTTATCATGGCCCACAATCTAGTTAATGTCCATTGTTATGTTATATACCCAAGTATTAACAGTTTGTACATACTCTATCTTTGTCCTTTGTACATAGTTTGCATCTTGTCTAGGGGCATATCACCTACATAGTGCATGAGTTTAAACTTGAAATGGGGGCATCTCCTTAAGCACATCTTATCCATTAGACTTATCACATATCAGATTGGAGCTAACACTTGGAATCTTTCTGATCCTAAAGAAATCCTAAAAATTCAAAAATGATCCTAAAAAATCCTAAACATTCAAATAATATCCTGAAAAAATGACTAAAAATCATATATTATCCTGAAAAGATCACTAAAAGCCATATAATGTCCTGATGTAAACCCTAAAAATTATAAAATGTGCTAAAGAAACTAGTCACACAAAAACATCAAATATCCTCAAAAACCCTAAAAATTACAAAACTACCAAAAAATTGTAATAAACCTTGTAAATGCTCACTGCGGATTATCATCCCTTTTTCTTAAACACTCACAATTTCATAGAGTGAAACTCAAAAGCACTACACTTCAATGACAATCACATTATCTAAGCAATGCGAACCAACAATCAATCCAACATGTCACTATGCACCTGTCAACTAGATCAACAAACAAATCTATCACATGATCATCCTATTAACCACTATCTATAGACCTAAAATGTTGAAATGCAAGTAATAATGGACAAGAATAGTTGTTGGCTCACACTATTTAGTGATGATTTTTTTTTTCTTTTTTTTCTTTGATCATGTTCCTATTCCACTTGATGATATAAACTGATCTATGAGAGTGGCCAAGATGGTTCATGGTCATCTTTTTTCTTTTTTTCCTATTAAAACAATGTACCTTTGAGAGTCTGGGACATGTCTATATATTCCTTAGGAAGGACAAGGTCATTTTTCGTCTGCATTGTGTTTGTTTACACAAAAGGTTGATTTGGCACTCTGGTCCTTTATGCCATGATGCATTGCATTCTATTTTCCATATAAAAATAAAGCTCCACTAACATATCGTGCACTTTATGAAAGAAAAAGTCATCACCTCATATTAATTTTCCCTTATCTCATCTCCTCTCCTTCTTTTGCATGTCCTTCATCCACCACCATGGTCTCGTACTCTGATACACCAAAAGAATTGTCAACCTATATTCCTACATATGTCAAAAATCCAAAACAACCCAAAGCAATATATATGCATTAACATGGTAGTCATATCATTTTACATTTCATTTTCATTTACTCCATATTATTTTATAGCTCTTTAGATATTCATGCATGAGAAAAATATGTGTCAAAAATAAAGATATCATTTCCTAAGCATAACATGTGATAAATCAATGCATGATGTCATCGTATCAAAGTCCACATAGAAAAGCATAAATACATCCATACCAAACATATAAAACATATCCATAATCAATCTCATATGGTCATCATAACATATATGTATCTCATAAATGTCTCGCAAAAGTGCTAGAGTACATTGCCATGGTTTACATCAATACTAACTGTCCATAGGTGTGAACCGTAAAACAGAATAATTGAAAAACAAAAGAAAAAATAGAGAAGCCCCTCTATACATGAGCATGTCTATGTCAACTTGTGTTCTCCCTAGCCTTATGGCCTCTATCTAGCCTAGAGGATGATCTCTCTATTGTCTATGGTGGCCTCATTAGTCCCATCACCCCTGCACTACTCTCTATCTTATATGTTCATTGTGAGTAAGATCTCGATCTACAAAAGCTCTCTACCCTCTACCCTGGTGACACTACCATCTCATAATGATCCCTGCAATACTATGTCTCCATATGTTCCCTAGTCATCATCATAGCGATCTCTCAAAAGTTTGGATCTTTTATGTTGCTAATGAACTCCTATGACTCCTGCTCTACCCTCTCTACCCTATGCACTACAACATCCCTCCCTGCCATAGCCTGATCCATCTCCACCAAATCTTGATCCCTCTCTACTATCATTGTATCTCTTCCTACTACCACTACATCCCTCTCTGCTACAACTTGGTCTAACTGACTTGAGCACCCTCTGATCACCTTCATAAGCTTTAGCTAGCTAGGACCTTCTTGTACTGGTACTAGAATCCCCCTAATGTAATTCACTAGATCCCCCTCAATGTCCATAATTATCGCATCTACACCTAAACCATCCTTATCACCCCCACCCTCCTCATAATCATCTCCATCCTCTCCCTCATCACCATCCCCACCCCCCTCATGATCATCTCCATCATCCTCATCTCCCTCATCCTCTCCCTCATCATCCTCATCATGATCATCCCACACCTTAGCATCCTCATCATCATTGCCTACATTTTCATCCCCCATTTTAACATCCTCTCCATCCTCCCCCTCCTCCCCATCATCATCTTCATCTCCCCCCTCCTCATCATCTTCCTCATCTCCTCCCTCCTCATCATATCCCCCATCCTCCTCCTCATCATACTCATCACCCTACTCTTCCTATGATCTTGCTCATGGTACTAGCATTGATGGATATGTCAATGGCCTTAGATAATACTGTGTGAACCATCTATCATATGCCACTATTATGCCTACATCCACCACATCTATTGTTGCTCTCCATACCCTTTTTGTAACTCCTCTAACATGCATAAGCCACCTATGTCTAGATAGGTGCACCCCACTCTTGGACCTCTTCTCTAAACCATGCAAACAATGCTAGACCTATTAGCACATCATGTATCTCTCCAAATTGTTTGTATACCCACTCTGGTAGATACATCTCTATCACTAGGTGACCAATCATTGTGCACCCTATTGGATAGCACTCTTGTCTATAGTATGGTAGGTGGATCTCTTCATCATCCTACCCAAGGAAATCTCTATAGGGTCTCTAGATAAACAATGTCATGGTGATTCCTAAAGAACACAATATACCCTAGCAGTCCTCATGCTAGTATGCCTTTATAACTATATGAATAAGACATGTCCTCCACTAGCTCCCTCTCTATGAGTTGTTTGAATATTGCAATATGCTCATATGCCTAGATCTATAATAGTGTACCCTAGTACTAAATGTCATCCTACCTCTATATGCTACTTGATGTAGATAGTAGTGCAACATCCCCAATATGCATGGTCCCTAGGTAAACATGGCCCCATCCATGACCATCCTCTCTAACACTTAGTCCCATCTAATAGGGAATCCATTTTTGTTCCTATCAAGTATTAGTAGTCCACCAATAACCCAATAGATCATAGCTATCAGTCACTCATGGTGTGCTACTAGTAGCCCCCATCCAATCTCATAATCCCAAATCCCAAGCTCTACCTCTCCACATATAAATAATTAATGTAGTGTCACTCATATAGTAGTCAGGTCATACACAGCTAAGTCCCCATGAATTAGAGTCATATGGATGCACCATACATCCTCCAAGGTCATAGTAGTCTCCTCTATTGGTAGATGGAAAGAACTAGTCTCTTAATACTATCTCTTCGTTAGTAGTATTAGTAGGGTTCTATTCCCTCTCACCTTTAGCATAAATTTGATATGATGCAAGCCAATTCTTGCCAAGATCTCTCACTCACTAGCATTAATTTGATGACATAGCATCATGCTTTCAAGCCTATGTCCTCTTATCTGCAATAGCGGTAGATCCTCCTGCATAACCATATAGCCTATGTCAACCTTCTATGGCTTTGTACACAGTTTAACCTACTTTTGACCCAAGATTGACCTATTTTGACTTTGGTTTGACTAAGTTTGAATTTTTCCAAGCATGTTTGACTAATTTAACTTATGTTTTGAACTCTTTTTATGGTTTTGAACATGTTTACCAAGTTTCGGGTCATTTTGACCTCATTTACATCATTTTGACCCTTTGCCTATCCATCTATGAGTTGTTTCCTCCATCTAAGCCAGGTTTTACTTTTTCTAACCATGTTGACCTAATTTGACCTATTTTTCAACTCTTCCTAGGGTTTTGAACATGTGATACAAGTTTAAGGTCATTCTGAGTCTATTTACACCCTTTCAAGCCCTTTGCACCGCTCTCTATCACATATAACTAGGGTTTGACCTACATCTTCCCTAAGTTTGACCAAGTTTGACCACTTTGATGACATTTTACTAAGTCTTAACCCTTTTCTAATATCATCCTAGGGTCTTTCTAGTGTACCCCAAGTTTTAGGTTGATCTGGGCTCATCCAAACCCTGTTCGGAGCCTTGGAGCATTCTAGGGCATAGTTGGGGCCCCCAACTATGCCCATTGCACAATTGGACATGCCAAGTGTGCTTAGTATGCACTTGGGCATGCCAAGTTTGTCCACTATGTATTTGGCTGCATTTAGGGTGCATTTGGGGCATTTGATGCCCTAAATTGCCCCTAGGACCCTGTTTAACCCTTGACTAATTCCTAAGTACCTTAAAAGCATAGAAAAGCATAAATATAAAAAGAAAACTTAGATGTACTCATTTTAGGTCCTTTCTCTTCATGTTTTTGGTAGCTACACACTTATTTTCCATGGTGTTACTCCTTGGGTAACCAATCCATCCTACAGAGCTCTTTTCTACCAAATGTGAGGGTGAAAATGACTTCCAAACCCTCTCCAAGCCCTTTTATAGTCCATTTTTGTCTAGATGGATGTTCAAGACACACTTTATATGTTGGTCATGATGCTTTTTTGTACTCCAAAGCCCATAACTTTAATATTTATGCTTTGATTTGGGATCTATCAATTGTTATGGCTTTGTTTTCTCATTGTCGATGAAATTGACCTATCATATGTCCATGTTGGTCAATTTCTCAAGGGGGAACCAATATATACCACCATTACTAGGGTATGTTTTTCTGTCTTTTTCATCAGCATTCTTTGACACAACACTCTAAACACATTATATCAAAGAGTGGTAAAATGTAGATGCTCAAAAATGGTTCGCATCTATAGTTTCAAAACTATTTTGTACTAGCTCGTCCTATTTCCTCATTTCACTAAAACTAATCTTTTGGTAAACTTGATTATATCTCAAATCTATTCTTTATCATTCATATCCTCTTGCACATCATTTGCATATCATTTCAAAATCATATCCAATCATCCCGAAAACCATTTCATGAACCTAAAATCATATCAAATCAACACTAAATTACCCCAAATCTACTCAAAATCACCTAAAATCAACCATAACCAACCTAAAATGTGTTAGACATTCCAAATCAATCATCATCTATCTAATCCTAGGCATTATTGTGGCTTTGAGTGCCTCCAAAACTTATCAATCTATCAAACCTATCAATCTAACCTTTGTCATGGCTCTCAATGCTAGGTCAAACTGTCATTCTTGTCATTTGATCATTAACATTTTTGAGTCCCTTAGTGTCAAACCATGATATCATCAAACCATTTTAATAGCATTGACAATGTCTATCAATGTTATTATGGTCAAACCTATCAATCAATCTTGATCTTGTAGCATTTACAATGTTCGATAAGTGTTACATGTTCTTAATTCATGTCATGTGTCCTTAGCATGTTATCAATCTAAATCAATTATTCAATTTGACCATGGCTTTGGTCTATCCATCATCATCCTAGTCGATCCACTTCTCATCAAGGGATATTTTTGCACTTATCTAATCAAATTGGCCAATCATCTACTAATTTTCTCTATAGGATTAAATAACCCATAATTTAATCCTATGTCATTTCACTATTTATTCTTCCTAACTAACATCCTCAATTAATTAATTTTATTAATTAATTGATTCATTATTTTCAAGCCATGGAAATTTACAATTTCCTAAGTCATACTTTCCACCATTAATTTCCATTTGTGTGGATATATAGATTGTTAATTCAAATATTCCACATAATATTGAAATGAACTTGACATCATCCTAACACATGGACATCTTACATCATGGATTCTATCCTTACACTTTGCTAAGAATTGTCATAATTCATATATTCTTATTCCTTACGCATGCTTATATTTGGCTTCCATTATCATAGATTATTAGCTTTAAGTGGGTTTGATGTGTCACATGATGCATCATAGATTCTCCTCCATTTATAACCATGTTTGACTTTCAAGCATCATACAATCCTTCATTTGGCATCTTATGTCATATGTTTTATGGATTCTTAAAGGATCTCTTGCCAAGTGGCACATCCAAGGTGACAAGTCCATTGCTCTCATCTTGTGTGTTGATTATAAATTGAGTGTTCTTCCTCTCATTTCTAGTCCTATGTGCTAAGTCTTGAGGTCCTAACTTCTTAGTCTCTTTATGCTTCAAACCACTTCTTCTAGTACTCTCATATCATTATCATTATCATAGAATTTTTATTCCTAATTGTGTGCATTATAGTCAATTAGAGCTACATCATATGGAGAAGAAAGAAGGAAATGGGAGCTACAAATGAAAGAGGGGGTTTTAACTTTGTGTTGCTTTCTCTATTTAATTAGCTTTCATGGTAGACTACAAGGTATAAATGTTTGTTTATTGAGTTTGTGATTTTCTCATAATATTTTAGATATTAGCCAATTTTCTAGTCCTACAAGTGTGAGCAACTAGATATTTCCCTAGTGATGAGATACCCTTAGAAATGAAGACATAGAATTTTTATTAGATTGGTTTTGAAGAAATATTTGACAAATGTAAGAAATGCATCCATCCTACCCCTATGAGAGAGAAATCAAAAGATGACACATGAGAATGGTTATGAAGAACAATTTATTCCATTTGAAGATTCGATTGAAGATTTAGAATATTTTAGAATAGATCAGAATAGATTGAGAGTGATTTGGATTAGATATTGCAATCATCCAACATGGCTATCTAGGATATAAGCCCCATTTCTATCATTTTCTCTTAATTTATCTTCTAGCCTTAATCACTTATTTATCATCATGGACTTTTCTTTATCTCAATTTGATCTAGATCTATCTCATTTCTCCATTTCCTCTATCTCATTTTGATTTTGATCCTGAGGGGGCAGGAATATTTTATTATTGCTACAAATTTATTTTTTGGGATGGCTATCTATTTTCTTAGGAGCATATGCTTGACCTATCTATTTTCTCTTGAACTATCTACTTTCTATAGCTACTTGTCTTGATATGTTAGTGATCATCTTAGGTATTGGTATTTCCTTTCTCCTAGGGATCATTTATACTACTAACTTACTATGCATTCATGATCTTCTATCCCTCTATGCTTCATTCTTTGGAGCTAGATCTATCTATTGTTGCTTTCTTGGATACTTCATTCTTTGATGTAATGTGTTCCCAGATCGATCACACATTAATCAAAGAGGGGAAAATGTAATCACTCAAAAATGGTTATCTAGACTATAAGCCCTTTAGATTAAAAATTTTTGTAACTTATCTATTTCTTATCTTTGATCGAATCATCATTTTTCTTTTTTATTTGATTATAATGTATGGTTTGACCACTTTATCCAAAATCATTTATTTAATTGAAATAAATTGCTCCCTTTTGATTCAATTTAATTCCCAAAGTCCCACTTTTCCTAAGTGTACACACATAAAAGTATTATTCCTATTTTAAAAATGAAATAAATGGCTTTTTGTCTCTCATGAGGTGCACACTTTCCAAGGTGGGTGGAATCTTCATTCTCCTCCACACAGCTCTAACATTTTAAAACTCCACCAGTGATCTCGATTACGTGAGATTCTTATGCACATGGATTACTCAAGATGCATCTTCCACATTTGATTAAGTCTCTCTTGGCTCTTAATCTAAACCATCCATTTTTCTTTAAAATAGAGGGCTCTCTTCTCATTTTCCATCTCTTATACTTTGTACTAACATTATGTTGTTTTATTTCTAGGTGACTTTGGAGCTTTGGAGATAGTGAAGCATTCTTGCATTTTCATTATCATACTTGCACCATGGCTTACTTGTATGTAGGCTATCTTTCTTTATGCACTATTTTAGATCACATAGCTTAAGTAGGAGGCTTTGTAACTCTCTTTATTAGCATGCATCTTGCATATCATCTTAGTTTACCTTGAACTACATTGTATACTCATTTAAGGTGTTGGCTCCTCATTTAATAGTAATTTTAACTACCAAGTAGCCAAGACAAGATTACAAATAAGGGAAACTATCTCCTATGATGGACACAATTTTCAAGAACCTAGGCCAACTATAAGGCTAAACTCCTTCTTCTACTTCAAGCTCTACAAAATCTAAGTGGGTAGACCTTTAGATTCATTCATATGCTAGTTGAAAGCATACATCTGAATCTATAAAAAGTAGATTAAACCCTTATTTCTCCTATACTTGTTTAATAACAAAAGTATACAATAGAAAGTTATAAAACCTATGAAATCTACAAGCTAAGTGAGGGTATCCTTTTAGCTTCTAAATAGAGAGGAAAAATTGATAATTGATATTTGATTTTTAATCAGCATAACCCCATATGCAACAACAAAATAAATTGATACTATAGCTAATTAGTGACCTATCCATTGGGTATTCTATAAATCACAACATACATCCAAGATATCAATGATCTATCACATAGATCAAGATATCAGATTTATTCTATCACTTTGTGAATTAAACATCAATGCTCAAAATAAACCTCATACTCATCAAAATCCTTCCATGAAATCTACAACCCTATAAAAATATATCAAGCATTTACTTGATTCATTGAACCAAAATAAAAACATATCAAGATATATAACTCAAAACTAGATGCAATTGGACCTATGTTCTTTGTCCACAAATCACAAAATATTGCAAACAACATTTATAGGAGACAAGAGTCAGAATGAAACTAAGTAATTTTCTACTCTTTGTATTTATTCCTTTGAAACAAGTACATTTAAAATGCATGAAAGACTCATGAAACACCAATAGATAAAAACTATATTCTATACTTCATTATTGTTGTTCATACAAGAGAGAAATACTAAAGAAATGGTGGAAACCCAGTTGAGAACTTGCTCAAAACTTTGGGAACCAACCTTGTACAATGAGAGAAGAAAGAAAGATATATAACAGGGAAGGAAATTTGGAACTAATTTGATGATTCTATTTTCCACTTGAAATTCCTCCATCTACTAAATCTAAATCTATCTCTTCTCTCTTCAACTAAAAATTGGATCAAATACCATCATTGCAATAAAAAAACTCTAAAAATATCTCCAAGAATGATGAGAAAAACCCCTTTCTGATAAAATATTTGATTTTTTGACAAAAATTGCCAAAACCCCTACCAAAATAATTTGAAGGCTAAATAATATTGCTAAGATGAATCTCTCCAAGTTTGGTACACACCCATATAACCATTTAGCCACAAACTAAATCTGAACTATTCATACTAGAATGTAGTTGAAATAGAGTAGCTCAGGCAAAACCAATTATAACTTTACGTACTAATACATATGTAGAAATTAATGGAAAATATGGAAAGTAGATGTCAAGAGCTTTCTAACAATATATGATAAGCCTATTTTGGCCTCAAAGACATGCCCAAGGTGTCCAAAAGAAGTTGTAGGTTGAAAATTGATTTACACGCCTTGAATTTCTTAAAAAATCATTTTAAGCTAAAGTTAGAACTAGACAATAAAAACTAGTTTTATTTGAAATGTTTGCACATTCAAAATGAAGGAAGTGAATAAAAAATCATTTTTGCAACTTTGCATGTTTTCCTTCATTTTCACTTTGGGTCAAACATGGTTGACTGGGCACTTGACATGTGGCACTCTCTAATGTATTGAGATCACCTTAGTCATCCTAACACATCAATACACCAAAAATATTTCCATGTCATCACCATGTGTCACCACCTCATCTACTAACAAGACCCCCAATGTAGCATGTCACCATTTTGCAACTTCACAACTCAAAACTCTAACATGCTAACCATGACAACCATGCAACTAACCACTCATGGTTACTCATGATGTCAAATCTGTTAGCCTCTAAGCACAACACTAACTATCAAACATGTGTCTAACCACTTTGTGACATTGGGACCACCACTTTAACCATTGATCATGCAAAATTGCTAACCTTAACCACTTCGCACCTTTGAAACTACCAACTACTAACCGCTAGACTAACTATCCATCATGTGACCATTGGGCTCACCTCAGTATACCTTGAACTATGTGCTATGTTATCATTTTTCCATCTCAATCTTTTCAAAACATGTGCCACATAGCACTCTTTCATTGGTCTGCAGGTTCCCATGTCATTTTCCTATCATCATGCACCTACTCAAAATTTCTTACTATCATCATTGTATTCTTAAAATGTGAGCACACTTCTATGAGGCATTATATCCAAGATTACTCAAGAATGATGTCTCAAATGGTGACTCATAGCTCTCTATTCATGGAGTGCAAGGGTTTGTAAGGGAGGCCCTCAATTTGACCTAGTTTGTGCCCATGCTAGTACACCATAAAATGAGAGATTCAAAGATCAAAATATGAATACAAATGAAGATACAAACTAATCTAAATAATGACAATGCAAAGAAATGCAAGAGAGGAAATCTAATCTATGAAAGGAAATAAAAATGCAATATTAATCTATGAAAACAAATATGCATCTAAGATAATATGAAAATGCAAAGATGGATCATGATCATGGAAGCCATGGGCGCATGAGAGAAGAAGACAAGAAGATAGAAGTTCTACACAAAAAGCTTTAATGCTCAAACTGCTCCAAAAAAAATGCTCTTCAAACCTACAGCATAACAATAGCATAATCGTGGATGTCAAAAATGAGGAGAGGGCTCTCCCTTATAAAGAAGAATGAACAATTAAGATTAAGAGGCAATAAAATTTAATTATGGGTGAAGAAAGAATGACCTACGTGAGACAAAATTCCACCAATGAGAAAAGAGGAGGAAAATTAAATAGAATCCCACCTAGAAATATGTGCATTTAAGTGTAGAGGGAAAAAATAATTTATTTTATTTCCTTTTTCAAGTGAGATTTTATTTAATTAAAAGGGAGCAAGTTCTTTTAATTAAATAGGAAATATTTAATTAAATTAAAAGAGGGGCTTTTCTCTTAATTAATTAAATATGGATTAATTATTTAATTAAAAGAGGGGTTGTCTTTTAATTAGATAAGACTTAGGATAAAATGATAAAACCTTAGGAAATATAAAAAATAATTAAATTAATTACAATTTGATCAAAGAAATTGATTTGAATTGATTTAATAAAATATTGTAAACCATAGATTTAGGAAATTTGATAAATTGAATAATGGGGGCCCATAGTCTAGGCGACTATTTTAGGGTGCATATATTTGCCCCTCTTTGACTAATGTGTGATTGATTTGGGAACACATGTAGTCAAAGAAAGAAATTGCAGTGTGAGATCGATTTGGGATCACAAACAATCTAGATGTGTGGTTGGTTTGGGAACACATTAAGACAAAGAATACAAATAAATTTTGACTTTAAAAAGTCAAGGATAAAATTGATAAAGCTGAATCAAGGATTGAAGTTTGATAGGTACTACCTCCTCATGATCAAAATAAAAATGAGATAGAAGTGAAACAACAAATTGATAAATTTGATCAAGTCAAACAAAAGATAAAGTTTTTGATGTAAGATGAAAGATATAAGAATCAAAAAACCAAGGTAGATCATCAAGCATGAAAAATTATGACCCAAAGGTGAATTTTTAGAAAGAAAGTGGGGTGAAAGTGAATGGAAGGTACAAATGTGGAAGATATGGGAAGAAACAGAAAGAAGAAAAGAAATTTTTGTAAGAAATATAATGCCCCAAAATTAATCAACTGTTTAAGATAGAAATTTTGATTGAGATCACGAAAGAAGATAAGAAAATGATGATCAAAACATGACCACAGTTGATTAAAAGTCCACAAGAAAGATAAAGGTAAAACCCTCTCAAACTCATAATGTAGCCTAAAAATGTAAACTAACATGAAGTCTAATAGTGCAAGCTACATGAAAATGCAAAGGTGTACTTGCAAAAGAGCAACTGTAACATAGGATTTTGTGTTCATCATTCATTAGAGAATGTAAAAGAGCTTATTTTCATCATTGGGCCATTATTAAGAGACATTAGAAAATCACACAATTATCATGAGTCACAAGTGCAACTATGAAGATATGAAAGTGATTTATATTAGATTGGAATGTGGAAAGATTCTAACATAAGCATCAAAGACATAAAGGTCAAGATGACTTCGATCTTAGATTACCCAATTTAATGTAGCAAAACCATGCTCACATCAAGGCATAGATGCTAGGATGACTGTAAGAATGGTTATATGAAAATAGTCAAGGATGATGCCTCAAATCTCCTAAGTGTTTCAAGGGGACAACAAGAGACACTCTAGAGTTTCAAGAGCACACCCAAAAGTAGAAAACAAATAAAAACATGCCCCATGAACCAAGTCCTCTAGCAATACATTTTAGAGAGACTTATCAGACAAGGGCACTTAGCAAAAATCAATAACAATCAACACACAAAAAAAATATCATGACATAGGTCAAGCATTAAGTGTGTTAAATGATACCAAGTTCCAAGCATAAGGATCAAATGCTTGCAAGTAGGTAAGATCACATGACAAAACTAGGTAAGACCAAACTGATAAGTGTTAAAAAATACTCAATATTAGGGGTTGTATTGAAAAATACAATTGGGGTGGTGTTGAAAAACACCATTTATGAGGTGTCATAAAGACTAACTCATCCAAGAGACCAAAGTGAACATAGTTATGCCCCCTACATAAAGACCAATTCCAAACCAAGGCAACAAGGACAAGGCATGATGGAGAAAGGCCAAGTATTGAGGACATGCACTAAGAAACAAGGGTGCAAAGGCCACAAGTCATGCACATTTATAGGTTTGCACCAATTGGATTTTTTATTTTTTTAAGAATATATAATTTTTTTGGAGATACATCAAAGTGCTTATTACTAAGATGAACACTTTTTTAGGATATTTTCCAATTTTTAAAATTTTGATAGTATATCATTTTTTTGTATTTTTCAAGATCAATAAATATGTACAAAGATGCTCCTCGATAGAATGGGTATCATGGATAGAACTTCTTTAGGTGGAAGACATTGATGGGATCGGGGAGCTGCTTTCCCTCTATTGTAGACAATAAATAGGCACCCGACCCAAAAGTTACTATAATAATGTAAGGTCCAAGCCAATTAGGTTCAAATTTACCCTTTTGATCTCTATTTTGTTGATCCTTAGGATTTTCACTTAGGTCAAGATCTCCTACCTGGAATTCTCTAGGGTGAACCTTTTTGTTGAATGATTTTGACATGCACTTTTAATAGAACCTCATATGGTCAAATGAGGCTTGGCATTTCTCATCTAGAAGTTCTAACTCTTGAAGTTTCATGGCACGGTATTCTTCATCTATAACTAGACCTTTGAGGGAAACTCTGAGTGAAGGAATATGAAACTCTAAAGGTAACACTACTTCAACACCATAGGTAAGGACAAAAGGAGTAGCCCATTAGGAGTACAAATACTCATTCTATAGGCCCACAAAGCTAGATTTATTTGTAAGTGCCAATCCTTACCATTCTTATTAACTATTCTCTATAATATTTTGAGAATGGTTTTATTTGATGCTTCTACTTGATCATTTCCTTGTAGGAAGTAAATGGAGGAACAATGTTTTTTTATCTTGAATTTCTTACAAAGTTGTTTAAGGTCCTTATTTTTAAATTGGCCTCCATTTTCAGTGATAAACTAGTTCTTATGAACTGTTCTCTGTAATATTTTGAGAATGGTTTTATTTGATGCTTCTCCTTGACCATTTCCTTGCAAGAAGTAAATGGAGGAACAATGTTGTTTTATCTTGAATTTCTTACAATTTTTTTTAAGGTCCTTATTTTTAAACCGGCCTCCATTATCAATGACAATCTCAAAAGGAACTCCATATCTACAAAAAATATGATTTAGAATAAATAGAGAAACTGTCTTACCCAAGGCAAAAAAAAGTGGGACAACTTCTACCCATTTAGTGAAGTAATTAGTAGTGGTGATAATAAACTTGTGTCCACATGATGAGTTGGGATGAATCTGCCCAACAAGATCAAAGGTCTAACACTTAAATGGCCAATGAGAGATAGAAGGAATGAGTTCCTTTCCTAGAGCATGTATTAGGTTACCATATTTTTGACACTTTTCACATGACTTTGTAAAATCTACTACATCAATATGCATCATGGGCCAATAGTACCCTACCCTAAGAAACCTTTGAGAAATGGAAATACCATTGGAATGTACCCCACAAATGCCCTCATGGATGTCAACTAATGATTAATTGGATTCTTCCTTTTTTAAGCATCTAAGAAGTGTTCCATCTAGACCCCTCCTATACAAATCTCCAAAGATAAGGGAATGGTGAGTGGCATTTTTAATAAGGTTTCTACATTTAGATCAATTAAAGGTGTCAGGTATAATGCCATCACAAAGGTATGAATAAATGGCATCATAATGGGATGACTCATGACCAAAAAGGGTACAAATAACATGACATTCTTGGGAATCATAGATAGAGTGATGTAGCTCTTCGACTAGGAATTCAAATCTTAATTCATGTTGCTCTAATTGAAGAAGTGAAGCAAGTGTATCCATAGCATCGACTTCTTTTTTTTCTACTCTAGGGATTTGTTGGAATGAGACAAATGTGAAGTAACGTCTCAAGGAATCAACCATTTGCTTGTAAGGTACTGATTTCTCATTTTTTGTTAAATAATTATCATTTACTTGGTTGATAATCAACTATGAATCCCCATAGATCTATAACTTTGTAATTCTTCATTCTATAGCCATCTTAGGTCCATTTGTTAAAGTTTCATACATAGAAATGTTATTTGTACATGGAAATAATAACTTGTAAGATATAATCTTCAGTGCTTGTATTGATTCAATAAGCAATGAAGATCTATCTTGAAAATAACTAGGGAGACAATCAAGTACCTCATCCTCAGGTGCCTCAAAGAGGTTTTCACCCTCATATATGTCCTTTCTTTTTACTTTTTTTTTTTTTTTTTTTTTCTGACACCACCACATAGTAGTTTTCTCCATCAAAACTCCTATTCTTTTTATTTTGTGACTAATGTACTTAATGTTTAGCTCTATCATGTTGGTAGCCAATTCACTAGTGGAAGAGACTATGGGTTCAATGGCATTCAAATAGCAAGCTATCTCATAATCATTTTGAAACATTAAAAGCTTAGGTTTGTGAGTGCATTGGGACCAATAAATCAAATCAAGATGAACAAGGGGTAAATCAATGATTGGTTCAAGGTTATGAATATGAATGATATCTCTAGTGACCAAAGAGTTAGATTCTATCAAGTAACATCCTAAACTACCCAAATTGGGATTCTCCCTAACAAGTGAAGAATCATCCACTAAGGTAACATGTGAGTTCAAATCATCTAATCCTACACATGAATCATTGACTAACTCAAGTTGATAACTATATACATGAACAACATCAATGTCTATATCAACTATAGAAGGTTCTAAGAGGGAGTCCCATTCATATTCATTGGAATCTATTTCTAAATCTTGACTAGGATGCTTACACCATGAAGATTTGGGATACCTAGACGTGGAAGCCTCAATATCACTAAGGGTCACAATCTCTTGTTCTAAATTTGCAACTACCTCATGATATACTAGACTATCTAAATCTCCCCACAGGATATTAGTAGAAGTAACCCAATCTTCACATATATCTTTTTGATTTCCCAAATTAGGTATGTACTCTTGTTCTTCTTCACTATCTAACTTATCAAGGATAGAAGCAAAATTCTTATTATGATTTGCATATCCTAGGCCTATTGATTTTGTAGACTTACATCTAAAAAAACCATGATTGACGGTTTTGGCTCTAGCATCCAATCTATTACTAGTAGGGCCATGTCTAGTATAGCCTATCTTCTTGACAAATGTATACCCTCTTCCATAAGCTTTAGGAAAGGGAGTGAAGTTCTCATTGTGCATATACTTCTCTTCTCTATAGATACAATCTCTAACAACCACATCTACTTTCTCATCTTGAATAGGCATTGATGATTGTACAAATGTGTCAAATAATGTCATAGCTAAAGAGGAAGGTTTCATCTCTTTTAAAGGTTTACCATAAGACCTAGGTGAAATTGGTAATGTTGCAAGGGAGTTGAGTTGATATCCCCCCATGCCAAGGTCTATTTGATTTGAACTTTTCTTTACATTCAACTAAAGTTGCATCAAAATAATTTTCTTCTCTATTGAGGGGAGCATGAGTACTTGCTAAAATTGAGTTAATAGGAAAAGTATTATCCCTAGGTATACAATTCTCTATTCCTTTGTAAGGGAATTAAATACACTAATGATAGGTAGATGGCACTATTTTCATATCATGAATCCATGGTCTACCAAGTAAAATATTGTACACAAGGGGTCCAACATCAACTATTTGGAATAAAATATCTTTTTCAATAGGACCAACCCTAATGGGAAGGATGGCCAACCCCTTTGAACTTCTCTCTACGTCATCATAGGCTTTGATAATAATCTTCCTTCTAGTATCAATAACTTGTTTAAAATAACCTAATATCTTTAAAAGACTCAAAGAAAAAATATTAAGCACAACACCACCATCTATTAACACATGCCTAACACGAGTTCTATAGATCATGACCTCAATATGAAGGGAAAAATTGTGTGTATGGATCAAAGATTTATCATCTTCCTCTAAAAAGGAAAGGTAATGAGGGCTATCAATATGATTAACCATCTTCTAGAATTGATCAATGCCTAAATTTGTAGGGACATTTTCCATGTGCAAAGTGTCCTCAAGGACTTGTATCTTGGAGACAACTCTAAAAGCTCAAAGTTTAAAATTTGAGCGAGGGTTCTTTTCAATTGATCAGCAAGATTATAATTTGACCTACGATTGACCATTAGTTTTGAAGGAACATACTTGGATTGCACTTGTTTTGGCTTACTTGGTTGGTTTGAACTAGGTCCTTTGACAACAAGGGGACCTTGACTTTGTGTAACAACATTGAGACTTTGGGAAGACAATTGTTTAGGTTTACTTGATTGGTTTGAATTGGGTCCTCTAATGACAAGGGGACCTTGAGATGACTCTCTAGTGTGAGTACCCCTTAGCACCAAAATAGGTTTTCACCAAGGATAGGAGAGCTCAAGTTTAAATCATAACCACTAGGATCTTTATCTTCCATTATGTTGAAACTTTCTTCTACAACCTCAAGCATATTGATAACATTTTCTACTTTGCATAAGTGTAACTAATTGCAGCCTTGCCATTCTTAGGCTAGGAAGCTTCCCCTTTCTCATACTTGTGAAAAGGCTCTTTGAATGTTGTGTGATCAGCATTGGTATTTAATCCATATATTTCAAGTTTTCCATTCTCAATAATATCTTGAACAATATGCTTAAATCTCCCATAGTTTCTAATATTGTGTCCAATTGCATTATGAAGCTTGTAATAAGCCTTCTCATCCCACCACCATGGCTTAAATTTAGGTATGTAGAACTTTGTGGCATCATAAGGGTGCACAAGATTATGAGCAAGGAACTTCATGAATATCTCTTCATATGACTCACCCAATTGTGTAAAGTTATGTTTCTCTCCTTTAGGCCTGTCTTGATATCTTGGTTTGTTACTTTGTTGATTGGCACTAGCCAAATGGAGAACAGCTTGGTCTTTAGGCTTAGAGGAATCCACAACTCTGTCATTAACCACTTGTTTGTTCTTATTCCAATATGTGTTCTTTCCTTTATCCTTGTTATTGTTGTTATTCTGACCATTGTTGTTGTTGTTTCCATTTTTGTAAAAATACCTTGCTCTCTCAAAACATACTCAATTCTAAATGCAGCTTCAACCATGGTATCAAAGGACTCAAAACCATCTTCTTAACTTCATACTTCATCTCAAGAACCATGTTACTAAAGAGGATTTCAATCTTTTCTTTCTTAGGAATAGTCCTAGAATAGTGAGCACTATCCCCTCCATCTTTGCAAGAAATATCAAAGGATTCTCCTTTATTTTTCTTTGTGTGACATAAGTCCAATAGTGAGATAGATCATGAAAGATTGTATGCAAATTATTGAACAAATCTTTGAATTAACTTAAGGAATGTCTTAACAGGAAGAGTTATATTGGTAAACCATTCCATTGCTTGACCCTTAAGAATCCTTGAAAATAATCTCATAAGGTATGAGTCCTCATGATGAAACTCAAAACTCATAGTATAGAATTGAAGCACATGATCATTCGAACCCCCATTTCTATTATATTTGTCATATTAGGGGATCTCAATTTTTCTAGGAAAATATTTCATGTCAATATTCTTATCAAAAGGGTTGGGACAAATTGAATCAAGTGAAAAAGAACTCTTGGGTCCCGTTATTTGCTTCAATTGTTTCTTCAATTGGTCAATTCCTTCTTTTATAAAGGGATCATGCTTTTGAATCTTTTTATCTACATCAAAGTTGTAAGTGACCTTAGCACCCTTTTTGATTAAATGTTGAAAGCATGCATCTCTATTTTGGTCCACATATGCTTCCATATGTTTTTAAAAATATGGGTCTGGTTGCATAGCCATGAAATCATAAGAATTATAGTTAAAGTTTGAGCTACCACCTTCATATTATGAACCATTTTGAGCTTGTTGTGAAGATTTTCTTGAAACTCTAGGAGGTGTTCATCTCATATAATAATCATGAGTTGAATCTCTCCTTCCTCTAGGGCTAGGAGATCATGAAGGTGTTCTTGAGTGTCTTCCACTTCATGGAGTCTTAGGAGGGGTGGATGGAGGAGAGTTATTTCCACCATCAATGTGCACATTGTTGAATTTATTGTCAAGTAGAAAATCCTTGAGAAGGTATTGTTCTTCTTGATGGGCTTTCCTTTCTATCTCAATCATAACTTGCCTTTCTTCCTCTAGGCATCTAAATTGTTCTTCCTTCTTCACTTGTTCTTCTAGAAGGGATTTTCTCTCATGCTCAATTACTTTGACTTTGCAACTCGCATAACCTAAATGTGTCATGAGAAATGTACATGGTATTAACTGTCTAAACTAGTTACTAGTAAATACCACATTCACACGAGTGCTAGAAGGCTCACTAATTTGATCATCATATTGGGATTTCTTTTTTGGATAGACATAATGCTTATCTTTCTTGGCCCTTTGGTGTGCATCCAAATATCTATCCTCAATATGGGGTGAGGTTGGTCTATTTTCATGAGTGGGACCACCACTCAAAAGGTCAACATAGTATTCACCACTCTTATTCTTCTTTTGTGAAGCCATTGTAAAATCCATATCCATATCTGAGTGAGGTGATGCTAAGGGTTTACTCAACTCAATAAGGTCACTACTACGGTCAAACAAAGCTTCTGGAATATTCTCAAGTGATTAAATGAACACAGGTTATTTTCCCTTACTTCTTTGATGAGTTTGAACTAAAGGTAATTGTTTAAAGATGACTTGAGGTAATTTTCCTTGATCTAATTAATATCTTTTTGTAATTTTCATGGAAGAAAGGGTACTAGGTGATAGGATAACCCTAAGAAACATTGGTACCAAACTAGGATAGTAAAAGCACTCATTTATCCAAAAGAGATGTGATAAGATAGAATTTTGCAATAGGCATAAACCAACACTACCATAGAGGTTCCCACAACTTTGGGTGAATACCCTAGAAAATATGGACTAGGAGGATGATTTACCCAAATTATAAATAATTATAATTGAATTTTTGTAAAAGTGGATAGACAAGAAATTATTAAGACTCTCCAAGCATAATATCAAAGAATCCAAAGGTATATCTTTCTCAACAAGGATGGTCTCTAACTCACCAACTCCAAACAAGGTCACTTGTGAAATCAAAGATCACAAGGTACAAACAAGTTTCTAACAATGGGGTAAGTAGCCTAATCTAAACTAGATCAACCTAGGGAGACTAGAAATAATAGGATAGCAAAGTAGTTTGATCATAAAGTCTTCACACAATAACTCAAATTTTATTTGTTTTAAATATCCAACTAGGTGTGATAAATTTTGAATCATGAACCAAGCATGCAAGGAAAAAATCAAGAATTTCAAGAAAACATCTCCAAAAAATGAGAAAGGAACAAAGTAACCTTACACATGAACAAGAATAGTGTCATAGTATCAGTCTAATCCCTAGAACCACCACAGTGTATGTTCTCAAAAAAATTTCCAATCATGCACATAGTCCTAGAAAAGAAAATTTGGTAGCACTATGGTTCTTAGTAATGTTCAAATATGTAGCTTTTACAGTCTATAGTGGGAAAAATCTAATCCTAGTGTAACAAGGTTTTGACATATTCCAAGAATTTCATCAATTAGAGATACTAAGGAGATCTGACAACTCAACAAAAGACTACACCTGTGAGGATTTCACCCATAAGGACATTTATATAGTGGTTACTACTACCACATCAAAAATGGCTATTATCACTTGAGGTTTTTTCTACATAGTTGACCCAATAAAGGGAATGTCCACTATGGTTAACTTTCTCTAATCAATGAAGACTCACAAAGTTGTATCACATGAGAACTTGGTTTGGATTCAAGGGTTCCAAGTTTCTGATGTGCCCAAAAGTGAACAGAGCATACTTCTCTAGCCTCTTCACCTTACTCAAACATAGAAAATAAGATTCTTTGACATGCTAATTAAAAATCACCTCACCAATATTTTTGGAAAAGCAAACAAAAAATACCACCAATCTCAAAAGAGAAAGTACTAATGGATGTTGAGGACAAACTGAAGTAGAATAGTGAGATAATAACAAATATCCTTCCCTACCTACAAGGGGATCTATCATCAAGAAGAGCTTCACATGTAAGGATAGAAAATGAAGCACATTTCCTCACGAACTCCACAAATAGTGTTCATAGGGCCTAATTACTATGTGAAACACATATGTGTGAAAGTAAATCTAGATCCAATTTTAAAGCACCAAATGAAGTGTAAAATCTATGAAAGCATGTAAAAGCACTCAAGCCAAACACATGAAAGGGTTTATTTTACTTCCTAATCCAAATATTATAGAGATCCAAAAAAATACTTGGTAATCCTTGCAATGCATCTTTTCTGTATTGTACCTTTCATTTATGCTTGAACACTTGCTCGCAATGAACAAAGCAACAAGCAAAATAAACAAACACAAGATATGCAATATATATCCAACTTATTCAAAATTAGGGTTAGATTTTAAATTCTAATTTTTAAGAGTGATAATAACTAGAAAATAACCCAAATCAAAGCTCATATCATGCATTGATTCATGTGAAAATTAAATGTAAGCTATTCATTAAATGTCTTTTTTTTAATATTGATTTTTGACCTAGTCAACAAGATTGGACCTATATGATATCAATTCAGATCCAAAACCCTAAATGTAAAAAAGAGACCCCTATCAAAAATCAAAGAGATTTCAAATAATGTTAGAATTTTTAAAATATCTTTTTGTTTGTTACCCAGGGAGCCATTTTGTCTTAATAGATCAGTTTTTACAAATCAAATTATTGAGCCTTAATATGATCTCTAAAATCAAAACGCAAAGAACTAACCTTGTTTATAATTTAGAGGAATTTCCAAAAGTGTATACTTTTCCAAAAAACTCACTAATTTTTACCCTAAAACAAATTTTCTTGAAAAATCAAGAAAAATTTATAAAAAATAAAAAATACCTCAAAAAAATCTAAAAATTTCACTGAAGGTTCTCTGATATTTCACCACCTTACAAAAAACAACTTAGACCAAAAAACCAAGACATTTGGAAGATATGATCAAATATTTTAGATTTAGGGTTTTTTGTCTCCAAGGAAATCCACATAAGGAGATTAGCTTCAAAAATATCTAAAACCAACAAGTAAAATTGGGTTACCCTATGGTGGGCACCAAAAATGTATGCCTAACATGTGAGCACACTTCTATGAGTCATTATATCCAATATTGCTCAAGAATGAGATTTCAAATGGTGGCTCATAGCTCTCTATTCATGGAGTGCAAAGGTTTGCAAGGGAGGCCCTTAGTTTGACAGAGTTTGTGCCCATGCAAGTACACCATAAAATGAGAGATTCGAAGATCAAAATATAAATGCAAATGAAGATACAAACTAATCTAAATGATGACAATGCAAAACAATGCAAGAGAGAAAATATAATCTATGAAAGGAAATAACAATGCAATATTAATCTATGAAAACAAATATGGACCTAAGCTAACATGAAAATGCAAGGATGGATCATGATGACGGAAGCCATGGATGCATGAGAGAAGAAGACAAGAAGATAGAAGTTCTCCACAAAAATCTTCAATGCTCAAAATCCTCCAAAAAAATTGCTCTTCAAACCTGCAATATAATAATAGCATAATCATGGATGACAAAAATGAGGAAAGGGCTCTCCCTTATAAAGAAGAATCGACGATTAAGATTAAGAGGCAATAAGATTTAATCAAGGGTGGAGAAAGAATGATTTGTGTGAGAAAAGATTCCACCAATGAGAAAAGATGAGAAAAATTAAATGGAATCCCACTTAGAAATATGTGCATTTAAGTGTAGAGGAAAAAAAGAATTTTTTATATTTTTATTTATTTTATTTCCTTTTCCAAGAGGGATTTTATTTAATTAAAAGGGAGCAAGTTCTTATAATTAAATAGGAAATATTTAATTAAATTAAAAGAGGGATTTTTCTCTTAATTAATTAAATGTGGATTAATTATTTAACTAAAAGAGAGTTTGTCTTTTAATTAAATAAGACTTAGGATAAAATGATCGAACCTTAGGAAGTATTTAAATAATTAAATTAATTACAATTTGATCAAAGAAATTGATTTGAATTGATTTAATAAAGTATTGCAAACTATTGATTTAGGAAATTTGATAAATTGAATAATGGGGCCTCATAGTCTAGGCAACCATTTTAGGGTACACACAACCATCAGTTGGTTGAGGGACCCACATACGAAGCTTGATGTCTCAAAAATGAGGATGTCTTTAAGACAAATCCTTATTGTGCACTTGGGTATTTAAAAACCATATATGTTTCTTTCTCCACATATGTGGGATAAGGTTTCATGCACATAAAACTCTCATGGCTTCAAACCAATGCCCTCACTTCCCAAATAAGGTTTTTGCATGTCAATTTAAGCTCAACCTAATGGGGCTCTCCTTCGTAAATATAATTTGAGGGAATGCATGGTTTTGAAAATGCCTTCATCATAAGGCACACTTAGATGTAATTCTCACAATCTTTCTGCAATGGCAGGTGACAAGGCATTTTTCAGCCTGATTCAATTAAGCTTATTCTTATGTAATGAGCATGTTAGGAAGAGAATTCAAAAATATATGCACTCAAACCCCCTTTTGCAACCAATGACCATCCTCACAATTTTCATGCCCATGTGTCTCTTAGAATCAAGTTCATAGAGGGTTGTGGTCTTAGAAATGGGTTGATACCATAATAATGCCTATGCTTTTGAAAAAAATGGCAATTCTAATCTAACATGAGGAAATTTTTTGAAACAATTCCCCTTTGTTCTTATGTATCCAAAGCAAGTTGGTCAAAAACCATGTAAGGTTGGATAGGTATTTGGCAAATGGACTCATTGCCAAAAATTTGCCTCTACACGTATTTATGTCCTTCAAAATCTTACTTTTTCTTTCATTAACCCCTACAACATCCAACAAGGCTTCTTAGATCATACTTTACTCTAAGAATTGTAATCCAACTTTCAGCCCCTTATTCAATCACAATCACAATACAATGACATTTTTTATTCTCTACAAAGAATGGATTTAGCGTAAACTCCATTTATATCATTAATGCTATTGTTGTACACAGAAACACATAGATGAGGCAATCAAATTCACTCTGGATAGATGGATTTCTCCATATCCAATACTAATCCCAAACTCCCAACTTATGTAACATTATTCATGTTTCCATATTGTCCCTCATTTTTTTGAGTGTTTTGAGGAATAAACATCTACTTATAACCCAATTAATAAATGTGTCTACTGATAGTTCTACTCTTTCATGTAGAAAAATGACTCTTGTCATGATGCAATGGTGAATGCTTTCAAGAAGAAAAAAAAACATTGGGTAGTCAATTTAATGCTTGAGTTAAACCACAAGGAGTATGCTCTAAACTCTTCTCATGGATAGTGGTAAAATTCATGCACCTCTGACAAGGGAAATTGGCTGTGAACTATTCCAAGCTTTAATTCTCAAGAACCTTTCAATGAGAAGCCAATTAATCTCCATTACCATTTTTAAACACCTTTTAGCTATGAAAGGTACAAATACATATGCTTTTTCAAGATCCCAGGGTGTAAGGATAGGTTCCACATTCACATCTAACACAATGTTCATGAGCCTAACATGAAAACTCTTCAATGATTAAATATGAAAATTTTGTACTCTTAAGAATTATAACCATTTATGCTTAGTAAAACATATTTAATCCCCACACATTAATTTAGCTTGAAAAAGTTAGTTGGGCTCAAAAGTGGGTCCAAGTAAAAATAATTCAAACTCAAACCCTTGATCTAACAAATTAGTATTTTGACTGTATTCAAAATTAATCACTTCCTAATCATTTTAAAACTCATTTTCACCCTTTTGCAAACTGTGAACTTCTATGTTAGGAGGCGTCTGAGTCAGCCTTAAAAACTGACTAGATCAAACAATTAGGCCTTGAAACCTTGCACTTATGTTCTCTATCATATACACTACAAGTCCACAAAATTTTTCCCCTTGATGACATTTGGGGACACATGTTCTGATGTAATAGGTCAAATGGGGTTGTAGGTTTTCCTATGACCCCGTTCGACCCATATGATCAATACCATATGTCTCAAGGGTTCCTAGGAGCCTTAGGGACACATATCACCATCATGATACAATGGATTGAATAGAGTTGTAGGTTTTCTTATGACATCATTCAACCCATAAAATTAATTACCATATATCCCTAGGAGTCCTAGGTCCCCTAGGGACACATGGCATGATGTAATTTGTTGAATAGAGTCATAGGTTCATTTACAACCCTGTTTAACCCATATGATTGATTACCATATGTCCCTAGGGGACCTAGGACCCCTAGGGACACATGTCATAATCAATTGGTCAAATGGTTATAGCTTCACCTACAACCCAGTCAACCCATATGATCAATTACCATATGACCCTAGGGGTCCTAGGACCCCTAGAGACCCATTTTGTGATGCAATATATCGAATGGGGTCATAGGTTTTCCTATGAATCCATTCGACCGATATGATCCATTACCATATGTCCCTAGGAGTCCTAGGACCACTAGGGATACATGATATGATGTAATGTGTCAAATAGGGTCATAGGTTCACCTACGACCCCATTCAACCCATATGATCAATTTCCATATGTCCCTAGGGGTCCTAGGACTCCTTGGGACACATGTTACAATGCAATGTGTCAAATGGGGTCGTATGTTCACATATGACCCCATTTGACCCATATGATCAATTACCATATGTTCCTAGGGTTCCTTAGGAACACATGTGATTCAATGGGTCAAATTAGATCATAGGTTTGCCTATGATGCCATTTGACCGATATGATCGATTACTATATGTCCCTAGGGGTCCTAGGACACCTAGGGACACATGTCATGGTGCAATGGGTTGAATGGGTTCATATGTTTTTCTGTGACCCCATTCATGCCATATGAATGATTACCATATACCCCTAGGGGCCTTAGGACCCCTAGGGACACATTTCATAATTCAATGGGTTGAATGAGGTTGTAGGTTAGCATACAACCCTATTCGACCTATATGATCAATTAACATACGTCCCTAGGGGTCCTAGGAACCCTTCAGACACATGTCGCTATGTAATGTGTCGAATGGGATCGTATGTTGTCTTAAAACTGTTAGAAATAATAGTCCACCAAGATAACTAAGAGGGGGGGTGAATCAGTTATCCAAAAATTAAAACATTTATCTCCTTTAAAAAAACTTAACCATTCCACCAAAGTAAACAACAAACATAATAAAATGCACATAGACAATTACACTAGATATGTTGACTAGGGAAACCCTTGATCAAAGGGAAAACCCCAATGGGAATGGTGCCCACAAGATGATGTATTAATATAAATATTCCTTGTTAGAGGATGGACCTTGTTGGGAATCTATTATGACATTTAGTACAATGAATCCCTATTAGGAGTTGTCCCAACCCTATTAGGAATTGTGATATAACATATGCAAGAAGAGCCCACAGCGCAAACATGCAATTTCAGCTAGAAGAAGAGCTCACTACTCAAACAAGTAATTTACTGTTATCTTCTTCTTTTCTTTTATCTTTCCACTATCATTTCAACTGGACCAATCATTGTTAAACCTTGTAGACTAGATCACAAACCTTAGATCCAAATACCAAAACTCAAATCACTCAGTAAAGCCTTAGTAATGAAGTTTCCTTTACTTCCACACTGCTCTACTCAACTTTTCATTCCACACTCTCTGTTGCTTATCATCAATCACAAATTCATATCATTTCATCTTATGAAAAAGGAAAAATTTCCTTCCTTTATACCGAATCCATAAAACAATTCCTTGAGTTAGTTGTTACACCTTCTCAATTAATTATTATAGGACAACATTAAGAACATGTTACACTTAGTGATAACATTAATTTTCTGCCTTACAACTTAAATAAATTTTCATACATTCAATATTATGATGAGTGAGCCTAGCCACATCATCCTCAAAATTTCTTCTTCATGTCTTCAACCTTGATCCTCAAGATATCAACTCTGCTAAGAGATATAACAAGTTTACCAGAACATGCCTCTATAAACTCTATCTCAAAACAAACATCACCAAAACTTACATAAATTCTTCTAGACTTATCCTTTCTTATTTTGATGTTAACTACATATACTAGATACTCAAAAATATCTCTCATAACCTCAGGTGGTTACAATGCTTAACTAGTCATCCATACCAACTTGATCTTTCCACTATTCTTCTATCAGATACTACAAAAAACTTGTTGTGTTGACATCAATGACAAACTCAGTCATGAATGTAACATATCATCATAGTAATACTCCCCCATAGGAATATCATTGGCATTCATGCTTCCAACCAATCTTCCAACAATCTCCCCCTTTGGTATTGATGGCAACATAGATGAAAAACATCTAGTTCCAAGAATACCAACAAAAGATTGTTCATCTTCAAATCCTCTTCATTAATCATTCTCCTGCATTGATATACCTCAATGTGCCCTATACCAAACTATCATTCCACATATTATGCTTATGCTAAACATCTTCCTTAGCATACTATATTTCATACCAAACTTCTCGCCTTTAGCATTATGTTTTTCATGCCAAACTTCTCCCCCATTGACATTAATGTCAAAGGTAACCAATTCTTTTGCATCAAACTCTATAACAACTTACTAGCTCAATTGTCAAAAGACACTATTCAAAAAAATACTAACATGAGTCCTAGATGACTCTTTCCATTATAGATACTCCCCCATACAAGAAGCATCAACATTCAGTCTAGATAAACAAAGTTGCTCTGTTACCCTAGATTGATGCACTTTTGCATCTTCTTACTCTGATGTAGGAAGGGACATAACCCCAAGCATGCCTTGCAAATACTCAAAAGTCTCTTTGGGAAGAGACTTACTAAATACATTTACAATCTACTCTTTAGTGCTCATATACTCCAATCTAATTTCCTTGTCTACAATTTTTTCTCTCAACATATGATACTTAATAGAAATGTGCTTATTCCTCAAATGCAATACTAGATTCGTAGACATATTTAATATGCTTGTGTTGTTAGAATGTATAACAATAGGTTCACTAATTTCTATCTTTATATCCTTTAGCATCTGATTCATCCAAATGACTTGATTGCAATTATTTGTTGTTGCTACACACTTTGCTTCTATTATACTTTGAGATATACAATCCTAGTTCTTGCTTAAACAAGAAACCAATCTTCCTCCAAGAAAGAAAGATCATCCACTGGTGCTCTTTCTGTCATCCATACTACCTACCTAATCTACATTAGTATAAGCACTTAGCATGAAATCATTAGATATGCCATACTATAATCCAAACTCAGATGTTCCCTTCTGATATCTAGATATCTTTTTCACTATTGCATAATGTGCTTCTTTGGGATTAGCCTAGAATCTTGCAATAATTCCAACTGCATTTTCTATATCTAGTCTTATGTGAGTTAGATATTGCAATCTTCCAATCATAGTTCTATACTTTTTCTACTCAGCACTAGGTGTCTTATCCTTTGTAAATAACTTGTGTCAATTACCATAGGTGTTCGAATGGGTTTGTATGTTTCCAAACCAACCCTTTTTATTAAATCCTTCAAGTACTTAGTCTGAGAAATAAAGATTCCTTATTTATTCTATACAATTTACAATCTTAGGAAATATTTCATCTCTCCTATCATACTCATTTCAAATTCTTTCTTCATCTCTTCTAAAAACTTCTCACTTTCTTCATCATTTCGTCCAAATATTATTTTGTCAACAAATATTACCAAAATCATCAAACCAGCATTAGTTTCTTTCAAATATAGATTACTATCTGCCATACCTTTGGTATATCCAAGCTTTTTCAAATGATTGTCCAACCTCTCATACTAGGTTCTAGGTGCTTGCTTCAATCCATACAATGCTTTCCTTAGTAGGTATACTATGTCCTTGTCATCTATCAAAGGACATCCTTTAGGCTACTTAATGTATACCTCTTCTTCAAGTTCTCCATTCAGAAATGCTGATTGGGCATCCATCTGATATAGTTTGAGTTTCGTTTGAGATGCATAGGTTAAGAATAATCTTACTACTTTTATTCTAGCCACTTGAGCATAAGTCTCCTCATAATCTATTCCTTCTTTCTGTAAGAACCTTTACATACCAATCTTTCTTTGTTTCTTACAACTTATATTTGCTCATTCATTTCATTCCTGAATACCCATTTAGTTCCTATCACATTCTTATCTATTAGTCTAGGGATCAATTCACATGTCTCATTTTTTTTATCTGATCCAATTCCTCTTTCATAGCTCATTCCCAATAGTCATCTTTACATGCTTCATCTGCATTCTTATGCTCAACTTGAGATATCAAGCACAGTTCTTCATTTATCCTACTTATTGTCATCACACCTTTGTCTTTCCTTTCAATGATCTATTTAGATGCATGATTCTTTATCGTGTTCCTTCTTGAAGTAGGAGTTGTTATCTCAACTCTTGGCTCTACTGAAGGTTCCAAGCTTTGTTCCTACCTTACCTCTCCTTCATTCTGCAAATCATTATTAGTCTCAAGTAATACCTTATCATTCCTTGGCTTAGTAACAACATCATCATCTAAATTGTAATAAACTATTTTCTCTTGTATTCTAAATTTTTCATTAATTCTCACATTCACACTTCATATAATAGTCTTAGTTCTCTGATTATAACATCTGTAAGCCTTTCTCTTCAATGAATAACCAAGAAACATACCTTCATCACTTCCAACATCACACTTACCGATATCATCACCTCTCTTTATGTAACACTTACTTCCAAATATTCAAAAATACTTAATTATAGGTAAGTGAAAAAACCACAATTCATAAGGTGTCTTGTTTGTGTCCTTCCTAACTTGCACTCTATTCATAGTGTAGACTATTGTATTGATAGATTCTCTCCAAAATGGCTTGGATACATCACACTCTATTCATATTGTAGACTATTGTATTCATAGATGCTCTCCAAAATGTCTTGGATACATCATTCTCTGCTAACATAGCTCTTGCGGCTTCAGTAACTAACTTATTCCTTCTTTCTACAACATCATTCTGTTTAGGGGTTCTCGAAGCTGATTGTTGTTTTTAAATTCCTTTTCCCTCACAAAACATGTTAAACTCATTTGAATTAAATTCTCCTCTTCTATCTAATCTTAAACATTTAATCTTTACACCAAATTCATTCTCAACTCTATTCATGAATATCTTAAACTTGTCAAATGCCTCAGATTTCTCTTTAAGAAATGAAACCCACATCATTCTAGAAAAATCATCAAGTAGAGTCATGAAATACCTTTCACCATAGAATCCATTAGTCTTTGTAGGACCACTAAGATCTATGTGTACAATCTCCAACTTTTCTAGAGTAGGTTTTATAATTGTTGGCAAATCTCTAACTAAAGAACATTCTACTAGTCCTCACAATACTATCAAAATTTATATGACAAAATTTCTTATGCAATAACCAACTATCATCTACCTTTGTAAACAAACATGTCATTTTAGTAGGATTCAATTGAAATACTTATGTAAATAACATCAATGAAGTAAACTAAATGTTGGTATACATGCTTATTCCTTCAAAATCCATGAAATAAATTCCATTTTTAAAGGCATCTCAATGAGGAAAAACAAAGCTCTTATTATTTTTTTCAATTCATAAATCGTTCTAAAAGCACAAATCATTGCCTGTAACTTCAACAAAGATCCTTAAAAACTAGTCTTCATTAGAATGAACATAACTGACACATATCTAAATGAAAATGACTCAAATCAATTAGAAATTAAATTTGGTTCATATAAAATTCCAATGACTATAACTAGAGTTTCTATTTCATCCAAATGTGTCTGTGCCAAACATTTAAATCCAATTGTAGTTGGGCATCCTCAAATTTGAAAATAACCACTTTTACCAAAACTAGCATAACTTCTTCAAAACTTAACAAAATTTCTCCAAACCAAAAATAAAAAGAAGATTATTCATTCTACTCTTCAAATTTATAGAAAATACAAGGGTTTCAAGATGTACATGGCTATACAAGACCTAGCACCAACACTAAAATAGTTTAAACCAATCAAAATGACAAATTCTTAAGAAACCATATGTTTCAAAATGATCTCTTCTTCTTCTTCTCATTCATTCCTTTCTATTTGGAATGACCAATACAATGGTTTTAAAGTGGTTGTGGTGGTTTACAACCTCCCAACCACCTTTTAAACCAACCCATCACATTCTTTTAACCCTTGTACATTTTTCAATGCTTCTTTAAGCACTCCCATTACAATGCAAATTTATTTTTATCTAGTTTTTAATACATCATAATGCAAAGTTAAGAATTTTAATCATTTCTTCAATATGGTTATAGGAAATTCTAAATGACCTAAATATTACAATATTATGAAATTCATCATAATGTATGAAGAGTCAAGATGCTCCTGCATCATACTCCCAAGCTTAAAAGATTTCCATGTCCCATTAAAATGTGCAGTGGAGAGTTTTACAAACAAATACTTTGCTTGTCTTTATCACTAGTTCAATGCTTCTATTTCATACTCTATCTTTTTCAAACTACTCCCATCAATGGAGTAAAGATTGGCTGCTAGCCATCACACTTCATGTTGCTTCTTCATACCACCTTATTGCCATCTTACCCACCCAAGCTCCTAGAAGATGCATACCACCCTTCACTTAGTGGTTTCTCTTATATGCCTTCTACCTAGCCTTATCTTGGTGGATACAATACCAAGATCCCAGCTTGAGATCTTCACATACTCAATCACAACTGTGTCCTTCTTGTAGCTATGATGGATCCACATACCACCAATTATATCTCTACCCACAAAAACACCAAATCTTTCACTAGCTTTGATACCAATATGATTTAAATAGCATTAATGGAGTAAACAAAATGTTGGGATACATGCTTATTCCTTAAAAATCCATGAAATAAATTCCATTTTTAAAGACATCTCAATGAGGCAAAAAAAAACTCATTCCAATACTAGTTTACAATACTTCACTGTTCGTACTGCTATACTCGAGTACATTAATCATTAATTTCACTCCTAAAATTTTATTTCAAAACTGTTTGGAATATTTTTCCAAATTTTTAATACTAAAACATATCCAAATTTGAATAAAAAATAACCAATACATTACACATTATAGTCTCTGCATGTAGACCTATTTTCACTGTCATAAATTAGAAGTAAAACCACTGACCCTTCCTAGGGAATCTAATAACTTCCTCAAAATGACTCCAAATAAAACCAAACAATTTTCAATCAACCCTATGTGAGTCTAGTTTCTAAATATTTAAGCCATTAATTTTTCTAATTCATAAATCATTCTACAAGCACAAATCATTGCCTATAACTTTAACAGAGATCCTTAAAAACTAGTCTTCATTAAAATGAACATAACTGACACATATTTAGAGGAAAATGACTCAAACCAATTGGAAATGAAATTTGGTTTTTATAACCTTCCAATGAATATAGCTATATTTTCTATTTTATCCAAATGTGTCTATACTAAACATTTAAATCCAATTGTAGTTGGGCATCCTCAAATATGAAAATAACCACTTTTACCAAAACTAGCATAACTTCTTCAAAACTTAACAAAATTGCTCCAAACCAAAAAGAAAAGAATATTATTCATGATAATCTTCAAATATATAGAAAATACAAGGGTTCTATGATGTACATGGCCTTACAAGACCTGGAACCAACACTAAAATAGTTAAAACCAATCAAAATGACAAATTCTTAAGAAACCAAATGTTTCAAAATGATCTCTTCTTCTTCTCATTCATTCCTATCTATTTGGAATGACCAATACAATGGTTTTAAAGTGGTTGTGGTGGTTTAAAACTTCCCAACCACATTTTAAACCAACTCATTACATTCTTTTAACCCTTGTATATTTTTCAATACTTCTTTAAGCACTCCCATTACAATGCAAATTTATTTTTTCTAGTTTTTAATACATCATAATGAAAAGTTAAGCATTTTAACCTTTTCTTAAACATGGTTATAGGAAATTATAAATGACTTAAATATTACAATATTATGAAATTCATCATAATGTATGAAGGGTCAAGATGCTCTCGCATCAAATACATTACCTATAGATCTAGTTCCTATTCCAATTACCTTTCCATCTTTATCTTTGATCATGCATGTCCTTCTAGTGAACTGCAACTGATAATATTTGTCTACTAGCTATCCAACACTCAAAAGATTGTGTTTTAAACCATCAACAAAGTATACATCCTTAGTGTTAGTTTTACCATCAAGAGTTATAGATCCAATACCTTTAACTTGGCATGCTACATTGTTTCCAACTCTAACAATTCCTCCATCCTGACTTTTGAAGGAAACAAACTTGTTCATGTCATGATTCATATGATGTGAATAACCACTATTAATTATCCAATTAGATATCTTCTTAACCTATGATATAAAATCTACCTTCTCTAGACTTTCTCCTTTAGTTGCCACAAATCCAATTTCATCATCACTAGAACTTAATGCTTGTTCATTAGAATCATTATCTTCATTTGCATACAAATATTCTCTATTTTTTCCAGGCTTATGATTTCCCTTATACTTTTTCTCCTTTTTAGGACACTTAGATGCATAATGACCATATTCATCACAAGTCCAACATTTAAATATTTTCTTACCCCATTCTTCTCTTCTTACCAAAAGGGCTATTCCTTCAATCTTTATGTCTTCCTCAAATTTTCTACTGCTAGCAAAATCTCCTCTAGCACTTGTGCTTCTCGATAAGTTGGGTTGAATTCTTAAGGTACTAAAAGCTATCTCTATTTTGGTTAGTTCTCTGGACTATCTAAGTTCATTCTCAACTACTTTAAGTCTTCCAAAGAATGTCTCCTTTGTGAAATATATGGTGCATCATATCAACAATTGTATCATCTAAACTACTGACTTGAATGGTAGTGTTAGAGTCTTCAATATCTTCCATATAACTTCATCATCTTCTTTGGTTCCTCCTTGAGCTTTAATATGTACAGTAATTTCTGATATCCTGCCTATATATATTCTTACATATTCATCTTCCATCATTTTAGCATCTTGAAATGCACAAATCCAACTTTGTAACCTCAACTTCTTAGAATGTGCATCACCTTCAAAACTATTTTGCAAAGCTCTCCAAATAAAATGTTAAGTAGCAAGTGATTTTACCTAATTGTACTCAATTTTAGGAAGTTTAGCCAATAGTGGTTCTCTAGCTCTCATGTCACACATGAAAATATCTCTTTCTACCTCAATGCAAATTTCCAAATCCTTTTCTTCAATGATTTTTTCAAGATCCAATATCCTAGACCCATACACAACAAATGTGTCTTCATCTTTTCTTTCTAGCTATCATAGTTTTTTCCATCAAACTTTGGACTATCTTTCTTGAACATGTTCATCATAGATTTCTCAAAGTTGTTAAACTTTTTCTTCGAGGACCTAATGCTCTTATACCAATTGTTAGAAATAAATAGTCCACCAAGATAACTTGGGGGGGTGTGAATCAATTATCCAAAAATTAAAAAATTTATGTCCTTTAAACAAACTTAACCATTCCACCAAATTAAATAGAAACCATAATAAAATACACATAGATAATTACACTAGATATGTTGACTAAGAAAACCTTTGATCAGAGGGAAAACCTTGGTGGGAATGATGCCCACAAGATGATGTACTAATATAAATATTCCTTGTTAGAGGATTGATGGGGTCAAGCCAAATAATAGAATGGACACAATAGGAAAGTGTAAAACTCTATTAACTATGTAAATATGCTAATACATTCAGTATAGAGAAAATAGACTTCAAAACATGCCCTAAGGGCTTATAATAGTATAAATCTGAAAATAATTTCTCTTTTCAGTACCTCCTCTCAAACTCCACTCTGAAATGCCTTTTGCAATGCCAAAAATGTTCTTAAATAGACCCCGAAGAGTTAAGGTTTAGGAATACATTCTGGAAAGTGCTAGTTGGCATCCACCAACCAAATAGAAGGCCCCAGAAGTCACATTAGAAGTCAGCACAAAATTAGAAGAATCCAAAAATGGTAACCAAGCTTTCAGGAGGCATAACTTTTGAACCGTAGCTCCGATTGACAAACCATTTACATTTCTGAAAAACTCTCAAAGCACTCTATAGCCCTATGGACTTCACTTTTCACCCATTTTTTGGCCCTATTTGAGGTCATTTAATGCCCCTAACTTGACTTTGAAGCATTCTTAGGAGGTCTCCAAAAATTGAAAAATTGTGATAACTTTCAAACCGTGGGGCCTTTTTACCTAATTCTTTTTTTGGAATGCTCTAAATTACAATTACATTCATCCAAACAATTTACACCCTCTAATTTACCAAAATTATGGCTCAATTACATACTCCTATTTTTTTGTCATTTACACATATCCCAAGGTGTTCAAATACTCTAACTTAGAAAACTGATAGTGGAACTGTGAGAGTTGGAACCTTTATTTGACCCAAATGGGTATCCAAAAATGAAAACACATGAAAAAAAAACTAAGTCTAAGTACATTTTTTTGGGTGACATAGGATTTCGCTTATACCTCTGGATGCTCCTACATCAGACACCCAGGGTAGATTGAAAAGTGACCATGTCACTTTATGAATGGTAGAGGAAATCCCAAATGGGAAACCTCAGCTGCTGTTATCCAAGTTGAGTCCTCTATTGACCATCCTTTCCACTTGACCAAATACTCTTCATACTGCCTATTTCTAGTACTCCTACCCACACGACTATCCAGAATCTCCTCTATCTCCTCCTTCTTAGAAGTAGGAATTGGACATGGCTCTAACATTAGCTCCTCATCTGCACCATCACCATGTTACTCTATTAAGTTTGCAATGTTGAAAATAGGAGAAATGTGAATTCCATCTTGCAACTCTACTTCATATGCATTTCCTGAGTCATGTTTCTTCAAAATTTTGCAGGGGCCAAATTTCTTCATCTTTAGCTTGTTGTAAGTACCAGTTGGAAATCTTTCTTTTCTTAAGAGTACCATGACTAGATCCCCTACTTGGAACTCCTTATGTCTTCTCTTTTGATCAGCCCTAGCTTTATACTATTGGTTCATCTTCGTAATGTGTTCCTGGACCTCCTCATGTAGATGCTTGATATGTTTAGCAAATTCTTCAACTTCAGCACTTGTCCTTTCCCCTTGCTCTATCTTCCTCAATTTTGGTGCAATCCTTGGGATACTTCCATATAAAATTTAGAATGGTGATCTACCAGTACTCCTATTTATAGAGTTATTGTAAGAAAACTCTACTTGTGGTAGAATCAAATCTCACCCCTTGGGCTTATCCCCAACTAAACATCTTAGTAAATTGTCTAGAGTTCTATTTACCACTTTAGTCTATCCATTAGTCTAGGGGTGATGTGTAGAACTAAACTTCAAGTTTGTTCTCAACTTCTTCTACAATGTTCTCCAAAAATGCCCCACAAATTTAGTATCTCTGTCAAAAACTATACTCCTTGGGAGACCATGTAGTCTTACCACCTCTCTAAAAAAGAAGTTTGCAATATGGAGAGCATCATGAGTTTTGTGGCATGGAATAAAATGTGCCATTTTGGAGAACCTATCAACCACCACAAATAATGAGTCATTACCCCTTTGTGTCCTCGGCAATCCAAGAACAAAATCCATACTTATGTCCTCCCGTGGCTTTGATGGAATAGAAAATGGCTGATATATTCCAGTATTGTGACTAAATCCCTTGGCCACTTGACAAACCTAGCAATTATGTACAAACTTCTTCACATCCTGTGACATTTGAGGCCAAAAATAATGTTCTTTGAGAATGGCAATGGTCTTATCTCGACCAAAATGTCTTGTCATCCCTCCACTGTATTTCTCCTTAATCAGATTTTACCTCATGGAACTCCTTGGAATGCACAATTGATTTCCCTTGAACAACGTACCATCCTGAATCAAATAGTCTGGCCACTTGGTTCTATCTATAGCAACAGGCTCTTTACAAGCTTTCCATGCTTCAACAAAGTCAGGATCCTCAGGGTACATATTCTTGAGTTCATCAAGCCAAACTACTTCAACTTGCATTACTGTAAGCAACAACTGTCTCCTACTTAGTGCATCTGCAACCCTGTTAGATTTTTCACTTCTATGCTTCAACACAAATGTATAGCTCTACAAGAACTCTACCCACTTCATATGCCTCTGATTCAATTTACCTTGGCTGTTTAGGTATTGTAACACTTGATGATCAGTATACAAAACAAATTCCTTTGGCAATAAATAATGTCTCTATTTCTTTAAGGCCTGAACTATTGCATAGAAGTCTTGATCATAAATAGAATACTTCTTCTTTGCATCATTCAATTTTTCACTAAAAATGCAATAGGCTTACCTTCTTGGCTTAATACAACCCCAATAGTGCTGCCACTAGCATCACAATCCACCTGGAACACCTTTCTAAAATCTAAAAATGCCAACATAGGTTGTTCTATCACCTTCTTCTTCAACATTTCAAAACTTCTCGCAGTTGTCGTAGTCCATTTGAACTCTTTTCTATCCCCTCTTATTGTGTCAGTTAGGGGTGCACATATGCCACTAAAATTCTTAATGAACTTCCTGTAAAAACTAACTAGACCATGAAATGAGCTTACTTCAATAGCAGACCTTGGAGTAGGTCATTCCAAGATTGCTTTTACCTTCTCTAGATCCATTTTGAGACTTTCAGGTGATATAACAAACCCCAAGTAGACTAATTGATTTTTAGCAAAGGTACACTTCTTCATATTAATTAACAGTTTCTCTTCCCTCAACCTCTCAAGAACACTATGAATATGCAATAAATTTTCTTCCAAAGTCTTTCTGAAAATTAAAATATCATCCAAATAGACAATAACAAATTTTCCCAAGAACTTCTTAAGTACCTCATTCATAAGCTGCATGAAGGTGCTTGGGGCACTCATCAATCCAAAGGACATGACTAACCACTCATAAAGACCCTCCTTAGTCTTGAAGGTGGTTTTCCACTCATCTCCTTCTTGTATCCATATTTGGTGATAGCCACTCTTGAGATCTATCTTTTTGAAGTACTGAACTTCACTCAAGCAGTCCATAAGATCATCCATTCTTGGCAGAGAAAATCGATACTTGATGGTTATCCTATTGATAGCTTGAGAGTCTATACACATTCTCCACTCTCCATCCTTCTTTGGTGCCCATACCATAGATATTACACATGGACTAGGCTCTCCTGATCAAACCCTTCCTCAATAGCTCTTGAACCTATCTGTTTAGCTCCTCAGTTTTAGTAGGAATCATCCTATGAGTAGCCTTGTTAGGAAAACTAGCTTCTGGGATTAAATCCATCTGATGATTGATTTGCCTTACCAAAGGCAATCCTTTTGGAACATTATCAGAGATTATATCTCCAAACTCACCTAGTAAATTTGATACTTCAAGTGGTATTTCACTACTACCTTCTTTATCTTTCCTAGGAATCAAAGCATAGCACAAACCTAACAATAACATTTTTTTTTGGCATTTTCACATGTTTGGAGAAAAAAATTGTTTGAAAAGGTTGTTACAATATTTAATTAGGTGTCTAGTATTGTTGTCTAAATAGGGAGCAGTAGTCATTGAAAGGCTAAACACAAAAGGAAGGTACTAAATGAAGACAATGGAACATATAGCGAAAGAGATAGGATAAATCATTGAAGGAAGAGACAAGGTATGTTAAATGTAAATCAATTTGACAATGTATTGATCGAAGGTAAAATGACAAAGTCTAAAAATGAATATGTTCAATTAGGGAATGAAAATGTACCAATTGATAACGATAATGTTGGGATTGAACATTTGGAGAATGAAAATTTATCGATTCATAATGTAAATGCCATGATTGACATGTCAAAATTGAACATTCATAGGAATGTTACATATCTCCTAATTATAACCAAATAAAGGTCCTTGAACACCAAAATAGATAATTAAAATTGATTAAATGATTATTAATAATTTAGAAGGAAAAAAATCAAAAAGAATGGTTTGATTATGGGCTTCAAGACTATATAAGATATTTTTCGACAACAAGGCAATTGTGGAGCAATGTCGTCTTTTTATGCACTTATTAAATATGCAAATGATGATACATATGCTTTCCAAATTAGCTCCATTTGGTCTAGATGGGCAGGAAAATCTTAGTGACACCCTTGATCCAACCACAAAGAACCTCCAACATTCATGACCACCTTGTACCAAATGGTCTCGAAGGTGCTCTAAGTGCTTTTGGAGGTTGATCTTAAGAGGGTCATAATTTGGAGCTCATGGGGGCTATTAGTGAAACATTGAATGCTACAAGATGGTCATGTCAAGGTATATAATAACCTATCTCATTTTGGAGAGATCACATTCCATTTGGTTTTAGCACAACAATCTTGTTTGATGCCAAAACTTGTAGTGTGCTTCATTTCATTGGTGCATCAATGCATAACTTTGAAACCATTTATCTTGGCATCAAATTGTCAGTTCCATTAGATTTAAATGGGAAAGTGTACCCTACTAACACCCTTGTTCCAACCATAGGGAGCCTCCAATGTTTGTGACCACCCCCTACCAAAGAGTCTCTAAGGTGCTCTAAGTGCATTTGGAGGTCAATCTTCCAAGGGTCATAACTCAAAGCTCATGGTGGATATTGGTGAAAATTAAAATGCTACAGGATGGTCATATTGAGATCTAAAATAACCTATCTCATTTTGGACAGATCACATTACATTTAGATTGAGCATAGCGATCTCACTTGATGCCAAAACTTGAATTGTGCCTTAGTTTATCGATGCATCACTACACAAATTTAAAACTATTGATCTTGGCATCAAATTGTCAACATCATTAGCTCTAGATGGGTGGATGAACCCTAGTGACACCCTTTTTCTAGCTGCAGAGAACCTCCAATGTTCATGGCCACCCTATATCGAAGAGTCTCCAAGGTGCTCTAAGTATGTTTGGAGGTCAATCTTCTAAGGGTCATAACTCAGAGCTCGTGGGGGATATTAGTGAAATGTAAAATTTTATAGGAGAGTCATGTTGATTTCTACAATAAATTTTCTCATTTAAGAGAGATCACATTTTGTTTGGATTTGGCATTGGGATCTTGCTCAATGCTAAAACTTGCAGTGTACCTCAGTTCATCAGTGCATCACTCCATAACTTTAAAACCATTGATTACACCTTTTTTTTTAGACATGGAGAGCATCCAACATTCATGTCCACCCTATACAGAAGAGTCTCCAAGGTTCTCTAAGCGCATTTGGAGGTTGATCTTTTGAGGGTCGTAACTCAGAGCTCATGGGGGCTATTAGTGAAATTTTGAATGCTACAAGATGGTCATTTCAAGATCTAAAAATAATTAGTCTCATTTTGGTGAGATGACATTCTATTTGGATTTGGCACAGAGATCTAGCTTGATGTCAAAACTCATAGTGTGTCTTAGTTCATTGGTACATATCTGCATAACTTTGAAACTGATGGTCTTGGCATCAAATCATCAGTGTTATTAGTTCTAGATGGATGGGTGAACCATAATGACATATTTATTCTATCCATGGAGAGCCTCCAACATTCATGGCCACACTATACTGAAGAGTCTCCAAAGCATTTTAACTGTGTTTGGAAGTCAATCTTCTGAGGGTTGCAACTCAGAGCTCATGGGGACTATCGGTGAAACAATGAATGCTACATGATGATCATGTCAAGATCTAAAATGACCTAGTGACACCTAATGAAACCCCTATTTTGACAATAGAGCCCCAATAAATTTTGTGACTAGTACATACTAAAATGTCTCTTAAGACCAAAGATGGGCTCCTAAGACCAAATTGGCCATGGATTTGGATGATTGTAGACATCTCAGGGGATTGCAGAGATCTTTTCAAATTAAACATATATGATATAATTTTAAATTAAATATTTCATCAAAATTTAGTAATAAAGGTTGTTAAATTGTTCTTCACAGATTATTACATTTGAATCAAATATAACAAACATGATCAAAATGAATGATATTCCATAAACATGAACAATACACATGATCCACAATAAATTGAACATTACTATATTAAATTAATATGTATATCTGTGTACACATAAATGACAAAAAAAATATCAAAATACATGTATCCATAGATAAATTATTAAAAAAAATATTGTTAGCAATATGGTTAGTTAGATGTCTTGATGGTTGTCATTTATGGCAACATATACTCAATTTAATTTATGCATTCAAATACAAAAAAAAGTTTTAGTATTGGACAAATTGTAGAAGTAAAATGAACAAATCTTAATAGTTCAGATGATGCATAAAGAATTAGCTATGTACAATTGAGAAAATCTTTGTGACACCTTCATGGTAATGTGTACTAGTGTGTAGGTGTGTACAGTAGTATGGTGCAAGTTATAGTAAGTTTAACTATGTTGGTATTTAACAATGCAGAACAAGAGCATAGCAGAAAATAGTGTTGTATAGCATTAAGAATTTTTTTGGTTTCAAAATAATTACTAAGTCATGTTAAGCCAACTATGTGGATATTGTTTTATATTATGTCAAGTGTGTGAAGATATGGAAGTTGACTAAGCAACAATTTATGAATGTGCAAGATATAAGTAAAGATCTCATATTGCACAAATAAGTGAGAAATAAGTGTTGCACAATGAATGTATGTAATGCACATATATTCTAGAAGTTGCATGATTAGGTGTGACATGCAAACTATTATGAGAACCATTTGTGAGACTTATATGATGCAAAATTTGATGTTAGATTAGAACAAGTGTGAGTTATAGCAACAATCAAGTATTGTATCTACATCTATTTTGTGAAGGAACCAAATTGTATAATTGCATGTTAGGGAAGGGGGTTCTTCTTGCATAAATTGTAATTGATCCACCAACTCTTAACAAGTTTGAGACTTCTAATAAGGCCTAGTGACACTATATGTACTTTATAGATCCCTAATAGGGTCAATATCCTTAACCGGATCCTATAGCTTAGTGAATCATCTAGTGGGTATCATCCCCACTAGGATTTTCCCTTGGCTAGGGTTTCCCTAGTTAATAAATAATGGTGATATTAATTCTCTATGTGTATGGTTATATTTACTTTTTACCATTGATGGTTTACTCTCATATACAAGTTATAAAGTAATTAACAATATTTAGTTGTTTGCAAAATTTTCTAGAATACTGATTCACCACCCCCCCCTCCCCCCCCAAGTATTATCTATTTCTAACAATTGGTGTTAGAGTGAAATTACTTTAAAGAGGCTTAATAGCTTAAGTAAGATCCCACTAAATATGGAGCAATTGAAGAAGAATCTTGAAGAAGCTCTTGAATAGATTGACCTTCTTACTAAAGAGAAAGATAACTTGAGAGATAGATACAAAGATGAAATTGATGATCTAAAATTTGGAAAGGAACCTTTTGAATAGATCAGTGTTAATGATGATGCAAAAAATCTCAAGAAAGAGAAAAAGATCTTGAAATATGAGTTGAAAATTGTTGAACTAAAGTTGAGTCTCAAGACTAGTGGTAAAAAGAGTGAACCTAGTCTAAAATATGAGAATGTAGACCTTAGATCCTAGTTGAGTCAACTGACATCTAAATTAGATCCTATTAAGATAGAGCATGTAGAGTTGGAAAAATACAACATCATTGTGAAAGGAGAGTTGACACAATCAAAACAATAGTTAGAGAAACTCTACACAAGTTTTGAGAAAATTGATGAATAGATATTTCATCAAAGACCACCTTATGAAAAGATAGGCCTTGGATATCTTCTTGGAGAGAAGTTATTAAAGAAAGATGAGATTATAATAGAACTAGATTCTATATAGAAATCCCTAGAGAAAAGTTCAAGTGGTCTAATGAAGTTTAGAAAACTGAATTGACAAAGAAATTTGATGAAATTAGAACAACAGAACAACTTCAAGAACCTAAGCAAGATTATTCATCCAAAGAGGTAAGACATGAATTTAGAGGTAGATGTTATATATATAATGAATCTGGAGATATGAAGAGAGATTGTATAGGTAAGCCTTTTAAACCTATTACTAATTTATATTGTTATAATTGTCATGATTATGGACATAAGGTAGTAGAACGTAAGAAACCTAAGTTTTTTGATAATAATAAGAATAGTAGAGTGGTTAGGAATACTAACCCTATAGGTAATAGTAGATCACAGATAAAATCCAATGATGGACAAGAACCTAATCATGAGAAAAGGTAGTTTGTTTGTTACAAATGTAACACTCTTGGACACATTTTAAGGAATTCCAGAGCACTTGGAATTCAAAATGAAAACAATCAAAGGAGAAATGCACCTTTGTGTCAGTTATGTAATAACTTTGGACACATAGCATGATTCTATAGAATGAATAGAGGGAACTTTAATAGGAATCCTAATCATAGAAGAAACAATAATAGGAATGATATACTGAATGAAAATGGAGGCAACAATAGTCAAAAAGAAGAAGTCAAGAAACATGTAGAGGAATTCAAATAAGTGTTGTGAAGGCTTGTAATCTAGATAATTCACATATAGTATTGGAAGAGCAATTCTTTGATGCACTTGATGAAAAGTTGAAGCCATAGATTTTTTGTGGCTCAACCTGTCTAAATTAACCTATTGCAATAGTAGCTAAGCATCAGTGCTCAAAACTAATGTTAGATAGTGAGTTAGAGATTGTGCATTTAATAGAGGGTAGAAGAAATATAGAGAAAGCTATGGTCCAGTGCACAAGTTTTGATGTGGTCACAATAAGTGGAAATTGTAAGATCAAGGTCACTAGTAAATAGAGATATTATTCTAAGTTTGTAGTAGATATGCATTTATTACACAACATGATTTAAAATAATTTAAGGATTGTGAACAAGATTTGATGTGTCATTTGTCCATATGAAGTGTCTTGAGAAAATTGAAGATTTATTTGATAGCAATTGAAGTACGAAGCAAGTTTGTGAAGACAAAAGTTGAAGAAGCCCTAAAATCTTGAAATTGAGGTATTTATAGAATATTGAATCTAGTTTCTTGAAATATTTATAGTTATTGAGAAATGGCTAGTCAAGGAGTGTATGATGTTAGCAAAAAACCAAGGTATGAGTTCAAGAAACATCCATTTTTTTCTTTATTAGATGATCATGTAGGCACATTTTTGCAAGTTCCAAAAAAACATGTTTCATGTAGAGGATATAAGGAATTATATACATTGAAAAATTGAGAGTATAGGTGATGAGGAAATTCACAAGGACTTAGGAGTCATGTGTAATAATGAATTATCCCTAAAGCCTAAGAATGCATACCTTGAACACTTGAATTTAGTGAATTATATATTCTACACAAAGTTTCTCAATCATAAGTGGACCTAAATTATATTGAGCAGAATACATGATGATTGTTCTAGTTAGGTGATGTGTAGATTATCATTAATAATGACCTAATCCACAAGGTCATGGGATTTAGCAATCAAGGTTGTCATTTTATTAATGAAAAAAGTGTTAGGAAATTAGTGGAGACAAACCTAAATACCAAGTTTGATGGAAGGAATATGAGGGTTGATCCTATTTAGGATAAAGGATTCAAGCTTTTGACCAAAATACTAGGGTAAAAGTTGAACCATGGATCAAGGGTAAACTTTGTACCAATTAGATTCCTTCATACAACATATATGATGGTCATTGAAAGGAGAAATTTAAATTTTTGTGACATTGTTAGAGTGTAGGTTTTGGACAATATTGCAAAGATAAAGAGAACTAAGAGCATAATATTTAGATTTGAGTCCCTATTGACATTTGTTCTTTTATGTCACAAAGAAGTTTCTTGGAGTAATTAATTAGGATAGCAGTGAGTGTGTAATGAAGATTGTAACTCAAAGCTATAGATATAAACCTAAGAATGTCAAAGACATTGATATTGATAGGATGATGAATAATTTTAGTTTAAGAAGAAATTGAGGTATAGGTTACCTCCCTCTATGATAGAGAAGTATAAGGATGATTTGTGCTTTATGGTAGAGACTGATAACACATTCATGGAAGTAGTGATACCTACAATGAAATTAATTGAGCCTACGGGATATGAGATGAGCATAGAACTAATTGAAGGGTATGTGCAGATCATACTCGAGTTTAAGCAAGACATAGAATGTCCTAGGTGGGGGACATTTGATGAAAGATTAAGGATTATAGAGTCTGAGCTCCATAGCAAGGAGAGTAATAAGAAATTAGAGAAGGAGATAGATTCCATACTCAAGGAATCTAGCATGACCAGGTAGGAATTCAATGAAATGAAGGAAATTACACTAGAGATAGAGGCCAATGGGAAAATAGAAGTGTTGGTAGCAACACCTATTATAGTAGTAGGACCTTTAGAAGGAGTAATGATAGAAAAACCATGTGTGAAAGCTCCCATCGCACCATATGCAGTAGTTGTGCAAATGCAACTTGTAAGAGAAAGCTATGAGCAATCAAGGAGATAGTTGGACTCTATAGAGGAAGTCAGGGAGACTGGTGAAGGTTAAACAAGAACCTACACCTCAAGAAAAGAAAATAGTAAAGAAGATAGATAGTGGGCTTGGTAAAAGGAGGAAAACCATGCAAATGAGTAGTTATGAAAGCTTAGATGATGATAAACTTGTTGAGCAAGATGCACTAGAAGCCAAGAAAGCCACAGACAAGAAGGCATAGAAACCAAAGGTAGAGAATCTAAACATGTAGATTATAAATGATGATGATTTTGTTTAGTTGAATAAATTTTATAGCATGTATAGTAGTATGGATAGGAGGCAATTAGAGAATTCTATAATAATAACTATGATTCTAAGGAATAAGAGATTTGATAGCATTCAGATTAAGATTCCTAAAGACCTATACAATAGGTTGATCAATAGGAAGAGAAGAGTGGTAGAAGAAGATTTGAATATGAGGATCACATCTATAATTAATTTATGTGATGTTGGATCAAAAGAGAAATATGAGAAAATATTAGAAGGGTATTGAGCCCTTGCTAAGGAATAAAGGAAGAGAAATTCTTCTAATGAGGGAGGAAATTATGAGGAGGTAAGGCAAGAAATAGAGGAGGCAATAACTAAATATATGTCCTTAGTACCTAAGGAGAGTGTGCAAGCAAAGGCTTACAATCTAGTATATGTACAAGAAAATACACCTTCCAGTAAAAAGGAAGAGGTAGAAGGGACATAGCAAGCACTATCTCCAGCTGACATTATTATGGGTACCCAATCCATGTAAGTGGATAGTATGCACATAACTATGGATACAAAGGAGAATCCATTTATAGCATATGGGGAGAATATTGTTGGAAATATCACTACCTATACTAGTTCTAATGATGAAGAGGAAGAGAAAAAGAAGGAAGAAGAAGATAAGAAGAGAAAGGAACATGAAGAAAAGAAAATAAAAGAAGAGGAAAGAAGAACAGGAGAAGAAGTAGAAAGAAGAAGAGGAAAAGAAAAGGATAGAAGAAGAAGAAAGATGCTAAGGAAAAGAAGAGTCTAGAGGAACAAATGAAAAAGACTACTATATCTTCACTAGTATTAGCATCTAGAAAATTAGTATTTATTCCATCTAATGATGAAGATTAGAAAGAGCTAATGGGAACCTTGGGAAAATTTTTGAGAAAAACATTTGTGTAGTCTATGGAGAAGACTCTTGCTGAAGTCTTGGAGTGCATGTAGAAGATAGTTTCCACAATTATAGCTAATCTAGACTTGCAAACCAAGGAAAATGAGTTGGTGAAGACCTTTGATGGGGAATCCATAACCGTAGTTGAAGTAGCAACAACACAAGTACATTATAATCATGATGCATCTCTATTCAGCACAGTGTGCACTAATGTGTGCAATGATTTGAAGGCACTTGATGGGAACATAAAGGGATTGAGATAGTATATTGTTGAAGGTAATAAGTTGTATGGATAGTGTGCAATGTCTTGTACTTACTTATCTAATTTTGATGCAAAGATCAAAGGCCATATGAGTAAGTTTCAGTCACTCACTACAAGATTGCAGCAACCAGAGATCAAAATTGAAGATTTTGAGAATGAGATTGAGAAGATCCACAATATTTTTAGAAGCATTGAAAGTGAAAAGGGAAAAGGTAATAAGAAGATTCTCTATTCTTAGAGAATATCTAGCACCCAAGGTTGTAATTTTGTAGAGGCAATTGGAGGAATGTCTTTCAACAAAGAATTCCTATGACAAATTCGTCTATACTGACTTGAGCGTAGTTGAAGTGGCATCCTATGCACTTTTTGCAATCATCAATATATCAGATATAGTCAAAAGCAACTAGGAGAAGGAATTTGATAGATTAAAGATTGATTTTGTAGATTGCATATCTAGAATGACAAGCTAAGAAACATTAGGCAACAAGTTTTTGTGATATAGTTTTTGACACCATTGCCATTGATGTCAAAGGGGAAGTATTGTATTATTATATGTAGAGGAAAATTGTATAGATATTAATGTATATGTAAGGGGGAGATTATGTATGTATTAATGTAAAGGAGTGATAAGGAATGTAATGATCCATCAAAACATGAATAAAACTATTATGTTTTGAAGGCAGTTTTTGTATATATATATATATATATATATATATATATATTTGTTATGTATGACATCATTTTGAGACTTAGCCAATTTTTCCAAATATTGCCATCAATTCCAAAGGGTGATATTTTTGGAAATATGGCTAATTATATGTCTTGATGGTTGTCATTTATGACAACATATACTTAGCATTTCATTTATGCATTCAGAGACAGAAAATTTTCTAAGTATTAGACAGTATGCAATAGTATTCTGAACAAATTTGAACAGTGTGGATGATGCATAGAGAATTAGCTTATGCATAGTTGAGAAAATATTTTTGACACATTCATTTTAATTTGTACTAGTGCACATGTGTGTATGATTAGTACAATGCAATTTATAGTAATTTTAACAAATAAATGATACTTATACATATGGAGGGGCTCTTATTGCAAATGGAAATGCTAGAGGATATGCAATGTAGAATCTTCCTGGACTCATCACTAGTAGCCATGACCTATATAATAAATAATGTAATTAAATTTCATTATCAAAAACACTTTACAAGAATACATCAATATTTAATCACTTTAAAGAACCTAATTACCTTTCCCTTGTCAATGGGTTGTGCCTCACCCCCTACACTCTGCCTCCCACTGACAAGTGATACCTGCAAGAGAAAAGAAAGATTAGAAACTAGATATGTTCTAATATCAAATAGAAAAATATCAAGAACACAACATAATGTACCTTAGATGTCTCAAGGCCAAATGAAATAACTAAGAGAATGACATCATCAACCTATCTGAGGTCCTCCTTTGTCATCAACTAAACATGAATGAATATCAAATATATTTATAAGTTAGTATGGATAAAATTACTCTATTATAAAGATTAACTTTAAATCACATATTCCATAACAAAAAAATGTATACACATACTAACACAGAAGGATCCCATGCCTCTACATGCCTCTCCTCTCTTACGTCAGGATGTAGAGTCTCTATAGGTGCATCTTGTGTATCATCCTCCTCAAATATTAAATGATACTAAAAAATATAACCTATGAGACCTAGAAAAATATTCTTGCATGTTATGAAAGTATGCTGCACACAAACATGTGATGATCTCATTGATGATGAACTTACGCCAACATCATCAACATGGGAAGGAAACACTAAACTAGCATGGGATGTCAATAGGCTACTCAATCTATGGATGGCTCTAATAGTTTGAGAGCTATAATGTACAATGATATCAAGATGTTGCTCTGTAGGAGGGGGGGAGACATCATTAGGGTGGCCAAAAGTGTTAGCTTTATTCCATTAGGAAAAGGGCCTATCTTGAGGAGCTCCTCCTCCTACACCCATGTTGGGCCTCATGCTCTAGTAGTTAACCTTGAGGCCCAACACAAATTCAACATACATTTTTCTAATGAAATAGAATGGTACCTCTAAATTTTTGTGTAGAGCTTTGTCAAAAATGATCCACCAATGATCCCAAAATTTCACATAAATAGCCTCATTTGTGTACCATTTAATTGATAATCTGGGCTTTTTATAGTTTACTATTTTACTAGTTTTTGGGTCTGCCAAAAGGCTACCAATATCATCTTTATTTATGTTTAGGACATCAATCTCATCATAGTCCAACCATCACCAAACATGGCATGAATTTTCTCATGCCAGTGAAAAACAACATTTTGTTCATCGATAAGTGTTTGAATATTATCCACTATGGTGTTTAACATGGATAACATGGGAGCCAATGTAAGTATAGTGTTATATGTGGTTTGTAAACCCATTAGTTCGATGATATTTTCTTGTACCAAATCTTCAATTCAAGCAAGATTTTGTGGTCTAGGGGATCATTTGGTGGATGGTTTTGAGAGGGAACTATATCATTTGGTGGAGGGTTTCGAGGAACATTATTTCATGGCTTAGTGTCATCATTCGAGTCAACTATACCTATTAAATTACAAAACAACATTTCTATTAAAAAATCTAATTTTCAACAATTTCTATAAAAAAAACCTAATTCTCAATCAATTCTATTTAAAAATACCTAATTTTAAATAAAATTCATTGAAAATCATTTTTTTTAAAGTTACCTATATCATATACCTATTCTTGGATCTGATACCCAAAATAGAGCCAAAGAAAACACTATGGCCACAAATGCCTAATTGGTTCTTGGGTTTTTTTTTAGTTCATAGTCATAGGTTTCAAGTATTTGATCTCATATCAGATACCTGATATAATATTGGGTACCCAATAAGGTTTGGCCCAACCTTTTTTCCTTGGTATCAACATGGGTGAAAAAAAAGTTAAAGTAGATTTTGAAACACTTTTAGATGTTTTAAAACACCACTTTTTTAACATCACCACTTTGTGGCACACCATGATCCTACACATACCCTATACCCTGTGTTAAATATGTTGGGGGGTGTAGTAGACACAATTCCTAGAAATGTACAAACATTTCTTAAACCCTTTATGTGCTTTGATGAAGGAAAATAATTAGAGCATGATTGGGGAAGTGTTTTTTTGTTGAAAAAATTCACAATCATTAGGGTTTTTGGCTACCCTCAGTCACCACATCTCCTTCCAAGATTTGTTCTAGAAAGATTAGGAATTGTTGAATTTTTCTGGCAATATAGGGAGTATTTTAGCCCTACTATTAGGAAGGGAAAATTCTTGTGTAGAAGTTCCAAGTATGGAGACTTTGATATTGGTAAGAATGCAATTGAAGAGATTGATGTATTCCTTCAAATGTTTAAATTGACAACTGCCCCTACAAGGAGATATGATCCTTTTGATGTTGTTAGGGATGCTCTGAGGAAAATTAGGGGATATAACTTGCTCTTGAGCAAGAAATATTGGGAAGAAGATGTCATTGCATATTTTGTTGATGAAAATGTATGTAGAGATAGGACAGTAAAATGGAGAGAAATAATAGGTTTTGAAGAAGAAATGAAGAGAATCAACCCATCGTTAAAGGGTTTCTATCATGAAGAAGGATATTGGCCTAGATTTGATAAGTGTATTGAAATATTTGATGAGATTATGTTTATCTCATTATGGTTTTGACAAAGTAGTGACAAAACACTTAGTCATTATCTAGCAAAGAATAGTGCAAGCCAAGTGCATAGTGTGTGTCAAGCATAAGCCTCTAGACAATACATGTTGAATAATATCACAATTAGTGTCGAGCACTAGTATGTGCCAAGCAAAAAAATGGGTGTTGAGTGATTCAGGTGCTAAGAAAGAGTAAATGTTGAGCCATTTAGAAGTTGAGTATCAGTATAAAGAGCATAGTGAAAGCTGAGCATCAGAGTCTATTGATGTCGAGTTACCAATCTTTACAATAGCTATTTTTTATGACACAAACTTCTATGTAAACCATTTTTCCCAACATGAACATGAATTTGAGAAATAATGATCTAGCCATATTATGAATCCCTATGCCAATATATACAGCCAATCAAATAAAGGGAAGAATTAGGAAGCAATAAGGATCAACCACATCCATTGATTATGACCTAGCCCATCTCCATAATTTCTACTTAAAGAGGTAAACCCTAAAAGGAAACAATGAGGATTTGAAGAGAATCATTACATGCACAAGGAGAGGAATGCTAAGAGCATAGAGAGAATTTCATGGTGGAAATGATAGCTAAGTTATGGAACTACAATGCAAAATCAGTTTGAGAAGAATAGAGATAAGCCATGAAAGGATAGAGAAGATAGATCTCATTAGGAGGATCAAGAGATAACTAGTAAAGAGGAGATCTAACATCAAGCATCAAGGTGCTAATTGAAGGATTACCTATTGAATCATTTTAATAGAAGATACAAAGTAAATCTCCTAATAGAGTGCTTACTTATTTGTAAGTTTAATCCTTTAATCAAGGGGAGACCTAACAATCTTGTAAGCCTTTTATAGGATAGACCTTTCATAGGGTAGATCATATTTTACTATCAAGACTTTGAAGCCATAATTAGCCCCACTTTACAACTGTAGTAGTGAAGATTTTTTGGTGTCATCCCCACCCTGATTTTACCTTCTCATTGGAGGGTTTTTGGGTAACCAAAATCTTATGTGTTATGTCTTAATTTACATTATGCTTTAGATGTGATGCATGGTTACTTATTTCAATTTACATGTTAAGTTATGAGATGGATGAATGGTGAAATGTTTTAGAGGTAAAAATTTTAAGTGTTGATTCACCCCCTTCTCCCCTCCAAACTTACTTTCTCATTGTTATTTCCAACAATTGGTATCATAGCTTTGTTCTCTAGAAAGGAAAGTTTGATAGGCTTGGAGGTAAGATTTTGAAGATGGGAGTCTACAAACTTGAAAAGACAATTGAGAACCAAGGGATTGAAATATAGCTTGCCCTACATCTACTCAAGGAGGAAAGAGATAAACTACAACAATCCTTGAAGAAAAGAAAGGAATTGGCCATTCAAAAAAATGACACTCAATATCAAGAAGAAGACACTACTAGATTTTTTGAGCAAAGGAACATAAATGAATTTGATGTAGCAATTGTAGATCTGATGGAAAAGAATAGTGCCCTAAATGAAGAAGTTAGGAATCTAAAAAGGGAACAAGAAACTTAGTCAGTATTGTTATTTGAGACAACTGAACTAAAAAGAAAGTTGAAGAAAATAAAGTCATGATTGAAGAAAACAAAATACTACTAGCTAATAGACTTGAGGAGAAGTCATCAGATGTGCAAAATTTATCAAGCATTCAATTGGATTTGATGAATCAGTTGATAATTGCAAGTCAAGAACTTAAAAGGAAATACATTGAGATTACAACTTTAAAAATATAATATACCCTACTATAGAATAAATGAAAGATAGAAAAGGAAAAGCTTAACAAGCCTACTGAAGCCATGTCCTTTGAAAAAATGATGGAAGCACCAAGATCAAACAATGAAACTATTAGATTGGGATATTCTACCACTAAAAAAGGAGACTTGTCTAAAAGTGGTGAATAAAGGAACAATAATGGGAAAAAACAATAAGCTCACTTGTCATCAGTATGGAAAATTGGGTCACACAACAAACTTCTATAGGAGAAACACTGGAAATTAGAGCCCTAAGAATAAATTCAAGGGTCATTTCCATAACTGCAGGAAGTGAGGACATCAGGCACATGAATGTAGGAAAAAGACGACCAACACTCAGAGATTTGAAGGAACTATTACAACTATCAGAAGCATGGACACAAGGCATATGAATGCATCCAAACCTAAGTGGATATCAAACAATCAAACCAAGGTATACCATCATGGGAATTCTTATGATTGGGATTACAATACAAGGTATAATTTTCATTATAGTGGTGAGTATGGTCATGTTGTTGTAAATTGCATTAGGACACATTTTAGAGGTAATCATAATATATGGTTGAATGAGATTGTATGCTTTAGTTTTCTTAAAACTGGTCATGTAAGTAGAAATTGTCCAACTTGATCATATACACAAAGCAATAAATTTAGGAAAGGCAAAGCAAAGGTAGATGTTGAAAAGACAAAGATGCAAATGAACAAGACATGGAAAAATAAAGAAGATTGCATCACATCAAGCCAAGATGAGGTCATGTTATCCAATGGATCAGGTGATCACATCACCCCTAACTAGCTCATCAAAGGTATGTGTGGAACTAGAATTTGAAATTATATATTTTGCATTGGTTCCAAGCATTCAAGTAATAAAAATGATCTATCAGAATATATTAATATGCAATAAAGTGATTAGAAGAAATAGATAATATATCATTATTATTTTTCTTTCTTTTGCCAAGTATTTGAAGTATTGCAATAAGTTTCGAGTAATGAGGTACTATAGTGACTATTGAGCTAGCTATGATAGTCAAGTGAATTGAAAATCCTATAGCAACTAAGCATTAATTGTAAGGTTTTGAAGGCTATATACTCTATTTTTTTGAGTCATTTTCATTTACTAAAAGATCGAAGAGCATGAAGGGGATTTGAGAAAGGGATTCCAAAATCTTCATACCATACTCAACTACTACATGGAATTTTATATCAATTTGAAAGGTATTTCACTTGTGTCAAGTTATATTGTTTCACATTTTGTAAACCCTAGCAAGTGAAAAATGGTTGCAAGTTTGTCAGTGAAAGTAAGAAAGGTAAAGACATTAGCAATGTACAATTGATTAGTAGTGATGTTTGACAACCACCATTTCATGCTATTTTTGAGATTGTATATAAAGGAGATCTATTTGGTGCATTATTGACTATTCCGCCCAAGGTTTTGATGATTTAGGATGTAAGATGTTGTTATACATGCAAGTTTGGAGAAGTTGAACACTTAGAGATCAAAGAGACCTATCAGAAGTTGTGTAAGAATGATGTTTTGAAAGAAGAAGAAGAAATCATAGAGAAAAAAGGGTTAACACATGCCCTATATTTTTCCCAATCTTTCAAAATTAAATGGATAAAGATCACATTAAGCTAGATACATGACAATCAACTATGGTTAGAGAATGGACCTATCATAATATCAAAGAGGGTCATTCACAAAGTTACAAGGTATCCTACCCTAGATAGGTTGAAGACATTGAGAAATGATACAAAATAAGTAATTGAGAAGGATACTGGAGTCATATGGAACAAGAGGATAATATCAATCGATAAAACTAAAGACCCTATTATTGTATTCACAGTGAGAGTGATAAAACATAGATTCTGCCAATTGAGTTGACTCAATAGTGTCTCATGTATTGTCATTGACCTAGGTTACAAGATCATAATGAAATATCATTCCTATGACCTCTCTGAGCTACAACTTCAACAACTATTAGAAAACCTAGAATTAATTAGAAAGGAAAACAATTCTCCATGTAAGTTTAGTTCACTCATTATATGTATAATATTTTATAGGAAAAACACATATCCTACATTTGGCAAGGTAGTATGGAGGTACAAACAATTTTTTACCCAAGAGATAGGTGAATTCATTAAGAAATTAGGAGAAAATTTTGACTCGGTAATGACTAGTTGTTTTGAAGATTTTAAGAAATCAATGAAGCAGAGATCAAGAATTCTTGTATCTCTTGTGGAGAAACATTATAATGATGATTGTTTCCTAGTAGCTTCTGACTACACCCTGTTTATGAAGCTATTTCAAGGGTTAGATGGTTGAGACCATTACCATATGAGATAAATATTGATGACACATCAACAACCATCACTACATTATTGAAAGAAGAGATTGACAAGGATGCTACATCCTTTGGGAATTATGATGAATCCAAATCAAGGATAAATTTAAACTTGCAAACTACCACCATCATCAGAAAGAAGAACAAAGTGGTGAATAAATTGAAAGAAAATTTTTGTGAAGGAGAAGAAGATGAAGGTCAAGGACCTTTATAGTTGACACAAGGATAAGGAGAAGATCAAGCTTTAGAGGATGAAGAGGAAGTTGAGAAAAAATAAATAAAACTAAAAATAAGAGGAAGGCACAACAAAAAAAACTAGAGAAACCAAAGAAAGTGGAAAAGAAGGAACAACAAAAGCCAGCTACACCTTTGACAAGGTCAAGCACAAGGGTTGCCACTATACAAGTTAAGAAAGCTCAATTAGAAAAAGGTAAAAAGAAGGATGATATAGTAGAGCCAAGCATGCCTCCTAAGAGATTGAAGAGGAATTATATGATGAAAGGACAAAATTAGATGACATCAATCAATTAAAAGTGGTAAGCCACAATCCTTGATCTAATATTGAAAACCTATGTGATAATATAAAGAATAATGCATGTCAAGTTTTTAGCATGTTTATTTTGATAAATTAGACAATGGAGTTAAGCACAATATTGAAGAAGTTATTTATGATATGATGGCTACTTTTAAGACCACTCCATTAGATATTGCTAATTCATTACCTCAAATCTTAAATGAGAGAGTTGAGTAGAAATGGAAGTTTAGTATGGAAATTGAAAATTAAATCAAGGAGGCCACTTTAGCTCAAGTTATGCCTGAATTTGATAAGAAACATATCACAAAGGTTTTAGAGAAACACAAAGGGAGATTTGCTCCTAAATAAAGAGAATTTCATATTTTGAACATTAGAGTTGAAGAGTTGGTAACCTGGAGCAAATTACTTTGGAAATAAATTTATGGGTTGACCACATAAATAATGAAAATGGTGGAAGAGAAGTAAGGAATAGATGTGGTGAAACAAAATAGGGTGAAACTACTTGGGATGATAGAGTTGAGGAAGATGCACAAGATGTCAATATGTTGATTACCTATCCTACACATGGGGAGAAAGACAATCAATAAGACTTAGTAACTATTGAGAAAATACCTGATAACTCTACGCATAATATAAAAACATTGAGTGAGGAAGATTTAAAGAACCTATAATAGGAATCCACCAAAACTATTATTCCATGCACAGATCTTATATTTGGAAGGATTCAAGAATCTCAAAAGGATGAAATTGCATCCACTAAGACACAACATCAAGATATACCTATTGTGCCCCCACATGTTGCAAAAGTTAAGGAGAAGGAATCACATGAACATATAATAGATCAAAGTGTAACCCTAGAACAAAAAGTTGAACTTAAACAAGCATCACCATCAATGACTATTGTTCTCACTAAGATGAAGGAGAAGGAGGTAGATACCTTAGCTACATTATTTCTAAGTCTACAAAGCTCAGGGTTTCTAGCAGTTTTCATAATTGACAATAAGGGTAACAAAGAGAAAAATGATAAGAAAGAGAATCCTTCACTCACCTCAGTGAAACCCATTGAAGATTAGACAAAGCTTGAACAAGAGAAAGAGGATAAGATTACTACTGAGATGGAGAAATAGGTAGCCATACAAACACTGGTCACCTTACTAGTCACTACACCTCCTCCTAATATCACACTCTTCAAAGGCTGAGTACTCAAGCTACACCATTGCAGGTATCAAGGTCTAGTACAATTACACCAATGAGTGATGAGACTACATCATTTGAGGATGTGATTTTAGATGAAGTGATTGTTCCACCCCAGTTTTATCCAACAAAAACCACACTTGAACAAATGGATGTTCTTCAAGAGGGTCTATACAAGAAATCAAGGCAAGCAATCTTAAGAAGGGAAATAAGAAAAAAAAAGGTTCTACATTATATTAGAGATATTTCTGTAGATTCTTTTTATTTTTTAGACTCATTTTCCAATAAACCTATCTTAGAGAAACTTTTAAATGTAGTTAATAAGATAAAGGATGAAGATATAGAGTCAAATGTGAAGTTATTGGAATGGTTTAAAAGGAAATTTCACACTAAGGTTATGGACAAGATAGCAAGTGTCATTATACTTAAACAAGTTAATTTATCAAGATAGAGAGTGTGAAGAAATTTTTGGAAAACATTTTCTCTCTATACAGAGAATGATGTGATGTTGATATCTTTACTAAAGAAACTCAATAGTCAATTAACCAGTTGCAAGGAAATATACAATTAATAGGTATTAAATTGAGGTAATCTCCTGGCACTAGTCAAGTTCATTTTTTAGATATTATGGCTGACATAGAGTAGGATTGTTGATTTGCAAGAAAAGGATGCAATTATAAGATCAACTTTTATCATCATTTAGTTCATGTTGACCCCATATATGGAAGTTATAAAAAAGGAACTAGCCTTTGTAGAAATATTGATGAAGAAAGATTCTCATCTTTCTACACAAGAAGGTCTAGTAGATATGGCAGCAAATCTAGAAATACAAATTCAATCATTAGATGCAACCAGTAATAATTAGGATTCCACTTTGGGAATCATAATGGAACTACATAAGCCATTTTCCAATAAATACACTATAAGTGTATCACCCAAATGACATAAGTGTCAAAAAAGGGGGATTTTGAAGATATTATCAAGGTAGATATATACTTAGAAGGAGTTACAGAAATGAAATGAAGTATTCACTCATGGGGGTAATAAGGTATGGGAGACATCATTTTTTGCAAATTTTGAGAGTTTGAAATTTTGTATAGAAGCCGAATAGAGATGATATATTGTCTTACTTATTCATAGAATAAGATTGTATATGCCATGACAAAGTGTTTTTGTCACTCATGTCAAAGGGGGAGATTTTTAATCTGATCATGGTTTTGATATAGTAGTGACAAAACACTTAGTCACTATCTAGAAAAGAATAGTGCAAGCCAAGTCCATAGTGTATGTCAAGCATAAGCTTCCAGAAAATACATATTGATTAATATGATAGTTAGTATCAAGCACTAGTATGTGTCAAGAAAATAGTGTGTGCTGAGTGATTTAGGTGTCAAGCAAGTGACACAAGGAGGATTAAAAAACTAGGGCCAATGCCAACCCAACTATCCCAAGACACCATGCAAGAGCTAACATAGTGGAAAAAAAATACAAAGAACAACAACCAAAGGAGGGAGAAGCAAAAAACTTTATTGATTCATTAAATATTCAACATACATGCCTAGCTGTAAGGCCTTCTAGGTTACAACTAGATACAATACACATTCAAATCCAAAATCTAGCTTCAAATTTGGATTTCTAGACATATATGTTTCCCACTTTCACATCCTCTAAGTTCTAACCTCCAAAAACCTACCTAAAACTCAATCCTAGACCTCCTTAAATACTTGTGTAGCCACAAGTTGGCCTATTACAAAAATAAACATTTCATTCAATATAATTATAGCAACAAGTTGGCTCACAACCAATATTAATGACCTATACCAAAATTAAATGTCAGCAAGGTCAACCCATACTAGAACTAGACACAGACTACTTAGAAAATGAAGACTTCACAAAATACTAGCACTTGGCATCTAAATGAACACTTGACAACCACATGAGCTTGGCATCCAAGGATCGCTTGACAATTACATGTGCTAGGCATCCAAAGGATCACTCACTAGAAACTACAAACCCAACATCATCCAATTATTAGCAACCACTAAATGCTTAGAAATGCAAGACATTGCAACACTGTAGAACTAGGAAAAAATTGAGAACATGCAGGATAGCAATGCAACCTAGGATGCTCCTACATTAGACAACCAGGGCTGAAAAAAATGATTCTCCTAAATCACTGAAATGTCATGACCTGGGCTGAATCCACCTCAAGTTGAGAAATCCATGAAGCATCTTCAATAGGTCTATTCCTCCACTTCACCAAATATTCATTGTAATCTTTTCCTCTTGTGCTCATACCAACTCCCTGATCCAATATCTATTCAACTTTTTCCATCTGCTTAGGATAATCTTCTAATACAACAACTTCATCATTTGATTAATGATAATTATATAAATCAGCAATATTGAATATAGGAGATATATCCATGTCATCAAGTAACTCAACTTCATAAGCATTACCACTGTCAAACTTCTTCAAGATCTTACAAGGTCCAAATTTCTTTGTCTTTAGCTTATTGTACATTTCAAAAGGAAATCTTCCTTTCTTCAAATGAACCATCACCTCATCACCAACTTGAAAATCATGATGTCTTCTAGACTTATCAGCATTCTCCTTATACTTATGATTACTTTGTTCCAACCTCAACTTTATTTCCTTATGCAAAGACTCCATAAAATTAGAAAATTCTTCCCTTGCAACACTTCTCTTTTCTTCACCATCAACATTCCTCAAATCTAATACTCCTCTAGGCTTTATTCTAGTAACAATCTCAAAATGTGTCTTCCCTACACTCCTATTCATAGAATTATTATATGAAAACTTGGCTTGTGCTAATACTACTTCCCAGTTACTTGGCTTATCTCCAACTAAACATCTCAGCAAATTACCCAAGCTTCTATTCACAACCTTTTTCTATCCATCTATTTGTGGATGGAATGTAGAACTAAACTTCAACATAGTACCCATCTTCTTGCACAAAGTCTTCCAAAAATAACCAACAAACTTACAATCTCTATCAGAAATAATACTTCTTAGTAATCCATGCAATCTCACAATCTCTTCAAAGAAAAGTTCAGCAACATGGTCAACATCTGATGTCTTCTTACAAAATAGTATTCTAACTTACTCCTTTTGCAACTTGAAAAACTCCACAACTCTTCACAAATTTCTAAACATATTATACATTTGTTGCCAATAATACTTATCCTTCAGTGAACTCAATGTCTTATCAATTCCAAAATGTCCAGCCAATCCACCACTATACTTTTCCTTGATTAATTCAACCTCATAGAACTTCTAAGAATACACAACTAAATACCTTTGAACAACATACCTTCTTGAATGAAATATTCTTCAAACTTACTTATGTGATTTCTTAGATTTGGTACTCTGCACTCTCTCCATGCCTTAGAAAAAACAAGGTTAGTATCATACAACTTCATTTCTTCAAAACCAAGAACTTCAATCTTCATCTCAGTCAATAAAGAACATATTATGCTTAATGCATCACCAACTCTATTAGTAACTCCACTCTTATGCTAATAACAAATGTAAAATTCTACAAATGTTGAACCCACTTCATATGTCTTTGGTTTAATTTATGTTGACTTCCCAAGTATTGTAAAGCTTTATGGTTAGTATACAACACAAACTCCTTAGGAATCAAATAATGTCTCTACTTCTTCATGTTGGAATATTCAAATAGGAATAATGCTTCTAACAGGGGGGTGGGGGTGAATTAGAAGTACTATGCTTTGACCATTAAAACTTTTTCTTAACTAAAAGTAAATTGCATGCATATAAACATATCAAACAGTTATGAAAAACACATAAGAATCACCACATAACACTTGAGATTTTGGTAACCTAGAAACCCTCCAAAAATAAGAAGGTAAAATTGGGGTGGGGATGATACCCACAAAAATTACTGCAACAATAAGGTTTAACCACTTCTGATGGTCTGCCCTGTTAAAAGCTTTACACTATATCAATAGTGACCTGATTAAAGGATTTCAAACACTTTACAAGAAGTGTTACCCTACTAAAGGATTTCATCACCTATTTATAGGATTTACAAAATAGCTGGTAAGCTAACCTATTACGATAGGATTTTCTTTCTAATACGATTGCTGGAGAGTATTAGGTATAATAAACCTGATAGCTTACAATCCTTCAATTGCTGAATATAGGCACTTGATCTGCTTTTTTTAATCTTCATCCTCTGTGATCTAATACTCTTCACTCTGAGAATTAGTTTTCCTTGCACACCCTAATCCATCCACCATGGTGTTCAATGTAATTTTGTCTTCCTTCTAAAGACATTCAAAGACTTAGGGTTAGGTATGGATCTACGATCCATATTGAATCTCTATTTCCCACTTATTCCTTGCACATTTATAATTGGCTACATGCCTTCTCCATTTTTCTTGTTGATTGCATGGAAAATACAAAAGATTTGATCTTATCTTCTAATCCTTCGAGATTCATCATATGTCAGCCATAAAAACAATTTACATCTAAATTTGTAATGTTACAAACTCATATGTGCATTCTATGTTGCTCGACACTTATATTAAATTGGCTTACTCGGCACTTGTTGTATTTCTATATTGCTCAGCATCATCTATGACTCGGCACTCAAATGTCACTCGACACTTGTATCATGCTCGGCACCTGATCTTCACTCAGCACGTGAAGGCTGCTCGGCACCTGAAGATCACTTGACATCTGAAGGCTTCCCTAACTCGGCTCATGTTGTGGCTCAGCATACATGGTGTACTCAGCTCCAATGTAGAAAGTGTGTAATGCCCTGCCAAGGAATCCAAAGAATTAACCTAGAATTTTCACTAAGTTTAGTAGCATTTTTTTTTTCATGAAAGTAAATACCACACATAACTTATGCATAATAACAGAAGCAATAGCAATGTCCATCTAAAAGTAAACATAACATATATAATCAGATTACATTCTTTAAGATCCCTTAACGTTGGATTACATCTAGAAACATTTAACATACATGAATCCATCTAGTACAACATCCACATGAAATAATAATGATAAGTACCACTGATGTCGTAGACCCTGCGACCGCAAGGTCCTGCGTACCGGCAGATGTGTTATATGAATATGTTTTTTATAAAGAACGTTTTCCATATTCGATTTTAATTGTTATTAAAAATTTTGGCATTAATCGAATTTGTTAATTCAATTTTGTTTAATGGTAAAATAATTTATATATTCATATATGTATTTATATGTATATATTTTAATATAAATATATATATAAGTATGTATATAATATGTAAATATGATTATTTGTTTTATAATTGTAAAATTGATAATTGATTAATATCAAAGGCTCATGATTTAAATTAATTTTTTTATTATGTATATTAAATATTGATTGTTAGATTGGTGGGGGATGTTTGGATTAAAATTATAATTAAAGAATGGATTTGTATTCATTCAAAACGTATAAATGTTCCTTCAAATTCTTTCTCTAAACTTGGAAACATAAACTGAGACTTTTGCATTTAAATTCAAATTATAAATTTAGCAAAACCAAATCATGTGTTTGCATTGTGTATTCTTTATGCTATTGTTTTAGGTTTTGGGTTGACTAGTGTTGACCAGTTATAGGACGTCTACCAGAGGCTTGGGTGTTATGTGATTGTGATGTCATGATGATGTTTAATCTCGATCTTTATAAACCCAACCATGGTTATGTAATGGAATGCTCTATGTATTGTTTGTGATTACTGATTGTTATAGTTGAGATTCTTATGTATGAGACACTTGACTTAACCATTATTTTTGGTCATCGATCAGTTATCCTTGGTTATTTTCTAGTCGCCATGTTGGGATTGTAATGTGGATTTATTCTTGATGATGTTATGATGTGACATGTTTGACTCAACCATTTTTGGAGTCTTCGATCAGTATGATGAGATATATTTTGGTTATTGAGAACCATTGGATACTTTGATTATCAGTGATATCTCAGTTTCCAATAGAGAGTTGTTGTGATCATGATTTTCTATTGATGTTTGCTCATGGAGATTTGATGCTTTTATGCATATTTGACGATTTTATTATGGATTATCTTTTGTGATTTTGAGATTTATGATTCCATGAGCATTAGGGTAGGATATCTGCATGTAGTGATGGGAAGTGGCTTGCAATAGGGGCTAGGGCCCTAAGAGGTTGCTAGGGTAACTCATTGTAAGTTGGATTAACAAGTGATAATATTCACACCTAATACTAACTGAATGAACCTAAAAAGATAAGTGTTTTTTTCTCGCCCATGCCTTGAGTGCTTGTACAGGCTAGGATGGGAGTAGTGAGGATGCATGGTTGCGACCTTGCATTCTGTAGTATGCCTCGTTAGTATGAGAGGATACTAGTGGCCGCATAAGATCAGTATGGACCCGTGGAGTTTAGCTAACTGCCAGGGTAACTTGTACATGATAATTGCGATGACACTTTCCCGCTTGCATAGTAGGCTCCTACATGTCATTGTGTGCCTCTGGGATTAGATGTCAATTTTGTGTTTGGAACCTTTGAGTTAGTATACTATTAGGATTCCTGGACTTATAGAGATTTGTGCTATGTGTTTTGTTAGCCCATTTGGGACTTGAGATTATCTCCTCAGCACGGTGGGAGTGGACCACTTAGGTACCACGCGATCGGGTGGTAGTGTATTTTCCACTCTTATCATTTTGAGATTCATTAAGATATCATAGCTGATGCATCCTTCATGATGGTGGATATGTATCCTTTTCATTGATGATTAGCTTAGATGATGATATCTTATGCTTTTATTTGCATGTTAGATTACTTTCTACGTATGATGTTGTATATATATCAGGAGTGACATTCCTATTATGTTAGTAACGATGATCTCTTCGATAATTTGGAATGTTATGCATGGAGGGATGGCTAGGATCCACAATGGTCTAATGATGCTATTAACGGTTGGGAGGAACCGTGCACTTAGTTTATTATATTTGATCTTTATGATGGATGTATATGTCTTCTATGATGATGTATCATGCATATCATGTGATTATCTTTACTTTGATGTATCAAGGATTAGAATAGGATGATGTACTTTATTTTATGTATGTATATTCTTTTGAGCTTGTCATACCCTGTGACATGTACAGTGGATGATTGAGTATTTGAAATGTAATGTATAAACATTGGACTTATCATTATTATTTCATTTGGATGTTGTACTAGATGGATTCATGTATGTTAAATGTTTCTAGATGCAATCCAACATTAAGGGATCTTAAAGAATGTAATATGATTATATATGTTATGTTTACTTTTAGATGGACATTGCTATTGCTTCCGTTATTATGCATAAGTTATGTGTGGTATTTACTTTCATGAAAAAAAATGCTACTAAACTTAGTGAAAATTCTAGGTTAATTCTTTGGATTCTTTGGCGGGGCATTACAAAGTGATTAAGTGTGTTGGCACTCAAGTGTCAAAAACCATTTTGAGACTAATAATCTCCCCCTTTGACATGAGTGACAAAAACACTTAACTAACCTTATGAGTACATGTACTAATCTACTTGGCATATACAAAGGTTTTTAAAACCTTAATCAAAATTTGTAATGTACAATATATATATACCTCAAAAGTATTGTAACTCCCCTTGAGTTGATTGTGCCATTATCAGTGCTATCTTGGTAACCAAAATTTTTGATGTTGTATATCATGCTTCACCTTTTTATCTTGTCTCCCCCATTATCTTATCTCCCCCTTTATCTTGTTTCCCCCTTTTTTTATTATCTTATCTCCCCCTTTTTGACACTTATGGTAGAGGGTTTTTAAGGGTTAAGACCATATTTTGCCAAAAATGTGCTATTTACCTCCATAATCATCCTAAAAGCTACATCCCAATTATGCAAAGAAATTTCCAATGATTTATGCTAGAGGGCAGTCTATGCAGCAAGGTAAATAAGTCCTTCTGAAGTAGAAAGATTAGGGTCTTTCTTGAGAACAGTTTGAGCATAGACTTGTTCTTTATGGAGGATTTCCAAATGTGGGGTAATAGAAGATTGGAGCTATAATACTTTGGCCTTAATAGTGGCTTCTTCTACTGTTAGAACAGCTATTTCTTTTTGAGTGTGAAGCATTTGAGTAAAATGCTTCGCACTTTGAGCTGGATCTTTAGGTAGCTGCATGCTAGAAATATTCAAATTTCTCTCCAGGCTCATTATCTTTTGGTTGGTCTCTTGTGTGAAATATGAAAAGTCACACAACTTTTTGTATAATGAGAATATATTCTCAAGTACCATTTTGACTTTGTCTATGACCTTTGCCAATTCAATATGAGAAAGTGCTATTTCACTGGATATTTTCTCATTAACCTTTCCTTGAAATTTTCTTTCAGACTATTCCATGAGTTTTGCATTTGTCTCTAGGTCTACATTTGTCACATGTTCAACAATATCTGATAATTGTTCCATGATATGCTTTGACTCATCTAGTGACTGAATACTGAAAGCTTCCATAAATATATCTTTAATTTCATGCATTGTTTTCTTTTGTTGATACTCCTTTCTTAGTATCTCTTGCCTCTTTCTTCTATTTAGTGCTTCCTGCACCTTATTGATTTGATCAATGTTTATTGTTTTTTAGTCATAACTCAATATGACTATCTCCTCATCTAGTTCAGGGTCTCCATACTGAAGTACCCTTGCAATATTTGTAGAGCTTGATCCTAGTGCTAATATTTGTAAAGGCTTTTGTGAAGGAGTCCCTGAGGTAGGAAAATTTATCAATTTTTGTATTGCCTCCTATTCTTTAGGGGTTTCTTCTATTTTCTCCTCCTGCTGTCTGCCTTGATCAGTTATTGTAATTGTAGGAAGTGCACCTTGAGTTTGTCTTGTAGGATTAGATGTAATAGTCTGTCTTGTTTGTTATGTTTCTTTTTCTAGTGTTGTACTCAGCTTCTGAACTGTGGTGTCAACTATGCCTGTTGAAACAACTGTTGGCATTTGAATTTGACCACTAGTAGCTGTAGAGATGTTGGAAGGTGGTTCTTGTGGATTCACCTTATCTCTAATTGTGTTTTCTACTAGTTTCTCTAATTCATCCATACTGACCAATATTGGATCTGCACATAATCTTTCTTGTTGCATAGATTGGTCAAGGATTCTTTTGAGATCCTCTGCAATTAATGGATTGATGTTCTTAGCAGAAGTGTCAAGAACATCTTGTACAGTTATTGTTTCTATAGGTGTGATGGGTACATGCAGAGGGCTTGGTCGTGGCAATTGTGTGTCTTGCACACTTTGACCTTGTTGCTGCTTTTCCTCATATGTTCCCATTTCATCTTGCTTTTGTGTCTTCTCCTCTGTTTCTCTCTTTTCTTCTACCTTCTTCTCTTCTTCTTGTTTCCTTTCTTCTTCCTTCTTTTCTCCTCTACCTTGCTCTACTTCTGTCTTCTCTTCTTTCCTTTTTCTTCTTTCTTCTGGTAAAGTAGAAGCTTCTTCCTTGTATTCTTCTTCAAGAAAATCTTCAATCCTTTTGTACAAGTTCTTCCATGATTTGGTTGTTCTTTGTACAATCTCTTCTATTTTGTTTTGGAGAATGAAGAATGCCTTGTATTTAGGTGTAAACCTGGCATTGTGCCTTTTGACTAATTTTTCTATTTGCTCCTTAGTCAAATCTGGTAGTATACTTGCTAGGGTTGTTTCTCTCATCTCTTTTTCCATTCTTAAACAAAAATGTCATCTGTCTTCTACAATTTTTGATAGTTCATCTGACAATTGTCCATCTAGTTCAAGAGGGGTGTACTTGAACTATGCCATCATTCCATAAATTGATTCGTCTATTCCATTATGTTCTTCTTTAGTGAACTTATTGAAATCAACTTTATTTATATTGCTTAAATCTCCATTTCCAATCTTTTTTGCATAATATATCAATTAAAGAATGACTTACCTTTTTAGATTGATCTTCTTCATCAATATCAGGTTGAGCTACATATCTTCTTCTTTTCCTAGGCTCATCCTATGTCTTCTTGATTGGTTTCTTCTTTGTTTCTTTCTCTTTATCTTTTTGAGTAGAGGCCCTTGTTGCAGCTCTGGTTGTTGGCTTTTGGGGTTATGGCATGGTAGCTTTCTTTGGTTTGGGTTGAGCTAGAGGCTGATCTTTTACCTTTCTTTTCTTTGGCTCGGCCTGGGTCGGTGCTTCCTTTGTTTCTTCTTCCTCAACACCTTCCACCTTGTCTTCACCTAGGCCTTGAGTTAGTTCCATTGGGCCTTGCTCTTGTTCATCCTCTTCATCATCATTGTCATCATCATTGGCTTCAGCTTCAGTCTCTACCCCTTCACCAAATTGCTTCCTAATTTTCTTCATCAATTTATCTTTCTTTTTCAATGTAGAGGCAATTTTTAATTCCATATTTATTTTTGATCTTACAACATCATAAGTGTCGAAATGTGGGGCACTCTTATCTGTTTCTTCTGTCAACAATGCAGTTATTGCTACAGATGCTTCATCAATGTTGATTTAATAACCAAATGGCCTTAGCCATCTTACCCTTGGAATTATAGCTTGAATGTACCTAAAGTCAATATCAACTAAGAAACATATATCATTAATATGTTTTTTCTACTAAGGAAACTGGTATTCTCACCCTTTTCTTCATGGATTTCTTGAAATCCTCAAAATAGCTTGTCATCAGAGTATCAAAATTTTCTCCAATTTGTTCTATATACTCATTTATTTGAGATCTGATAGTCCTATCACTCCTCCATGTAACTTTTCCAAAAGAAGGAAATTCATTCTAAACATAAAAAAATATACAAACCAAAATTGCTCCAAATTTACATTGAGCGCCCTTTGACCTTCTTATGGCTATTAGGTTTTCATTTATCTGTTGTAGTTGCAGTTCAACAAGATCATAAGTATGATCCTTTTTCACCAGTTTGTAACCTACATATATTGCTATACATGGCACATTGTTGAGTCTACTTGATTGGTAAAATTTGTGGGCAATAACTCTAACAGCAAACTCAACTAGAGGATCTTGAATGGTATGAATAGTCATTCCTCTCTTGTTCTACTGAGCACCTGTATTCTTTTCAATGACCTCCTTGGATTCACTTCTCAAGGTCTTGTGCTAATCTAAGGTAGGATATCTAGTTACCCTATGAATTATTCTTTTTCTTAATTTGACAGGGACATCTTCTAACCACAGACTAACATCATGAATTTTGCTAAATACAAGTTTGATCCACTCTGTCTTGAACACGGTGGGAAAACTCAAAACTTGTGTCAAACCCTTCCTTTCAACAATTTTGTATTCTTCTTTTAGTACTCATCAACACACAGCTTTGCAAAGGCTTCTCTAATTTCCATGTCTCCTAGGGCTCCTATCTTGCAATTGTAGCATCCTCTTACGTTTTGGACCATAAAAACATTTGGGGGTATGCAAGAAAGGGCTCTGACTGGGTCATTTTTGTATGCCACTTTAGGAATAGGGAAAAACTTAGGTTTCCTAACTTTATTAGACACTAGCTGGACTTCAAACGATTCTTTTTCTAGGGTTTTCTTGGAACTTGAAGCCATTTATGTAAACTAGGGTTTCTTTTACATAGAAATACAAAACTGCGTAGCTCAGCACAAATGAAAATACCTCAAGATCGATGAAAATGCATTGTAGGAGGTTACAATCTACTTGGAATACTAGATTCTCTGTTGTGAAGTTGCTCTATGCTCCTTATCTCCTTTGGTTCTTGATCATGATGAGGAAAAATGATTGAAATCATGATAATATACCCTATTTCCATCGCATTAAATGCTCAACTACAAACTCCACTTATGAAGAATTTTAACATTACTTGGCTTGCACTACATTTCTATTTTAGTCAGCTTCCATAGAAGTTTCTTAACTTGGCATCAGTCATCAACTCGATCGCTAATAGGAACTCGATTTCCTCTAGAATTTTACTCGGCATCCAAAGACAGCTCGACATCATCATTTAAAATTTGGTCTTGGCATCTTGTTTCATGCATTGCTTTGCTTCTTCATGATTTAGGGTTGTTGTATGATACTTTCTTATATGCATCAACCCTATAGACTCATCATTAGAAATGATCACTTGACCTTGTGGGTGAAGTGACCCTTTCATTAGATGTACTTGATTCATTCTTTTTCTGCCATGTCTTCTTCATGTTTGTTCTGATGTATTCCTCATCAATCTTTTCTTTGCCCTTGTTTGATTCAATTTTTGGTGCTTTTGACCTTGTAGGATAGTTTCTACTGATGTGACCAATTTTTAGGCAACTGAAACATGTGGTTTGGCTTAGCCACTTGCTATAATTCCCTTTAAAATGTGTTCTTATGCAATTCTAGGGTATATGTTCATATTCCTAACAATAATGATAGCTATACCTGGTGTTGTAATCCCAATGGTACTGACTTTCATTTCTTTTTCTTTTTGTTTGTTGATTTGATGTCCACATAGGCTTTGATCTGCATTCAAATGCTCTGTGTCCAAACTTCTTACAATTATGACAATGTCCATCAAATCTTTGTGTCCTTGTAACTCTGGATCTACAATCTTGTGTCATATGTCCTTGCATGTTGCACTTGTGACAGTAACTTATTTTTTAGTGTGTTTTTCTAATTGATTCTTCTACTCCTGCAAACATTAGCAGTATGCCCCCTTTTATTATAGTAATGACAAGTAGGTTTAGAATTCTTATCTTTGTCACTTCTTTGTTCAATGCTCTTTGATGATTCTCCAATTTCAGTGTTGTTGTATCCAAGTCCTGATGTATCATGGGTTGATCTTGAAAATTTCATCAATTGTTCAACGTACTTGATGGCTTCACTTGATTTGTTGAGATTCTCTTTTGTCTCTTTTTCTTTGTTCAATTCATTCTGCAGTTGTTCATTTTGCATCTTCAAAGTAGAGATCTCAATATCTTTCATATTGAGTTCATGATGAAGATTCATCATTTGGGCAAGTGTATCCATCTGCATGTTTGAGATCCTTGACAATTCAGTATATTTTTCTTCAAGTCCGTTTGGAAGATTTCTTTTGTCATCTTCCATCTTGACTTTATCCTCAACTTCTCTTTTGTTCAGTGATTTCACATAACATTATGGCCTAAGATTCATGTTCCATCTTGAGAGATCTTACCTCATCTGTTTGAACTTTGTTTTTCTCCATCAGTTCTGCTATTGCTGCATCAAACTCTTTAGTGTCTCCATTGGTACACAATTTTGTGGTATCAATCTCCTTATAGTTTATATCATTTTCAGATATTGCTATATCCTTCCTTCTCTTCAAGGATTTTTTTAATTCCTCCCTTGCTCCCTCTACTTTGTGTAGAGCCAATTGCACATCAATCATTTGATTGTCAATAATCTCCCCAAGTTTGAAGACTTCCATCTTTAGATCTTTTTCTCCAAGTTGTTAGACTTCTTCTTGTGAGAACCTATCAGCTCTAATACCAATTGTTGGAATATTCAAATAGGAATAATGCTTCAAATACAAAATAGCTACTAAGCTAACCTATTACCATAGGATTTTCTTTCTAATACAATTGCTGGAGAGTATTAGGTATAATAAACCTGATAGCTTACAATCCTTCAATTGCTGAATACAGGCACTTGATCTGCTTTTTCTAATATTCATCCTCTGTGATCTGATACTCTTCACTCTGAGAATTAGTTTTCATTTCACACCCTCATCCATCCACCATAGTGTTCAATGTGATTTTGTCTTCCTTATAAAGACATTCGAAGACTTAGGGTTAGGTATGGATCTATGATCCATATTGAATATCTATTTTCCACTTATTTCTTGCACATTTACAATTGGTTGCATGCCTTCTCCATTTTTCTTATTAGCTGCATGTTGATTGCATGGAAAATACAAAAGATTCGATCTTATCTTTTAATCCTTCGAGATTCATCATATGTTGGCCATAAAAACAATTTACATCTGAATTTGTAATGTTACAAACTCATATGTGCATTATGTGTTGCTCGACACTTATATTAAATTGGCTTACTCAGCACTTGTTGTATTTCTATATTGCTCAGCATCATCTATGACTCGGCACTCAAATGTCACTTAGCACTTGTATCATGCTTGGCACCTAATCTTCACTCGGCACCTCAAAGCTACTTGACACTTGAGGATCACTCGGCATCTGAAGGCTTCCCTAACTTGGCTCATGTTGTGGCTTGGCATACATGGTGTACTCGGCTCCAATGTAGAAAGTGATTAAGTGTGTTGGCACTCAAGTGTCAAAAACCATTTTGAGACTAACAATCTCCCCCTTTGACATGAGTGAAAAAAACACTTAACTAACCTTATGAGTACATGTACTAATCTACTTGGTATATACAGAGGTTTTTAAAACCTTAATCAAAATTTGTAATGTACAACATATATATACCTCAAAAGTATTGTAACTCCCCCTGAGTTGATTGTGCCATTATCAGTGCTATCTTGGTAACCAAAATTTTTGATGTTGTATATCATGCTCCACCTTTTTATCTTGTCTCCCCCTTTTTTTATTATCTTATCTCCCCCTTTTTGACACTTATGGTAGAGGGTTTTTAAGGGTTAAGACCATATTTCACCAAAAATGTGTTGTTTACCTCCATAATTATCCTAAGAGCTACATCCCAATTATGCAAAGAAATTTCCAATGATTTATGCTGGAGGGCAGTCTCTGCAGCAAGGTAAATAAGTTCCTAGTTTTGGGTTGGATCTTCATATAGGAGATGAATTTTATGATGCCATTTGAGACTTGGTACCATAGTTGAGTGGGAGTTGTTGGTATTGATATAGTTATTGAGTGTTTGTAGATGTTAAAGGTTTGTCTTAGATCATATTGCTTCAGAAGCATCTTTGACATTTGCATGGTGCACTTGGTTATCTTCATGATGTGTGGAGATGGTTCATCTTGAGAACTCATAGGGTTCTTAGCAAAGGTGTGGTTTATGTTTTTATTTGGCATGTTATCTTTGGTATGAGGATGGTTTCATTATTATGTCATGGTATACTCTTGATACGCATTTAGAGTTGTGACATGTTATAGTATGTTCATGTGGAGCATGTTATCTCTTTGGTTGAGATGGTTAGATCATGTTGTCATGTTTATGTTCCTAAGGCCATGGTCGGAACTTTGACATTGATCTTGATTTAGTTTCTTGGTATTGAGTACACTGATCATAAGCTGGATACTTCATGATTTTGCTATGTTGCATTTGGAGTTGGCATGGGTTGATTGGTTATAGGTGCTCATGGATACTTAGAGATGGTGGTGATGCTGATTTCTCTTGGATTAGAGAAGTATTTGTTGGGACGGTTGATAGTTTTAGTAGGAAGTCTAAGGGGCAGTCACCTAACTTGGGTATCTTGATGAGCATTCTCATTCCCCACTCTTGGTCTACTTGGCAGTTTGCTACTTGAGAGGTGTAGCCCATTGTTTCTCTCAGTTGCATTATATTTATGCTTGTCTTTCATGGATATGGATCTTGAGCTATGGTACATGAGTTAGTTCTGGAGGGTTCATTTGAGAGATGGTTTAGCATTGGTTATCTCCATGTGAATATATTGTTATGCTGGTTGAGTTTGGGAGATGGTTTTATATTGGGTATTTTTCTTGGATAAGGAATGGATTTTTCCTTGGTTTAGGAATGGTTTATGAGTTTGATCTTCTTGTGAGAGGCTTAAATCCATGATTAGTTATATGGTATGGTTTGAGTTTTTTTGATGCTTCTTGTTGGGGTTTTATGGAGGAGATCATACTTGCACAATTTACATCTAGAGGTGTGTGTAGAAGGACATGATACAGGTTATGATTTGCATAGTTTCTCTAGTCTTGGTTATCTTCCTGGATGTTTAGTTTTGCTTAAATTGGATTTGAGATTGGTTAGAGATTGTGATCACTGGTTTTTCCTCATGTATTTCATGTGAGAGATGATATGATTATTTCTTTATCTCTTTCCTCTATTGGTTGTGGAGAATTTGGGAGACTATTGGAGACTTGTTACAAGAGTTGTTCTTACAGGATATTAGTTTATGTATTGTGGATGTCCTTGATACTACATGGATTCACTTCTTTGAGATGTGTTGAGTGGATTGGTTATATATTTGACATTATCTTTTGTAGTGGGAGCTTCTTGGTATATATGTGGTAGATATTTCTCTTGAGGCTTGTGATTGCAGGTTGCAGATTGGATATGTTGATGATATGAGATTCACTTGTTATACCTTTGAGGTATGGATAGTTGGATGGGTTTGGCACTTGTTGTGGGTGCTATTTTAGCTATGGATATTTTGACAACTACAGATACATATGGTTACCTTTGGATCAAGTTTTTTTGTGCTTGGAATTTCAGTTGGTACAAGATTTTATGATCTTCTAATGTGACAAGTTGGGTGGTTTTCTCCTTGCATGGCTTCTATGTATGTCTAGTGGCAGTGGCATAATAGGAGGTGAGATCAATCATGTTTGAGATGCTGGATGCTTTGATTTTGTTGCGAGTACCATGATGTAGCACTTGGTGTACTTTGATCCATGATGGTGGATGTGCTAGGAGGGATTGTTCCCTTGTTCATTTATGTGGCTATGGATTGACCCTATGCAATGTATACAACAAGTGGGAGATTGTTGAGATAATGGGTGTTGCACACATTGCATAATATTGTTATATTTTATTATTTTATTTTATTATGTAATGTTGTACCTAGATGGACGTGCAACATGTAAAGATTCTCATGAAATATTCTTGATGAGTTGTATTGTAACATTGTGATAATATTTCATGTAATTATTTAATATTGGGAAAAAGAATTGAATGCTCAATATTAAATGTGGGGTCAGTGGATTAGGTAGCACATGGTTTTAACACATGGTTTATGTAATACCACTTAGTGGTTTTGTGGGACTTGCTACTATATAAGCAGCCACAAGGGTAGTTTTTGTAGAGTAAGAGTGAGAAAGACAAGAGTTGAGCAAGACAAGGCATGACAGGTTAGCCAAGGGAGCATTTGTGAAGTTTGAAAGCATGACATGGGATGTGTGGATTCATGCTTGTTCACATAGTTTGCTTGATTGTGGCTATAGCCATGAAGGTTTCCATGGTTGTATGGAAATGGTATTTTTTGTCTAAATAATACATGATGATGGATGCTTTTGGAGGCTAGATTTTTCCCTCAATGAGGGTTTCCTAGGGTATATCTTGTGTCACAATTTTGTGGGTATGTTGTCTATTCTCTTGCATGTGGATTTTAATTCCGTGTTTATTTTAGATCTATTATGGGTTATGTGGAAATAGTTATATTCTTTCTATCCAAGTTTCTTTACATTAACCTCATGAAAGTAATAGGTGCATTAGTCAAACCAAAAGGCATAAACACTCAAACAATTCATTATGTCATCCATCCTTGGCATAAGAAACTTATATTTCAGTATGATCTTGTTAGTAGCTCTAGAATTAGTACACGTTCTCTATTCTCCATTCTTTTTAGGTACTAATACAATAGGTATAACACATGGACTCATGATTTTACTGATCAAACCTTTCTACAACAACTCATGTGCTTGTCTATTAAATTTCTAATTCTCTATAGGTGTCAATCTATATGGTGCTTTGTTTGAAAAACTAGCTCTAAGAATCAGATCCATACAATGACTTATACTTCTTATTGGTGGTAAACCATCAAGAATATCTTTTGCAATAATCTCTTTATACTCATTCAATAATTCTATAATTACTTATGATACTCATCTTCTATTAGTTTCTACTCTCACTCAGTTATTACTACCAAAACTTGGTTCTCTAGGAATTATAGCAAAATAAACTTGGTTCCTTTTCATTTCTTTTTCAAATTGTTTCCCATTGACCATGAAAATTTTCATAGTAGTATAATTAACCTCATCTAGACTCTTAATCAAAGGAAGCAATATTTTCTTCTTCCAATTCACCCAAATAGTATATTGATTAAATCTTCTATCATGTATAGCATATCTATCATATTGCCAAGGTCTACCCAACAAAATATGACAACAATCCATAGGCATAATATCATATAGAAATTCATTAAGGTAATGTCCAATCTTGAACTTCACAAGGCCTTACTCACTTGCCAATATCTTATGCTCATCATTTATTAATGAAACATGATAGGGTTTGGGATGTTTTAACCTCTTAAACTATAACTTTGTAACTAGCTCTTCTGATGCTAAATTTTTAGAACTTCCACTATCAATGATCACCTTGTACCATTTTCCACCCATATTACATCTTGTCTTGAAAAGACCTCTCCTAAGGATAGGTTCCTCATCACTTCCCTTAGCACATAAGGTTTTTCTTAGCATCAAATTTTCATCAGCCTCAAGTCCACTTGGTGAACCCTCATCATCTCCTTGAATCACAACATTTCTATTACATTTCCCACTTTTAGAGGATCTACATTCAAAGGGTATATGCCCTTCTTTACCACACCTAAAACAATTACCATTAAAACCATGTCTAGAATAAGAATTACCTCTTCCTTCATAAGAATTAGTACCTCCTTGGTAAGAATTACCACCTTTCCATTTAGTCTTGTTTCTATATTCACTCTTCCATTCATATTTTCTCTTATCTTGTGTTGGAAATATAAGAAGAGTAACTGAGAGGGGAGGGGTGAATGAGTTACTACAAAAATATATCCCAGATCCCTTAGATGTCAATACAAAATAAATTCTAAAAATTGAATATTGCTGATGCTTGATAAAAACATAAAACGTTGTAACTTGGTAAGTATTGATTATGAAAATCTTTAAATGTTATCTTTGATTACCCTTACTTTAACTTAGTTACAAACACATAAAGAAAAATAGCATGAACATATTTGACACTAGGATTTAACATGGAAACCCAATTCGGGAAAAACCACCAATTGCAATTAGTTACTATTTTCACTCTTTTGAAGTGAGTCCAGTTAGGAGCCAACCTTGTTAAAGGTTACAGAACACACTATTAGGTGTGACCTTGTTAAAGGATTTAATCACCCTGTTATGAATGGCCATATTAGAGGTCTTAAGACAATTCAATGGAACTACCACCTTGTTAAAGGATTTACAAATAACTATTAAAACAACTCCATTAAGAGATTTAGATCACTCTTACAATGGTTAGAGAGTAACAATGGGATGACTTGATTAGAATGTAATTATTTTGCTGATTATAGATCACTATTCTGGCTTGTACTTGATCCTTCCTAATTGAATATAGCTTTTCTGCTCCACAAAAATATTTTTCTTATCCTTCAAATTCACTTCCTCTCTTCATCATTAAATCTTCAATTCATTCATCACATCTTCACACATTTTCAAATTCTCAATTTGACCTTATACTTATATCTTTCATATTATGAGGTCAGCTCATATACAGCTTAAAATTGTTAATATTCATTACCTCATTTAGCTAATAGATGAATCAATTAAGCTTAAAATGCCAAAATAAGAAAATCATTCATTAGCCGAGCCAACTTAGTAGACACTAACTCAGAAATAATTTCCTGTGTTAACCAATAGAAGTTTAGCAAACACAACAAACTTGAAAAGATCCTTTGGCAACCAAGTGAGCTCAGTTAACATTGATTCCATCTAACTTTTCTTCATTAACTGAGTGAGCTCAGTTAACACTCATCTTCTATAGACTTTCCTTCAACACCCAAGAGAACTTAGTAGACACTGCCTTTTGAACTAAGAAAACACAGGAATGCTTGGTAGACACAAAAAATTGTCTTCACTATCTGAGTGAGCTCACCATACACTGACTGATAATGATATGCCATTTTTGTAACATCAAAGATAATACTCAATTAATTAAATGTATCCAACAATCTCCCTCTTTAGCATTGGTGGCAACACAACATGTCATAACATAATGAAATTTTGGAACAAGAATAAAGGAACATATCCTTAGTTTTATTCATGATAACTCCCTCTGTTAGTGTGAGCTCTTTCTTTCTCTAGTTTCCCCTTCCATCTACAACAATTTTTTCCAAGTTCATTCTCCCTCACAGATATGTTAGATATAGATAATACTGAGAGGGGGGGTGAATCTGTAATTTCAATCTTTTTGCCCATAACTAGATATTATTGATTACTTTACCACATGCATATGAAAGTAAACCAATAATGTTGAATAGTATAAACAACCATACATAAAGAGAGATCATAACACCATTTTTTTTAACTAGGTAAACCCTAGCCAAGGGAAAACCCTGGTGGGAATGAAACCCACTAGATGATTCACTATATAAAGGATCTAGTCAAGGATATTGACCCTGTTAGGAGTCTATGAAGAGTATATAGTGTCTAGAGTCCTTATTAGGAGACTAGACCTTATTAGAAGCCTCAACTCTATTAGAAGTTTCTGCAACCCTGTTAGGAGTTGGTGGATAATATACAAATGTGTAGAAGAAGAGCCCACTGCCCTAACATGCAACTATACAATAAGATCTTCAAGAAATAAGTATACATACAATACTAAGATACTTGCTATAGTTTGCAAATCTTCTAAATGGAAATTCTTCATACAAGATTGACTGTGCACATATTAATCTACATCATACATTGCATAACAATTCTTTGCATCATATATAATATTGCATTCACTTGCTACTCTCATTTCACAAGATCATATCAAGTTCACAATCACTGATTATTCCTTTCTCACACTTCACTCTAACTTTGCAAATGAAGTTCTTTACTTATACCAAACATATTGGTAAATTCCTTCTAAGTCAGCTCACATAACATCATTAGAGTCAACTTATTAAGAAATTGCAATTCAAAATAATAAATCAAGTCGTTTAACACATTCTATTGATATGCTCTGTTCTATGCCGAATCATCATTACATTGCTAATTGCTTCATAACATGGACTCAATTAATCATATAGACATGTGCACTAGTATACATCATTTGTATGATGTCATGCATCCTTGGTTAACTAAATAAGAGAATATTCTTGGAATATTCTGCTATCATCAAATTTTTCATGTTGTTGTGAAGTTGTCTAATACTTAGACAATTTTCCTTCACAAATGAACATGACTAATCTACAAAAAAAATATGTTGCCATAAATGACAACCATGTTACTTAACCTTAGTTCATTGATTGGACATATTTCCAACAATCTCCCCCTTTGGCATTGATGGCAACATTTTGAAAAAATTGGCTAAGTCCCAAACATGTTGTCATACCAAACAAAACAAATAACCATAATATAGTAAAAACATTGTATTCATGTTTTAAGAGGATTACATCCCTTATAACTCTGATTACAACTTATTGTTCCCCCTTACACATTACAATAAAAGCTTACTACTATATATATTTCCTTATTTTTCCTTTTACAATTAGTTACAATTTTCCATATATCTTCCCCTTTGACATCAATGACAAAGGTATCATAAAAGAAAAGACTATCAAAATTTGGTAGCTACATCAAAACTTGGAAAAGCAATCACTGAAGTTAGTTCTCAACTATGCAAAGTGTTTCTTCCAACTTTCTTTTAGTGCATTAGATACACTAATTAGCACACATAAAGCATATGTGGCTAACTCTATTGAGTTCAAGTCTGTAGCTACAAACTTGTCATATGAAGATTTTGCTAACAAGCATTCCTCCAATTGATTCTCCAACAATGTTGCTTGTGAGAACAAGTGTTCTCTTAGGAGAGTGTATCTCTTCAGAGCTTTCTCTTTTTCTACTTGCATATTCCTTATGCTATCATGAAGAGCCTGCATTGTGTTCTCAATGGTATGTATCTTCTAGTTTTGCTTTAGAAATTTTTTAGTGAACGTCTAAAGTTCAGTCACCTTTTCTTTGATTTGATCATCAAATTCTTGGAGATAAATGTATGCCAAATTGACTTAGCATAAGCTTTTTTTCCTTCCTCTATACAATATCTTAGTGCCTAAATGCATATATTAAAAGTTTCTATGTCATTCCTCATATTAGTTCACATTGTGTTAAGGAGTTTTCCATCATGCTTTGTTTGTGCTTGAATTGAAGCCACATTTGACAGTGTTGTGAATTCATTATCAATAGCTTTGCACAAAATTTTTGCTCATTGTTGAATATCTGTAGGGGTGTCAATAGGACTTACTACCTTCTCCATTCTATCCAAAACTAAAGTCAAAGTTCTCTCAAGGGACTTGATTGATTTGTTTTTCTCAAGAATCTTACTTAAAGAAGATATGAAATTCTTCGCTTCATCTTCTTCATCTGATTAAATTGTTGCTATTGTTGCTTGGGTAGGTGGTGTGGAGGGTGTTAGTACTGCTAGTGTCAAGGATACACTTGAGGTAGCTACTTCAATGCTAGGCTCAATTTTATTTGTAGAATGTGCATCTTCCTCCTTTGGCTCTTGATCTTCTACTTCATCAAATGAGTTGCTATAATCCACAATAATGACAAAAATACTGGCACCAAAATCCTTGAATGGGTCCTCAGTTCTGCAAACTATCACATTGGTGTTATCTACTTGCATAGATTCATTGCCAATGGTTGTATGTGGTGAATCATTAGAAATAGGTGTTCCAGTTGGTTGCTCAAAACTATGGGGTGGATTGTCTATAGTAGGACTTTCTTCCTTTATCTATGCACACTTCTCAGGTATTTAACTTGCATTTTTTTACTATGCACTTTCCTTAGGCGTAGTAGACATAAATGTGACTATAGCCTTTTGTGTTTCCTCATTAACTTCTTCATAATTTCCTCCCATGAGGTGAATGAATGTCTTTTTATTTCTTAACAAAGGTGTTATACCTTTCAAAATAACTATTATTTATTCCTCATTATTTACAGAACATAGATTTTTCACCATATTAATTCTCATTTTCTTATCTCCCTCTATACCTCTACTCTTTCTATTTAGTAATCTATTGTACAAATCTTTAGTTATCTAACCTCTTATACTGTCAAACCTTTTATCTTTTAGGAACTATTCCTAACTACAACATTTTCTAGCTGTCTCCTATCCATATTATTATACAAATCATAGTACTTATTCAACTGTACACAATTATTGTCATTAATGATTTGCATGTTAAGATTATCTACCTTTGGCTTCCATACTTTTTCCCTAGCTAAGGTTTTTGCTTCCTAATCTACTGGTTCAACTAGTCTGTCACTAGTTTCATCCTCAAATTCAAAAGAAGTAATAGGCAAGGTTCTTCTCTTCTTGCTTGGACCACTTGTAGTCTACTTCACTCTCTTTTTAGGAGAGATTTTGGTCCTTTCAAGCCTTGTAGACTTCCTTTTAGTTGATGTTTCTTCAGTCTTTACTGGATTCCTTGGCGGTTGTTGTTGTGTAACTATTGCATAAGGCATAATAGGTGTTTGTGCACTTGTCTAAAAAACTGTGACCTCTTCAATAGGTCCTACCACTGCAATGGGTGTAGGGCTCAATAGCTTAGATTGACCACTAGCCTTCTTTTCCATGGCTATCCCTTTCACCTCATTAAATTATTTTCTAGTCATTCCTAATTCCTTCAAAATAGAATCAATCACCTTTTCCACCTTTTTCTTAGAATCCTTTATTAGTTGGCTAGTTTTGACTTCTCTCATTTTCTCATAATATGTCCCCCATCTTGGACATTTAGAATCAACTTTTGATTGAAGGATTATCTATGCATACCCTTCAATTAATTCCTCACTCATCTTATATCCCATAGGTTCAATGAACTTTACCCAACGAACTATAGCTTCCATGCAAGTGAAATCTATCTCAATCATAAAACAGAATTCATCCTTGTATCTTTCTACTAATGCAGGAGACATCCTATATCTTTACTTCATTTTAGTTTGGAAAGACTTCATTATTCTATCAATATCACTATCTTTGACTACTTCGGGTCTTGATCTATATGCATGAGTGATTAACTGCATTGCACACTCACTCTCATTCCAATTTGTGATACTAGGAAGCTTCTTAGTAGCATAGAAAAATATATGTGTCAATAGGGATTCAAACCTTAAGACTAGGCTCCTAGAGGCTCCTAGATTTCTTGATTCTAGTTATGTTATCCAACAACTATTTTTGGATAATGTCACACATATTAACCTCTCACCTCTTACTACCAAGTAAGTTGCATGAAGAAATCCTATAGAGATTGAATCTATCCTAGATCCATGATTGTACTTATATCCCAAAATCTTACAAATGATTCTCACTCCATCATCTTGAATGGTGTTGACTTTCATGTTTTTTCCATCAAAATATGTATTGAGATTTGTCTCAACTAGCTTGCACACATTCTTAATGTTTGTTAGATTACATCCTTCATTGTTTAAACATGTGACCTTGTGAATTAGGTCATTGTCAATACATATGATGAGTCTCCCAACCATAGAAAATCATCATGTACTCTACTCAAAATTATCCTTGTCTATTCATTATTGTCAAAATCCATGTAGAATATATGTTTAACTAGATTAAGTCATTCTAGCTATCTATGTTTAGGTTCAATGACAATTCATTGTTGTAGATTCTCTCTAATTCCTTAAGAATATCTGAATCACCTATGCTTTCAATCTTGCAATGAGTATATTCTCTTATATCCTCAACATGAAGAACATTTTCTAAAACTTGTAAAAATGCTCCAACAGGGTCATCAAGTAAAGAAACAAATGGGTATTTCTTGAAATTGTATCTAGGTCAATTGCTTATATTAAATACCTCTTGTCTTGCTATTTTTGAAAGATTATGTTCAAAAATTTAGAGAATGCCTTAATTTCATGTATTAGGGGTTCTAGTGACTTCACATAATTGTAGGCCTATTTAATTCTTTAAATCTTGCTTCAATCTTGCACTCAAACTTCATACAATCAAATGATGTATGCAAATCAATTTGTGTCCTTTAAATCTTTCACAATCTATACTTTGCATTAAATGCATGTCTACCACTAGTTTAGTGTATTGTCTTTGTACAATAGAGAGGTTATTCTTCTTTCATATCCTTACCCTAATCTTATCAGGCAATGCACACTTCACCATAGACTTCTCTCAATATCAACTACATACTGTCAATTGCACAACCTTTGATACTTACTCTAACATCAATTATCAATAACTGATACTCTGTTTCACTGAGAATGCTTAATTTTGGTAAGAAGTGTCACAAATGATAAGTGACTTCATTATCTTGTCAAGTACATCTTCTATAACTGTATGAGAGCTTCCTAGTTCCTTTGCCTTTATAAATGATTCCTTTAAATCATTTTTCTACTCCTTCACATCATTTCTTCTATTGTTCCTTTTGTAAGTTTGATTCCTATTTAGGTCTCTTCTATCCATTCTACAAAACTTTGCTATGTGTCCAAATGTATTGCACAACCATCATATAGGTACATTTCTTTTTTGTCCATTGTGCTAGTCATTAGGTGCTCTACAATTTCTTGCAATGTGTCCAAGATTGTTGCATCTGTAGCAAACAATTTGTCTTCTTTCTCCACTTTCATTACTGTGAGATCTTTTTCTATTTTCCACATGGTTAGTGTTCCTATATATCCTACTATTTGCATTATTACTATCAAATTTAGGTTTCTTACAATCTACTGCATAATGACCATATCCATGATAATTATGGCAATAAAACTTTGAAATATGAAGGACTTATCTTTGCAATCGACTTTAGTGTCTCTAGGTTCATCACACCAGACATAAGATTCCTTTCTTTTGTTGTCCATATCATGATTAGATTCTTTATCTTTCTCAAAATGAGTGACATTCTCTTTGTCCTTATATGTATCATCTATCTTTCTTAGATCCTTCAATGTATCAATTTTTTTGCTCTCAATAGATTTCTTGGTAGATTGTCCAAGAAAGAATCCAAGTCCAATCTTGTCATATCTAGGTCTTTATGCACATATTTGTTCTTCAATCTTATAACTATTAGTATATAATTTCTCAAGTTGTTATTTGATTTGTACCAACTCACCTTTTACAATAGTATTGTATTTTTCTAATTTTGCATGCTCTAACTTAATAGATTCCAATTTAGATGTTACCTTGCTTAAATAGGATCTCAGATCTACATTTTTAGCTTTAATTTCAAAGTCATTCTTTCCTCCATTTTTCTTAAGACTTAGCTTAAGTTCAACTATCTTCAACTCATGTTTTAGGATCTCATTTTCTTTCGAAAAATCTTTAATATCATCATCACTGGTTTGATAATTAGGTCTTGTTTGCTTCAGATTGTCTATCTTGTCCTTTAGTTCACCAATATAAGCTTTTGCATCTTTGTATCTGTCTTTAAGTCCATCTCTTTCATTAGTAAGGAGATCGATCTATTCAAGTGCTTCTTCCATTGGAATTATTAAAGACTATGCTAATTTACTAAGAGGGGAGGGGTGAATCAGTAACTTCTAAAACTTTAACAATTTCAATATTTAATTTATCACATCTGATCGAATTGCATGCATTAGAAACTGAAAAAATGAAAGCATTCATAACACTTTGACACAAAGATTTGGTGAACCAGAAACCTTCCAAATAGAAAGTAAAACTAGGATGGGGATGATACCCACAAGCTTCAATATTACAACATAAAGTTGACCTACTAAGGCTTACATTGATCACTAGGAGCAATAAAGACTGTTAGTTCCACCTTGTGAGAGGATTTTCAAACATACAATAAAGTATCCACTCAGTAAAGAGATTCGTGAAATACTACTAGGTCTACCTTGTTAAAGGATTTTGACTAGTCCACCTGTTAGGATGAAGTAGTAGTAGATCTCTAGTCTACAACTAGGTTTGCTAAATGAGATTCCTTTGTGTACTAATCACCTTTCTATATTAGACATATCTCTGCTACTCCTTATGCTATTATGGCCTTTACAAAAAAAAATTCTTCTACTCTATATAGATTGCATTCATAACTTTCACATATGCATATATTTAGATATGGTACAATACATTACATATATATACCAATCCAATCATACAATTACAATGTCAGCCATCATACAAGTTTACACAAATATTAGAAAGTTGGCTCATATAAAGACACTTGGGTTCTAAAGACTGACTTGGTGAGGTTCTGATACATGGCATCCACTGTCATTGCTCAACATCATCATGCACTTAGTAAATGTAGAAGCTCGGTCCATACTGATCACTTCTAAGTAGTCTTAAACTTGGTCTGGACTGGTGACTCAATAAATATTGTGCAACTTGGCTTAAATTGAATCACTTGTTTACCATGTCAATACTTAGTAAACACTATCACCTTGAGCTTGATATAAACTAAATCATTTGGTTAACACAAAATGGTTCAATTAACACTAGATTCATATCACATGAACTACAAGCTTGGTAAGCATTGTACTGTAGCATCAACTAAAATGTACAGTTTATACTGTTGATCTTCACATTAACTAAATCTTCTCGGTAACCACTAGCATTTGTCCAAAGGACTTGGTAGCAACTAAAATGCTTGGAAATAACTAAAAAATGGTATAATGATCTTGGTAACCATATACAATCTGAATAAGTGTGTGTCACTAATAAAAAACTTGACTGATATATCAATAATCTCACCCTTCAGCATCAATGACAAAAACACATATTAGCCAAAACTGAATACCTTATATCCATCACCACATGATATTGGATCAGTGGAGTATACTATTTTTGGGATTTTTAAAAATTTATTTTGTAAGGTATATATAGTAATCTATACATCTTCTTGCTATATACAACATATCTTTTTATGTATTTCTTACTTATTGCAAGTTCTCCCACATAGCATATTTCTCCCCCATACTATCTTCTATCTTCTTTTTTATTATATGTCTCTCTCCCCCTTTTTGATAGTAATACCAAAGATTTATTCTATTTTATTTACATAGAAATACCAAAATGAGATAAAACTTTAGAATGTACCTTGAGAATGATTGCCAAGGTTTTATCCCAATTTTCTTACAGGACCTTACATGTATGAAGTGTAATTTGTACCTCTGCTAACAATACTATCATATGGTCTGCAGTAGAGAAGTTATTTTCATGGATTAGAGTTTTTGAATATGTAATATGTTTTTGCAGTGCATCCATGGTGGGAAGGATCATGTTTTGTATATCAATCAATGTGGATTTGATCCTTGCTTATTCCCTTAGCAATTTTTTTTGTATATCTGATAAAAATATTATTTTCTTGAAGTGTGCAAAGCTTGAACTAGGGTCAAGTTGTAGCTATTGAGCACTAGTTTTTAGATCTTCATCTATTTTGGACAATTTGTCTTTTATTTCCTTTGTAAACTCAGAAACATCACATAATTTTCCAAAAAGTGATGACACAATTGAACAAGATTTTTCTCAATTGCCCAAAATTTTAGAAAGCTCTACTTGATGAATGGATATCTGTTGAGCAATGTGCTCCAACACTTTATTATCAAACTTCTTTTTAGGCTTCTACACTAGCTTATCTTGTCCATCAGTGTCTTCATTAATTTTTTAAACTATTTCTGCTAGCTAATATAAGATAGGTTGAGATGAATCAATCTTAATTCCTATGGCCTTTGCCAAAATGTTCTTAGCATCTTCAATTATCTTGTACTCTTTATCTCTCTCCTCTCTTAGCCTTTGTTGTTAAGCCTTCTTCTAGAGGATTCCACCAAATGTTTGCATTTGGTCTAGAGTAAGCTTGTAAATATCCCAATTGGGGATATCTATTTCCTCATCTAAATCAATGTCTTCCTCTACCTCATTTCCTTTCCCCAAAAATTTTGTGCTCAGTTGAAACTTGGACTCAACTGTCCTTACACTTATTATTTCTATATCTAGAATACAAACAATAGTAGAGATACTAGGGATTGTAGTGAAAATTGATACTATACCAACTAAAGGAATACTTACAAAAATACTTGAGGAACTCAAAATTGATGTGGCCAAAATTGTAGAACCCAAAACTAGTGTGCTTACAACTAAAGTATCCAAAGATGATGTTTCCAACTTGGTTGATGAAAAAGGAATCTGGAGCTTGGTAGAGGAAGTAGAGGTTACTTCTATCAATGATGTGTTGAGCAAAGTAGGGGAAAAGAGTGATTTGACAATTGAGATATCACTAGTGGTCACAATCAAACTTGCTAATGTTGTCTCCACACTTGATGTTGACATTGGCTTGCTTGGAGAGTGAGGAAGTAAAGCAATGATTGTTGTAGCTATCTTGACTAGGTCAATCTCCTCATCATCTTTCTTTTCTTCCTCAATAGCCTCTTTCTCCTTGTATTCTCCATAGTCAATTGTAACAACATGTGTTGATCCTTCATCATCCTCTTCATCCTTTTCATCGTCATCATCATCACCATCTTTTACATCAACTAGAAAGTCACTTGGTTTGTGAAGATGATAAAAAAATTTCCAAGTGTTTGTTACATTCTTCACAACATACTCAATATCCTATATCAAAATTAGATAGGTATTGAATTTGAGAGTCAATTTTCCTTCATTCTTCTTTAGTGACTCTTTCACCTCTGCATCTGATATGTTTGGTAATAACTACCTTAACTTTTTCCCATATATGTCTTTGACTATTTTCATAGCATGTTCCCATCTTGGTTTGATTTTGTCCATTAAGACATTGTGAATTTGAAAAGCAATCTAGTCAGGGGAGTACTTCCATTGTCCCATCTTGTCTATGACTAGATCTTCTATTTTCTTCTTCTCTTCATTTGTTCTAATTTCATATTTCAAAACCTTTAAATTTATTATACCAGCTCCATCTTTCAATTTCTTTAATCTATCCTAGAAGTTGGGTGGAGGTCTACTGAATATGACATCTCCTTCTTCTTTGTCAACTTTCTTTCTTGACCTCCTAGTGAATTACAGTAGATGGTTTTTCTGGCTTGGTGATGATCACCTTGCCTTTCTTCTTTAATAGTTCTTCCTCCTTAGATTCTTCCTTATCCTTTACTTCTTCACCTTGCTCTTCCTCACCTTTTCCCTTGGTTAACAAAAGAGATAAACTTGATTTTAGTTTTGTAATCCTTCTTTTCCTTTTGTTGATTGCTTGAGGGAGCTTTATTTCAAGTTCAATGTTTTCCTTTTCTTCACCATACATTCCAAAGTATGCAACCTTAGGATCAATTTTTTCATTGATAAGAGCTTCAATGATATCCTTTGTTTCATCAATGTTGACCTCATAACCAAGAGGTTTTACCCACACAATTCTACGCTTAGCTACCTGAATATACACCTTGTCATTATCCACCATGAAACATGTATCATCTTTATAGTCTTCAGCTAGCTTCTTGGGAATTATGAACCTATTGTTTATTTTCTCCTTAAATACATCAAAGTAGTTGTCCATGATATTGTTGTATTTCTCACCCATCTTGATAATATACTCATTGATTTGATAGAGCACATGCACATATTTTCTCCAAACTATAGTGCCATTATAGGGGAAGAATTTTTATACATAAAAGAATAGGCAAGTTAACAAAGAATAAAACTTACATAGATTGTTCTTTGATGTTCTTATGCTTTCCATGTTCTTGTTGAGCTACTTCAACAATAGGTCAGCAAGGTCATATGATAAATTGTTCTTAACTACCTTGTATGCCAAGTCCACGGCTTCACATGACACATTATTCATTCTTCTTGAACTATATATCTTGTATGCAATAATGTGAATTCCAAACTTTAATTCTGCATCATTGACATTGCTAATTTTCATTCCTCTACCATCCCATTTAGCTAGTGTTTTCTTTTCTAGTTCTACTTGACCTAGGGTTCTTCTCATTTTGGCTTTGGCTAGCATTGGGAGGCTAGTGATTTGATGAATTATCTTCTTAGTTATCAAAATTGGTTTTTCTAACCATAGCTACCCATGGCTAAGGATAAACCTAGTCCATTTGATTTGAAATTCTTGAGGCATGTGAGGGATCTATGTCAACCCTTTGGTTTCTAAATCTTGATGCTCAAATTTTAGGACTCCATTCACACATAGTTGACATAGGGCATAATCCATTTCTAGTGTACCAATCTCTTGAATAATGCATTTGAAATGAGTGTAAATATCATCGATAAGATGTACATTTGGAGGAATTCAGGATTGTGCACCACTTGGATCTAGGGTTTTGGAAACCACAAGAGTGAGCTTGAAATTTGGAACCTTCCACTCAACTCCACAAACCAACATGTTAGATCCTCACTTAAACTTGCTACTGTTGGATGCCATTTTCACTTGGTAGATTGAGAGAATTTGAAAAACCTTTTCTGGAAATTCACTCAAATTGCTTTGGTCACACTAAAAATTGCTCTTCACAATAGCACTCAAAATTTCATGGTAAGAAATGACTTTGGCTCCATGCATTTTGTTAAAATTTCACCATTAGTGCTTAGTATGAAAGTACATATGTTGACAGACTATCATCTACTACTTGGCATTGATCACTTAGCGATGTCTTCATGACTTGGTAACTATAGGTATCTTTATTACTCCCAACCTTGCTTGGTAGTGTCTATGACCTAAACTCACTTTGTAGAAAAGTTAACTCAATAATAACTTATACTAATCACACTCAGTGATTCTTTTGTATCCTAAATACAAATTTGGATGTCATCTTTGATAGCCTAGTTCCAATTCTCCCTTGAGAACTTAATTAGAAATGGTAGATTCACGCAATTCTTGAGTGACTTGACCATCATTGCTTAGACTTGTATCCTCAGTAGATTTAGGAATTTATTTTTGTCTTATCTACTTTCAGATGTTATCAACCTTCTACTAGTATTCATACAGTTCTTGGCAAGATGACCAAGTTCTATACAAATGAAACATCTTTTGGTAGTATCTATTTTTCTCATATGATGTTTAACAAAATTCATACTAATGTGTCCAAATTCTCCATAGTAATGAAATGTACACCAAGTATTGTAGTCCCAATCTAATATTACTTTCACGATTTATTCTATTGGATTTAATTTATTGGTTTTGCATTCTAATGCCTTGTGTCCATGTTTCTTGCATTTGTGACATTTGCCTTCAAATTTTGGTTTCTCTTTACATTCATTAGCTCTATGACCATGTTGATTGTATTTGTAGCATTTTCCATTGAATTTTTCTTTCCCATTGCTCCAAGATTTGTTTGATGTATGACCTATCTTACCAGAGTGACTGCAAGTAAGTCTTTGATTCTTTTGACCACCTTGTTTGGAGGATTCAGCTTCTTCTTTGTATCCAATTCCTACTTTTTCTTTTTCTCTATAGAGATTTTTCCCATTCAACTAATTCATGTCAACTTGGGATTTCATCATCTTTTCATTGATTTCCTTTCAGATCTTAGGTTCATGATTTCTTCATTTGCATTGTTGAGTTGATTGACTAAGTCAGTCTACTAAAGGGATAGATGTTGAATCTTATTGTCTTTTCCTTCCATTTTCGCTTTTGTTTTTTTTTTGTCTTCCATGATTTCACATAGCTTTACTGACTGGATTCTTGCTCTCTTCTTAGTTTTCTTACTTCTTCTTGCAGTGAACCATTCTTCTCTAGGAGTTCTTCGATTGCATCATTTACTTCACCTAAGCACTTGAAGGATGAAAATCTTCAATTCTTTATTCAATTTAGAGATGTTCATTCATTTGATTTGCATGTTCCTTTCTTCTTTTTAGGGATTGAGAGAATTTCTCTTTTGCTTTCTTGAGTTGGGCAATGGCCATTTCTAAATCCAACTTTTCATTGTCAATGGTTTTTTCAAGTTTGAATATCTCCATGGCCTTGATCTTTCCTCAAGATGTTAAACTTTCTCTTGAGAACCACACAATTTTGATACTAATTGTTGGAAATATTCAAGACTATGCTAAGTTACTAAGAGGGGATAGGTGAGTCAGTAACTTCTAAAACTTTAACAATTTCAATATTTAATTCATTACATCTAATCTAATTGCATGCACAAGAAACTAAAAACATGAACACTTTGACACAAAGATTTGGTGACCCAGAAACCTTCCAAATAGAAAGTAAAACTGGGTTGGGGATGATACCCACAAACTTCAATACTATAGCATAAAGTTGGCCTATTAAGGCTTACATTGATCACTTTTGATGATCTAACCTATTAGGAGAAATAAGGACTACTAGGTCCATCTTGTGAGAGGATTTTCAAACATACAATGAAGTATGCACTCAATAAAGAGATTTATGAAAGACTATTAGGTCTACCTTGTTAAAGGATTTTGACTAGTCCACTTGTTAGGATGAAGTAGCAGTAGATCTTTGATCTATAACTAGGTTTTTTGAATGAGATTCCTTTGTGTATTGATCACCTTTTCGTGATAGATATGTCTCTACTACTCCTTATGTTGTTATGGCCTTCGCAATTTTCTCTTCTTCTACTCTATTCAAATTGCATTCATCACTTACACACATGCATATATTTAGATATGGTACAATACATTACATACATATACAAATCATTTCATACAATTACAAAGTCGGCCATCATACAAGTTTACACAAATATTACAAAGTTGGCCCATATGAAGACACTCAGGTTATAAAGATTGACTTGGTGAGGTTCTGATACATGAAATCCATTGTCATTGCTCAAAATTGTCATGCACTTGATAGATGTAGAAGCTTGGTCCATAATAATCACTTCTAAGTAGTCTTGAACTTGGTCTACAATAGTGACTCAGTAAATATTGTGCAACTTGGCTTAAACTGAATTGCTTGTTTACCATGTCAATACTTGGTAAATACTATCACCTTGAACTTGATATAAACTAAATCATCTGGTTAACACAAAATGGCTCAATTAACACTATATTTGCATCACATGAATTGTAATCTCGATAAGCATTGTACTACTTAGTAACCACTAATAAACTTGACATCAACTAAAATGCACAATTTACACTACTAATCTTCACATTAACTAAATCTGCTTGTAATCACTCAAATTTTTCCAAAGGACTTAGTAGCAACTAGAATTCTTGGTAACAACTAAAAAATGGTACAATGAGCTTAGTAACCATATAAAATCTGAATAAGTGTTTGTCACAAATAACAAACTTGACTGATATGTCAACATCTTCAAGATTCTTCTTCAATTGTTCTATATCCATAGGGATCTTATTCAAGCTGTTAAGCCTCTTTTGAATAACTAGGCTCTGATACTAATTGTTAGAAATAGATAATCCTAAGAAAGGGGGATGAATCAATATTTTCAATCTTTTTTCCCACAATTGGATATTATTAATTACTTTGCCACATGCATAAGAAAGTAAACTAATATTGTTGAATAGTATAAACAACCATACAAAAAGAGAGATCATAACACCATATTTTGTTAACTAGGGAAACCCTAGCCAAGGGAAAACCATAGTGGGAATAAAACCCACTAGATGATTCACTATATAAAGGATCCAGTTAAGGATATTGACCCTATTAAGAGTCTATGAAAAATGTATAGTGTCTATAGTACCTGTTAGGAGACTAGGCTTTATTAGAAGCCTCAACCCTATTAGGAGTTGGTGGATCATATACAAATGTGTGCAAGAAAAGCCCACCACCCTAACATGTAGCTATATAATAAGATTTTCAAGAAATAAGTATACATACAATACTAAGATACTTGTTGTGCTTAACAAATCTTCTAACTGAAAATTCTTCATACAAGAGTGACTACATGTTAGAATCTGCAAAGATTAATAACCCAGAAAACTAGTGCAAAGAGTAAATATCTAAACTATGAATGCAAATGATACAAAATCAAAATGGCATCATAGAGTTAGTCTCCAAGAGAGTAATGCAAATGCTAGAAGCAAAATAGCATTAAGAGGATGCAAAAACAAGAGATGCAAATACAAGCCAGGTAGCATGCTTATATAGGCTAGGAAGAGGGAGGAGGTGTCAACACCAACCAATGAGGAGCAACCATCTATCGGACTAAAGATAGCAAAGTATCTTCCCAAGATAGCTAATGGATGCTCACATGTAGGAAGGTGACATCTCACAACCATTCACCTAATAAGACATACTTTATTAACCTAAGCAAGATTATTAAAAAGTGTAGAAAAAACCTAGCAAAATAGGAAAAATAAAAAAACTACACTAACACCCCCCCATAAGCGAAGCTTAGGTGGATGTAGAAATGGGTCTCGGCAAGGCAAGCCTGATGAGGTACCCATGTACATAAAATTTCTCAAAAGAGAGAGAAAAGAGACCCCCCACAAAAATGTTAGGACTCTAAGTGAGAGGAAGAGGCCCGCCCAAAAGATGAAGCATCCCGCACCCCCAGCAAAGCTCGCAAATGAAGGAACTTGCTCTCCGTGAAGGTTTTGGTGAAGATATCAGCAACTTGCCCAAAATTTGGACAATAGCAAAGGTCAATGGCATGGCCATGGATGAGCTCCCAGATGTAGTGCATGTGGACCTCTATGTGTTTGGTCCGTTGATGATGAACTGGATTCTGTGAGATCTGAATGGCACTCTGGTTGTCACAAAATATGACTGATGGCCATCTGATCTGGATACCAAACTCAGTGAGAAGATGTTTAATCCAAATTGCCTTAGTGGCGACATTTATAGCCCCTCGATACTCAGCCTCAGTAGAAGACAAAGCAATGGCAGACTGCTTTTTGCTCGACCAACAAACAGGACCTGACCCAAGTGAGAAGCTATACCCTGAAGTAGACTTGCGATCCTCAGAATCACCTGCCCAATTTGAATCTGTGTAGCCCACCAAATCAAGCTCAATACCTGTTGTGTAGTGAATCCCACAACTATGAGAACCCTGAATGTAGTGAAGGATCCGCTTGGTTGCTTTCCAGTGTAACTCATTGGGCTCCTGCATGAATCAAGAGACCATGCCTACAGCATAGGAGATGTCAGGTCTTGTATGAGTCACATAAATGAGACTCCCAACAAGTTGGCGGTACAAAGTGCCATCAAAAAGTGGAGAAGAACATGAGTCTCAAGTTTGACTCCAGAAAGGAAGGGAGTCGGAGCAGGCTTACAGTCAGCCATATGAAACCTTGAGAGTAAATCTACAGCATACTTGGATTGTGTGATGGTGATCCCAGAAGGAGACTGAAGGATCTCAATCCTGAGAAAGTAATGCAACAAGCCCAAGTCAGTCATCAAAAAACTGTCCTGAAGGGCCACTTTGACAGCCTTAATGGTGGGTGAAGAACTTCTTGTGATCAGCAAGTCATCAACATACAAAACCAAAAATAAATTTGAATCAACCTATTGCAAAATGTACACATTAGGATCAGAATGGCACCGAGTGAACCCAGCTGATAGAAGGAAGGAGTCCATCTTGGCATACCAGGCTCGAGGAGCCTGTTTGAGGCCATAGAGAGACTTTTGAAGATGACACACAAGTGAAGAATCCTAAAGGAAGCCCTGTGGCTGCTCCATGTAGATCTCCTCATGAAGGTCACCATGAAGAAAAGCACTCTTCACATCCATTTGATGTACTTCCCAACGATTAGCTGCAGCAATGGCAAGAACAATTCGAATGGAATTCATTCGAGAAACTGGTGCAAAAGTCTCAAAGTAGTCAATCCCAGGAACCTGGGAGAATCCTTTGGCAACCAAGCGAGCCTTGTGTTTGTCAACTGACCCATCTATTGCAAAATTTTTTTGATAGATCCACTTACATCGAACAAGTTTTCTTCCTTTAGGAAGAGGGACAAGATCCCAAGTGTGGTTCCTCATCAAGGAACTATACTCTTCCTGCATAGTTGTATCCCACTCAAAAATACCAGAAGCCTCATGAAAGGTTTGTGGATCTGAGGCAGTAGCAATGAAGACATGTGGAGCATCCTGGAATTGTGAACGAGTTCGTCTGGTGTCTGATGGATCCCCAACCCAATCACCTGCAGACTGCAAGGTCTTTCTAGCCCAAAGTGGGAAAGAAGATGGAGAATCTGGAGGGGAATCATTAACCTCTGAATGATGACTAGGAGAGGAAGGAGGTGAGTTCTCTAAATCACTTTCTACATCAGAAGTAGAGGTAGAAGATTGTTCAGGTGAGTCTGACTCATCAGAAGATCTATCATGTATTCCAAGTGACTCTAATGTCAAGGTAGAAGGAGTTGGAGAAGTGATAGAAAGTGAGATTAAAGATCCCTCCTCAAACTGAACACTCCTCTCAATGAATAACTCATGTGTAGTAGGGTGGAGCAACCGATAACCCTTCACACCATCAGGATAACCTACAAATATGCAAGGTCTGCTTTGCAGATCCAAGGCCTTACGTTTCTCTGTAGGAATGTGGGCCCATGCAGGGGAGCCAAAAACTCGAAAGTGCTTAACTGATGGTTTTCGACCTCTACAAGCTTCAAAAGGAGTAACTCCCTTCAAGGCTAGGTGAGGAACATAGTTCTGGATATAACAAGCACAATTAATGGCTTCTGCCCAACACTGTGGTGCAAGAGATCTAGAGTGAATCATACAGTTTGCCATTTCCTTCAAGGATCTATTCTTCCATTCTACAACACCATTTTGCTGAGGATTGTATGGAACTAAATGTTGTAAATCAATCCTCTCTAAAGTGCAAAATCTTTCAAACCGATGGTTGACATACTCACCACCATTGTATGTGCGCAAAATCTTGATGGCTTTCCCAAATTGCTTTTCTACAAAATTTTTGAAGTCTTGAAAATTATCAAATACCTCTGACTTCTGTTTGAGAAAGTACACCCATGTATATTGAGAAAGGTCATCAATGAATGTGAGGACATATCAAGCCCTGCTAAAAGAAGGATGTTGAAATGGACCAGCCAAATCACTATGAACTAACTCTAGTATCTGTGAAGCTCTCCATGCCTTAATTTTGTCAAACTTTTCCTTAGGATGCTTACCAAGAATGCAACCTTGGCAAACACCTCCTGAGAATTAAACCAAAGGTAACCCTGTGACCATGCTCTGCTGGTTGAGCTGATGCAAATAGCGGAAGTTAAGATGGCCAAACCGCCCATGCCATAATTTACTCACATCATTAGAGTGAGTGAGAAAAACAGATGAAGGAGGATCAGGAACAAAGTGAGAAAACAGATAGAGTCGTGACTGATGATCTGCTCTCTCAATTGCAACTACAGAATCACTATGCAACTCACATATCTCCACTGAATCAGGAGTGAACTCAACCCGCTTGCCTAAACCTGTGTGAGTGATTTGGTATATTGATAGGAGATTAGTTGATAATGAGGGTACACAAAGAACATCATGGAATGTGCCATCCCCCACATCAATAGACCCTCTCCCACACACCTCAATAGGAGTGTCATCACCCATCAAAATAGAAGGCATAGTACATGGCTCCAAGGATGCAATTTCTTCCTTAGATGAAGCCATGTGGTGCAAAGCACCTGAATCAAGAACCCAAGTGGATGGTGAGGAAGCAACTGCAACAAGAGTTTTGCCCTTTCCTTTCCCCTTGTTGTTTTCTTTTGCCTTGTTAGACTCTTCATTAGAACTTTGTTTGATAGACTCAGGAACACTAATTTTATTCTTCTCAAGAATGTATGTCAAGTGATCAATTTGTTTCTTCAAACATTTATGTTCATCATGACCGAGTCTTTTACAATAGGCACATTTAACCTTTTCTTTCTTAGGATCTACAAGAGTGACTACATGTTAGAATCTGAAAAGATTAATAACCCAGAAAACTAGTGCAAAGAGTAAATATCTAAACTATGAATGCAAATGATACAAAATCAAAATAGCATCATAGAGTTAGTCTCCAAGAGAGTAATGCAAATGTTGGAAGCAAAATAGCATTAAGAGGATGCAAAAACAAGAGATGCAAATACAAGCCAGGTAGCATGCTTATATAGGCTATGAAGAGGGAGGAGGTGTCAACACCAACCAATGAGGAGCAACCATCTATTGGACTAAAGATAGAAAAGTATCTTCCCAAGATAGCTAATGGATGCTCACATGTAGGAAGGTTACACCTCACAACCATTCACCTAATAAGACATGCTTTATTAACCTAAGCGAGATTATTAAAAAGTGTAGGAAAAACCTAGCAAAATAGGAAAAATAAAAAAATTACACTAACACTACATACATATTAATCTACATCATATCTTCCATAACAATGCTTCACATCATATATAATATCGCATTCACTTGTTACTCTCATTTCACAAGATCATATCAAGTTTGCAATCACTGATTATTCCTTTCTCACACTTCACTCTAACTTCACAAATGAAGTTCTTTACTTATACCAAACATATTGGTAAATTCTTCCTTAGTCAGATCACATAACATCATTAGAGTTAACTTATTAAGAAATTGCAATTCAAAATAATAAATCAAGTCATTTAATGCATTCTATTGATATGCTCTATTTTTCATTGTATGATCAATGCATAACTAATTCCTTCATAACTTTGACTTGGTTGATCATACATACATGCACACTAAGATACATCATTAGTATGATGTCATGTATCCTTGGTTAACTATGCAAGAGAATATTCCAAGGGAATATTCTTCTATCATCAAATATGTCATGCTTCTATGATGTTGTCTAATACTTAAACAATTTTCCTTCACAAATGAACATGACTAATCTACAGAACAAATATGTTGCCATAAATTACAACCATGTTACTTACCTTAGTTGATTGATTGGACATATTGCCAACAAGATATTTCTTCATAAATTTTCTATGATAGAAAACTTCTCCCTCTTACAAATGACAAAATTTTCTATGAGATATGATAGTAAACTTCTCCCTATTTGAAAATACATGCCAAAGACAAAAACTCTATTAATATCAATGTACCTTAAGTACTAATTCATTTGTAATATACCTTTGTCAATTTTGTACCAACTAATTGATCTTCAAATAGCTCTTCTTGATGCATCACTAAACTTTATTTAATAAGCTTCAGATAGGGGAATGACCCCTAGCTTACCTCTTAGATACAGAAGTGCATCCGTAGGTAATAGCTTAGTGAATATGTCTGTAATCTATTCTTTTGTATTTACATTTTCCAATTTGACTTCTTTATCCTACACCAAGTCTCTTCAGAAGTGATATTTTATAGTTTTGTACTTTGTTTTGGTATGCATCATTGGATTATTTGATATATTGATTGTACTAATGTTATCATAGTATATGACTATGAGATCCTTGATCTCTATCTTCATTCCTTCCAACAATTGTTTGAAACAAACAATGTTAAAACAATTAACTTTTGCTGCCACATATTATGCCTCTACTGTGGATTGAAAGATGCAATTTTTTTTTTTTACTTTTTCAAGACACTAGTCTTTTACCAAGAAAAAATGCTCCTCCACTACTATTTTTTGTCATCAAGACTTTCTCCCAATCAACATCATTAAACACCTTTAAGCCCAAATTTCCTCCAAGTTTGTACCATAAGCCATATTCTTCATTACCATTTAGGTATCTCATGATTCTCTTGATTGCCATCATGTGATTTTTGTTGGGATTGGCTGAGAAACTTGCCATATATCAACTACTAGTGCAATATCAGGCCTTGTATGTACAACATACTACAATTTTCCAATCATTGAGCTATATGTGGTCTTATCTATTACTTTGAAATCATCATTCTTGGAAAGATTATGTCCAATAGACATAGGGGTTCCAACTGGTCTTAAATATTTCAATCCAAACTTATTTAGTATCGCCTTGATATACTTTGATTGAGTGATGTAGATACAATTTTTGTTCTACTATATTCGCAACCCAACAAAGAATTTTATCTCATCAAACATGGACATTTCAAATTCTTTACTCATTTCTTCTGAAAATGCTTTGTAAAAGTCATCATTTCATATGAATAAAGTATCATCAACAAATATGTCTACCAACACAATCTTTTTGTCTAGTCCTTCTTTGATATATAGACTACTGTTATCATTTGTTCTTTGAAAGCCAATCTATACCAATTAATTATGAATTCTTTCATACCAAGCTCTAGGAGCATGCTTGAGACCATATAATGCTTTGAGTAACTTGCAAACCATGTCTCTTTTGCTAGGATCTACCAAACCTTCTAGTTGTTTAATGTAGACTTCCTCATCAAGAATTCCATTCAAGAATGTAGATTTAACATCCATTTGATATACTTTAAATCCTTTATGTGCTACATATACTAGTAAATTTCTAATACCTTCTAATCTTGCAACTGGAGCAAAAGTCTCACCATAATCAATATTTTCTTCTTGAGAATAACTTTTACATACTAGTCTTGTCTTGTTTCTAAAAACTTTTTCATCTTCATTCAGCTTATTTTTGAACACCCACTTTGTGCCAATTACATTTTTATCCTTGGGTTGAGGAACAAGAGTCCAAGTTTGGTTCTTTTCTATTTGTTCTATCTCTTCATTTGTTCCTTCAACCCAACTTTCATTATCCAAAGCATCTTTAACATTTCTAGGTTCAAATTTAGCAAGTAAACATGTAACTTTTAATTTGCTTCTTGTCATTGTTCCATTAGATTTGTCTCCAATGAAATGATCAAGTGCATGATGCCTTTCAACATATCTTGTTAACATAGGTTCTTTGTATTTTGAATGAGTTCCACTATTTTCATCATGAACTTTAGTATCAAGCTTGGGTCCCACTATCTGTGGCTCAGGTCCATTAGACTTGATTTAAACTAGCCTGGTAGGCTCTGACTATGACTCAAGTTGCACTATCTGCAACTCAGTAACTGTTGGAGATTTTGGGACTTGTGAGATGAAGCCTCTTTTCTTCTAGATATATTTGGTAGGATATCAAGTTCATAGTAAAAAAATCTTTTGTAATTCTTTGGCTCCTTGTTTCTTTCTTCTTCACTCTTTTCTATAAACTCGTTAATTCTAACATGTGCACTTTCTATTATTTTATGAGTAGACACATTTAAACATTTTATGCTTTACTTCTATAGGAGTATACTAGAAATATGCCTTCATCACTTTTTACATCAAATTTTCCTTTTCTAGATTCTTTCAAGTAACTTACATTAGGTTTATAGCCATACCATAATTGATAAGGAGTTTTATTTTAATATTTCTTCAACTATACTTTGTTTAGGGTATGAACTACAATGTTGATTTCTTCCTTCCAGTATTTGATAGTGACATTCTTTTCAATCATCAAGGTTCTTGCACAATCCATGATAGATATGTTTCTTCTTTCAGCTATACCATTCTAGGGGTTGATACTTGTCTTTTAAATCCTCCTTCAATGCAAGAATTGTTGAATCCATTGGAGATGAATTCACCACCTTTATCTAATCTTAAACATTTCAACTTCTTTCCAATTTATTTTTCTACTCTTGCCAGATACCATTTGAACTTTTGAAAGGCTTCTTTTAGATACATCACAATCATCATTCTAGAATAGTCATCAACAAAAAGAATGAAAAAAATTTCTCCACTGTAACTCTCTATTCCAATAGTCCACATAAGTCTATATGGACAATTTATAAGACTTCTTCTAACTAATAGTTTTTACTTTTGAAACTAGTCTTTCACATCTTACCAATTTGGCAATTTTTGCATAAACCCATATTAGGTTTCCTCAAACTAGGAATGCTTCTTACTCTTCTATGTTTTCTTATCTTAAATAGATTATCAAAGTTTACATGGCAGAGTATTTTGTGCCATAGCCAACTTTTTTCTACTTGAGCAATAAAACATGAACATTCATTGAGATCAAGATAAAATTGACTATCTTTTGTTTTCTTTCCAGATCCAACTAGATTTCCTTTTCCATCATGTAGTTTGTCCTATCCATTCATGAATTCAACCTTGAATCCAATCTTATTCAACTATGCCACACTTAGTAGATTATGCTTTAGTCCTTCAAACCAATAAGCATTATCACATACAAGTTCTTTAGTCAATGAAATGCATTATTTTCCTTTTTATGTTACAAGGTTCATTATTTCCAAATCTCACACTACCTCCATCATAATATTTCATGTTCTCAAATTTTGTTTTATCTCTAGTCATATGATGTGAAAAACCACTATTAATAATCCATATATCATTTTTTCTAACGTGAGAGATAAGTGCCATCTTATCTCCTTCATTATTAGATTCATCGTTTACAACAATATAGACCATTTCATCTTCACTATTATCAAAATCTTTGGCTATAAAAGAAGATTTTTTACCTTTTTCCTTGTAGTTCTTGTAGTTCTTGGAATCCTTCTTGCCTTTGTGCTTATTTCCTTTCTTTTCATCTTTGATTTCTTTGTTTAGACACCTTGCAGCAATGTGACCAACTTCTTCACAAAAAAAAATAGATTAGAGGAACTTTACCTTTGTACTTTCCTCTACCTTTGGAATACTTTTTTGCTAGTAGGGCTTCAACAACTTCAAGGTCACTATCTAAACTTTTTTCTATTTCTTTTTCCTCACTTCCTGATTGACTAGACTTTGATTTCTTATCCTTTTCTTTGAGTGGGAGTTTAGCTTTAAAAGAAAACTCAATAACCTTTGAACTAGGAACATAGTTGTCAAAGTTATCTAACTCAAAAGTTTTCAATCTTCCAACTAGAGCATCCAAAGATATTTTATTATTTGGATCACATCTCATTTCTTGAATAGAAAACACTCTAATTGCATAAATAGGAAGAATATTTCTAAGTACCTTTCTTACAACTATTTTCTCTACAATGTCTCCTCCAAATGCTTTGATTGCACTTACACTTGCTTTGATTCTTTCCATATATTTTGTAATGTTATCATCTTCTCTAATTTTCATCTAATCAAAATGACCTCTAATACTTTTAGCTTTAGCTCTTCTTACATTGTCATGTCCTCCATATATGTATTTTATTTTGGTCCACATCTCATGAGTTGTTTTCCAATCTTTGACTTCATCAAATTCAGCATAACTAAGAGAAAATATAATATCAATCATCATGATGTTATGATTCTTCTTTTTAGCAATATATAGTGTTCTAGTGGGAGTATTATATTTAGTATCAAGATATTTGCACCCTGAATCACTAATAATAGCCAAATGTAACCTCATAAGTCCTTTCCATACTGCAAAATTGTCTCTGTTCAGCTTGGGAACCTCTCTTTTGTAAGACATTCTGATATTTAGCTTAGGTCCTTGAAACGTTCTTTATAAGGACCAAAATATTTGATACCAATTATTGTAAATATAAGAGGATTAATTGAGAGGGGAGGGGTGAATCAGTTACTACAAAAATATATCCCAAATCCCTTAGATGTCAGTACAAAATAAAGTTTGAAAACTAAATATTGTTGATGCTCTATAACACACATAAAATGTTGTAACTTGGTAAGTATTGATTATGAAAATCTTTAAATGTTATCTATGATTACCCTTACTTTAACTTAGTTGTAAAAACATAAATAAAAATAGCATGAACACATTTCAGACTAAGATTTAACGTGGAAACCCAATTTGAGAAAAACTTCCAATTGCAACTAGTTACTATTTTCACTCTTTTGAAGTGAGTCTGGCTAGGAGCCAACCTTGTTAAAGGTTACAAAACACACTATTATGTGTGACCTTGTTAAAAGATTTAATCACCCTATTAGGAGTGGCCTTGTTAGAGGTCTTAAAATGATTTAATAGAACTACCACCTTGTTAGAGGATTTACAAATAACTGTTAAGCCAACTTTGTTAAGAGATTTAGATCACTACTACAATGGTTAAAGAGTAGCAATGAGAAGATCTAATTTGAATGCAATTGAATTTTTGATTACAGATCTCTATTTTGGCTTGTACTTGATCCTTCCTGATCAAATATATCTTTTTTGCTCCATGAGGATATTCTTCTTATCCTTCAAATTCACTTCCTCTCTTCATCATTAAATTTTCAATTCATTCATCACACATTCACACACTTTAAAATTCTCAACTTGACCTTATACTTATATCTTTCATATTGTCAAGTTGGCTCATATACAGCTTGGAATAATTAATATTCATTACCTTAGTTGGCTAGAACCAATAGATAAATCAATTAATCTTAATATGCCAAAACAAAAAAATCCTTTGTTAGCTAGCCCAACTCGATAGACACTAATTCAAAAATAATTTCATGTGTTAACTAACAAAAGCTTAGTTAATATAGAAAACTTGCAAAGGTCCTTTGGTAACCGAGTGAGCTTAGTTAACACTGATTCCATCCAACTTTTCTTGATTAACTAAGTGATCACATTTAACACTCATCTTCTATAGACTTTCCTTCAATGCCTGAGAGAACTCAGTAAACACTACCTTCTAAACTAGGCAAACACAAGAACACTCAATAGACACAAAAAACTATCTTCACTGTCTAAGTGAGCTAGGCATATACTAACTGATAATGATATGACATTTGTGTAACATCAAAGGCAATACATAATTAATCAATTGTATCCAAAAATCTTATATAGAATTATCTGATCTGCCACCCTCACTATAAGATCTACCTCTACCTCTCTATAATCTACCACCTCTACCTCTTTGTCTATGTTCATGCTTCTTTGTCAAGATCTCTTTAGCTTTCAAGGCATACTAATATGCTTCTTCCACACTTTCAAACTTCATGAAACTTATTTCATATTGAATTCTAGATCTCAATCTATTTATGTACCTTGCAATTTTTTCAACATAATTATCCACATGTCCAAATCTGATGTCCAATTTATAAAATTCCTCATTATACTCCTTCATAGTCATATCTCTTTATCTCAAGTTTTGCATCTTTCTCAACAAGCTAACTTGGTAATTAGTAGGAAGAAATTTGTTCTTTACATTGTTTACCATCTTCACCCAAGTTCTAATCTTCTCCTTTCCTCTCCTTTATCTATCAGTTTGCAAATGCTCCCTGTTAGATTGTGGTGACTAATTAGGAAAGTACTGTACATACTTCATAATTAGAGGGGTTCAAGGCATCACCTCGATAAAAAAAAAATTGGTACTATTTGCCATTCGTAGAAATTTTTTTGGTACTATTCACCATTTGTAAATTCGCCACTAAAGTTATGGCTAATTATGGCCGACATGTTATAACCCTAAAGAGGTTTTATACTTGTATAAAATGGTTTAGGGTTGGGTATTTTTTCATTATTATGTTGTGATCTAAAATTGGTTCTTGTGGTGGTATTGAGCTGTAAAGGATTATGGATTGTAATTAGGTTGTAATCACTAGATTGTAATAAGATCGGACTTGTTGTTTGGTGGACATAGCCCAGGGATTGGGTGAACCACATTAAATCTTGGTGCCTTGCCTTTATTTTTATGTGATCTATTATTTTATGTTATTGGTTATATTTGTATTTAGTTTTTATTTATGTCTATGGTTTATCCTAACAAGTGGTATCAGAGCCTAGTTGTTTTTCAGTTATCCTCTGCAGGAAAGTTTCACAGTTGAGTGGGAGTCTCATGGTTGAGTGAGAGCAATGGCAGATGAGGGTAAGCTAAGGGTTGATAGGTTTAATAGGTAAAACTTCCAATTATGGAAGATGCAAATGGAAGACTATCTATATCAGAAAGATTTATGGAAGCCATTGGAAGGCAAAGCCAAGAATCAGGGAACTATGTCAGAGGTTGAATGGGATCTTTTGGATAGAGAGGCACTCGAAAGCATTCGATTATGCTTGGCACCATCAATGGTATTTATTATTACAAAAGCAAAGATGATAGAAGATTTGATGAAAACCCTAGCGACACTATATGAAAAGCCCTCCACTTCAAACAAGGTATTTCTCATGAAGCATTTATTTAATATAAAAATGGCAGAAGGTGGATCTATTGCAGATCATTTAAATGAGTTTAATACTATTACTAGTCAATTATCTTCTATGGGTATCAATTTTGATGAAGAAATTAGGGCTCTCTTGAATTTGTGTTCTTTGCCTGAAAGCTGGAATGGCTTGGTAATGGTGGTGAGTAATTTTGTTCTTGGATCTAGAACCCTAAAATATGATGATGTGATCGGTGTTGTTTTGAGTGTGGAAACTCGTAGGAAATCCTTAGTTGGATCTACATTAGGAAGTGCTTTGAATGCACAAAGTAGGGGCAAAATGACTGAGAGAGGAAGTAACTCTAGAAATCATGGGAAATCAAGAGCAAAGTCAAAGGGGAGGAGGTCTCCATTGAGAGGACCAAATGATTGTTGGTACTATGGGAAACTAGGGCACAAAAAGAAAGATTGCTAGAATTGAAAGAAAAATGAAGGAGATAAATCAGATGGAGACAAGGAGGTAAATGTGGTAAGTAACAAATCCGAAGAGGATGCTTTGCTTCTTTAGAAAGTGTAGATGATTCATGGGTTTTAGATTCTGGTGCTTCATTTCATGCTACACCTCATAGAGGTTATTTCATTTATTATGTCCAAGGGGATTTTGGGTTTGTTTATTTGGAGGATAATGAACCTTGTCAAATTTTTGGAAAGGGGAAAATTAAGATTAGTTACAGAATGGGAATCATTGGCTATTACATGAGGTAAGACATGTTCCAAGGCTGAGTAGGAATTTAATTTCAGCAGGGCAACTCGGTGATGAGGGTTGTGTAGTTACTTTTAATGATAAAAATTGGAAAGTTTCAAAAGTTTCCCTTGTAGTAGCAATAGGTGTGAAACTAGGCACCTTATATCTTTGTACAGGTCATATTGTTCCTTCTACTTTGATTGTTTCAGAGAAAAATGAATGTTCAGGAACAATTGATGCAGTTGAGCAGGGAGAACAAATAGCTATTATAGATTCTGATACAGCACTGTGGCACAACAGATTTGGGCACATGAGTGAGAAAGGTATGAAAGTACTCCATTCAAAGAAAGTTTTACCAGGTCTGAAATGTGTTAATATAGATTTTTGTGAAAGTTGTGTGTATGGAAAACAAAAGATAGTGAGTTTTGTAAAGACTGGAAAGGAAAACAAAAAGGAGAAATTAGAGCTTGTGCATATAGATGTATGGGGACCAGCTCAGGTATCTTCCCTTGGTGGCTCTCATTATTATGTTACATTTATTGATGATGCAACTAGAAAAGTACAGGTTTATTTCCTTAGACAGAAATTTTATGTATTTCAAACTTTTAAGAAATGGAAATGCTTGGTTGAAAATGAGACTGGTAAGAAATTAAAATGTCTCAGATCTGATAATGGTGGTGAATATTGCAGTCATGAATTTGAAGATTATTTCTCCTCTAATGGTATTCATAGATAGAAAAATGTTCCAAGGACTCCATAGGAAAATGGAGTGGCTGAACGCATGAACAGGACTATAATGGAGCATACAAAGAGCATGAGGTTGCATGTTGGATTGCCCTTACACATGTGGGTAGAGGCAATCAATACTGTAGTATATTTGATTAATAGAGGTCCCTCTACTCCTTTGGGCTATGGTATTCTAGAGGAGGCATAGACTGGTAAGAAAGTGAGTTATTCTTTTCTCAAGACCTTTAGTTGTGAAGCTTTTTCTCATATAGACTCTGAAAATAGAACCAAGCTAGAAGAAAAATCAAAGAAATGTGTCTTTGTTGGATATGGCATTAATGAATTTGGTTATAGGCTTTGAGATTTTGAAAATCGTAAAATTGTTAGAAGTCAGGATGTCATATTCAATGAGAAAGTGTTGTAAAAAGATCTATTTTAGCAACATGAGAAGAAAGAAGATGATTATGTAGTGCTAGATGATACTCCAAAAGCTGTTGTTCCAACCATTCCTGATGATGTGCAACAACCACAACAACAAATACCACACACACTAGTGAATGTTAGATAGTCAATGAGGCAAATTAGACCTCCACAAAGATTTTCTCCCTCTTTGTATTCTATTTTACTTACTAATGCTAGTGAACCTAAAATTTATGATGAAGCTGTGCAGGTGGATACTAAGATTCAGTGGGAGTCTACAATGAAAGATGAAATGGACTCTTTGCTAAAGAATAAGACATGGGAATTATGCAATTTGCCTACAGGTAAAAAGGCTTTATAGAATAAGTGGTTTTATAGGTTGAAAGAAGAGGAAGGAGGTAAGAAAATATTTAAGGCCAAGTTAGTTGTAAGAGGATTTACACAGAAAAAAGGAATTGATTTTGATGAGATATTTTCTCCTATTGTCAAAATGACTTCTATCCATACGGTTTTAAGTCTTGTGGCTACTGAAGATTTTCATTTAGAGCAGTTGGATGTTAAAACATCCTTTCTTCATGGTGATTTGGATGAAGAAATATATATGGATCAACCACGGGGATTTGAGGTCAAAGGTAAGGAGAACTTAGTGTACAAATTGAAGAAAATTTTATATGGCTTGAAGCAAGCACCTCGACAATGGTATCTAAAATTTGACAGGTTTATGCATGAGCATGGCTATAACAAGTGTCATTTAGATTATTGTATTTATTTTAAGAGGTTGGATGGTGATAGCTACATTATTTTATGTTTATATGTTGATGATATGCTTGTAGCTGGGTCTAACATGGATCATATTAAGGGGTTGAAATGCTAGTTAGCACATGCATTTTCTATGAAGGATTTAGGGGCAACAAAACAAATCCTCGGTATGAAGATTTGTAAAGATAGGAAGAACAGAACATTGACACTATCTTAGGCTAATTATCTTGAGAAGGTGTTGCAACGTTTCTCTATGGAGAATGCTAAAGCTGTCAGCACACCCTTACTTGGTCATTTGAAATTGACTAAGGTGATGTGTCCTAAGACACAAGAAGAGGAGGATAAGATGTCCAAGGTACCCTATGCTTTAGCTATAGGAAGTTTGATGTATGCTATGGTATGCACTAGGCCAGATATTGCCCATGCAGTGGGAGTCGTTAGCAGGTATATGAGTCATCCAGGATTTGAGCATTGGAATGCTGTCAAGTGGATTCTCAGATATTTGAGAGGAACATCCAATAAGTGTTTACACTTTGGGGGCTCTACTACTGATTTACAGGGCTATTTTGACTCAGATTTGGCAAGGGATATTGATACCAAGCCAAGTACTATAGGTTATGTCTTTACTGTTGGTGGGGTAGCCATGAGCTGGGTTTCTAGGTTACAGAAGATTAATGCTCTATCCACTATAGAGGCAGAGTATGTTGTTGCTACAGAGGCAACCAAGGAGATGATATGGCTTCAGTTCTTCTTGGAAGAATTGGGACATCCTCAGAAGGATAATTATTTGTTCACAGTTAGTCAGAGTGTCATTCATCTTGCAAAGAATTCAGCTCTGCATTCTAAGACCAAACACATATAGTTGTGGTACCATTTCATTCAATCAGTTTTGGAGGATGGATAGTTAAAGCTGGAGAAGATACATACCAATGATAATCTAGAAGATATGTTGAGAAAGGTTGTAACATGGGAGAAGCTGAACTCCTCTTCAGCTTCAGTTGGTCTTTTAGACTGAACATGAATAAAAGAATAGTAGAGTCTAGAGTAGTTTGATCCAGTGGGAGCCCCATGTGGTAGTGGTATTACTATAGGATCAGTCTCCAAATGGGAGATTGTTGTTTAGTGTGGAGCCTGATCAGTCCCCAAGTGGGAGATTGTTAGATTATGGTGACTGATTAGGAAAGTACTATACATACTAAAAAAAAATTGGTACTATTCACCATTCGTAGAAATTTTTTTGGTACTATTCACCATTCGTAGATTCACCACTAAAGTTATGGCTAATTATGGCCAACATGTTATAACCCTAAAGCGGTTTAATACTTGTATAAAATGGTTTAGGGTTGGGTATTTTTCATTATTATGTTGTGATGCAAAATTGATTCTTGCGGTGGTATTGAGTTGTAAGGGATTACGGATTGTAATCAGGTTGTAATCACTGGATTGTAATAAGATCAGACTTGCTGTTTGGTGGACATAGCCTAGGGATTGGGTGAACCACATTAAATCTTGGTGCCTTGTGTTTATTTCTGTGTGATCTATTATTTTTTGTTATTGGTTATATTTGCATGTAGTTTTTATTTCTATCTATGGTTTATCCTAACACTCCCACCATAGTGAGGCATGTCCTTTCAACTTAGTAACTACAATCTTCACTTTCCTATTATTAGGAGTGTTTTCATACTCAAAGAACCTCTCCATTTTAAAGATCCAATTTAACATAGTATTAGTAACAAATTTTCCATCATAAGGAACAACTTCTACAGTAGGATTTGAATTTTCTCTAGACAAAACTCTCAATAATCTTGCCTTATCTTGATCTTCCTAAGGTTCTAGATTAGGTTTTGGTGCTACTACTTCATCATCACTTACATCATCAAGATGTGCTCTTCTCCTTTGGGTTGTCTCCACAACATCTAATATGGCTGAAATTTGTCTCAATGTATCTAATATTGCATTTTTAGCATTTCCTCTACCTCAAACCATATTTATAAATCAAGTTTCTACAAAATCATAACTCTCTAGAAGTAAAATCAATAGATATGCAACCCTACAACCCAATTCACTTAGGGTTCTACATGATCCAAACTTCACATGATGAACCTCAAGCTCATATACCACCTGACACAAGGAGGATGAAAAAAACTAGGACCAATGGTACACCCAGCTATCCCAAGCCACCCTGCAAGAGTTAACATAGTGGAAACATAATACAAAGAAAAACAACAAAAGGAGGGAGAAGAAAAACACTTTATTGATTCATCAAATATTCAAAATACATGCCCATCTGTAAGGCCTTCTAGGTTACAACCAGATACAAAATACATTCAAATCTATGATCCAGCTTCAAATTAAAATTTCTAGGTATATATGTTTCACACTTTCACATCCTTTCAGTTTTGCCCTCCAAAAACCTAAATAAAACTCAATCCTAGACATTCTTAAATACTTGTGTGCCCACAAGTCAGCCTATCACAAAACTAAACCTTTCATTAAATGTAATCATAGCCACAAGTCAACTCACAATAAATATTAACTACCTATACCATAATTAAATGTGATCAAGGTTAGCCCAAACTAGAACCAAACACAAACTCCTTAGTAAATGAAGCCTTCGCAAAATATTGCCACTTGGAATTTGAACAAACACTTGGCAACCAAATGAGCTTAGCATCTAGAGATCACTCACCAATCACATGCACTTAGCAACCAAAGGGTCACTCAATAGCAACAATGAACTCAACATCCTCCAAGACTCAAAGACATTATAGAACTCAGAAGCCACAAGCACTCAGCACCTAAAGGAACACTTGGTAGTAACTATAGACTCAACATCCTCCAACACTCGACAACCACTGAAAGCTCAACAATGCAAGACATTGCAACTCGGTAGGACTAGAAAAAAATTGAGAACATGCAGGATAGAAGTGCAACCTAGGATGCTCCTGCATCAGCAAGAGTAAGCACAAATCCATTTAGAAGCTGAGTATCAATATAAAGAACATAGTAAAGGCCAAGCATCAGAGTCTATTGAAGTTGAGTTACCACTCTTTGACATAGATTTTTTTTATGGCACAAACTTCTATGTAAAACATTTTTTGTTGACATGAACATGATTTTTTTATATTAAGAAATAAGGATCTAGCCATATTATGAATACATGCCAATACTTGCAACAAATCAAATAAAGGGAAGAATAAGGTGGCAATAAGGATCAACCAAAACCATTGATTATGACCTAGCCCATCTCCATAATTCCTACTTAAAGAGGTAAACCCTAAGAGGAAAAAATGAGGATGCAAAAAAAAGCATTACATGCACAAGGAGCAGAAGACTACAAGAATAGAGATAATTTCATGGTGGAAATGATGGCTAAGTTATGAAACTACAATGCAGAATTAGTTTGAGAAGAATAGAGATAAGTAGTAAAAGGATAGAGAAGAAAGATCTAATCAAGAGGATTAAGAGATAACTAGTAAAGAGGAGATCTAACATCAAGCATCCAAGTGCTAACTAAAGGATTAGATGTTGAATCATTTTAACAGAAGATACAAAGTAAATCTCTTAATAGAGTAGTCCTAATGGAATTTTTTAAATCTCCTAATAGATTGCTTACTTAGTTGTAAGCTTAAATCCTTTAATCAAGGGGAGACCTAACAATCTTGTAAGCCTTTAATAGGATAGACCTTTCATAGGGTAGATCATAGTTTAGAATTAAGACTTGGAGGCCATAATTAGCCAATCTTTACAACTATAGTAGTGAAGATTTGTGGGTGTCATTCCCACACCATTTTTACCTTCTTATTGGAGGGTTTCTGGGCAACCAAAAGCTTATGTGTTTTTTATTGATTTACATTATGCTTTAGATGTGATGCATGGTTACTTATTTTAGTTTCCATTTTAAGTTATGAGATGGATGAATGGTGAAATTTTTTTGAGTTAAAAGTTTTAAGTGTTCATTCACCCTCCCCCCACCACTCCAAACTTACTTTCCAATTTTTATTTCCAAAAGATTATAGCCCAAGTTTTTGAAGAAATAAAATCAAAGTCAATCATGAATCTATTGAGCTTGATATTCTACTAGAAGTAAATGATGATGAGGAGCATCCTGAAAGCTCAACTTGGGCTCAAAGTGGCAAGAAGAAATAGAAAATGGTTGAGATTCTTCAGAAATCAAGGGACAAAGCCTTACAGGTTATGCCAAGGGGTAGTGAGTATTTCAATGATACAATGCAAAGATTTTTTATAGCATAGGCTACTCAGGATGAGCACAAGGTGAATAAAATAGAGTTGGATTCCATTATTATAGACGAAAGCATCATACAAGCTAGAGAATTTATAAAACATGATAGTTTGATAAAAATAGAAGAGTTTAAAAGCTTCCTTTTCAAAATAAAGCAAAATAAATTGTCATTACAATCAAAGCCAGGTGACTCCAATGAAAGGGTAGTAGAAATAGTCAAAAGGCTATAGGAGTATGATCCTAAGAGTGAAACCCTAACTATAGAAGAATAAAGAGAGATGATAAAGAGAGGTGACATGATCATCTTTCCAAGATAGGAAACTAGCTCTTCATTTTTGCTTGACCAAATGAGAAGGTAGGAGAAGACAATTTCTTTTGTGGATGTGAATTAAAGGGGAGAATTAAGAGGGTATGGTTAATTTATTGATGTATAGATCATGGCAATATGGATCTTGGCTCTAGAAAATGAAAATCCAACCCTCATGGAGGTTAGAGATTCCCCTAGTGGAAATGTAATCTACTAGAATGTTCATTCTACATTTAGTAATCAAATTAACAGATTGATAACTTTAGCATCATTGCTAAGAAATAATAGAAGTAATGTGTTGGAGGAACAAATATATATGACCTTTTAAAGGTATGTTTATATAAGGAAACACTATGAGGAGGAGATGAAAAAACATATGTCTTACAACAAAGAAATCTCTAGTTGGAGGATGAAGTAAAAACATTGAAAGATGCTAGTAGAAATATTGCTAAGGTTGAAGAAAAAAGTGTGAAAATAGATGATTATGCAAAAAAATTAGATGATATAGTAGGCCAACCTATCGTCACTAATGAGGAAGAGCTCTAATCAAGTAAGGAGACAAAAATTAGAACAATGCAAAATTTATTGATTCATTGGATAGGCTCTTTGAAACATTCTTCATAGAATGTACATAGTAACTATATTGTGTTGTAAGGAGCTAACTATCAGTGTTCAAAAGCAATTTCATTATTATCCAATTTATTCACAATGTGGGGCCCATATACACCATTCTTTGAAAACTTGTACCAATGGTGACACAAAAGAAAGAGTTACCCAAAGGGTGTAATTATCCTTATTAGAAAATTGATTTATAAATTTAAAGAATTAAATGGTTTTTTCTTAGGGAATTACAATTGATCCAAAATAAAATGAAAACAATTACCATAGGGACTCCCAGCTTTGTGCCCAACACCATTGACAAGAATAGAAATGTGAAGGAGTGGCAGGAATAGTCATCCACTTTTGATGATATTGTAAAACATGTAAGATTTGTTGCATACTATAACAATGAGGTATATGATATGATTGATGTATTGTATAAAATATAATTAGAGATGGGAAAGGTAACTATAGAAGTGAAGGCCATAACATATGAAAAATGGAATAAGTTCCTTGACAAATTGAATACAATCAAAGATGACACTTGACCAAACATTGATATTTATATTGCCATCTAGGAGGTCATAGCTGGTATAAAATCCTTACTGTATAGAGATAGTGACTAACTAATTAGGGAAGAAAGTGAGGTTATTCATGGGGAGTAGTTGAAAATCATAGATAAATGGTAGAATAGAAAAAATAGAGAAAGGATAGTTATTATAATAGGTTATTGAGTTGTACACATGCTCATCTTAGAAACACCTATAGAAACTAACCTAGGTTGTACTTGAAGATCAATTATCATGTTTCAATTTTGGAATTGATTCCCATCTTCCATCTAAGTACAAAGAATTTTTTGCAAAAGACAATATCCAAAGTGTTTGTATTTATTTTTAAATCAAATTTTGACAAGTATCCTCCCATCTATAGCTTGTCTACAATCCTTATCTTATAAAAGGATTTCCAAGATGTGGAGTGAGGATCCACATTTTATTTTCTTTTAGTGGTAATGTTATTTTGTAGTCAGTCCAAATTCTTGTGTTATTTTTTTTGTTTCAAATATTTATTTCAAGAACATAGTGAATGAATGAAATACTATCAAATCCTAAGTTATATTTTAAATCTTATATTAGATATATGTAATGTTCTTGAGAAGATTAATACAAAAGGAAGTTACTAAATATCTATGTCCTTATTTTCTATCTCCATTTTCATGTACTTGTCTTTCTGAGATTAAGTGAACAAAGTTCATTTCATTAAATACAACTTGGCTTGTATATCAATTCATTGTTGCTTTTAATTCAAGCAATTAAGTAAATGCTTCTATGAGCTAATAGGATTTCTTAGTAAATGGAAGGGATATTATAATAATGGGATTTAGGGTTAGCATCTAATATATTTTATTGTAAGTTAATTAAATGAAAAAAAAATCTACTAATATGACTTTGTGTAAGAATGGATAAGGCATTGATCATTGGTTAGGAGGAAAATTGAAGCAATCATTTAGTAACACAAGTTATTTTTTAAAATATAATTATCTAACATCTCTAATAGAAAATTATATTTTGGTAATTTACTTATTGTAATAGCTCTTGATTTTGTACTTAGTTGTTATAATTCAATGGTTTATTTCAATTCCAAGAAGATTAAGAGACCAAACTTCTCTAAAGGGGTATAGAGTGTGAAAATATGAAGACATGTTGAAATCCCTAGGTAAATTTGCCTTGGTTAGTATAGCCTAAAGTGTAGGAAGCAATATTTCTTCAATAGTTGGTCAAGATATAAATAGGTTTTGCTAAAAATGGGAAGTGGTTAATCCCTAGGTACCTCATTATGTGGTATTCTGGTGCTATTTTTAAACTTGTAGTTTTAAAACTCTAGCAAAATGGTGGCTATTTTGGGGAAATGTGTAAACTTTTTCATTTTTTAAAGTACTGGAGTCTTTGGAGCTACATGACGTGGGTTGTCTTTGAATAGTGTCTTATTTATAAATTAGAATTTACACTTTCCAACATGCAATATATTGAATATTCAAGCATTTTTTTCTTGTGATATTTTACCATCTTTTAACCATATTAAAAGCATTTTCCCCTAGTGGGTGGCAGCTCGATCAAAAGCTTTGTTAGCTAGTTTCATTTTTAAAATAAGAAATGGTTGATAGGAGGAAAAAAAAAAGATCATATATGAAAGAGAACCCATAAATCCCATTTTATGTAGAATTTTCAAAAGCTGGTAGAAAAAATGGCCTAATAAAAAGGGTTAGCCTAGTCATACATGGAAAAATAGAGATGGTCCTCTTGGATACAATTGTTCAAATGTGTGTTGTCTTTGATGTCACACAAATGTCATATCAGTCATTAGATAGAGTTTACCGAGCTCAAAAGGTTAGCAAGGCAAAGGACAGTGTCTACCAAGGTCAGAAGGTCAGCAAGGCAAAGGACAGAGTCTACTGAGCTCAGATAATCAGCGAGGCAAAAAGATAGAATCTACCAAGCCTAGGAGGTTAGTAAAGAAAAATTGTGGTATCTACAGAGTAAACAATTCTTACCAAGCTAACTTGATCATCAAAGGAAATCTGGCAGAAATAGTTCTTACCGAGCTCACTCGATCATCAAAGGAAATGTGGCAGAAATAATTCTTACCCAGCTCACTCGGTCATCAAAAGAAATGCGACAGAAATAGTTCATACCAAGTAAACTCGGTAGCCAAAGGATTTTAAGGATATTTCAATGTTAACTGAGTCAAGAAGGTTAACTTAGGAAATATTTGGAAGCAGTATTTATCGAGCAGGGTCGGCCAGTAAAGGATTTCATTGTTTTATGAAATAATGTTTATTTGTTTAGAGTAATATTTGTAGCTGATTCATGTATGGTTTATTGGTAAATGTAACATGTAAATGGGCCGACCTGACAATCTAAATGGTATAATTAAGAGGTCAAGTTGCAAATTCTAAGTGTGAAGTAGGAGTGTGTGTGGAATTAATGCAATATGAAGACTTATTATTGTGGAAGCGAATTTGAAGGATGATCAGAGATCATTGAGGAGTAGCAAAGTTATACTTGATCAAGGAGGATCTTATGATGCTAAACAGAGACCTATAGTTAGCAAATTTAGTTGCATCTTGTTCAAGTCAATTCATTGTTAATTTCTAACCATTGTGTGATTTCAAATCTCTTAACAGAGTTGGTTTAACAACCATTTTGTAAATTCTCTAACAAGGTGATAGTTTAGTTGAATTGTTCTAAAGACCTCTAACAAGGCCACTCCTAACAGGGTTATTAAATCCTCTAATAGGGTCACACCTAATAGTGTGTATTGTAACCTTAATAGATTTGGCTCCTAAAAGGGCTCACTTCAAAAGAGTGAAAAATTGGTGACTAGTTACTTGGTAGTTTTTCCCATATTGGGTTTCCACATTAAATCTAGTGTCTCTTGTGTTCATTTTTTTTTTTAGTTACATGCATGAATGCTTGAAGATAAGTAATAGTTTAATTTACTGAGTTACAACATTTGTTTACTGAGTATCAGCAGTAACTAGATCTTTAAGACATCTAAGGGATCTGTGGATTAATTTTTGTTAGTAACTGATTCACCACCCCCCCCCCCCCCCCCCCGCCCCCTCAGTTACTCTATCTTTAATCCCAATAGGTCCTTAATACTAACCCATAGTGGAGAAAGAAATCTTATCTCATAGTTCTAAGTTTGAGACTACTAGGCTTCTGGGTGGGCTTTTTACAACACCTTTTTAGGAAGAACAATTTTTCCAAGATAAAATGGTGTCATCCATGGGAGATACTACCTTCAAACTGGGTGATTTAGGAGGAATAAATGAACATGTATGGTCTAGGAGTGTTCATTCAAGTAGATCTCACCCTAGGCATGTTCCTTTTACTAAGAGAAATCTTATTGATGTAAGTAATCCCTTTGAATCAAAGACAACTATTGCAGACCATAATAATCTATTGATAGAAGTAGAAGCCCTTAAGAAAAGAGTTGTTGAAGAAGATTCCAAATGCATACATTTAGAAAAAGAGAAAGAGAAAATTACTATGAATTCTTTGATTGAAAGAGATAAATATCTTAGAAGAATGGATACATTGCAAGAACAAAACAAGAAGCTAGAAGATAAATCTACTTATTTACAATGAGATCTATTTGGAGATATTGGGGGAATGATATCCAAAGTTCAAGAGTATGATTGGACTACACAAGAAAATAGGGGTCCTATGGTTGAACAAATCCATCCATATAAACCCATTGGGGACAAAACTAAAGTGAGTATAATAGATCTCACCACCAAAGTTGCTAAAAAGGGTAAGCAAAAAGTAATTGGTGTTCAGATAAATGAAGTAGTTGTTGCATCCAAAAATGTCCCTACCATGTTGAATATAGATTTAGAATGTAGATTATAAAATGAGCATTCTTCCTCTCATTTCTAGTCCTAATTCTTGAGTTTTTAAGTCCTTGGCTCTTTAGTATTTTCACTCCATCTCTCATGCTAAAAATCACAACTTCAAGTAGTCTCATAGCACCATCATTATCATAGGGTTTGCTTCAACATTGTGCGCACTATAGGCAATTTTGGAGCTACATGACATGGAGAAGAAAGAAGGACATGGGAGCTACAAATGAAAGAGGGAGTTTTAGATTTTCTTTCTTGTTTTGATTCATTTGGCTTACGTAGTAGACTAGGGGGTGTTAATATATTCTTATTGGGTTTGTTATGTTATCATAGTATGTTAGACATTAGCCCAATTTCTAGGTCCTACATTTTGTTGAACCTGACATGAACATGCTTATCTAACTTGGGTTTTCTTATTTTGTGCTTGTAGGTGCAAGGAAGGAGCTCACTTGGAAGGGTATAACAACTATCTACACTTCCTTATCACACTTATATTAATTAGGGGGTGTATTAAAATGGTTATATGCTTTCATTCTATGCATTTTGTTAGCTTCTTTCCCTATGGTGCACTATGCTTTGTCAAGGTGCACTTGGGACCCCTGGGAGGTAGTTTTAAGGGCCTAGGAAACACCATAACCCTTGTTTTATATTCCTAACTAACCAAATATGCCAAAAAACTACCAAACATACCCTTCTAAGCCCCAACTACACCATGGGCACAAGCTACACTATCTAGGTGCACTTGGTAGTATAGGTGTCAAAATTTTTAGTTTCTAGGTCTTATTTGGGCACCATTTCCTCACAACTTGCCACTGACCTCCCAACTACACCCAAAAACTACCAAGTGCAGCCTTCTAGGCCCCAAGTGCATCATGGGCATAGTTAGCACTATCTAAGTGCACATTCTAGGTCATTTTGGCCTTCTGGGGTGCAGTCTGCTCTATCAGAGCACACTTGGTTCATAGAAAGCACCTATTTCAATTAGAATCTACATCTAAGGTTTCCATTTTCTTCTAGGACATAGGTTAGATGATTTTTTGTTATTAATGGTCTATTTTTAGTATGTGGCAATCGTTAGATGAAGACATGATCATAACAAACTACTAATGTTTTTTTGCAGGACGTTGTTGAAGACCATTTTGTGTTTGTCAAAACCATGTGTGTGGATTTCCTAGATTAGATAACATTTCATTTGGTGCTTAAAATAAAAAATTTCTTTTTTTCTTGGCATGTCTATTGTGTTTAAATCCCTAGGATTTACATGGACATATCCTCTCCCCTCGCCATTTGTGGATCTTGGGTGTAAGAGAAAACTATCTAACTTCTATAGGAAGCCTGCTTTGGACCAAGATACTTGATATTGGGTATGCTAGGGGACAACTTTAGAGTAGTAATGGGCCAAAAGCCAGGTCAACATTCTAGCCACTATATAAAACTTGATTATGATGAAAGTTGTGTTGGCGATATTATTGAGTGATAGCTCTCCTCTGGTACCCTTATGGTGCATCAAACCTTGGTTCTTGAGGCTGGGAGACCTTCTAAGGAAGTTTATCATTCACTTTTTTAATGGAATTCCCTTACTAAAAACTATGTTTTAATGGCCAAAATTATTTCTATCCACTGGCTTAAGGGGTCACCCATGCTTGTGAAGATATCCTACATTCTCAGAATCCTTAGTAGAGGCAACAGTCCCTTAGGAAGTCATGCCCCTTAGGAAGTGAATCTTGGTAGCTCCAAGAAGTGAGTGCACTATAAGGGGGAGCCTGTGGTGCCAAGATCCTAGGTTTTCTACTCTGGAAAAGCATGGTTGAACTTCAATTCAAGTAGGAATTTAGTAGATATAGTCCTAAAGCCTAGGTTGTGGTGTGCTTGTTCACTTTTAACAATAGCTATTCTTGTTTTAATGTATCTTGCATGTGTGTAAAACATTAATCAAGATAAAGACAAAATTTAAATCTACATCTTGGATAACATCAAACACTATCAAAATGTTTCAACTATTTTCAAGACTTTGTGAACTTTGTATAATACATTCTAGACTTGGAAAACATGGCAACTTGTGATCCTAAGTGTACTTGGCATAACATTAGATCTCATCCTTGCATATAATTCACTTTCATTCACTATAGTTTAGGCCTCATACTTTCAACATATAGGTTTCATCTTGCATCTTCTAGTCCTCATTGTGCCTCCCTCATCTTTCACATTGCATTCATTAGGGTTTAGTTTGCATCCTTTAGTCTTTGCATTTCAACCCCAAAACTTGCATTTTACATTGTCCATCTTGCATATTTACATACCCAACCCTCATGTTTAGAACTTTAACCATCATTGTAGGTGTCCTAACCATCATTCTAAGCCTCCATTCTGGTCTTAACATTGTCCTCTAATGTTTACCTCACTGTGGCATCAATCTAGAAACCTCAGCACTCAAAATAGCCTTAGTTTCAACCCAGTTTACCAACCATGCCCAAACTAGCCCCAACTACACCATAGGCATAGTTGGTACTATTTGAGCACACTTGGTGGTTTGAGAACCCAGTTTGGGCTCCTAGACAACATTTTGAGGCTTCAACAATGTCCTTAGATATGTAGATAGCCCCCCTGTCTCAACATTCCCTGATTTGCATTCTGCATCTTCTAACCTTCATTTTCTTCACTTGGGACATCATTCCCAACATTTTAAGCTTCATTCTACATCTCCTAATCCATCACAATATCAATCCCTACATCCTAACTTCCTAGCATAGCAACTTGACAACCATCTTGCTCTAATTCAGTAGACATTCAACCCAACTTCCCAACTGTACCATGAAACTACCAACTGCACCCAAACTAGCCCCAACTACACCATAGGCATAGTTGGTACTGTTGGAGTGCACTTGGTGCTGTTAGGGTGTAGTTGGGCACCTATATGACCATTTTGGGACCATAAAATTACATTTAGAAGCCTCTGTACATCCTCATCCTGCATTTGACCCAAAATGACATCTAGCATCCAAAACCTAATTTTCCATCTTAAGAAATGTCCATATTTCATATCCAATCAGAATAACCACCATTTTGAGCCCCCTAAACATCATTTTGAATCCCCAAAACCTTTGAATTTAGTCAAAAATCTGAACAAAGTATGAGACTTAGGGTATCTCCTGGTGTTGATGGATGATGGATCTTGACTAGTCTTTTTATCTTTTCTTATAATTTTATTTGGTCAAACTCTATCTATGTCTTGATAGATTTTACCTTGTCTTCTTTATCATTTTGATCTTTTTTTCTTTTATCACTTTTTGGTCAAGATCCAAAGTCAATTATCACAAGGTTAAACTCCTAGACAAAGTATTTTCCAAAGATTTCCAATAAGTTCAAAAAATTTGCATACACCCTTGCCATTACATTTTCATATTCCTAAATGTCATTTTGACTTACCCTAGTAGCATACCCCCCTTATCATACATTTTTCAAAACCTTAGCATCATTTCCACTATCAAACCGTATCAACTTGCCTATCAACCAAATTGCCTTCTTGATCACTTATCCTCATTTTGGATATCCCAAATGTCACTATCAACCCTAGAACACCATCTCTTGCATATTCCACCTTGTATACATCAGCCCCTACCATCATTAACAAGTTAAAAATCCAACCCTAACCTTCATTTTTCATTTTTCATACTATAGGGTCATTTTCATCTTCTCTAGTCAACCTCAAAAACATCACTTTGCATGCATTTGTATGGTCTCCCTAGGAAATTTGCATCTTGCATTTCAAAACCCCACTTCATTTTGCATTTTCCTAGGTTGCATAACATCATTAAAACACTTGAAAATCCAAAAAATAGCCATATCTTGCATACCCACATCCTAATTATCAAGTTTTGACCTATTTTACCAACTACACCCCTATTTTACCAATTGCACACTTCAGGTGCACAATTAGTAGTTTCAGAGTGTACTTCATAGTTTCAAAGTGCACTTGGTCATTAGGGATTTCATTCTAGGTTTAAAAACCCTAATCTATACATCCACACCTTTCATTGCATCCCTAAACGTTGCAAAACACTCTAAATCACTCAAATCATTCACATTTTGCATTTTAGGCATCCTAACACCTATGTTTGCCCATTGCATACCTCCTACTCACCAACTACTTACCTTCAGGTCCCTGAGTACACCAAGGGCACACTTGGTGCTATTTGAGCGTATTTGGTAGTTTAGGTGTGCACTTGGGAGGCAGGGAGTCCATTTAGGTTTTTCTCCACTACATTTGTATCCTTAGGTATTATGCCAACACTCACTAGGACACAATCAGCTCAGAGACCTAAGAAACTCTATCAACCTTTTTTTTCTAAGGTACCAACACAACCAAAACCTCATCCAAGACAAAATAAGATCAAGAAAACTCAACAAACCTTTGACAAAGACAAAATTGAAGCATCACAACCTTTATTTGTAGACCCCTTAAACATGTATCCGCAAGATCACCAAAACCAAGAAATGATGCAACAAACCTGAAACAATGCACCTACAATGAGGTTTCGTCCAAAAACTTCCCCTACACATGGGATGGTTTAATGGAGTCCTAACTTTGAACCCATATTCATGTTGATACTACCCAAAGGTGGAAGTGTACCAACCACACCTAAGGATGAACAAACACACTCCTTTGAATTTAGCAAACCCAACATGAGTACCTTCAACCCTAACACATCAAACACACAACAAGGTATTGTACACCTAATTTATGACTCTAACCCTAACTATGGCATCACTGATGAAGAAATAGCTAGGGCATGATTAGAACAAAAAAAATTGGCAAGAACTTCAAACTTTTGGCAACCCAAGAAATTGTTAAATTCAACCCAAATGTGGAGGGACCTAGTGTTGGGCCCATTTTCTGTTGCACCAAAAGCCATGACTTTTAGTGAACATGTAACACCACATAATTAACCACCTATGGGCAGGGGAGCGCATCGCATCACCCAACAATCTCCCCCTCGACGCACATACCAGGTGCTTATGCGGGTCGGGAAGGCACCGGGGAGATTTGAACCCATGACCAAGCCAAAACCAAGCTCTGATACCAATTGTTGGGCCCATTTTCTGTTGCACCAAAAGCCATGACTGTTAGTGAACATGGAATACCACATAATTAACCACCTATGGGTAGGGGAGCGCGTCGCATCACCCAACACCTAGTCCAAAAATAAAACCAACACAACAATTGAAAACATACAACCCATGATCTATTTGGACTTAGATAAAGGAAAACAACCTTTGGAGTTTTCAAATGCAATAATGGCACCTATAAGGTCCCATCAAGAATCAACCATTAAGATCCTCCAAAGTACATGTGAACACATCAACATTAATCCCTTGTTTGATGAACCACAACCAATGAAGGGAAATACAACTCTTCCTAAGTATCCCCAAAGGATGTTAAGACTTGATCTCAATCAAATGGTCCAACAACAAGATGCAATAAAGGGACTTGTACTCTAGGGATGCCAAACATACCTCCTTTGGAGGAAAATCAACAAAGTGCACCTTTGCTCCTAACCCTACCAAGTTTCATGACATCAAATGTTATGGAGCCTCCCACAAGTACACAATGTGAAATGTCAACTAAAAAAATCCCTATTTATGCACAAAGGAAAAGTCTTATTGACATTACACCCATTCCCAAAAGGAACGCACCTCATTATCAAGTCAATATGATGTCCCAAGGAGAAACCACTAACACACAAAGGTTCCAAAACAACAATACAAACATGGTGGTCAATTCACAAGGACATAACCAACTATCCTAACAACATCAACCTATAATAGTCCAAGGACCTAATGTTTCCAACACACATTCAACATATCAATAGCAACATCAACCACAATATCAACAACCTCAAATGGTGCAAGGATCCAACATCCCTAACACACAATCCCATGTAAACCCACTTGACCTACACACAATGTATCAACAACAATTCCAACAACAACAAGCCCTATTTGCTAAACAACAAGAGCAACTCAAACAATAGTTGGAATATCAAAGATGACTTGAGCAACATTTTTTACAAAAACAACACTTGCCACAATAACCTTAATAGATACCTCTACAAGAACAATCACATACATGGTCTCACATACAACCAACAGAGGTATCATAGAAAAAACCACAACAAATGGCACAACAAAAACACATTGTACACCAATCACAATTGATACCACAACAAGTGCCACACAAAATACCCCAACATGTGTCACAATAGGGACCCTTTTATCTTTTAGGTACTAACATACCTCCACCACTTAGTGACACATCACCAACAAACATAGAAATGTCAAAATTGAGTAGACATAGCTACTGCCATAGCAAACAGTCTACTCATAGGCACAAAAGACTTGAAGGGAAAGCTATTGTGCAGAACCCTAATGAAGAGTTACTTCAAAAATCCAAACATGTCAAGGAATTGGGAGTCTAAAAGAAATAGGCTCTATATACAAAAAGGGACCTATGTCTTAATCCATTTGAAAAAAGCCTATATATGCCTCCATTCCCAAAATACTTTGAGGCTCCAAGATTTGAAAAATATTAAGGAAAAGGCAACCCTATTGATCACATTTGAGAGTTCTATGCCTCTTGTACCAAACTTAGTGATGATCCCACTTACCTCATGAGGTCATTTCCCTGTTCTCTAGGTGGGCCTGCACTTGAATGGTACTCCAAACTTCCTGGAACTATCAAATCTTGGTCAGAGCTAGCAAAAATGTTAATCTCCCACTTTTTCTTTAAAATTACGAATGAGGTGACACTTTCTAATTTGTGCTCAACTAAGCAAAAGATAGGAGAACAATTTATCACATTCCTACTACGTTGGAGAAGCTTAGTTAGTCAATGCTCACTAAACATTCTTGAAGAGTAACAAGTTAACTTGTGCATTGAAAACTTAGTCTCGGACTTAATGTATGAACTCAAAATCAAAATTCCAAGAACCATTTCTAAATTGATGAAAAAAGGGGCTAGTATTGAAGATGCTCTTATTCATAAGGGAATCCTCAAAATAAACAAGGAAAACACAAATACCAACTCATCTAATGACAAGGCAATTTTTTTCTCCAAAAACAAGAATGTGACCAATGATGGCATTATGGATCCACACACAATTAGCATAGCACAACCTGAACTAACTTTGAAAGGTACAAAACCTACGAATTCCATTCTCCCAATCAAACATCAACCCCACAATAGAATATCGAGACTTCCACATAGGATAAACCTCGAAGACATCCTAGAACCAAGGAAAGGAAATTCGCATCATTAGGGATACCTCTTGAGATTGTACTACAAGAGTTAATCAATAATAATTTCCTACAGTTACCCTTGATCAAAGATGAACCATTAACTAAAGTAGATTGGTGGGATGACAAAAAATTATGTGATTACCACTGCACCAAAGGACATAAGACCTCATCATGTTTCCAACTAAAGCATGCAATACAAGACCTCATTAATGATGGTATAATCATAGTTGATCCATCACTACTAGAATCCAATTTTGATCACACGATCTTCAAAGATCCTTTGCGAAATAATGACAAAGAGAAACCCTCTAGTTCAAACTCAAACTCACAAGGTAATGTGAATTACATGCACATTGGATATGACTACACTATCAACTATTTCAATGAGTTAGATTCTTGCATATCCACATTCACCTTAAATGCTAAAGACCATCATTGTGTTGTCACTACATGTTGTACCAAGATCACTCTTCTTGGAGCCCCATGTAGACCTACTACTTCTACTAGACCTGCACCCCCTAGTAGACCTACTGCTCCTACTTCATTTTATTATAGCCTTGTTGAATAGGTCAGCAAGATCCCTACACAGATATCCATCTTTGACCTACTACGTACATCTCCCCAACATTAGAAGATCTTGGATCAAGCCCTTAAAGAGTTAGTAGTCCCAGATGACATCGATGTTGCCCAGTTCCAAGCCATGGTGGGGAACCTATCTACATCACAACATATCACCTTTTCCCCTCAAGATTTCCTAAAGACAAACCCAATCACAGTTATCCAATTCACCTTGAGGTCTTTGTCCACAATGTTAAAGTTAGACATGTCTTGATAGATGGGGGAGTAGAACTGAACATCTGTACTCTTAAAGTAGTCAAAGGTTTGGGTTATTTTGAAGATGATGTGGATCCCTCTCAAAGATTCACAATAAAAGTCTATGATGGGGGTGAACACTTCTCCAAGGGTGTTATCATATTACCCATAAGAATTGTCTAGTTATTGAAGACACATTATTCCATGTCCTAGATATAGAAATGAATTGCAACATGATACTAGGATGCCCTTGGCATCATGCTATGAAAGTAGTACCCTCTACATATCATCAATGTCTAATTTTTTCCTACAACAATGTGGAGGTTACCATCCTTGGTGATCCAGACCCTTTCCAGTTTTGTGCTAATCTAAGAGATTCTACTGCATACCAAGTCCCAACAAACAATGAAGCACAACCCACAAATTCCTCTAAATATGTGGATGTTGATATACTCCTCAGTAAGGCCAAGAAAAAGATGAAGAATGAAGACAATGGGTGTGGAGAATACTTTATGGCTCAAGTATCCCACATTAGGGAGTCACCATTTTTCTCCCCAATATTATGGTAAATCGCATCTATTAGAAGAACAACACTCTAAGATTAGTATACAAAATGCCACTTGTATCTAGCAGAATACATCTGTGTGTATTGAGAAAGCAAAACTAGAACAAAAACCCAATTTGATATCTCCTAGAAAGTATGGACTTGGGTTTACTATCATGTAGAAACAAGGCTATGATGGCTATAGCAGTCTTGGATGTCAGAAACAAGGAATAATTGAACCTGCCACTACAAAAGGATGACCTCCTAGTTTGGAGCTTGGATTCAACCCATTACAAATAGGTCCTCCAAGTACTAAAATACCTATGTGTAATACTATGGATGTTTTGAATGATGAAAAGACATTTGAGGATACCTATCCTGAAACCAACAATCATTTAACTTTTGAGCATGACCCCAATTATACCACTAAACCTAATGCCCATATATCTACCTTCAACTAGAGCTCATTTAACACTAATGATGACATCCCCTCAACTTATCCTGAACTAATTGGATTGGGACCAACTTGGACCACCAATCTTTGATCGATTCGACAATGATGACACTCTTGCAATAGACTTTGAAATCTATGAAGGCATAAAAATTGATGATCATCAAGAAGTAATCTCTCCTAAAGGGAACACATTGGCATATTTTGGGGAGTCAATTCCATCTTCCAGATGTAAAGGAAAAAATGAAAAGAATATGTATCTTGGTGAAAACTGAAAGGTGCCATTAAATAATGAAAATTAAAAGCTAAGCAGCTCCTAAGGATACAAGATGAAAAAGATGATTCCATGAAATTCAATGTTATAGTGTTCAACATGCCACAAAGTCTTTTTGGGCTCTCTCAATCAGAGTTCCTATGGGAAATTTTTGGTCTCAATCCTCCAATCCTTCCTTATATCCAACTATTTATCCCCTAATATTATTACCTATCTTATCTGATGACCAAAATACAACCTCTAGCCAGCAAGCCATTGAGCATGTCATTATCAGTAACATCCCACACAACATATTCATTGACCCATTTATCCTCAGATGCCTTGATTTACAAGAGGTAGACATTGTCTTACATATGGTACACAATGGTATATCTCGAGGTCTTTCCAGTGGTTTAATCTTAGCTACAGACTCAAAATGAATCTTGCATAGTTATAGCTAGTCATGGATCAAGAGATTATCAGTTAACAGCACCAACAATAGATATCTTCTCAAAAAAATTCAGTAACATTCTTGATTCCATCTAAAAGTCTTGAAAAATATCAAAAAAATGGTAAAAAGTCCTGAAAATATCAAAAAATAGAAAAAAGTCATGAAAAAATGGATGTCTTGATGAAAACCTAGCAAACAGGTATCTTGGCATGAAAATTTGAGCCAAAAGAAAAATTTCATTCAAAAGTGAAAACATAGCAAACAGGCACTTTGGGCAAGTACCATGGTGAAAACCTGGCAAACAGGCACCATGTGTAATCAATTGTTGCTCCTCCATCTATTAGGATTCCATCTAGTTTTCTCCCCTTTTGCTATTCCTTGATCATATCTATCATCTTGTAATACATCCTTGGCTCCTTGACCATGGTCATGAACTAGTTAATATCCATTGTTATCTTATCTAACGCATCACCAGTCTATACATACTCTGTCATTGGCCTTTGTACATAGTTTGCATCTTGTCTAGGGGCATATTACCTACATGGTGCACAAGTTTGAATTTGAACTGGGGGCATATCTCTAAGCACTTTTTATCTATTGGATTTATCACATAATGGATTGGAGCTAACACTTGTATATGCTTTTAACAATCTTGAAAAAATCCTAAAAATTCAAATACGATCCTTAAAAAAAATCCTAAAAATTCAAATCCAATCCTAAAAAAATCCTTAAAATTTTCAAAAATGATCCTGAAAAAATCATAAAAATTCAAATATGATCTTGAAAAAAGCACTAAAAATCATAAAATTTCCTAAAAAAAATCACTAAAAATTAGAAAATGTCTTGAGAAAATCCTAAAAATCGTAAAATGTCCTGAAGAAACCAATCACACAAAAACATCAAATATCCTTAAAAACCCCTAAAAACCACAAAACCCACCAAAAATTTGTAATAAATCTTGTAAATAGTCATTATGAATTATCACCCCTTTCGTGTGAATATTTTCACTTTCACATACTGAAACTCAAAGCACTGCACTTTAATGACAATCACACTTATCTAAGTAACATGAACCAACAAACAATCCAACTTGTGACTATGAACCTATCAACTGAATCAACAATCACAACCGTCACATGATCAACCTATCAAACACTATCTGAAGACCTCAAACAATAAAAAGCAAGTAATAATGGGCAAGAATAGCTATTGGCTCACGTTGTTTAGTGAGTGATTTATTTTTTCTTTATTTTTTCTTCAATCATGTTCCTATGCCACTCGATGATATAAACTTATCTATGAGAGTGGTCGGGATGGTTCATGGTCATCTTTTTTTTTCGTTTGTTAAAAAGTACCTTTGAGAATTTGGGGCATGTATATATGCCATAGCAAGGACAAGGTCATTTTTTGTTTGCGTCATGCTTGTTTACACAAAAGGTTTGCATTAGCACTCTGGCCCTTTATGCTATGATCAGGGATAACTTTAAGGAACCTCCCCCCCTCCAAAAATTTATAAAATTGTGCTGAATCACATGTCATTTGGGTGAAAAAAATTTAATAGTGTTGGCGAATTATGCGTTAATGGATGGATATTTGGTGGCAAATTTTTTAATATTTTAGACAATTTTTATAAAATAATGGCGATTATAATTTTTGTTTTTACTAAAATTATTAATATTGATGGCGAATTATGTTTTGAAATATGGATATTGGTTGGCGAATATTTTAATAACTGATACCTTTTTTATTAAAAAATGGCAAAATTATTTTCCAAATAATTGAATTAATTTATTTGTTATGGCGAATGGTTTTCAGAAAGTTATAGTTGGTATGGCCATTTTCAGAAGATGGGAAATAAGTAGCCTAACCTAACATACTAACTTACATAAATTATTGGCAACTGGCAACTGGCAAGTGATGGTTTAAAGATGTGGTTGTTTGACCGTACATTATGGAAACATAATCTTTACCACTATGACTATAATTATGTTGAATGTATTATTTGATAACTCAGACCGTCTGATGATCCAAGATCAATGGATGATATTTAATTTCGGCCAACATTTCTTGAAGGAAGAAGAATTGTCAATGTAAGTTGTCTGTGGAGTACAATGTACCTGAAAAGAATTAAATGCCATGTCAGTGATAGCGACATTCTCTCGCTAGTATGCTACCACTAACCACACACCACTTTCAAAATTGTACAGTTGATTTCTGATAGTTTTTTATCGATAGTTACCAATACCATTGCAGTTTAGTTTATCTATAACTATATATAATAAGCTGAAAGATATCTTATTATTATTACCAATACAAAATGAACAGAGCTCGGATGATTGAAATGATTATAGACAAAAATTTAAAATTTAAAATGAACAAAGCTCAGGTTATTTAAATGATAAACATTAATTACATATAGATTATTAATTATATGATTCAAAATATCGTTTGATGATAATATATCAACTGTTGAAGGTTTATTTTGGGACCAAACGTCTGGAATGAAGCCTCGACCTTGTTCAAGTGTCTGGAATGGTGACACATTTCTATTTCATTTTGACAAATGGGTTGACTGTTACATATGATAAGAACTAATATCTGGTGAACCCCGCATAATTTCAAGTAATTGAGTGGGAAAATAGGGCAAGAATTTGGGACCCCATTGTGTGTGATGCATGGTGAATTGGTTCCTAGGACAAATAAAAATTTCACATAGGAAAATGGGAATTTGGCGAATGATGATCGTCGAAAGAGACACTCAATTAATTTCGTGGCGAATAAGAGTAAACATTAAAGAGAAATATGGGCAAAGAAATCGACTACCAAACTAAAATTACATAATAATAGTGGTGAACATTCTGACCACTATATGAGTATTTTATAAAATCTAGGCAAATTAGTCAACTAGTATACGGTGTTTTTTTTTTTGCCAATTTCTATAGCCTGATCAGGACATATTCACCAATTGGCAAATAATTGCCACTAAAAAAACCATTATCCATGATGTGTTGCATTCCATTTTCTATATCAAAAGAAAGCTCCATTTGTCATGTAATGCACTTTACAAAAGAAAAAGTATTCTCATCATACTAACAATTCCTCATCTCATCTCCTCCATCTTCTGTGTCTTGTTCATCCACTACCTTGCATTTCATTATTAACAAATTGACCTATCATATGCATATCTTAGTCAATTTCTCAAGGGGGCACCCATATATATCATTCCTATTGGGGGCATGTTGTTATGGCCTTCTCATCATTATTCGTTGACACAATGCTCTAAATCACATTGTATCAAAGAGGGGCAAAATTTAGATGCTCAAAAATGGTTTACATCTACGATTTCATCAAAATGAAGCTCCATTTGACATATAGCACACTTTCTGAAAGAAAAAGTCTCCACCTCACTCTAACTAGTCCTCATCTCATCTCTTAGGTTTTCTTTCATTCATATCTTCATTCATCACCATGATCATGTGTTTTGATACACCAAATCATCTTCATTTTGTATTCCTACATTCATGCATCATCCTGTATTGTCTATCAACCTTCTAGGGCTTTCCACCTAGTCCAATCTTAGTCTAACCTATTTTTGACAAAGTTTGACCAAATGTGACCATGTTTGATTTATTTCACTCATGTTATGACCTATTTCTACCATTTTGGGCACTTGCAAAATGTTTTAGGTCATTTCAAGTCAAATAGAGCTATTTTTGGCCCTTAGAGCCTTCTAGGGTGCAATCTGCACTTTCTAAGTGCACTTGGACTTCCCAAGTGCACCATGGGAACACTTGGTATTTTCATAGCGCACTTAGGCTTACCAAGTGTGCACTAGGGGCACTTGGGTGTGTTTTGGATGTACTTGGGGTAGTAGGATGCCTAGAACTACTCCCGAAGCCTCTATGTTGCACTCCAAAGGCCATAACATTTGTGTTTCAATTTTGATTTTCAAACCATCCATTGCATAAGATTTGTATCCTAATTATGAACAAATTGAGCTATCATTTTTTTTATTTGGTCACTATCTTGATTGGTAACCATTCAAAATACTCTCAGGCCCCTGAATCGACATCACTTCTTCATACTAATTCATCCTATTTTCTCATTCCACTAACTCTGATCTTTTGGCCAACCTAATTGTAACTCAATAGTGTCTATCATAATTCATATCCTCTTTCACATCAATTTCACATCATTTTGGAATAATTTCAACATCATCAGAAATCATATCAAATCAACTTGTAACTATTTCAATTCAACTCAAAATCATATCATATCAACTTGAAACCACTTCAAATCAACTCAAAATAACCTAGAATTAGTCTAAATCATCACAAAACATGTCAAACATCCAAATTCAATCATCAGTTGTCCAATCCTAGGCATTTTTGTGGATTTCAATGCCTTGGAAACTATCAATTTATCAAATCTTATCAATCTAACCTTAGTACTATCATGGCTCTTAGTGCTAGGTCAAACTATCATTCATGTCATCTAATATTTGACATCATTGAGTCTTTCAATGTTAGATCATGGCATTATCAACCATTTAATAACATTGACAGTGTCCATCAATGTTATTATGATCAACCTTATCAATCAATCTCAATCTTGTAGCATTTACGATATCAATTAAATTTATGTATCTCTAATTCATGTCATATGTCCTTGGCATGTTATCAATTTTGATCAATCAATCAATTTTACCATGGCTTTGGTCTACCTATCATCATCTTATTCAATTCATATCATCATCACATTTTCATCAAAGCATACTGTCGCACTTATTTAATCAATTTGGCCAATCATTTACTAATTTTCTCTATAGGATTAAATAACCCATTATCTAATCCTATCATTCTTACTAATTATTCTTCCTAATTGTCATCCTCAATCAATTAATTAATTTTATTAATTAATTGATTTATCATTCACAAACCATGGAAATTCTCAATTTCCCAAGTCATATTTCCACCATTAATTCCATTTTTACTAATTTCTATTTTGTGGAATAAAGGATTTTTAATTCAAATATTCCATGAAATATTGACATCATCATGACACATGGATTATACCCCTTGTAGATTTGACTTTGACACTTGGCTAAGATACGTCATGATACAATATTCTTATTCTCTTATGCACATCCATATTTGGCTTCCTTTGTCATAGATTATGGGCTTTAAGTGGGTTTGAGGTGTCATATGATATATCATAGATTCTCAACCATATTTAGCCTTGTTTGACTTCCAAGCATCGTAGAATCCTACACTTGGAATCTTGTGTCATATGTGTCATGGATTATTAAATGAATCTCTTGCCATGTCACATATGTAAGGGTGAAAAATCCAATGCTCTCACCTTGTGTGTTGGTTCTAAAATGAGCATTCTTCCTCTCCTTTCTAGTCCTAATTCTTGAGTTTTTGAGTCCTTGGCTCTTTAGTATTTTCACTCCATCTCTCATGCTAAAAATCACAACTTCAAGTATTTTCATAGCACCATAATTATCATAGACTTTTGCTTCAACATTGTGTGAACTATAGGTAATTTTGGAGCTACATCACATGGAGAAGAAAGAAGGACATGGGAGCTACAAATGGAAGAGGGAGTTTTAGATTTTCTTTCTTGTTTTGATTCATTTGGCTTTCATGGGAGACTAGAGGGTGTTGATTTATGATTATTGAGTTTGTGATTTTCTCATAGTATGTTAGACATTGGCCCATTTTCTAGGTCCTACAGTTATCCAAATCCTATCCCAAATGATATGAGAGACAAGGATTCTAAATTTTTAGGAAATAATGCTATGATTGGTGAAGATCACCTTAGAAAATTTAAAGATATGTTGAATGATTATGAAATAGAGCATGAAGATGTGGTCGTGAAGTTGCTTGTACATTCTTTCATAGAAGATGTCAGGGATTGGTATAGGAGATTACCTAATGAGAGTATTAGTTCTTGGGAAGATCTTGAAAAAAATTTCAAAGAACAACACATGGATAATACTAATTTTAGTTTTATATTGAAGAAATTCAAAAATATAAAGAAAAATCAAGATGAATTTAAATTTGATTTCAATCTCATATTTCAAAAGGAAATGTATGAATTTTTCCAAGTGATAAGGTTGGAGGAAAATGTTTTTCTTACAATAGACTTCAATGATTTTGAAAGTAATATTGCTTACATTTTGAGGGATAAAGATCCTAGAACATTAAGAGATGATCTCAGAATAGCTTTGAATATTGAGAATAATAGGAAATCTTCTGGAAAGATAGGAAGAAGAGATGACCCAAAAAATTTCAACCCTCGTAGTAACAAAAAGGAGGGTAATAAGCCTACTTCAAATAAAAAGCCTGAAGAGGATAAGATGGACTAGATGTTGAACTTGTTGAAAAATATGAATCCTCTAATTGGATATGCTAACAAAGAAAATACTTTTGATAAATCATAGTTCAACAATTTTAGAAGACAAAATAGGATGTAAAATTATCCCTATACAACCCAATGGAAGGATGTGAAACCTATTGTTCCTCTTGCAAAGACTACTAGTGAGAAGAATAATCCTAATCCCCTCCAAAAGGCCTCTATTAACATGACAAATGATTCTACATTTAGTTCAATGTGTCAATTTCCTCATTCACCAAAATATTGTGTTGTTGCTATGTTTTTCTCCACAAGTCAGAATGAAGATGAGGAGAAGTCTAATCATGAAGAGAAAACTAATGATGTGGGATGTAATGTTGTTTAATATTATTATGATGATATTTCTAATTGTGATGACACTGATAATGATGTATGTAAAAAAAAGGTGATAATTTTATGCATCAGCATATTTTCTCAGATGAAGATGAAACAAATGATACTACTTGTAACATGATATCCTTAAAGAATGATGAAGTAGTCTTGAGAAGGCCCACCAAGGAAGAGACTAACTAGATTACTACTAATATGGTTGCACAAATGTAGACCTATAGTATGATATCTAAAGATGATGTTGTTAGAGTGCTTGGCATTTTTTGTCAAGAAGATAGATCCCAAAGGGGAAAATGTAAATAAGCCTAAGGAGGATCATAACATCAAGGTAAAAAATGTGACTAAAAAGTGGGAACCTAAGAAAGCAAAAGCCTCAAAAATCCCCAAATATCATAATAATAATAATAAGGCATCCCTTGTAATTGTTGGAAGCAGTGAACAAAAAACTCATGATGTTGTTGGTACTATTGAAAAGCAAAAGGAGGTGAAAGGTATGAATATTGAAAATTTTCCTAACTCTCCTATTGATTTGTTATCCATGTTGTCACAAATTACTATGAAATTTCCACTCTCTAAATTATTTAGAATCCTAGAAAATAAGGATAAAGCTATGGCATGGGTTGGGAGTGTTAAGGAAGGTGTTGATCTTATTTGTAATTCAAATGAAACCCTTATTAAAAATAGTGAACTAGTAGAGATAGAAGGATTAGTATCTCAAATCCCACCCATGTACTTAGATGATTTAGTTATTCAATGTCTAGGAAATATTGAACCCTTTTCTTAAGTATCATGATAATTGGGAAGACCTTAAAAAAAATGTATGATAGATTATGGTGCATTAAACATAGTGATGCCTTTTGAATTCATGAAAGAGTTAGGGTTTAAAGTAGAAATTTTTCAAGGTAGGTGTTGTGCCATGGATCAAAGAGAGGTAGTTTTTATATGCACAATAAATACATTACCTTATAGGATATCTACCTATCCTAGTAAAGATTTGATAATGAGTGCTTTAGTAGTTCACATTCCACCCCAATATGTTATGCTATTATCAAGAAACTAGAGTGCAGCAATGGGTGGAAATATGCAATGTGATCTATCTTATGCCACCTTTCAAATCGAAGATAAGCTAGAAAAAATTAATAGAGAGCCCAAGAGTTTTTACATGATTGAAAAAGATATTTAAAATGAAATGACATGTTCTGTAGATACTGATGTAAATGCATTCAGAGCAAAAGTTTTAGTGTTGAAAAGTGAACCAATCAAATCCTCTATTATAGTGGAAGTTGATTCAAAGTCAGAAAAGGGAGATTTATGGACCATGTATTTTGATAGAGCCTATTGTAAAGATGGCTTAGGAGCAAGTATTCTTTTAATTTCTATTGAGGGTTTCACATTTTCTTTCACTTTAAGTTTCCCATGTACAAACAATATTGTAGAATATGAGGCTTTATTGTTAGGATTGAGGTTGGCTCATAAACATGGTATTAAGTGTTTGTATGTTGTTGGTGATTCTAATTTAATCATTTCCTAAATAAGAGGGGTATATGTTTCTAAAATAAGAGATTGAAATAGTATAGGTGTGCTATTTGGGAAATTATAGAGAGTTTTGATGCATTCAGAATAATATGGAAAGATAGAAGCAACAACAAAATGGTTGATTTATTGGAAAATATTGTTATCGAGCCTAATGATGTGACTTTTTTTGGTTAATCAAAAGTAGAAGTGCAGATTAGACCATTTATCCCTGATAATATCCAAAATTGGTAGGTCTTTGAAGATTACAAAGATATTATAAGGTTTCTAAATTATGAAGACCAATTTTGGAGATAAGAGATTGATTGTGCAGGACTTGTGGAAACAATAGATGGAAAGGATACCATTTTTGGTGAGGAAGTTGTTCAATTAAAAAAAAAAAAAAAATTCCTAAGAGATTGGTTTTGTTAGAAACTATTTTTGATAACCATGATAGATCTAAAACAAATGAAAAGGATCATGATGCAAATTATTTACAAGAGATAAACCCTAGAACCCAAGAAGCACCTAAGAAGGTGTATGTGGGGAAGAATTTGTCTCCTAAAATCAAGTAGACTTTGATTAATTTATTGAGAAAATAATGGCATGTATTTTCTTTGTCATATGATGATTTAAAGGCCTACAGAGAAGATCTTTCCCAGCATAAAGTTCCATTGAAAGAAGGTGCTAAACCTTTTTGACAGAAGAAGAGGCCCATCAATCCCACTCTAGCACCAAAAATGTAGGAAGATTTGGTAAAGTTGAGGGATGTAGGGATCATCAAGCCAATTAGACATCCTCCTTGGGTGTCAAAATTGGTTCCTATCAAAAAGGAAAATGGTGACTTAAGATTATGTGTTGATTTCACAAATTTGAACATCTCTTTAGTAAAGGATAATTATGGTATGTCCAATATGGACGTGTATGTTGCAAAGGCTCACTAGATCATAATTGATGTCCATGATGGATGGCTTCTCTAGATACAGTTAGGTGGTTGTGAAAGAATTATAATAGTACAAGACTACATTTACAACAACTTGGGGAACATATGTTTATAGAAAGATGTTGTTTGGTTTGACCAATGGTGGTTCTACTTTTCAAAGAACCTTGGATGTGGAATTTGTAGATATTATTGATAAGTTTTTTTTAGTATACCAAGATGATTTAACAACATATTCAAAAAATTAGAATGACCACTATGTACATCTAGAAAAGGTATTTATCTCAGCTCTTAAATATGGGATTTCTTTGAACCCGAGAAATTGTGCCTTTCGGGTCACTGAAGGTAAATTGTTAGGTCACTTGGTTAGAAATAAAGGAATTAGGATAGACCCAGAGAGAGTAGAGGCTATTGAAAAAATTTATAAGCCTATGAATGTGAAAGGCATTCAATCTTTCTTTGCATGGATTAATTTTCTTAGAAGATTTGTTATAAATTCTATAGAAATAAGTAGACCCATTTCCAAAATGTTAAAGAAAGGTTTTGAAATTACATGGGATGATGAACCAAGTATGGATTTTCAAAAGATAAAGTAGTCAATAAAGGATGCTCTTGTTTTAAGGGCTCGTAATTATTCCAAACCAATGCATATTTAATCCTTTGCCCCATTCCACATTGTTGCTATAATTTTGCTACAGAAGAACGAAGATGGATTTGAACAACTTGTAGCCTTTTTCAATAAATCTTTGTAAGCTACAAAGTTGAAGTATGGTATTAATGAGAAATAGGATTGTGCATTACTTAAGATTATAAAAGCATTTAGATGATATTTAATGGGAGCCATTGTGATTGTGTTTGAGCCTAGTGCTATAGTGAAAGTCTTAAGGAAAATATGCAGATGGATTAATAGGATCCAATAATTTAACATAGATATCAAAATTACCAAGTTAGTAAGATGAAAAGGACTTGCTAAGATAATGGCAGAAGCTAATATTGAAGCAAACCAAATAAAAAAGCTTGATGATGATTGTAGAAGTGGATTATTTGACATGGATGTCTATGATTGGTATGAGGAAATAATATTTTATTTACAGAGCATGAAAGATCCAATAGGGTTGAATAATAATAAGAAGATAGCCGTAAAGTCACAAGCTATTAGATATGTTACTATAAGAGGGTAGTTATGGCAGAGAGATATGGAGGGTATTTTACTTCAGTGTGGTGATGAAGAAAATTCAATAATAGTTCTTAATGAGATGCATAGTGGAGTATGTGGAGGCCACTACATGGAAAAAACCAAGAGCTCATAATGTGATTACAACAGGATTTTGGTGGCCTACTCTTTTTAAAGATATGCACATTAGTTTGTAAGAAAATGTGATGCTTGTTAGAGTTTTGCTGGTAAACTAAAGTTCTCTCGTAGTTTACTATTAATCCCATTAGAGTTGTAAGCACCATTTCAACAATGGGGAATCGATTTTATAGGTGAAATTGTGAATAAATCAAGTGGAGGACATTCTTGGATTCTGGTAGCAACTAACTATTTCACAAAATGGGCATAAGAAATTCCTTCTAAAAGGTCTACCAGCAAAGTAGTGATGCATTTTATCTTAAAAACATCATTATTAGGTTTAGTTACCCTAAGAAAATAGTCATAGACAATGCAATGTATTTTAGATCTAAAGAATATAAAGCTTTTTTTGAAAAGTACAACATTACTAGATCCACTTCATCACCATACCATCGCGAAGGAAATGGACAAGCAGAATAAAGTAAAAAAAAATTATTGAAGATCATTAAGAGGATCTTATATGAAAATAAGAGGGCTTGGGATTCCAAACTACCATTGATATTATGGGCTAATAGGGTAATAGTAAAGAAGGCCATAGGATGTGCACCATTTGGTCTAGTATATGGAATACAAGCTAGATTTCCCCAAAACAATTTAAGTAGGATGTGTTGACATTAAAGTCAAAGTTTATTTTTTAGTGACTCATGCATAGTCAACTGGTTAAGCTACTACCAACCTTATCTTGTAGTTTTTAGTGTGAACCTAGTTATATAGTCGCTACTAAGTTGATCAATGACAGTGCTAACCAAGCTTCACAATATTAACCAAGTTGTACAATGTTAACCATGGTATCCAGTATCTATTGAGCTTGTAGTATTATTTATTTAAATCTAGTGTTGACCGAGCCAAGGCATGTCAACCAAGTGATTTAGTTTATACCAAGCTCATAGTGTTAGTGTTGATTGAGCCATGGAGTGTCAACCAAGTGATTCAGTTTATATGTCAATTTTTGTGTTGGTCACCAAGTCACACAAGTTTTGATCGAGTTCAAGTTACTTGAAAGTGATTAGTATGAACTGAGCTTCTATGTCTACCAAGTGTGTGATAATTTTGAGTGTTGACAATGGTTGTTGAGTATCAGAACCTCACCAAGTTTGTCTTCAGAACCTAAGTGCTAGTAGTTGGGCCAACTTTATGATCTTGATGGAAACCTATGTTGTAGTTGACTATAATGAATTGTATCATATCCAAATATGGAAAAAGTATGAAGAAAATATAAAGAGTAGAAGTGTGAATTGTGAAGGCTACAAGTAGTATAAGGGATAGCAAAGATTTATCTATTACAACAATTTTTGACCAAGTTCAAGCTACTTGAAAGTGATTAGTATGAACTAAGCTTCTATGTTTACCAAGTGTGTGATGATGTCAAGTGTTGACAATGGTTGTTGAGTATCAAAACCTCACCAAGTTTATCTTTAGAACCTGACTGCGAGCAATTGGGCCAACTTTGTGATCTTGATGGAAACCTATGTTGTAGTTGATTTTGACAAATTGTGATTTGGATTGGTATATATGTAATTAATTATATCACATCCAAATATAGAAAAAGTATGAAGTGAATATAAAGAGCAGAAGTGTAAATTGTGAAGGCTACAAGTAGTATAAGGGATAGTAAAGATTTATCGATCACAACAAGGTGGTCTTTACATTTCAAAGGAATCTCAACCAACAAATTAGAGTTTTAGATCAGAGATTAGCCACTAGTTCATCCTAACAAGTGTATCATTTAAATCCTTTAACTAGGTAGACTTAATAGTCTTTGAGAAATCCCTTTACCGAGTGCATACTTCATTGTATGTTTTGTAAATCCTTTCACAAGGTGGACCTAGTAGTCCTTATTGCTCCTAACAAGGCAGATCATTAGAAGTGATCAATTGTAAACCTTAATCAACCAAATTTATACTACAATATTAAATCTTGTGGGTATCATCTCCACCCCAATTTTACTTTCTATTTGGAAAGTTTCTAAGTCACCATATCTTGTGTCAAAGTGTTATGAATGTTTTACTAATTTGACTCTCTCATGTCTGCAATTAGATCATAATATCATATGAAGGATTAATTGGTGAATTAATTTTAAGTTTTATTGGTTACTAATTCACCCCTCCCCTCTTAGTAAACTTGCCTATCTAATATTTCCAATAGGATGTACAAGTTTGTCCAACAATAGGATGAAGATATCACTGATGAAATAAAGATCAAGATGGACAAAATTGTACAACTAGATGAGATAAGGAGAAATTCTTCTACCATAAATGCTAAGTTGTAGATTCAAGTAAAACACTTGTATGAAAAAAAGATAGTAGCAAGGAAATTTAAACCAAAAGATTTGGTGTTGTTATGGAATGCCAGGAAAGAAGAAAAGGGAAAACATGCAAAGTTTGATCATATTTGGTTAGGTCCATATTTTATTCATAAGAATTAGCGTAAGGATTCCTATTTCATAAAAGAACTATCAAAAAAATTTCTTGAATTTCTAGTTCATGGACAATTCTTGAAAAGGTACTTCTATTGTAGATACTTGTTTTATCTTTTGTCAAAGTGTTATGAATGTTTTACTGCTTTCACTCTCTCATGTCTGCAATTAGATCATAATATCATATGAAGGATTAATTGGTGAATTAAGTTTAAGTTTTATTGGTTACTAACTCACCCCTCCCCTCTTAGTAACCTCGCCTATCTAATATTTCCAACAGGATATACAAGTTTATCCAACAGTATGATGAAGATATCACTAGATGAGACAAGGAGATATGCTTCTACCAAAAATGCTAAGTTGCAGATTCAAGTAAAACACTTATATGACAAAAAGATAGTAGCAAGGAAATTTAAACCAAAAGATTTGGTGTTGTTATGGAATGCTAAGAAAGAAGAAAAGGGAAAACATGCAAATTTTAATCCTATTTGGTTAGGTCCATATTTGATTCATAAGAATTGGGGTAAGGATTCCTATTTCATAAAAGAACTATCAGCAGATATTCTTGAATTGCTTCTTGAAAAGGTACTTCTATTGAAGATACTTGTTTTTCCATGAACATTAGTTTAGGGTTTTGTATGTTTTGTAAATTTTGTACAACCTTTTGGTTATTGTTTGTTCTATGTGTTTCCGTAATTTTTTAGGCATTTCTCTCTAAATGTTTTCATGTTTTTTCAAGCATGTGCTCTACTCTTCCAAAAATTCTAGATTCTTACATGGATGTCAACCATCCATTAACCCCAAATAGAGCTACTAATGGCCTAAATTTTTAATAATCTTAAATTTTGATATCTTATGAAAATTAAGAAGAAATATGTCTTCATGATTAGGGTTTCATGAGTTGTCTCAATTTCCAAAAGGAAGCCCTAACTTCATTTTTACTCAAACCATAAGGTTTTTTCAAAATTATTATGGTTTTGGTTTGTAAATTTTTAAAAAGGGGGATATGATGAAACTTTGGTTATATGTATAAATGTTTTTTATCCCTAAGTTAAGTTTTAAATTCATGTGATATAAAGTTGTAGTCCTAATTTTTTTAAGTTGTGAAAGCCTTTAAATTACTAAATCTTTGAATTATGTTTTTTGACCATTTAAATGGTAGTGATGTTGGAAAGTAGCCAGTCATGAGGTTCATGCTACATCTCAAGCAGCAAGGCTAGTAGTTAAGTTAGGGCTACAAAGTGGAGAAGAGCTTTGAAATGTGATGTCTTGGCTTAAAATTTTCAAGGTCACTTTTAAGTTGCAAAGCTATGAAGTGTAACCATGGTGATCAAAAGCTAGTTTTTTGCTACATCTCCTAAAATCAAAGATGAAGTAAGTTGAGAGTGGAGAAGAGGAGATAACTAGTGGTTGTAGCATCAGAAGGTTAAGTTATGAGTTAAATTTTATGGATACAAAGCCACAAATAAAGTAATGGTTAGCTCTGATGCAGTGTTTGCATCATCACATGGCTTAAGAATGATAGGTTTTTGAGTGTTGTGAAGTAGCAAAGTAGATAAGATAATGTTTTCACAACATCGCTAGTATGATAAATGTTAAGTTCTAAACCATAGAGACCCAGAGATGTACATAAAAGGGGTTTTCACTACTTTATGAGGTTAAAAGGTTATTGAGATCACTGCTTCACTTGTTATTTGCAAACATCATAAATTTGGGCTATGATGGAGCAATAAAGTGTGATTTGATGGTTAATGCCACATCTCCATGATGTTAAATAATAAACTCTTAACTAGTGTAATGTCATATAGAAATATATGAAGTATGTTTCAATTCTTCATGGGTCTCCATTATAAAAAAAATTATATGGTGGTGAAGTAGAGATGAATGAGTGGTGAAACATCTTGGGGTGAAGTTGGTAGTTTAATAGATAAGCAGTGAAATGATGAGGAGGCTATGGTAACCATGTCTGCATCATCATGGCCAAGATTAAAGAAGGATATAGAGCTATCAAGAATTGGAGAAAAAGGGTAATCACTACATTGCTATCATAAGTTTTGAAGGTTAAAAATAGAAAACAAAGTGTATGGCCAAGATGGAACCGAATGATGAGTTGGAAGTATGAATGACATAAAATTTGAATGCAAGGAAACTTTTGAAACACTAAAACATTTTTGTGTGTTTTGTTTTAATATCATTAATGCCATGCTCTAATTTGCAAAAAGGAAATAAAAGGTAAAAGGGACAAGTATTTTTCCACCAATTGCAAAGTGTTTGAAATTATAGAGCTAAATTGAGTTGCAGAGCAAATCTTAGCAAGAAAAGTTTGGTGATATTGTGAGAGATTAAAATAATGGTGCAAAAGGAGGGAGAATTGGTTGCATGGGTTCAAATTGAAAAAGCTTTGTCAAGTTCTTAAAATGCCAAGAGTCCTAGCTCTTTTGTTGATGAATGGTTAAAATTCTTGCCAAGTTCATCAAATCTTCAATCTACAACTACTCATGCTTTTAGAGACCTGTATAGTTTCTATAGAGATGCAAAGGTGCCAGACATAAATGGGAATGAATTGGTTTGGTTCTTTTATAAGATAAAATTGTGTAAGGTCCCTATATCAAACACTTGGAATAGAAATTTGGGAAAATTGATTATGTATAAGGTGTTTTTTGATGTTGATTTGTTAAAGGAATTGATCAAAGCATACAATCATGTTAGTTGTGCATTCTACAAAAAGGACAAAATTATACTTTGCACACTAGACAAGGAAACTTTCATTGAGGCTTTCAATTTAGGAGGACCTATGGCATTCCCTATTGACCTAGAAAAAATTGATGATGATTTCCATTAGCACAAGAATTTCTACACTAAGAGGGCCATATTGAGGCATATTCCAAAATCAATGAAGGAAGAGAGGGACATACCAAAGAAAATGGGAGATTATATGCCTCTCAAGTACTTCCAAAGATACCTTTAGAATACAATATTTGGTCTAAAAAAAAGTTTTAGGTTTAGATGTGACTATGAATTCTTCTAGTGGACTTTACATCATGGCATTGAATATTCAAGATCCACATACCAACATTGGATGTGATTTTGTCACCTACATAATGAACGATATTCATAATTAGATTGTCTATGTTCAACAAGGAGAATTGGAAAACATCAAATTTCATCATTATTTTCTACTGATGCATTTGATTTTGTACAAGAATGTAGGGTACATTGACCCAAGTTTCATTGACAACACAAAATAACTTAGAGATAATTTTTCTATGCAATGATGCACTATAGTATGGAAAAGGTTCTACCCTTACTCAAATTATCTTTCCTTTTATAATGATTTGGTATACCCTGTGTTAAATACATTGGCTGAAATATTAGAGAGGATTCTTAGAAATATTAGGAATTTTTTTTAACCCACTATGTTAGGGCATGATTGGGGAAGTGTTTTTCTATTGGGAAATTGCACAATCATTATGGTTTTTCGGTGCCCTATTCTAGATATATTAGGGATTGTTTAATTTTTTTGGAAATAGATATATACAAATAGGGAGTATTTAGGACCTACTCTTAGGAAGGGAGCATTCTTGTGTAGAATTTCCAAGTGTGGAGACTTTAATATTGGTAAGAATGCAATTGAAGTGACCTATGCCTTCCTTAGAAATTTTCAATTACCAACTACCCCTACAAGGACATATGATCCTTTAGATGTTGTTCAAGGTGTGCTAAGACAAATGAGGGTATATGCCTTGCCCTTGAGCAAGAAATACTAGGAAGAGGATGTCATTGTATATTTTTTAGATGAAAATGTATGTAGAGATAGGACAATAAAATGGAGAGAATAATGAGTTTTGAAGAAGAAATGAAGAGAATCGACCCATCTTCTAAGGGTTTCCATGATGAAGAAGGATATTATACTATATTTGATAAGTGTATTGAAAATTTTGATGAGATTATAGATCACATTCCCAAATAAATAAAAACCAGAGTCAATCTTGAATCTCTTGAGCTTAACACTATCCTAGAAGTAGATGATGATGAGGAGCATCCTAATAGCTCAAATTGTGCTCAAAGAGGCAAGAAGAAATAGAAAATGGTTCGTATTCCTCAAAAAGAAAGGAAGAAAGCCTTACGAGTTATGCCAAGGGGTAGTGAGTATTTTAATGATACAAGGAAAATATTTTTTATTGCATGGGCTACTCAAGATGAGCACAAGGTGAAGAAAATAGAGTTGGAGGTCATGATGATAGATGAAAGGATCATACAAGCTAGAGAATTTATGAAAGATGGTAGTTTCATAAAAAATGGAAGAGTTCAAAAGCTTCCTTTTCAAAATAAAGCAAAATTAATTGGCATTACAATTAAATCTGGGTGACTCTAATGAAAAGGTAGCAGAAATGGTCAAAAGGCTATAGGAGTATGATCCTAAGAGTGAAACCCTAACTGTAGAAGTAGAAAGAGAGATGATAAAGAGAATTGGCAATATCATCTTTCTAGGATGGGAAATCAACTCTTTATTTTTGCTTGACCGAATGAGAATGTAGGAGAAGAAAATTTCTTTTGAGGATGTGAATCAATAGGGAGAATTAAGAGGGTTTGGTTAAAGTATCGATGCATAGACCATGGTAATATGCAACTTGGCTCTAGAAAATGAAAATCAGGCCCTAATGGAGGTTAGAGTTTCCCTAGTGGAAACTTAATCTTCTAGAATGTTCATTCTACATCTAGTAATTGAATTTATGGATTGATGACTTCAACATCATTACTGGGAAAGAATAGTGTTGATGTATTGGAGGAACAATTGTATATAGCCTTTGAAAGGCATGTGGATACAAGGAAACACTATGAGGAGGAGATGAAAAATACACATGTCTTAGAACAAAGAAATCTCCATTTGGAGTATGAGATAAAAGCATTGAAAGATACTACAAGGCATGTTGTTGAGGTTGAAGACAAAAGTGTACAAATAGATGATTAAGCAACAAATACAGGTGATATAGCAAGCCAACCTATGGTCACTGACAAGAAAGAGCTAGAATCAAGCAAGGAAACAAAAATTAGAATAATGTAATCTTTGTTGATTCATAAGATATGCTCTTTGAAACATTCTTCACAAAATGTACATAGTAGCTGTATTTCTTTGAAAGGGGCTAAGAATCAAAATTCAAATGCAATTTTATTATTATCCCCTTTATTCAAAATGTGGGGCTCATATACACCATTCTTTGAAAACCTTATACCAATTCTTTAAAAAAGGAGTTACTAAAGGGAGTAATTATCCTTATTAGAAAATTGATTCATAAAGTTAAAAATCTAATTGGTTTTTACTTAGGGAAATTATAATTGATCCATAATAAAATGAAAATAATTACCATAGGGACTCCCAAATTTATGCCTAGCATTGTTGATGAGAATAGAAATGTGGAATGTTAGGAATGGTCATTCTCTTTTGATGATATTGTAAAACATGTAATATTTTGTTGCATACTGTAAAAATGAGGTAGATGTCACGGTAGTATATGATATGATTGATGTATTATATAAAATAGAAGTAGAAGTTGGAAAGGAAAATGTAGAAGTGAAGGCCATAATAGATGCAAAATGAAAAAGTGCCTTGACAAACTGAGTACAATTAGAGATGTCACTTGGGCAAACATTAACATTGATATTGTCATCTAGGAGGTCATAGATGGTATAAAATCCTTACCATCTAGAGATAGTGACTAAGCAATCAAGGAAGAAACTGAGGTTATTCATGGGGAGCAGTTGGAAAACATATCTAAATGAAAAAAGAGACTAAATAGAGAAAGGAAAATGAATATAATATGTTGTTGAGTTGTATACATGCTCATCTTGGAAACACCTACAGAAACAAACATATAATATACTTGAAGATCAATTGCTACCTGTCAATTTTGGAACTACTTACCATCTTCCATCCAAGTAAAAATAATTTTTTACCAAAGAAAATATCCAAATTCTTTGTATTTAATTTTTACTCAAATTTTGACAAGTGCCCTTCCATTTGTAGCTTGCCTATGATCCTTTTCTTATAAAAGAATTTCCAAGATGTGGAGTAAGGGTCCAAATTATTTTTTCTTTTAGTGATAATGCTATTTTGCAATCAGTCTAAATTCTTGTGTTAATTTTTTGTTGTTTCAATTTTTATTTCAAGAACATGGTGAATGAAATATGTTGAGTCTTATATCAGATATCTGTATCATTCTCAAGAAGATTAATACAAAAGGAAATTACTAAATATTCGTGTCCTTCTTTTCTATCTCCATTTTCATGTACTTATCATTATGAGATTAACTGAACTAAATTCATTTTATTAAATGTAACTTTGATAGGTTGTATATCAATTCATTGTTTCTTTTAATTCAAGCAATTAAGTAAATACTTCTATAAGCTGAAAGGATTTCTTAGTATATGGAGGGATATTATAAGAATTATATTTAGGGTTAGCAACTTATATATTTGACTGCAAGTCAATTAAATAGATCAAAATCTACTGATATCACTCTATGTAAAAATGGATAAGGCATTGATCATTGGTTAGGATGCATATTGAAGCAATCATTTAGTAGCACAAATCATTTTAAGACAAATCAATATCTGAAGTCTATAACAAAAGATTATATATTGGTCATTCACTTATTGTAATAGTTCTTGAGTTTATAGTTAGCTACTATAATTCAAAAGTTGATTTCAATTCCAAGAAGATTAAGAGACCAAATCCACCCTAAAGGGATGTGTAGTGTGAAAATATAAAGAAATTTTAAAATCTCTAGATAAACATGCCTTGGTTAGCAGGGCCCAAATGTAGAAAGCATTATTTCTTCATTACTTGGTCTAGATCTAAATAGGTTTTTCTAAAAATGGGAAGTGGCTAATCCCTAGGTATCTCCTTATGGGTATTTTGGTGTTGTTTTTAAACCTATAGTTTTAAAACTCCAAAATGACCCTTGCAATTGCACCTTTGCATACTAGTTTGCATTTAAGGGTTTAATTTTAGCTAATCTTTTTGTGTGAATGTTAAGAGAGTCTTTTTCATCTATCATGGATGTGTTGGCTAACTATATTCACCTTCTCACACTTCTTCTTGATCATATATTATCATCTCCTTTTGGCTTTTGGCCATCTCTTTTATTTTCCTATCATCAAAAGGTTCATTTTATTATCACATCTATCTACCCTTTTGGATCCTTTATATATAATTTTGACATACTAGATCCATTTTTTAGATTGAAATTGAAACCTAGATTCATCTTGCTGGTATAAATTGTGTTTTAAAATTATTCCTTCTTCGATGTAGTTTGATGACCTTTTTGAGGCTTAATCTCTAAATCTTTCTAATCCAATAATCATCTCTTCATTTCTATATCATTTCTTCTCTCTTCCACTCCTCTTCTTCATTTCATTCCATTTTACTTCACTTATTCTTCTATTTTGACCTAATTTTAATGCTTTATCCTTCTTGGTCAAATCTTGTCACACTAGGGTATAATTTCATGACTTGGTGGTTACTCATTGGTTTTACTCACTTATATCTCATCATGTCCTATATCTTATCACTATTTGATCACATCCAGCTCATTTGGCATATCCTCTAATTTCATTTTTATTTTGATCCCAAGGGGGGAGGAATATTCTATCTTTGCTACAAATTATTTTTCTTCTATGGATATCTGTTGGCTCTTTCCACTTTCTTTGGATACTTCGTTTGACATATTTTGTGCTTGTCTTAAGTATTGATATTGTTTATGTCTCTCCTAATGTTCAGTCCTACCACTAACAAACTATGCTTTTAGGATTTTTTATCTCTTTGTACTTCATTCTTCAAAGTCTGATCTCTATATCTACTACTTGCTTGGCTTTTTCATTCTTTGACTTAATGTGTTCCCAAACTGATCACACATTAGTCTAAGAGGGGAAAATTTAATCACCCAAAAATGGTCATCTAGACTATAAGACCATTTCTAGATTTTTTTCTTAATTTATCTATTTCTTATCTTTTATCAAATTGTAATTTTACTATTTGTTCAATTATGATTGATTATTTGCAACTTTACCCTAAATCATTTATTTAATTGAAAGAAATTGCGCCCTTTTAATTAAACAAAATTCCTCAGGTCTCACTTATCCTAAGATTGTACACATAAAGCATTATTCCTATTTTAAAAATAAAATAAAAGGATTTTCATCTCACATAAGGTGCACCATTTCCAAGATGGGTGCAATCTTCATTCTCCTCCACACATCTCTCACCCTTTTGAACTTCATCTTTGATCTTGATAAGGTGAGATGCTTGTGTGCATGTATAAATCAAGATGCATCCTCCACCCTTGATTAAGCCTCTCTTGGCTCTTAATCCCAACCATCCTTGTTTCTTTAAACTAGAGGGATATCTCCTCATTATCCATCTCTTATGCTTTTTACTAATGTTATGTTGCAAGATTTTTAGGTGACTTTGGAGCTTTGGAGATCTTGCAACATTCTTGCATTTGCATTTAGTTTAGCTTTCTTTATGCTCTAGTTTAGATCATATAGCCTAAGTAGGAGGCTTTGTAACTCTCTTTACTAGCTTGCATCTTGCATATCATCTTAGTTTATTGTGCATTATATTACATACTCATTTGAGGATTCTTGGATATTGTAAACCATTTCCTTTACTATTCAAATCTAGTGTTCTATGGTGCACCTTGTAAGGGTTGCATATCTTTGGTTCATTTGAGAGTCACCATTCCACTATTTACACATTTGCACATTATAGATAGAGAGCCCTAAGTCATCATTCAAGGTTCCTAATTTATTAGATCCCTTAGATAGAATATCTTAGAGAAGTGTGACAAATTTTTAGCACATGGATATGAAGCACTTTTATTGAAAATTTAGGTCCTTGTTGACCAAGCTTGACCATAGTTGACTAGAGTGGAATTTTGCTGAAAATTTTGAAGATTTCAAGAAATTGTTGATACAAGAAGATTCTAATTTGAAAATTGTGTCTAAAATATGGATTGCACAAGTGATCAATCGCATCAGTCCCAAAATTTTAAGTCATATTTTTTAGTTGCTTAGGAGTGTTATATTTTGATTTTCATCCCAAAAATTGATCTAGGATTGTCAAATTAGGTAGGGTGAGTAATTTTCAATCACTCATGCAATCAATATGTTTATGTGACATGTGTATAGAGAGCTTCCCACCTCTCATTATGTCAAAGGCAATTGAGTGAGTGAAACCATGTTGAATGTGCAAGCCTAGAAAATGCAATGCTACCTACATGAATGCAAACCCAAGACTTGGTCACTAAACCAACATGATATAGCTTTTATCACAAATAATTATTTTAGTAAGGCCAAAATGGATCATAAAATCCCCACTAGTATTGTGGCCATGAGAGTATGAATATGACATTAGTCAAGGTTTTTTTGAAAATAGATGCAAGCACTAAGTCAGAAAGAGCCAGAATGACCAAATATTATTTTCTATTGATTTAGCAAGTGAAAATAAGCATAAAGGCATGAGTTCTAGGATAAATAGAATGTTTCTTGTGTACAAGCACACCAAACACATGAGGGTTCCTTCTCATGCTAAGTAGTAGTAAGTATTATATCTATAATGAACTTTTATCATTTGTGACCTAGGATAGAAGTTCTCTAGATGTACCCATAGTAGCTCTTATGTTCACTTCAAAAGATGTGTATCCCTATGTACTATAGCATAGAGAAATCATTCAAATAGACAAGGAGAGGAACCAACCTCACCAAAGTATCCTTATAAAATGAGTTGAGCTACACATGACCATCCAACATGAGATACAGGCTCCTACAGTGGACAGCCCTTTTATTTGGACCCTTTGGATCATTAGAACTAAATCAACTAGCAGAAAAAAAAAAAAAAAAAAAAAAAGATCATGCCCCCATTCTTTTCTCCTCTAGTAAAGATAGACATTTTGGAGTTGCTTGAAGAGGAATGACATTGCAAAAAAAAAGTACACAAATAAAAGCTTAGCATAGCTCAAATAGTTTGTGTCTAGTTATTATTTTAGTGGATTGATGTCAAGTTTAAAATTTAGAGTGTCTACACATAAATCTCTTCAATAGAAGTGCGACAATAGGATTGACTTGGGTAGAAAAATGAGTGACTAACATGCAAGAGACTCTAAGATAGTATAGGATATTTCCTCTAGAAAAGATAGTAGGTTGTGTTAGAATATATAGTCCACCAATATAACTAAGAGGGGGGGTGAATCAGTTATCCAACTAATATCACAATTATCAACCTTGATAAATTTTAACCATATGAGCAATACAATCAGAAGCCACAACAAGATACTCATGCACAATAATTCCTTGAGTTGGCCTTGAGGATTTTCCAATTAATTATAATAAGATAATTAATTAATTCATCATTATAGTAGTACATTTGGCTCATAGTCTATACAACTTCTCAGATGTGTGACACTAGGGCTTACATATTTGTTGATGTCATCATTACACTATCTTATGTCACTAGTTGACCATGCATCTATAGATTATATATCTCTGTTAGATGATATAATACACACATCATAAATTACTTCTTAAGTACTCTATCTTTATATTGTTCTATGTAAATAAAGCATGTTTTTCATACATCTTTGACTCAAATACTGTGTATTGAACCTTAATATCAAGACACCATATGGACCATGTCCATAAACATGCATCACTAGAAAATCAAAACATTATCCATACAACTAAGATCTATGTTTGCTTTCTTTGTCAGTCCTCACAGACTTACCACTATGTTGACATCAATGAAAATATAGAATCATGACTGCAACATGTCAACCACACTAATAATCTCCCAAAGTGTTTGTGAAATTCTTAGGATACTTCCCCAAAGAAATACCATTAGAATTAATGTTAACAATCTCTCCTTTTGGTATTGATGGAAACATAGATGAAAAAACATCTAAGTTCCAAGAATACCAAATAGTACTATATTGTTATTGATGTTGTTCTCATCTTTTCAAATCCTCTTCATCAATCAAATCTAAAAACCTCTAGAACACTACTTTATTTTGCATCTTCATGAATCTTTCTAAATCTCCCTAATAGAGATATGCAATTTTCTCTCCCCCATTCAACTAGAGGATGTTTTTCATGTACTCTCTCCCCCATTAATATCAATGAAAAATGCCTTATTATGTCAATTTACTGCTTTAATTTATAACCAACTTGATTTTCCAAAGACACTATTCAATACCAAATATCAAGAATCCTTACTAACTCAGCTCATCATAGATACTCCCCCATATGGAGGCATTAGCATTCAGTCAATTCTAACAATAATGCTCTATGTCATTGGACTGATACACTTTCTGCATCATCTACTCAGAAGTAGGCAGGGGCATAACCCCAAGCATACCTCTTAACTACTCAAATGTATCTTTAGGTAAGGCCTTTGTAAAGATATCTGCAATATTATCTTTAGTACTCACATATTCCAATCTAATTTCTTTTTATGTTACCTTCTCTCTCAATACATGGTACTTAATCAATATATGCTTAGTCTTAGAATGCAACACAAGATTCTTAAACATACTTATTATAGTTGTACTATCATAGTATATGATAACAAGTTCTATAAACTCAATCCCAATATCCTTTAGCAATTGTTTCATCAACATAACTTGATTATAATTATTTTTTGTTTCTATATACTCTACCTCAACTATAATTTGTGAAATATAGTCTTATTTCTTGCTCAGCCAAGAAATTAGTCTTCCTTCAGGAAAAAATGCTTCACCACTAGTGCTCTTTCTATCATCCATATTGCATGTCCAATCCACATCAGTATATGCACATAGAGTGAAATCACTCAATCTATCATACCATATTCCATAGTTAAATGTTCCTTTCAAATATCTAAATATCCTCTTCACTATTGCATGATGATACTCCTTAGGATCATCTTGAAATCTAGTTACAATCCCAACTGCATTTGTTATATCTAATCTAGTGTGAGTCAAATCCTACAAACCTATAATCATGGATCTGTACTTCTTCTTCTTAGCCAAAATGCATTCTTTGCAAACAACATTAGTAAGCTTTATTATCTTAGGCAAGTCTCTAATTGCAAACACGCTACTAACTTTCACAATATTATCAAAGTTTATATGACAAAATCACCTTTTTCATAACCAACTATTATCCACTTTTTCAACAAAACATATCATTTTAGTGGAATTCAACTAAAATACATTACCTCTAGACCTAGTTCCAGTTCTAATCATCTTACCATCTTTATCCTTGATTATGCAAGTCTTTTCTATGAATTGCAGTTGATACCCTTTATCCACCAACTATTTGACACTCAAAAAATTATGCTTTAATCCATCAACAAAATAAACATTATTAGTGTTATTCTTTCCATATAAAGTAATGGATATTATTCCTATAATGTGACATGTTGCATTATTACCAACTCTAACAATACCTCCATCATAGTTCCTAAATTTAACAAACTTATTCATATCACCAGTCATGTGATGTCAACATCTACTCAAATTTCTTTTCAACTTGAGAAACAAGATCCTTTTCTTGTCTAATTTCTTTATCAAGATCATCTTTCATAGTAGCTACCAATCCTAGCTCATCATCACTTTCACTCTGACCTTTTTCATCAAATTCCTCTTTTTCATTAGTATACATACAATTCCTAGGTCTTCTAGAATTAAACATTCCCTTATACTTTTTCTCTCTTTTCGGAGATTTAGATGCATAATGACCAAACTCATTACAAGTCTAACATTTAAAGATATTCTTACCATCTTTTTCTCTTCTCACAAGAAGGGCTACACCTTCTTCAATCTTCTTATCTTCATCAAATATTGTTCTATTGCCACTAGGAAAATCTCCATGTGTACTTGCACTTCTAGAAAGACTTGGCCTAATATTTAAGGCAATCAAGGTTGTCTCCACTCTTGTTAGTTGTCTAGATTGTTGGTTTCAAATAAGTTTTGACAACTGAGTGTCAACACACTTAACCAATTTCTAATTTGATGCTGAGTATGATACAGATGTTGAGCTATAGTATGTGCCAAGCCAAAAATTCTTCAAGTGCCAAGTGATAAGTGATGTTGAGTCACTATAGGTGCCTAGCAAAGTATAAATGTTGAGCAAAATAGAATTACTATAGATGTTGAGTGAGATAGAATTCTTATATGTGTCAAGCATCAGCAACTAGTAAGTGTTGAGTAACACAAAATTAGCATATGAGTTTGTTCCTTCACAAAATTAGATGTAAACCATTTTTGAGCCGACTCGTGATGAATCTCAAAGGATCTTGAAGATAAGATTGAATCTTTTGCATTCCCTTTGTAATCAGCATGCATCCAATAGGAAAAGTGAAAGAATTGAGTGGGAAAAGAAGAATGAATATTGATTATAGATTCATACCTAACCCTAAGTCTTTGAAACCTTTAAAAGGAGGATGAAACCCCATTATTTATGCATGAGTGAGAGTTTATGGGAGAATGCTAGCAATGTTCAGAGGGGTATAAAGACTTAGAAAAGGAAGAGTAGCATTGCAAAATCTAGTTGGATAGAATAGAGCATCAACATTTCAAGCAAAGACATATCAAATTAGGAAGGATTAGATCAAATTATGCAAAACAAGGATCTAGAATCAGCAATTGAAGATTACAAGTCATCAGGTCAAGACTTTCTAATACTCTCTAGCCATTGTATTAGGAATGAAAATCCTGTGATGATAGGTTGGTTTAATAGCCATGTTATAAGCCTTTAAACAAGGTGTTGAATCCTTTAATAGGGTAACATTCCAAGTGAGTGTTTGTAAATCCTTTAACTAGGTCACTTTTAATAGGGTGTAAAGTCTTTAACAGGATAGGCCTTTCACAGGGCAAACCATTGGAAGTGGTCAAACTTTGTAACCTTAACTAGTTACATATTTATATAGTGATAATTTGTGTCATCCACACCCCAGTTATAGCTTCTCATTTTGGAGGCTTTCTGGGTGACCAAAATCTTGTGTTATCTATTTTCATGCATGTCTTTATTTTTCATGTTAAGTAGGTATGTTAGATGCATATGAATGATCTTAGCTAAAAAAAATTTAAAGGTTAAAGTTAGTTACTTTTGATTCACCCCCCACCTTAGAAGTAAACCTTCCCACTTGTAAATTCCAACAAGTGGTATCAAAGCAAGGTTCTCACAAGGAGGAGCCTTACAGCTTGGAAAAAAGATCTAGAAATGGAAGTCTACAAACTTGGAAAGGTCATAGAAAATCAAGTGATTGATGTACAACTTTATTTACATACTTTGGAAGAAGCTAGAGAAGAACTAAGAAAATCCTTAAAGACAAGAAGAGAGATTGCCATAGCTAAGAATGATACACAATAAAAGAAGATTGACACCTCAAAGTTGTTTACAAATGGAGACTCCAAAGAGTTTGATTCAACAATAGTAGACCTAATGGGGAAGAATAGAGCTCAAGCAAAAGAAATCAGGACTCTCAAGATTGAACAAGAATCAAAAGCCATGATGCTTTGTGAAGTGACTGAATAAAAGAAAAGAGCCATTGAAGATAAAGCTATGCTACAAGAAGAGAAGAGAAACCTTACTAACAAGTTGGAAGAAAAGTCAATTCAACTTACAAGAATTTCAAACAAGTAGCTAGACAGCCTAAGTTAGATGATGAATGCACATCATGAATTGAATGTCAAGGATATTGAGATTTCCACACTGAAGATGCAAAATGAACAATTGAAAAAGGACCTAAAAAGAAAGGAGGAAATTGTAGAGAGCTTCAACAAACCAAATGAGGCCATTAAGTAGTTTGAATAGCTACTAAAATCACCAAGAGCCAATAATGATACTTCAGGACTAGGATACAACTAGCACTAAAAAAGGAGAGTCATCCAATACTGTAGAAGAAAGAAGTAACAAAGGTAAGAACACTAAACCTACTTGTCATTTATGTGGTAAAAAGGGACATACCTCTAGTGTGTATGGGAGCAAGAACACCCATTAGCATTAAAAACCTAAAAATGTGCATCATTGTCATAAGTGCAACAAGCAAGGACATCAAGCACATGACTACCAAACTAGGATTATCAGAACACCAAGATTTGAAGGTCACTACTAAAATTTCAAGAAGTATGGACATGGAGCTTTTGAGTGTAGATCAAAGCCTATGTGGATACCTAATCAGCCAGCAAGGGGAAATAATCATGGACATCACTATAATTGGGACTACAACACCAAGTATAGTTACCATTACTATCAAGAATATGGACACATCCCTAAAAATTGCATAAGAACACACTTCAGTGGAAACTACAACAGATGGCTCAGCCAAACTACATGTTTCAGTTGTTTGAAGACTAGTCATATCAGTAAGAATTGCCCAACAAGGACAAAGGCACCCAATTCAAAGTCCAACAAAGGAAAAGAGAAGGTAGATGTTAAACACGTCAGAGGAGAAATGGATAAAACATGGAAGAAGAAAGATAGAAGTAGCACATCAAATGAAGGGATCACTTCACCCAAAAGGTCAAGTGGTCATACTTCATCAAACTAAGCAAAGAGAAGGTATGTGGACTAATATACAAAGCTTTATCATACATCAGTTCCTAAACAAGCAAGTACTAAAAAGGAAAGATCAACATGAATAGAGATGCAAAGTCAAAACTTCAAGTTTTCACCAATATTGTCCAATAAGAAAAGTTACCCTTAGATGCTGAGTAAAATCTCAATACATGTCAAGTTGATTGCCAAAGCCAGTAGAAGCCAAATAATTAGTTATAGCCGAGTTGGTAATGGAAGTCGAGTGAAAGAAAATTTTAGTTGAAGCCAAGTGAGGGATACTTTAGTGGATGCCAAGTGGTGGAAAGACAATGGAAGCCAAGTAATGAAGAAATGCTTAAGAAGCCAAGTAGACAGTTGTAAACACACTAAGCATTAAATGCTATGAAAATAGCATATATTATTGCATTTTGAACAATTTTTCTTCATTGTGAAACAAGAGCTAAGATAAAGAAGAGTGCAGAATGATTTCAAAGTAGAGAATCTAGCATTTGAGCCAATTTGAATAGTGATTCAACACAATTTCATCAATTCAAGGTATTTATACTAGTGTCGAGCTATGCAGTTTCACATTCTCTTTGTGTTTAAACCCTAGATAGAAGAAAATGGCCTCTAGTTCTAAGAAACCCTAGGAGAAAGAGTCATTTGAGGTCCAAATTGTGTCAAACAAAGTAAAACAACCTAATTTCTGGCCAATCCCTAAAGTTGCATACAAAAATGACCCAACTAGAGCCCTATCTATCATACCTCCTAAGGTAGTTATGGTCCAAAATGTTAGAAGATGTTATAACTATAAGATTGGTGTTATTGGGGATATGGAGATGAAGGAAGCCTATGACAAGTTGTGTGAAAATAGAGTCTTGAAAGAAGAATACCAAATTGTTGAGAGGAATGGTTTGAATCGTACCCTAGAATTTCCCATTGTCTTTAAAACAAAATGGATTAGAATTGTACTTAGTAGAATTCATGATGGAAGTTTGTGGCTAGAAGATGGCCTAGTAAAAATAATAAAGAGGATTGTACATAGAGCAATAGGGTATTTGACCCTAGATCAGCCAAAGACCATTAGAAGTGAATCAAAGGAAGCTGTTGAGAAGAACACATGTGCCAAATGGAACAGGAGAGGAATGACTATTGATACTATCTAAGACCCTCTTGTTGACTTTGCTATAAGAGTCATTTCACATAAAATTTATCAATCCAATAGACTTAATAGTGTACCTTGCATTGCAGTAGATGTTGGTTACAAACTAGTGAAAAAGTATCATACTTATGATCTTGCAGAATTGCAATTGCAACAAATCAATGAGAACTTAGTAACAATAAGGAGAACCAAGGGAGCATAGTGCAAGAGGAGAAAACACCCAAGGAAAGAGAGCAAGAGGCAATATAGACATTGGTGAATTTTCCTACTATAGGGACTCCTACCAAGTAGCCAAGCACTAATGTAGTACCCCTACAAATTTCAACACTAGGCTCGAGTTCCACCAAGGTAGCAAGGGTACTTCACTATGGAGACCCTGCACTCGATGAAGAGATAGTCATACCAAGTTATGACTACAAGACAATGAACCTAGCTCAGATAAATGAAGTGCAAGAGGCACTAGAGAGGAAGAAGAAGTAAGAGATACTTAGGAAAAAGTATAGACAAAGGTGAGCATTAGTATAAATCAATGACGTCTTCCTTGATGCATTCAGCTTGCCAGTACCTAATGAAACAAAGTCCATTATGGAGCAACTGTCCAACATAGTGGACTAGGTACAAAATGAAGACCTTGATACTAATGTTAAATTACTAGAATTGTCTGAAAAGAAATTGCAAATGAGGGTGAATGAAAAGATATCTAATGAGATAGCACTATAACAAGTGGAACTAGCTAAGAAGGTAGAAAAGGTGAAAATAGTACTTGAGAACATATTCTCATTGTACTCCAAACTGTGTGACTCTTCATATTTTTCACAAGAGAGTAGTCAAAGAATACTAAGCTTGGAGAGGAACCTTAAGATATCAAGCACACAGCTACCTAAGGATCCAGTTCAAAGTGAGAAGCATTTTTCCACAATGATTCACACTTAGAAGGAGTTAGCTATATTAACAACAAAAGAGGCTAATGTTAAGGCCAAACTAATACAATTTTAGTTTGCAATCACCCCATATCTGGAAGTATTACATAAAGAAGTGGCCTATGCAAAAAAAAAATTAAAGAAAGATCATAATCTTTCTACATTAGAAGGCCTAGTACATTTTGCAATAGAGATAGCCATCCAGCTCAAAGCACTAGACATTGCCTTAGACAACTAGGATGCTTCTTTGAAGATAATAATGGAGGTAAATAAAACATTTTTGGCTAAATATTCCATTCATTCTTAGCATCCTTTGACATAAGTGTCAAAAAGGGGGAGATATAATAAAGATAGGAGATAATAAGAATGGGGGAGAATAATAGATTATGTAGATAAAGGGGAAGATATAATAATTTGGGGGAGATAATAAATGAAACCCAAAGGAGAATGAATATCCAAAAAATATCCAAAGGGGGGGGATATTCAAATTTTGAGTTTTGAAGAGAGATAAGGAAATAAAGCCAAAAGGATAACAAAAACAACAAGGAGAGATGTGAAAGGGGGAGCAAAAATAAAGGAGGAGTACAAACAGAGTAGATACAGACCCAAAATAGAATAGATAGACACAAGGCAAAGAGTATTAGACAGATCAGCATGAGACAAATTCAGCTCAAGGGAATTTTGGTTATAGAAATGGTGCATTAGGTCAGGGGGAGTTACAAATTTTTAAGGTATATAGTCTTCTACAAAAATTTGAACAAGTTTTTGAATTTTTTTAAATATGTTGAACAGGATGTGAATTATATACTCATAGAGATCAGATTCATAATGCTCAGTTAAGTGTTTTTTCCTCTCATGTCAAAGGGAGAGATTGTTGGTCTCAGATTGGTTTTGACAATTGAGTGTCAATATACTTAACCAATTTCTAAGTTGATGTTGAGTATGATATAGATATTGAGCTATAGTATGTGCCAAGCTAGAAATTCTTCAAGTGTTGAGCAAGATTCAAGTGTTGAGTGATAAGTGATGCTGAGTCACTATAGGTGCCAAGAAAAGTATAGATGCTGAGAAAAATAGAATTACTATAGATGTCAAGTGAGATATAATTCCTATATGTGTTGAGCATCAGCAACTACTAAGTGTTGTGTAACATAGAAATAGCATATGAGTTTGTGCCTTCACAAACTCAGATGTAAACTATTTTTGAGCTTACTTGGGATGAACCTTGAAGGATCTTGAAGATAAGATTCAATCTTTTGTATTCCCTATGTAATCAGCATGTAGCCAATAGGAAAAGTGAAAGAATTGAGCAAGAAAAGAAGAATGAATATTGATCGTAGATTCATACCTAACCCTAAGTCTTTGAAACCTTTAAAAGAAGGATGAAACCCCATTATTCATGCATGTGTGAGAGTTTATGGGAGAACACTAGTGAAGTTTAGAGGGTTGTAAAGACTTAGAAAAGGAAGAGTAGCATTGTAAAATCTAGTTGGATAGAATAGAGCATTAACATTTCAAGTAGAGACATATCAGATCAAGACGGATTAGATCAAATTGCATAGAAAAAGGATTTGGATTCAGTAATTGAAGATTGCAAGTCATCAGGTCAAGACTTTCTAATACTCTCTAGCCATTGTATTAGGAATGAAAATCCTATGATGATAGGTTGGTTTAATAGCCATGTTATAAGCCTTTAAACAAGGTGCTAAATCCTGTAATAGGGTAACATTCCAAGTGAGTGCTTGTAAATCCTTTAACTAGGTCACTTTTAATAGGGTGTAAAGTATTTAATAAGACAAGCCTCTCATAGGGCAGACCATTGGAAGTGGTCAAACTTTTTAACCTTAAATAGTTAGATATTGCTACAGCGATAATTTGTGGGTGTCATCCCCACCCCAGTTTTACCTTCTCATTTTGGAGGGTTTCTGGGTGACCAAAATCTTGTGTTATCTATTTTCATGCATGTCTTTATTTTTCATGTTAAGTAGATATGTTAGATACATATGAATGATCTTAGCTAAAAAAATTTAAAAGGTTAAAGTTAGTTACTTCTAATTCACCCCTCTCTCAAAAGTAAACCTTCCCACTTGTAAATTCCAACACAGATTGTCTCAGACATACTTCTATTTCTTCCAATCTTCCAAGCAACATTTCCCTAGTAAACTCCTTAGTATAGGGTATTAATAGTTGCGTCATCTAAGCTACTTGCTTGAATGGTTGTGCCAAAGTCTTCAAGATCTTCCACACAACCTCATCTTCTTCCTTGGTTCCACCATATGTCTTGATTACTACAACAATCTTTGATATCCTATCGATATAGCTTCTTACAAATTCATCTTCCATCATTTTGGCATCTTGAAATGAATGTATCCAATTCTATAATCTTACTCTTTTTGTATGTTTATCACCTTCAAAAATAGATTCTAGTGTTCTCCAAATCTTATGAGATTTTGGAGTGACTTTACCTGATTGTATTCATCCTCTAGAAGAGCTAAAAGTAAAGCTTCTCTATCTCTCATGTTACACATGAATAGATCTATCTCCGCTTCACTACATTCTTCAAGCTTCTCTTCTTTTATAATCATATTTTCACTTTTATTGAAAATCCAATAACCTAGACTTGTTAATAAAAATTGAGTCTTCATCTTGTCCTTCCAACTATCATAGTTGGCCCCTTCAAATCTAGGACTATCCTTTATGAAAAGATTCACCATTGATCTCCTAGAGGTGTTAAGCTTTTCCTTCAAGGACCTGAAGCTTTCATACCAATTGTTAGAATATATAGTCCACCAATATAACTAAGAGGGGGCTGAATCAGTTATCCAACTAATATCACAATTATCAACCTTATTAAACTTTAACCATATGAGAAATATAACCAGAAACTACAACAAGATACTAATGCAGAATAACACTAGATATGTTAACTACTGAAACCCTTGATCAAAGGGAAAATATCGGTGGGGATGATACCCACATGGTGATGTTCTTATATAAATATTCCTTATTAGAGGATGGACCCCTTTATGAGGCTATAACAACATTCAGTACATATTAGTCCCTATTAAGAGATTCTAACCCTATTAATTGTTGTGTTAACCCTATTAGGAATTATAGAAGGCAGATGGACCCATTGTCTAAATAGCTTTAGAGGCAAGACCAATGAACCCACTATCCAAATTATCTTTCTATTATTCCTTGTAGAATTTTAGAAATGAATAGTACTTCCTTCCTACTTCTACTCCTTTTGATCTTGTAACCAAATAACAAATCTTGCATCCAATAATCCCTTGGATCACTTACTCGCATTCACCAAACACTCTACTCCTTTTCACACTTTGCATTCCATAAAATGATCTCTTCTTCTACTACAAATAAGGAAAACATCTTTCCTTTATACTGTATCTTCAAAATAATTCCTTGAGTACACCTTGAGGCTTTTCCAATTAATTATAATAAGAAAATTAATTAATTCATCATTGCAATAGCACTGTCATCTCACAGTATATACAACTTCTCACATGTGTGACACTAGGGCTTGTGCATTTATTGAAGTCATCATCATACTATGTCACCAGCTAACCATGCATCTCTAGATTATATCATTGTTAGAAAATATAATACACACATTAGAAACTGCTTCTTAGGTACTTTATCTTTGTACTGCTCTTTGTAAATCAGTCATATCTTTCATACATCTTCAACTTAGATATTATGCATTGAACCTTAACATTAGGGCATATATAGAACATGTCCATGAATGTGCATCACCAAAAAATCAAAACATATTTCATACAAATAAGATCGATGTATTCTTGCTCTGCCATTCTTCATAGACTTGTTGTAATGTTGACATCAATGACAAACACAGTCATGAAATACTATCAACATTCATGCTAACAAGTTGGCCCTAGGCTATGACCAATTTTAATCCATGAAAGCATGAATATTATCTCAAAGTAATTTAGAGATTATGCATAAGTGATAGTAGCAAATGAAAGTAGGAAACTACATAAAGAAAAGTACTCAAAACAGGCTACTGAAAGCAAAGAACAATTGTATAGGATATAGGAGGTTTTCTGATGGAAAGATAATCTTAAATAAGAACTGCATTTTTATCAAGTTTTCACCATCTTGGCATAGATTCTACTTTTGCTACCATGATGCCTATTTGCCAAGTTTTTATTAATGACACTTTTTCTTTATTTTCAATTTTTTTGTTCATTTTTCATTTTTCATTATTTTTGTTTTTTTTTTTTTAATTTCTTTATTATTATCAAGGCACCTATTGCTAGGTTTTCAATAGGATAATAGATTTTTTTAGGACTTTTTGTAAATTTTAGTGCTTTTTTCAAGACATTTTCTAATTTATATTTTTTTTTAGGATAATGAGTTGTGTACAAATAACTTTAGTAGAACATCAATTGTAGAATATTTTCAAGTGAAGAGTGTTGATTGGATCGTTGAGAAGTTCTCCTTTATGGGTGGAGATTTGATATGCACTAAACCAAATACTATAGTGGTGATGCATGGACCAAGCCAGTTAGGCTCAAACTTACCATTTTGTACCTAATGTGGTTGATTCTTTTAGTTTTCCCTCAGAACAAGATTTCCCACTTCAAAGTATTGTGGTCTTACTTTCTTGTTGTATCCCTTGGAGATTCTCTTTTTTTAAGCCCTTGAATGATTGAACACCACTCCTTGATGCTCTTTCAATAGTTCTCATTTTTTATAGCTGATATATGCAGTAGTCATCATTAGAAATGAGAACTCTCATAGAAACCCATAGAATAGGAATCTTGACCTTAATAGCCTAAAGAAAAGGGTGTAGCCATTGTAGATGTTATGATTCTAGTATGGTAAGCCTATAGAGATGTTCGTAAATAGATTGTCTTTATAATTATACAATGATAATTTTCTCTATGCCCAAGACTTGGAAAGTAAAAAAAATTTCACAAAAACTGAGAAAATTTCATGTTATTTGTTTCCTCTCTATATTTATAGGTACAACTTCCTTTAAAATATTTATCAATGAAATAAAAACCAATTCTATACTTTTTCTAGAAAGTGCATAAGTACTCTCACATACTCCTAGGTAGTGAGGTGATAATTCATTCATGCAATAAATATAAAATAACTAACAATCTTTTCACTGTAACCACCTATTCAAAGAAAAGAAAGATACAACAACTTCATAATAACCATTCAAGAAATTTGATCAACATGAATTGCAGAAGAAACAACAATAGATATCTTCAAATGATAAACCAAATGTTCGCAAAGTAACAATGATTCAAGCACTTCAAACACCAAGTTTTAAAGTGGGATCAAATATCTTATATATATATATATATATATATATATATATATATATATATATATATATATATATATATATATATATATATATATATATATATAGAGAGAGAGAGAGAGAGAGAGAGAGAAACTTCTTTCCTACATACAATCATTCAAAAAGAAAATATATATATTCTATCCATCTATTGCTATGCAAAAAGTACCTATTTTATCAGAGTGTTTTCTAGCATTCTATTCTAACCCCTCATTAGTTCAATGCCCTAGAATTTATAGTTTTATTACATATTTGAAAGGCCTCCATTAAATCCCAACCATTTTAGTTTAAACAATTATGATAAGAACAAAAATAGTTTTTAAAACAGTTGCCCCAAACACAACTGGAAGTAACTATCCCAGTTATACTTCATCACTAGCTTTTCCCTCCTTGCCCATAGTTTGTCTTACCAATTTCTAGCTTCTAAAGGTAATCATAAATTCTTGCATCACATGAGAATGGGGGTTCTTCAAACTCAGTAGCTTAGTCCTACAAGAATCTTTTTTCCATTTGAATTCTTTGATCTTCAAGCTCTGTCATGGCATGAGGTTCCTTTTTAGACATAACATGGATTCAATATTTGCTAGTGTGGTGAAATCACTAGTGATAGGCAATTCATTATCCTTAATCTTTGCAATATCATCATTGAAGATTTTTTTTAATGCTTCAGAATCCATGTTGCCATCATCAAACTATAGAATTCTTGTAGGATTCACTATATTCATATCTTTAAGAAGCTCCTCATGCATCCTAGCAATCTTGTTTTTTATTGATTTCAATTATTTAGCCCATATTATTTTTCATAATGAACAACATACAAGAATCTACAATTTTCATAGGGTTCTCACTTAGGAGTTTAAGCACTCCAAATTTTTCAACTTCAATCACCTAGAACACAATAACCTGACATCAACTTCGTTTGGTTTCCCTCCCTAGAATAAGAGTTTGAATCTCTCCCAAGAGTGTTTCCCCTTCATCATACATAATGGTGAATTCTAGGATAAACTTATTACCTTCCCTATTGATCAAATTCACCCAATCCTACATTGCATCCAAGAGAAGGTTCCCTTTTTGCATCTGTTTTACTAGTTGTTGGCTGTCTGCAAAATTAGGATTGAAAGATTGAGTGGTTTGAACAACTAGTAGGACCTTGAGATTCATTAGTGAATTGATATAAGCATCCATGGTCACCACTAAGGCATTGAGTTCTTTTTTCTCCTTGCTATCTTTTTCTGACTGGGTTCACATATGAATAGCAGAAAACTTAAAGAAGTTATTGCTTGTATTTTTGTTGATGGTCCCAAGTTCAACTAAAGTAAATTTGAAGCCTTCACTATCAATTTCTCTAGATTTAGTTTTTTGTTTATATGTGGCCAATTTTTTTGTGATTTTCCCAATAATTGGATCTTTGATTAAATGGGAATCAGCTTTTAGCTTTTTAACTTTGGAACCACATACTGCATATTTTGTTACAATATCTTTCACAGGTGTACATACTAGCTACAAATTTCTTTTCTTACTAACTAAGTTAGATAATCAGGAAGGGACAATGGGATTAGCAGAGATTGCTTGAGTATCCCAAGTAGGAGTCATGAATTTAGGTTTGTCTACCCTAGGAGCTTCAATAAACTACACATCACCATTAGGATTGTCTAAGAAACCAAGACCATCAATCCTATCCTTAGTCAACATCTTTTCCTTCTAAACTTCTTTCTACATGAGAGCTTTAGACTTGGTCTTAGATCTAGTTTGAGGAGCCATGTTCTGTGTATGAGTTGGCATCCTTTTCTTCTTGCCAGGAGTCAACACACCACCTACAATAGAATATGAAACTTGGATGTTAGAGGTCAATGGTTTATAAAAAGAAACCTTCTTTGGAGGCTGTTCATTGACTACTTTCATGCTCTACCTCCTTAGCCAATTGTCTGTATGGGTGAGAATGGATCTAGTTCTTAGATATATGTCATCTTCTTCTTCTTGATTCCAATCCACTTCTAATTTTCTTGACTCACTAGCCTCCTCCCACCCTGGTTCAACAATGTTTGAACCATATTCAACTATTCCTTCTAGTTGAAATTGAAATTTGAGGGAATTGATTTTTTGAAGGGTTAATCTTGAGTGGTCTCTTTTTAACACTTCTTCATTTTCACAATCCTGCCATAAGTCTTCCAGGTATGGGATTATGGATAATTGACCCTTCAAACCAAGAACTTGAGTTGCAAATCCTTTACTATCAAAATCCCTTCTTCCTTGGTAAGATCCAAACCAAAACCAAGAAAATTACTTCCTATGACTGAGGCATTGATCATGCTACTACAAGTCAAAGGACCAAGTTTGACAGGAAACATTGACTCCCAATTCTCTTGAGGTAGATTATCCTTAATGATAGAGAATAACTACTTGTAAACTTTAGCTAAAACAAAATAGTCAAGTGCATAACATGGTAACCTCATTGGCTCATCCTCAAAGCCACCTACTCTTAAATATGTGAACTTAGGGAACTGTATGTAATAGCTTCCATAATTTTGAATCAATCTTTAGGCTTTTGGGGACAATCTAGGCATGGGTGGCTTTTTTAGAGATAAATGAACACTTTCTAAAAATACATCATGTACCTTTATAAAATTCTCAAACACTTTATCTCTTTGAAGTAGGAGACAATATTCATAGACTGTTATTTCCTCACTCCAAATTTCGTGAGGTAGGGAAGTAAGATTACTAACACAAGCAATGTAGTATGTGAGATAAGAGGCCATATAGAAATTTTCCTTACATTCCTTTGCATGTTTAAGTTGTGTTCTTAATGAGCTAGCAATTTTAGCCCAATCAATCCATTTCTCCCCCTTTAAAATGATCTCAACATAACAAAACATCTATTCTTCAAAAAGGAGGACATCAACCAAACCCTTATCTTGGTGTAACGGCACTACAAGATCATGAATATAGGGTTTTAGGTGATCTATTTTGACTATCTTAGGTAGCCTTGAACATCTACCATAATTAGTTGTTGTCCACTTCCTGGCTAGGATGTTACAATATTCTCTTGAGGTTTCTTGGTACTCAGTTAAGGATTGGATGGGAGAAAATGCAATGAATGTGCGTTCTGATAGACATAATACTGAGGCAATAGTTTCCCTAGATATTGATAGCATAGGCTCTCCATCTTTGTTTAGGATACTTTTACTCCTCACATCATAATGATCAAGACAGAGTTGGAGTAATTCAGGGCTTAACAGGTCATGAGGGAAAGTTGTGGCTTCAATTAGACTACTAGTCAAAATTTTCATACAACCATTCAATTCAATGGCTCATCAAAGAAATTTGACTATAAATTTTTCATCCTAACACCTTCTAAATTTGTATCATAAATAATAGGTCTCTTGCATTCCAAACTCGAAATATTCTCAAAGAAATGTAACACAGATTTCATCTTAAACAAGGAAAGCAAGGCTCAAAGTGATTCTATTTTGAAATGCACAAAGATGGTAGAACAAAAAGAAGGTTTTTATATGTTCTCACCTACAACTTACTAAGAAAATTAACCTCTTTTAATTTCCCTTAGTAGCTCCTTCTTCAAATCTCCTTTTTGCATGATAAACAAAGGGAAATACTATGCTCTTTTTAAGGGGAAGAGAACATACATGTGAAAGTACAGCCTTATAATGAAGCATTCATGACAAATCAATTTGGCTAGGCTTACACATTTGAAATCTCTCAACATGACCTTTTTATTATATACTTTCCTTTGTGGTTGTACTTGTAATGATTAATTTCATCTAACACCCAATCCTTCTTTTTCAGCAAAAAAATCTTCCACTTTAATCATGATGACATTTTCCCATGCTTGAAATTAAGGCACTCTTTTGAATTATTACTTCTTGACATGGTAATTTATGCGATGTGAAAATGATGGCTTCACCAACCCACAATCAATTACTTCCAAGGAACCTTAGTAATAGAATCACTTTGAGCTACTTCAAACCAAGATTCAAAGGGGTTCAAAGTAGTTCAAAAGAAAACTCCATAATCTCATGTGAATTACCTATAGAAGAAAAATGTTTGCAAAAAACTTTTTTATTGAACGTCTTTGAACTACTTTGAACCAAGGTTCAAAGTGGTTCAAAAAGGTCTAGACAAACATAAAGAATGATGTGAAACTTTAGGAGACTTTGTACAATATTTTCAATGGTCAGGAAAACATGAAGTGACAATAAGAAGCTTCAATAACTCAATGGAAAATTTAGGAAAAGTTCAAAATAGGGTGACTCACAATATGGCTAATAGGGGTTCTAACTAGGGACTGGGTACACCGAGTACATAGAGAACTACAAAAACTAGAAACAAAAACAACACTAGGACCAAACAAAAAACAATGGGAAGAAAAAAAAACAAATGAAAACAAAGCCACAAACAAAAGGTATGTACAAGACCAGGACCTTTAAGACATTAGATCCTTGTTAACTTCAAATCTTTCCCATTATAGGTAAAGTGCAAAATGGTGCCATCTGGGTAACTTAGACAAAAAAATGTTTGGACCAACAACTTCAGCAATAATAAATGGCCCTTTCCAGAGGGAGTCAAATTTTCCATGTGCTCCTTTAAGTTCTCTTCTCTTATCCCACAAAATAACTTCATCATTTTTTAGGAAACTACAAGGCCTAGTTCTCATATCAAAAATTTTCTTCACCTTCATCTGATGCTCTGTAATATGATCAACAAGTTTTTACCTTTCTTCTTCTAATTTGTTCAAATACATTATTCTCTTTTCTAGCAAGTCTCAAAAAAAATGATCCTCAATCACAGATTGCAATTTTAAAGCAAACAACTCTAAAGGGAGGGATACTTGAGCAACAATTCCATATACCACCTCAAATGGAGCCATGCCAATGGCCCTTTTAGGAGTAATGTGATCAGCTCACAATGCTTCATATAGCTTTTTGTGACAATTCTAAGGATTATCAGCTACCAGGTTTTTCATTATTGCAACTAGGATCTTGTTACTAGATTTTGCCTGCCTATTCCCTTGAGGAAAATAATATGATGAATGAGCTAGGGATATGCCATGCCCATAATAGAAAAGAGAAATCTCTTCCAATGGAAAATAGGTTGCATTTTCTGAGACTATCTTTTGAGGAACCGCAATACTGAAAAATATATATTGAAATTAGAACTCACATACCACTTGGGAATTGGCCTTCTTAGTTGGGATAGCTCCCACCCACTTGGTGAAATAATCAATGGTTGTTAATATGTATACATGTCTAGAACTTGATGGAGGACTCAGAGGTCCAATGAAATTGATTCCCCATTGATGAAAGGATTCGTCGATCACTACTGGCCTAAGGGCTAAGGCTACTAGCTAAGGGCACCCAGTGAAAAGTTGACATTTTTCACAATTTTTTATAAATTTTTAAGCATCTTTGAACATACCTAGCCAATAGAAGTAATTCTTTGGGATTTTAGAAGTAGTCACCATAGATGAGAAATGTCCTCTGCATATATCTGAATGATACACTCTTAACAACTTTTCCTATTGTTCTACATCTACACATCTCAAAAAGGTTCCATCTATCCTTCTTTTATACAAGATACTATTAGAAATCACATATTCTGTAGCCTTCAACCTAAGATTTTTTTTTCTTCATAGCTCATGTTTGGAGGGCATTCACCATATGTCAGAAAGTATAATACATTGGAGAACCAAGGGTCTATTGAACTTACTACAAAAACAGTGGGCATTTCTTTAGTATTATCAAGAGGCAAATCTTTATTTTCAGCTAGCAATCTACATAAACCTCAACTTCTTACTAAAGAAGTATGCTTAATGGTTAAATCATATTCTTGAACCTTAGTTACCCATATAACTCTTTTATTTACCCCAATCTCCTGCTAAGTTAATATATTTTTTATAGTTGTTTTTGGCACATAGAAAATTGAATGGGAATACAAAATATAATACTTGAATTGCTTCAACACCTTTATGACAGTGAATGCATGTTTGTCTATTTGAGTATAATTTAATCCATGTTTCTTCAAGAAAATTCTCATGAAAGAAATTGAGGCTTCATTACCTTTCTCATCCTTTTGAGTCAGAACACTAGATAGAGTATTTTTTTGAAGCATAGCAATAAATAATGAAATCTTTTTCAAAATTAGGACTTACTAGCATAGGTGCATTTGAGATAGCTATTTTAATATCCTCAAAAGCCTTCTTTCCCTCTTCCTACCATCTAAAGGGATGTTTTTCACTCATCATACCCAACATGTATCTTACCTTTTTAGAAAATTCAAGCACAAAACTTCTTAGAAAAATGATTTAACCAAAGAAGGACATCAAATCACTTCTATTAATCAGCAGCACTAGTTTCTGTATTGCCTTCACCTTTTTTGGGTCAATCCTTATATCATCCTTAGAAATGATATGTCTAAGCAATTTTCCTTCCTCTACAAAGAATACAAATTTTTTGGGATTTAGGGATATACCATGTTGCCTACATCGGTCTAGCACCATTCCCAAGTCTCTAAAATGGTGTTTCCTTCTCTTAGAGTATACAATCAAGTCGTCAAGATATATTACAATTATTTTGTCCCTCAAATATTTAAAGGAAGAATTCATTTCCCTCTGAAAAGTTTATCCTACATTGATCAAACCGAATGGCATCTGATTGTAAGAAAAAGTGCCCCAGGGAGTAATGAAGGCCATCTTCTACTGATCTTCAGGTGCAACACTAATCTAATTGTATCTTGAATATCCATCAAGTATTGACATCACTTTAGACCCAGAAACCATCTACAAAATATTATCCATAGCAGGAAGTGCATAACTATCCTTTAGGCTGGCTTTATTCAGATTTCTAAAATCTACACAAATTCTTATTTCACCATTTTTCTTTCTCACAGGGACAATATTTGCTACCCAAGTTGAGTGATGAATCAGATAGATTATGTGAGCTCTCAGCATCGTCTCCACTTCTTTAAAAATATCCTTAGATACCTTAGGATTATAATTTTTGAGCTTTTGCCTAAAGGTAGTAACTTCTAGCTTTAAAGGTATATTATTATTGGGCAAGGAGTTTAAAAAATTTATCCTTCTCTTTCTTGGAGTAGGTTTGGCCAATTGAAATCCTCTTGGGGTTCTCTTCATTTCCAATATTTATTTTGTCATGCTCCTTTGCACCTTTATCAAGATCAATTCTCATATTGTTGGCACTATCATCTTTTCAACCAAAGAGATGTTTTAGAGACACCAAACCCTTTGGGATGTGATTACCTTTCAATTCAACAACTTCTCCTAATTTGGATGATCCTTCTCCAATAGGTTTACCCTCATGGTTTGATCTTTCAAAGAAAGTTTCAGCAAAATTCCCAACACATTCGATGAAATCCTTCAACTGTGCATCACTATCAAAGTCTTGCTAGTGATTCACATTATCTAGGACTCTAGGTATACAAATCATTTCAATCCTATAGTATCACTTTTTAATTTTGGATGTTGTAACAACAAGGAAGTTAAGATAGCTAAGGAATCTACTTTAGTATTTTGAGAACAAGGCACAAATTTGATAGAAAAGGCTTGAAAAGATTCAATTTCATCCCAAACTAGATTTCTATAGTATTTTAGCCTATCATTTTTTATAAAAAATTGTTTCCTTACCTATTTAACAATGAGTTTAGAATCAACTTTCACCTTCTATTGCTTCACCCCCTTTTCTTTGGCTTCCTGCAAACCTAAGAGCAACCCTTCATACTTCGCAGTTTTATTTGTATTATGAAAATCTAATTTAAAAGAAAATGGAAATATATCTCCTAGACATGATATTAGAACAACACCTACACTTGACCCAAAATTTGAGTAGCTTCCATAAAATTCCAAATTCCATAGGGTTCCATGGCCACTTGCCTTTTCAATTTCCTCACATTGTTTTTTAGGAAAAATAACATAGTTTCCAAACTGACATTCTTCATATTGTATCTGTGCTTAGGATTGTTTGAAGGTACAACTTTGTATTTATTCTTTGGTTCTATCTCTAGTTTTATCTTTTTCTTCCCTACTGAAATGTAAGCTTTAGATCAGTCCATTTTGATTTCTCCACCCATATCTTTACAGAAAGTCTTGTTGAGAAACATTCCATGACTGGCTAGTATGTTAGCTACCAAGATAGTAAGTTTCAGCCTTTTCTCTAGGCAAGCATAAAGAATAGCTTGCATGTGTTTCACTTGGCCAGCCAAGGTTACTTGCTTCACATCCATAGAATAACAACATCCAAAAGTTTTCATAAGATCTAGGCCGAGGGCTTTTACAATAGGCATTTGCATAATATTATCTAGTACTCTAGAGTTAATGATACAATTACTGAGCTTCTATCCATTTAATAATAATGATACATAGAAAGGATTAGGCTTTTTCTCTTCTATTTCTCCATCAATAGTATTAATAACGGGTTCAATATAAGGAGCATTTTTTTTGGTATCCTTTAGATATAAAAACAAGTTAACTTGTAGTCTTTGGGTTTTCAATCATATTATCAATAAACCAAGCATTAGTAGTAGAGCCTCCCTTTACATATTGGACTAACTTATCTAATTCCTTAGGATTCAACCTCAAATATTCAACTAGAGAAATGGATATAGAAGAAGAATTACAAAATTCTACAATATCAAAAGCTGATGTACTAGCTAATGATTCTATTTTGGACAATATTCTGGGCTCTACATTTTTTGTAAAAATAGCTTGCATGTGTTCTTTCCCTTTAGCATTCGATGAGTTTGGACCAACTCTTGTATAGGACTATTGACTTCTTTTATCCTTGGTCATTACTATACAAGAAGGGTCTTGAAGTGTTACAGAAAAATCACCTCCTCTTTTGGTGTCCAGTTCATATTCAAGAAAATAAGCACCTATACTTTCATTTTCTACATTTTCACTTTCAGGAGATTATTCTGTTGCAAGGGTGTCTTTCGCTAATTGAGTACAATTTAACCAATTGGGACAAGTTCATCCATCATGATTTGTGGTCATATGAAAAGAACACATCACTTCTTTAGGGGCCTCTTCAATTTGCAACCTTGTTTGAGGGATGATTAATGTTGGAGTTTTGTTATAATTTGGAGATTGTTGTCACCTATGAATATCCTAGTAGGGAGCTTGGTAAGGGCCATGAATTTTATTCTACTGCATTTTCATCATTACTACATCATTCGTCAACTTCTGCATGATAGGGTTTGTAGGAGTAGAGGATGAAGCAGCCCCAAAAGTTTGAACTTCTCTTCTCCATTTACCAACACTAATAAATCCATCCTCCAATTGAATAGCTAACCTTTGGGCAACGGGTAAATTGGAAACTATGTCCTTGATGAGATAAAAACTTACATTCTAAGGGACAGCATTGACAAAGAATATCTTTTCTTTTTTTGCATTAGGGCTAGATGCTACAAGAATTCTTTGAATTAACCTATTGAATTTTGCCACAAATTCTCTAATAGGTTTGTGTATTTCCTTTTTCATTTGACTAAGTTGAAGTAACAAGGACCACTCATTCTCAGGGGCTTTAAATCTATTTTTGAACACATTTTTCATATCATTCCAACTAGTAATGGAATGCTAGGGTAGGTGATTGAACTAATTAGTAGTAGCATTAGTTAGTGTTTGGAAAAATAATCTAATAGCAATTTCTTGGGTAGGGATTCTTATAATGCCACATGCTATGTGAAAAGAACTCAAGTGATCATCTATTGAAACTTTACCATCTCCACTAAATTTAGGTGGGATTTCTGTGGCACCTTTAGGAAATGCTACAAGATTGACACCAATGTTTAATGGACCTATATTTTTTCCCCATGGTTGATTGATAGCCATGTTTAGTAATATGACTTGTAGAGGTTGGATATTCAAATGTGAAGGAACAAGAGCTTTCAATGGAAGTAAAGACTGCACTAAAGTTGAGAAAGGGGACTATTTTGGTGGGGAATTGGTTCTACTACAAGACTTACTTTACTAATTCTTGTGATTGTTAAAATCAAGTAAGCCTCTTCTTGAACTTCAAGCACACCTCTTAATAGTTCAACCCATTATTCTTCTCTTTCTAGGACCCTCAACACTTGTTGAAATTATTGGCTATTTCAACACAATGTCTAGGCAGTTGCAGTTAAATTTGAGACTATATCCTCCTGTGTATCTTTAAATCTAAGATTAGGTTGTAACACAAGGAACACATCATTATGTGGGAGAACCATTATAATTCATATCCTTTTTTAAAAGTTTGGTTCTATTTAACAAACACTCTCACTAGTGGAGTCACCAAAAATATGTTGGTGAATAGATTTTCTTTCTAATTACACAATGATAATTTGCTCTATGTCCAAGACTTGGAAAGTACAAAATGTTCACAATAGTTGAGAAAAATTCATGTTATTTTTTCTCTCTCTGTATTCATAAGTACAGCTTCCTTTAAAATATTTATCAATGAATTAAAAACCAATTCCGCACTTTTTTCAGAAAGTGCATAAGGACTCTCACATACTCCTAGGTTGTGAGGTGATAATTAATTCATGCAATAAAGATAAAATAACTAATAATATTTTCACCGTAACCACATATTCAAAGAAAAGAATGATACAACAACTTCATAATAACCATTCAAGAAATTTGATCAATGTGAATTGTAGAAGAAATAGCAATAGATATCTTCAAATGATAAACCAGATGTTCACAAAGTAACAATGTTCAAGCACTTCAAACTCAAAGTTTTAAGGTGGGATCAAAGATGATATATATATAGAGAGAAATTTATTTCTTGCACATGGTCATTCAAAAATAAACTATATATATGCTATCTATCTATTTCTATGCAAAAAGTACCTATTTTATCATAGTGTTTTCTAGCTTTCCATTATAACCCCTCATTAGTTCAATGCCCCAACATTTATAGTTTTCTAACATATCCAAAAAGCCTCCATTAAAGCTCATTCATTTTGGTTTGAACAATTATGATAAGAACAAAATTAGTTTTTAAAATGGTTTTCCCAAACATGACTGGAAGTAACTATCCTAGTCAGACTTCATCACCAACTTTTCCCTCACCCATAATTTGTCTTACCAATTTCCAACTTCTGAAGGTATTCATAAATTATTGCATCACATGAGAATATGGGTTCATCAAACTCAGCAACTTAGTCCTACAACCATCTTTTTTCCATTTGAATTCTTTGATCTTCAAGCTCTATTGCGGCATGAGGTTCCCATTTAGACATAACATGCATTCAATATTTGCTAGTGTGGTGAAATCACTAGTAATAGCCGATTCATTATCCTTAATCTTTGCAATAGCATCATTGAAGCTTTTTGATAATGCTTCAATATCCATGTTTCCATCATCAAACTATAGAATTCTTGTAGGATTCACTATATTCATATTTTTAAGAAGCTCCTCATGCATCCCAGCAATCTTGTATTCGATGGATTGCATTTCTTTAATAGCTTCTTTGTAGATCAATTATTTCTAGCCCATATTATTTTTCATAATGAACAACATACAAGAATCTATAATTTTCATAGGGTTCTCACTTAGGAATTTAAGCACTCCAAATTTTCAACTTTAGTCACCTGGAACACAACAACTTGACATCGACTCCATTCAGTTTCGCACCCTAGAATAAGAGTTTGAATCCCTCCCAAGAGAATTTCCCATTTAGCATACACAGTGGTGAATTCTAGGATAAATTTATTACCTTCCCTGATGATGGAATTCACCCAATCCTACATTTCATGTGAGAGTATCTTCCCCTTTTGCATTTTTTTTACTAGTTTTTGGTTGTTCATAGAACTAGGATTGAAAGATTGAAGGGTCTGAACAACTAGGAAGGCCCCAAGATTCATCAATGAATTGATATAAGCAGCCATCATCACCACTAAGGTCTTGAGTTCCTTTTTCTCCTTGCTATCTTTTTCCAACTAGGTTAACACATGATCAGCAAAAAACTTAAAGAAGTTATTGCCTATATTTTTGTTGATGGCCCCAAGTTCAATTGAAGTAACTTTGAAGCCTTCACTATCAATTTCTCCATATTCAATTTTTTTTTATATGTGGCCAATTCTGATGTGATTTTCCTAGTCACTAGATCTTTGATTAAATGGGCATCAATTTTTAGCTTTTTAACTTTGGAACCACATGGTACATATTTTGTTACAATATCTTTCACAGGTCTACATACTCTCTACAAATTTCTTTTCTTACTGACTGAGTTAGATAACCAAGAAGGGACAATGGGATTAGTAGAGATTGCTTGAGTATCCTAGGTAGGAGTTATGAATTTAGGATAGTCTTCCCTAGGAGCTTTAATAAACTACACATCACCATCAGGATTGTCTAAGAAACCAAGACCATCACCTAAATCCTATCCTTGGGTCAGCATCTTTTCCTTCTAAACTTCTTATTGCATGAGAGCTTTAGACTTGGTCTTAGATCTGGTTCAAGGAGTTGTGTTCAATGTATGAGTTGGCATCCTTTTTTGCTTATCAGGAGTTGACACACTACCTACAATAGGAGATGAAACTTGGATGTCAGAAGTTAGTGGTTTAGAAAAAGAAACCATCTTTGGAGACAGTTCATTGACTACTTTCATGCTCTACCTCCTTAGCCAATTGTCTATATGAGTGAGAATGGATCTAGTTCTTAGATTTATGTCATCTTCTTCTTCCTGATTCCAATCAACCTCTAATTATATCGACTCACTAGCCTCCTCCCACCCTAGTTTAACAATGTTTGAACCATCTTCAACTATTCCTTCTAGTTGAAATTTCAATTTAAGGGAATTGATTTATTGAAGGGTTAATCTTGAGTGGTCTCTTTTGAACACTTATTCTTCATTTTCACAATCTTGGCATAAGTCTTCCAAGTGTAGGATTGTGGATAACTAACCCTTCAAACCAAGAACTTGAGTTGCAAATTCTTTACTATCAAAATCCCTTCTTCCTCAATAAGATCCAAAACCAAAACTAAGAAAATTACTTCCTATGACAAAGATGTTGATCATGTTGCTACAAGTCAAAGGACCAAGTTTGATAGGAAACATTGACTCTCAATTCTCTTGAGGTAGATTAGCCTTAATGATAGAGAATAACTTCCTACAGACTTTAGCTAAAACAAAATAGCCAAGTGCATAACATGGTAACTTCATTGGCTCATCCTCAAACCCACCTACTCTTAAATAGGTGAACTTAGGGAGTTGTATGTAATAACTTCCATAATTTTGAATCTATCTGTGGGCTTCTAAGGACAATCTGGGCATGGGTGCCATTTTTAGAGATAAATGCACACTTTCTATCAATACATCATGTACCTTTATAAAATTCTATAATACTTTATCTCTTTAAAGTAGGGGACAATATTGGTAGACTGTTATTTCCTCACTCCAAATTTTATGAGGTAGGGAAGTAAGATTACTAACACAAGCAATGTAGTATGTGAGATAAGAGGCCATATAGAAATTTTCCTTAGATTCCTTAGCATGTTTAAGTTGTGTTCTTAAGGAGCTAGCAATTATTTTAGACCAATCAATTCATTGTTCCCCCTTTAAAATGATCTTGACATAACAAAACATCCATTCTTTAAAAAGGAGGACATCAACTAAACACTTAACTCGATGTAATAGTAATACAAGATCATGAATATGGGGTTTTAGGTGATCTTTTGTGACTATCTTAGCTAGCCTTGAACCTCTGACATAACTAGTTGTTGTCCACTTCCTGGCTAGGATGTTATAGTATTCTCTTGGGGTTTCTTGGTACTCAGATAAGATTGGATGGGAGAAAATGTGACAAATGTGCTTTCTAGTAGACATAACACTGAGGCAATAGTTTCCCTAGATATTGGCAGTACAAGTTCTCCATCTTTGTTTAGGATACTTTTACTCCTAATATCATAATGATCAATACAAAGTTGGATTAATTTAGGGCTTAATAGGGAAAGAGGGAAAGCCATGGCTTCAATTAGCCCACTAGTCAAAATTTCCATACAACCATTCAATTCATTGGCTCACTCAAGGATATTTGACTCAACTTTTCTAGCCTAACACCTTCTAAATTGGTAACACAAATAATAGGTCTCTTGCATTTCATACTCAAAAAATTCTTAAAGAAATGTAACACAAATTTCATCTTAAACACAGAAAGCAAGGCTCATTCTAATTCTATTTTGAAATGCACATAGATGGTAGAACAAAAAGAAGGTTTTTCTATGTTCTCACCTGCAACTTGCTAAGAAAAATAACCTCTTTTCTTGTCCCTTAGTAGCTGCTTCTTCAAATCTCCTTTTTGAATGATAAACAAAAGGAAATACCATGCTCTTTTTAAGGGGAAGAGAACATACATACAAAAGTATAGCCTCATAATGAGGCTTTCATGATAGATCAACTACAGCTAGGCTCACACATTTGAAATCTCTTGGCGTGATCTTTTTATTAAATACTTCCCTTTGCAACTATACTTGCAATGATTAATTTTTTCTAACACACAATCCTTATTTTTCAGCAAAAAGATCTTCCACTTTAAATCATTATGATGTTTTCCCATGCTTGAAATTAAGGCACTCTTTTGAATTATTACCTCTTGATGTGGTAATTTATGCCATGTGAAAATGATGGGATCACCAACCAACAATCAATTCATACCAAGGAACCTTAGTAATAGAACTGCTTTGAGCTTCTTCAAGCCAAAATTCAAACGGATCCAAAGTAGTTCAAAAGAACACTCTGTAATCTTGCGTGAATTATCCATAGAAGAAAAAGGTCAGCAAAAAAATCTTTTGATTGTACTACTTTGAACTACTTTGAACTGAGGTTCAAAGTGGTTCGAAGAGGTTCAAACAAACACAAGGAATGATGTGAAGCTTTGAGAGACCTTGTACAATGTTTTCAATGGTTAGGAATACATGAAGTGACAATAAGAAGCTTCGATAACTCGATGGGCAATTTAGGAAAATTTCAAAATAGGGCAACTCACAATATGGCTAACAAGAGACAAATTAATTTAATGACTCTAGTCCCTTCTAGATTGTGTGATGTAGGAATTTTAAGATAGCTTTATTGGATGCTTTCACTTGTCTGTTACCCTAGGTGTAGTAGATGGAAGACCAATATTGTGTCATTTTTAATGTAGCATAGATTTCTTTTGGTTTTTTTTTTTTTGAACTATCCCCCTTTGTCAATGATTATTGAGAAGGGTGCACCATACCTAGAGATGGTGTACTATAGAATGAACATAGCTACAATTTTTCTAGTGGCTTTGGTAAGAGGTATTGCCTCTACCCATTTTGCAAAGTAGTCTATAGTAGTGATAATGAACTTATGTGCATTTGAAGAAGACAGGTGAATTTGACCTACAAGAGCAAAGGCTCATTGTTGGATTGGTCATAGTGTGATAAAAGTAATTAACTCCCTAGTTGGAGAGTGGATCATATTACCATAAAAGTTGGCATCATTTTCATGACTTAGCATATTGATTAGCTTCATTTTCTATGCATGGCTAGTAGTAACTAGGTCTAATAAGTTTTTGAGCTAGTGTCAAGCTATTTGAGTAAGATCTACAAAATTTTCTCATATACCTCACCTAATGCACACTTGGACTCATCAAGTTCTAGACACCTAAGGAGAGTATCATCCAAACCCCTTCTACATGAGTTTTTTTTATGTTGACATGCCATGAAACATTATAGACAAGGTGACATTTTAATTTTGGATTAGATTATCCAAAATAGTCTACCATGTAGTTAGGGATAGATGTGGTGTAGCTAGATGAGTCATGTCTTATGATAGAAAAAATTATCCAAGACTCAGTGGAATCATAGGTACAATAGTATAATGTTTCCACCAAGAACTCGTTTCTGAAGTCATTCTCTAGCATCTTGAGCATGGAAGCTAGAGTAGCCATGGCATATGCTAATGTATTGTCTAATCAAGGAATCTACTAAAAAGTGACATATGCAAAGTAATTTTCCAATTCATATACCATTATCTTGTAGAGGAGTATCTTCTCAAGCTTTTTTTGATAGACATTGGTGACTTCACTAATCACTAGCTATGATTCTCCAAAGATATTAATCTCATCTACTCTCCACTTAATGGTGATTTTCATCCCATTTATTAAGGCTTCATATTCAGCAATTTTATTTGTAAGGGAAGACAACCTTGTATTCCATAGGTGAAGAGTACTCTTTTGGTGTGATGAATAGCATTCTAGCACCGGATCCTTGTTGGGTGAATGAACCATCAAAGAACATTTTCCACATTTATTGTGTTAGTAGTAGTATAGATTCATCAAGAAATTTGATATTCATAGGGTCTTGATCTTACAATGGTTCATTAACTAACTAATTAGAAATATTAGGCCCTTTGATGGATTTCCTTTCCACATATTCGATACCAAATTCACTTAGCATTATTATCCATTTCACTAGTCTTCTTGTAAAAGTTCCTTTACTCAACAAGTACTTCAATGGATCAATATTTTCTACTAGCTTTATAGAGTGGGAAAACATGTAGTTCTTAAGATTATGAGAATTAAAGAAAAAATACTAATCAATCTTTCTTAATGATGTTATAATTCATTTATAGGATATTAGCATTCGACTGATGTAGTAGATTTCTCTCTCTTTCTTGTTGTGATCTTCTTGAGCCAATAAGACACCCAAGGATGTGTTTGTTATTGAAATGTAAAAAATAAGAGGTTTCCCCTAAATTAGGGCATTAGAATAGGTCAATTAGCAAGGTATTGCATTATTTCAATTAAGCTCTTTTTACATTCCTCATTCCATTCATATGTCACTCCTTTATGTAAGATCATAGTGAATGGTTGTGATTTATCTACGAATTGTGAGATGAACCTATGGATGAAATGCAATCTTCCTTGTAATCCTCATGTCTTACTAATATTCCAAGGTGGAGGAATTTCTATAATAACTTGAACTTTTTTGGGATCCACCTTGATGACTTTAGCTAAAACAATGTATCCTAGTTGTTTTCCTAATGTGAACCTAAATGCATATTTCTTAGGATTCAGCCAAAGACTAAACTTTTCCATGTGATCCAAGATTGGGCCCATGTCTTTGAAATGAGTGTTTCTTTGCACACTTTTAGCTAATGTATCATCAACATAATTTTCTATTGTTTTATGCATCATGTCATGAAAGATTGGAGTTACAACCCATTGGTATGTAGATCTAGAAGAAAGTACCCCAAGCACATCAAGGTAGTTTTCTCTTGATCTTCTAGGGAAATTTTGATCTAATTGTACCCAAAAAAGTCATCCATCAGTGAGTACATTTCATATCCAACTGTCATAACCATTATCATGTCGATGTTGGGAAGTGGAAAATAATACTTTGGACTTGATTTGTAAGTCTCAAAAATCAATATAGACTTGCATAGATTTTTCATGCTTAGTGTTGGATATTAAATTTTCCTTTTCATGAAAATGGCCTTAGCCTCAACTCTTTTCCCAAAACTAAAGGAACAAATAGATACTAGTAGAATGGATCTAAGTAGGTACTCTATCAATGGCCCCTAAATTTTAAGTGTATAGCTCCACTTTAGAATGATTTTCAATCTATTATGGTCCTACAACTAACTTAAAGGTATACTCTTAACTTGAGAGCAATAGAGGAAGAACCAAGTAACCTATAACTATAGAATACTTTGGTAGATTTTAGGACTATCTTTAAACTACTATCTACATCTACATGCATCTAAACTAACTAAATTCAAACACAATGAAAACTGCAATAGTTCCCAACCTAAATGGATCATAGTCCATGTGAAAACCACTATCAGTGACTTACCAACTAGTTCACTTTCTAATCCTCAAACAAACTAATAGGCCTCTCTCAGTAGTAAGGTGACAATGAAAGAATCAAAGTGACAATCAGTCACAAGAACTACTTACCCCAATAAGCTATCAAGACTCAGACAATTCCAAATCCTTTCATCAATCAACCCTCTCTCTACAACTTTGAGTTTCACCCAGTAGTCCCATCTACTGGGGGGAAGATTGCACAGAAAATTGTTAGACTTATTTACTTCTCAAAACGTTACAGTTATAGCCTACCCTTTAGAAATGGGTAGTTGCATTTCATGATTACCACATAGAGCACTTCAATTGTTTAAAAATCATCATTCATCAATTAAAATTTAATACATAAGATAAAGAAGCAGAAATAGTTAGAAACCTTAATAGTTTGGCATCATTGCATGGTTTTGGTAATGTTCCTAACTTTAGATTTGATAGCTTGATATTCCTTATTAACCTCTAGAATTCTCTATGGCTTCTATAGTTTAGTGTCATCCTAGAATATGCTTGAAATGCTTCATTTTACCTTCCTAGCTTACCAAAACTCTTTGCACCACTTTTCAATTTCATATTTCTAGTTGCTTCTCTGAGTTAAAATCTTTCTCCTCAATGTACCATCTTCAGTTACCAAATTGACAATCAATATTGATCTTTGTGCTTTAACTTTATCCTTCCTTCACTGAGAAAATGTATAGCCATGATTAATCTAGGTCAATGGTCGTGATTAAGTCTTTGTGGTTTTACTTGAAACTGCACGTTAATTAATTGGGTTTGCACCCCCACGTGGCATTACTCTATTTTCTCTAGGTCCACGCATTTATCTTTTCAAGTGTTTCATGACTGCCATTGATTTCCTCAAAATCTATGACCATGATCATGTGAGCTCTTTGCCTTTATAATTTGAATCCACAGTTGTCATTTACAAGTCAATTTTGATCCTTTTAATTTTTGGTCCAAAATAGATTTGAGGGTGAACAAGTTTCATTCTATAAACTTTCTCAAAAAAATTCATCCTTCAACATTTAGGCCCAAAAGATGACTAGGGCCATTAAATCTTGAGGTCAATCTATAGTTGAAGTTGATTTTCAAGGACTTATAGATTTTCATAATGACATAGCAAGAGTCATTGATCTAAGTTGATCAAATGGTGGTTGGCTTGATGCCATGTCTATGCTTAACCATTAGGCATAACTTTGTGACTTCCTCTTTGATAGTGAAGAAAGTGTTAACATTAACTTCTCTAAAACTTTTTCCCTTCAACATTTAGACCTAAAATAGATTTGAGTGTGGAAAAGTGTCACTATTCTAGAGACTTTCTCCAAAACTATTTGTCCTTCAACATTTATGCCCAAAACATGACTAGGGTTATTTGATCTTATCTTTGTTGGACACTCAAGATGAATTGATGATCTGGGCCTGCAACTTACTATGTGGAAGGAGATCTATGGCTCTTGCTATGTCATGAAGATTAAAGATTTTTCATGTGGCTAAAGTGGTAAAGTGAGGGCCACTAGATTCAATCTCTTATTAGCCACTTCACTTGGCTCATTCTGGGTATGTTGTCATGTGGATCTTTATGATTGGAAATTTGACTCTACTTCCTCCTGATATGGTTGATCATGATTTTATATGGACCATTCCTCTAATCACATCAATGACCCAAAATGCATCACCAAATTTTGTCTATGCTCTCCATGATATCTTCATTCAACTGGTTTCTTGTTCATCACTCTAGCTCTAGATCTTCATGGAATCTTTTCCTTTGATGTACACAAAAAAAGTTATAAACACTTCAAGAAGCTTTTGAGCATGGATAGATATATTGATAGATATCATTTATCTTTATTCTCATCTTTGGAAAATCTTGATAGTTTCCCACCCATCCTAGAATCACCTAGCTAACAAGTAGTACTTGACTTGCTCCATTTCCTGCATGGGTAGGCTCACAAGGGTAAATGAGAAGAAATGTCATCCTAATGGTAGTCTAGACTTGACTTAACATATTTTTCATTGAATTACCATTCACTTAGGAGCTCAAAACTGGCAAGACCTAAAGTACACCAATAGCTAGCTCTAACTTGAGGACTTAGACATGAGAATGTGTATGTAGGAACCTAGATATCTCTAAGTTTCACCAAAGGAATCAAAAGAATGGACACACACCAATGACAAACTACCTACTTCTTTACTATGGCAAAACATCCTTGCAAAGACCAATGCATGGTCTATTGGGTTGAAAGTAAAAACTAGCACAAGCAGATGCATTTGTAATTGGGTGGTGGGGAAGCAAGGTAGTCAACACAATGGGAAAGAAAATACATGAAAAGTAAGAAACAAAACTAGGCTAAAGCACACAACCTAACCTAAGATATGTACTGAGGTAGGAATAATCCTACCTAAAAACTAGTGACATAAGGAACTTACGTGAAACCATTGACAAGTTGAGAGAAGTAGGAGCCTTTCCTCCATAGTTGGCTTTGTTTTCCTAGTAGAATCCCTACTTGCATTAGTATCATGGTAATTTGAAACCTCCAGATAGTATGCAAGACTTGACTGAATGCTCACTCATGTCCAAAAAGCCATACTTCATTATATATCAGCTTCATCAACCTAGGCATAGAAAGGCTTCTTCTGCACAAAATCTATTATTGGATAGACATCTTCTTTTTTGCATTTAAGAATCAAATCACCCTTAGATACAAAATAATCCTAATTCTCCCTACCCTCTAGTGGATCATCATTATTCTTAAAAATAGTAGGACTAAACATAAGAGGTTCAATCATGAACAACCTTTCTTCAATCTAATCTAAGCTAGTAGGTGGGCCATCAGATTACTTATTTGTTCTTAGGGATGACAATGATCCAAAAAAGACATCCTCCTTTGTAAAAAGGATAATTGTATCCACTATTGATGTAGAAGTGTCCAAAAACTAACTGTTGACAACAAGACTTCCTTCTTGCTTATCTTCTTAAAGCTCCTCTTCATACTAGTAGGATTTCTTCATGGGTTACTATTTGCACATCTTCTAAGAATACATTAAAGTCTTACCTTTTGGTTGCTCATCATGGAATAGATTCTTTAGAATAGGATGATGATCATTCACCTTTGATTTGATATTTTCTTAATCAAATGCATCTGATGAAGGATTACTTTCTTTTTCTATAATATCTGCAATGTTCACCTGGTCAACAAACATTAGAAAACTATCAAGGATGTAATCAGGTGACTTTACCAAGAGTCCTTCATGTTCAACTATTTGTGCTTGCTTCATCATATTTCTTTCATATCCTTTAGTTTACACAAATGGGCACTGAAGTGGTTCCAAAACATCTTTTACATATGATCATCTTCAATACTAATGTTTTTGTGGATTGTATAGGAGATACTCTCTCTCTATACTAGGAAAACATCTCATGAAGCACCTTGTCATCCATGGGATGGATCTCTTCAAGAGTGAGAATGAGCTTCGACCTTGCTTGCTTTAACCTTAGCTCCTCTCTTTGCATGCATTTGAACTTGAAGAATTTGGTGCACACACATTCCCAAAGGGATGCAAAAACATGATCATCTTCAATTTTGATATTTATTTGGATGACATGGGAGATTCTTTATTTATATAGAAAAATGAGCTCTTGTAGAAGCTTATCAGTAGTCTCATTGAGTTTTTGGAGAGTGGTTTTAGGCCTTGACCTTCTCCCAATTTTGGAATTTGGCATGGTCATTAAGTTGCACTGGACCTTCCTAGACCAAAGAAAGTAGGTTCTTCAAACAAAGTCACCATCCTCCATCCTTGGGAAGGAACCTATTGATTTATGAGGATAAAAACCTAAGCACTAGACTTTTATTCAAATCCCTCAAAGAGTCACCAAAAACTATTGGATAACAGGTTGTTCTTTTCTTGAAAATGGTCTTAGCCTAGACACTTTGGCCAAAACTAAAGGGAAAATTTGATACCAATAGAAAGGGTCTAGGTAGATGTTCTATCAATGACTCTTGAATTTTAAGGGTACAACTCCCCTCTAGAATTATTTTAAATGTATTTTTGTCCTACAACTAACTTAAAGGTATGATCTTAACTTGAGAGCAATATAGGAAGAACCAAGTAACCTATAACTATACGATAGTCAAGCATATTTTAGGACTATCTCTAAACTATTGTCTACTTTGATATGCATCTAAACTAACTAAATGCAAATACAATGAAAATTGGAATGGTTCCCAACCTAAATGGATCATAGTCCATCTAAAAATTGCTATCAATGACTTCCAAACCAATTCACATTCCAATCCTAAAACAAACTAATAGGCCTAGTTTAGCAGTAAAGTGACAATGAAAGAATCAAAGTGATAATTAGTCACAAGAACTACTTACCCTAATAAGCTATCAAGACTAAGACAATTCCCAACCCTTTCATCCATCAACCCTCTATCTACAACTTCAAGTCTCATTCAGTAGTCCCAACTACTAGGGGAAGATTGCATAGAAAATTGTCAATATTATTTACTTCTCAAAAAGTTACATTTATAGGCACTTTAGAACTAGCCAATTACATTTCATGATTACCACATAGAGCACTTGAATCACTCAAGAATCATCAGTCATCAGTTACAATTCAATACATCAGAGAAAGAATGTAGAAATGGTTAGAAACCCTCAAAAACCTAATAGTTTGGCATCAATAAATGGTTTTGGTAATGTTCTTGACTTTAGATATGATAGTCTAATAGTCCTTATTAACCTCTAGCATACTCCATGGCTTCTTTAGTTTACTATTATTCTAGAATGTGCTTGAAATGCTTCATTTTCCCTTACTAGTTTAGTAAAACCCTTCATGCCACCTTTCCAATTTTCATATTTTTAGCTATTTCTCTGAGTTTAAATCTCAATCATTGATGTACCATCTTCAATTACCAAATCAATGATTGAGATTAGTCTTTATGCTTTGAATGGACCTTTAACTTTATCCTTCCTTCACTATGAAAATGGATGGTTGTGATTAATATAGGTCAATGACTGCAATTGAATCTTTGTGCTTTGACTAGAAACTACATGTTAATAAGTTGGGTTCACACCCCCATGTGGCACTACTCTATTTTCTCTAGGTCTGTGTATTTATCTTTTAAACTATTTTATAACCATTGTTGATTTCCTCAAAATCTATGACCACAATCATGCAAGTTCTTTTCCTTTATAATTTAAATCTATGGTTGTTATTTACAAGTCAATTTTAATACTTTTAATTTTTGTCCCAAAATGGATTTGAGTATGGACAAGTGTCATTATTCCAGAGATTTTCCAAAACTTTTTTTCCTTCAACATAGGCCCAAAACATGACTAGGGCTATTTGATCTTGAGGTTAATCTATGATTGAAGTTGATTTTGAGTACCGCTGCAATTTCCTAATCCCACTATATATGCATCACAATGTTGCTATATTACTTTGGCTAAAGGACTTTCAACTCTTCATTATGACATAGCAATAGTTATTGATCTAACTTGGTTGAATGGTGGTTAGCTTGATGCTTTGTTTATGCTTAACTATCAAGCATAACTTTGTGACTTCCTCTTTGACTCCCTAGCAAGTGTTAAGGTTAACTTCTTCAAAACTTTTGTCCTTCAACATTTAGGCCCAAAATGGATTTGAGTGTGGACAAGTTTCACTATTATGAAGATGTTCTCCAAAATAATTTTTCCTTCAACATTTAGTTCCAAAACATGACTATGGCTATTCAATCTTATCTTTATTAGATGAGCAGGATAAATTGATGATTTGGGCCTACAAATTACTAGGTGGAAGGAGATCTATGGCTTTGGCTATGCTGTGAAGATTAAAGAGTTTACACCTGGCTAAAGTGATAAAGTGAGGGTTGTTGGATTCAATTGCTTATTAACCACTTCACTTGGCTCACTATGGATCCTCTTTCATGTGGATCTTTATGACTAGATATTTGACTCTCCTTCTTCCTGGCATGGTTGATCATGATTTGATCAAGATCATTTCTCTAATCATATCACCAACCTAAAATTCATTGCCAACTTTTGTCTATTCTTTCCATGATCTCTTCGTTCAACTAGTTTCTTCTTCATCACTCTGGCTCTAATCTTCATGGAATCTTTTCATCTAATGTACACAAAACTGGTTCTTCACTTCAATGATTTTTTCAGCATGGATATATGTGTTGATAGAGCTCATTTATCTTTCTTCTCATCTTAGGAAAAGCTTGACACTTGCCCACCCATCCTAGAATCACCTAGTTGACTAATATTGCTTGACTTGCTACATTTCTTGCATGGGTAGGCTCGTAGGGGTAGATGAGAAGAAATGCCATCCTAATGGCAATCTAGACTTGACATATTTTGTATTGGGTTACCATTCACTTAGGATCTCAAAATAAAGAAGACCTAAAGTACACCAACACTTAGCAATCGAAACAATGTTGTAGATCCATTCAACATGATTAATAGCTTAGATAATTCTAGCTTTTAGTAGTTTCTCTAATTAATCTTTTATTAGGACAGCCACATGTGGATGTATTTTCCAGAAGAATTACTTTATAGCTTTCACAACTGGTGCAATGGATATGTGATGTATTATGAGATCAAGATCTAAACTTGGCATAATAGCTTATGACCATGAAATTTTTCTTTTCTTTTTTTGGAAGAAGGTAACAAACTACTCTTTCTATTTAGCTTCATGTCCAAGTTCATAGGTTATGTTGGTTATATATGTACTTATAATCTTTCCTAGAAATGACTTGGAAGTACATCAAATATCTTATCCTAGGGTTCCTTAAAGAGGTTTTAATCCTTAGATCCATATTTTCTTTTAACTGTTTTAGGCTCTTGTACTACCACACTATGATTTTCATAATCAAGGCACCTTTTTTCTTTTTGATTATTTGACTTAGATATCTAAAGTTAACTTTGGTCATATTTACACTTTGTTCACTGGTGGAAGACATTAAAGGTTCAACAATGTTGAGGTAATAGGCAAGAACATAGTCATTATTGGAATGTGGGGAATTCACTAGATGTAGAATTTGCATTCTAATCTATTAGTTGGAGGTGGATTGATTTAAAGAGAGTCAGTTGGTTCTAATGCATTCATGGCATAATTATCAAAAGTAAGGACTAATAAGGTGAGGCCTAAAGCAATCTTATCTAGAGGTATGTTTGAATACCTTTAATCCCTAACAACATTAGAAGAGGACAAGCTGATATCAGTATAATCAAACTCATTAGACCTAACACTAGACCCCTCCCCCATGCTGACTTGGTCTTCATATATATGAACTATATCTATACCTCTTTCAACGAGCATCAGATAAAGAGTCAAACTCAAACTCGTCTGAATAATTATTCTCTTCTATATTTTATTCCATTTCTTCAATGGTAAGAGATCAATTAGATGCTCCTTGACCATGTTATTCCAAAGGACAGTCAAAGATAGTTGTATTAGAATCACTATTAGTATCAGTAGTAATAAAACATGGAACAAAGTTGGCAAGTTCAGCAAGTAGTGTGATAAGCTTTGTAAGCACAGTGAAAGGAAAAGTGTCTCCTCATCTGAGATATCTCCCTGATTCTTAGTTTATGATTGATCTTCAGGTTTGGGTGGAGCATCAAGATTTTTTATAAACTTGTTTATCCCTAGATGAAATAGTACCTTCTTGAACCCAAGACCTATTGTATCTATAGGCCTTCTAAATTTAATTTCAATTGGGTTAGTCAAGCCTTTTTTATTTTGTCCAATGGGACCATTCTATTTTATACCCTAGTCATTTTGTGAGTTTTAGACCTTAGCCATATCTCTTAGGGGTTATTTCACAGTTTTGGATTTTAGTACTAGCAATGCCTTCACCTCTGTATATCCATGTTGAGACAGCTCTATCCTCATCTACATCTTCTAAAGGGACAGTTGACATAATAGAACTACCATTATGAATAGTCTTAGGCAATATGATAGAAGGTTTCAATTCTTCATAAGGTCTCCCATAACAATAGGGAGATAGGGGTAGTGATATCAAAGAGAGCACATCTTCTATCTTATATTCCTCCATGCTAGTATCTTTCAATTTGAGGGATTTTCCTTTGTCCTTCAATTTTTGTTAATAGTATTCAGTAGCTTTGTGGTTAGTTGGTACAAGACTTGGCAATATAAGTAAGAGTATTGCAAGAGTAACCAACATTGCAAGGAATAGTTACTTTTTCTCCTTTAAAAAGGAAGTTTATGCACTGTGGTATTGTTGAGTTGTTATTTTGCACAATGCTAAATGGTAGGGATCCTTTTCAACCCCTCTCTTGAAAATTTGATCGAGGATCAACTCCAAGGTTCCAAGTGGATGTTGTAACCTATTGGGTTCACTCAATTGAAGATAAATGTGTATGTTCACAAGGAGGCATTTTATAGTTTGAACCAATCTTGGGCAATCTGTTGCTATTTGAAATGTAACCAAAAAAGAGATATTTTTTGTATTTTTTTATGATGAATGCAATTTATCGATGCAACTATATGAATTCCTACTTTGACCAAGTACTAGAAAAGAAAATACAAAGAGAGAGTAACAAGAGATTAAAGAAAATGACTTGAAAAGAGAAATTCCTAATGGACATAAACCAAGGTAACAACATATCTATAAATTAAATTATCAAAAGGATCGGGTAGGAAACCAAAGAAATTAGGAGCAATTCTTCTTCAACTCCACTAATACAATTATCGATGAGAACTCAATATAAACTAAAAGATTTTTCATGTTTCATCAAATCATGAGGCCATGGGGAGTTTTCTCAGATGAGACAAGACATTAAAGATTATCCTTTCTCCAATTTGTCATAACAATGGATTTCATTAACACAAGGAAAACACCATAACTAATAAAGTTGCACAATCATAAGAACACAATAAAACCATTGGCCCCATTATTATTAATGAACATGCATTCACAAAAATAACACACTCCAACAAGATTTACTATACTTAGAATGAGAGAATCAATAGCATATAATATTGCATCAAAATAGTGGCCTGGAGTACATATTACATCCCTGTATTTATAATAAATCATCTTCTCCATTTATGTTGGAAGTGATAGCTCTTTAAATGAAAACTTATGCTAAAAATTAATAAAACAAAACTAATTATATACAAACTAACTCTCTAAATGGTGCTAAGTAGGTCTCCACCCTTGTTTATATCAATTAATGGGTCCATGAGCCTTTACATAACTTAAAACAATAAAAGAAGAAGAATATAAGAAGGAAGCAGTGAGATAATCTAGAAGTCTCTAGAATCTCTAAAAATGGGATCCTTGCCTTCTCTAGGCATTTTTGAGAGTTGAACTGTCAACAAAATATGTTTTTGGTGTGTGGAATGCTCTAAATTAAAAACTAGAAGTTAACTATTAGTGCATGAATTCTTCAAAACTATTAGTGCACCTATGCACCTTAGTGATAGGTTCCAAAATATATTCTAAGACCAAATTTATTTTCTAGCATCTGGGTTTTTTTCCCTCTTTAGACCAAAATGATGTCTGGATGTTTATTCTTGAATTTCTCACTAATCTCTTCTATCTAAGTAGCTTCTAATAAATCTAAAGCCTCATACTTATTCTTTAGTACTTATCAGTAGTTACTAATTTCTATTCTTGTCTCCACAAAATCCCCAAGCTTGGTGCCCAGTTCCAACAATGCTTATTTAGTTTTGAAAGTGTGTCTAATGTCATCTTATGATGAAGCTTCTTTGAATTTTCCTTTGAATTTTTGGACTCTTGATTGCACTGTAAAAAGCTTGATCTTAGCCTCATCTTAAAAAATATTAAGGCAAGTAATGGTATAGTACTTTTCTACTTCCAAAAATTACTCTTAAGTTTTGTCCCATTTCTACTGGATCTCGTCATGCAATCCCTCCATTACTTTTTTGCCTACCAATATTCTCTCAATCCAATCATTAAGCATATCTAGATCCTCTATAGCATATGCCTCCATAATCATCTAATACCTCTAACCTTTTATTTGTCTTAATGCCTATAGATCCTTGGCCCAGGTATGTACTTCATCCATCAACCCAAAATCTTGGTTCACTATCAAAACCAACTTTTCATCACTTGATTGCATATGGTGCAATAGGTTCAAATTTCCCTGTACTATCTACACTCCTTTCTCATTAAAATTATCATACCATTGTTGACATGCCTCCAAAAATGAGTCCAACTATATTCCTAACTACTTTCTTCCTACTACAACTCCAAGGGAAACCTTTGGATTGCCTAGGCCAATAAGGCCTACTACTTCATTTAGGTAGCCTCTGATTAGCTCATTTTTCTTATGTAGTGTTATCAATTTTGCCTCATCCTAATCCATGTGTCAAAAAACCTCCTTCATGTGTGAGAAGGTCCTTGTCTTGGTTCTTCATTATCAAGGCTAGTATTCTAGCATCACCCTTAGGTGGCTTGGACCTCTTCACCACTTTAATCAATTCCTTCATTCCTTCCTCTATTGTCAGCTCCAACTGCCTCTTCTATCAAAACATAACCTCCCTCTTTAGCCATACTAGTGTGGTGCCCATAGGTGACATATACTTTGTTGAAGAGTTTGGTTGTGAAGTAGGCTCCTTTACCTTATCACTACTCTTTGGAGTCTTCTCATGTCAAGGAATATCTTTAGAAGAAGTCTTTGTACTTTGTTAGGCTAAGGATTTATCCTTTGTATCTCAAGGTGTTTGCTAAGTTTCTTCCAATATTTTTCCCTCTTTGGATACTTCATCAACACAAAGTTGTTAGAATTATCCTTCCTTAGTTTCTTAACCTTATGGTTGAGATTCTTCTACTTGAGGTGGTGGAGCTACTAACCCTTTATCCATAATGGTGGTCATATCTTGTGGTGGTAGTGATGGAATGCCTAGAGGTCCTTCAGGTAGAAGAGATAGTTTATTCCAATCCTTTCCTAAAGGCTTGCTTGTGGGAGTATCTCTTATCTTTTCACCCACCATCTTAGTGCCCACTACCATAAAATAAAAGTCTAAGATATCCAAGATATTAGTTGCTTCACTCTCCATCTCTATTATCCACTTCTTTTGTTCATCTTCTAAATTTGATACTTGGATAGGCTCTCTTGGAGAAAATGGAGATGTCTATGTGGAATTTCTTCTCCTCCCTTCCTCTATAGCTTTGGTAGAGTGAGTTCTCTAGATTAAGGGAACAAACTCTATGTGTTCCCCTTCTTGTTCATCCTTAACTTACCAAATGGTTTATGGGACCTATAGGGATGGGGTATTATTTTTCTTCAATCTTCTTCTTCGTGTACCCACCATAGTTATTTCCATCCTTGCTCTCTTTGGAGCTGAGGGGGAGGCTTCTTCCTTTGTAGTTGTTAGCGGTGGGACCCTCTCTTCCTTTTTTTTTTCCCTCCTCCTATTGTTCAAGTTGTTCCTATTCTTTTGGCTTTTTTTGAGGCTTAGCTTGCTTTACTTGCTTATCTTGAAGTTCAACTTTCTCATGTTGAGATGGTGTTTTAGGAGCCTCATCTACTTATCTCTTTTCCCTAGGGGAATCCCTCTTCCTCTTCTTTCCCTTATCAGCCTTGAAGCACTCAACCTCTCACTCATGTTGATGTACAATTTCTAGCCTTATTGGAGATTGAGTAGGGTAGGTTGGTACAATGACTTTTACCCTTTACCTTTGATAGGCCTTGATGTGGCTTGAACTAGATCCATTTGAAATGGCTTTTGGATCCATTCCCTTGTTAGTTGAATTATATGCCTAGCCCAATGATCTATTTTATCATTTTCCTCTCACCCTATCTTTGCATTCATGATATGCTTGTCATAGATTTTTCTTTGTTGTACAAAGGATCCATAACTTTTGGTACATCCTTTTCCATAGACTTAAGATGAATCTTCATCTTCAACATATTCTCTGCTAGGTATAGACTTGTCCTACAATAGTCCCTTATACAAACATCATATTCATCTACTGCATTCATCCAATGATCTTTTAGGGCATCAACATGTACAAATTGTTTCCCTGGCAGATGTTGGACCATCCCAATATTGTCAAAGAACAAGCGAGGGGAGTTTTATTCTTCCAAGGGATATTGATCCCATTAAGAATCAAAAGTGGAAATGTCAAGTGTTTCATCTTCACCTCGAATGCACCAATTATAATATCTTAGTCTCATGTCTTCTTATGTTGTTTCTTCACTCTGTCATAAGCCAACGTAAGTTGGCAGGCCATCTCCAAGAGTAGCAACCTGTTTAAGGGGTATCTCAAAAGCTTCTTGGGGCACAATAGAGTACCAACTACCCAAAGATATGTGAAGGTTTTGAATTGAATATAGTAGGAACCTATCTCTATGATTATGGTTGCCACCTCTACTGACATTCTCTTTTCATAATCACCTTCAATGAATCTGATGATGGAATAGATGAATCTATCATTAACCACTTTGTATTCCATACTCTATACTGGGAGCTTCTTTTTCACCATTTGTGTGTATACCACATAAGGCCAAGAATTTTCATCTTGCATGATTCCCTTTCTATACAAGCCTAGATACTCAATGTTTTTGGCCACTAGCAAGTACACCATGTATGTTGTCATGTAGAAGTAAGGGTCTTCTTTGATGATGACTAGTTGCTCATCCAAGTTATCACTTAGGATGGTGGACTAATTAGTGGGCATCTTCATGGTCCTTATGGTTTCAATGAAATAAACCATCCATGTTAGTAAGTGGCTCATTGTAGGAAGACTCATAAGTCTACTTAGGAGGACAATCAAGTATCCAATGTCATCTTTCATATAGATCTTGCCTACTCTTTGACCTAAAGGTGTCCTATCAATCAGGGTTGAGGACTGCACTAGTTCCTTTGCATCTTTCTTATTCTCTCTATACCACCACTCTCATCCATCATATGATATCTAGAGCTATTGGTCATCCCTTGGAAGGTGAAACACTTTCTCTATGTTTTAGGGTGGTAGGTCCAAGACTATCTCTCTAGTTATGCTCTTTATGACCTTTTCCTCTGTCACATAGTGTTCTACTAGTGTCATTATCAATTCTAAGGATTGAACTAATGTGGGGTGAGATGTCGTGTTTATGAGCCTAGACTAGATTAAAACAAATAAAATTGCAGACCTTTCCTTGGGCTTGTTGTAAATTGTAAGAAAGGAATTCTATTCAATGTGTCCCAATTCTATGTCTCAAATTTTTTCATGCCCATCTTGGAATCGTGACTTCTTTGGTGCTTCTTGATATTTGCAATAGGTTTTAGTGTCATTTTCTCCATCATGGAAGATAATGAGGATGTTATTTGATCTTGTCTTTTTTTGTGATGTAGGGGACTAAAGTAGTGCAGAGATCAAGGGTGCTGATGTGCAGTTCAACATGGGAAGTAGGAGTGAAGTGAAGTAAGAGGAGGGGCATCAATGCCTTTTATAGGTGCTGGGGGATGCATGTCCAGGAAGGGTGTGTATGTGTGTACCACTAGAGGGTGTGCATCTATACACCTCTTAAAGGTGTGCATGTGTACTCCTATTCCAGAGTCAACATTTCCCCCTTAATTCTATGTTTTGTCTCTTTCTGATTGCCTATACCTTCCTAGTCAAAACTAGGGTTTGACCCAGGCCAAGGGGAGGGTCCAAAATGATTGGGGCTCTAGACTAAAAGCCTTAGAGGGGAATTTGAAAATAGGGGGTCCTCATTTTTTGCATGAAAATAGATTGTGCATTGTGAAACCACAACAGGTATCTAGAAAGAACTACTTGAATCTCATGAATCTAAGGTCTACCTAATAGTATATTATATGTGAGTGGAATTTCAAGAACTTGGAATATGACATCTCCCTTTACATGCCCTACTCTAATAGGTAACACAACAAGTCCTTCGGATTATCTTTCTTCTTCATCATATGTTTTGATGGTAATTCTATTGTAGGGATCAATAGACTCCTTGTCATAGCCCAATTGAGTCAAAAAACTAGCCAAAAAATTGTTAATACCAATGCCTCCATCTATCACACTATGGAAAACATGCAACTTATGGGTCATGACTTTAATATGTGGTGGTTGATTATAAGGATGACTTGGAGAGTGATTGTCCTCCTAAGAGAAGGACATATAGTGTGATGAAATCATGTGACCCACTAGGGATTGAAATTGATCAAGATGTAGATCTTTAGGTACACTAGACTAAGGAAGGGATTTGTCAAGGATCTCCTTATGAGAAAGTGATATTTTCAATAGTTCAAAGATTGTGATTTGTGCATTGGTTCATTGTAGTTGATCTAAGATTGGATAGTTTTTGTTGTCTAATGAGCTTGTTGGTTTATATTCTTTCTCATAGTGCCAATAATAGGTTCATCATTAATTTATTTTGGATCAGATATAGATGGTGTAGGACCTAGAATTACTTATTTTGCATGAGATTGTATGACAACATTTCTACAGAGTTGAGATTGTTCTCAATGATCATCGGACCGTGTAAATCCTCTAAGGAAAAATGGAGTTTCTAGTTTGACTGTGTTGTCATATTTCCCTTTGATTGTTATGACATAATAGTATGCAAATTCTACAAGTTCAATTATGTTGATCAGATTGTCATCTTTAGTATATGTATAGTTTACCTTGGAGTTGTTCTTTTGTTTAGATGTTTCTCCTTTCTCATGTATGTAGGGAATGGTTCTTTAAATTATTTTAAATCAAAAACAAATTTACGTCTACTAATGACTACATCACCATTGTCTATGAGATCTTGAATCTTTTGTTTAAGTTAGATGTAATTGTTGGTTTTATGACCTTTTTTATGATGGTATTCACAATATTCATCTCCATTCCACCATTTAAGTCTACATTGTAGATCAAATAGACGAGAGTTTTCTAGAGGACTTATGATCTTATTTTGGAGTACTATCTTGCAAACCACTTTTAAAGGTTAACAAAGAGGTGCATATTTACGCTTAGGTCTAGGAGCCCAAGGTCTATCCTTAAAGATGTTTCTAGTTTGTTTGGTCTTGATGGAAGCCTTTTTATAGCCTTGGCTACTTGTATATTGTTTGTGAGATCAAAGTGAGTTTTACAAGGTTTTGAAGTGACATTTTCAACTACACCATCATCCACCACATCATGATTTTTAGTTATGTACTTAGATTTATCTATATTTGAGTTAGATCCTTGTTTTCTTTCCTTATGTAAGGTTTGGTCCACCTCACAATAGGTGTATAATAATCATACTCGAGGCCATGCTTAGGAATAGTGTATTCAATCTAAGGATTATTTTTCCCAATATGAGGTGCATTTAATCTTGTCAACCTAGGGACATATACTTGAAATGTTCAACATAATATGTGCACTAAATCTCTTAATGAGTCATTATGCTTATGTTGTAGGAAAGTAAAATGCAAGGAAAAGAACCTACACTATTGCTATAGGAAACTAACATGCTTAACTCTTTACTAAAATGAATACTAGAAATGTAATGAAATGCTAACATGTATTCCAACTCAATTCATCTACTATAACTATTCTCACAGATGTTGTAGGAACATTCACAAAGTACGATGCTATAGGAAGGAACTTACAACTTCTACCTACATTACTAAAAATGCTTGAAAATAAATCTACACTACTTTAATCTAATCCACCTCCCAAGTGGGCCCCCTTGGTTGGCTTCTGCTAATCCACTAACACAGGATTGAAGCCAAAAACTATTTCATTACATTTCAAAAATTCATTACATGTGAACAATACATAAAACTGTAAAAATAACTCACTGCAAAAGTTAACAATTTGTTTCAATAAACTTTATTCTCCTAACCCTCTAAACACAATTGGTTTGATCCCTATATATAGAAGATTAAAACTTATTCCACAATAGAAGAGCAAACAAACTAGTTATAAATTTGTAGGCGAAAAAGAAGGAAAGATAACAGCTTAAGGCAGGAAGAAAAGATAATGGCTCAAGGTGGGAATAATAAAGTCTAAACAACCACTTGACATAATAATAAATGTAGAGAATGTAGTAAGTCTTCATAGCTCCTCCATACTCATAGTTGTATCCTTTGGTACTGTTATGATTTTTCTCCACAGTGGCTAAACCTCAACATCCTTTTCTCCTTGAATACTATTGGCTCTCTTCAACATTCATCTTTGAATTCTTCAAATCATCTTCAGCTTCATTGCTAACAAGTCAGTTATAATGTAGAGATATTTGGAAATAAGCATTATCAAATTAAATTCAAATATAAGAATGCACACTCTAATGATTATATGAAATACTACATCGTATATATAATATTAGCAAAAGATGACATACTATCTATCCATAGGTTAATCATTGGTTTAGGTAAAATAAAATGTCCTGATAAAAATAAAATAAAATAAAATGTCATTGGTTCAAAAATGTCCTGATAAAAATAAAATAGAGTGTTCAAAAAAGTGTTTAAAACTATCATAAAATAAAGGCAACAATTAGCCTGATCATCTACTCCTTGGTAAACTAATGCTTGTCCTCAAGCATGGAATTTCTTAGTCACTAACCTAAATTCCTCAACTTTAGTCCTTCCTTTCCTATTGCTCTTGAAGGTATAATAGAATCCTCATGTTCTTTCCCAAACCTCCCTTATGTTGTCCTCCTGTAGCTTGTCAAGTCTATCAACATTAATATCATACAGGGGCCACATGAGCATTGGATGTTGCATAGTGAGTGGGCACCATAGTTCTAGTCTAGCCTATTTCCCTAACTCTAGATAATTTGGAGCTTAGTGAAGGGCAACCTCCAAATTAATGGGACTATGTAGCTCCTTTTAAGTCTCTTAGGTAATCTTGCCCATCTACTTCTAACACCAACCATGGCTCTTTGGAAGGTAAAGTAGGGTAAGTTCTCATAATCTGCATAGGCCTTAGTTCTGGCAGTGAAGATTATATCCCTTACTCCCTTGTTCTTGTCCCCATAAGTTAATCTAAACCAATCCCTAAGAACTTCTTCTAGTTTCCTACTCTCAGCTCTTAATGGCAGGGGCTCTGTTCTTTCCTTGTCCCTATAATTATGTAGTTGCCTATCATAATTTTCTTCATTATACATCCAGGATATAAAAGCCCTATAATGTATATCCCTTATATAGAGTAAAGGATTCCATTGGGCTTCTGATGGAATAATAAAATTGCACACATATAATTCATAGAGAAAATTCTGCTACTAGGATGGCAAAGTTTGGTATAAATCATAGAATTCTTGGGCTGATTTGAATTCTGCATTTATATTCTTAAGGGTTAGCACAAGTTGGAATAAAAGAAATTGTTCCTTTAAATAGAGAGCATAAATCCATGGTGGTGGTCTACAGGCAAGTGCTTGATTAGCCAATTTGAGGGCATGATCCATCCTTTGTCTTTTATTTGCTAATTGCTCTTTCAAAACTATAATTTCTACACTTAGAGACACTATGTCTTTCTTCATTCTCTTCCTCTCTTCTTCCCATAGGGTTGCAACAAAAATATGTTTTCCAAACAACTGGAAAAGGAGTTTTTATGGGTAATGGAACCACTATCCTCTTCATGGTTTCTTTTCTTCTTTCTCTATTCCCTCCATAAATTTTCTACAAAATCAATAAGCCATGTTGATTTATAGGGAACTAGGGTAGTGTTTGGATAAACTTGCTCAGGAACTGTCTCATCTCTATAGCTTGAAGTATCCAGTTGGACTATTGAGGTATCATTTTGATTTTCATTGACTTCAACCTTACATTCTCATTAGGTTTTTCAGGAATGTTTTTAGTTTCAAGATGAGGAAGAGAGTTATCAAGAACAATTTCTACTAGGGGTTCTTTAGTAGATGGCTTGGATGAAGTGGATTCTTTAGAAATTTTTCCTCTCATTCTAAGACTTCTTATAAGGTTTTCTCCTGGTATCATAGTCTTCTACCTACCTCTTCCTTTTGGTGTCTCTACTATAGGAGTAACTACTTTAGGACCCATCTTAGTTCTCTTTTGCCTCACGACTGTAGGGTTTGGCTTTTCTTTTACCGAAGTAGAGATCTCTTCTTGCAATTTATGTTTTCTCTTTTCTCGGCTAGAGGTAGGTTTTTGGGTTTCTTGAATAGGTAAAGGCATAGTTTCTTGCACATTTTCTAAGACATTTTTGACTTCAACATCTTGAGTACTTTGCTTAGTAGGTTCATCAGTGAGAACTACATTCTCCTCACTGGGCTGTTCATTAAGGGCAGCCTGTGGTTGTAGGGTTTTAGCTTGGACAAATTTTGCCCATGACATAGAAGAAACATCCCTAAGTGATCTTTCTATGAGTAATTTAATCAGGGCATAATGGGTGATAGAATTGTCCTTTCCCTTTTGGATTTCTTCAGCACTAACACATAGCATATTGTACAAGAAATTGGGAACATTTACTAGATGATTATGCCTTATACAACTAAGCAATTTAAAATGATGTGCATGTAAATATGAAAATCTTCCTTCATATGTGAGGTACCTGATAATGTGCATGCCTAGCTCATTATATGGTGATAGAAGAAACATTCTTTTACAACCTTGTTTGGTAATATCCAATTAAGAAATTAGTTGGTATGACAAACTGAGTTCTAGCTAATCTTGCATCATGCATATTAGGATAATGTTCTCCTATTGCTAGTAACCCAATTACTTCTGCTATTTTCTCTTCTATAGCAACCACCATTAAACTCCATATAGAAGCTTCTCCTTCATCAAAAGTCCTTGTAAATTATGTGGCTACTTCTTCGTCAAATGTAGTTAAACTTAAGAAATACCCTAACCAACCACATGCATTAAGTCTCCTCACTAGCTCTACATCTAAGAGAAAAATGGTATGCTCCACTAGTTCTCATTGCTGCAATTGTATGCCCATTTTTGCTTAACACTTTCACTATTTGCACTACTTGCATTATTTCCCCCCTTATGAATTCAAGCTTCTTTTATTGTTTTACAGACCCATTTTCACATTTTATTTGATAGGTTTATGAGCAATAATATGGCTTTAATGAGAGTAAATCATGGATGTGTGTGAAAATCATCCAAAAAGGGGATTCAAATCATTTGAAATTTAAATACAAGTCACATTACAACCTAACAATAAGAAATCATTCAAGAATAAGGGGTACAACACCTAGACGCTTGCATACTTATGACAATTGAATTCCATCATTAAAGGAAATATGAAGATTTGGAAAAAAAAATTATGAATAAATAGGAATGTCCTTGGGTTTTAGTAACCTTCCCTACCCCCTACAAAATATGGACAAGTGTTCACAGTTGTCAAATTTAGTACAGGGTATGGAACTGGCATAACACCACCATAATATAAAGAATGTAGTATTAGATATAAGCAATGAAATCTACATACTATAAATGAATAATAATTTAAAAATATTATACCTAAGAATTGATTGTCGCACATACCAAAAGGTGGTGGAAGTTACATTAGCAATGACAGCATCTGTCAGCAAACTTGCGATGTTTATTGAAAGCATTAGAAAGTGATGATGTGGAAGGTGGGTGGCTGAAAGGTAAAGAAATGAGATGAGGTGGATAAAGAAGAAATAAGAAAGTGAATGGAGAAGTTTGGAACTTTATGTGGGCATAAATTTTTTATTATGAGCATGCACAAATAAATTAGTGTTGCAAAGTGACAAATAGAAGGTTAACACCTTCAGCTACAAGAAGAGTTACCTAGTTTGTATTTGAATTTGGTCATTGAAACTGCTACAGGAAGTCCTCTTTTATTTACTAATAATTTAAAATGTACTAGATCAATGGTAGTTAATTGGATAGCTTTATTGTCAAAGACATGATTAATTTCATATGGACCTAGTCATCTTGTCAGCAACTTGCCTGACATATCTTTAAATCTGGAATCATATAGTAGTGCCCAATCACCAACTCGAAATTGTTTATTGATAATGTGAGAATTATTCCATTGTTTTCCTTGTTTTTGTATAATTTTATATGTTCCAAAGAAGCTTTGCACATTTCATCCAAAGAGTTAAGATGTAGAAGACATTCTCTTTGTGCTACAGGAAGTTTAATGTCCAACTCCAATGCAATTCTTAAAGTGTTATGTTCAAATTCAATGGGGAGCATTGCTACTTTCCCACATACGAGCTCAAATGGTGTGAATCCTATAGTACTCTTCCATGTTGTTCTGTAGGCCCAAACAGCTTCTTGTAATCTATTGGTCCAATCCCTACAGTGCAAATGAATTATTTTTTTTAGGATATTCTCTAGCTCACAATTTGTGACTTATGGTTTCCCATTAGCTTGAGGGTGATAAGGACTTGATTTTTGGTTGTTTCATAAGTTCTGAGATCAGATTAGAGGTAAATTGGACACCTTGGTTAGTGACTAGTTCTTTGGGTACACCATAGTGATTAAAAATTTCTTCATATAGAAATTTTGCAACTTTTTCATCATGAGCATGCTTCATGGCTCTAACTTCAACTCATTTTGTCAAGTAACTAGTGCACACAAGGATATATGATTTCCCATTGGATGGAGGATCAATTAGACCAACGAATTACATGCCCCATTTGTTAAATGGTCTCAATGCCATGTGTGGGTTAAGAGGCATTTCATCTATTCTTGTTGGTCGGCCCATCCTTTGACACTTATCACACTTTCATGTATAGTTGGTTGCATCTTTCTGAAGTGTAGGCCAATAATAACCAGTTGTCAAGATTTTCAAGGCTATTCTTTTTACTGCAAAGTGCCCTCCATATGGTTCATTATGACATGCATGTAGAATGTCATATGTCTCATCCTCTCTCACACATCTTCTCATAACTTGATTAGGTCCAGTGTAAAACAAGAGATTATCTATCCAAGAGAAATAGAAACTTTACTCTACAAGTAGCTTCTTTTCCTTGTAAGAAAATTTTTATGGTATTGTATTAGCTGCAATGTAGTTAGCAATGTCTACATACCATGGAGTTTGAATAGAAATATGAAATAAATGCTCATCCGGAAATGCATCATCTACCAGAGTAGTGTCATTATCATCATAATGGATTCTTGATAAATAATCAACTACAACATTGTGATGCAGAGATGTTAAGGGAAGAATGGTGGATCCAAGGTCTCAAATAAAAACTCAATCAAGTACACAATTGAAACTAGTGACCAAAAGTGCCTTCGATACGTGAAATGGTAAATTATCCACCAATGATATGTGAAATGGTAAATTATCCATCAACAAGTCTTATGAGGTGATCCAATAGCCCTAAAATATGCAATCCAAGGTACTTGAATAGGTTTTAGACTTTCTTCAATGGTTTATACACCAAAACTTCAATAGTCCTCAAACTAGGCCTAATAACATGCTCTGTAATAGCAGCAACAGTAATAAGGACTTTTCTTCAACTTTTCCCAAAACACCAAGAAAATAAATTATATTTTTGAGTACCCTTCATGGAGTTATTTAACATGCCAAAAGGATAGGGTAGATTTTTTGGGATGATATATGACTGTTTTCACTGTTTCTCAAATTTTTAAGGCCTAATCCTCATGCATTTACAAAGGAAGTACTAACCGTTCAAACTTACAAACTCCAAATCTTTCCATAGTGTCATAAATTCATTCAAATCAAATAAATATGAAGTCAATTTGACTCCAAGAGGCTTCTAGGTACCAAAGCCCCAAATTGTGCCCTCAAAACCCTTAAATCTAGGACTTCCTCAATGTCATGCTTACCAAAGTTTCCTGCAAAAAATAAAGGTAGGAACACCTTTTATACAGCATATCTATACACATTCCATCATAAAATAGTGCCCTTGTTTGGCCAAAACTCTCTAACCTTCAGCCTACCCTCCAAATTCACTTAGTTTCCTAGTCTTCTTATGGTGATCACCACACAAATTCATCAAACTTGCATTTCCAAGGTTAGTAAGATGTTGTACATGTTAAATGGATGTTAATAAGATGCAATTCTATGAGAATCAGAGTGCTACATTCATAGAATGACATTCATAGTATGAAAATCTACACAAAGTGTCTAAAAAATTAGATTTTCCAAAGACCGAACAGCACAAAAATGATTAGCAGCGACTATGAAAGAATTCAAAGAGGTGAAATATGACTGATCAAAACCTTATACAAGGCAATCCAATCAGAAATAACTTTGAACCATGCCAAAAATCCTTTAAACTTTGCAAGAAATCATATTTTTATTTAAATTGTTTTAGCAGTCCATACAATGGATTTTCTTTTTTACAATGGACTTGGGAAACATTTAATAAACTCCTATCAACTACACCAACTGATCCAATTTGGTTGGATGGTTTAATTTAGCTTAAAAACAATAAAGAAACTAATTTCCTCCTAAATGTCCATGACCGTTATAATTTGAAAATTCAAATTTATAGCTTTGTAACTTTTGAATTTTTTGAAATTGCTAAGGGCTAAAACTTTACCAAACCATTTAAATGGACTTATTAACCTATTAAAAGGACTAATTTATCCTATTTGAAACATTTAACACTTAATTCTATCCTAGACTCTCATTTTAGTCCTAAGGCTTGTTAGGCCTTTTTATTGCAAAGTTATTACATTGATCAACCTTATAGGTCATTATAGGCTCCAAAATACTCCAATTGATGTCATTCGATGTCTTCATGTTCACTAATGCCTTTTTGATCTCCAAAGGTTTATTGACCTCCTTATGTGCTCTAGGTGCCTCTACACCATGTTCACGAGCTTTGAAAGAATTCTTGTCCCAAGAATTAGTCCTTGTAAATAGATGTCTGAGTCTAAACCTTTGATCCATGGTTATGGTGCCTTGGGGAAGGAATGAAGTCCCCTAAGGTCACTAGCCTTCTCTTTGAACCTACACACACTTTGTAAAAAGCATTAGTACTAAAAGATCTAATAGATGGAGGTTCTGATTTTAAATCAAATTGTTGCCTTATTGTTACAACTGGTGTACTGAGTACAGTCTACAACTTATCCTTCATGACTTGCCTTGTCAACTGTTGTAACCCCCATTCTTTGCTATAGTCTTTGTATTCTTTGATGGGATAGTAGATGGAGCCAACTTGAATGCTCTCAAAGTCTACAAATTTTGACTGTGGCTGCCCGAAACATCTTTGATTTGTAGGACTATCCTGCTCTTTCCTGTTCAAGCCTTGATTATGTCCATGCTGCATATACTAACCAGTATCATTGTTAATGTTTCCTTGCCTATGAAGAGGGATATTATTACCAAAACACATCAATATCTTGTCTTTATCCCTACAAGTCAGTGGATTCAACTTAAACTTCTCTTTCCCATTATGAACAATATAATTATTTGTGTAGCCATCATGAATTGTCCTTCTCATGCATTTCCATGGTCTACCTAATATCATGTGCCCACAGATCATAGATATTACATCACACCAAACTTGATCATGATATGGCCCAATTGAAAAATTGACAAGAGCCTTCTGACTAACCCTCACATTCAACTCTTGGTTTACCCAAGTGGAACTATAGGGATTAGGATGTTCTACCAATGCCAACCCCAACTTAGAAACCATATCAATGGAAACCAAATTACTATGTGCCCCTGAATTAATAATTAGAGTACATACCTTTCCTTGGACTAAACATCTAGATTTAAATATACCTTCTTGTGCTAATTTTGGTAATGGTCCCCCTTTCTTCATGAGAAGAAATTCTCCTACCTCAAGGTTTGCTGCTTTAGGTTCATGAGTCTCTTCTTCTTCAATCAGATGTATCCTCCTTTCCTTTCCTCGATCAGAATCTATCCATTTAGGACAACTAAAAGATTGATGTCCAACTTCATTGCAATGAAAGCATCTACCTATGAAGATGTCACTTCCTCTTCCCCCTCCAATTCTTCCACCTCTTTGGGTGTGTCCTCCTCTTGCCTCAAGAGTAGTTCCTTTATCTTTTTCTTCCCAAACCTAATTTGTTATTCCTCCTCTGCCCCTCATTGAAGAAACTCCTCTATTGTTGCTATTATGTCTTTCATTCTTCCTCTTCAACTTCTCTTTTATTCTAAGAGCCAACTGGTAACATTCCTTCACACTTCTGGGGTTAGAAGCCACAAATTCATCTTGAATACTAAATCTTAAACCACCTGAATATCTAGCAACCTTAATAACTTCATCTTCTTCCAATCCAGATCTTATACTTAATTTATAAAATTCATCAGTATATGCTTTAACATCTAAGTCTTTTTGCCTTAAACCTTGCATTTTCTTATGCATTTCTACATCAAAATATTTTGGAAGAAAGTTACCTTTCATCTTTTCTATCATCTTGTCCCAAGAGACAATCTTTGGCTTACCTCTTCTCCTTCTGTCTGCCTCCTCATGATCCCACCATAGGAGTGCATGCCCTTTAAGTTTTGTTTTTGCCAATCTGACCCTTCATTCATCTGGTACCTCTTCACTTTCAAAGTAGGAATCCATTGATGCTATCCAGTCCAAAAGCTCTTCTTCTTTCAAACTTCGATCATACATAGGGATATCTCCCCTCACCTTATGCTGCTTATTCTTCACAGCCTTCAATATCCTAATTGTCCTTTGCTCTTCAAGATCTACTTGTTCCTCTTCTACCTCTTCTCTCTGGGTTTCTTCCTCTTCTTCACTATCAAAACTTTCATCTACTACCCTTCTTTGATTGGATTCCAGTGCTTAAAGCCTAGCCAAAAGTGCATTGTAAGACTCCTGCAACCTTGTGTTCTTATCTTTCAACTCCTAGATCTCCCTAGCAATACTTGCATTCCTTGGAGGCATTTTCACAAACAATAGTCAAACTTCTTTATCAAACTATTCCTCTTTTCTTTTAAAGATCTACTAATGTGCTCTGATACCACTTGATCTAGAGGTGGCAAGGGAAGAATGCTAGATCCAATGTCCCAAATACAAACTCAATCAAGTACACAATTGAAACTAGTGACCAAAAGTGCCTTCGATATGTGAAATGGTAAATTATCCACCAAAAAGTCTTATGATGTGATCCAATAGCCCTAAAATATGCAATCCAAGGTACTTGAACAGGTTTTAGACTTTCTTCAATGGTTTATACACCAAAACATCAATAGTCCTCAAACTAGGCCTAATAACATACCCTGTAACAGCAGCAATAGTAATAAGGACTTTTCTTCAACTTTTCCCAAAACACAAGGAAAATAAATTATATTTTTGAGTACCCTTTATGGAGTTATTCAACATACCAAAAGGATAGGGTAGGTTGTTTTGGACGATATATGATTGTTTTCACTGTTTCTCAAATTTTTAAGGTCTAATCCTCATGCATTTACAAAGGAAGTACTAACCGTTCAAACTCCCAAACTCCAAATCTTTCCACAGTGTCATAAATTCATTTGAATCAAATAAATATGAAGTCAATTTGACTCCAAGAGGCTTCTAGGTACCAAAGCCCCAAATTGTGCCCTCAAAACCCTTAAATCTAGGACTTCCTCAATGTCATGCTTCCCAAAGTTTCTTGCAACAAATAAAGGTTGTAACACCTTGTATACAGCATATATATACACATTCCATCATAAAATAGTGCCCTTGTTTGGCCAAAACTCTCTAACCTTCAGCCTACCCTCCAAATTCACTTAGTTTCCTAGTCTTCTTATGGTGATCACCACACAAATTCATCAAACTTGCATTTTCAAGGTTAGTAAGATGTTATAAATGTTAAATGGATGTTAATAAGATTTCATTCTATGAGAATTAGAGTGCTACATTCATAGAATGACATTCATAGTATGAAAATCTACAAAAAGTGTCTAAAAAATCAGATTTTCCAAAGACCGAACAACACAAAAATGATTAGCAGCGACTATGAAAGAATTCAAAGAGGTGAAATATGACTGATCAAAACCTTATAAAAGGCAATCCAATCAGTAAGAACTTTGAACCATGCCAAAAATCCTTTAAACTTTGCAAGAAATCAGATTTTTATGTAAATTGTTGTAGCAGTCCATACAATGGATTCTCTTCTGTACAATGGACTTGGGAAACATTTAATAAATTCCTATCAACTACCCCAACTGATCCAATTTGGTTGGATGATTTAATTTAGCTTTAAAACAATAAAGAAACTAATTCCCTCCTAAATGTCCATGACCATTATAATTTGAAAATTCAAATTTATAGCTTTGTAACTTTTGAATTTTTTGAAATTGCTTAGGGCTAAAACTTTACCAAACCATTTAAATGGACTTATTAACCTATTAAAGGGACTAATTTATCCTATTTGAAACCTTAAACACTTAATTCTATCCTAGATTCCCATTTTAGTCCTAAGGCTTGTTAGGCCTTTTTATTGCAAAGTTATTACATTGATTAACCTTATAGGTCATTATAGGCTCCAAAATACTCCAATTGATGTCATTCAATGTCTTCATCTTCACTGATGCCTTTTTGATCTCAAAGGTTTATTGACCTCCTTATTTGCTCTAGGTGCCTCTGCACCACATTGGCTCTTCTAGGCTTATCAATGATAGTTATATCAAATTCTTGCAACAACAATAACCATCTTGCTAACCTACCTATTTTAGCAAGTTTGTTCATTAGATATTTAATTGGTGCATGATTAGTATGAACAAATATATGATAGCCAGTTATGTAATGCCAGAATTTGTTCAAGGCATAAACTTCTACTAACAGTTCCTTTTCAGTCACTGTGTAGTTTAATTCTAGTCCTTGAAGGTTCTTGCTAATATAATATATTGCATTTTCAAGATTTTGAGATTTTTGTCCTAGAACTGCACCTATGGCATAGTCAAAAGCATCTGTATATATATGAAAAGGTAAATTCCAATTGGAGCCTTGTAAAGCTAGGGCTATATTGAGAAGTTTCTTAAGCTATAGGAAGGCTTCATTGCATTCAGATGTCCAACTCAATTTAGCTTTCTTTGTGAGTAATTTATACAATGGACTAGCTATTTTACTAAAAGATCTTATGAAATGTCTATAATATCCAGCATGACCTAGAAAAGATCTTACATCTTTATATTTTGTAGGTATGGGCAATATTTGAAATACCTTTATCTTAGCTAGATCCACTTGTATTCCTGCAAATGATATGAAATGACCAAGTACCACACCTTCTTGCATGAGCATGAAACATTTTTCACTATTAAGTTCTAAATTATTTTCTTGACATCTTACCAAAACCTTTTCAAGATTCATCATTACTTCCTCCAAGGTGACTCCAAATGTTGTGAAATCATCCATATATATTTCCATACAATCATGTGATGTATTAGCAAAGATGCTAATAATAGCCCGTTGGAACATTGTAGTAGCATTACATAGACTGAATGGAAAAATAGAATATACAAAAGTACCCCATGGGCATTTGAATATGGTTTTTTCTTGGTCTTCAAGAGCAATATTGATTTGATTATAACCACTATACCCATCTAGAAAAGAGAAATACTTCTTTCCAACTAGAATGTCTAGAACTTGGTCTATAAATGGTAAAGGAAAGTGATCCTTTTTTATGGCCTTGTTCAATTCTTGATGATCTACACAAATTCTCTATTTTCCTCCCTTTTTGGGCACTATGACCAGAGGTGACACCCATCTACTATCAGATATAGGATAAATAAAACCAGCATCAAGCAATTTTTGCAATTCAATTTTAACTATTTCTCTAAGGCTTGGATTTATCCTTCTCTAGGGTTGACGAAGTGGTAGACACCATTCATTGATGTATATCCTATGGGTGCACAATTTAGGACTCAACCCTTTCATATCACCATAGCCCCATGCAAAATCCCTTTCATGCTTTTGAAGCAACTTTGTTAACTATTCCATTTGTGTGGATGTTAATTTGGGGTTAACATGGAGATTATGACCTGTGGACAGTTCAACAGTAGTGGTAGAATCTATCATAGTAGCTTTAGAGATTGGACTTGCATCTAATTTACATAGTAAGATTGGATGAAGAATGTTAGGTTCTTTGAGCAAAGTATAATTCTCACCCTCATATGTGATTAATTCCAACACAGAACTTTCAAATACATCTTTTTCTATCACACAACTATTAGTGAGAATACTTTGAAGTACTAAATCTTCCTCCTGTAGCTTTAGAAAGGATTTTCTATGTAATATCATGAGTTGTACTATAAAATTCAACTCTTCTTCTTCATCCCCTAAATCTAGCCAAATAGATGTGCTCAAATCTAGTAATGGTTCTGCTGGAGGATATAAATCAAATTTCTTTGTTGCTTGGCCATTGGATATAGTCATATTCCCTGATCTACAACTTATATTTGCATCAGCTATAGCTAACCATGGTTGACCTAGGATGATAGGGTAACCAAATAGATTAACTTTGGGGAATAGAATCATGAAGTCTGTAGGATACTCTAGAGAGTCTAAGGTTACAACTATGTTTTCTATCATCCCATCAAGGGTGATAGTAGAACTATCTACAAGTTGCAAAATTGGTGGAGTAGCCTTTAATCCTTCTATTTTCAATTTCTTCATAGTGTCCTTCATCATAACATTTATAGCAGCACCAAGATCTATTAAAGCATTTTTAACAGACTACACATTTATACTCACATTCACAACTAGACTACCTGGATTAGAATATTTTGGTGTGAACAATTTTCCTAACATAATGTCAGTCAATTGTCCCACAACATGGACTATGACAGGGCCCTATTTCTTCCTTCTAGGCTTCTTTAGGTAGGCATCTCTAATGGTTTTTCCATATATTGGAACATCTTTAATGTCTTGGAATAGGGGTATTTCGACATGCATGTTCTTCAACTAATCAACAATATCAAAAGGTTGTTCCTTTGTTTGTATAGGTTTATTTTGTATAAGCTTTTTTGGAAAAGGAGGTTCCACTATTGGTTGAGCTTGGCTTGAAATAGTGACATTGGTTGGGTCAGCCTCTTTAGTGGCTGAGGGTTCTAATGTTGTAGGAATATCTGGTATTTTAGTTATAAGAGGTAGTTTAGGCACTGGTAAAGTTCTACTAGATCACAGATGTGTATCTACAACACTCAAAGTGTAAGAAAGATATTGTTGAGCATCAAAACTATACATTGGTTGTTGTGGCTATTGGATATTTGGATTTGGTTGAGGTTGTGTAGGTAAATGTGTCTTCTTTTGAGGTCTAGGATTTGCAGGTGGTGGCATTAGAGTAAGTTGTTGAACTGGAGGGTGTAATTATGGAGTATTGGTATTTTGGTTAGGCCACTATTGAGATCCCCTCCATTGGTTCATAGACTACCAATCCCCTTGGGGTGGTTTCCATTGGTTCTACTAGTTTTTCCAGTAGTCCTCTTGGTTCTACCATTGGTTATTCTATTGGTTGGGTCAAGATGATTGGGAATTTTGAGGCCATTGGGATTGTGGATTATTTTGCCCAGCATTATTCCAATTAGGTTGATATTGTGGAGGACCTTGGGGATTACAGTTTTGCCATTAATTACCATATGAATTTGAATTTTTCAAAGGGTCTTGAGGCATACCTTGATGTTGGGCCCATGGCCAAAATTGAGAAACAAAAAATACTTTCTCATCATCTCCATCTATCTTGAGGTACTCAATTGGAAGATGCTAGTTCTCCATGCTTGCAACCAATTTGAATTGGTAATCCTTCTTTTGCTTCTAGCAATGAGGGCAGTATTTAGCTAGTTGTAACTTAGCTTCTACATACTTCTTTCTAGTCATTGTGTCAATATGTGTAGCAACATCATTTATGATGTCCTACTTGAAATTTGACAATAGGTTAGATATCTCAAGCTTTGAAATACCTTGGTTGATTCCTTTAGTGATTGTGAAATGAGGTCCTTAGCCTTTCTTCATAGTTGACCTTCAATAGTTTTGACATATCTTCTTAAGGTCATCCCAAAAAGATTGATATACATCACCACCAGCCATCAGGTCTAGTGCTTCTAGACAATTATCATTCACACCTCTTAGAAAGACTAGCTTTTGTGAATCCTTGGACAACACATGCTGAGGATTCTTCTGGAGTGTATACAAGAAATGTGAAACATAGTCTTCCAATGTTTCTTCCTCCTTTTGTGATATCCTGAGGACATCATCTCCTCTTGAACCAAATGCTTTGTAATACTTTTTATATTTATCCAGAAACAGAGTTTGCATTTCATCCCAAGTTCCTATTGCATTAGCTCCTAAGCCCATGAACCATCATAGAGCTTACTCTTTTAATTTTTCTAGAAATAATTTGAGCTTATGGGCATCAGTGTTGTAGTCATAAACTATGATAGAGTACGTCAAATTTAAACAAGAAAGTATTAGGGTTTTCAGTTGCAAGGCCATAGAACTTTAGAAGAGCAACTACAAATATATTCTTGAGATTATTAGTATTTATGAATCTTGGGAGAGGAAATGGAAAAGTAGGTTGTGCCATTATTGGAGGTATTAGATTATGAGGTTGCTACTAAAAAGGAACATTGGGTACTGGATTATTAACAACTAGCGGATTTAAAGTAGTATTATCAAGGAAACTGGCCAAAATTTCAGCAAAAGGTTGAAGACCACTTGTATCTATAGGTTCTACTCTTGAAGATGATTCTGTAGGAAAAATAGGGCTTATGTCTTCAAAAGGCAACTCAACTTCTTCTTCAATTTCTTCATTCGAATTAATAGACTCCCATGGAAGAAATCTGCCATATTCATCTCATCATCTTCCTCTTCGATGCATGCAATTGAATTCTTCACATTGGTGAAGGAAACTTTAAAACTAGAAATTTCTAAAAACTTTATCTAAGAACTATGACACAAGAATGCTCCTAGCTTGACACCATCCCTGGTAACAGTGCCAAAAATGGTCTACCTCACAATAGGTGTATAATAATCATGCTCAAGGCCATGCTTAGGAATAGTGTATTTAACCTAAGGATTATTTTTCCCACTCTGAGGTGCATTTAATGTCAACCCAAGGATGTATACTTTAAATGGTTGGCACAGTATGTGCACTAGGTCTCTTAATGAGTCATTATGCTTATGTTGCTGGAAAGTAAAATACAAATAAAAGAACCTACACTATTTCTGTAGGAAACTAACATGCTTAACTCTTCACTAAAATGAATCCTAGAAATAGAATGAAATGCAAACATATATTCCAACTCAATTCATCTACTAATACTATTCTCATAAATGCTACAGGAACATTCACAAAGTATGATGCTATAGGAAGGAACTTACAACTTCTACCTACAATACTAAAAATGCTTGAAAATAAATCTATACTACTCTAATCTAATTCACCTCCCAAGTGAGCCACCTTGGTTGGCTTCTACTAATATACTAACATAGGATAGAATCCAAAAACTATTTCATTATGTTTCAAAAATTCATTACATGGGAACAATACATAGAACTGTAAAAACAACTCACTAGAAAAGTTAATAGTGTGTTTTCATAAACTTTCTTCTTCTAACCCCCTAACACAATTGGTCTAATCCCTATATATAGAAGATCGATGCTTATTTTGAAACAAAAGAGCAAACAAACTAGCTATAAATCTGCAGGCAAAAAAGAAGGAAAGATAATAGCTCAAGGCAGGAAGAGAAGATAATGGCTCAAGGCAAGAATAATAAAGTCTAAACAATCGCTTGAAGTAATAATAAAATCAGATAATTTAGTAAGTCTTCATAGCTCCTTCATACTTGCAACCATGTCCTTTGGTACCTTTATGATTTTTCTCCATCATAGCTAAACCTCAATGTCCTTTTCTCCTTGAATGATATTGGTTGTCTTCAATGTTCATCTTTGAATTCTTCCAATCATCTTCAACTCATTGCTCATGGGTTAGTTGTAATGCAGAGATTTTTGAAAATAAGCGTTATCAAATAAAAGCCAAATATAAGAGCATACATTCTGATGATTATATGAAATATTGCATCATATATATAATATTGGCAAAAGATGACTTACTATCTACCCATAGGTTAATCATTTGTTAAGGTAAACATAAGTTCACAAATGTCCTAATGAAAATAAAATAGAGTGTTCAACAAAGTGTTTAAAACTATCATAAAATAGAGGCAACAATTAGCCTCATCAAGGTTAACTCACCATTTTTTCCCATGAAATCCTCTATGCAGACTCCTTGTTTAATCATATCATCAAATTTTGTAGGTCCTTGAAGTTGTAATTTGTACACAAAGTCAAGTAGAAGATTATTCATGAATATGTCAAGTTTCTCATTTTTAGGTATCTTGTAGGAGTACATGGTATACAGTTGTCTCCAACTTTGGAGGAAGTTCAAGAATGGTTCTCTAGTTTGTTGTTTGAGATTGCAAAGGTCCTTTGTGTTAACTAGGTATTGAATGTTGTGTAAGTATTGTCGAATGAACATCTTTGTAATCTTGTCAAAGGTTTTAATCCTAGAAGGGTGTTTTGAGAACCATTTAGTGGCTTGTCCACTGAAACTACATGGGAATGCATACTTAAGATAGGTTTGATCATGCATGAATTCCATGGACAAAGTGTAAAACACTCATAGTTAATCTTGTGGATTAGAAGTGCCCATGTATTTATCATATTTAGGTATTTCAACTCCCTTAGGAACAGTAGGTATGTATAGATTTTTGTCAAATGAGAAAGGAAAAATAGTGTCTAGAATATATTGTTTAATTGGTTTGTCTTTTACTTGCATCACTTTTTGAAATGGTTCCTGCATAAACTGGATTTCTTTTTGGATTATATATCTTTCAATTTATTCTTCTTTGACCACAAGGGTTTCTATATTATAGTTTGGAGGTAGCTTGGCTCCTCCTTTAGCAAGTTCAATAAGCTACTTCTCTTTTTCCTCTTTCATTAGGATGTCCATCAATTTCCTAAATCTTTGGTTGGTTTGACATTTTTCTATCTCTTCTAGAAGTATTTATTCATTGTCATCATATGTGGTGTACTAATATTGGAATTATTGCTTGTCCTTTTCTCCCCTATTTTTTCTTCTATTTTTCTCACCTTAGTTTTGATCTTGATCAGCCATTTTGACTTTGTGAATGTTTTTAGTATGCAAAGGTTGAGTATGAAGAGGTATGGTGTTTGAAGTTTTAGGTAATGTTGTATTGTTCTTGGTAGCAAATTCAATTTCAGGACATGAACTGTATGAGTTATCATAATAGGGATGTTCTTAGAATAGTGGATTTTAAATTTAACTAAGATTTACTAGAAAGAATCATCTAACATAGATTCTTTCTATATGAGAGGGATATCGTGAGGACTATGTACTCAATGTAAGAGGATGTATGACAAGGGGAGGGGATCATGAAGATTCCTTACTAGGCTCAAAGTGTATTATGAACTTTGTATGGCTTGTACCTTGACTTTGTCCTTGATGTCTTCTAGATCTATGTGAAGGAAATACCCCTTTACTCCTGAGCATGCATATGCAATACAAGTGTGACAGGTTTGAACTAAGACCATGCTTAAACTTTATCTCAAAAGATGAGAAATAATAATAACAAGAGTGATGTACACCAGGGGCATGAGTTTTTAGATTAGAAACTAGCACAACCAAGATGTTTGACTATCATGATAATGATGTATGAAAATATAGTGGAAATAATAGTATAGTGGGACAAGAGATTAGTTTGCATGCAATCCAAATGTTCAACCTAAGGACACCTATTTAGATTCAGACTACTTGCAATGTAGAAGTGTGTAGAGGATGACTGGACAGAGAATAGAATAGACTAGAGAACTGAATTAGAAATTGTTTAGGCTCATAGGATAGCTTATAGACAGAGTCATACAAGGAAATACATTGCTATATGAGTATATATCTAGATCATATGAAAAAATGTATAGCCAGGCAAGAATTGAGACTAGTTTTCAAATTTAAGACATGTTTTTTATTAGTTTCCAGAAAAGTCTCGTACAATAAAGGACTAGGCACATAAGAGCGATAATTGGACTCTATATGAGTAATGGAGGAGAACAAGTTTCTAAGTTCAATATTGTATGAGATTTTACTATAGGACTAGAAAATGGGCTAATATCTAGCATACTATGAGAAAATCACAAACTCAATAACCCTACATTGATACCCTCTAGTCTACCATGAAAGCCAAATAATCAAAGAAAGCAACATAGAGTTAAATCCCCCTCTTTCATTTGTATCTCACATGTCCTTCTTTCTTCTCCATATGATGTAGCTCCAATTGCCTATAATGCACACACCTAGGAAGCAAAAAGTCTATGATAATGATAATGACATGAGAGTACTAGAAGAAGTAATTTTGAAGCATGAGATGCCAATGACCAGGGGACCAAAAATGAGAGGAAGAATACTCAATTTATAATCAACACACAAGATGAGAGCATTGGACTCGTCACCTTGGATATGTGACTTGGCAAGAGATTCCTTTGAGAATCCATGACACATATGATACAAGATGCCAAATGTAGGATTCTATGATGCTTGGAATTCAAACATGAATTAAAATGGAAGAGTATCTATGATGTGGCATGTGACACCTCAAACCCACTTAAAGCCAAGAATCTATGACAATGGAAGCCAAATATAGACATGCCTAAGGGAATAAGAATATATGAGTTATGACAATTTTGAGCCAAGTGTAGATGGAGAATCCATGATGTATCATGATAATGTCAAGACTATATCAATATTATGTGGAATATCTAAATTAAAAATCCATATATCCACACAAATAGAAATTAGGAATTTTAAAAATATGACTGGGAAATGGGACTTAGGAAATTGTGAATTCCCATAGCATGTGAAGGCAAATTAATTAATTAATAAAATATCAATCAAATAAAAAGGATAGTTAGGAAGAATAAATAGTGAAATTACATAGGATTAAATTTTGGGTTATTTAATCCTATGGAGAAAATTAGTAGATGATTGGCCAATTTGATTAAATAAGTGCAATAGTATACTTTGATGAACATGTGGATTGACTAGGATGATGACGAGTAGACCAATGCCATTGTCCAATTGATTGATTGATTAAAATTCATAACATGCCAAGGACATGTGACATTTAACAGATATCATAAATGCTACAGGATCAAGATTGATTAATATGGTTGATCATAATAACATCAACAGACATTGTTAATGTTATTAAAATGGTTTGATGATGTCATGATCTAATACTAAGGGACTTAACAATGTCCATGATTGAATGACAAGAATGATAGTTTGACCTAGCACTAAGAGCCATGACAGTACTAAGGTTAGATTGATCAGTTTGATAGATTGATAGGTTTCTGAGGCATTGAAACCCAAAACAATGCCTAGGATTAGATAGATGATGATTGATTTAAGGTATTTGGCATGTTTTGGGTTGATTATGGTTGATTTCAGGCAATTTTGAGTAGATTTGGGGTGATTTTGTGTAGATTTAATATGATTTCAAGTTGATTTGATATGATTTTTGATGATGTTGAATTGGTTCCAAAATTATCTGCAATTGATGTGAAAGAGGACAAAACGATAACATAAACTATTGAGATATAATCAAGTTTTCCAAAAGATCAGAATTGGTGAAATGAGAAAATGGGATGATTTAGTATAAAAATTTGATGAAACTATAGACGCGAACCATTTTTGAGCATCTACATTTTGCCCCTCTTTTATATGATGTGATTTAAAGCGTTGTGTCAAAGAACCTTGATAAAAATGCTAGAAAAGCATGCCCTAGTAATGGTGGTATATATTGGTTCCCCTTAATAAATTGACCAAGATGGACATATGATAGGTTGATTTCATTGAAAATGAGAAGACAAAGCCATAGCAACTAACAGATTAGAAATCAGAGCTAAAATGTGAAGTTATGAGGTCCAAAGTGTAGAACAAGGATCAATTAGGTGCCTGAGAGTATTTTCATAGGTTACCACTCAAGAAAGTGACCAAATAATGAAAATGATACGTCAATTTTTTAACAATGAAGATATTAATCCAATGCAACTGACAGACTTAAAATTGGAGTTGAAATGCAAAAGTTATGGGCTTTGAAGTGCAACATAGAGGCTCCAAGAGTAGTTATGGGCATCTAATTTCCCTAAGTCCACCCAAAATGCACCCAAGTGTGCTATCATAGTACCAAGTGCAATACCCTAGGTGCATTTGGGAAGCCCAACTATACTCTAAAAGTGCAGATTGCACCCCAAAAGGCTCTACGGGCCAAAATTAGCCTTATTAGACTCAGAATGACTTGAAACTTTGCATGCATGCCCAAAAATATGGACAGAGGTCATAACATGGGTAAAATCAGTCAAATTTGGTCAAATTTGGTGTAACTTAGTCCAAAAAAGGTTAGACTAAGGCCAAACTTGGTGGAGAGCCATAGAAGGTTTACAAATAGTGTAGGATGATGCAAGAATGCAAGATGAAGGTGATTTGATGTATCAAAATACATAATCATGGTGGTGGGTGAAGAGATGAATGATAGAAGACTAAGGATACAAGATGAGGACCAATGAGAATGAGGTGAAGACTTTTTCTTTTGTAAAGTACACTATATGTCGATGGAGCTTTATTTTGATATGGCAGATGGAATGCAATACTTCATGGCATAAAGGGCCAGAGTGTATATGCAAACCTTTTGGGTAAAAAAACATGATGCAAATAGGAAATGACCTTGTCCTTCTTGAGGCATATATACATGCCCCAAACTCTTAAAGGTACATTTTAATAGATAGAAAACAAAATATGATCATGAACCATCTTGACCACTCTCATAGATCAGTTTATATCATCAAGTGGCATAGGAACATGATCAAAGAAAAACAAAGAAAAAATAAATCACTCATTAAAAAACATGAGCCAATAGTTATTCTTATCCATTATTACTCTCTTTTAGTGTTGTAGGTTTGCAAATAGTGTTTGACAAGTTGATCATGTGATAGCTTTGTTTGGTTATTCAGTTGAGAGGTCCATAGTGACACGTTGGATTGATTGTTGGTTCACATTGCTTAGATAGTGTGATTTTCATTGAAGTGTAGTGTTTTAAGTTTCATTCTATGAAAGTACAAGTGTTTAAGAAAAAGGGATGATTATCCACAGTGAGTATTTATAAGGTTTATTACAAAATTTTTATGGGTTTTGTGAGGATATTTGATGTTTTTGCATTACTCATTTCTTCAAGAAATTTTACAATTTTTAGTATTTATTTTAGAACATTTTATTATTTCTAGTGATTTTTCAAGATAGTCTATGATTTTTAGTAATTTGTTCAAGACATTTTATGATTTTTAAAAGATTTTTTCAAGACATTTTATAATTTTTATAGATTTGTTTAGGACATTTTATAATTTTTAGGGACCTTTTTTAGGATCATAAAGGATTCCAAGTGTTAGCTCCAATCATATATGCAATATGTCCAATGCATAAGATGTGCTTAAGGAGATGCCCCCAGTTCAAGTTCAAACTCATGCATTGCGTAGGTAATATGCCCCCAGACAAGACGCAGACATTAACTAGTTTGTGGGTCATGATCAAGGACTAGGGATGTCTTGCAGTATGAAGGATATGATTATGCAATGAAAAAAGGGGGAAAAATAGATGAAATCCTGATAGATGGAAAATCAACTATTGATTACACATGGTGCCTATTTGCCAAGTTTTCACCAAGAGACCTACGCTTGTCATTTTTTTCTTTGTTTTTAACTTTGCATCAGGAAGATGGAATTGACTCCCCAAAATATGCCAATGTGTTCTCTTTAGGAGAAATTGATTCTTTATAATTTTCAATCACAATGCCTTCATATATTTCAAAGTCTGGTACAAGAGTGTAATCATTGTGGAATCGATCAAAAATTGGTGGTCCCTGTTGGTCCCAATCCAATAGTCTAGGATAACTTGAGGGCATGTCATCATCAGTATTGAATGGTCTCTGGTTGAAGGTAGATATATGGGTATCTAATTTAGAGGAATTACTAGGGTTAACAAAGATATGGTCAAGTGTAGAAGGATTTTTGATTTTAGCATGGGTGTCCTCATATGCCTTTTCATCATTCAAAATTTTCACAATCTCACATGTAGGTGCCTTAGTACTTGGAGGACCTATTCACAATAGTTTGAATCCAAGCCCCAAATTAGGAGGTCTTCCTTTTGTAGTGATAGGTTTAGTTATTCCTTGTTTCTAACATCCAAGACCACTATATCTGTCATACCCTTGTTTCTACATAATAGTAAACCCAAGTCCATACTTGCTAGGAGATATCAAAGTGGGTCCTTGTTCTACTTTTCTTTTCTCAATATACATAGATGTATTCTCATAGATATGTTCTTCAAGTAGGCCACTTCCACCAATGAAATTGATAGAAGTGGCATTTTGTGTACTGATCTCAAAATGTTGTGCTTGCAATAGGTGTGATTTACCATAAGATTGGGGAGAAGGTGGTGACTGTCTAATGTGGAATACTTGACACATAAAGTACTCTCAACACCCATTTTATTCAATCTTAATCTTTTCCTTGGCCTTAATAAGGAGTATATCTACATCACATATTTAGAAGAATCTATTGGTTGTCCTTCATTGTTTATTGTGACTTGATATGTAGTAGCATCTCTCAAATTTGCACTATATTGGAAAGGGTTTGGATTGTCAAGGATGGTAACCTCCACATTGTTATAGGACAACTTCAAACATTTATGATATGTAGAGGGCACTACTTTCATTGCATGAATCTAAGAGCATCCTAGTATCATGTTACAATTCATTTTAATATCTAAGACCTAGAATAATGTGTTTTTAGTATTTTGACCAACTCTGATGAGTATGATGATGATGCCTTTAGAGAAGCATTCGCCATCATCATAGGCCTTTATCATGATTCTGAGAGAGGGATATACATCTTCTTCAGAGTAACCCATGTATCACCTATTATCTAGTAGTGCAAATTGAATACTAATCTATTAAAGCATTCACACAACTAAAAAAAATGAAAACACTTCTGATATGATGAATATGGTTATCACCACCAAAGGAAGCAAACCAAGAATCGTAGGCTCCTTATGGCACAACCCATGGTGAATTAGATTTTTCCCTTATAAGTAGATATGTATGCTCATGGTTGTGCTCAAGCCTCAAGTGGATGGATGGTATACATAAAGGATGGTTTGAACAATGGAGTCATGGAGGTATTTTACTATTATAATGGTATTTTGGTAATTTTCAAGCTCTCAAAATAGCATTATAACATTGCATGAAAGGTGGATGATTTTTGTGAAGGGAGAGGGTTCCATTTATAGGCCAAGGGGTAGAGAGATGGATGGTCAGGATGCAAGAATGATAAGATGGTAAGGGAGGGTCAAGATGCACTCAAAAGGGAGCACATGGATTGTGCTTGTTTAGCACCAATAGGGAGGCGACACTTGTCACAAGGAGGATCAGTGTGAGCAGATAGGATATGAGTTGGTCAAAGGAGTAATGAGGGAGGTTGAGTATGTAAGAGGGATGTAAGAGTCATAAAGGGATGTGTAAGAGGTGTAAGAGTCATTGATGAGGATGTAAGAGGTGTGGTTGAGTTTGTTGACTTTGGCTTGGGATAGCAAGTCTTAACCCTTGCTTAAAGTTGTGCACATGTTTAGGAGGGGGATTAGGATTAGCTTAGAAGGGGGAGTTAGGGGTTAAGTGATTTAGCTTTGATGGGATGGGTTAGTTAGGTGGCTAAGTGAGGTTAGTATGGGTGAATGGGTTGGATTAGGGGTTAGGATAGGATTTAGGGAGGCATTTAGGATTTGGGATATTTTATTAAATGATTTATTTAATAAAATGGGGATATGGGATTAAATTAAATATATTTGAGGATTTATTTAATTTAATAGGGGAATAGGGATTTAATTGATAAATTTATTTTGGGTTATCATTTGATTTTATCAATTGACTATAGTTAATTAAATAAATTAATCAACTAGGGGATGATGATTAATTAATTAAATAGTAAATATTCAATAAATAATGTCCTAAGAGATGAAAAAATATGATTACCTATTGATGTAATCAGATTTAGTTGTCTACATTTTCCCTCTCTTTGACATAGTGTTGAAACAACACTATTTCAAAGAAGTTCAAAATATAAATGACGCAAAGAATACTTTTTGAAGTAACATGGTTGCCCCAATTTTGAGAATAAAGAGAGAGAATGGAATACATAATGCCCCCTCAAGAAGGTGGTGGGGAGAGAAGGTGAGGCCTAATAGCTTCTTTAAAAGTACAAGAATCTAGGGTGAGCAGGAGGACTTAGAGTGGCTAAGAGAGGGGGTTTAAGGAAGCTCATACTCTCACTATGGCAGAATGATCTAAAGGAAAACCTTGTGCACAAGGATAAGAAATGGTTAAGAACACTAGGTATAGGGGGAGGGGGGATAATTTTCTATTTAGATTGAAAAACACAAGGAAGTGATTTGGAAGATAGCAGGGTGGGGGAAATTATGACTCTAGGATTGTGATTGGTGATGACTAAGATTATGATTGATGTAGAAGCTATGAATATGATTGATGTAAGAGTTATGATTATTATTGATGCATGAGCTATGATTACGATTGATGGAGGAGCTATGATTATGATTGAAACTAGATCTGATACTATGGGACGAATAGATTGGCTAGATCATGATGGTAGGATTGATTGGATAGGATACTTGGATAGGATGTAATGTTTTGATAGGATGAGATTCATGGATAGCATGGGATGTTTTGGATGGTTGGATTGGATGGGATGTTGTGATAGAATGGGATGCTTGAGATGCTTGGATAGGATGGGATGTGTGAAGTAATCCATTAAAGCTTAAGCATGGGGGTGTTCCAAAGGGGAGCACCACCATGTAGTTGAGCACTTATTTTGTTATAGGAATATTGGGGATATGCCAAGGTTATCAAGAAAATCAAGGCCTTTGTACCAATATTATATGAGACTAACATGAAACAAATGCACAAGGATTGCCCCAGCATCACACATGAATCCTAGAAGAAGCAGGGTGGAAATGATACTAGGTAACCCAAAAGTAAAGGATATTTCCCAAGTGCACCATGTAACCAAAAGTGATCACATGTTTGTAATATGCAAGAGTCATACCTGATTAACTCACAAGAAAAAAAAAGAAGATGAAAAAGACCTGATTAAGACCTTGCTCTCAAATTGCCCCATTCACGGCACACCATGATATAAAAGATCGTGGCAACCTTGAGGAGGGAACAACCCAAATTGCATGGAAGAGATGCATGAAGAACCAAACTTGAAATCCCAAAAAGAAAATAAATCAAAAGAAAATGTGAATCCATAAAAAAGTTAACCTTTTGCCAAAGAGATTCATAGGACTAGATACTGACTAACCAAGATCAGATGAGAGGAAGGATGCATCCTACAAGGATCTATTGGTAATATCGAGGACTAGGAGGAGTTGGGCAATCAAAAATTTTTAGGACAATATTTTGATGACAAGGGATCTTGAATGAGGATTTTCTAAAACACCTAACCAAGAGAAATACAATTGTGACCAAGCATGAAAGGACACAAAGAGATGAGAGATATACAATGGTACCAAGTGAAGGTCTACGACATAAAGAAGATACAACTAATAGATCAAAGGATTTACAAGGGATTACTAGAAAAAAGCTCAACATGATATGATAACAGTAGGAAAGATAAAGATGAGCAGATAGCATATAAAAAGATTGGGATGAGGAGATAGAGGGAAAGTATAGGATGAGAAGATAAAGGGGGATGCAAAGCTTGAAATGAGAAGATGGTTTGTGAAAAGCTTAAGATAGCGGGAGTAAAAAGCTCAAGATGAGGAAATAGAATAAAACCTTAGGATGAGGAGATAGAAGGGATAAAAAGATCAAGAAGTGGGAAGGATGCATCCTAATGATGATGAATGGGGTGTGGCCAAGGTTTGTAACAAGGCTAGGTAGAAGATCAAGAAGGTGATTAGATGAGTTAAAAGGATGGGAAGTGGGATAGTGCAGTGGATGGTAAATTTTAGGAGCATTAGGATAGGAATGGATGACATTAGGTAGACGGGGATAGCCTAGAGCTAGATACTAATGACAAGGGATGTACCAGGTGATGGAAAGATGGAGAGATGGTGGGAAGTGCAAGCATAAAAGAAAAGGGTATGACTGGTAGAAGGTTGGATATGGTTTTGGGGTAGGACTAGATGAAAATAGGGCTATAATTGGTGGGGGAGGATGGATACAACATAGTCTCCAAGGAATATAGTGCCCCCAGTTATATGTTATTCAAGAGGAGGTTACATAAGGGGTGGGATAGGATGGAAAATTTGTTAACAAGAGGATGAGGGAAATAGAGGGCTTATATGGATGGAAAGGTGGGTGGATAAAGGATAGGTGGATACAAATTGTGATGGGAAATGGATGTCAAAAGGATGATCGAAAGAATGTATCAAGTGATAGACTTTATTTGTATCAAGATCCAAAGGTGGATGGTGGGTGAAATGGATGGGATATGGTTAGTATGGTGGGATAAGATGGGAATGGTGGGTGATGGAAAGTGCCCCCAAGTGTGTAGAGCATTTCGATGGAGGGATTATGCATGATGCTTGTTTGCCAAGTTTTCATCATGGTACTTATCCATGGTGCTTGAATTGCCAAGTTTTCACAAGTGGATGATTTTTTATTTTATTTTTTTGACTTTTTCAATGCATTTTTACTCATAAATGTTGGTAGGAAGGGAGGGAGCTAAAAAGGATTGGATTATACAAGTAGAACGATGGATGAGAGTTGGTAGGTAAGGGATGGGAAAGACATTGAGGCTTGTGGGTAAATGAATGAGGAAAATGGAAAGATAATCATTGGCACACACCTTGAAAGGTGATGAAATAGCGAGAAAGATGGTGTTGAACAAGGTTAAGGAAAAAATGGAGGAATAGAAATATAAGGACTAACAATAAAGTTGGGAGATGGAGGATGGGAATTTTAGGATAAGAGCATAGGGACTAATAGTGGATTGGGGTGATGAAGGATGTATATATGGAGATTTGGATAGAGTATGAATGGGTGAGGCTTTTTGAGTATCATGAATGGATGTTAATTGAGATTTTTCTTAGAGATGCATTTCTTTTATGAGCATCCTGGGTATCCACATGATTTTTTACTTTTTCAACTTGGGCCTTTGTGACCTTTTGACTATTTCGTTGAGTTGGATCAAATGCTTCTCTTCGAGAACATGTATTTTAGAAGGGACATGTCGATATTTGGATTTTTGTTGATTTTTGGATGTATGCTTTTTTATTTTGGCATCCAATATGCTTCTATTAGCCATGGAATGGAAACAAGAGCATGGGGGATATGGAGGCATCATGGATGGAGTGATAGAGTTTAAAGGTTGGAAGAGTTTCAAGGATGAGTGCCTTTGATGATCTGGCTTGTGGATTTGAGGGGATGGAGTGATGGATTGGAATATAGGATATGGATGCATATAATTTCCCAAAATGGATGGAGGGAACGAAGGATATGGGCCTAGAATAGATGGAAATGGGGAAGGAGTATGTCCAAAAATAGATGGAGGAGATAAAGGATTCATGTCAAGTAGATAAGGACCTAAAATGGATGGAAAGGGTAGGGGATTGGGATAAGGGATATATGGACCCAAAATGGAGGGTTGGAAATAAGCTGTAGGATAAGGGGCCAAAATAGATGGAGAACAAGAAGGATGGGAAATATGGGGTAAAGATGGAAGGATGTGTGAGCATGAAGGGGTAGGAGGGATACCAACATCTAGAGATGCACTTTTATTTCTTTCTTCAATATGATGTTCATTATTTGGAACACAAGATGTGAGTCCTTTATTAGCTAAAGGAGTCAAAGCTTTAGATATGAGAGTTCCTCTTCTATAGATCTATCATCATGGATTATGGGAGATGTATGATCATGAAGCAAAGGGGATGGAAGGATATGATCTTGATTTGGATAGGTTGATGGGAATGGATCTTGAGATGGAGTAGGTATGATGGTAGGATTTGGATATGGAGGGGATAGAAACTACTATTTGAATGGAGTGAATGGTAAAAGTGGATCATGTAGGGGAATAAGTGAGATGGTGGGATCACCTTTTGTGTTGGGGGATATTGCAACATGGTTTTGGACAAGATCTTGAAAAGATTGGATTGGAGTGGATGATATGACGAGAGAAGTATGGATGGCTTCTTTAACTGAGGTAGATGGATGGGTAGGATTTTCTTCAATGGGGATGAGATTATGGGGGAGGGACTCATTAGGTTTATTACATGGGATTTGGGTAATTCTAGGAGGAGGAGATTTAGATGGGATTTGGAAGGATTTGATGGATGGGAGGTATGAGACAGAATGGTTTTGATAAGTAGGGTGGATGAAATAGGGATGGTAGCGATAGGACAATGTAGGAGGAATGATGGGTGTAGGAGATGGATTTTCTTTGGGTTTCCTTGTAAAATTCCTTGGAGATGTGTGTGTGGGATTGGGAAGAGTAAGGGGATTGGGGGGATGTTTTGTATGACTAGGATTGGTTGGAGGATTTCGAAATGGGTTTGGAAGATATTGGGATGGTGGTTTTGGACTAGGGATGTAGCCACTAGAATTATTCTAGAATGGTGGAGACTGGGACATGAAAGTAGAGGAAGATGGAGATATGACTGACGTATAAGAGGAATATGTGGGCACAATATAAGGAGGAGGTAAGGATGAGGACAATAATGGATTTCCCTTGTCAAAGGTATGGTAGGGAGTACTAGTGGGTATGCATGGAAGAATGATGGAGCAATTTGGAGGAATGATTGGATTTTGGAGGATGTTGGGAGCAATATCTCTAAGGCTTTCAATATATCTGCCATAATTGACAAGATCTTCATTATTATTGGAATAGAATGGAGTGGGAGAATAGGTGGAATGACCAAACTCATTGTAATAGGATTGTGACATGATGTTTTGGGGATGAAGGATGAATAGAAAAATATGGATTAGGATAAGTTGGTAAGCTTAGATTTGGATTTGGATGGAATGTTACATGGTTAAGACATGGAGAGAAAAGGAAGACTTTATGGAAGACCTTAGGAATGATGATACTAGAGGAAAGCTTGGAAGCTTGGATGAATCTCAGATGAGGCAGTGACTATGCTAAGTATGCCTTTCATTTGGGTTGAATGATTGACCAATGGTTGGGTTGTTGTGAATAAACTTGCTAACAACCATTTCAAAGGATAGACAAGTGATCTCTTTAGTAAAAGGACTTGATTATTTTTGAAACATGGGAAATATTTTGAACACTCAATCACATAAAACACACCAATAAACCTATAAGGTCTCACTAGGATATACAAGCTCAACTAGGGGCTTCCTCGATATATGTAAGGTACATGAGGCCTAAATTTGTAGATGAAAGAAAATAATGCCATACAGCTAGGAGGAGACAGTAACCCAAATCTCCACCTTCACTTCCCAAAGGTATAAATTTCTTTGGGGATTAGCCAAGAGTGACAAGATAATACTTCCAAGAGAGGTGTCTTTTGATTCACCTCCCAATGTTTATACTTCGCCAGAATGCTAGAGCTGGGGTCATCCCAAGGGGTGATGAAATCCCCAAGTAGGCCTCCTAAAAAGTGTAAAACAAGACCACATAAGTAATCTTGGGTTTAAAAGACACTCATTCATTCCCAATTGATGATTTAGATTTTGTAAGCTATGATTGAAGACACTCATGTTTATGACATACAATGTTCATTCCAACTTGACAGCATCGTCAGCATAATGGAAATTGAGAGTTCCTCAACATAAGAAATTTGAGTGTCATTGAAGTGTGTCAAAATCATGCAATGTTCATTGATTTTTAGGCATACAAGATTGTGTTTAATTGTTTTATACCCAAATTTGAAGTGTGAAGTATAGTAATGATTATTTGATCCTTGGCATTCAAAATTGTGTTTATTGTTTTAAGTATGCATTCCAATGAAAAACTTGATTATAGTTCATGGCATTCAAGATTGGTTTGAGCAACATTAATTCAATTAAATATATGTTTAATCATGCAAGTTAATTCTAAGAATAACCTTAAAAAAACATGGTTAGGTTTTTATGATGCTCCAACCTGTAATACTACAAAAAAGCAATTTGATTAGTCACCTAAAAATCCCCAAAAGCAAAGCTTAACTATGAGAAAAAAAAATTAACTTTTTTGTTCATTTTTATAGGCATAAAAATGCTTAGAATTACCCCTATCCTATATAACCACCAAAAGTCAAAATTTGATTTATACTCTTTTTTTTTTTTTTTTTAAAGCTAACTCACAGGTTTAAGACAGCAATCCCACAAGGTAAACAACAATCCCGTAGGTTTAGGACAGTGATCCCATGGGTTTAGAATATTGATCCCATGGTCACAAGAATGTAGCTAAGAGGCAACAGGATTACGGTACAAAGACTGGTGAAAAAGTGCAGAAAAATAAATCATGGGCTAAAAGTTATAGAGCAATCCTATAATTTTTTGGGGGAGTGTTCCCATAGATAGATGTGTCGATGGGTTTGAAGGTGAAAGGATAAAACTATTTTTCTAGGCTCAACTATTTTGGACAAGTGTTCTTATAGGTTTTTATAGTGATCCGACTTGTAAAAAATCACGTTCTCATGGGAGGATTGGTCAGCAGGATTGATGGGGTTTTTTTTATGACACGTGGTAATGAAGGTTTGAGGTGAATAGTGATCTCACCCTTGCAAGTTCACATTCTCACTAGTGTGTAGCTGTAATCCCACAGTCACATGTTCGCGTTCCTAGGGTTGTGAGATCACAAACAAATAGGTTTTTGAAGTGTTTGAAACTAAAAAATTATTAGATGGTTGGGAGTGTGATTTCCAAAGAGTTACTTGTGTACCTACAAAAATCTTAGCAAACCACCTCGAAACACCCACAAGAATAAAACATTATGCTAGTTAGTTTATCACAAAAAACCCAAAAAACATGATTAGATTGACCTGAATGTAGGGTCCCACTAGGTGTGCCAAAATGTATCACCTATTATCTAGTAGTGCAAATTGAATACTAATCTATTAAAGCATTCACACAACTAAAAAAAAGGAAAACACTTATGATAGGACGAATATGGTTATCATCTCCAAATGAAGCAAACCAAGAATGGTAGGCTCCTTATGGCACAACCCATGGTGAATTAGATTTGTCCCTAATAAGTAGATATGTATGCTCATGGTTGTGCTCAAGCTTCAAGTGGATGGATGGTTTACATAAAGGATGGTTTCAACAATGGAGTCATGGAGGTATTTCAGCATTATAATGGTATTTTGGTAGTTTTCAAGCTCTCAAAATAGCATTATAACATTGCATGAAAGGTGGATGATTTTTGTGAAGGGAGAGGGTTCCATTTATAGGCCAAGGGGTAGAGAGATGGATGGTTAGGATGAAAGAATGATAAGATGGTAAGGGAGGGTCAAGATGCACTCAAAAGGGAGCACATGGATTCTGCTTGTTTAGTACCAATAAGGAGGTGACACTTGTCACAAGGAGGATCAGTGTGAGAGGATAGGATGTGGGTTAGTCAAAGGAGTAATGAGGGAGGTTGAGTATGTAAGAGGGATGTAAGAGTCATAAAGGGAGGTGTAAGAGGTGTAAGAGTCATTGATGAGGATGTAAGAGGTGTGGTTGAGTTTTTTGACTTTGGCTTGGGATAGCAAGTCTTAACCCTTGCTTAATGTTGTACACATGTTTAGGAGGGGGATTAGGATTAGCTTAGAAAGGGGGAGTTAGGGGGTAAGTGATTTAGCTTTGATGGGATGGGTTAGTTAGGTGGCTAAGTGAGGTTAGTATGGGTGAATGGGTTGGATTAGGGGTTAGGATAGGATTTAGGGAGGCATTTAGGATTTGGGATATTTTATTAAATGAATTATTTAATAAATTGGAGATATGGGATAAAATTAAATAGATTTGAGGATTTATTTAATTTAATAGAGGAATAGGGATTTAATTGATAAATTGATTTTGGGTTATCATTTGATTTTATCAATTGGACTATAGTTAATTTAATTAATTAATTAACTAGGGGATGATGATTAATTAATTAAATAGTAAATATTCAATCAATAATGTCTTAGGAGATGACTAAATATGATTACCTATTGATGTAATCAAATTTTGGTGTCTACAACCCAGACCCTTGATAACTTTAAGGGTACAGATATTCAATCCTCCTTTATCATCTATTAAGATGTGTCTGACCTTGGCATTATGGATAAAGATTTCAAGGTGAAGGGGGTAATTGTAGTTGGGTCTATCCTTAGGAATATCCCAAGGGGAAAAACTAATGTGTTGTGATGTGGATAGGTTTCCAAACATGGCTTGGAACTAGGAAACATCAATATTAGTTGGGAATACTAAATCTTTAAGGGCTTGATCCAAGATCTCTTCATGTTGGGGAGATGCACATAGTAGGTCCTAGATGGATATTTGCATAGTGGTCTTACCGAGTTGTTCAACAAGGCTATAATTAGAGGAAGTAGCAACATTAGGTCTACTAGGGGTGCAGGTCTAGTAGAGGCAATAGGTCTAGAAGGAGCTCTAGGTAAGGTAATTGTTGCTCATTTTTGTGCCCTGCCAATATTCAAATTTTAAATGCTTACCCACCAATGGATAATTCCTAGAGTTAATATTATTTAAATGCCTGAGAAACATCAAAAAAATTAAAAAATCAAACTTATGATATGTTTTTGTAGGCCCGCAAGTTCCTCATCATTGGATAAATCTGGATCAACGGTTGGCGCTATATCACTTTTGAAAGTTGCACAATGTTTTATAGTAGCGACATAGTGCCCTTCTATCACATGTCAGGTGGGTCCCCTTTTCCTTTATTATTTCTTTGGCACTGGGTTTTTCTAGTTCCACAGTGGATGCCATGGCGCCATCAAAAAATTAGGGCTTCTCGCTGTTAGCAACTTAGCGCCCAGACAAAAAGTGATCCTACGGCAAGGTTTGGAAATATGGTGGGTCCCAAGGGTGCCTCATCAGATATCATGCTATGATTTTTCAGACGCATTGGCAGTTGGTCAATTTTCATTGGCTAAAGATGACTATGCAGAATGTGGGTCCTGTTTCACTTGGTGGGCCGCAAACGAGGGTTGTCAGATAGGTTGGCACGTGGCTAATTTCTACTAGTTATTATACTGATAGGGCAGACCCATCTTGCTCACCACCAAATCAAGGAACATCTATGGTAGGCATTATCGTGCCATTGAGAGTTGCACGATATATACCCATAGTGACATAATGCCTCTGCAACACGTGGCATAGCTGATGTCATGGGCCCACTTTCTCATAGGGTATCAACAGGTGGCTTGTCCTTCATGGCAGCTATCAGGTAGGTCAGAGTATGAAGGTAGATCTCACTGGCCGATCCAGTTGACTAGGTATGCAGTCTTGCAAAGACTTTGAGCATCGTAGGTGTGAATTTGATCCACAGTTAGCGTTATGTCACTATTGAAAGTTTCACACTTTTTTTCCATAGTGACATAATGCTTTGATGCCATGTGTCTTTGTAGGACCAGTTTCTCTGTGAATTGCCAATTTGGGTTGAGTAAGATGCCACGTTGTGCCAGGTGTTCTGATAGTGGTCTGTGGGCCAAGAAGTCTTAAAGGTAAGCGCAAGAAATGATGAGTCTTCATGATCATCAGATTAAGGAAGATCTACGGCAGGTGCTATCTCACTATAAGAAAGTGCTCAAAAGATAACCATAGCGATATAGTGCCTAAGTGACACATGTCCCAGTGAGTCCAATGTGGGCAGTAATAGTTAAAGGCTAGCAATTATGTTGTAAGTCATCGTGATCAATTTTTAAAAGGTTGGCGCAATTAGTAAAGAAAGAGAGTGGTCAACATGAGAAGACCTTGAGAGGTGGCAAAAAGAAAGGAGGTTATTGGCCCACATGGCCCGTTCTAGATGCAGAGATTGGTTGACTTGCTAACTTTGCTGATTTCATGCACCAAAAATGATAAGAGATCAAGTTTTCTGCATGATTTGATATTTATGATCAGTCCCAACCACCTAGAAGTGAATGTTGAACATAGAAGAACACTCTACCACCCCAATCCAATCTACCTACCTGGTCAGAATGACTTAATGGCACCATTTCTATCTTCTCAAGGCATTATTTGACATAGAAGATTAGATTTCTTTAGATTCCCATGATTTTCCTTAGCAGAGTCTTAATAGCAGGTGGTTGTGGGATGGTTTTGGAGGGAAAATCCCAGTTATGCCTGAACTATAAAGGAAACTATTGTTAATTTTGTCCAGGTCAACCTTTGTCCAATGTAAATTGCCCTGTGCCTCTGAACTATATGATTCTCTACTTATCTCCTTTAGCCATTGGTTTGAAAGTGCAAGAATCTTTGCCTCTCATTGATGTTTTGTGGATATCTATAACCTGCATGATTGTATCTCTTTTGGCATATGAATGATAATATAAGTGAATCTCTCTTCCTTGTGTCATTCATTGTAGTTTTCTAGATCTGCATGTGGTTATTAGATTAAAGCAACTCTAGATGTGTATATCCTTAGTTTCATTCTGATTTAATAGTGTATATATGGGTAGAGATTGGTATGAACACTCTATTTTGGTGCATCACCTCTTTAGATTAGATTAGGTAGATTTGCTTTCATGCTCTCCTTCTCTCTTTTCCTCTCCAAGAGTAGTTAGGTGCACCTTGATAGTAAGAGGAAGTCGGCCTTCTTTAGAGACTCAACCTCACAGATTAAGTCCCACAGCTTGGAGGTTGTTTCTATGTTTCACTAGGTTGTCCTCACGCATAGGCTCTAGACAAGGGTGCAAACCTAAGTGACAACAATTTTTGGCGTGCCCGGTGGGACAAACTTTCAAATAATTTCAAGCCTACAGGTGTCAAAAGAGAAGATTTCAAGATTAATACTAAAGAGATAGTATTGGCTTCAGTGTTCAAGCCTTCAAGAGGCTCATTCTTCAAGTACTTGGAAACTCTGAGCTTCAAATACATATCTAGTTCCAGACCAAAGTTGGAGTGATTCTTGCCCAAAGCTGAAATAAGGGCATCTTCTAGAGGTAAGTTTCAGTATCAAGAGCTTTCATTTTCAAACCCTAGAAGAAGGAAGACTAGAATATCTTTATCACCAGTTAGGAGTACAATAGTAAAAAATACACCTACAAGATCTGTCTCTACTCCTCCTGCTGTTAGATCTTAGCCTAGACTACCATCAATACATATCAATAGATCACTTGTCCATATGGCATTTCCTAGAGCTCATACTTTTGCCACCTTTAAAGGTGGGAGCCCTCTCCTATTAGCCCAAAGATATGATATACCAGTAGCTACCCTTAAAATTATACCAGAGTTTACTGTGAAACTTCTATCTCCCTTTTAGAAAATATTCAAGAGGTCACAAATGTCTGCAATATCCATGGTATTACAGAGGATGATGTTTCAGTTAGGCTCCTAGCCTCATCTTTGAAAGGAAAAGCACTACAATGGTATAGAGGTCTAGCTCATGGTTCTATAACAGATTGGGATGGATTAGGAGCAGGATTGTGCAAACATTTTGAGGATAAAAGTGACTATTTGTCACTTTTAGAGCAGTTGACTACTATAAAAAGAGCCCCACATGAATGTATGACTAATTTTAACTATAGATTTCAAAAGACATGGGATAGAATACCTATTTCGGTGAAGCCTACCCCTCGTAATGCCTTCTTGCATTACCTTAGAGCTTTTAATAGTGATATTGCCACTATAATCCAAACTATGGGAGGAGATACCTTGCCTAATGCTTATGACATAGCAATAAAATCAGAGAACATCCTAATACAAGGAGGTAAGTTAGCTCCAAGGCCTCCTATGCCTTTCTTCCCTAATGTTCCAAATCATCAACCAGCAATGGCTCCCCTTCCCACAACTTCTACATCACAATTCCTTGTCCCAGTCCCTCAAGCTTCCACATCTTCAAATGTGATAGATGAAATCAAAGAAATGATGCAATCTCTGATGTAGAACATGGACAAAATATAGAAGAACCTTGATAAAAAAACTACAAGATCAAGGGAAGAAGTTAGAAGATTAGGGAAGGAGGCTGGAGGATAATTTCTCTATGATGCAGAAAATGAGCAACAAGGTGGTGACTTTAGAAAGACAGCAAGCTCAAGGTAGTAAGCCTCATCAAGTGCAATATAAAGCTCCCAATAGTGGTAGGCCTCCAAATCCTAATTATTGGAACAATTCTTTTGATCAAAGTAGGCAAAATGGCCATGCTTCAACTTCAAATGTAAACGAAACTAGGGCCATAGTCCCTCAAAACAATATGGCTCAAGATCAAAATTTTTGCCCATCCTGCAATTACTCCTATGCCTATTGTATGTGTCAAAAGGCTGAATCTTTTATGGCTTTGACAATCCAAGAACCTACAGCAAAACAATCATACAAGGAGGACCAATTTAATGATGCCTCAGATATGCGAAGACAAGGTGATTGCTCTTTTATGAATCATCAGTTGGGGGAGCATTGTAATGTAAACTAGGATTCCATTGCTCGTAACACTAGAAGAAAAAGAAGAGATACGAAAGATGTTGTCCCTCCTCCTCCCAATTAGGCCTCAACTTCAAGTGTAGTATCTCATGAGCAAGCAGCAAATAATCAATCAAGTACCTTTCAGCAGCAAAGGCAAAACCATGGCAGAAAAGACACAAGTGATCCTCAGGTTATTCCATCTCAATCTCATACAATTGCAGCTCCCAAAGTTTCTACCAAAACACCTGCTATGCCATTCATCATGGTAGATAAAATGAAGAATACAAATGTGAATATCTCTATGTAGGATGTTGTTGCTATTATACCTATGAAAAAGAGGTTGTTGTGGCAAGAATTGGAAAGAAATGAACCAAAGGATCAAACACCTAGCATGGAAAGTGCCACAAGCCTAGTACAACCATCAAGGGAGGTAGAAACAAGAAAAAAGGTTAGACCTCCTCCATTCTATGTTTCTCTAATTATAGGGTTCAAGCTAGTCCATAATTGCATGATTGATTTCGAGGCTAGCAGTTCAGTAATGCCTAGGTGTGTTGTTGATGCTTTAGGAATGAAATATGAGCCCATTGTTATGGATGTATTATAGTTGGATGGTAATACTATCAAGACTATAGGAATCCTTAGGAATGTGGAGATGGCCTTACATGCATGCCCTAGTTGTATTGTAACCCAAGATATCTTTGTTGTTGAGGTCAAGCCATATTTTGCCATCTGTTTGTCAAGAGATTTTACTGCCCAAATAGGTGGTTACATATCTTTTGATTGGTCATATATGTCTTTCAAAATGAGATATGGAGCCAATGCTTCAATTAGAGCAGAGGCTCAAGCCCTCCATCATACTGAACCCTACACCCCTAATCTCATCAACATGAATTGTACTATCCTAGAAATGGATGAGAATGACATAGTGAAGGAGCCCACCACTCCCTTGGTAGAGATAACTAATTTCTTTTTGGATGAGTGGGTTAATGCATATCGATTTGACCCTATGTCAGAGATCCTTGAGACAGGTCTCAGTACATATTGTATATTGAAAAAGGATGCTCTAGTCCCTAATCTTGTGGGTGCTAAAGAAGATGTAAGTGGGATATGGAGTATGTACTTTGATGGATCAAGGAATAAAAATGGATTAGGGGCTGGTGTAATGTTAGTTTCTCCTGCACAAGTAAGGTACTACTTCTCCTTTAGGCTCCAATTTAGTTGCACCAATAATGTAGCCAAGTATGAATCCTTGATTCGAGGAATCCAAGCCTTAAGGGTGTATGGAGACAGTTAGTTGGTGGTTAATCAAGTGAAAAATCAGAATATCACCAAAAATGGTTGGCTCAAGTCTTATAAACATAGAGTATGGGATTTTCTTGAAGGTTTCAATGCATTTAATATTCAAAGAATCCCTAGAAGGGAAAATAGGGATGCTGATAGACTTGCAACAATAGGTGCATCTTATGATGTGCCAGGGAATCTTGAGGAGGAGAAGAACCAACAAATTAGAGTGGTAGTAAGGCCTGCCATCCCTAATAACAACATCCATTGGCAAGTGTTTGAGTCTGATGAGCAAATTGTGAGCTTCTTGTAGAATGAGACAAAATTTTCAAAAAGGAATCAGTCAAGGCTACAGGATCAGTATGGTGATAAAATCATTAACCTCAGCTCCAACAAGTTTCCTAAAGGTCTCATTACCTTAGAGAGTGTTTTTAATCCTGATGACCAAGCAAGAGGTAGAGGCATGAACCAAGCTGCTGATGAAGATGACTACACTCCAGTCATGGTTGCTGATGGAAAATCCTTGAACATGGGGAAGGTATGTCCTGAAATTGAACAAGAAAATTGTATTCATCTATGTCAAGAATTTAATGATGTATTTGCTTGGACATATGATGATTTAAAGGGTTTCGACCCAAGGTTATTTCAGCATACCATAGATCTAGTTGATGATGTAAAACCAGTAAGACAAAAATAGAAACTAGTGAATCCTAAAATTGAACCCTTAATGAGGAAGATGTTATCCAAATCGATTGAGGCCAACATAATTTTTTCCATCAAACATTCATCATGGGTAGCAAACCTTGCCCCTGTTAGGAAGAAGAATGGAGAAATTAGATTGTGTGTGGACTTTAGGGACCTTAACCAAGCTTTCCTTAAAGATCACCATCCTCTCCCTTCTATGGAATAGATTTTGTCCAAGGTCAATGGTTCAAAGAGGTTTTCATTTCTTGATGGATTTTTTGGTTATAATCAAGTGCTGGTTAAGGAGTTTGATAGATACAAGACCGCATTTACCACCAAGTGGGGTACCTATGCTTATTGTAAGATGCCATTTGGGCTAACCAATGTAGGTGCTACATTTCAGAAGGCAATGGAGATGGCCTTCAAAAGATTGATTGACAAGTTTGTCTTAGTTTACCTTGATGATATCACTGTGTATTCAAGGGATGTAGAGGATCATTTTGATCATCTAAGATAGGTATTCCTTAGATGCAGAGAGTTTGGGGTTTCCCTTAACCCAAGCAAGTGTATCTTTGCTACTAACCAAGGAAAATTATTAGGACACACTGTATCTAAAGATGGCTTAACCATTGATCCAAAGAGAACAAAAGCAATACTTGCCCTCCCTTCCTAAACACAAAAAAGGGCTGCAAAGTTTCCTAAGTAGGATAAATTTTGTGAGAGGATTTATCCCAAATCTTGCTACCATGGTGAAACCTCTTATAGCTATGCTTAAGAAAGGTATGGTCTTTGAATGGACCAAGGAAGGGAAGGAAAGTTTTGAAGAGATCAAGACAGCCATAGCCTCAGCCCCTACTCTCATGAATCCAAATTTTGAGAAGGATTTCATTCTTTATACCTTAGGTGGTGAGTCAAGTATCTCTTCAGTCTTGACTCAAAAAAATGACAAGAATGAAGAGCAGCCCATAGCCTTCTTTAGTGAAGGGCTCAAGGAGTATGAAGATAGGTATAGTTATGTAGAGAAGAAAGCCCTTGCAGTTATCAGAGCTTTAAAGAAATTCAGACACCTCCTGTCCCATAACAAGATTCATTTGTCAGTACCCATGCCAGTGTGAAGGAGTTCCTTTTGAACAAAGATATTGGTGAGAAAAGAGCTGGCTGGATTACTAGAGTGATGGAATATGATGTTGACATCCAGGTCACCAGGCTGGTAAGAGGGAAAGGATTGTATAAACAAATGTTATCATCTCAAGAATCAGATGAAGAAGTTGTCATGGTATTAACAGAAGAACAAGAAGCAAGAAATGATGGCCCAACAAATTGGATGGATGATATGAAGAGTTTCTTATTAGGTAATGGATACCCTCAAGGATTGGATAGAACTAAAAGGAGATAGTATAGATTACAGTCAATTCCTTATGTCATAGTTGATGGTGTCCTTTTCAAAAAAGATTTTAATGGAGCCCTATTAAGATGCCTTGATACAAACCAGGCTAAAAGAATGATCAGAGCTTCATGATGGTCCTGATGGTGGCCACTTCTTAGCTAGAACAACTGCAATGACGATCATGAGGGTTGGTTATTATTGGCCATCTCTGTTTCATGATTGTCATAAGTATGTGAGGAAGTGTGAAAGATGTGCCTTCTTCTCTAGAAAAAAAAGACTTGCAACTCTTCCCCTTCATCCTATCTAGGTGGATCAACCTTTTGCTCAGTGGGGGTTGGATTTCATAGGTCCTATCAATCCTCCTTCTAGTTCAAGTCACAAATGGATTTTAGCTGCTACAAATTACTTCACTAGATGGATAGAGGTAGTTGCATTGAAGGATGCCACTGAATCTTCAGTTGTTGAATTCCTTGATGGAATTGTGATCAGGTTTGGTTCCCCTTCAACCATTATTTCAGATAATGCAAAATCTTTTGTTGGAGCTCAGATTTGTGCATGAGCAGTTGACCATAATATCTATTTAAGCACATCCTCAAATTATTATCCTCAGGGTAATGGTTTGGCTAAGTCCTCCAACAAGAACCTAATCAGAATTACTAAAAGGATAGTTGAGGATAACCAGAGGTGTTGGCATAAAAGGTTAAGGGCTGCACTGTGGGCTGATAGGATAACACCTAAAAGGTCGATAGGGAATTCACCATTTGAGCTAGTATATGGTAGAGAAGCAAGGCTTCCAATTTCATTGGAATTTCCATCCCTAGAACTAGCTCATTAGCTCGAGTTGATTGAAGATGATGCCATGACAGTGAGAATGGCAGAACTGATGGAGCTGCAAGAAAAGAGAAATACAGCTATGCAGACCCTAGAGACACACTAGCAGCAAGTGAAAGAGAGCTTTGACAGGAAGGATAGGGTTAGAATCTTCAGGGAGGGAGATTTGGTTTTAAAATGGGATACAGATAGGGCAAAACTAGGAAGACACTCAAAGTTTGATGCGTTATGGAGTGGCCCATATCTAATTATCAGTTGCAAAAAGGCCAATGCTTTCCAGTTAAGCAGTCCTAATGGTGAAATTATGCCCATCCCAGTCAATGGGATTTATCTTAAGCCATGTTTCTAATAGGTTTTAAGGTTCCATGTACATAGTTAGTTTAGTTCTATTCTTTGTTTGTTTCCTATCTTCCAAGAAGTGCACAAGCACAGGGTTGTCTCCATGAGATAGTAAGTCCCAAATTTTTTGAAGGTTGCAAAAGCAGAGTTTCTTTGGTATTTTACTATTGCCAAAAAGGTAGGGTTAGGGTTTCATAGTGTACATGGGATCTACATATTTTGACTCTATGACCCAATAGATGCTTCAAGCCACTGGTCTTATGCATAGCAGGCTAGCATCCTGTGTGAGTTGCCAAAAATGTTGCTCATTTTTGCACCCTACCAAAATTAAAATTTTAAATGCTTACCTATCAATAGCTAATTCCTAGAGTTAATATTATTTTAATGCTTGAGAAACATCAAAAAAATTAAAAAATTAAACTTATGATATGTTTTTGTGAGCCCACAAGTTCCTCATCATTGGATCAATCTGGATCAACGATTGGCGCTATGTCACTTTTGAAAGTTACATGATGTTTTACATTAGTGACATAGCACCCTTCTACCACATGTTAGGTGGGTCCCCTTTTCCCTGATTGTTTCTCTAGCACTAGGTTTTGCCAGTTCCACGGTGAGCACCATGGCGCTATCGAAAAATCTGAGCTTCTCACCGTTAGCAACATAGCGCCTAGACAAAAAGTGATCCTGCGGCAAGGTTTGGAAATACAGTGGGTTCCAAGTGTGCCCCATCAGATATCATGATATGATTTTTCAAACACATTGGTAGTTGGTCAATTTTCATTGGCTAAAGATGACTATGTAGAATGTGGGTCCTATTTCACTTGGTGGACCACAAACGAGGGTTGTCAGACAGGTTGGCACATGGCCAGTTTCTATTAGTCGGTATACTAATAGGGCAGACCCATCTTGCTTGTCACTAGATCAAGGAACATCTATGGTAGGCATTATTGTGCCATTGAGAGTTGCACGATATATACCCATAGCAACATAACACCTCGACGACACATGGCATAGGTGATATCATGGGCCCACTTTCTCAGAAGGTATCAATAGGTGGCTTGTCTTCCATGGTAACTATCAGGCAGGTTAGAGTATGAAGGTAGATCTCATTGGCCCATCTAGTTGACTAGGTATGCAATCCTACAAAGAGTTTGAGCATCGTAGATGTGAATTTGATCCATGGTTGGCATTATGTCACTATTGAAAGTTGCACGTTATTTTTCCATAGCGACATAATGCTTTGATGCCATGTGTCTCTGTAGGACCATTTTCTCCATGAATCACTAGTTTAGGCTGAGTTAGACGTCAGGTTATGCCAGGTGTGCTGACAGTGGTCCATGGGCTCGAAAGTCTTAAAGGAAAGTGCAGGAAATGGCAAGTCTTCATGATTGTCAAATTAAGGAAGATCTACGGTAGGCGCTATCTCACTATGAGAAAGCACTCAGAAGATAACCATAGTGACATAGCACCTAAGTGACATGTGTCCCAGTGAGTCCAGTGTGGGTAGTAATAGTTAAAGGCTAGTGGTTATGTTGTAAGCTATCACAATCAAGTTTTAAAAGGTTGTCGTAGTTAGTAAAGAAAGAGAGTGGTCAACACGGGAAGATCTTGCAAGGTGGCAGAAAGAAAGGAGCTTATTGGCCCACATGGCCCATTCTAGATGTAGAGCTTGGTTGACTTGCTGACTCTACTAATTTCATGCACCAAAAATGATAAGAGATCAGGTTTTCTACATGATTTGATATCTATGATCAGTCGCAACCACCTAGAAGTGAATGCTGAATGCGAAAGAATACTCTACCACCTCGATCCAATCTACCTACCTAGTCAGAATGGCTTAATGGTGTCATTTCTATCTTCTCAAGGAATTATTTGACACAAAAGATTAAATTTCTTTAGATCCCATGATTGATCTTCATCCTTTAAGGTGAATATTGATATGTGAGAATAAGACTCATTAAAATACTTGATTGTGTAGTCACATCCGGTGCATGTGTAATTGACCTCTGAGTTAGAGTTTGAACTGGAGACTTTTCCTTTGTCATGATTACCCAAAAGATCTTTAAAGATGGTATGATCAGCATTCGATGCTAGCAAGGAAGGATCTATAGTAATTATATCATCATCAATGAGGTCTTTGATTTCATGTTTGAGCTAAAAACATGAGGTAGTCTTGTGTCTTCTAGTATGGTGATAATCATAGAATTTCTTTTCATCCCACCATTCTAATTTTGTTGGTGTCTCATCCTTGATTGTGGGTAATTGTAAGAAGTTATTGCTTAGTAATTTTTGAAGTGCAGTGTTGACAGCTATCCCCAAGGGTATGAATCTTCTATCCTTGGTTCTAGGATGTCTTTGAGGTTTGTGTTGTGTGGAAGTCTTAGTTTTCTATTATGGAGGTGGTGTTTACTTCAAATTTTGTAGATTCGTAGGGTTTGCACCTTTCAAAGTTAGTTGAGGTCATGCTGGACTAATTATTTATGCATTCACAATACCATCATTGGTCACATTTTTGTTTTGGAGAAAAAAATTTCCTTGTCATTAGATGAGTTGGTGTTTGAATTTTCCTTGTTTGTTTTGAGGATTCTTTTATGGATAAGATCATCTTCAATACTAGCCCCTTTTTTCACTAGTTTGAAAAAGGTGCTTGGACTTTTGATCTTTAGTTCATACATTAAGTTAGGAGGTTTTCAATGCACAAATTAACTTGTTGTTCTTAAGGAATGTTTAGTGAGCATTGACTAACAAAGTTTCTCTAGTGTAATAAGAATGAGATAATGGTTCTCCCATCTTCTATTTAGTTGAGCACAAATCATAAAGTCTCACCCTATCTGTAATGTTGAAGGAAAAGTGGGAGATGAATTTGTATGCCATTTCTGACCAAGAAAATTTGGTATCAAGAAGTTTGGAGTACCATTCAAGTGTTGTCCCACCTAGAGAAGGAGGGAAAGGTCTCATGAGATAGGTGGGCTCATCAGTAAGTTTGGTAGAAGAGGTACAAAATTACCTAATGTGGTCAATGGGGTTGCCTTTTCCTTGATATTTTTTGAATCTTGAAGCCTCAAAGTGTTTTGGGAATGGAGGCATATAAATAATTTTATCAAATGGATTAGGACATAAGATGCCTCCACTTGTTTGGAAAGTTGTTTGAATTGGTGTAGTAATTCTTCAATGGGATTTTGCATGATAGTATTCTCTTTATTTCTTTTGTGTCTTGTTGGAATATTCAAATGGGAAGAGTACTTCTAAGAAGGGGGTGGCGGGATGGGTGGTTTGAATCAAAAGTAACTAACATTTATCCCTTTTTAAATCCTTTAAAACACTTAACTAAAAGTAAACTGCATGCATGTAAATATATTAAATAAACATAAAGTAAACACATGCATCAACACACATAACACCAGAATTTTGGTAACCCAAAAAACATCCAAGAATAAGAAGGTAAAACTAGGGTGGGGATGATACCCACAAAATCACTACAGCAATATTTGTTTGACCACTTATGATGGTCTACCTTGTGAAAGGCCTACCCTATTAAAGGCTTTACATTGTGTCAATAGTGACCTGGTTAAAGGATTTAAAACACTTTACATGAAGTGTCACCCTATTAAAGCATTTAATCACCTCTTCAAAGGATCTACAAAATAGCTATTAAGCTAACCTATCATCATAGGATTTTCACTATCTAATACAATTGTTGCAAAGCATTAGAAATATTTTGACCTAATTGCTTACAATCTTCAATTGCTGATTTTAGGCACTTGATCTTCTTATTCTAATGTGACCCTTGCTTGATCTAATATCTTTTTGTATCCCATGCTTTGTTCTAATAAATCGGATATGTAATTGTTGCTCTTTTCCTTAAGTCTTTCACACTTCCCACTGAATTTCACTATAGTTTACCCATACTCTGCTCTCATCCACACCTACAATGGGATTTTTGTCCTTCTTTTAAACATTACAAAGACTTAGGTTTTGGTATGGATCTATGATCCATATTGAATATTTAATTCCTACTCATTCCTTGCACTTTTCTCATTGGTTGCATGCCTTCTCCATTTTTCTTATTGGTTGCATGCTGATTGCATAGAAAATATAAAAGATTCATTCTTATCCTTATTATCCTTCGAGATTCTTCTATGTCAACTCAAAAAATAATTTACATCTAAGTTTGTGAGGGCACAAACTCATATGTTGACTCTATGTTACTTAACACATACTAGATTACTGGTGCTCAGCACATATTTGATCCTAGTTTTCTTGGCACCTATTACAGTATGTCTTGCTTGGCACATGCATAGTTCTGGCTCACTCAGCACATGAAGCATTCTGACTTTCTTGACATCAACTATGACTCAGCACCTATATAATGCTCAGCACCTAAAGTCACTCAGCACCTGTTGGGATTCTGGCTTAGCACATATTATAGTTCGGTATATGTAGTGTACTTAGCTTCTATGTAAAAAGTGATTAAGTGTGTTGACACTCTAATTTAAAAACCATTCTGAGACCAACAATCTCCCCCTTTTGACATAAGTGTCAAAAAAACTTAACTAAACATTATTGATCTGACCTTACAAGTACATTAATCATGCACAAACTCATATGTTGACTCTATGTTACTTAACACATACTAGATTACTGGTGCTCAGCACATATTTGATCGTAGTTTTCTTGGCACCTATTACAGTATGTCTTGCTTGGCACATGCATAGTTCTGGCTCACTCAGCACATGAAGCATTCTGACTTTCTTGACATCAACTATGACTCAGCACCTATATAATGCTCAGCACCTGTTGGGATTCTGGCTTAGCACATACTATAGCTCGGTATATGTAGTGTACTTAGCTTCTATGTAAAAAGTGATTAAGTGTGTTGACACTCTAATTTAAAAACCATTCTGAGACCAACAATCTCCCCCTTTTGACATAAGTGTCAAAAACACTTAACTAAACATTATTGATCAGACCTTACAAGTACATTAACTAAACATTATTGATCTGACCTTACAAGTACATTAATCATTCTACTTTGCATATGTACAAAATTTCAAAATTTGTTCAAAATACCTTATAACTCCCCCTATGCTAATTGTGCCTTGTCTATTTACCAAAATTTTGTGTAGAATGTACTTGATATTCTTTACCTTTTCCCTATTTTTGTAATATGTACCTGTGTGATGAGTTGTTCTATCTTTTGGCTATCTACAATATTTTCTCTTTTATTCTTCAAAAGAATGAATTAAAATGCTTCGTGTTCTCCCCCTTAGTTATATCTTCCTTATTATTTCTCCTACAAAACATTATAATATGCATACATACATACATACATACATACATATATATATAAACTCCTTTATTGTTATTTGTCCCACTTTTTGACACTTATGTCAAAGGGTGCTTAAGGAGTAATACCATATTTCACCAAAAATGTACCATTTACCTCCATTATCATCTTGAGAGTTGCATCCCAATTCTCCAAAGAAATTTTGGGTGACATATGTTGAATGGCAATCTTTGCAGCAAGATGTACAAGTCCATATAATGTAGAAAGATTAGGCTCTTTCTTCAAAAAAGTTTCAGCATAAACGTGCTCTTTGTGGGGGATCTCTAGATGTTGGGTAATGGAGGATTGAATCTACATTAATTTGGCCTTAATATTGGCTTCTTCACTTGTAAGTGCAGCTAACTCCTTTTGAGTGTGAAGCAATTGAACAAAATGCTTCTCACTTTGTTTTGGATCTCTTGGTAATTGCATGCTAGAAATCTTGAGATTTCTCTCCAATCTCAATATCCTCTAGCCTATCTCTTGTGTGAAATTGGAAAATTTGCATAAGTTTTTGTACAGTGAGAAAATGTTCTCAAGTATAGTTTTGACCTTTTCAATTATTTTGGCCAATTCAACTTGTTGAAGTGCTATGCCACTAGATATTTTCTCATTTACTTTTACTTGAAACTTCCTTTCAGACCATTCCATAAGTTTGACATTTGTGTCCTAGTCTTCGCTTGTCACCTGGTCAACTATATCTAATAATTATTCCATTATAGGTTTTGACTCATCTGGTGACTACAAGTTGAAGGAATCCATAAAGATGTCCTTAATCTCATGTAGTGCTTGCTTATGTTTATACTCTTTTTTCAGTATTTATTGTCTTCTCCTTCTATTTAATGCATCTTGCATCTCTATAATCTGCTTCATGGTGATAGTCTTTGAGTCATAAGAAGGTATTACTATCTCTTCATCTAGCTCAAGGTCTCCATAGTGAAGTACCCTAGTCACCTTAGTTGAGCTCAAGCCTAGTATTGATATTTGTAAAGGTATGGCTTCAGTGCTTAGCTTCTAAAGAGTTTTTTTAGGAGTGCCTATTTTTGGTAATTTTACTAGTGTTTGTATTGTGGCCTACTCCTCTTCTTTTGATTTATCCTCCTTCTCCTCATCTTTTTTCCCTTAATCAATTACAATACTCTGAGGTGTACCTATTGACTATATTGTAGGATTAGATGTAGCAATCTATCATGTTTGCTTTGTTGTTATATTCTTCTTTTCTTCTACACTCAGCTTCTGAATGGTGTCACTTGTTCTAGATGTGTCTATTGTTGGAAATCATGGTGGAAGCATTAGGATCTTAGTGCTAGTAGTTGTAGAGATGGAAGGTGGCTCTTGTTGGTCCACGTTGTCTTTTATTGGTTATGCTATAGCCTTTTTCAACTCATCCACACTCACCAATATAGGATTTGTACATAATTGTGCCTATAAAGTTGATTGGTGAAGGATCTTAGAGAGATCCTCTGTCGCTAGGGAATTGATGTTCTGAGTAGAAGTGTCGAGAAAATCCTTTATAGTAAAAGTGTCTATAGGTGTGATGGTTACATGAGGAGGGCTAGGGGGTGGTGATTGTGTGTCTTGCACACTCTATTCATCTTGCTTCTCTTCATCTCCTTTCTTCTCTTCTTCTCCTTTTGTTGTTTTCTCCTCTTCTGCCTTCTCTTCTATTTTCTTTTCCTCCTCCACTACTTTGGCTTCCTTTTCCTTCTCAATAGCTTTAGCCTTATTTTCTTCTTCATCCTTGTCATTTGTCAATTTTTATATTGACTTCCACAATTGTGTGGACTTATTCACTACATCTTCAATTTTATTTTGCAAAATACAGAAGGCTCTATATTTTGGTGAAAATTTGTCACCATGTTTCTTAGTAGCCTTAGTAACTTTACCTCTTGTTAGGTCAGGAATCACTTGTGCTAAGGTAGATTCTCTGAAATCCTTCTCCATTTTGAGACAATAATGCCATTTGTTTTCAACTATCTCATATAACTCCCTAGGCATGGTATTGTCTAGCTCTAGAGGTGTGTTCTTAAATTTAGCCATCATGGCATATTAAAATTCCTCTATTTTGTTTTGTTCTTCTCTACTTAACTTGTTAAATTCAAGGCTTTTCAAATCAGTCAAATCTACATTCTTAATATTTTCACAAATTTTATCTATGGCAGATTTGGGAGGATGGCTTACCACTCTGAATTGGCTGATATCCTCTGATTCTATTCTCTCCTTGTCATCAGTGTCTAGTTGTCCTACATACTTTCTTCTTTTCTTTTACACTTCACCAATCTATTTAGTGGCCTTTTTCTTCTCTTTTACTTGCTCCTTGGCCTTTTGAGTAGAGGCCCTTGTGGTAGCTCTTGTTACTGGTGTTGGCTTGGCTTGAGCAGGCTTTGGTTTGAGTGGTTTTTGTAACCTTATTTGCTTTAGGTTGGGCTAGAGGCAAAGTTTTAGCCTTTCTCTTCTTTGATTTGGCTTGTGTAGGTGCTTCCTTGGCTTCTTCTTCATTGGCACCTTCCTCCTTATCTTCACCTAAGCCTTGGATTAACTCCATTGGGCCTTGACCTTATTCTTCTTCTTCACTTTCACCTTCTTCTTCTTCTTCTTCTTCTTCCTTTTTAGCACCTGCTACCCCTTCAATTTCTGTACCAAATTTCTTCTTTATCTTCTTCAGTAGTTTGTCTTTCCTCTTAATTATAGACTATCTTCAACTCTGTTTCAACTTTAGATTTCACAACATCATATGTGCCTAAATGTTTGGTAGTCTTGTCTATTTCTTCTACAAGTACTACAGTTATTACTGTTGAAGCTTGATCAATATCCAACTCATAACCTGATGGTCTAAGCCTTCTTACCCTTGGAATTGCTGCTTGTATGTAGGTGTAGTCTATGTCCACTAAGAAATAGATATCATTGACATGTTCCACTAGGGAAACTAGTATCCTTAACCTTTGCTTCATGGATTTCTTAAAATCCTCAAAATAGCTTGTCATTTGGGCTTCAAAGTTGTCACCCATCTGTTCAATGTACTCATTGATTTGAGTGATTACAATTTTGTTTAGATTCTAGTTCACCTTTCCAATTGATGGAAATTCTTCCATGACATAGAAAAATATGCAAACAAGAACTGAACCAAACTTGCATTGAGCTCCTTTTGACCTTCTTATTTCTCCTAGGTTCTCATTTATCTATTGAAGCATCATTTTTGCTAGATCATATGTATGATCTTTCTTTACAAGCTTATAGGCTACATCAATAGCAATACATGGTACACTGTTTAATCTATTAGATTGGTAAAAAAATTTAGATATCACTCTCACTACAAAATCTAGAAGAGGATCTATTACAGTATCAATTGTCATATCCCTCTTATTCCACTTAGCCCCTATATTCTTTTCAATTGCCTCTTTTGAATCACTTATCAGGGTCTTAGGCCAATCTAGGGTTGGAAAACCTGATCCTTTTGGTAATCTTAACTAGTCCTATTTCTAGCCATAGATAGCCATTGTGTATTCTACTCAAGATAATCTGTATCCATTCTATTTTGAATACCATGGGAAAAACTAGGGCATTTGTTAAACCCTTCTTCTCAACTATCTAAAACTCATCCTTCAAAATCCTATTGTCACATAGCTTGTCATAGGCTTGGAATATCTCAAGGTCACCTATAGCCCCTATCTTGTAGTTGTAACACTTCCTTACATCCTACACCATGACAAGCTTGGGTGGAATAATGGACAACATGTTGGCAGGGTTGTTCTTTTAGGCTACCTTAGGAATGGGTCTAAACTCATATTGTTTTACTTCATTACTAACTAGTTGGACCTCATGACTTTCTGTTTCCTTAGGGTTCTTAGAACTAGAAGCCATTATATCAATCTAGGGTTTCAATATATTAAAATTTTAACACTGTGTCGCTTGGCACTTGATAAATACCTTAGATCGATGAAATTTATTTTGAATCATTGTTAAAATTAGTGAAAAAGGCTTAAAGGTTGTTGTTTGGTATGCACTCTTCTCATCTTTTCTCTACATTCGAATGGCATAAAAATGATCAAAATTCAACCTTATACCCCTTAAAACCTAGCATTAAATGCATAATGTATATAGCTATACACTTGGCACTTGAAGGTTTCAACATGACTTGGCTTCTATTGGATTTCATTCACTTCACTTCCACTAGATTTCCACTTCACGCAGCTTCCATTGACATTTTTCAACTCGACATCAACCATCAACTCGGTCGCTATTGACTACTTGGCATGCACTAGAGCTTTACTCGACATCTGAGGACAACTTGGAAGTATTTGCAAAAACTTCAAATTTTGACTTGGCATCTTTGCTCATGCTGATTTCTTCTTTGTAGTACTTCTTTGTCTTGGGGAAAATGTATGATATAACTTTGTATATCAATCTCATACACCTATCCTTGCTTAGTTAGATGAGATGTGACCACTTGACCTCTTAGGTGCAATGATCTCTCTGTTTAACGTGATGCACTCATCTTTCTTCTTCCAAGTCTTGTTCATTTTCCCTCTAATGTGTTCCACATCAACCTTCTCTTTTCCTTTGTTGACTTCTGACTTGGGTGCTTTTGACTTTGTTGGGCAATTCCTATTGATATGGCCAATCTTCAAGCAATTGAAACATGTGGTTTGACTCAACCACTTGTTGTAGTTCCCTTTGAAATGTGTTCTTATGTAATTCTTAGGGACATGCCTGTATTCTTGACAACAATGATAGCTCTACTTGGTATTGTAATTCCAGTTGTAGTGGTGTGCATGGTTATTTTTCCTTGCAGGCTGATTAGGTGTCCACATAGGCTTTGATATGCACTCAAAAGCTCTATGTCCATAATTTTTTTAGTTGTAGAAATAACCATCAAATCTTGGTGTCCTCATGGTCATGGTCCTACATTCTCATGTCAGGTTTCCTTGCTTATTGCATTTGTGACAATAACCCTTGTTCTTGGGTTTGTCTTGTTGATTGACCTTCCTACTCCTACATACATTAGTAGTGTGCCCCTTCTTACCATATAAATGACAAGTAGGTTTAGTGATATTACCTTTGTTACTCCTTTCTTCTATAGTCTTGGCTGATTCTTCTTGTTTAGTGCTAGTGTAACCAAGTCCTAAAGTATCATTACTGGCCCTTGGTGATTTCAATAGCTGGTCAAAGTGCTTGATGGCTTCACTTGATTTGTTGAAGCTTTCTATTATCTCCTTATCTCTCCTCAATTCATTTTGCAATTGTTCATTTTTCATTTTCAAGGTGAAGAGCTCAATGTCCTTCATGTTTAGCTCATGATGAGAATTCATCATTTGGCTAAGGGTATCTAACTGCATGTTGGAGACTTTTGCAAGCTCTATGGACTTTTCCTCAAGGTTTCTTTTTTCATCCTCAAGCATGACCATGTCCTCAATGGCTCTTTTGTTTTGTTCAGTTATCTCACACAGCATCATGGCTTGTGACTCTTTCTCAATTTTAAGAGACCTTATCTCTTCTTGAGCTTTGTTCTTTTCCATCAATTTAGCTATTGCTGCATCAAATTCCTTAGAATCTCCATTGGAAAACACTTGTGTGTTGTCAATCTCCTTGTAGTGTGTGTCATTTTTAGCTAAGGCTATATCCTTCCTTCTTTTCAAGGACTTTCGTAATTCTTCTCTAGCTTCCTCCAATTTGTGTAGAGTGAGGTACACATCAATCACCTGATTGTCTATGATCTTCCCAAGTTTGAAGACTTCTATCTTTAGATATTTTCTCTAAGTTATTAGGCTTTTCCTTGTGAGAACCTTGGTTTTGATACCAATTGTTGGAATATTCAAATGGGAAGAGTAATTTTGAGAGGGGAGGGTGAATTAGAAGTAACTAACCTTTATCCCCTTTTAAATCCTTTAAAACACTTAACTAAAAGTAAACTGCATGCATGTAAACATATTAAATAAACATAAAGTAAACACATGCATCAACACACATAACACCAAAATTTTGGTAACCTGGAAACCCTCCAAGAATAAGAAGGGAAAACTAGGGTGGGGATGATACCCACAAAATCACTGCAGCAATAATTGTTTGACCACTTCTGATGGTCTGCCCTATGAAAGGCCTGCCCTATTAAAGGCTTTACACTATGTCAATAGTGACCTGGTTAAAGGATTTAAAACACTTTACATGAAGTGTCACCCTATTAAAGCATTTAATTACCTCTTCAAAGGATCTACAAAATAGTTGTTAAGCTAACCTATCATCATAGGATATTTACTATCTAATACAATTGCTGCAAAGTATTAGAAATCTTTTGACCTGATTGCTTACAATCTTCAATTTCTAATTTTAGACACTTCATATGCTCATTCTAATTTGACCCTTGCTTGATCTGATATCTATTCATATCCCATGCTTTGTTCTAATCAACTGGATATGTAATTGCTACTTTGTTCCTCTAAGTCTTTCACACTTCCCGCTACATTTCATAATAATTTACCCATACTCTACTCTCATCCACACCTACAATGGGATTTTTGTTCTCCTTCTAAATATTATGAAGACTTTGGGTTTGGTATGGATATATAATCTACATTGAATCTTTAATTCCCACTCATTCCTTGTACTTTTCTCATTGGTTGCATGCCTTCTCCATTTTTCTTATTGGTTGCATGTTGATAGCATAAGAAATATAAAAGATTCATTCTTATCCTTATTACCCTTCAAAATGCATCTATGTCTACTCAATAAATGGTTTACATCTAAGTTTGTGAGGGCACAAACTCATATGTTGATTCTATGTTACTTGACACATACTAGATTACCAGTGCTCGGCACATGTTTGATCCTTGTTTGTTCGAAACCTATTATATTCTTTCTTTCTTGGCACATGCATAGTTCTAGCTCACTCAGCACATGAAGCATTTTGAGTTTCTCAGCATCAACTATGACTTGGAACCTATATATCACTTGGAACCTGTATAATGCTCAGCACCTAAATTTTGGCTTGACATATGTTGGAATTTTGGCTCAGCATATGTAGTGTACTTGGCTTCTATGTAGAAAGTGGTTAAGTGTGTTGACACTCAATTGTCAAAATCCTGAGACCAACATGTCTATGAGTAGATTGTTTTCTATAGTGAGAACTATGTTTACTTAGTTTTGACATTTCTATGTCTGAAAAGTTGGGTGATGTATCATTAGGTGGTGGAGGTATGTCAGTACCTTGAAAACAAAAGGGTCCTTATTGTGGTACATGTTGTGGTACTTTTTGTGGTATTTTTTTTGGTACTTCTTGCGGTATCAACTATGATTGTTGTACCATGTGTTGTTGTTGCATCACTTGTTGTGGTATTTGTTGTGTCATTTTTTGTGTTTATTGTTGAGATACTTTTTTTGTGCCATGCATTTAGGAGGTGAAATATGAGGAAATGAGATCAAGAAAACTAAAGGGTTTAACACAAGATTTGGACAAAAATGATTGTTAGATTTGTTGATGGGATTTGATGTTTGGAGATAAATACTTAGTGTTTTAGACTATGCAAAATGGGTTGATTATGCATCTAGGTATTGGTGGAATTAAATTTAGGGAGCCTAGGAATATGAAAATGCTATGATAAGGGTATATGCAAGGTTTTGAACTTAGGTGAAATCTTGAAATGGATTAACCTAAGAGTTTAACATTATGACAATACACTTTGGATCTTGACCAAAAAGAGATAAAAGTGAAAAGATCAAATGTCAAGGTAAAATCCATCTTGAAATAGATAAATTTTGAACAAAGAAAATGATAAAAGAAATTACAAAATGACCATGGTCAAGATCCATTATTCATTGACATAATGAGATACTATAGGGTTCATACTTTTGTTCATCTTTTATTTAAATTCAAAGGTTTTGGGTTCAAAATGATGTTTAGGGTGATCAAAATGATGGTTATGCTGATTGAATATGCAATATGTAAAGTTCCTAGGATGAAAAATGAAGTTTTGGGTTCAAGATGTTGTTTTGGGTCATATGCAGAATGAGGACCTACAGAGGCTTCTAGATGCAATTTTAGGGTCCCAAAATGCAATTTGGAGGCCCAAAATGGTCATGCAGGTACCCAAGTGTGCTCTAATAGTACCAAGTGTGCTCCAACAGCACCAAATATTCCTATGGTGCACTTGGGGCTAGTTTGCATGCAGTTGGTAGTTTCATGGTGGAGTTGGGAGACTGGGTTCAATGTTTGTTGATTCTGAGCTGGTTGATTGCCAAGTTGCTATACCAGAGAGCTAAGATGTTGGGGATGATGTTATGATTGGATAGGAGATGTATAATGAGGTTATTACCTAATAAATGAAGCCCTTAGTGAATAAAATGATGGTTAGGTCATATATATTGCAAATCAAGACATACTAAGATAGGGAGAGTTATCCAGGTACCTAAGGACACTTATAAAGTATCAAAATGTTGTCTAGAAGTCCAAACTGGGTTCTTAGACTACCAAGTGCACTTAGATAGTACCAACTATGCCCATGGTGTATTTGGGGCTAGTTAGAGTGCCGTTGGTAGTTTCATATTGTAGTTGGTAAGCTAGGCTAAAACTAAGGTGATTTTGGGGTTCTATGGTTTCCAGAGAGTTCAAGGGAAAAGGACAATGTTAAGACTAGGATGAAGGGGTAGAATGATAGTTAGGACACCTAGAATGAGGGTTAAAGTGTGCAAGATGAAGGTTGAGTATGCAAATATGCAAGATGGAAGATGTAAGATGTAGATTTTGGGGTTGAAATGCAAACACTAAGGGATGCAAAGTGAAGCCTAAGGAATGCAATATGAATAATGAGAGATCCAAAATGAGGGATAATAAGATGCAATATGAGACCTAGAGGGTGTAAGTATGATGCTCAATATATGATAAATGCAAGTTGATGCTATGCAAAGATGAAATCTAAGTTATGCCAAGCACATCTAGGTTTACAAGTTGCCATGTTTTCCTAGTCTTGAATGTTTTGGACCAAAGTTTTCAAATTTTTGAAAAAGCTTGTAATGTTTAGAAATTGTTTCATGATTTGACAAGGTTTCAATAGTATCCAAGGTGTAAATTTGCAAGTTGGATTTTATTTTGATTAATGTTTTACACACACACAAGACATAATAAGACAAGAATAGTTTTTGTTAAAGTGAAAAGACACAAAACAACCTAGGCTTTAAGACTGTACCCAATGAATTCCCACTTGAACTAAAGTTTCATTGCACTTATCTAGAGTGGAAAAATTAGAATCTTTGCACCATAGGCTCCCTCTTATAGTGCACTTACTTCTCGACGCTACCAAGATTAGCTTCCTAAGGGGCGTGACTTCCCAAGGGACTATTGTCTCTACTGAGGACTATGAGAATGTGGGTAGTCTTTGCAGGCATGGATGACCCCCTAAGCCAATGGATAGAAATATTTTTGGCCTCTAAAAAAAGGTTTTTAGCATGGGCATTCATTTGGCAAGTGAATGATAAACTTCCTCAAAAGGTCTCCCAGCCTTGAGAACTAGGGTTTAACACACCACAAGGGTATCGAAGGAGAGCTATCATGTAGCAATACCACCAAAATGACATTAATCATATTGATTTTTATATAGTTTCTATAACATTGACCTATCTTTAGCTCATTACAACTTCAAGGTCATCCCCTGGGGCTCACCAAGTGGTGAGTCTTGGGTCCAAGGCAAGCCTCTCTATAGAAGTCACATGGATTTCTCTTACACCAAAGATCCACAAATGGAAAGGGGAGAGGATATGTCCATGTAACTCCTAGGGTTATAAAAACACATGACACCAAGTAGTATAGAAAGTTCATTTTAGTGCACCAAAAGAAGTGTTATCTAATCTAGGAGATCCACACACATAGTTTAGACAAACACATAGGGTCTTCAACAATGTCTTGCAAACAAGCATTAATAGTTTGTAATGATTATTTCTTCATCCAAAGATTGACACATGCTGCAAATAGATCATTTGTAATTCAAAAACATCTAATCTAGGTCCTAGAAAGAAATAGAAACTCTAATTGTAGATTCTGAGTGAAATGTGGCCTTTTTATGAACTATTTTTGCTCTGACAGAATAGACTACACCCCAAAAGGAAAAAATGACCCAAGATGCCCCCAAGTACACTCAAATAGTGCTAAATCTACCCATGGCACACTTGGGGCCCACAAGGGAATAGTTGGTAGTTCGGTGCACAATTGGGAGGCTAGTTGCAAATTGTGGGGAAATGAGCCCTAAACAAAACCTAGAAACTAAAATTTTGAAATCTACCTGATCAAATGCACTCAGATAGTGTAGATTGTGCCCATGGTGTGCTTGGGGCCTAGAAGGGTGCATTTGGTTGATTCTAAGCATAGTTGGTATGCTTTGAATAGTAGATGGGGTTTATGGTGACTCTTAGGCCCCTAAAATTGCTTCCTAGAGGTCCCAAGTGCGCCCTAACAAAGCATAGTGCACCCTAGGATAGAAAGCTAAAAAAAAGCATAAATAAGAGTAAATAATCATGTTATAGAACCCCTAGTTAATCTAGATTTGATAAGGAAGTTTAGATAGCCATTATACCCTTCTAATTGAGCTCCTTTCTTGCACCTACAAGAACAAAAACAAGAAACCCAAGTTAGTTTGCATGATCTTCACATTAGGTTCACCAATTGTAGGACCAGAAAATGGGCTAATATCTAACATACTATGAGAAAATCACAAACTCAATAAACATACATTGATACCCTTTGGTCTACCATGAAAGCCAAATAAACAAAGAAAGCAACACAAAGTTAAAACCCCCTCTTTTATTTGTAGCTCCCATGTCTTTCTTTCTTCTCCATATGATTTAGCTCCAATTTCCTACAATGCACACAACTAGGAAGCAAAAATTCTATGATAATGATAATGACATGAGAGTACTAGAAGAAGTGATTTTGAAGCATGAGAGACCAAATACCAAGGGACTATAAATAAGAGAAAGAATGCTCAATTTATAATCAACACACAAGATGAGAGCATTGGACTTGTCACCTTGGATATGAGACTTGGCAAGAGATTTCTTTGAGAATCCATGACACATATGACACAAGATGCCAAATGTAGAATTTTATGATGCTTGAAAGTCAAACATGGCTAAAAGTGGAAGAGGATCTATGATGCATCATGTGACACCTCAAACCCACTTAAAGCCAAGAATCTATGACAATGGAAGCAAAATATAGACATGCGTAAGGGAATAAGAATATATGAGTTATGACAATTCATAGCCAAGTGTAGATGGAGAATCCATGATATGTCATTCCCATGTGTTATGATGATGTCAAGATTATGTCAATATTATGTACAATATCTTAATTAAAAATCCATATATCCATACAAATATAAATTAGGAATTTTAAAATTATGAGTGGAAAATGGGATTTAGGAAATTGTGAATTCCCATAGCTTGTGAAGATGAATCAATTAATTAATAAAATATCAATCAACTAAAAAGGCTAGTAAGGAATAATAAATACTGAAATGACATAGGATTAAATTATGGGTTATTTAATCCTATAGAGAAAATTAGTAGATGATTGGCCAATTTGATCAAATAAGTGTGACAGTATACTTTGATGAAAATGTGGATTGACTTGAATGATGACAGGTAGACCAAAGCCATGGTACAATTGATTGATCGATTAAAATTGATAACATGCCAAGGACACAAGACATGAATTAAGGACAGGTGACATTTAACTTATATTGTAAATGCTACAAGATCGAGATTGATTGATATGGTTAATCATAATTACATCAATGGATGTTGTCAATGTTATTAAAGTGGTTTGATGATGCCATGATCTAACACTAAGGGGCTCAACAATGTCCATGATCGAACGATAAGAATGATAATTTAACCTAGCACTGAGAGCCATGATAGTACTAAGGTCAGATTGACAAGTTTGATAGATTGATAGGTTTCTGAGGCACTGAAAGCCACAACAATGCCTAGGATTGGATAGATAATGACTGATTTAAGGTTTTGATATGTTTTGGGTTGATTAAGGTTGATTTTGGGTATATTTGGGGTGATTTTGTGTTGATTTGATATGATTCAAAGTTAATTTTCTTTGATTTTTGATGATGTTAAAATGGCTCCAAAATGATCTGCAATTGATGTGAAAGAGGATATGAATGATAACAAACATTATTGAGATATAATCAAGTTGGCCAAAAGATCAAAATTAGTGAAATGAGAAAATGTGATGAGTTAGTATAAAAATGTGATGAAACTATAAACGTGAACCATTTTTTAGAATCTACATTTACATAGAGACATACAAGTTTTTGGACCAATTGCTCAATTTATAGAGTTTTTGAGACCATTTTTGATGATTTTGAGTTGGTAGTTTTGGTTTTCAAATAGTATGTGGACAATAGACAAATTATGGCACAAACAATAGTCACAAATAATCTAATCAAGGACTAAGTAACTTGGGAGAATGAGGAAATTTTTAACAAGTTTTAATGAGTTGGACTCAAAGAACACACTTTATCCCTAGAAACAAAATGATAGAGAAGATAACCTTGATCTCACATCATATGTGTATACATGCAACTCACATAGCCATGTCAACCCCTAGCGGGCATCCATGGTTTTGGTGTTTCTAAGGACTTGATAACATATTTTCAAAGATTACCCTTGAAGCAAGGGTCAGTGTCATATACCACATTTAAGCATCCAGGTGTATACCTATGGTGAGGATCTACAAGAGAGATTCTCTCCCCTCCTTGCACAAAGATTATGCCCACGTTTAGAGGTGAACTATGTAAGCTTCTACTCTAAGAGGTGTTTAATAGGCTTTCATTCATGATAAACCATGGTGGTCTCACAAGTGAGATAGGCCTCTTGGCCACACCAACACCTATAAGTTTACACCCTTAGCAAGCAAGGCTAGGAGTAGCACTACTCAGGATAATAGGCAAGGCTCTCTCAAGATATGTGGAACAATATCAAGACAGAGAAAGAAATTACAATGGCTTTGGATTCTTTCTCTCTACAATTCATCTTTATTATACTGAATTGGAATCATCAGTGAAAGATTTATGCTCATTCGAATCATTCCTAGAGGTTGAGTACTCTAGCAAGCTCGCTAAAGGTGATCAAGGACTTGGCTCAGATTCAAGGATCCAAGTTTTTGATTCTCCCAAAAGGGAAAATAGCATACATGTCTACCTTGTTCCCTTACCCAAACACATCGTACATGTTCATCACTAAGTTATCTTGTCTCCCAATACATCTAGAAGCTTCTAGGTTTCTAATTCTCCCAAAAGAGAAAAGAGCATACTTCCCTCACTAAAATATTTGCTAAGAGATTTTCTACCTTTCCTTGCTTGCAGAGAGTACCATCATCCAAAGGCATTTAGAATTCTGATTTACACTTGGGAATCACTTCCAAGTGTGAAGATCATAATCCCCTATCCCTTTGTCTAGAGTTCTTAAGAAGTTCACAAGTCCTAATTAACTATGTTTTAAAAGTAGTAAAGAAATACAATGTTTGAGTGGGTTTTAAATGTCTTTCACAATAAATCTTTAACAAGTGTCTTATAAGAAAATCATTAGTAAGTGTAAAGGTTTCAAGGTATCTTCAATAATCATCCTACAATAAATATTAGGCTATATGAAATAGAGAGCAAATCAATCCAAAAAGAGTGTTAGAAAAATGCAAAACATCATCTAAAAAACCTATAGAAAATCAATTTAGAAAACCACACAAGTAAACAACCTAATGCAAAGTCTTGTACGAGACAAAAAAAATCTCTTAAGAGACTCCAGAGTACTCATAAAACCTATAATTTTACTTGGACAAGGAATGAATTCTTTTGAGACTCGTACAACTTAGAACTAGACCTAATACAAGTAAACAGAAGACTCATATGAACCTTTACATGAGAATGCAAGAACATGAACATAGGAAAATGTATTTTTGAACAAGATTAAGGCTAGAAAATTAATTTTTCAAGCTCCATGGTGGGTGACAAATATGTATATGTCAAAAGTGGTACACCAAACACTTTCTAATAGTCATTACATGCTAGATTCATCTAAGAATGAACATGAGACTATTCATCTCAAAAGATCTAAGAAAATTGACATGTTGCCTTCTCTCTAGTAGGGGTTTGAGTACATGCTCTCATAATCAAGAGCTTTAGTGACCATAAGACCTAGCTAAGACAAAGGATTTGAAAGCATAAAGATGAATGCAATGTAGAACTAGATTTTTTTATGTTTTCTATGCAAATAGATGAACTAAACTATATGAGAATGCATATTTAAACTAAGAACAAAGAAGTAAAGAGATCTAACTAAGATGCATGCAAATTTAATCTATGTATTTGATTTTTTTTAATGCAATAAAAATGAAATATAAGCTATCAAATTAAAGAATGAGATTAATCTAAGATGAATGCAAATATGAAGCTAGAAATGAGGAGACTATGCAACAAAGCTTGGATGCAAAGATTGATTCCTCAATTTGACAGAGTTTCAATACTCAAAAGTGGGATCCTTTGTGAGGGATAAGAGCTCTCTATTTGTAGAGAAATCTGGTCAAAATTCCAAGTAGAGGAGTAGAAATAATATGACTAGAATAGGAGATTCCATAAGTGTGGGAATATCACATGTCTTCCCACTTGCCATTTGTCTCATCTTGGATATTCCATTTGAAAAAGTGTCATTTTTTCTAATATTCCAAAAAGGTGTCTCGTATTTAAATATTTAAATTCAAATAAATGAATATGTGGAGACATATAATTAGAAAATCCAATTATCATGTATTATTGACTAAAGTATATTAATTTAACAAAAATTGTGTTGTAACTTTATATTAAATTAATTAATAGAAGAGGTTTAGCTAGCCAATTTCAATTGAATATTTAGGAATTTATTAAAGCTAAATGATTATTGCAATTTATCAATTTTATGCAATTGATATTCAAATCAAGTAGCATCAAGTGGGACTAGAGATGCTTAGTAATTCTAGGACTTTGGGATTGATTTAGGGGTTTAGAGGCAAATTAGTTTAGGAGACCAATTTTAGGCTATTACAATAGTAAAGGCTACAAACCATGATCCATGCATAATAAAATTGAAATAATATTACAAGCCTACCTATGAACTAATTAACTTTTAAAGTTGATGAGGTTTGAATAGTGAAATCTGTACTTTTAGGGGAAAAAAAACCTTGAATCTTAAAGTCCTTCATCAACCTTATCAAAATAAATAGAGCATATATCTAGAAAAAATATCAGAATGAGAATAATAAGCCATATCCCTATCGACAAAAATCTACCATAAGGATACCATCAGTTGATAGAATTAGATATAATAGAATTAGGTTCTCAACTTAAGAATATAGATCGATGTCAACTATAGTCTAAAGATCATAACCTTGAAGGTCTAAAGGGAAGACACAAAAGAAATGGGGTCATCTTCATATACATACATACATATAAGTATGTATGTATGTGTCTATATACATATATATGTGTGTGTATAATATGTATATATACACACACATACATATACATACACATATTTAAATATTATTTCTTATTTTAGTTATACATGTTGTGTATACATACATGCATACATATGTATATGCTTATATGGGTATGTATGTATGTATGTATGTATGTATGTATGTATGTATATGTGTGTGTGTATATAAATAAAACTATTGATGTTGATGAAAGTTCAACCCTATAGCTCTCAAGAATCACCTAGATATAAACATCTATCATAGAAAGAGAGGAGCAAAAATTATGGAGGCTCAAATTCCCTGATCTAAAGAGGAGACATTCTTGATGAGCAAAAAGATAAATTATTATTAATAAAAAGTGAATGAATATGTTAGATTAAATAAAGAGATCAATCCTTTTAAAAGGAGATCTGAAGCCCCAAAAGATAAAACCTAGGTTGCATGATAATAATTAATAAAAAGAATTATTTATTAGATGCCTAAAGTTTAGCTTAGGTAGAATAGAGTTAATTAAAAAATATCTAATTACTCTAACACCCCCCTTAAGATAAACTTAGGGAGTAGATAAAAACCTAGAAACTAGTACTAAAAGTAGATTTGGGTCCTGGCAACAAAGACCTAATGAGGTGCCCAAGGACAACCAAAGCTTTGAAAAGAGGAGAAGTATAGCAAACCTCATGGGAAAAATATTTCTCCAAGAAGAGATGGAAAGAATCTTGAAAATACTACTGAAGGATTGAGGAAGCCTCCAAACTAGAGAATGTTCCAGAAGATAGGAACAAAAGGATGATCATATAGAACACCACTAAAGCATAAGAAGTTGCAAACATCTATCAAAAGTAACTATTGATATGAAGAACCTCCACTAAAATAGAGCCTTACCAAGTAGAGAAGACTATAATCTGCATGATTTTTCTCAAAAGACACTACTCAAATCAGGGGGCAAAAAAGGAAAACAACTTAACTCAAAGATAAATATGACATAAAATATTGATGCAAGAGCATCCTAGGTTGCACTACTATCCAGCATGTTCTCAATTTTCTTAGTTTTTTCCGAGTTGCAATGTCTTACATTACCAAGTTCTCATTTGTTACCAAGCATTGAATGGATTTTGAGCTTCCTAGTTGATGTTGAGTTCTTAGTTACTGTCGAGTGTCTTTGGTTTCTAAGTATCTTTGGTTGTTGAGTGCCTTTGATTGTCAAGTGTTCTTGGTTTTTGAGTCATTCTTTGGATCTCGAGTTCATGTGGTTGTTGAATTCATTTGGTTGTCAAGTCATCCTTTAGATGTCGAGTTTGTATAGTTACCAAGTTCATTTGGATGTCGAGTGTCAGTATTTTATAGATTTTTCATTTTTTGAGTTGTATGTGTTTGATTTCCTATTGAGGCTAACCTTTGTATTTAATTTACTATTAAATGTCTATTGTGAGCCAACTTGTGGCTTGTCTTAGCATTTAATATATGACTTTATTTGATTGTATTTGCAAAAGGCCAACTTGTGGCCATGCATGTATTTAAGAGGCCTTGGACAAAGTCTTAAGAGGGATGAGGCTCAGAAAGTGAGTAGAATGTGAAATTTAATCATAAAAGATTGTAATTAAATTGATATACATGCAGTTGTTACCTAGAAGACCTTATAGCTAGGCATATAAATGATCACTAGAAGAATATAAAAATGAAGGCATTTTCTTCCTCTATCTCTTGAGTTGTTTTTATTTTCTATTGGATTTCGCAAGTGGTTTGAATAGTTGGTTGTGCCTTTGGCCCTGGTTGTTTCTTTCTCTCCCTATGTTAGGTGGTGTCAGAGCTCAAGTTTTTTCCTTGTGGAAATTGGATTGTGTAGAACCCTAAGTGAATTTGGTTGTTGTGTAGCAAATATGAGGATTTGACCTACAACTTACAAAGGGTTACAATCTTGCAAGAACCTAATTTGTAAAGATGGTTTGAGGTAGAGAAAATTTTGATAATGTAATATTGAATACATTGAGACAAATTGCAGCCAAATTAGATGTTGTAGAGACTGCCTGGATGAGAGGAGCACATCGTGATGATGTAAGTGATGATGAAACAATAGCACCAAACCCTAATCTAGAACCTAAAGAAGATCAAGATGAGGCATGGTTGTTGAGAGTATTGTCTAGGGAAAATTCAAAGCCTATTATAGAAGTTGTTCCTTATGATAGAAAATTGAATACCAATGTTGTGTTGGATTGGATCTTTGAAATGGAGAATTTCTTTGACTATGAAAATAGTCTTGATAATAGGATGTTGAAGATTGCAGCTACAAGATTGAAAGGACACGCCTCACTATGGTGGGATCATTTGCAAACTGATAGAAAAAGGAGAGGAAAGGAAAAGATCAAGACTTAGGAAAAGATGGTGAACAAGGGAAGAAAAAATTCCTTCCTATTGATTATCACATTAGCTTTTTGATAAAGATGCAAAATTTGAGGCAAAGGGACATGACTGTGAAGAAGTATACTGAGGAACTCTATAGATTGGACATTAGATCTAGATATGTGGATGATGATGTTGATAAAATTATAAGGTACATAAATGGATTGAGATGTGGGATTTAAGATGAGATCAGTTTTGTAAAATTGGAAAGTGTGGAGGAAGCATATCAATATGCCTTGAAAGTTGAGGAGATCTTGACAAAGAAGCATGAGCAAAGACAAAGAGGTAGATGTGGTAGATTTCAAAGAGGCTGAGGTAGATCTTATGGAGAAGGTGGTAGATTCGATAGTTTTGTGCAAGCTAAATGGAAGAATAATGATAAATCCAAGACCAAATGGAAAGGTGGTGATTCTTACCGAGGAGGTACTAGTTCTTACCAAGGAAGAGGTAATTCTTATTCTAGTGGTGGTTTTCATGGTAATTGTTTCAGATGTGGTAAAGAATGGCATAGATCCTTAAAATGTAGATTCTTTGAAAGTGGGAAAGGTAATAGAAATGTTGTGATTCAAGGAGACATTGAGGTTTCACCAAGTGGACCTAAGGTTGGAGAAAATTTGATGGTGAGAAGAGCCTTATGTAATAAGGGAAGTGATGAGGAGACTGTCCTAAGGAAAATTCTTTTCAAAACTAGATGTAAGATGGCTGAAAAATGTTGCAAGGTAATCATTGACAATGGAAGTTCTACAAATTTGGCATTAAAAGAGTTGGTTAAAAAGTTGTAGTTGTAGAAGTTGAAGCATCCTAAACCCTATCATGTTTCATGGATCAAAGATGAGCATAAGATATTGGTGAGTGAGCAATGCCTTTTGAAGTTCAAGATTGGACATTACTTTGATGAAGTTTTGTGTGATATTATACCTATGGATTATTATCCTTTTTTTTGTGTAGACCATGGCAATATGATAGATATGTTGTACATGATGGAAGATTGAATCAATATACTCTTTGGGTAAATGGAAAAAGGCAAATATTGCTACCTTTGATTGAAAGTCCAAATGAGGTTAATTATACTACTGTGAGAATTTGCATGGTTAATGGAAAATAATTGAAAAGGAAATGAAAAGGAATCAAGTCTATTTTGGTATCATTCCTAGAAGACTGAGTTGTACCAATAGCAATTGAGTGTCAGTCAGTAGTGACCGAGTGATAGCAAAAACTAGTAGAATTGACTGAGTACCAGTAGAAATTAAAAAATTGCTGAATGAGTATAAGGAAATTGTTGCAATGGATATGCTTGATGGTTTGCCTCCGATGATAAGTATAAGTCATTGTATGGATCTGATTCTTGGAGCTAGTTTTCCAAATTAAGCACCTTATAAATTGACACCTATTGAGAATAAAGAACTTAAAAGACAAGTGCATGATTTGTTGTAGAAAGGTTTGATCAGAGAAATTTTGAGTATATGTGATGTACCTATTGTATTAGCACCTAAGAAGAATGGAGAATAGAGAATGTGTACTGATTCTAGAACTATTAACAAGATCATAGTGAAATATAGGTTGCCTATGTCGAGGATGGGTGACATAATGGACTGTTTGAGTGGAGCAAAGTATTTCCCCAAAATTGATTTGAAGAGTGGCTATCATCATATCAGAATTAGACAAGGTGATGAGTGGAAGACTACTTTCATGAAAAAATATGGTTTGCATGAATGGTTGGTTATGCCTTTTGGTTTGAACAATGGACCTAGTGCTTTCATGAGTTCAATTAATGAAGTTCTAAAAAGATTCTTGGGTAAGTTTGTGATTGTTTACTTGGATGATATTCTGATATTTAGTACAACTAAGGAAGAACATATTGAGCATGTTAGACAAGTATTGTAGAGATTGAAAGGGGAGAAGTTGATGATTAATCTAAAGAAGTGTTCTTTTATGCAAGAAGAGGTTGTATATTTGGGATTTGTGATTTTAGCTAATTGTTTGAAGATGGATCCTAAAAAGGTTAAAGAAATTTTGCAATGGCCTACACTTGAGAATATGGGTGAGGTAAGATCATTTCATGGTTTGGCTAGTTTTGAAGAAATTTTATAAGGAATTTCACTTCTATTTGTAATGCTATGACTGAGACAATGAGAGGAGATAAAAATGAATTTAAGTGGACACATGGAGCTGATAAGAATTTTGAGGATTGAAAATAAAAGGTTATTGAGTTGCATGTATTGGCTTTGTCTAATTTCAATAAGGTATTTCAAGTTGAATGTGATGTGAGTGGTAGTACAAGAGGAGTTATATTGATTCAAGAAGGAGACATTCTTTATTGATTGAGATTAAGGTTGAAGTTCTTGCTTTTGATGAAATGGAGTTGTATGATAGTGATCTTGATTTTTTTGAGGCATGGAGAGAATGCAGAGCACCAAAGCTAACAAATCACATAAGTAAGTATGATGAATATTTAATCAAGAAGGTATGTTGTTCAAATGAATTCAGTTGTATATCCCTAGAAGTTCCATGAGAATTAATTTGATTAAGGAAAAGCATAGGGGTGGATTGCTTGGAAATTTTGGAGCGGATAAGACATTGAGTTTGTTGAAGGATAAGTATTACTAGGCTCAAATGTATAAGGATGTTCAAAAATTCATAAGGAGTTGTGGAATTTGTCAAGTTACAAAAGGAGTAAATTAGAATACTAATTTGTATACACCTATTATTATTCTTGAGAAACCTTGGAGTGACATTAGTATGAATTTTGTTCTTAAATTACCAAAAATAGTGAAGGGGTATGATTCTATATTTGTTGTTGTGGATATATTTTCTAAGATAGCTCATTTCATACCTTGTAAGAAGACATAAAATGTAAAGCATGTTGCTGAACTTTTCTTCAAAGAGATTGTGAGAAATCATAGATTACCAAGAAGTATTATTTCTAATAGAGATAGTAAGTTTGTTGGTTATTTTTGGAAGACTTTATGGAATAAGATGGGTACTGAGTTGAAGTATAGTTCTACATTCCATCAACAGAAAAATTAATAGATAGAGGTTGTGAATAGAAGCTTGGGTAATTTGCTAAGATGTTTAGTTGGAGACAAGCCAAGTAATTGTGAGATGGTATTAGCACAAACTAAGTTCGCATATAATAATTTAATGAATAGGAGTATAGGGAAAACACCTTTTGAGATTGTTACAAGAATGTATCCTAAAGGAGTATCAAATTTGAGGGATGTTGTTGGTGAAGAAAAGAGAAGTGCTACAAGGGAAGAATTTATTGATTTTATGGAGTCTTTGCATAAGGAAGTAAAATTGAGGATGAAACAAAGTAATCAAAAGTATAAGGAGAATTTTGATAAGTCTCGAAGACATCATGTTTTTGAAGTTGGTGAGGAGGTGATGGTTCATTTGAAGAAAGGAACATTTCCTATTGGAACATATAGTAAACTAAAAATGAAGAAGTTTGGACCTTGTAAGATCTTGAAGAAGTTTGACAGTGGTAATGCTTATGAAGTTGAGTTACCTGATGACATGGATATATCTCCTATATTCAATGTTGCTGATTTATACAAATATCATGAGTTAGATTATGAAGTGAATGTATCAAATGATTATCCTAAGAAGAAGATTAAAGAAATCAAATAGATATTGGAGCAGAGATTTGGTAAGAGTATAAGAGGAAAAGACCACTATGAGTATTTGGTAAAGTGGAAAAATAGATCTAGTGAAGATGCTACATGGATTTCTCAATCTGAGTTGGATTCAGCTCAAGTTCTAACATCTCAATGATTTAAGAGAATCATTTTCTCCAACCTCGATTGTCTGATGTCGAAGCATCTTGAGTTGCATTTCTATTCTACATATTCTTAGTTTTCATAGTTTCTATCGAGTTTTAATTTCTTGCATTGTTAAGTTGTCAGTTGTTGCCAAGTGTTTAGTGGATGTTGAGCTTCCTAGTTGATGTCGAGTTCTCAATTGCTATTGAGTGTCTTTGGTTGTTGAGTATCTTTGGTTGCTAAGTGTCCTTTGGTTTTTGAGTGTTCTTCGTTGTCGAGTCATCCTTTGGATGTTGAGTTCATGTGGTTATCAAGTTCCTTTGGTTATCAAGTTCCTTTGGTTATCAAGTGTTCTTGGTTGCTGATTCATCCTTTGGATGCCAAGCTCATTTGGATATCAAGTGTTAGTATTTCATGGAGTCACCTTTGCATTTAATTTAGTGTTAGATGTCTGTTGTGAGCTAATTTGTGGCTTATCTTAGCATTTAATATATGATTTTATTTGATTGTATTTGCAACAGGCCAACATGTGGTCATGCATGTATTTAAGAGACCTTAGTTAGATTCTTAAGAGGGACAAGGCTTAGAGAGTGAGTAGAATGTAAAGTTTGATCATTGAAGATTGTAATTGAATTGATATATATGAGGTCATAACCCAGAAGGCCTTATGGTTGCGCATGTAAATGATCAGTGGATGAATATATATTTATGAAGGCATTTTCTTCCTCTATCTCCCATTTTTTGTATCTTATGTTGGATTCCATTGTGTGACTCTGCATAGGTGGTTTGACTAGTTGGGTGTGCCTTTGGCCCTGGTTGTTGCTTTCTCCCCCCTATGAATATGGCAGGCTACAACCATAGTAGGAATGAAAAGAAAGGTGTCAATATCTTAATTGATCCATCTCACTAAAATGCATAGGTACCCAACCACTACATCTACCTAGTACATAGGAACAAATATTGAATACATAACTCATTCTATCAAACTAGGAAAGTATAAGAACCAACAAAAGAACCAACCCCCCCCCCCAAATGTAGACAAGGGTAAGGTGATAAGCAACTATACAAGTGGACCAAAAGAATTGCATATCAAGGAACCAAAATCAAGATGCATAAAAGAATATATATGTGTGTACTGAGGTGATCTATCTAGACACATCATGACGTTAATTTCATGAATGAAATATTGACTGATAAAAGAAGACAAAAAACAAAGGCAAAATATCAACCCCCCATGGTACCTTAATTAGAGTAGTTCATGTACAATAAGGCATAAGATATGGTGAATCCAAAGAATGTAGAAGTTTGCATGAGTGTCCTTAGATGACACTTCTCAAATTAGAAGGCACAACAAGGCAAACAACTGAAACAAGAATGTAGATGCAATATGGCACTTTATCTTAGTCCATTTACAATAATGCATAGAATATATATCTACAAATACCAAAAGATACATAAGGATAATACAATAGATACTACAAACCATGAAGAATAATCTCAAGAAACAAAATCGATCCCCAAACTTGAAACAATCAAGATATCCACCAAAATGCAAAATGGTAAAAAATGAATAGAATGTGTCTGGAGAAGAATCTAGAAAAATAACCAACATCACTAGAAAGATCTTTGAAATGCCTTTCCAATAATATAAAGAATTCTCAAATTGAAGATTAGATGCTCAAGATATGTCTCTCACAAAGCAAAAAATAACTCCTAACTTTGACAACAAAAAAACACCATAAAAACATCATCAAAACTGAAAATAACCTGCACCAATATAATGGGCTCAAATACCATGTTGAATTTGATGAAAGCTCAACCTCAAAAATCTCAGGAATCACTTGCATGAAAAAATCTATCACAAAAAGAGGGGAGCAAAAGCTATGGGGGCTAGAATTCCCAGATCCATAAAGGAGACATTCTTGATAAGAAAAAAGATAAATTGCTATTAATCAAAAGTGAATAAATGTGTTAAATTACAAAGGGATATCAATCGTTAGAAAAGGAGATCCAAAACCCTAAAAGTAAAACCTAGGTTGCACGATACATTGATAATTATTAATAAAATAATTAAGTATTAGATGCCTAAAGTTTTGCTTAAGTGGAATAGAGTTGATTAGAAAATATCTAATTACTCTAACAAAAACAAAGAAAATAGGAAGAAGGAAGGCAGAAAAGCACAAACCCAAGCATAGGAAAGCCTCTAGAGACAACCCATGCAAGTCTTCTACGAGCAAAGAGCAACCATCCTACAACATCTCCTTACTAGAAAATAAAGAGAGCCTACCCATTCTCCTAATTGAATCTAAGGAAATGAAGAATAATTAAGAATAAGGTTGAGAAAAATAAGGCTAGCTAAAAGTAATTTTTTCAATGAAAGAAAAGAAGAGAGAGATTCTAAGACAAATCTAAGCCACAAGAGGGGAAACACAAAGTGACCCTAAAAATACTCAAATGGAGAAGTCATAAATCAGCTGAGGGTCCAAGAGGGTCCTCATAGCTTAGAATCTAACCCCTTAACTTCTAAGAGACTCCACAAAATGATCAATACTTAACGCCAACCCCCCAGACAAGGAAGAGGGTAGCCAAGACTAATACAAGTACAAACAGGAGAGCTTAGTTCAAAAAAAAGGTGGAGAAGATACAAGGGGGTTTCCAAAAAACCTTAAGAGGAGGAAAAAAAACCTACAAAATTGATTTAACTTCTAGTGATCTACCATTTGTTGATTACCGTAAAGGACCCAACCACCTATTCCACAGGGAGAGGCAAAAAATACCAAAGAATATTGTCGAAGATCTTCCTACTACAAAAACATCTATCACAAAATAAATAGAGTTATCCCAAAATATAAATTTCATGAGCATATTAAATCATTAAGAATTATTCTTTTATAATACTAACGTTAATTCTAGTCTATTAACATTTAAGTGTGAATATTAGCTACCTAATTAAATTTCCTAAAAATGACGAGAATCTACAACCACATTAATTCTTGGGTCAGCTGAGTATTATGAAATGTAGATAATATATCGCTGGGGGCATCCAATCCTAAATTAGATAAACCAAATCTATAACTAACCCTACTAAGAGACAAATTCCTTACATATAAAATCCACAAAATATGATATTATAATAAAGTGCTTCCATATATTAGTCAAAATTGTTCAAAGATACCTACAGGGGCCCAAAAAGTACTGCTATCCACCATATGATTATAAACTAGAGCCTATCTACATGCTATCTTGTGAAAGGTTATTACATATATAAACAAGACCAAGGGAACATACCTAAAAAAAAAACTATAGCAAACATGCCCACAAAATTTCCATAGATACTACTCGACTTGACCCTAAACTTGTTCCATAAGACCTTCACTTCTCAAAAACCAATCCATACCCTATTAGTCAACACAAGGCAAGCCATTGTTATCAAGATTAAGATTTAAGATGGATTATCTTAATTGTGAATTATTGCGTATTTTTCATATTTAGCAACTATGGATCATTTGAAGAAAATGAAATATGTCCATAAAGCTTTTAGAAGAACATGATTTGTATTATTAGTATACTTGATTTTTCTACATGTCTTAAAATGCTTCGCATAAATTTTTGAAATATAACATCTCTTAATTTAACTAAATAAAAAATAGTAACCTTTTTTAAAATTGATATATTTTATAAATTTGTTGATTATTATATGTTTTTTCTCTTCTCATTGGTTAGAGCAAGGAAACCATTTTTTCCAAACAAAGACAAAAGAAAACAAAAATAAGATAATAATAATATAAATATATTTAAAGATAATTAATATGTGAATAATTAAAAAAATTAAAAGATAATCGACATGATAAAATCATTAAACTTTATTGTTATCTTTAAAAAATAATATGACTTTTTTATTAGAAAGAAAAATCTTTTTCTTACAAAATAGTGAAATAAGTATCACAATAAGATAATTAATATGATAAAAATATTTTCTTTTGAAGACAATCATTAAAATTGATTTTTTAAAAATTTAAAATCTTTTTTTTTTCTTTTCTCAAAACATTTATTTTAATTAAATATTTAAAATGATAAGGATTTAAATAATATCTAATAGAATTAAAATTATAAAACTCAATATAATATAACATATTGATGTTTAATAATTATTAATTAACTAATATTCTATGAGCATTCAAAGATATAGAAATAATGTAGACATTTATTGTATTTGTCATAGGTAAATATACTATTGCAATCACTTCAACTTAACTAATTATTAATCTTTCTTATTTTAACCAATTAGATATTTAATTTCAATTTGAATCTGGGGTCTTATAGGGGCAAATTTTGAGGAAGCACTACCCCTATTATGACGCAAGTTTTTTAGATATAACCTATGTATAAATATATAATAATTTTTTTGAGATATTTAAATATGGAATAATTATAAAAATAGAATGATAATATTTTAATCTTTCCAAATTGAAAATTTAGACTCTTATATTAGTTTATCTTAATATATTTTTTACTTATTTCAAGGCTTAAAATCTTATACAACTAAATGTTTATCAATTACAATATTTCTATTGACTATGAATTTCATTTCAACTAACTTGAATCTAAATCATCTCTCATTTGAACTTAATCAAAACAAATGACAATATCCCACACAAGAATAAAAGTAAAACTTATGACTATTAATTTGTTTAAAATATTGACTTTTAATAAAATCACTTCTTATCAGGGTATGTGCAGGATCATGGTGTGCCAAAAAGTGGCGATGTGAAAAAAAAAGAGTTTGAAGACGCCTAAAAGTGCTTCAAAATTCGCTCTGACTTTTTTTTACCTATCCAGGAACCAAACCTGGAAGGTTAAGCCGAGCCTTATCAGATATCCGATATCATATCGGATACCCGATTTGATATCGTATATCCGATTTTAAATCCAATATCTGACTAATAATTAAAATCATATAATAGTATGATATATTATTTAATATTATTATTATTGATATAAAATAATAATAATAATATTAAATGATATATCATACTATTATATTATAATATTATTATTATTATTTAATATTATTATTATAATAATTATTATACTATAATATAATAATATTATTATAATTATTATTATACTATAATATAATAATATTATTATTATAATTATTATTATACTATAATTTAATAATATTATTATTATACTATAATATAATAATATTATTATTATTATATTATAATCGTATAATATTATACTATAATAATAATATTATAATAACATATTATATTATAATAATATAATATAATATTTCATATATTATAATATATAGTAATGTAATATAATATATATATAATATAATATAATAATAAAAAGTAATATCTTATAATATAATATATAATAAAAAAGTATAATATATTATAAATTATAATAATATAGTATAATAATAATATTTTATATTATAATATATAGTAAATTAATATAATAAATATAAAATATAATATAAAAATATATAAAATGTAATATATATGTTATATTATATATATTATAATATCGGATATCTGATACCTGTGCATGGATTAAATACAAAATCACAGACCCGCGGCCCTTATTTTCACGCGAATTTGGGCCAGTCAGATCGGATATCAGATAATAAATCGGATATCAGATAGCAAATTGGATATCAGATATCAGGTATCTTCCCCCCCCGTTGACTCATTTTTAACCTAAATTTAATAGATTTTAACAAGATTTTGTTTGTTTTAGTTGAATCTAGGGTTTTTTTGACAAAAATGGTTAAAATTTAGATTTTTTTTTAATATATATTACGTTTTGCAATTCAATAGGAATGGCTGATCAAAATGATGACATTGAGGCAGGGAATAATATTCCTCGCAACCCACCACCAAACGATCCAGTATCCCCACAAAACCGTCCACCAAATGATTCTCTACCTCCTCAAAACCCTCCTCGAATCAAGGATTTGATAAATGAAAATCTCACTGAGTTGAGAGGTTTGCATAAAACATACAATAATGTACCTGCACTGGCTCCTATGTTATCCACGTTAAACACCATAGTGGATAACATTGAAACTCTTACAAACCAACAAAATGTCGCTCTTCGTTGGCGTGATGAAATGCACCAGATGTTTGATGATGGTTTGGATTATGATGAGGTCGCGACCCTCAACATAACCAAAGACGATTTGGCAAGCCTTTTTGCTAACCCAAAAATGGGTATACCAGTTGACCCAAAAAAAACCAAACTATCGATTAAATGGTGCACAAATGATGCCATACGTGCAAATTTTTGGGACCGTTGGTGGATGGTCTTTGATATCCCTCCACATGGCAATTTAGACATACCATTTTATTTCCTTAAAAAATTATATGCAGAATTTGTGTTGAAACTTAAAGTGAACTATTGGAGCATGAAGCCCAACATGGGCTTAGGACTAGGAGCTCCTCAGGATAGACCCTCTTCCCAGCGGAAGAAACTTGGCACTTTTGTCCCCCCCCCTGATATCTCCCCCCCTCCTCGAGTGCAGCATCCAGATATTATGGCAGAGGCTAGCTCTCAGACCATCAAAGCCATTCATAGGCTGAGTAGCCTAATGATATCTCAGGCTAGGTCAGTCTTGCCTCCTCGTGTTGATGATGTTGGTGCTGTAATCATCTAAAAATGGTCATCTAGACTATTAGCCCCCTTCTCAGCATTTTGGCTAAATTAATTTAATCATTTACCTAGACCAAATTGCTAATAATCAATTTATTTGATTATAACCTATAGTTTGACTATGCTATCCTAAGTTCATTATTTGATTAAAAGAACATGTCCCCTTTTAATTAAATAAAAGACCCCATTCTTCTAACCCACTTAAAGTGCACACATAAAGTCCTTTTTCTATTTTGCAATTAAAAGAAAAGGCTTTGTGACTTTTGTCTTATATGACAAGTCAACTTATATTCTATTGGTTGATTTGTGTGTGCACATGGATCACTCCTATTTTCGAATTCCACCGTTGATCATCCACCATCTTCATCTTGATCTCCACCATCCATACATCTTTAAAAGGGAGAGAGCTTTCCCCATCCATCATCCATCTTTTGAATATTGTTATGCTGCAGGTTTTCTAACAGGTTTCTTTGGAGCTTTGTGGAGAACTTCTATTTCTTGTCTACATTCTCTCATACCATAGCATTTTAGTTTAGATTCATGTTGCATATTAGTTTAGCTTCTATTTTGCAATAATCTATCTCACATAGCTTAATATTTGGATTGTAACACTCTCATTCATATTCTAGCATAGCTGCATTTGACATTCTCATTCTAGCTTAATCTTCATTTGCATTGCATCCTTGAGGAACTCCTTGGGACATTTGCATTCTTGCATCTTGTCTTTGGAACCTCCCATTGCATGGTTTACTAGCAAGAAGAGTATCTCTAAGGCTCATTTGAGAGCCTTTTTATTCTTGAAATATACTCTCTTGCACTCCATGGATAGGGAGCTCTAAGCCGGCATCTAAGCATTCTAACTCATGGAATCGTTTGGATAGAAGGGTTTAGAGTGTGACACAATCTAGTGTACATTTTTGGCGCCCACCGTGGGGCTTGAATCAAGTTCTAGCTCCATTTGCTTTCATTTTTTATCTCTAGTTTTTTACAGCAGCATATTGGATCTAATCAAATGCTTTTGTAGAATTATCACTTTGGTTTTAAGGCCAAGCCATAAGTAAATTGGTTTGAAGGCCAAAAACTTAGTTGGTTTAAAGATTTGATCATATCTTTTAAACCGCTTGGAGTTTGGTTCTGAAATTTTTTTTTCAGGTTGGATATATGCTCAAAATGTCTCAGTCCGATTTGTAGAGCATTTTGACGTGATTTTCGGGAGTTATGATATTTTTTTATTTTTTCATAAAAAGTCGTTTCTGGCCGCATATCAGCGTTTTTGTCAAAAAAACTTACATTTCCAAAAAGAGTTTTCAATTTTAATGGGGGTTCTTTCTTTGTGTTTTGAATTTTGAGATCGTATTAAGGATCAAAAACTCGATTTGATAAATTTGGCCTGTTTTGACAAAATCAATCTCTAGGGAGCAAATGAAGAGATTTTTAAAAATTTCTTACATTTTTGAAAAGCTCTCTGATTTTTAACAGGGGTCTCTTCTTTTCATTTTCATTTTTGGATACGAAATCATAGCAAAAAAGTCCAATTTTGTTGACTAGGTCAAAACCAAAGAGTAAAAATGAGAGCATTTGTGATTAACTTGCACTTTCTTTGCATGTACTTGGTTGGAAGATAAATTGGATTTTTGAGGCAACTAACTATTTTTTATTGTAGTATTTTAATTTTATTTCACACTAACTTGTGGTGCTAACAAGTTGTGATTGCAGGTTGCCATTCTTGTGAAAAAATTAAAACATTGCATAAAAAGAACGCATGTCAAAGCTTCAAATGCACAAGGGCTACTAACGATTGTTTCCAGGGCTGCCCAAAGCATAAAAACCCAAAATTTCTTGCTTTTTTGTTTTCATGTGTGGCATTGAATAATTTTTCATTTTTCATAGGCACATAAAACTTGTGATTGGAGTCTTTTGGTAATAGGAGAGTATGCTCTTCACCCTTGTGGTGAATCAGAAATCTTGACTTGCCATTTGGTTTCAAAAGCAAGGGGTAACTAAATCTTCTTGGCATGTTTGGGAGAAAATGATTGGAATAGGAGAGTATGCTCTTCACCCTTGTGGTGAATCAGAAATCTTGACTTTCAAAAGTTGATCCACTCTTTGTGTAGTTAGAATCCTTTAGAGGGCCTGCTCTCGGACAACCTGAGAGGAACGACCCAAGTGGGGACAAGCAGATTACCCGGCTCTTCCAACCCACTATAAACTCAAGGCTACCAAGGACACAAAACTTTGGTAGACATAGTGTTTGTCTTCGCCTAGTGTGATTGCTTATGGGATTTCGACCATAGGGAGATCACTAGGCAAGAATGCTTAAGGTACTCTTGTGATCGCGAGATCGGTTACTCATCGCAAGGTGAGGTGTCCCGTAATTAGGAGCAAGAGGAACACTATGAACGGAAGCCTGATCTAAAAACTCTAAGTTAGTAACTACCTTTTTTTTAGCCGCTCAACTTCTTGGTGCAAGGATTGATCCTAGTGGACTACCCGGATCACCCCAAGATTTACACTCACCATATGTGTTCCCTTGGTTATGCTTATGGCATTTCCATGACAAAGCCAATATCTCTTGTGGGCAACCACTTGGTGTGAGGCGAAGGAGCATCAAGCGTGGGCCAAGTTGTTGAGTAATGAACCATGTCCTTTAGGTAGATATTGCTTGATGTGTTCTCGAATGTGCTATACCTGTGAAAATCTTTTGAACATACACATGACGATAATTCTAGGGAATTATTTTGAGACGTCACATATGCTTGTATCATGTAAGGTTGCTTTGTCCCTTGCTTGATTGTTTGAAGACTACTCCATGTGTCACTATCTTGGTTGGAAAGAAATTGCTTTTGAACATCAAACTTGCTATGCTATCAACTATTGTCAAACTTTGTCAACCAAGTCAAAACATCAAATGCAAACATTTTCTTGTGTTTCTTGCTAAGGGGAGTCTCATCATTTGATTTTTATCTTCTATGTCTCTAGTTCTTGAACATGCTTAAAGTGGTTCTTTGGTCTTAGTGCTCTTGGTCTTTTTGTCTTCATGGTCTATGCATGCTTGCTAGTTATCCTTTTGCTAAAATGGTTGCCTTGATTTCTTGACTACACTCTTGGGTTGGAGAGTTGTTCACTTGTCACCCCGCTTGCTCTATCTATTTGGCTATTTGGGCATCTTGCCTAGCTATTGACTTGAGTCATTCATGTTGTAAATTTCTTGGACATATTGTTTGACAAGTCACTTTAATCTCTCTCTAATATCTTGGCAAGTGAACACTCTACCTCCTATAGTTTCAACATCAAGTTATCGTCTAGACTATTTTATGCTTGGCTTTGCATCTAAAACTATGGGATCTAAACCTTATGCTACCAAACTTCAACCAAATCTAGATGATCATGATATCCTCCATGTCACTAAAGAGTTTCAAGATCTATATGCACAATACAAAGAACTAGAAGAGACAAATGATCTTTCTTACCTTCATTTCTCTAAGCGCATGACAAAAATGAAGTCTAAACTTGAGAAAAGGTTAGAGGAGAAGATTGCATCATTACATGAATCTTCCTTAAGGTCTTTACATGCATGTGAGTCACCTTCTTTGAGGTCATCCTTTTCTTCTAGGTCTACATGCTCTATTTCAAGACATCAAATGTCTTCATCTTCTAGATCTAAAGACCTTTGTAGAGAACAAGCACTTGAGCCTATGACAAAATTTCATGATGGACCTATCTTTGATGAAGATAATGATGAAGACATGAATGCATTCTATTCACTTGAGAAACAACCAAAGGACTCTAGACATACTTTTGAGAGAAATTTTACTCCCTTGGGGAATTCTTATGATGACATTTTGAGAACACTTCTTGACACCAAGCTCATCATGTTGCCTAAGTCTAGCTCATATGGAAACCCATTCTTGGATACCTATTGTGCCTATCATCGATCTAATGACCATGCTACTTCTAATTGTATAGAGCTGAAAAATAAAATCCAAGATCTCATTGATGATGAGATTATTGATCTTGGAACCTCTAGTGACTCATGTGCTGAGGATACTTCTCTTGAGCAAGATCATATTAATGAACCTATGTCTAGTGATGGTTTCCTTGATACCTCCACTTCTTCCAACACTCATGCATCTCCCAACACTTCAAAGCTTTCCAACATGCCTCTATCAAAAAAGGAACCTAATGCTTTCCACATTGACTATGTGTACCCTCAAAGGCTACCTCTAAAAGAAACTCAAGCTAACCTTCACTTGGTTGCAAACCTTTTCCATGCTACTAATCCTAAACATCCTCAACCTTCATGCACTACTATGCCTAATCCAAGCACTACTCCATTCACTCTTCATTCTCCCTTGTCCTTAGAAGTGGCTCCATGTCAAGAGGACTCTCAAAAAGAAAAAGCTATAAATGTCAAGAAAAATCAAGATCAAGCACCCTTTCATCTTTTTCAAGATTTTTCCCCTCCATATCCTATGTCTTTTCCATCCTCCTAAGTATGATGAAGATACCACTTCCATTTCCCTTGAGCTTAGTGAAAATTATGAGAAAATTTCTCTTCATATGCTATCCAAGGCTACTTGTCAAGATCAAAGCATCCCCTCATGTTCTACTTCTTCATATCCACTTCAAAATTGTGCTCAAGCTTCAAGTGCTACTATTAAAAATGTTGTTCCTATCAAAGGTAATCATGAGTCTATTGATGGCTTTGACCATGTTTCTCATTCTAAAGATGTTGATATCCCTTCCCACTATCCCTTTGCATCTTCTAAATCTATCCTTGGTCCTTATCTGTCTAAGCTAAAGCATTCAAACCTTCCATCCATATTGGGACCTTATGTTCCTCCATCTCCTACATTCACTCCTAGCTCATCCCCTAGCTCTCCTATATTACCTCAAGATCAAAAAAGACACTCATCCTTGATGACTTTTCACCCATCTATACATCTAAACCAGTCATATCATCCTTATTCATCCACAAATCCCAAGTCCTTTGGAAGTGAGAATAAACATAAGAATCCATTGAAAAATAAAGATCACTATGTCCCATCTAATCGACATGTGAATGCTAAGAAGGAGAATGCACAAAAGAGACCACAAAGGTCCACTATTAAAAAAGCTAAATCAAAGAAAATATGGGTTCCTAAACCCATTATTGAAGAAATGTGTTTTGAAGTATCCAAAGGAAAATCTAAAGCTATATGGATTCCCAAGTCTCTTTTAAAAGACTTGAATATTGAAAATACTTCAAAGTTGACATTCAAGCTTCCAAAGGCTTCCATTCCATCTTCCAAAAATCTTTCTAAAAATATTCCAAAGCCTTCCACTCCACTTTTTTCCAAATCTTTTCTACCACCTCATACATCTAAATCTCAAGCTATTTCATCCATGATTCCTCCATTGTTCCAATACCCTTCAAGGTGTGTATCAATGTTGATCTTGTCCAATATTTCAACTACCCACATGAAATCCTCTAAAGCTTACACTAACTTTCTATACATGAACTATTATCCTCCATATACTCTTCCTACTACCATTTCTCTTTCATCACCCTGTCAACATCTTTGAGCATACCTTTCTATGGTCTTGGCTTATCATGGCTTATCTTTCCTATAGGAGCACTATCTAAATTCAAAAAGCTTGAGCTCTCTCTAAAAATTCAAAAAAATAAAAAAATGAAAAAATGAAAAATATGAAAATGTGCCTTGGTGAAAACCACTTCTTGTGGCACCTTGGTAGCAAAATTAAAGCGAAATAAATCCATCCTATGGTGAAAACTACTTCTTGTGGCACCTTGGATAAGTACTATGATGAAAACCTGGCAAACAAGCATCATACGTAATTCTTCCATCATCCATCTATCCCCTCTTCTCTCTTTGATCTTGACAATGTTGAGCTATCTTTGCATATTGGCTATCTTATCCACTATATTTTCTATTGTGCTCTCCCATTCACTCATAGCCTCTATCTTGAGCTTTATTCTTATTGCTCTATCCCATTGCTATACTATCTAGGTGACCCCTTGGTCTTGATCACAATAAATGAAAAATGGTTCTCATAGGTCTCTTGACATGGCTACTCTTTTGGACTACACACTTCATGCTATCTCACTTGTTAGCTTCATTGCTTATCCTACATGCTATCTTTCTCATTACTTCCATTGCTTATCCAAAACATGCTTCATATGACTATTTCACCTCTTTCCCTAGCTTGGGTACTCTTGAGGAGTCAGTCCTTGAGGATTACTTTCACTTGCTTCATACTCTTTTTTCATCCATCTTTGCTTATCCACTGGCTCGTTGCTCCATCATATCCTATACCTTGCTAGACATTGGGAGAAAATGATGTGATCTTGCTTGAGAACTAGTGATCTCTAAAACCTTCTAAAAAATTTCAAAAAAAATCATATATGATGCTGAAAAAATCTTAAAAATCAGAAAATGTCCTGAAAAAATGATCATCTTAGTGAAAACCTCACTTTGATGTATCACCAAAAAAAAAATCTGTCAAAGTGGTGAAAAACTAGAAACAGGCGCTACTTGAAACCCTTGCACCTATGTCTATCAATCTCAATCATCCACTTTGCTACACATCTCCTAGCTTGGAATTGTTTCTTGTCCTCATCTTGGGGGCATAGCTACTTAGCCTATTGAGGTATTCTTGTGGATTAGGGTTTCCTTGACAACTCACAAAATAGTGTTTCTCAACACTTCCCCCACTTTGACATCAAGTGTTTTTTAACACTTTACAGATAGTTTACCTACGGTCTCCGATGTCGCGATATCTCACTATCAGAATCAAGTCTAGAAGAAATGGCCAAGTGACTTACACACACACACTTTAACACTTAAATGACTGAGCTATGCTGACATTTATCTACTTTGTGTGTTGTCTATGATGATTTCTTTGCCATGTATTCCCTCCCTAATAGTCTTTCAAGGATGTCATTGACTAGAAGACTGGGGGCATGGGACACATTTTCTTGATTTCTGCTTGTGGGTATACTTTTGTTTGTCTATAGTGTTGTAAGCATTCAAGCTTGTCCTATTCAACACTTTGACTTATAAATGTATCATCCTTGATTGTTTTGCAAGACCGCACTCAGGGTTTATCCTGGCGCTTATGCCTTGATACAGGTGTAATCTTGTTAAATTAAACTTAGGGAATCTAATCGTGTAGTTATCTTGACTTACATGTCTCTGATGCTTAGATTGGATTTCCACATACCTATCTAATATCGATCATATTCATATCCTCATAGTTATACTAGTGATGGTTGTATGATCTCATGATGTCCCTAATAAATGCTCAATGATGAAATTAAGAGTCTAAATGTTATGCACTTCTTGCTGGTAAACCACTTTGCATGTTAGCTTACATTTTAGGTTCATTTTCTAGCTTAGTCTTGCATTCTTGCATATGGGGAGAGCTCTCTCTTCATCTTTCTGTGGACATATCAGCTAACTCCTTTCATATATTTCTTTACTTTCTTCTTGTTCATGTCTTTTCACCTTCTTAATCTTTCGCTTCATCTCTTTTCTATCTTATCATCACATTATATAAAGTTTTGACCTCTTAAATAATTTCAACATCCTCGATTCATTTTCGGGATCAAAATCCAAATTCGAGTTCATCTTGATGGTCAAAATTGTCTTTTAAAATTCTACTTTCTTCTGAGCAGTTAGCTGACCTTTTGAGGTCTAATCTCTGAATCATCATTGGGGCATTTTCATTTCTTCATGTCTTCATCATTTCCATACTTCATATCTACTTCAATTCACCTTTTCATGTCTAAAATCACCTTTCTACTCATTTTGACCTTATTTTTATGCTATATCCTTCAAGGTCAACTCTAGTCAAACTGGGGCATTTTATCAATTTTTTTATATAGTCATTCTTGGGTTCTAATCATCTATCTGTCATCTTGGACATTGCTATATTCTAATTTTCTCATTTCTAGCCAGTTTTTGCATCCCCTTACCTCATTTCAATTTCGATCCCGAGGGGGCATAAATACTCTATCACTACTTAGGAGCATTTGTTTGATCTTCTCACTTGCTCTCACTCTATCTGCTTTTCTAAGTGTTAGTATTCTTCTTGAATTCTAACATCATCTCTTCCTAGTGTTCAGTACTACTGCTATCAGGCTGTGCATTCAGGACTTGCTATCTATTTCTGCATTTCACTCTTCGAAATCAGACATCTATATCTACCACTACCTACTTGGCTTTCTATTTTCTTTGACATAATGTGTTCCCAGATCGATCACACATTAGTCAAAGAGGGGCAAATGTAATCATCTAAAAATGGTCATCTAGACTATTAGCCCCCTTCTCAGCATTTTGGCTAAATTAATTTAATCATTTACCTAGACCAAATTGCTAATAATAAATTTATTTGATTATAACCTATAGTTTGACTATGCTATCCTAAGTTCATTATTTGATTAAAAGAACATGTCCCCTTTTAATTAAATAAAAGACCCCATTCTTCTAACCCACTTAAAGTGCACACATAAAGTCCTTTTTCTATTTTGCAATTAAAAGAAAAGGCTTTGTGACTTTTGTCTTATATGACAAGTCAACTTATATTCTATTGGTTGATTTGTGTGTGCACATGGATCACTCCTATTTTCGAATTCCACCGTTGATCATCCACCATCTTCATCTTGATCTCCACCGTCCATACATCTTTAAAAGGGAGAGAGCTTTCCCCATCCATCATCCATCTTTTGAATATTGTTATGCTGCAGGTTTTCTAACAGGTTTCTTTGGAGCTTTGTGGAGAACTTCTATTTCTTGTCTACATTCTCTCATACCATAGCATTTTAGTTTAGATTCATGTTGCATATTAGTTTAACTTCTATTTTGCAATAATCTATCTCACATAGCTTAATATTTGGATTGTAACACTCTCATTCATATTCTAGCATAGCTGCATTTGACATTCTCATTCTAGCTTAATCTTCATTTGCATTGCATCCTTGAGGAACTCCTTGGGACATTTGCATTCTTGCATCTTGTCTTTGGAACCTCCCATTGCATGGTTTACTAGCAAGAAGAGTATCTCTAAGGCTCATTTGAGAGCCTTTTTATTCTTTAAATATACTCTCTTGCACTCCATGGATAGGGAGCTCTAAGCCGGCATCTAAGCATTCTAACTCATGGAATCGTTTGGATAGAAGGGTTTAGAGTGTGACACAATCTAGTGTACAGGTGCCAGTTCATCATCGGCTAGCTCATCACACATTTGTGTGCCTCACACTTGCATTACATGCAAGAATATTTTCCTGGGTCCCATAGGTGATCTTCCTGAGTATCATTTTGTATTAGACGAGGATACACCAGACGCACGTGCAGAGGCTAGAGACCCTGATGCGAGAGAGGAGGGGAATGTAGAGGCATGGACTCCTTCGGTGTCGGTACGTGTATACATTTTTTTGTTATGACATATGTGATTTAGAGTTAATTTTTATAATATAGTAATTTTAATTTTTAAGCCATACTGACTTTTACATGTATGTGATCTTCATTCATGTTTAGTTGATGACCGAGGAGGAGCTCAGACAGATAGATGATGCTACACTCTCGGCCATTTCATTTGGCCTTGAGACATCTACGGTACATTATGTTGCGTTCGCATTTCTTTTTTCTATTTGATATTGTAGCATATATGGTTGCTAATCTTTCTTTTATCTTGCAGATACCACCTGCCCCGGGGGGACAAAGTGCGGGGGGTGAGCCAGCATGCATTGACAAAGGAAAGGTAATTAGATGTTTTCTAATTGATTAAATATTGATGCATTCTTGTAAAAAAAATTTGGTAATCTCATTTAATTACATTATTTATTGTATATAGGGTGTGGCTACTGGCGATGAGCCTGTACAGATTCGGCGTCCTAGATCATCAGGGATTTTCATTCGCACAGAGAGCCCCATTGTATGTATAAGTATCATTTATTTTTTATTTTTTTAATTGATGCAAAAATCCTAAAATCCTATCTCATGCCCAATTACAACTTTCTTCCACATATGAGTCCAACATTATAACTTTGTATGCTTCCATGAGCCATAATTGGTGCAAGGATTGCCCAATTGACTTCAAGAGATGTTCCATGACCTCTGTAATGCCTTGGATCTTCAATGTTCCCCTGATGAGCATGGGATGCTCTTGCATCACTTATCTTCATAAATAAATTCAAAACTAATTTTCGTGATATTAACAACTACTATTTTGTATCTCATAGGAGACTCCTAGTGCACATGAGGTTCGACGGGACAGTTATGTAGATTTGATGATGCGGCCACTCACTCCTGAGGAGGAGCCTACAATAGTAAGTTTTAGTTTGAATTCATGATTAAATATGTTATAAATTTAGCATGCTATGAATTATAATGTTATAGTTTAAATTGTAGATTCATCTGACAAAGGTATTTGAACATATACAGCCCATAATCACAGAGGTACCAGCATTGCCGAGGGCATACGAGAGAACTCTTGAGCGGCGCAGGAGGTCGACGAGAGAGGTATTTATTATGAAATTTTGATAGTATTAATCTCCAATACGGAAAAGATCATTATGTATTTGAGTAATTCAATGTTAGATACGTAGAATCATATAAATTTAGTAGTCTAACTTTGGGTTTTCCTTTTTTGTTTATGTAGGAGGCATCCGATCCACCTAGTGCAGCGAAGAGGCTGCATTTTGATCATCCACCAGCACCCTAGGATAGTATAGTTTTCGTAGGATGCATCATGAGACATTTTGAGATGGCATATGCCACATTTTATATAGAAACATTGATATTATACACATTCTGATGGCAGGATCAGCCACATTTTGTATATGGATCTATGTATTTTGATATATATATATTTGAGTACTTTGTCTATGGATACATGATCTTTGATATATATTTGTGTAAAATTTTGTCTATGGATACATTTATTTTGATATATATTTTTATCATTTACGTGCACAATGATATACATATTAATTTAGTATCTAGTATTGTTCAATTTATCGTGGATCATGTGTCATGCCCTAAATTTTACTAGTAAAAACACAACAATTTTTTTTTTTTTTTAATCTTATGAAGTCGCATAAGAAATTACATATTGTAAAATAAGGTTATCATTGAATAGGAGTTCAAGACTCATGTGAATAGTGTGAAGGTGTTAACATTTTAGTCACGGGTGGTTTTCAAATAGATTGGATGATAGTCTAGTTCAAGTTAGCGTCACGAGTCAAATGAGCAAGTTCAAGATACAACACTCATAAATTAGTGAGGTAATTCATATCCTAACAAGCCTCTAATACTAATATTCTATTAGGGTCTGTCAGTTGTATCATATGGACTAGGTCGTGATTCTAGCATGTAAGGGAAGGGGATCAGAATTACTTATTATCCTCATTACCAATGTACACACATTCATTAATCATTACAATATATATTAATGTGACAATTAGTATATTACTATATCCTCATTATCTATCAGCATTGCTTCCTCACCAAATTATTGAGTGCACAACAAGATTGTAAGCAATCTACTAAGTTTTAAATTTATACAATCAATGGTATCACATAACATCTATGGATTGTTATTATCAACTAGTCATTTACAATACCACAAGGAGAAAACTTTCTTTCACATTTTCAAATGATAACAATGATGTCAAAGCCAATCTGTGACTCGTACCAATGCTTTCATAACAATATAAACTCCGAATGAAACATGCATATACAACCTTATCAATATTTTCTTCTACACGTACATTAGGTAACAATGATACAATCTCCTTCCATCACAATGGGGCAACATAAGGGACTTTTCAAAATCATAAGGAACATGGACATTGAAAGATATGGACAATGAGTAGCATGAACATTGTCCAACATGATCGTTGAGAACATGAACAAGCTGGTGAATCCTCCTTCACAAATGAGGGCAAAATGTCAAGTTTTCTCATCCAACATCAATCTGCAAGATGATCATTCCAAGCCATTTCCATTGCTCCCTTGGACACAAATCTGCATATGCAACACAACAAAATAACAAGGACCATGGGTGCTTTCCACCCAACCATAGGCCTCAAAGAGACCACCCCCGCGCTAGGGAACAAGGCTCAAACTGGGATACACATACAATCTTTCAATGCATAAACATTACATTTCAAACTTGAACAATTTCCCCCCAAGACTATTTCACAATGGCTTCACAGATGGAACCATAAACATAGGGTGAAGGTGTGTAAGTCCCAATCCCATAACAATACTCAAGCACCAAACAAGAAAACAAAACCAATTAGAAATAAAACAAGAAATTTTGGCAAACACCCCACTAGTTTGGCCAAGACCCTCTAATAAAGCCTTCCCACTAACTTATTCTAGCAAAAACACTAAGCCACTCCATCCTTACGAACTTGTCTCCTCTAACGGTTCATCGATAGCCCTCACGAGCTCTGAGTTATGACCCTCGAAGGATCGACCTCAAAATGCACTTAGAGCACCTTGAAGACTCCTCGGTACGAGGTGGCTGCAAATGATGGATGGTCTTCGTACCAGAACAAAGGTGTGACTAGGGTTCACCCGCTCATCTAGAGCTAATGGGACTGACGATTCGATGCCAAGATCAGCGGTTTCAAAGTTACGCTGTGGTGCACCTATGAACTGAGGCACACTGCGAGTTTTGGCATCGAGCGAGATCATTGTGTTGAATCCAAACGGAATGTGATCTCTCAAAAATGAGATAGGTTATTTTAGGCCTCAAGATCACCGTCCTGTAGCATTTGATAGTTCGTCGATATCCCTCACGAGCTATGAGTTATGACCCTCGAAGGATCGACCTCAAAATGCACTTAGAGCACCTTGAAGACTCCTCGGTACGGGGTGGCCGCAAATGATGGATGGTCTTCATGGCCAGAACAAGGGTGTGACTAGGGTTCAACTGCCCATCCGGAGCTAATGGCACTAACGATTCGATGCCAAGATCAGCGGTTTCAAAGTTACGTTGTGGTGCACCTATGAACTGAGGCACACTGCGAGTTTTGGCATCGAGCAAGATTGTTGTGCTGAATCCAAACGAAATGTGATCTCTCAAAAATGAGATAGGTTATTTTAGGCCTTAGGATCACCGTCCTATAGCATTTGACAGTTCATTGATAGCCCTCACGAGCTCTGAGTTATGACCCTCGAAAGATCGACCTCAAAATGCACTTAGAGCACCTTGGAGACTCCTCGGTACGGGGTGGCCGCAAATGATGGATGGTCTTCATGGCCAGAAAAAGGGTGTGACTAGGGTTCACCCGCCCATCCGGAGCTAATGGCACTGATGATTTGATGCCAAGATCAGCGGTTTCAAAGTTACGTTGTGGTGCACCTATGAACTGAGGCACACTGCGAGTTTTGGCATCGAGCGAGATCGCTGTGCTGAATCCAAACGAAATGTGATCTCTCAAAAATGAGATAGGTTATTTTAGGCCTCAGGATCACTGTCCTGTAGAATTTGATAGTTCATCGATAGCCATCACGAGCTCTGAGTTATGACCCTCGAAAGATCGACCTCAAAATGCACTTAGAGCACCTTGGAGACTCCTCGATACGGGGTGGCCACAAATGATGGATGGTCTTCGTGGCCAGAACAAGGGTGTGACTAGGGTTCACCCGCCCATCCAGAGCTAATGGCACTGACGATTCGATGCCAAGATCAGCAGTTTCAAAGTTACGCTGCGGTGCACCTATGAACTGAGGCACACTGCGAGTTTTGGCATCGAGTGAGATCGCTGTGCTGAATCCAAACGGAATGTGATCTCTCAAAAATGAGATAGGTTATTTTAGGCCTCAGGATCATCTTCCTGTAGCATTTGATAGTTCATTGATAGCCCTCACGAGCTCTGAGTTATGACCCTCGAAAGATCGACCTCAAAATGCACTTAGAGCACCTTGGAGACTCCTCAGTACAGGGTGGCCGCAAATGATGGATGGTCTTCGTGGCTAGAACAAGGGTGTGACTAGGGTTCACCCACCCATCCGGAGCTAATGGCACTGACGATTCGATGCCAAGATCAGCGGTTTCAAAGTTACGCTGTACTGCACCTATGAACTGAGGCACACTGCGAGTTTTGGCATCGAGCAAGATCGCTGTACTGAATCCAAACGGAATGTGATCTCTCAAAAATGAGATAGGTTATTTTAGGCCTCGAGATCACCGTCCTATATCATTTGACAGTTCATTGATAGCCCTCACGAGCTATGAGTTATGACCCTCGAAAGATCGACCTCAAAATGCACTTAGAGCACCTTGGAGACTCCTTGGTACGGGGTGGCCACAAATGATGGATGGTCTTCGTGGCTAGAACAAGGGTGTGACTAGGGTTCAACCACCCATCTGGAGCTAATGGCACTGACGATTCGATGCCAAGATCAGCGGTTTCAAAGTTACGCTGTGGTGCACCTATGAACTGAGGCACACTGCGAGTTTTGGCATCGAGCGAGATCGTTGTGCTGAATCCAAATGGAATGTGATCTCTCGAAAATGAGATAGGTTATTTTAGGTCTCAGGATCACCATCTTGTAGCATTTTACATTTCATCGATAGCCCTCACGAGCTCTGAGTTATGACCCTCGAAAGATCGACCTCAAAATGCACTTAGAGCACCTTGGAGACTCCTCGGTATGGGGTGGCCGCAAATGATGGATGGTCTTCGTGGCCAGAACAAGGTTGTGACTAGGGTTCACCCGCCCATCTGGAGTTAATGGCACTGACGATTCGATGCCAAGATCAGCAGTTTCAAAGTTACACTGTGGTGCACCTATGAATTGAGGCACACTGCGAGTTTTGGCATCGAGCGAGATTGCTGTGCTGAATCCAAACGGAATGTGATCTCTCGAAAATGAGATAGGTTATTTTAGGCCTCAAGATCACCGTCCTGTAGCATTTGACAGTTCATTGATATCCCTCACGAGCTCTGAGTTATGACCCTCAAAAGATCGACCTCAAAATGCACTTAGAGCACCTTGGAGACTCCTCGGTATGGGGTGGCCGCAAATGATGGATGGTCTTCGTGGCCAGAACAAGGGTGTGAATAGGGTTCACCCGCCCATCAGGAGCTAATGGCACTGATGATTCGATGCCAACATCAGTAGTTTCAAAGTTACGCTGTGGTGCACCTATGAACTGAGGCACACTGCGAGTTTTGGCATCGAGCGAGATCGCTGTGCTGAATCCAAATGGAATGTGATCTCTCAAAAATGAGATAGGTTATTTTAGGCCTCAGGATCATCATCCTGTAGCATTTGATAGTTCATCCATAGCCCTCACGAGCTCAGAGTTATGACCCTCGAAAGATCAACCTCCAAATGCACTTAGAGCACCTTGGAGACTCCTCGGTACGGGGTGGCCGCAAATGATGGATGATTGTTTGAAGACTACTCCATGTGTCACTATCTTTCTTGGAAAAAAAATTGCTTTTGAACATCAAGCTTGCAATCTTATCAATTATTGTCAAACTTTTTCAACCAAGTCAAAATGTCAAATGCAAATATTTGTTTGCATTTTTTGCTAAGGGGAGTTTCATAAATTGACTTTGATTTTCTATGTCTCTAGTGCTTGAACATACTTAAAATGGCTCTTTGGTCTTAGAGCTATTGGTATTTTCTAACTTCATGGTCTATGATATGCATACTAAGAATTTCTTTCACTAAATGGTTTCCTTGATCTATTGACTACACTTAAATTTGTTCACTTGTCATCTCTCTTTCTATATGTTCAATACAAAGAGCTAGAAGAGACAAATAATCTTTCTTACCTTCATCTCTCTAAGCACATGATAGAAATCAATTCTAAACTTGAGAAAAGGTTAGAGGAGAATATTGCATTCTTAAATTAATCTCCCTTAAGACCTTTACATACACACGGGGCATTCTTAAATTAATCTCCATGGAAGAAAATTTCATAAAACTAAACATTCCATAGTGTTGAAACATAAAATCCAAGATCTCATTTATGATGGGATTTTTGATACCTCTAATGACTCATCCACTCATAGCCTTCATATCCAACTTCATATCATGTCAGTATGCATGTGCTATCTTGCTTATTGGCTTTAATTGCTTATCCTACATGCTATCTTCTTTCATGGATTTTATGGCTTATCCCAAATGTGCTTCATACAACTTTTCAATATGAAAGTCTTTCAAAACATTATACAATATTATGACTCTTTATGCTTTCAAATGCTATGATTGGTTGTAAAATGGAAGAAATCAAGCATTCTAATAGTTCATCCGTACTTTATGGATTTTTCTTATTTGATTAGTTTGATAAAAATAGTTTTAATAATCATAATGTCAGCTTTATGTCAAATAAGGCTCTTAAAATTGTCTTAAAATTGTCTTAAAATTGTCTTTATAAATGCTATAGTTATAATTATAAAATCTTTCATATAGTTATAAATGCTCTTAAAATTGTCGTTATAGCCTTGTATCACATGCAAATATGATTTGGAAGAACTTGTTCAATATCTTCCTCTTATAATTCCTTACAAAGAACCTACCAAAATACAAAAACCATATACAAAAAACTACACATTTTACATCATAATACATCATAAATTTTAGAAATTCTCCCCAATACCACCCCCCTCCAACTCTTCATGATGTACCTACATTCCAATATCATACAAAAATTAGTAACTTATTGTATTAAACAAGATAATCATCAATTCATTAAATCATTATGAAGAAAATAACATAAGAAGTATATATACCTAGTCAAGTATTCCAATAGGGTCCTCTCTCTATTTTAGGGTCTCCAACAAGGCTTCATGATCAGCATTAGCAATAGTAAAAAGTTCTTTTACTTTTGGTCTTCCTTGATGCTTCAATAACTTTACATTTGTTGCTATAATAAGATGCGAATATATGAGAATTACTTTGTGCTTCTGATAGTCTTCGAATGTAGGAATTCCATTCCTTCTAAGCATGTATGTCCACAGCCATGTTCCAACAACAACCACTGAACCAGTAGGATACATGAATCCATCATCATCTGTGATCAGTTGTGCAATTTTTTGTTTTCCTCTTACACAACGTGCTAACCAATAATTGGATTTCTCATCATTCCCTTGTGGTGCAACCAATGCAAAGACATGTCCTGGCTGAAGTAGATCTGATAGATGATTATGCTCAAGTGAACTTTCCATGTCATCATTTTTGATAGAGGGTATGATAGACAATGGAGTAAGATAATGTGGAGCCCATGTGTCCACCCACTCACTTGACTCATAGTGATCCCAATCACACTGAAAACAAGTACGACAAAAACAAGCTAGTTGTCGTGTCCAAATGGTCCATGTACTAGAATTAGAGCTCCAAAATGAATGCATTTTTGATGAGTTTGTCACTGTAGCACAATCTGATCTATCACCTATGGACCCTTCCTCAACCAACCAAAAGAACCTGCGTACCACTAAATTAAGAGTCCCCCCCTGTGATAATGCTAAACTACACCAATCAACAATGCTACGAGCATCAAGAAGCTTTGTTGTTGAAATCTTCAGTTGCTCCTTAACTAGAGCTCTCTTCACACATGCTCCTGCTCCATCATGTTCCCCTTTTCCATGGCCGGACTCAAAAAAACTCCAAATATGAGGCACCCCTCTCTCTACGTGCATCCTACACAACCAATAAAACATGTGAGCATTCTTGAATTGACTTGTACAGTTATCTGACCAAATGATATGTCTATCCATAGCAATTGCATGCTCGTGTAAGAAATAAAAAAATTTCTCAAAACAATGTTGCACAAAATCGTGAGAGTGAGATCTATCATCACTCATATAAAAATGATACTCTCTAATAATCTTTCGATTATCTTCCGCACTATCAGGGGCATGTCTATATGTTATGTGAACAAAAATTGCAATCTGAATAGAGTTGTAATACTGAGATTGTGTCTCATTTTGAGGTTGCAATGTGTAGTTCTCAACAAAATCAACAACTGATATAATAGTGCCAATGGAAAATGTCTCCTTACACGTTCTAAATTGTTGATCCAACCACTGAGACCTGTGACTATGTCTTGCATACTTGTAAAAAAAAATTGCCTTGAAATCTGAAATAAAATTAGCCACATTGACATCTTTTCCAACCAATTCACATCTAGAGCTCTCACTCCCACTCTTCAATGTGTATTTCACCATTTCATAGACCCTTTTTTTCACTATTGTCTTTCCAAGATCTTGTTCACACCCCTCATGGAAACATGTGTCAAACTTGGATAAGCCACCACATTCTGAACACTTCTCATTTAAGCAAGCATTTTTATAAAAGGAACAACCATCAACTCTACGACATAAGAGTTGATCTAACAAGTCTCTTGATGATTTTGGAAGCCCACTAGCCCCACAATCCTCCAACATTTCTTTACTATGCAAAGTAGAACGGATGGAGCATAATAGTTCATGGTGCATAGAAAACTCAACATGATATTTGCAACAACATGTATTTCAAATTTTGAGTGGCACACAATAAAATGGCTTCAAAGATTCAAAAGCCCTTTGTGATATATGAACACTTGGATGACTCTCTCTAAATTGTTTGAACAACATAGTTTGACTTACCTCCAAATAGTGTTTAGGATGTGGCGTGCGGTCTCTGATGCCAATTCTCAACTTTAAGACATCTTTAGCATTGGGTGATACTCGTGAGTTAGAGTGCCAAAATTGTATAATTTCTTCCTTCACATCATCGGATAGCTTCTTATCAAAACGTGAAAGTCTCCCACCAAATGCCCATGTTTCATTTTGAAGAGGATCATCAATTTTCTCTCGTCGACTAAGTGCTCTTCTCAAAGTAGTACAATTTAGATTCAAATCAATACAAGTTTGTCTCATATATCTACCCTTTCTCAAATGATGACTTACCAAAGAGGTTGTAATAACCCTTCGAGCAGCTCTATTATCCTTCTCTCTGCTATTTTTTCCAATGCTATTGAGAGCACTGAAAAGATTCTTCACAATAATGGCATTTCTTTCCAAATTTTTATTGACACGAATTTTCAATTTGAAAAGCATAGGTCTCATCTTTTGCATCTTTAATAAGTGCATGAAAAGCTGACATTGCTCTACCACTGTCTTGTTGCCGAAAAACATCTGATATAGTCTTGAAGCACATAACCGAATGGTTCTTTCTGATTTTTTTTCTTCCAAACTAGTCATAATCGTTTCATCAATTTCAATTATCCATTTTGGTGTTTTAGAACCTTCATGTCGATTATAATTAGGAGATATGTAAGGTTCTTGTGCATTAAGTTCCTGTGCATTGTCATCTTCGACATGGTCAATTATGCAATTTGGATTATGACTTGGTAGCATTTCTTCTTCAAAATTTTCAATCTCTACATTTTCAATTTTCACATTATCATTTTCAATAGGTACATTTTCATTTCCCAACTATACATTTTCATTAACTGACTCTATGATTTCACCTTCTATTAATTCATCGTCAACTTGATTGATATTTAGCATACCTTGTCTTTTTTTTCGGTGTTTCATTTTGTCCTTTTCCCTATATGCTGCAATGTCTTCATTGGATATCTTCCTTTTACGTTTATTCTTTCGACGACTATTGCTCCCCATTCAGATGACAAATTCGAACACCTAAAGTTATATTTTCGAATTCTTTTCGATTGGTTGGGCCCCAAAACACGACTTTTTACAAATCCCATCAAAAAAGAGGTAAAAAGGTAATGTTGCCGGGTCTGTAGGGACAGTCAAATATTTGAAATTGATGCCAGTATAATCGGATATCCGATATAAGAGGAGGACTTTTGGGGGGAAAACTTGCTAAGGTTTCCCTCCTTTGCCACAATAATATTAATATTATGAAAATATTTGGAGGCAAACGACTTTAATTTATAACTAAGTTAATAGTATATTAGTATTAGTATAAAATATCAATAATATTAATATAAAATAGTATTAATATACCTATAGTATCAATATTATTATTATACCTATAATAGTATTAATATTATTAATATAGATATAATAGTGTAAATATATAGTGTTTATTTATATTAAGCTACAATATATAGTATTAATATATATTATTATTATAGCTATAATAGTATTATTATTATTACTATACATATAATAATATTAATATTTAGTGTTTATTTATATTATAATTATTATCCTAAAATAGTATAAATAGTATATCCTAAAATATTACGTTATATATACTAAAATATTACGTTATTATATAGATATATTAATAAAATATATATTAATATAATAATATTTATAATATATATTATATTTAATAAAAATATTACGTTGTTATATATATATATTATATTATTATACATATTAATATAATAATATATAATACAAAGAGGGTCGTCATTTAATGGGTCAAAGGGGGTCATAGGTCACCCTATGACCCCCTTTGACCCATATGAACGACTCGACTATGTCCCTAGGGGTCCTAGGACCCCTAGGGACATACGTCATCGTTTAATGGATCAAAGGGGGTCATAGGTCACCCTATGACCCCCTTTGACTCATATGAACGATTCAAATATGTCCCTAGGGGTCCTAGGACCCCTAGGGACATATGTTGTCATTTAATGGGTCAAAGGGGGTCATAGGTCACCCTATGACCCCCTTTGACCCATATTACCCATTCGAATATGTCCCTAGGGGTCCTAGGACCCCTAGCGACATATGTTGTCGTTTAATGGATCAGAGACGGTCATAGGTCACCCTATGACCCCCTTTGACCCATATTACCCATTCGAATATGTCCCTAGGGGTCCTAGGACCCCTAGAGACATATATCGTCGTTTAATGGGTCAAGAGGGTCATAGGTCACCCTATGACCCCCTTTGACCCATATGAACGATTGGAATATGTCCCTAGGGGTCCTAGGACCCCTAGGGACATATGTCGTCATTTAATGGGTCAAAGAGGGTCATAGGTCACCCTATGACCCCCTTTGACCCATATTACCCATTTGAATATGTCCCTAGGGATCCTAGGACCCCTAGAGACATATATCGTCGTTTAATAGTTCAAGAGGGTCATAGATCACCCTATGACCCCCTTTGACCCATATTACCCATTCGAATATGTCCCTAGGGGTCCTAGGACCCCTAGAGACATATATCGTCATTTAATGGGTCAAGAGGGTCATAGGTCACCCTATGACCCCCTTTGACCCATATGAACGATTCGAATATGTCCCTAGGGGTCCTAGGACCCCTAGAGACATATGTCGTCATTTAATGGGTCAAAGAGGGTCATAGGTTACCCTATGACCCCATTTGGACATATGTCGTCATTTAATGGGTCAAAAGGGGTCATAGGTCACCCTATGACCCCCTTTGACCCATATGAACAATTCGAATATGTCCCTAGGGTCCTAGGACCCCTAGGGACATATGTCATTGTTTAATGGGTCAAAGAGGGTCATAGGGTGACCTATGACCCCCTTTGACCCATATTACCCATTCGAATATGTCTCTTGAGGTCCAAGGACGCCTAGGGACATATGTCATCATTTAATGAGTCAAAGGGGGTCATAGGTCACCCTATGACCCCCTTTGACCCATATTACTCATTCGAATATGTCCCTAGGGGTCCTAGGACCCCTAGAGACATATATCGTCATTTAATGGGTCAAGAGGGTCATAGGTCACCCTATGACCCCCTTTGACCCATATTACCCATTCGAATATGTCCCTAGGGGTCCTAGGACCCCTAGAGACATATGTCATCATTTAATGGGTCAAAGAGGGTCATAGGTTACCCTATGACCCCATTTGACCCATATTACCCATTCGAATATGTCCCTAGGGGTCCTAGGACCCCTAGGGACATATGTCATCGTTTAATGGGTCAAAGGGGGTCATAGGTCACCCTACAACCCCATTTGACTCATATGAACGATTTGAATATGTCCCTAGGGGTCCTAGGACCCCTAGGGACATATGTCGTCGTTTAATGAGTCAAAGGGGGTCAAAGGTCACCCTACGACCCCATTTGACTCATATGAACGATTCGAATATGTCCCTAGGGGTCCTAGGACCCCTAGGGACATAGGGATATATGTCGTCGTTTAATGAGTCAAAGGGGGTCATAGGTCACCCTACGACCCCCTTTGACCCATATGAACAATTCAAATATGTCCCTAGGGGTCCTAGGACCCCTAGGGACATATGTCATCGTTTAATGAGTCAAAGGGAGTCATAGGTTACCCTACGACCCCCTTTGACCCATATGAACGATTCAAATATGTCCCTAGGGGTCCTAGGACCCCTAGAGACATATGTCGTCATTTAATGGGTCAAAGAGGGTCATAGGTCACCCTATGACCCCCTTTGACCCATATTACCCATTCGAATATGTCCCTAGGGGTCCTAGGACCCCTAGAGACATATATTGTCATTTAATGGGTCAAGAGGGTCATAGGTCACCTTATGACCCCCTTTGACCCATATGAACGATTCGAATATGTCCCTAGGGGTCCTAGGACCCCTAGAGACATATTTCGTCATTTAATGGGTCAAGGAGGGTCATAGGTTACCCTATGACCCCATTTGACCCATATTACCCATTCGAATATGTCCCTAGGGCTCCTAGGACCCCTAGGGACATATGTCGTCGTTTAATGGGTCAAAAAGGGTCATAGGTCACCCTATGACCCCCTTTGACCCGTATGAACAATTCGAATATGTCCCTAGGGTCCTAGGACCCCTAAGGACATATGTCGTCATTTAATGGGTCAAAGAGGGTCATAGGTCACCCTATGACCCCCTTTGACCCATATTAGCCATTCGAATATGTCTCTTGGGGTCCAAGGACCCCTAGGGACATATCTCATCGTTTAATGGGTCAAAGAGGGTCATAGGTCACCCTATGACCCCCTTTGACCCATATTACCCATTCGAATATGTCCCTAGGGGTCCTAGGACCCCTAGGGACATATGTCATCGTTTAATGGGTCAAAGAGGGTCATAGGTCACCCTATGACCCTCTTTGACCCATATTACCCATTCGAATATGTCTTTTGGGGTCCAAGGACCCCTAGGGACATATGTCATCGTTTAATGGGTCAAAGAGGGTCATAGGTCACCCTATGACCCCTTTTGACCCATATTACCCATTCGAATATGTCCCTAGGGGTCCTAAGACCCCTAGGGACATATGTCGTCGTTTAATGGGTCAAAGAGGGTCATAGGTCACCCTATGACCCCCTTTGATCCATATGAACGATTCGACTATGTCCCTAGGGGTCCTAGGACCCCTAGGGACATATGTCATCATTTAAGGGGTCAAAGAAGGTCATAGGTCACCCTATGACCCCCTTTGACCCATAATACCCATTCGAATATGTCTCTAGAGGTCCTAGGACCCCTAGAGACATATGTCATCATTTAATGGGTCAATGGGGGTCATAGGTCACTCTATGACCCCCTTTGATCGATATGAACGATTTGGCTATGTCCCTGGGGGTCCTAGGGACATATGTCATCATTTAATGGGTCAAAAGGACCCCCTTTGACCCATTAAAAGATTACATATGTCCCTAAGGGTCCTAGGACCCCTAGAGACATATATTGTCGTTTAATGGGTCAAAGAGGGTTATAGGTCACCCTATGACCCCCTTTGACTCTTATATATTAATAATATACATATCAATATAATAATATATATATATATATACATATTACATTATTATATTTAATGAAAATATTACGTTATTATATAAATATATTAATAACATACATATTAATATAATAATATTTATAATATATATTATATTTAATAAAAATATTACGTTGTTATATAAATATTATATTATTATACATATTAATATAATAATATATAATACATATTACATTTAATGAAAATATTACGTTATTGTATATATTAATAACATACATATTAATATAATAATATATAATACGTATTATATATATATATAAATTATGTTATTATATTTAGTAAAAATAATAATAATATATATTATATTTATAGATTGTAATAAGATTAACATAAGATATTATTATATATTACTAGATTATATCTTGTATGTTTACATTACGTTATTATATATATATAATATATTAAAATATGCCTTTACATATTAATATAAGTGAAATAATTTTAAAATAAAAAACTAGAATGTTTAAATCGAATTTCCCTCCAAAATTTGAAGATTTTTGGAATTTGACTACCGAGCCATATCGGCTATCCGATGTCAAATTGGATATCCGATCAGGCTTGGTATTTACCAAGCCTGCCCGGTCAACCCCAAAGACGTGTTTATAGAGAGTTTTAATGATACTCAGACTTCGGGTAGCCGTCTGACAATGTTATTTTGATCGAAATTGAATGAAATGAAATGGGTTTTTTAATATCGCTCTCTAGATTCCATCAATATAATTTCTGTCAAATTCTGAGTTCGATAAGTATTTATTAGTTAATTATCAATGAAGATTATTGTAAAGTGTTGATTGACATACTGAAGGAAAAATAGCTATAACTTTCAAACGGTATAACATTTTTTAAATCTAAAAGTTGAGTCACATTCTATACTTCGCCTAGTATAAGAAAAAAATAAAAAAATAAAAATTTGATCAAATTTTCTATTAGTTAGGGTGGTCAGACACGGGACTTTTTTTAATCCAAAAAATTTTTGGTAGAAAATTCATATTTAATTATTTATTTGGAATAAAAATATCAAAAAATATGCGTCACATCTGGGCATGAGTCTAGTTTTCATATCTATAATTATATTAAAAAAATATTATGAGTTGATTTTGATTAAGGTGGTCAGACATACACCTACTTTTTATTTTTGCCCTAAAATTTTCTTAGTACTACATTAAAATTCAAACTTTTGACCAATCAATTATTTTTTTCTCCTGATAAGGCCTAGTAGTTTAGAAACTATATTCAATTTTCTACAAATTATTTTCTTACAACTTTTTGATATAAAGTCCATAACCACTTCAAAATTATGTGTCAAGTTGACATAACCCTGATTTGTTGATTTTTCACTGCCACTTAAGGCCATAGTTTGGTACACCATGATCCTGCACATACCCATCATAACTAAATTTTTTTTTAATATTATAATTACATTATAGCAAATACTTGCCACTATGTGGCACTTTTTTAATCTATACAACAAGTTTAATAAAAATACATCAAAACTAATAATATCTATTAATGCTTTAGTAAAGAGTAGACAAGAGCCTACAACACAATGTTAAATTGTGAGTCTCTTATATGGGATGTCAATCACAACACATATAACAAGTGTCACATAGTGGCATGTACTTGTCATTAGAATACATTGTAATAGAAATAATGATTCAATATTATTATAATTACCTTATATATTATATAATATTTTAGTATTATAAAATAATCTAATATAAGTTAATTTTATATTTTGATTTAATTTTTAGATGTGAGATATATCTATTTTGAGAAATAAATGTTTCTTGTTTTTTATCATGCAAAAATACAATATATAGATGGAAGGTTGGAAATTGTAGGACTATTCTTTTTTGGGATGATATTTGGATTCTTGATCATACCCTTAGTTCTAATCAGAGGTGGAATGGTGCTATGGATCAATGCAAGAACCTTTTTGGAAATTATGTCGTTGATTATTGGTAAAAAGATAATTGGGTAAACCTCAATAGAGTGGATAATAATCTTAATGATCTAAGAAAAATTCTAAATGTTGTCTTTTTAGTTCAAGAGGAGGAGGATTTAATATGGAAGTATAACCCCAGTGGGTTGTCCTTGGTTTCTTCTCTGTATGGCAATGCTTTTGAAGACTATCAAGCACCTTGGTGAGCTAAAGCTTGATTTAAAAGAATGACCCCCAAGGTTAACATATTTTTTTGGATTATTTTATAGGATAAAATTTTTACCACTGACAATTTGATGAAGAAAGATATGAGTCTTGTCAGTGGGTGTTATCTCTATAAGGAAGCAGAAGAGATGGTTAACCATCTAACTATTAATTGCTAGAAGGTTATGTGAAAGGATCTTTGGTGTGCTAGATATGGAATGGGTTTTCCCCCATAGTATTCAAGATTTATTTACCGAATGAAAGTCTCCCTCTCGTAATACCTTGATTATGAAGTTATGGGATTTCATACTCCCATTTCTTTATTGGGGTGTGTGGAAGGAATGAAATGTTAGGGTGTTTAGGGGTAAGGGGACTAATTCTATCTAGTTGTTCCATAAGATTAAGCATTTGGTGATAGAGAATATCGGGACTATTGGGAAAGGTCACCAAGTCCAGAATGAATGGGAAGGAAAAGTGATTCAAAATTGGAACTTGGAAGGGTTAAGTTTTATCCAAACTGGTAATGACCTTAGGAATTTAGCTAGGTGGGATTGTTAGAGTAATAAGTTGTTTTCATTTATTAATTAAATCACTTTGATTTAATTAATTAAGTTTCCTATTACTCTAGTTTTCTTAAGCTATCTCGTAAGTACATATAATTAATATTCTATATTAATTATAATGTGCAACCTAGCTTTTTTAGGCTTTAGGTTTCCTTTTTCGAGTTTCGATCTCCTTTATAAGGATTGATCTCTTTGTAATTAATAGAATCTGTTGAATAATATTTTTCTTTGTTTGAATACAATTTTTCAATTTTCAGATCAAACCCTTACCTCTTCTTGTCTTTTTCTTCTCCATGACAAGTTTTTTATATGCAAGTTTTATTAGGCTTCATGGATTTGATTGGCTTATTTGCTCAAATCCTACATGGTATCAAAGCCAAATTTGTTGTAGCTTGTTTGGTATTTAAAGAAAAAGGGAGAACAAGGGTTTGGTGGATCAGATCTAGTGTTTTTTTGGGTTTTTTGAGAAAAGAGGGGGGTCACCAATTTTCAAAGTAGTTTGAGGCCAAACAAACATCACAGATGGATTTAGAAGGTGTGAAAACCCTTGTTTGCATATAAAATTTGTTCGATTTGGACAACATTGATTTGGGAGGCAAAAATTTTTTGCCAGACAGGGCTATATAGCCTCTGCACACAATCACAGCGGAACCCCTGGCAGTTACTGCCATGGTCATCGCTAGCGGTTAACACATAGTAGCCCATAGTAGCTCCACTGCAGCCCCACCATAGCTCTGTCCGACCACCACTCGGCTTCCACTCTGTCAACGATGCAAGGGTGGTGTAGGATTTTTTTTTTTTTTTTAATTTGTATCTTTCAGGGGCCCTATTGTTTTTTCTCCATAACTTGAGCATATGGATGTATTTTTTCAATCCAAAAAATGCACCAAAAAGCTGGTTTTGAGATGGAGATATTGGTATAGGCTTTTTTGAGTCTTGATATAGTTTGGTTGCCTATTTTGGTAGTCAAAGCTAGATGTTCTATTTTGCACTTCAAGAGGCATATCTTGAGCATTTGATCTTCAATTTTGGACTTCTTTATATCATTGGAAAGCTATTTCTACACTCTTTTTAGTGATACTGGTATTTGTTCTAGATTCTACTCTAGGCATATTCTATTTAGTCTTTTGCATTTATGCATTCTGGTGGATATCCTAGTTGTTTCAGGTCCGGGGATCAATTTTGTTGCTTCAATTGCTTCAATTTGGGTTGTACTATCTTTTGTATCAGCCTTATGTTTTTTCAAATCATTGTTAATATCATTTGTAAGCATATTTTTTGCAAAATGCATTGAGATAAAGTGCCACTTCCTACGTTTCAAGATCCTTTTCATTATTGTGATTCATTGTACTCGCACTATTTTATAAAGTGCCATGGGGGGATAGTTGATTGTCATTTAGGCCCTCTTGCTTTATCAAGTGAGTGTCTCTTCCATGACATTAGCTCCATAATGTGTCGATGACACATACCTTTATAGGTGTCTGTACCTCACTCTCAATGTGTCTGGTTCCTATGTTGTAGGAGATTTTTGGCCCACCTTTTTAGTTGCTTGTCACCTCACCCCATCTACACTAAGGGGGGTTATTCTATTATTTCTAATGCTTCCTTGGTTTGACATTTCATTAGTGTGAGCTATGTATTTAGTACCTAATCCTATGTACTAGGCAATTGCAATGGTTGGTTGCCTATGCATTTCGTTGAGATGGATCATCTACTATATAGACACTCTTGGTTCGTGCCTTCTATTTCCATGGAGGTTCTACAGATCAGAAATTTCCTTTTGATAGAGTTTTGTGGCTTCTTCATGCTTTAGTGGTTCTCTTCATGATCTCTCTTTGTTCCTATCTTCTAGAACATTCTTTGCTATCTCTTTTTGGATTAGGGTTTTTCCCATGTGGTTTTCTCTATTTCTCTGGTTTACAGAGATTTCCTTGTATTAGGTACCTCATCAAGCCTTGTTTCCAGGACCCATTTTTCTGCTTTCATAGCTATGCTAGGTTAGCTTACCACTTCAGCTTCGCTTAAGGGGGGGTGTTAGAGTAATTAGTTATTTTCACTTATTAATTAAATCACTTTGATTTAATTAATTAAGTTGCCTATTACTCTAGTTTTCTTAAGCTATCTCATAGGTACATATAATTAATATTTTATATTAATTATAATGTGCAACCTAGCTTTTGGAGGCTTTAGGTTACCCTTTTCAAGTTTCGATCTCCTTTATAAGGATTGATCTCTTTGTAATTAATAGAATCCATTGAATAATATTTTGCTTCATCTGAATACAATTTTTTCAATTTTCAGATCAAACCCTTGCCTCTTCTTGTATTTTTCTTCTCCATGACAGGTTTCTGCATGCAGGTTTTCTTGGGCTTCGTGGATTTAATTGACTTATTTGCTCAAATCCTATAGGATTGTCCTCCACAGGGTTGGTGTAAGATTAATATTGATGGGGCTTCGAAGGGAAAACTAGGGATAGTGGGTTGTGGTGTCATCATCAACAATATGAATTGGGACAGTTTGGGTGTAATGGCCATCCATATTGGGGAATAAATGAATCATGTGGTAGAGGCTAGTGTAGCTCTCTATGGTCTTAGTTATGCCAAGAGTATGAATTTGAAAAAGATTTGTCTTGAGGGGGACTCCTTTAATATTATCAATTTTCTTAATAAAATAAATAATCCCTCTTCAAAAATTCATAATAATATATGCAAGGCTATTTGTTTAATTAACTCATTTGAGAATTGTGTTATCACTCGTAACTTTAGAGAAACAAACCATGTTGCTGACCAGTTGTGAATGTGGCATGCAAAATTCATGATAAGCTAATTTGGAATCATGGTGATAATATTCCTTCTAATGGGTTATCCTTGATTGACTATGACAAGGTTAGAAGTCTTAAAAAAAAAATTATTAATGATGAGCATGACAATAAGGATTAATTATGATTTGGGTAGGATTGGGGAGTGGCGGGTTATGATTAGTTTTGAAGAGACAATTCATTCATTGCCACATGGATTGTGGGTTTGTTTATTTAACAAAAACCTTTGTTGTGATATTGACACTGGGTTTTTCTTTTTGCCTATTTATGATGAGACTATGAGATTTTTCTATAGCTTGAAGAAGATGGGAGGCAGGAGAAAGAGGGCTAAGCCAACTAGCTACAAGGACTGGAAGAAGAAGATAGATATTTTGGAAATTCTAGAATGGGAGAATTTTATGGGCTTCATGGAGAAGTTAAAGAGTAGCAACCCTTCCATTACCCACCAATTTATTAAGACCTGGAAGGATGGTAGTATTTTGGTGGATAATTAGAGAATGGAGGATATAGAGAACATTGCTACAGAAGCTATGGGTCTTGATACAGAGGGAATCAATTTATACAAGGATAGGAAGCTTTCTAATCGAGGTGTGGAAGAATTTGTGGATATGGCTAAAGAGTGTAATAGGTTGGTTAAAATTGGTAATTCTTATTTTATCCCTAGTTCCATTCTTGTCCTTGGAGAATTATCATATTCATGGTGATTGAATACCTAACTCTAGATAGATGCTTTACTAAGATATTTGGGTACCATTTTATGTTGGTAAACTACTTCAGGCCTAGGAGCTTAATCTCCCCTTCTACCTCAGGCAATCACTAGGTAACACAATTTTAGCTATTCAGAATGATCCTAAGGGTGGCCATTCCTTCCATAAGGGCTTAATGGTTCTAGTTATGAACCTTCTCAAATCCAAAAAAGTCAATAAGCCCTGTTATAGTAAAAAAAACTTTGGAGTGTGAGACTGAGGGGAATGAATAGGATGAGGGATTTGATGAGGATACAGAGGATGAGGTAGCTGAGATATAGGTTAAGAAGAGGAAAAATCTCAAACCCAGGAGCTCTTCTAGGAAGAAAAGGAAGATTAAGGAGGTCAATTCTAAGCTGGATATGGAGTCTGAAGAGGAGCTAAAGGAGGGTAATTGGAAAGAAGGCATTTCTAGTATTATTACAAGAAACAAGGGGAAGAATACAGATAGGGTTTCAAACATACCTTCTAATAATGAACCTCTATTTAAGAGGATGCAGTGAAAAGGGAAGAATGTGCTTTCTCAAAGGAAGGTTGCTGACAAATGGCCTAAGGAGCTGGATAATGAAAGAGACAATTTGGGCATGGATGAGGATTACCTAATTCATAGAAAGGACAATGATGACAAGGGTTTTTTGATGGGTTATTTGGTAATCTAGGGCTAATGAAGAAGGACATTAGTAGTTTGAAATAACAGATGCAGGACCTTTCGAGAGAGTTTGATCAGCACAGCAAATCTACTAGAGGGGAGAGAACTCTGGGACAACATATTGATAGACTTTCTAAGGTGATTGGTAATGTTGAAGAGGTTAAGAATCTTATGAAAGGGCCAAGAGTAAAGCTTTGGATCAGCTAATTAAAGATTTCCAAAAAAGACTAAATGATATGGGTAACAGAGTGGTCAATATGGAGAAGACAATTAAGAAACTTGTTGATCAAAATTGTTCTATCCTAAAGACTATAGTGGACAACATTAATACTCTAATGAACAAATTTGAATAGGGGAAAGATCAAGGCTTTAAGGACATGAAAGATGACTACAAACCCAGCAAGTGTACCAAGGCTAACGCAAAAAGATTAAGGTCATGGAAGCCAAAGAAATGGATGATCTGAAGGCCTCTACAGATAATATGAACATCCTTGTAGAGCAGGTAGTAGATTTATTGAAGACCATGTAGTTGTCTTTGTGTTCTCTTTTCTTGTTGGTTGTTTAAAGGCTTCTTGTCTTAGTTAGTTATGTTCTTAGGTGTTGATGCATAGTTCTTCTGGGCTTCTCTGCTCTTATTTTTATGTTCCTATGTAAAAGGTTTCAGGTCATTTAAAACCTATTTTTACTTAATCAAAACATGTTAATTATTATGAAATACACAAAAAGGAAAAATGGGCGCTCTTACAATTTTTGAATTAGCGGGCTCATTGTCAGGCGGGAAACTGGTTGGGGAGAACCTGGCCGGAGGTACAGACCCTAGAGGATCTATGGGGGGGCCTCGAAATATTGCTGGGTTGAGTTCTGTGTCTTTTGAGAATGATGTTTTATCTGGACATGTTTCAAACACTTTTTGTGGGGTCCGTGATCTGCCCTTGGATTTCGCCTCCGTGTCTCATGTTTTGGGTCAAGATAAAGAGGAAAAGAAGGATAATGTGGAATCAAATAAAGTTTATTCCTCTTTTAGAGAGAAGACAGGGTCCTCAGATCAGAAGAGCTAGTCTTCACTTTTCGGCAGGAAACCTACTGGAAAATCTTCGTTCCCACCGGTGACTTCGAAAACTAGTTGGAGAAAGGTGAGTTCCAAGTTTTTATCCCTAATCCCTTAGTGGATTTCTCTGTTTCCTCCATGGATTTTATGCTGGTAGGAAAATTTTTGAGGGCAAGACCAGATATTGATTCTCTAAGGATAATGATTAAGAGGAAATGGGCTATTCGTGGGGAAGTGGATATTGCTCTCATGCTGAATGGCTTCTTTCTATTTAATTTTAACTGTAAGGAAGATATGGAAATGGTTCTTTGTGGAGGCCCTTGGCCTTTTGGAAAAAGTTCTCTTACTATCAAAAAGTGGGAGCCTAATATGGTTTTATCTGACTCCTTCTTCCTTACTACCCCATTTGGGCCAAACTTCCCGGTCTTCCTCTTGAATTCTGGCATGAGGACATTTTTAAGGGTATTGCCAGTTCTTCTGGTGAACTGGTGGCTCTAGATAATGCTACTGCGACCAGATCCAAACTCCACAGTGCTAGACTGTATGTGAAGGTGGCAGATCTGAATCATCTCCGAGACAAAGTGGAATTAATTTCTAAGCTTGGTAAGAAAACCCAAGAAATCTTTTTTGAAGATCTTCCTAATGCTTGTTATGCTTGTAAGAAGCAGGGTCATTTAGTTAAAAATTGTCCTTCCAAGAGCAAAAATATCTCCAGTACTGAGAAGGTAGCGAATAAGACTAAGGTTTAGCAAAAGAAGGTTTGGAAACCTAAACATGTCCAGCCCACAGAGAAGAAAGAGTATGAGAATGCAAAAGTTCCACCAGAGATTGTGGATACTAGTTCTAAGCCACTTCTTGAGGATTTGGCTAGGCTCGTGTCTAATATGGAGAAAAAGAACTCTGAAATAGAAGTGATTGGCTTACAACTTGATCCCGTCTTACCTGAAAAAGGAATAGATGAACAGTTGGACTTATCAAAGCAAATTGTTCTCTATCAAAAGATGGAGGATAAATGGGGTGATCTAGATGAGAAGGTTGAGCTTGAGGAAGGAGAATTCTTGGCTGAATCAGGAGCCCATAGTGAGGAAAAACCAACTCAGTCCAGGGAGTTGCAGTCTTTTGACCCTATTTTTTCACAGGATACTTTTATAAAGGACCTTCCTGTCCTAGAAGCCGTCAAAGAAGATGGAGGTATCTCACAACTTAAACTAAACTTAAGGAAAAGGGCTGAAAAAAAGAATAATATAAAGGGGGTTAAGACTCGAAGCAGTAAACTTGATTCACATACTAAAGTGAACCCCAAAGCCCTGACCCCGATAAAATCTGGTAAAAAATTAGATCAACAGTCCAAGGTGAAACCAGATGTTGGGTCCCCGGATGGACGTGGAAGGAAATCTTCTAAGAAAACCAAGGAGATAGAAAGCTTGTAGAATATTGCTGATGGTTGTCAAGCAACTATTCTGGATTATAACCCTAAAAAATGGAAATGAAAATTATTACCTGGAATATTAGGGGGTTGAACAGTTATCATAAACTAGATGTTGTTAGGAATTTTGTTAGAGAACAGAAACCTAATTTTCTTCTTCTACAAGAAACAAAGATGAATAAAGAGAAAGAAAAGCAAATAAAAGCTTTTAAAAATTACTCTTTAAATGCTAGTAGTTCAGAAGGTGCTTCAGGGGGAACCCTGATGCTATGGAAAAAAATTGTTTTGTTGGGACAATTTTGAGTGCCAATAAATATTTTATGATTGCTAAAATTACCAGTGCTGATCAAAATGAGGACTGGTATATTGTGAACATATATGTGCCCAACATGAAAATCCAAAGGAAGAAGGTTTGGGATTCTATATCCAACTCTAAAAGTATAGATTACTTTGGATGATGGATAATCATGGGAGATTTTAATGTCCCTCTTTATGATCATGAAAAAATGGGAGGTAATGTTACCCAGCTTGAAGGAAGAATGGACCTAAGGGAGTTTATTAACAAAGAGGGCCTATTGGATATGGATCTTCATGGCATTCAGTTCACTTGGAGTAATAAGAGAGTTGGTAATGATTGTATTCAGGCTAGATTTGATCGTGCTCTTATCTCTCCAGATTGGTCTAAAGATTTCATCTACAAACTAGAAGCCCACCAGAAAATTGGTTCTGATCATTTCCCTCTTATCTTCTCTGCTATCAAGTTTAGTTCGAAGAGGAATTTTTGTTTTAGATTTCAAAAAATGTGGATGAAGCACCCACAATTTGAAAGAAAAATGGAAGAATGGTGGAATATCAAAATTGATGGTACTGCTCTCTTCAGAGTGACTGCTAAACTTTAAAATGTCAAAAAGAAAGTTAAAACATGGAACAAAAATTGCTTTGGGAACATCTTTGAGAATAAATCTATTTTGAAAAAGGAGATCCAAAATATTCAGGATAAAATTCAGAAGGAGGGATACACCCCTGACCTTCTTTTAGAAGAAAATGATAAGCTGTCTCAATACCATGACATCATTACAAAAGAGGAGATCTACTGGAGGCAAAGATCTAGATTGACATGGCTGACTGAAGGAGATAAAAATACCAAATTTTTCCATCTATCCACGCTAAAGCATAGAGCCAAATCTCACATTTCACATCTTACGAAGGGAGACTTGAAGATTAAGGAGGATAAGGACATCATGGACAAAATGGTAAATTTTTTCTCAGGGCTAATGACAGTGGATCCCTTCATCAATTTGGAACATCAGGCTGAGTTTCTCAGAGTGATCCCCACTTTGGTTTCTAAGGATCAAAACAAATTGTTAAGCTCAATTCCTAAGAATGATGAAATTTTCAAAGCTGTTTGTTCTCTAGGAGGAGATAAAGCTCCTGGTCCTAATGGCTTTCCCATGTTTTTCTTTCAAAAATTTTGGAAACTTGTAGGAAAAGATGTCTGTGATGCGGTGAAGGAATTCTTTGGGGCAAAACAAATGCTGAAGGAAGTTAATTCCACGTTCCTGTGCCTAATCCCTAAGAAAATTGGAGCTGACTCACCTAACCAGTTTAGGCCGATCAGTCTTTGTAATTCTCTTTATAAAATTATCTCCAAAGTTCTTACTTCAAGACTGCTTCTAGTGACCCCTTTGCTCATTGCTAACCAACAAAATGGCTTCACTCCAGGTAGACAAATCCTCAATTCTATTATTTCAGCTCATGAGAATATTCATTCCTTATCTTGTTCTAAAAATCAAGGATTTGTAATGAAAGTGGACATTGCTAAGGCTTATGACGGAGTTGATTGGTCTTTCCTCTCTAATATTTTGCTTGCCTTTGGCTTTGACAAGAAGGTTGTTGGACTGATTCATCAGTTAATCTCTTCTTCTTCTATTGTTGTCCTGGTTAATGGTAGCTCTTCTCCTTTTTTTAATCCCTCTCAGGGATTGAGACAAGGAAACCCTCTTTCCCCCATCCTATTTGTTATAATGGCTTATTGTTTGGGGAGGTACATTGGGGATCTAGTGTGTAGAGGATTCATTAAGGGGTTGTAACCCTCTTCCCATCCTCTTTTTTGTTCTCATAGCCAATTTGTTGATGATACCATTTTTATGGGGAAATCGGAAGTCAAGGAAGCCAAAAATTTGAAGCAAGCTTTAAATCTTTTTTCCTCAGCTTCTGGTCAACTGGTTAACTGGAATAAAAGTGTTGTGTTTTTCCTCAATACCCCCATTCTTAGACAACATAAAATTTCCAAAATCCTTGGATGTTCTATTGGTTCTCTCCCTTCTTCCTATCTAGGTCTTCCTTTAGGCTTGAAGGTTTCGGATTCCTTTTGGGAAGACCTCATTAACAAATTCAGCAAGAAGTTGGCAGGATGGAAAGGGAACCTTTTAAGCCAGGCTGGTAAATTAATTCTTCTTAGAGCTTCTCTCCAAAGTATACCAAATTTTGCCTTAAGTCTCTTCAAAATCCCCACTAAATTTGCTGAGGCTATTGATAAAATTCAAAGGGATTTTTTATGGACTGGTTCAGAGGAAAAAAAGAGAATACCTTTAATTGCCTGGGATCATGTGTGTAAACCGGTTAGGGAAGGTGGTCTGGGTATCCAGAAAATTAGAAGCATGAATCAAGCTCTTCTAGCTAAATAAGGATGGCGTGCGTTCCATGAGAAGAAAGAATGGAGTACCATTTGGAAACAAAAGTACCTCCCTAATTCTGTTTCTCTTCCTAATTTCTTCTCCTCTACTGATGTTAGTCATCCCTCCTCAATTTGGGAAGCTGTGCAGGGTACTAAGAAAATGCTTGGAGAAGGGTGCTTGTGGAAAATTGGAAATGGGTCTAGGGTGAGTTTTTGGGAAGATGTATGGCTTAAGGATCACCCCCTGATCGAAGATGTTCAAGATCTGAATCAAGTTGGCTTATGCAAGCAGAGATATGGCACTCTTGTTAGTCATTATTGGCAGAATGATGCCTGGGTTAACTTGAAGGACATTGATCAAAGTTTCTATCACATCCAATTATCTCTCAATGTTGTTTCTCTTCACCCTTCGTTTGAGGATGAGATTATTTGGTATGCTAATCCTAGTGGGCAATACAAGGTTTCTTCTCTCTTTGCTTCTAAGGAGAAGGAAAATCATCCCTTGTGGTCTCAGGCTTGGATTAAGGGTCTCATTCCTAAAATTAATTTCTTCTTTTGGGTCCTGCTTCAAAATAAAATTTTGACCCTTGATAACTTGCAGAAAAGAGGTATTAATTTGGTGAATAGGTGTATTTTATGTAAGAATGGTTTTGATGATAGAGACCACCTATTTTTGAACTACTCTTATTCTCAGATGGTTTGGACTAAGATCCTAATGTATTGGAACTTGACTTGGGTTCATCATAACAATGTGGAATCTTCTTTTAAAAGCTGGAAATGCCCGTCTAAGAATTTTGATGTTCAATTTCTATGGAAAATTACTCTGCCTCATCTCTGCTGGGGTATTTGGAAAGAAAGGAATAATAGAATTTTTAGAAACAGAGAGGTTCCTGGATGGGTGCTTGGTTAGAATATTATTAGAGCTTGTAAGGAGAATTTCAGATCTCTAAAAATATCTTATCAAACCTTTCCTATTGATAATCCTATGTTTCCTGGAAACCCTAAGATTCAAACTGATAACCCAAGATTGAATGTCACTTGGAGTTCTCCTCCGAATGGTTGGATTAAAGGAAACTTTGATGGTGTTGCTAAGGGAAATCCGGGGAGTGCGGATTGTGGAGGTGTGTTGAGAGATCATATGGGAATAGTTAAAGATGCTATAGCTATCCCTATAGGTCAGACTAATAGTCACATTGCTGAAACTACGACGGCCCTTTATACTATGAAAATTGCAGTGGATTTGGGATGTCCAAAATTATGGTTGGAAGGTGACTCTTTAAATATTATTAATATCCTTAATAATAAAAGTGCTATCTCATGGTCGATAGAGACCACTATCAAGGAGATTAAATACCTTATTCAAAAATTTGAAAAAGTTGTCATATCTCATACCTTTCGGGAGGCCAACGGTGCTGCTGATTGGGTTACCAACTATGTTGTCCTAACGGGGCAAATGGTGAGGTGGACCGATGAATTAAATAATCAAGTTGATCTCAAAGCAATTATTCATTATGAAGCTATTCATGCGAAGGTGGGTAAGATTTGAAAAGATTGGAAAGTTAATGATTTCGTGGAGTGATCAAATTATTGCTAGATTTTCATTCCCTATGAAGTACACTCAAATGAATGTGACGTGGTGTTCACACGTTTCTCTAAACAAAGGTGTCTATTTTGGTGGGAAGAAAAATAGTTTTGTTTCTAACCCTCTCCTTCTATGCGTCTGGTTTTTTTGGTTTGAATGTGTTTACTGTTCTCTGCTGATGGGGGGCGAGCCACGCAAACAAGAACCAAAAAATTGTGAGGCATGGAAGGCTCGCAAGGATGTTTGGAAAATTATGCAGAAAGGAAAAGTGACTCGTTACATGGAGTGACTCAATGGTTTTAAGCCACACATCACTACGGCTTTCTTTAAGAACTGGTCCAATGAAAAAGTCACTCTCCATGGTGAGACTGTGAAACTTACGGAGGAGTTTATTGCTAAGATCACAGGGCTTCCTACGGTGGGCATAAAATTCACTAAGCAAACTAGTATCTCAAATGTAGCCTACAAAAAGTTTTCAAAAATGGAAGAAGAGGAGAAGCTTTTGGAAAAGAATGGTGATTTCTTTGATGCGAACCAGATAAAGGAGATCTGGAGGGATGCTCTCTGCTACATCCATGAGTATTTCATACTTGATGGAAGAAATAAAAGAGTTCATAAATGTCATTTTGTTTTTTTAAATCATTTCAGATATAAAGATAGAATATCTTTCCCCTTCTTTTTGCGGTTTTCTTTACTTAATAGTTTAGAAGCCCATAAGAAAAAGGAATCCAGACCCATTCTTCATGAAGGTCTAATCCTTCTTATTGAGGGATATTGTAAAAATAAGCGCATTGCCTCTATTCCTTCTAAGGACAAGAAGAAAGAACCCATTAAGAGTAAGGGTGACCCTGTTAAAGGTAAAGAAAATGCCCTGAATTTGAAACCCTCTGCCTCTCAAGTTCTTGAGGATGAGGAGTCTGAGACTGATAATTTGGAAAGCTGTGAGAATCGGAAACCTAAGGATGAGGATGATACTGAAACTGGAGAGTTAAGTTCTAATTTGGATGGGTATCTAGAGACTGAAGATAATAATGAAAAAGGAAAAGAGGAAAATAATAGTGAAGGTAACTTTGAACAGAGTAAATCTAATAATGAGGGCAACCAGGTTATTTCTAGTGGGGGTAATAAAGTGGAAGATAACACTGTTGGGAATCCTATTGAGAAGAATAAGGAGGACCATACGGCTAGTACTGTTTCTCCTGTTAAGGGGATAGAGGAAGAAAAAAGGAAGGACTCTGCTCATCCTAAGGACTATGCCGAGGGTCGAAAGGAGGATCAAACGAAAATGGAGGATATTAATGATAATGTCTGCTCCCCCCCTCACGAGACTGCTGAAGATGATTCTGACGATATGTAGAGGGATACCATGATTTCCTTCCTGCATTCTACTAAGGAGAAAGCCAACACCAATCTCAAGGTTGATTCCTAGATCTACAATGAAATAATGGGTTTGAAGAAAAAGGTGGAAATTTTGCAACATAACCTAGATACTATCAATGCTAAACTTAGTCATATGGAAGGACAGATGGGAGACATCCCTAACAAACTTAACAACTATGAGCAGAACCTCACAATGTTAATCAAGGAGAGTAGCAGTAAGATGGAACAGGTCACCTCGAGTATTTGGGCTATCGCTGCTAGCTTGGGAAAAAGGGCGAATGAAGATATCATTTCGGCTGAGGGTCTGAGCAAAAGAACTAGGCAGAGCTCGAGGAAGAATGCTATGGAAGTTGCTGCTACTATGGATGATGTTTCTATTCAAGATACTGTTGCTATTGGTAAGGAAGCAGCTAAATTGATCCTGGAGCTGCAATAGTGGCACTGGGGTGGTTCTCTGGTTTGGTGCCTGTCTGGTATTGGTCGCTGGTTGGGGACTCTGGTCTTGGTTTCTGGTTTTTTTTATATAGTTAAGACTGTTTGTGGTTCCAGGTCCCTGTAAAACCTGGGTTAGTTTGTTTTTGGACTTTTCTAGTGGTTTCAGGTCCCTGTAAAACCTGATTTTGATATTGTTCTTCAGTTTGTTGCAGGTTTTTTCCTGGTTGGGATGTATTGCTTTATCTTTCTATTTTTTTGTTAAATGGTTTCAGGGTCCCTTCAAAACCTTCTTTTACCGTAATCTAAAACATGTTAATTATTATTTTGCAATAAAATGAAAAAATAAATTTTGAATGGTAATGTATTGTATGATTTTGAAAAACATGATTCACAATAAGCATTTCAAATCAATTAATCTATTTTAATATAAAGGTAGTTAAATAGATAATAATTCTATAAATAATCTCATCAAAATAGTTAATTAGGTTTGTAAAAGTTAAAGCCTAATAATAATCTGATGATAAGTTCAAACCTATCTTGAAAGTCAATTGCAATGATGCCCAATGAAGTGTTCAATTCATTTGGTCATCCTAGAAAACTCCTAGCATCATGGAATTATATCTACATTCTAAGCAAAGGTAGAAATGATAGTAGAAAGCTAATCTCCTTTGATAAAGAAAATGAATTATGGAGCATTTGATAGTTATTGGTGATGAATATAGATGTTTTAGTAATTCAACTACTAGCTTTTATTTTATTTTTGGATAATGTAATTTTTTTAATTTGAATTCTTGGAAGAATTGATTAAGTGTATACCATAAAATAGTTAGAAAGAGCATTCTTAATTTTCAAATATTTCATTTGAGTTTCACTCTTCTTTTATATTGATGCTTCTCTTTTTTACACCTTTTTGTAGATTTTTTATTCAAATTGAATAGGGAGCAATCTTTGAAGTTTATTTGTTTCTTTCGACATATTTTTTTCTATTTTATTTTTAGAATATGAAAATAAATAAATAAAAACCTATTCCAATATAGAATTCTAACTTTGTATGCAAATTAACCTTGAACTATATTTTTCAATTAAACAACTAAAAATAACTAGATTCAAAAACTCACTTTTATGTGAAATATTTTTTCACTTTTATTAAAAAAATATTTTCCTGTCTCTTACATATATCAATATCTAAAAGTCATGTGAGCTAATTTATTTATTTTTAAAAAATCACTTTCCATTGTAAAATTAACTAAATATATTTTATTTTATTTAAATAATTTTTAATTATAAGATTTCTAAAATATTTTTTGGATGGAAAAATTATTATGTTTATCTTATACTTGACAATCATGATCAATCATTAGATTCTAGATGAATGTGTGAATATAAAATTTAAAAAAACATTAAAAAATTAATCTATCATTTCATCATTACAATATATAGTAGTATTTTAAAAGTATAAATAGATATAAAAAATTGTCAATGTTAATTTTTTCCACTCAAATGTAATTAATCCTAATGAATTTATTAAGATAGATTACTAATGATATACAAACATTGTTCAAAAGAAAAATAATCATCTTTATGTAATGGGGTGTTTAAATTCTTATAAAGTTACATAATAAAATTGTATAGCTAGCCAAAGATAAATCAATATGGAACAAGCCTGAGAAAAAAGGATACCAAATCAAATGAACCAATCATTATTCATATAAATAATTTTGATAATAAATAAGATTAATAGATTAATCTATAAACTTTATAAAGATTTAACTAACCAAAAAATAATTCATTGTCAAAAGTTGATAGATGTTAAAGTGAATGCAATAGTACTAGGCTATGCCAAGTACAACAAGTGTCACATAGTGGCTTAGTACTTGCCTTTAGTTTCTATATAAAACTAATTTTAATTTAATAAATTTATTATAGTATTTTTATTAAATTATTAATAAATATAATTATTGATATATTATAAATAAATTATAATATGAAAATAGTAATATTTTCGTCATTATAATATAAAATAATATTTCTTAAACAATTATATAATATAAATAATATTATTTTTTAGGATTTTTGAACAACAAAAATTATATTATAAGAAAATAAAATTTAAATCAACGTACTTACATTCAAAAAATTATTAAAGAAATATGAATCACATTAGCTTAATAAAAAAACTAGTCTTAAAAGGTATTAGTTTTAAAATCCATCGAGCCAATATAAGAGGTAAATGAGTTCACCCAATCAAATTGTAGAAAAATATTTTCTGAAACTTGTAAAGTTAAAAATCTTGCATCTATAATAGGCAATTAATAGTTTGATAAAGAAATTTAAAGAATGATTAATTCGAACACATAGAAACCAAAAAATTTAATCACTTGTTAAAGTATAAAATTCAAAAATTATCACAATAGTACTTAGCCTACCAACAAGTACTAGCAAGTGCCACCTGGTGGCATGTATTTGTTGTAATTGATAATAGCTTAATTAGATAGAGTAATAAAGTTAAAAATTTGATAAAATTTAATATAATTTTATTAATATTTTTAAAAAAATTGATATACTTTTACAATAAAATCTAATTTCAATTTAGAAAGATTTAAAAACCATCATTCTATTTTAATTATTTTAATTTTTGAAAAAGATAATAATAATAAAATTTAAAATTAAATATAAATTTCATTGTACTATTATAACTAATTAAGTTGTATCTTAAAGTATTAATAATTTATTTAAACTAAAAACATATTATATAAAATAGTATTCATTAAACTAATTGTACAATATATTTTTCATTTAATAGTTTTACGTAACACAATATTTTTACAATTTCATTTATTTATGTATATAGTTTATAGTCCTAATAGGATTTATATATTTCATTCTAAAATATTGGGTAGTGCTTCCTAAAATTTGCTCTTATAAGATCCCAAATTTATAAGCCAATGAAATTTTAAATTTAAGAAATTAAAAATCTCACAAATAAACATTACAAAAATTAAAACTTAAAATTAAAATGAAAATACTTACATCTAATTGGTTGAGATAGTTGCAGCTGATTGCAATAATATAGCCTATGACAAATACAATAAGTACAATCATTCATCTTAGTAAAAAAATTACTTTAGTAGAAAGCTAAAATAAATCCCAATTGATGTTAGTTATTTTATTTTATTGATTTATAAATTTGAAGGAAATAAACAAATATTTCTAATAAAAAAATTTAACTTAACACAACAAAATTAAACTTACTCAATTCATATAAAATAAAATAAATATAATAAAATAAAATAGGAAAAAATACATAATAAAAAAGAATCATATAAAAAGAGAAAAAAGAAAGTTAGTAATTACAATTACTATATTAAATATATTATTGCTCCTTTTTATATGTATTCTAAAAGACTATTGCATATTAAAGAATTTAAAACTTTTATTTTTATAACTTTAATGTTTTGTTTCTTTATCTTTTCTCATATCTTTCAAAAAAACATCATGATTTTTCTTATTTTAAGATGTAGAACAATTTTTTCATGATGATTATAAAGAAGCAAGAAAAGAAATATTTATAAAATGTTTAATTATAATTTATTTGTATAACATAAATATCAAATAGTTTGTTATAAAAAAATTAATTTAAAATTATCAATGTATCCAAAAATAGCCTTACAAAAGATGTAGTGTTGACAAATTCACTTAATAAGACTCCAAGCATTTCAACCAATCAACATAAGAAAAAAAATTGATAATTTTTTTAAAGTAAAAATCTGACATATATACTATATAAAAATTACTAGTTAATAAAAAGTAATAACATTGGTATATAGCCTATGATAAGTACGAAAAATTAAAATATAATCAACATGCGAATAATATAAAAGATTAAAAGATTTGACTAGCTTTTAGTCGGACCATGAAGCATATGAAAGGAACATTTGATTCCTTGTGCTCTTTTGTGGGTCTTTGGATGCAGTTAACAACAACTAGCTCAAGGACTACATTGTGGAGGAGGGTATTCAAGAGGAGAGGTCTCTTCAAGTAGTCATTGTCGACCTTAGAGATGCCCTTAGGGAGCTAGATGCTTGAATTCTCCTTTGATCTGATTATTGATGTTTTGTTAAGACCCTTGTTTTAACTTAGGATGGGACTCTTGCATTTTATTTCTTTACTTCTTAGACTTTCATATACTATCTAAGATTACTAAAATTGATTAATTAATGCTATCTTTTTTTCTTACTTAAGATAATGTTCTATCGAAGATGAAAATTTTAATGCTTAGTCAACATAAGTTCTAATTATTATATTTGACTTTAGTTCTAAAAGCTTAACTTTAAGGCCCTTTATTGTGTATTTGAGATTTGATTCTCTACCTATACATCCTTCTGTAAAGTGTCTCCCACCTAATCCATGTTGGAAAAAAATCAATTTTGATTACGCCTCCAAGTGAAACATGAGTCCCTCGGGAGTCAATGCCGTTGCCGAGAAAAAAATGTGAGTGTTCTAGCATTTTATGCAAAGAGGATGGTGGATGATATGAACAACTAAGTCAAATGGCTTCCTATTGTTGAAGCAATTTTGCTAGGAGTAAACTTGGCATAAAAAAGTTACATCTAGAGTGGGGTTCTAAAATCATAGTAAATGGCATTATTAAAGGCAATTTGGAGATGTAGTATCTAGACAAATACATCCAATAAATCATAACCTTTCTAAAATATGAAGTGGGAAATTTCAAAATATCCCTTGTGCCAAGAGAGGCTGATTCCTAGCTAACAAACTTTCTAATGTAGGGGTGGTGGGTTCAATGCAAGATAATTTTAAAATCATTGAAGAATTTAGTAATATCTCACCTTCTGAATTGGTCATGTGGTCAATCCAAGTATGAACTCAAAGTGATTGGGGTGACATTCAATACTTATGGCATGTGTAATAAGGCTCAATTTACATGGTAATTATGATTGATTGTAGACAATCAAGCTTTCCCTACTAACCTTGATCGTTGATCATGTTTTTCAAGAACTCCCCCCCCCACCCACCCAATATTGAACTAGAGGTGACAATTAAGGTGGTTGTAAAATTGGTGGTAATCAACATATGTGTATGCTCAAATCTTGGTGAATTGGGCATCATATTTCAGATGTTACTATCCTCCCTACAAATTGCACCATTGACTAAATTTCAAAAGTGAAAATACAATGAAATTTTTTTAAATTTTCAGCATTTGATCTTCATGATCCATATATTTTGTGATCAAAAACAACAATTTTTTTGAGAAAATTTTGTTTTGTTTTCATGAATTTGAAAAAGAATCATGTTTGACTTTTTTTTGTCTTTGGTGTATTTTGTCTGGAGATTAGCTAGCGCCTCATATTTTGGTCCTTGTAGAGGGTTCCATGTGATTTTACATTGCATTGTCTTACCTTTTCATTCAATGGTCTCTATTTTTTAGCAGTGGTATAAGTAGAGTGTGTGGTGATGACAATGGAGGAAAATTTCTTACTACACACCATTGGCCAAATCTCGGCCTTTGAAGGAGCCATTTAAGTGAATAGGTTGCACAATATTTTTAAAATTGATACAAACTTATTCTAGGATGCAGTAAAACTCATGTTTAGGGAGGAATATCTAATTCATTCTTAGAGGCCTCACTCTAATCTCAAAATTTCTTCCTTGGTCTTGGATTTAGCTTTGATGGTGGTAGAATCCAAGGCGGATGTTCTTTTGATGGCAAGAGAATTCTTGGAACCCAAATGTGGTATAGGAGTTGAGGAAATCATACATCAAGCATAAATTGGGGTTATATTGCATATGGGTCTCTAATATGTCATTTAATTAGTGGTGGTTTGGACAAGCTTCAACTGCTTCTAGTTTGGTCATCAACAACTCCTCCAGTTATTTATATGTCAATTTCTCATATGGGTAAGTGGCAACTAACCTTGTTCCAATCCCACACATGTGATCATGCTCTAGGTGCAGAGATAGGTCCTAGGAAGAGGAAGGTGATGATAATCAAACCTTTTTCTCTTGTAGATAAGTATGGTTATCCTCAGGTGCATCTTCAACTATCAGTGAAGTAGAGTTATATAATGGGCAAGGCACATGGTGCATCTTCCTTGAGCGTTGATTGAGGATGAGATTTTTTTAGGGGTGGATGTGTCTTTGTTGGATGATTATGCTATGATGTTGAGTTGTTCTACTAGAGGAGTGGTGTGCTTGTTGCAACTTTGGGTGGTGAAATACCCAACTTCTTTCACACTAAAGCAAAAAATTGGTTCAAGTAATCTATGTTTTGGGTGGGTTATGAGTTTTTTATGGGTGGTCCTTTTTTATATAATTTGACCACCTTTTGGTTTGGTTGGGTAGTGATCTTGATGTAATATCACTTTTGTGTCAATATCCTAATTTCTTGGTGAGTCAAGGGTTCTAGTTTCATGATTGGGTTTGGTCTAGCCTTTAATGGTAGAAAAACTAAATATAATTTTTTTTTATATCAATACAAATACTTTCAATACCAATATTTAAAATATATATTTTTAAAAAAAAACTTAACTTTAAAATAATTTACTTTTTTTTTTAGCAAGCATGAGTTTTAAATATAAAAAGTTATCAAATTATTTAGGTATTATAATGGAAGAGCATTAAGCATTGTTCCTTTTTAAGGTTGTTTTACTATATTTGCATGAATGTATCTATCTCTTATTTTTCCTATTATTCTTCTATGGTGATTTAGATCCTTTTAGAGAGCAAGCCCAAAATTATCGTGGGTGTAGAGGCTTGTTGGTGAATGACTACTCTAGTGGCCATGGAGGCCTTAAGGGAAGATTTAGAATGAAATATGTGATCATTATTTTTGTACATTCTCATCTTTCTTTTGGTTCTTTGAAGCCATTTGCAATGGATAAAATTGTGATTTAACTTATATATTATAATATCTCTATTAATATATTTAATAAATCCCTCAATAGATTAAGATATGATCCACCACAATTCTTACTTTTATTTGCGAACTTGGAGGGGTTGACATGGTTTCTCCTACTAGCATAGTTTCAAATAAGACAATTTTATACAAAAAGGTTTAAATTTAGTTCAAATATGAAATGTGTCTCACTCCTTTAGTATATTATTTCTTGTTGTAGGTTCCTTTGTGAAGTTGCCTTCATCTACATGTTTCCTTTAGTTTAGGTTGGACTATCTTACAATGATATCTATGGTTTGATGAAATGGTTATGATATAAAAGTCTTCCTATTTGTTTAGATGCTCTTAGGCTATCAGTTTGTTCATTTCCATTTTGAGAATTTTTTGGGTTATTCCTTTTAATGGTAATCATATTTTTAAGGGTGGCTCTCTCTAGTAGTTAACTATTCCAATTGTAGTCATCATGGAAGTTTGGACTATCCCTTTTATTTCTAACACCATGTTGTTAGAATGATTTAGAAAAATTGAGAGGGGTGGGGTGAATCAGTTATCCTTAGGTCCAGATGTACATATCAAAATTTTTAACTCATCAAATAACTTAGATATAATATTTTATCCACTTGGTCTCTATAGAAACTTATCAGTAGCATAAACTTTCAGTCCACTGTCCCAATAATAATAAACTTGCACAATGTAAAACATCAAATAGTAAACATCTCAAAAAATATCCACACAAGACACTAGATTTAACGTGGAAACTAAATTTCAGAAAAATCTACCAATAACATGTCACAGATGTTTAACTCTTTTGTAATGAGCTCTATTAGGAGCTAACCTTGTTAAAGTTTACAATACACACTATTAGGTGTGACCTTGTTAGGGGACTTGAGAATATTTCATTAACATGTCACCTTGATTAAAGGATTTACAAACAATTGTTAGGTTAACATTTATTAAAGGATTTCAACTGATACAATGGTTAGAAAGTAATAGTAAGTTGATCTGATAAATGAAACTCACTTTACAAATACTAATCATAATTTGGTTCAATAGTTGATGAAATGGCTGGCCTCCATTATCATCTTCATCATCGATTCACTTGGAAACCCTTCAAGAAATTACTCTTTATCTCATCTCTTCACTATTCATCCTTCTACTCAAGTTCATCAATCAACAAAATCAACAACTCCTCTAAACTCTCTTAGGTTAGCCCTTTTTCCTCCTTAAGTAGGTAGCTTGATAAAAAAAAATCTTAAATTTTTTCATTAATCTTAGGTTTAGGTCAAATTCATCAAATATTTCCACCATTTTTTTCCTCCTTCTCCTTCTAGAAACTTCTCAAAACTTCTCTTTGAATCTATGCCTAGAAATTATCAAGCATTTTCTCTTGCATTAAATGTTCCAACTCATAAATCCTTATCTTCAACATGCTTTACATATTTCAAGAATTTAATTGTGTTGGCCAAGAATCTCAATTCCTTCACAAGTTGTAAAATGTTTACACTTGGCCAAAACTATGTTCCTTGGCCTCAATCATCACTAACTCTCTTGCTTGGCTTACGTTGACTTCACTTGGTCCTTTTACTAGCACTTAGTCTAACTTTTCTAATACTCTCTTTACTGGTGCTTGGTTGGCACTAAATTTTCTCAGCTTCTACTATTCACTCAATTGGCACTAGAAAAACATGGATTCAGTTGTAAGTTCCTTAATCTTCTAGCTATAAGCCCAGTTAATCCCATGCATTTGTTCTTCATTGATCATGTCTTCTAGGGTCCAACACAACTATCTTCTCCACTTAGTGTTATGAATAAAATAACACTTTATCTTGTCAAAGTTCAACTGATCAAGTGCCAATTGTAATTCTACATAACTCAACCTTTCCATTAGGTTCCTTTCTTATTTCTTCTTTCCAAATCCTCTTCATTAATCATTATGATATGGCACTCTACTCTAGTAGCAACTATATCACCAATAAGTTTTGACATCAATGAAAACATAACAATTGCTCCAATTCTAGTTTTCAATAATCTCCCTCTTTGGCATTAATGGAAACACCTCTAGTTACCATGCAATCCAAAAAAGAATCATTTGAGTATCAACTTTTTTTTCTTTTGTAAACTCCCTCTATGTTCAATTACAAATCTTCATTAATATCCTTAGTTTCATTCTAATTCTCATCTCAACATCCAATAATCTCTCTAATCTTATCTTGTAGTTTCATTTTGATTCTCATTCATGAAGAATGCAACACTTCTAGTAACAATTATAATAGTCCCTCTATCATATTAGAACATAATCTCCCTTTATGATATACATCTTCTAAACTTCTTCACTATCTCTTGATATAACACCTCTTTCTCTCATTACTTCATAGGTAACTACTTCATAATCTCTCCCTCTTTAACTATTTAGATAATCTCTCCCTCTTGACTCATGTATATGGAAACTGTTGAACTTCTCCCTAATTTATGTATTCTCTTCCTCTAATTATTGATGGTAACTTGATAACTTCTCCCTCTTTGACAACAATGCCAAAGACACTTCTAAAGGTTCTTCAACATCTTTTGTAAACTCTATCTCATACATCTTCAACATGTGGATATCTCTTGGTCAGATCTCTAAACTAGGTTCTCCTTCTTTCATCTTTATTGTGACTAATTCAACATCTTGTGCTTCTCTCTTCACAACTTTAGGAAGGTCCGAAAGTGTGACTATCTACATAAATTTGTAAGATATTACGATCAAAACATTTGATGTAAATCTCCATCTTAGCTTAAGTAGCTTCAATTAGGGGAATCACCCCTAATTTACCTCTTAGATATTCATGTGCATCCTTAGGTAAGGCTTTTGTGAAGATATTAGCTATTTGTTCCTTTGTATCCACATACTCCAATCTCACTTCTTTGTCTTATACCAACTCTCTTAAGTAATGATACTTGATAGCAATATACTTGGTCTTAGTGTGCATCACATGATTTTTATTTTTATTTTATAGCACTTTTGTTATCACAAAATATAATAACTAGTTCAATGATCTGTTCCTTCATTCCTTTCAATAATTGTTTGATCTACACTATGTTAGAAAAATTAACTATTGTTGCTACATATTTAGCTTTTGTTATAGATTGGAAGATGTAATTTTTCTTCTTGTGTGTCCTTGAAACTAGTCTCTTTTTTAGAAAGAAATCTCCACCACTTGTACTCTTTGTGTCATCAACATTTCTAGCCCAATCTGCATCAATATACATTTTTAGTTCAAACTTTTCATTCTTCTTGTAATACAATCCATAATCATTTCTTCCTTCTAGATATCTCAATATTCTTTTCAAAGCCATCACATAATTTTCCTTAGGATTTGTAGAAAATTTAGCAAAAATCCCAACTTCTAATGCAATATCTAGTTTTCTATGAACTCCATATTGCAACTATCCAATTATTGATCTATATAAAGTTTAGTTCACATCAATAGAATTGTCATTCGTTGAAATTTTATTTCTAGTAGCCATGGGTGTTCCAACTAGTCTTGAGTCTTCCATACCAAAAATTTTGAGTATCTGCTTGATATATTTAGATTCTGTAATGTAGATACCTTTCTCCACTTGATACACTTGCTAGCCAACAAAGTTTTGATCTCTCCAAACATAGACATCTCAAGGTCTTGCCTCATTTGATCTACAAATGACTTATACAATGCATCCTTTCCTCCAAATATGATATCATTAACAAATATCTCAACTACTAGTATCCTTTTTATCAAATTTAGTCTTCAAATATGGATTTACATTATCATTTGTCCATACAAAATCAATCTTTACCAAATATATTTGTAACATCTCATACCATGCTCTAGGGGCTTGTTTCAATCCATATAGTTCTTTGTGCAACTTACATACCATATCACTTTTGTTAGGGATAATAATTCCTTTAAGTTTTTCAATGTAGACTTCCTCTTCCAAAATTCCATTTAGAAATGCAGACTTGACATCCATTTGACACACTTTGAATCCTTTGTAAGAAGAATATGTAAGAAAAGTTCTCACTCCTTCCAATCTTGCAACAAGGGAAAATGTTTCCCCATAGTCAATACCTTCTTATTATGTATATCTCCTACCAACTCCCTAATGCTCAACATGCTATTGTTGTAACTCAGCATGCACTTGTTGATGTGTTGCCAAGTTTTAGTTTTACCCTTTAAAATCATGAAGTCATTGGTAGAGGTGAGTGTATTTACATGAGAGATGTGTCTAATTATTTTTTAGGTCATTTACTTCTCATCTTTCTCGAGTGCTCTACTTTCTTTAGTTTTTGAGTCTCCCTTGCATTACCTTTACCTCATCTTCCTAAGCAAGTTTTCTATTTTTCCAGTGTGCATGAGGTTTAGTTGATCTAGGCATGGTTGGGATGTGTTCTAGCATCCTTCCAATGAGAATTATGTGTTTTTCATTTCATTCTCTACTATCTTTCCCTAACATTTCATATCCTACAGTTTCCAAGCTTTTGACTTATTTTTCCTTTTGGGCAAGCTCTGCCAAGTGCATATCTAAAGCATGAAGCTGTGACAATGATTAATAGGTTGTAAAAATGATTATCTCATGAAAAAAGGCCTACAAAGCTATCAATTAAAGCCAGGATGTATCTCATTCAGATTCATGGAGATAAGATCAAGTGAACACAATTCTATGGAGTATCTATTACATATTCATGGAAGCAAAACTATTTTTCTCGGCCTATGATGCTTTATAAACTAGAGTCAAATCTCAATCCCAATAATCAAGTTGTTGGAAATATAGATGGATTAATTGAGAGGGGGGGATGAATTAGTTACCATAAAAACAAATCCACATATCCCTTAGATGTCTGATAAAACTATTTACTGTTGTCACTCAGTAAACATACTTAAAATATTGTAACTTGGTAAATGCATGTATGTTAACTTTATCAGATCTTAAACATTCATAGTGATTAACATGTAAGCATAAAAGAAATAACATGAACACATGAGACACCAGATTTAATGTGGAAATCCAATATGGGAAAACCCACCAAGTAACTAGCTACTGATTTTCACTTTTCTGAAGTGAGCCCTGTTAGGAGCCAACCTAGTTAAAAGTTACAAAACACACTATTAGGTGTGACCTTGTTAGAGGATTTAATCACCTTGTAAGGAGTGGCCTTGCAAAAGGTCTTTAGAACAATTCAATGGAACTGTCACCTTGATAAAGGATTTACAACTAGCTGTTAAACCAAATCTGCTAAGAGATTTTGGAATCACTGCTACAATGGTAAGAAAGTAAAAATGAAATGACCTGAATGAGATGCAACTAAATTGTTGATTACAGATCTTTGTTCTACTTCACACTAGATCCTTCCTAATCAAATATAACTTTATTTCTCCTCTAACCATCCTTCAAATTTGCTCACACTTTTCCTCTTCAAACAATCAATACACTTGCATACTCACTCATACACATTAGAATCTCAACTTGACCTTTCATATATACCTTACTAATTATCAAATTGGCCTGATTACAACTTACAATTACCAATAATCATTACCTCAGTTAGCTAGAATTAATACTTGAAATAATTAAACTTTATTTCTTAAATTAACAAAATCCTTCATTGGCCGACCCTGCTCAGTAAATATTGATCCTATAATGATTTTTTGTATTGACCAATAGAAGCTTGGTTAACACTATGAACCTAAAAAAATCCTTTGGAATCCAAGTGGACTCAGTAAACACTAACTTTCCTTTGTTAACCATGAGAGTCAGTTAACACTACTTTCTACCACATTTTCCTTTGACACCCAAGTGAGCTCGGTAGACACTGTCTTCACAAAGTAATTTCCAAGAATGCTCAATAGACACAAAAAATTGCCTTGCTGACCAATTGAACTTGGTAAGCACTTGACTGCCAACTAATATAACATTTCTGTAACATCAAAGACAACACACTATTAGACAATTGTATCCAAAACTCTCCCTCTTTAGCATTGATGGCAACACATGTCATAGCAAAATAAAATTTGAAAATAAGTCTTTTTCCAATGAAAAAATTTTCTCTCTTAGATTTTATGCCACAAAATTTTCTAATGCAATAGTCTCCCTCTATGAAGGAAGTACATAGCTTCTTCTCCAAATAGGAAAACTCTTCGCTTAAACAAATTTCAGAAAGATATGACAGTAAACTCTCCCTCTTTGACAACACATGCCAAAGAAAACACATACCAAATGAGTATCAATGTACCTTGAGTACTGATTCATATGCAATGTTCCTTTGACTATGCTACATCAATTAATAGATCTTCAACTTGGTTCCTGTTAATGCATAACTAAAACTTTATTTTAGTGAGCTTCAGATAGGTGAATGACCCCTATCTTACCTCTTAGATACAAGAATCCATCCTTAGGTAATAGCTTGGTGAATATGTCTGCAATCTATTCTTTTGTACGGACATATTTCAATCTAATTTCTTTATCCTACACCAATTCTTTGACAAAGTGGTATTTTATAACAATGTGCTTGGTTTTGGAATGCGTCACTAGATTCTTTGATATGTTAATTGCACTTGTATCATCACAAAACATAACAACTGGTTCTTTGATCTCAACCTTCATTCCTTCCAACAATAGTTTAAACCAAACAATATTAGAATAGTTCACTACTGCTGCAACATATTATGCTTCTATTGTAGATTGGGATGTGCAATTTTGCATTTTGCTTGTCTAAGATACCAACCTTTTTCCAAGAAAGAATGCTCCACCACTTGTACTCTTTCTATCATCAATGTTTCCTACCCAATTAGCATCAGTAAACACTTTTAAGTTTAGATTTCCTCAAATTTTATACCATAAGCCATAATCTTAAATGCCTTTCAAGTATCTCAAGATCCTTTTAATTGCCATCATATGATTTTCTCTAGGTTTTGCCAAAAATCTTGCTACTATACCAACTACAAGAGCAATATCAGGCCTTGTATGAACTACATACTGTAATTTTCTAATCATTGATCTGTATAAGGTTTGATCTACCTCTTTTGAATCATCATGTTTGGTAAGCTTTAGTCTAGTACACATGGGAGTTCCAACTAGTTTTGAATCTTCCATACTAAACTTCTTGAGTATCTCCTTGATATACTTAGACTAAGTGATTTAGATGCCATTCTTGCTTTACTAAATCTAAAGACCAACAAAGAACTTAATCTCACGAAACATAGACATTTCAAACTCTTTATTCATTTGCTCTAAAAATTCTTTGCGTAGATCATCATTCCTTGTAAACAAAGTGTGATCCACAAATATTTTTGCCAAAATAATCTTGTTATTTGGTCCTTCCTTGATGTACAAACTACTATTATCATTAGTTCTCTAGAAACCAATCTGAATAAGGTAGTTATGTAATCTCTCATACCATGCTCTAGGAGCTTGTTTCAGACCATACAATGCTTTGTGTAATTTGAAAACCATGTCTCTTTTGTCTAGATCAACAAAACCTTTAGGTTGTTCAATGTAGATTTCTTCATCAAGAATACCATTGAGAAATGTTGATTTAGCATCCATCTAATATACCTTAAATACTTTATGTGTTGCATATGCAAGCAAGGTCTTGACACCTTCCAATCTTGCAATGGGAGAAAAAGTCTCACCATAATCAATTCTTTCTTCTTGAGAATATCCTTTACACACCAATCTAGCTTTGTTTCTTGATACTTTACCATCTTCATTCAACTTATTCCTGAATACCCATTTTTTTCCAATCACATTTTTATCTTTAGGCCTATGTACAAGAGTCCAAGTTTTGTTCTTTTCTATTTTCTCTATCTCTTCATTCATAGCCTCAATCCAACTCTCATTTTTCTATGCATTTTTGACATTTCTAGGTTCAAAATCAACAAGTAAATAAGTACCTTTTAGCTTACTTCTTGTCATATTACCTTCTAATTTGTCTCCAATAATCTAATCTTGTGCATGATGCCTCCTGACATACTTGGCCAATACAAATTCCTTGCCTCTTGAATGAATTGTATTATCATCCTCTTAAATTCAACATCAGGTCCTGGTTGCTCAGACTCGGTAGGAATTGGCTTGGTATCTTCAAAGTGTGACTTGAGTCCTTGTTACTTGGTCTAAACTTCCTACAACTCAGAGACTAAGGAAGACTTGAGAGTAGAAGTCTTGTAATTGACAGATGTGTCTACCAATGTATCAGGTTCAATGTAGAAAAATCTCATGTAATCTTCTAGTTCCTTTCTACTTTCTTCTTCAGTCCTTTCTACAAACTCATCAACTTTCACATGTGCACTTTCTATGATTTTGTGAGTAGACAAATTCAAACATCTATATGCCTTACTCTTGCAAGAATATCTCAAAAATATACCTTCATCACCTATTGCATCAAATTTTACTTTTCTAGATTCTTTCAAGATATAACATTTACTTCCAAATGCTTTAAGGTAACTTACAATGGGTTTATAGCCATACCATAACTCATAGGGGGTTTTGAATAAGTCCTTCTTCAACTATATTTGGTTTAAGGTATGAACTATAGTACTGATAGCTTCCTTCCAGTTTTTGATAGCAATGTTCTTTTCAATCATTAGAGTCCTTGCACAATCCATGATAGATCTATTCCTCCTTTTAGCTATTCCATTCTGCTTGGGAGTTCCAGGGGCTGATGCCTATCTTTTGATTCCTCTTTCAATGCAAAAGTTATTGAATTCATTGGAGATGAATTCACCACGTCTATCTAATCTTAAGCATATCATTTATTTTTCTATTTCCTTCTGTACTCTTGCCAAATACCATTTGAATTTCTCAAATGCTTCTAACTTTTCTCTTAGATACATAATAGTCATCATTCTAGAGTAGTCATCAACAAAAAGAATAAAGAATTTTTCTTCATTATAGCTCTTAATTCCAATAGGACCACACAAATCAGTATGCACAATTTCCAAAATATCTTCAGACTGATAGTTTTTACTTTTAAAACTAGTCTTTCCCATCTTGTCAATTTGACAATTCTTGCATAAACCAACATCAGGTTTCTTTAAACTAGGAATGCCTCTTACCTTCCTAAATTTGCTTATTTTCACCATGTTATCAAAATTTACATGACATAACCTTCTATGCCATAACCAACTTTCTTGAACTTGAGTAATAAAACATGAGCACTCACCAAGATCAAGATAAAACAAGTTACCTTGTATTTTTTTGCCTAATCCAATCACTTTTCCTCTATCATCTAGTAGTCTTTCCTTTCCATGCATGAATTACACCTTGAACCCAATGTTGATTAGGTGTTCCACACTCAAAAAATTATGCTTTAATCCTTCAACTCAATAGGCATTATCACATACAAGTTCTTTGGTTAATGAGATTCGACCTCTTCCTTTTATGCAGCAAAGTTCATTATTTCCAAACCTTACACTACCACCATCATAGTCTTCAAAGTGTTTAAACTTTGTTTTTGTCACCATTCATATGATGTGAACATCCACTGTCTATGATTCATGTATCCTTTTTTCTCACATGAGAGATAAGTGCCATCTTTTCTTCTTCATCACCATCAAATTCATCTTTCATAGCAGTGTAAACTATTTCATCTTTATTATTATCAGAATCCTTAGCCATAAAACATGTTTTCTTACCTTTGTCCTTGAATGATTTGAAATCATTCTTGCCATTACACTTGTGACCTTTCTTCTCATCCTTGCTAGCTTTGTTTGGGCACCTGGCAGAAATATGACCAATTTATTCATGTGAAAAATAGATTAGGGGAACTTTACCTTTGTATTTTCCTCTGCCTCTAGAATATTTATTTGCAAATCGAGCTTCAACAACTTCAAGATCATTATCAAAACTTTCCTTTGATTCTTCTTCACTTTCTAACTGAGTGTCCTTTATTTTCTTGCCTTTTTCCTTAATTGAAAGCTTAGCTTCAAATGTAGATTCAATATTCTTGGAAGCTAGAAGATAATTGTCATAGTTATCTAGCTCAAAGGCTATTAATCTTCCTACCATGGTATCCAAAGTTATCTTATGATTTGTCTCACATCTTGTTTCTTGAATTGTAGATACTCTAATTACATAAATGGGAAGTAATGTTTTAAGAACTTTACTTACAACTATTTCTTCCTTGATCTCTCCTCCAAAAGCTTTGATTGTACTAACACTTGCTTTGATCCTCTCAACATATTTGGCAATGTTTTCATCCTCTCTCATTCTCATCTAATCAAATTGTCCTCTAAGGCTTTCTACTTTGGCTCTCCTCACATTGTCATCACCTCTGTAGATATCTTTTATCTTGTTCTACATTTCAAAGGAATTTTTTCAGTCCTTGATATCATCAAATTCCTCATAGCTTATAGAAGATGCAATGTATATCATCATGGTGTTATGAGTCTTCTTCTCAGTAATGTCATTAATAGATAATGTACCAGAAGAAGTTGTGTATTCTTCATCAAGGTACTTCAATCCTAAATCACCAATGGAAGCCAGATGAAACCTCATGAGACCCTTCCATGCTAAAAATTTATCTTTGTTAAGCCTTAGAATTTCTCTCTTGTGAGGCATCCTAATCTTTAGCTTAGGTCCTTGAAACCCTTCCTGCAAGCACCAAAAGCTCTGATACCAATTGTTGAAAATATAGATGGAGTAATTGAGAGGGGGGGTGAATCAATTACCACAACAAAAAATCCACAGATCCCTTAGATGTCTAATAAAACTATTTACTATTGTCACTCGATAAACATACTTAAAATGTTGTAACTCAGTAAATGCAGTGTATGTTAACTTTATTAGATCTTAAACATTCACAGTGATTAACATGTAAGCATAAAATAAATAACATGAACACATGAGACACCAGTTTTAACGTGGAAACCTAATATGGGAAAAACCACCAAGTAACTAGCTACTAATTTTGACTCTTTTGAAGTGAGTCCTGTTAGGAGCCAACCTGGTTAAAGGTTACAAAACACACTGTTAGGTGTGACCTTGTTAGAGGATTTAATCACCTTGTAAGGAGTGGCCTTGCAAAAGGTCTTTAGAATAATTCAATGGAACTATCACCTTGTTAGAGGATTTACAACTGGCTATTAAACCAACTCTACTAAGAGATTTTGGAATCACTGCTACAATGGTAAGAAAGTAAAAATGAAATGACCTGAATGAGATGCAACTGAATTGTTGATTACAAATCTCTATTCTACTTCACACTAGGTCCTTCCTGATCATATATAACTTTGTTGCTCATGTTTTAATAATGATATATTTGTCATCAGTGACAACACTTATTCAATTCTGAATGCTTACTGAGCTCATCACCTAGTCTACAGTTTACACTGAGCATTCAGCGGTTACCTTATAAACTCCACAGGTAAACAGTTGATACCGAGCATTCTTTTGGAAATCGAGCATATGGGCAGTTCAGCAGTGTTCTCCAAGCAATTAGTGGTTATCGATCAGAATAGTGTTCTCCAAACAGTTAGTGGTTAATGAGCAGAACAGTGTTCTCCAAGCAGTTAGTGGTTATCGAGCAGAACGGTGTTTCCCAAGTAGTCAGTGTTTACCGAGTGATCAAGGTAAACAAAGAACTTAGTGTTTACCTAGTGATCAAGGTAAACAAATAACTTAGTGTTTACCGAGTGACCAAGGTAAATGAAGGAATCAGTGACTACCGAATAATTAAGGAATATGAAGGAATCAGTATTTACCAAGTGAAGAAGGTTATCAATTAATTCAATTTTTACTAAGTGACACAATATTCACCAAGTCACCAATGGTTACCGAGTTCCAAGCTACTTAGAATGATTAGTATGGATTGTGCCTCTACTCTTACTGAGTACATGATGATGTAGTGTATTGTAGTGGATGTTGAGTATCAGAAGGTCACCGAGTCAGTTTGTGGAACCCGAGTTTTCTACCACCTGGCTGACTCAGTAATACTTGTTCACTTGTATTTGGCTGACCTTGCCAATGTAAATATTGGATTGGTATATATCATGTGAAATTATGTGATGTTAAAAGAAGTTGATTATGATGTGTAGCAATAATTTGAGAAGAAGGAAAGTGAATCACCAGCAGAACAGAGGAATACAGCAAGGTCAACATTGATGTTGAAAGGATATATTCATCACATTAGGTGATCAGAGCAAAAAGGATCTTACCAACAATTAGTTGTAATTAGATCCACTGCTTCATCCTAACAGGTGAATCAATTTGCTAAATCCTTTAACAAGGTAGAATTAACAGTCTTTTGTAAATCTCCTAACAGAGTGCATACTTCATTATATGTTTTTAAATCCTTTAACAAGGTGGATCTAGCAATCCTACTTGCTCCTAACAGGGCAAATCATCATAAGTGATCATTATAAGCCTTAACCGGCCAACTTTATACTACAGTATTGAAGTTTTGTGGGTATCATCCCCACCCCAATTTTACTTTCTAATTGGAAGGTTTCTGGGTCACCAAATCGTCTGTTCATGTGTTACAAATGTTTATCTTTTCATGCATACAGTAGTTTAAATGGATGAATGGTAAAAATATTATTATGCAGAATTGAGTTAAAGTTTTAGAGTTACTGGTTCACCCCTCCCCTCTCAGTAATCTTGTTAGTCTTGATTATTTCCAACAATTGGTATCAGAGCTTTGTGGTTCATAGGAAAAAAGTTTGACAGCTTGAGCAAAGATCAAGGACAATGAAGATATTCAAAATTGACAAATCTATTGAGAATGAAAAACTAGATCTGGAAATGGCCATGACTCAATTCAATGAAGCAAAGGAGCATCTTTCTCAATCCCTGAAAAGAAGGAAGGAACTTGCAAGAAAAATGAATGATTATCAGTATATTGAAGAAACTATTGAAGACCTTTTACCATCATGCAGTTCAAATGAAGCTAATGAAGCAATCAAGGAACTCCTAGCAAAGAATGGTTCTCTACAAGAAGAAGTAAGAAAGCTCAAAAGAGAACAATAAGTCCAATCCATCAGGTTATGTGAAGTTTTGGAACAGAGAAACAAGGCAAATGAAGACTTAGAGGTAAAAAATAATCTATCCCTTCAGCATGAAGATCTTATAGGACAACTATCTAATGCAAATGAAGAAATTATGATTCTAAGATTTGTGAATGAAAGTTTGAGAAATAATTTAATCACTGAAAGACAAATCAATGCAAGTGTGCAAAGTGATCTGAGATCTTAAAGACAAAACAATGAAAGTTTAAAAAATGACTTAAATATTGAAAAAAAAGTCAATGAAAGGATGATAAAATCTCAAGCAGATATGGATCAATTGAATTTGCAAAATGAGCAGAATCTTCATAGACAAAAAGGTAAAGCAGGCCTTGGATACAATGAAGAAGGTGAATCTTCCAAATAGGGTACCCAAAAGAATCAAAAACCTACTTGCAATCACTATGGAAAGTTAGGTCATACATCTAACAGATGTTGGAGCAATGGTAAAAGAAAATTCAATGGTAAATGCTACAATTGCAATCAACATGGTCACAAAGCAAATGAATGCAAAATGAAACCAAAGTTGAGGGCAAATGTCACAAATGCAAGAAACAAGGTCACAAGGCATCTGAATGTAGATCTAAATCATTCAATCCAGCAGAACAAATTGTCAATGCATTATTTGGTTGGGACTACAATACTTGGTGCAGATGTCACTATTGTGGAGAATATGGACACATTGGAATAAACTGTGCAAGGCATCACCTAAGGAAGAAAAATACTACTATAAGATGTTATACATGTATTGAACTTGGTCATATATCCAAGAATTGCATGAATACAGGAAGAATTGAAGATGAAAAGAAAGCCAGAGCTGACAACATTTGAAAGCAGATGAGACAACAGTGGATTCCAAAATCTACTGAGCCAGAAAATTCAAATAATGGCTATGTCACTCAAAAAGTGGGTGACTCCACCATTTCTAATTAGACTCATCAAGAAGGACCAGGGACTGCATCTTCAAGCAATATCCTAAGCAGTTCCAGAATGTAGAAGTGCAAATGACAAATCAGTATTGTTCACTGTGACACATTTTACCGAGCAAGGTTGGTTTCAGACTTAACCAAGCCAGGTCGGTAATATGAAAGATTTTTGTTTGTATACCAAGTTGCAAGGTTTACCGAGTAAGTCGGTGACTCTCTGACAAAACCCTAGGTCATCTCAGCTATCTTCATACCCGAGCATTAATGGCAAATTTTTCATCAAAAAGGCAAAAATTGATCTCATTTTTTCATCGTGAATTCAGAATATACAGAGCAAAGAGTTTCCAAGAGTGTGAAAGAGAGTTCAAGCGATTTGAAGTGATTTTCTAGCAAAGAATTTATTTAATGAAATCATTCACTTACCAAGTAGCAATGGCATCTGCAAGCACCAATAGCAGCAAGGCAAAAAGAGGCTCTGAAATGCTTGTGAAGGGAGTAGAATGGAAAGCACCCAACTTCAAGCTCGTTCTTGCCATAGCTAAATCGCTCGACCCTCATGGAGCTCAATCAAAAATTCCACCAAAGGTACTTCTTATAAACGACATTCGTACTCATTTCAAATGCACTTTTCAAGAAATAGGGACACTAGATATGGATAATGCCCTAGCCAAGTTGTCTGTGGATGGAACCCTCAAACCCAAATTCAAACATCTGGAAACCAAAGGTTTGACCCATATCCCGCATCTGCCAAGAAACTTTCAAATGAAATGGATAAGATACATTTTAAGCTATGTGCATAATGGTCAGTTGTGGTTAGAGCAACCCGTCCTAATAGCAAAGAAAATGATTCATAGGATCACGGGTTTGCCAATGTTAAGCAAATCAAAAACCACCAAAACCCTAAGTCGGGATGAACTCCAGAAGTTAACCCTAGCCAAATGGGATGGAAAAGGATTAAAACCTAACAATTTTTCGGATGCAGAGTTAAGATTCGGACTCTATTTAGTTGTATATAAGATGTATAGTTCCAGCAGATTGAACAGTGTGCTGTAGATTTAGCCTATAAGGTTGTGAAGAAAAACATGGAGTTTGACCTAGCAGGTGTGCTACTAAAACAACTTAATAAAAATATGAACATTATAAGAACCTCAAAAACCAATTCTTGTAAATTTGGTTCTTTGTTAGTTTGTTTATTTTTCTATGTACAAAAATTTTTCCCTTCAAAAGGTACAGTTGTATGGAGGAAAGATATTCCAGTCTTGTATCAAATAAATGAGTTTGTAGCAAAGATGGGTGAAAATTTTGATAGTATTATGGATAATTATTTTGAAGACTTCAAGGAAAGAATGAATAACAGATTCAGGAATCCCTCCTAAGTTTGTTGAGGATTACAAAGATGATGTGTGCTTCATGGTTGACTGTGACAAGGTATACATTCAAGCAGTCAGACCCCAAGTTGCATGGGTAAAACCTCTTCCTTATGAGGTAAATATTGATGAAACCAGAGACATCATAGAGGCATTGGTAAATGAGCCAGTAGACCCAAGGCAACCAATTTTTGGAACCTATGAAGAAGCTAAGGGAAAAATTGAGCTTGAAATCAAGCTACCACAGGCCATAAGCAAGGGCAAGAGGAAAATAGAAAAATTGAAAACTTCTACCGGTTCTCTTATGCTCACCGAGGGAAAAGGTGAAGATGAAGAAGGAGAAGAAGAAGAAAGAGGAGAAGAAGAAGAAGAAGAAGAAGAAGAAGAAGAAGAATCTGCAAAGGAACAGCCAAAGAAGAAAGGTAAGGTAATCATCACCAAACCCAAAAAGAAGCCTACTGCAGTATTCACCAGAAGAACTAGGAAAGGTAAGCAGGAACCTATACCAGTTAGGCCTACACCCACATTTGAGCAAAGGCTTAAACAATTGGAGGAAGGAGCTGGAATCACAAATTTCAAAGCATTGAAATTTGAAACTAGAACTGATGCGGAGAAAATGCAGATTGAGGAACTGGTACTCAGCAAGATGGGTAAATGGAAATACTCCCTAGACCAAATTACCCCTCAAATCTCAAAAGAACTACTGGAGAGATTGCAACTGAGATAGGAGTTAGCCACCCAAATGGTAAAAGATATTTATGAGAAATCTCTATGGAATCTCTGACCAAGTCTCACTAGAGAAAAAGTAAAAGCTGAAATGAAAAACCATGAAGGTAAAATGATGATCAGATTCCACACTTGTTTGATTTGATTAAAGACATTGAACATGTTGTAAATGATGCTACAAACATGTGGAAAAACATCTATCATCTACATAAGCCCAGTGTAGACCCAGTAGAAATCAAAGATGATGACAGCGATAGTGATGATGAGCTTGATAGCACTCCATTTGTCACAGTCTCACCAGGAGAGCTGCATGCACTGATGGAAGATAAGGAGGAAGAAGACAAGGAGGAAGAAGCTGAAGAGGCAGATAAGGAAGAGGATGACCCTGTGAAAATTGCAGCAGCAATTATTGCATCCCTTCCTCACTCTCCACCTAAAACTATGATATCATCAAGGTTGGATTCAGCTTCGGTAGATTTGGCCACAACTACATCAGATATATCGTCTACACCTGCCACATCTTAGCTCCAAGTATCATCAATAGAAGTGTCTACCACTTCATCTACCGAGCTGCATACCTCCACTTCATCTACCAAGCTACTGGCAACTCCTTTAGTTACCGATTCATCCACTGCAGTAGTCACCAAATCAAAAGTATCTATTACTTTTGCAGTATGTACAGTAAGTTTTCCAGTTTGCTCTCCAATTTTGTCAACTTCAGCTACATTAGCACCAATTTTTGCACCAGTGAGCTCTTCAATTGTAAATATTCTAGTATGCACATCAATTTTGGGAAGTATACCAATTTTGGATACATTTAGCCCCTCTCTCAGTCTTCCTTTAGTTGGTCCTATTCCAATTTTGATAGCCAGTCCAACCTCATCAACCATTGTCTCTGTTTCAAAAGGCAAAGATGTTAGTACAACAGAAAAACCAAAGACTCCATTAAAACTTCTGCTTATAGCCAAGACAATTGATGATGATGTAGACTTGGATACTAAAATTGTCATTCCAAAGATAGATACGGATACTGCTTCAGTTGATGAACTAAGACTGCTCAGTCAACAAATAGAACTGAAGGCAAAACATAAACAACTAAGGAATGAGAGAGATAGATAATTTAGAATTATTGATGAAGCGAAAAATATAATTATCGAGGCTATAGGTGTTGATGTGGATACTTCTCAACACATTTTGTTACAATTAGAAGAGGTAGTCAATAAATTCAATGAGGACACCTCCGGTCAAGAAAAGTTGATAGAGAAGGCAGAGAAAAAATTTGATAATAAGGTGCTTGAGCACATTGCTCAGCATATAGTGATAAAACAGGTTGAATTAACCTTATTTTTGGCCGACATTGAAAATTCTTTTAATAATGTAACATCTCTTTTTGCTAAGCTTTGTGATGTTACCGAGTATACTAAAGAAATAAGAGAGCAATTGAATAAGATAGATGAGGATCTAAAGACAAGCGCACAAAATCTAAAGCTTGACCCCAGTTCAACCTCATCTCATCACCTCATAATCAAATTTTTGTCAAAAAAACAAGCAGAATCGCTGAGAGAAGAGTCAAGGATCTGATCTATATTGTTAGATATTCAGAATATGATCCTTCCCATCATGGACACAATGCAAAAGCACATTTCCCATTCAAAAACATTGATCCATGACAACAATTTCTCTGTTGCAGACCATGTGATTGAACTCTCTGCAGAAGTTCAAATAGCTCTATCCACATGCAAAATCCTGCAAGAGAATTGGGACAAGACTCTGCAACTCATTCTTCAGGTCCATTCAGAGTTTATCTCACATTTTGGTGTTTCTATGTAAATACATTTTTTTTTATTCTTTGGCATTATTGTCAAAAAGGGGGAGAAAGAGATACTCAGAAAGAGTTATTGGTGAGATAAATGTACAAAATAGATAAAGAGATACTGTAAATAAAAGTCATATAACTCAGGAAAATACCTTGTGTATATTGTATGGGGGAGTCATATGTAAGGAAGCCATGTATATTTAGCAGAATCAATTGTCAGTATGTCAAATATTGTCTATAAGTTTTGACTCATAAGTGTTTTTGTCACTAATGCCAAAGGGGGAGATTGTTGGAATTATGATATATTTGTCATCACTAACAACACTTATTCGATTCTGAATGCTTACTGAGCTCATCACCTAGTCTACAGTTCACACCGAGCATTCAGCGGTTACCTTATAAACTCCACAAGTAAACAGTTGATACCGAGCATTCTTTTAGAAATTGAGCATATGGGCAATTCAGTAGTGTTCTCCAAGCAGTTAGTGGTTACCGAGCAGAATAGTGTTCTCCAAGTAGTTAGTGGTTACCGAGCATAATAGTGTTCTCCAAGCAGTTAGTGGTTACTGAGCAGAACAGTGTTTCCCAAGCAGTCAGTTTTTATCGAGTGATCAAGGTAAACAAAGAACTTAGCGTTTACCTAGTGATCAAGGTAAACAAAGAACTTAGTGTTTACCAAGTGACCAAGGTAAATGAAGAAATTAGTGACTATCGAATAATTAAGGAATATGAAGAAATCAGTATTTACCAAGTGAAGAAGGTTATCAATAGATTTAGTTTTTACCAAGTGACACAACATTCACCGAGTCACCAATGGTTACCAAGTTCCAAGCTACTTAGAATGATTAGTATGGATCGTGCCTCTACTCTTACCGAGTGCATGATTTTGCAGTGTATTGTAGTGGATGCTGAGTATTAGAAGGTCACCAAATCAGTTTGTGGAACTTGAGTTTTCTACCACCTGGCCGACTCAGTAATACTTGTTCACTTGTATTTTGCCGACCTTGCCAGTGTAAATATTGGATTGGTATATATCATGTGAAATGATGTGATGTTAAAAGAAGTTGATTACGATGTGTAGCAATAATTTGAGAAGAAGGAAAGCGAATCACCAGCAGAACAGAGGAATAAAGCAAGGTCAACATTGATGCTGAAAGGATATATTCATCACATTAGGTGATCAGAGCGCAAAGGATCTTAACAGCAATTAGTTGTAATTAGATCCACTGCTTCATCCTAACAGGTGAATCAGTTTTTTAAATCCTTTAACAAGGTAGACTTAACAGTCTTTTGTCAATCTCCTAACAAAGTGCATATTTCATTGTATGTTTGTAAATCCTTTAACAAGGTAGATCTAGCAATCCTACTTGCTCCTAACAGGGTAGATCATCAGAAGTGATCATTGTCAGCCTTAACTAGCCAACTTTATACTGCAGTATTGAAGTTTTGTGGGTATCATCCCCACCCCAGTTTTACTTTCTAATTGGAAGGTTTCTGGGTCACCAAATCTATGTGTTCATGTGTTACAAATGTTTATCTTTTCATGCATACAGTAGTTTAAATGGATGAATGGTAAAAATATTATTATGTAGAATTGAGTTAAAGTTTTAGAGTTACTGATTCACTCCTCCCCTCTCAATAACCTTGTTAGTCTTGATTATTTCCAACAGCTCCTCTGACCATCCTTCAAATTTTCTCACACTTTTCGTCTTCAAACAATCAATACACTTACATACTTGCTTATACACATTAGAATCTCAAGTTGACCTTTCATATATACCTTCCAAATTATCAAGTTGGCCCAATTACAACTTACAATTACCAATAATCATTACCTCAGTCAGTTGGAATCAATACTTGAAATAATTAAACTTCATTTCTTAAATTAACAAAATCCTTCATTGGCTAACCCTGCTTGGTAAATGCTGATCCTGAAATGATTTCTCATGTTGACTAATAGAAGCTTGGTTAACATTGCAAACCTGCAAAAATCCTTTGGAAACTGAGTGAACTTGGTAAACACTAACTTTCCTTCATTAACCATGAGAACTCAGTTCACACTACTTTCTACCACATTTTCCTTTGATGCCCAAGTGAGCTCGGTAGACACTATCTTCATAGAGTAATTTCTAGGATTGCTCGGTAGACACAAAAAATTGCCTTGCTAACCAACTAATCTTGGTAAGAACTTGACTGCCAACTGGTAAGACATCTATGTAACATCAAAGACAACACACTATTAGACAATTGTATCCAACACAAGTAGTGTGAGCACGAGGTTGAATGAACTATTTTGGGGCTTATAATTAGTAAGACATGCTCATGAACTAGCTTTGAGGCCATTAGATTGAGGTGAAGGAATAAAGTGTTGTTTTCTATGCTTTAGTCTGGGAAATGTTACTAAGAAAGGAGTTTTTCACCCCAAGGAAATGAAAAGGGTTGCTTCTCCAAGGGCTTTGAGAATAGAAAGTCAAGTTACACTAGAATACCAATATCCTTTAGAGATTCTCAAAGGATACTTCTAGAGAAGTTAGTGTTGAAATTTATACCCCAGTATAACTGAAATGCAATATTAAAGGCCTCGGGTGGAAAGTGGAAGAACAAAGTGTGCTAGCTAGAAAGAGGAATACTCCTCATGTTGTGATCACTGATAAAAGGAAAATGGATTTGTAGAAAAGCTAAGTGATTCTCTCCCTCCTAAATATGTTAACATCGTCAAGTATATCTGCATTCTAGATTTTGAAGCAAAGTAAGGCACTTCCCATAAAGCCAAGCATTTCTAATATTTATTGACTCTTAGTCATATCACTTTACTTTAAGTAAAGTAAGAGAGTTTTTAGGAACTTAGTATTTTATGTGAAAATGAATGAAAAGTTGAAATAGTGATTACTCATGGAATTAAATGAAAATCCTATCATTAAAATCATTGGCCAAACTTAATTTTGTTTGTGTGGCACCAACATTCTAATTCTTAAAGCTAATTCATCGGAATTGCATGCAATTGGTTTCTTTAAGTATATTTAAATGGCTATTTATCAAGAACTTCATCTTGTACAATTATAGAAAATGACAATCAAAGTTGTTGGTTATGATAAGTTAATTGGCTTGGAAAGTGAGCTAAAATAGCTTACAGATACATCCTTCAAATTCTATGATTTGGGTGATGTTCATAGGAGACTTAACTCTCAATCCATTCACCCAATCACTCAAAAACTCAAAGAGAGTGGACTAGTTGAATAATTTGGTTTTCCTATGGTAATGCATGCACCTAAGCTCATAAGGGAATGCATTGAAAGATACAACCCAGAAACAAAGAAGATTTTGTTTCCTAACCAGTCTATTATCATATCACTCAATAAGGCACTGATGAGGTCCATATTCAGTATTCCTATAGAGGAGTAGCATTGTGATGTCAATTTCAGGTCCTTTGCATACACGTTTAATGAGAAGAAGACACTCCAATTAGAAGACGTGCAAAGGACCTGGTTCCAGACTACTCGCTCAAAGAAGAGAAAAATTCCAAAGACCCTTTTCAGCACAAATCTAAAGTGAGAGATTGTAGATATCCTCAAACTCCTCCTCAGACTAAAAGGAAAAGAGGAGATTTTGGAATTCATCAAGCATCATTTCTTCCTAGTACATGAAATATGTGTTGAGGATATGAAGATTAACTGGGCACAGATAGCATCTAATGAGCTTACCTCCTAGTTGAGTTTGGCCAGACGATTCAAGTAATTCTACATGTCCTCTTATCTAATCTATGCATTGGTAACTCATCACTTTTTTTCCGACCTCCCTAGTATCGCAAATTATAATGAGCATACCAAAGACTATGAATTTTACCCACATCTGTAGTTGCAAAGAAGTTATGAGGAGTACATAGCTATCAATGATGCCTTCATAATGGGGCTATGTCAAGAACTACAAGGATGCCCTGAAAGGAGATTCTCACTAGAGGAAAATTTTTCCATTAGCCAATTTGAATGCTCATTCATTTAGTTTCTAAGCTTCTCCTAATTGCAAATTGGAGCTTATGATGGATTTCCTAAGAGGTTGCCAAGGTAACCTAAAGACAAGGTGGTTCTAGCTGAACTATGTCAACAAACCCTAGAATTGAATACCTTGTGCTCCAATGTAAAGAAGATAGCCGATATTCCCTTCCATATAGTGTTTGGCCTATATGCATGTGCCTCCAAATCAAATGCTCATAATTTGGTGAAGAGCTTTGAGAGAAAGATCATTTTTTTAGAATATGAGGTGCTTAGGCCTCAATATGGCCTAGTTAATTTTGTAAGGGATCATTTGAAGTTGGGATATCCCTAAAAGCATGTCCTCGACATTGAATATTTCTAGTCTAGGGGTCTCAATGAGTACCAAACATGGGAGAGATTTTGGTTGCAGCTAACCATTGATGACATAAAACTATATAATGATTATGTTGATGTTTTTGACCTTGCAGATGATGGAGCCTACATGCATGCAACATCTTACGAGAAGATCAAAGGCACCCCAATTTTATATACCCCACTTGGAGATCTAGTCATTGACACAGTGAAGGTTCTCATATAGGAGATAATCAAGAGAACAAACAAGTGGGTGGAGTGGACCCAAGCAAGGAAGAAAAGGACCAAGAGCACTAGTTCTACGGGTGGCATATCAACTATAGTAGCCCAATCAACTATAGCAACAACCACTACATCAACATTTGTAGGACCATTATAATCTAGTAGCCAAGGTAGAGACCATCAATATATTTCAAAAATACAAAAAAAAAATTGATATATTTCAACAAAATACAAAAAAAATGATATATTTCAAAAATCCCAAAAAAAATGATATACTGTGAAAATTCTAAAAATTGGAAAATGTCCTGAAAAAATGATCATCTTAGTAATAAGCACTTTGATGTATCTAAAAAATATATATATATTCCAAAAATACAAAAAAAATCAAAAAAAAACTGCCTTGGTGAAAACTTGGAAATAGGCACCTTGGTAGCAAAAATACAAAAAAAATAAAACAAGTACTAAAAAAAATTCAAAATTAAAAAAAATCCAAGTGGTGAAAAACCTAGAAATGGGTGCTACTTGAGGCCTTTTCACCCCTATTTCTTAGTGCATGTCCTCCACACTTAGCCTTTCTTAATCATGCCTTGTCCTTATTGCCTTAGTTTGGAATTGGTCTTTGTCTAGGGGGTGTAACTGGGTTAGCTTCAGTCTCTTGGATGTGTTAGTCTTTAGAATACCTCACAAATAGTGTTTTTCAACACCATCCCAATTGTATTTTTCAATACAATTGTTGACATCGAGTGTTTTTCAACACTTATTGGTTTGGTCTTACCCAATTTCATCATGTGATCTTCCTTGCTTGCAAGCATTTGATGCTTATCCTTAGAACTCAGTATCAGTTAACACACTTACATTTTTAAACACAAACACTTAATGCTTGACTTATGTCATGACCTTTTCTTTGTGTTTTGACTGTTATTGATTTTTGTTGAGTGTCCTTGTTTGATAAGTCTCTCTAGGATGCATAGCTAGAGGACTTGGGGCATGGGGCATGTTTTTATTTATTTTTTTCTTTTGGTGTGGTCTTGAAACTCTAGAGTGTCTATTGTTTTCCCCTTGAAACACTTAGGATATTTGAGGCATCATCCTTGACTGTTTTTTCACAACCATTCTTCTGGTCATCTTGGCATCTATGGCATCTATGCGAGCATGGTTTTGCTACATTAAATTGGGTAAGTTAACGTTGAAGTCATCTTGACCTTTATTTCTTTGATTCTTATGTTAGAATCTTTCCACATTCCAATCTAATATAAATCATATTCATATCTTCATAGTTGCATTTGTAACTAGTGATGATTGTGTGATTTTTCGATGTCCATTAATAATGGCCCAATGATGAAAATAAGTTCTTTTACATTCTCTAATGAATGATGAACACAAAATCCTATGTTACAGTTGCTCTTTTGCAAGTACACCATTGCATTTTCATGCACCTTGCATTTTAGGCTACATTATGAGTTTGAGAGGGTTCTCTTTTCATCTTTCTTGTGGACTTTTAATCAACTGTGGTCACATTTTGATCTTCATTTCCTTATCTTCTTTCCTGATCTCAATTGAAATTTCTATCTTGAATAGTTGATCGATTTTGGAGCATTCTCTTTCTTATGGAACATTTTATTATCTTCTTTCTATTTCTGTCACCTAGACTATGGGCCCCCATTATTCAATTTATCAATTTATCAAATTTTCGGAATCAATGGTTTGCAATATTTTATTAAATCAATTTCCTTGATCAAATTCAATTATTCTATTTTTCTAAGGTTGATCATTTTATCCTAAGTCTTATTTAATTAAAAGAAAATCTCCTCAATTAATTAAATAAAATAAGTCCCCATTTAATTAAAAGAAAACCTCTCTTTTAATTAAATAATTCATCCACATTTAATTAATTAAGAGAAAAACCCCTCTTTTAATTTAATTAAATATCTCCTATTTAATTAAAACAACTTGCTCCCTTTTAATTAAATGAAAATCCCACTTAAATGTCTCTTTTTGATGAAAAATGAAATAAAATAAATTCTTTTATTTTATTTCTCTACACTTAAATGCACATATTTCTAAGTGGGACTTATCTTTCCACTTTCTTCTCAACCACTCCTCTTTTCTCATGGGTGGATCCTTATTTCACATGGATCATTATTTCTCCACCCTTGATTAAATCTTTTTCTTCTCAATCTAGATTGTCCAATCTTCTTTATAAGGGAAAGCCCTCTCCTCATTTTGGATACCCATGATTATGCTATTGTTATGCTGCAGGATTGGAGAGAAAATTTTGAAGGAGCTTTGAATGCTAAAGCTTTTGTAGAGAACTTCTATCTTCTTGTCTCATTCTCTCTTGCACCCATGGCTTTCATCATGGGCTTTTATCATTGCATTTGCATATTAGTTTAAAGTCATATTTGCTTTCATAGATTAGATCTTGCTTTGTTTTGCATTGTTATCATTTAGATTAGCTTGCATCTTCATTTTCATAAATATTTGATGATCATGGAGACTAGCACTCTTGCTTTTCCTTTTTGAATCTCTCATTTCATGGTGTACTTGCATGGGCATGAACTAGGTCAAACTGAGGGCCTCCATTGCAAACCCTTCCACTCCATGAATAGAGAGCTATGAGTCGCCATTCGAGACCTCACTTTTGAGAAATCTTGGATATAATGACCCATAGTAGTGTGCCCACATTTTAGGCATATATTTTTGGCGCCCACCATGGGGTAACCCACCTTTGCTTGCTAGTTTTTATGCAGATTTATTTGTAGCCTCAAAGAAACCCTACATTTGAAAGATTTGATCATATCTTTCAAATGGCTAAGTATTTTGATCTAAAATTTATTTTGCAGGGTGGTGATATTCTAAAAAGCTTTGGTCCAATTTTTAGATTTTTTCAAACTATTTTCAAATTGTTATGATTTCTCCTTGATATTTCATAAAAAATCATTTTTGAGAGTAAATCAACACATTTTTTGGAAAAAATTTACATTTTCAAAAAGCTCTCTAAATTTTAAGTAGATTTGGTTCTTTGTGTTTTGATTTTAGAGGTCATATTAGGGGTCAATAATTCAATTTATAAAAACTGGTCTATTTTGATAAAATGACTCCTTAGGGCACAAATTAAAAGATCTTTTCAAAATTCTAACATTTTTGGAAAGCCCTCTGATTTTTGATAGGGTTTACTTTTCTGTATTTTGAGTTTTGGATCTAAATTCATATCATGTAGATCCAATCTTTATGACTAGGTCAAAAATCAATTGAAAAAAAAAAGGCATTTAATGAATAGTTTGCATTTCATTTTTACAATAAATCAATGTATGGTGTGGGCTTTCATTTGGGTTACTTATTGATTATTATCAGTTTTAAAATTTAGATTTTCAGATCTAACCCTAGTTTTGCATGAATTGGACATATATTGCATATTTTGTGTTTGCTTGTTTTGTTTGTGGCTTTGTTCGTTGCGAGCGAGCATTCAAGCGTAAACAAAAGGTACAACAAAAAAAGACACATTGCAAAGATTACTAGGTATTTTATTTGAACTCTAAAATATTTAGATTTGGAACTAAAATGAACATCTCATATGTTTGGCTTGAGTGTTTTTATATGCTTTCATAGATTCACAGTTCAATTGGGGCTTTAAAATTGAATCTAGATTTGCTTTCATGCATTTGTGTTGCACATAGTAATTAGGCCCTATGAACACTATTTGGGAGATCTTGAGAGATTGAGCTTCATTTTCTTGCTTTACATGCAAAGCTCCTCTTGATGACAGATCCCCTTGTAGGTAAGGAAGGATATTTGTTATTATTTCACTATTTTGCTTGGATTTTTCAAATAGTTGGTGCGGTGATTTCAAACTAGTGTGTCAAAGAATCTTGTTTGCTATGTTTGGGTAAGGTGAAGAGGCTAGAGGAGTATGCTATGTTTTCTTTTGGGCACATCAATAACTTGGAACCCTTGAATCCAAACCAAATCCCCATGTGGTACAACTTTTTGAGTCTACCTTGATTAGAGAGGGTTAAACCAGAGTGGAAATTCCCTTTATTGGGTCAACCATGTTGATGGTACCTCAAGCGGTAATAGCCATTTTTGACGTGGTAGTAGTAACCTCTATATAAATGTCCTTGTGGGGGTAATCCTCACAGGTGTTGTCTTTTATTGGGCTATCAAATCTCCTCAGTATCTCCAATTGTTTAAATTCTTGGAATATGTCAAAACCCTAGCGTGCCGAGATTGGATTTCATCCACTCTAGATTACAAAAGTTGCAGAGTTGAACATGACGAAGAACCATAATGCTACCAAATTTTCTTTTCTAGGACTATGTGCATGATTGAAAATCATTTTGAGAACATACACGGTAGTGATTTTAGGGATTAGATTGATATTACGACACTATTCTGATTCATGTGCAAGGTTGCTTTGTCCCTTGCTCATTGTTTGAAGACATTTTCTTGAAATTCTTGATTGCTATCTTGCGTGCTTGGTTCATGATTAAAAATCTATTAATACATCTAGTTGGACATTTAAAATGAACAAAATCTGAGTTCCTGAATCAAGACTTTATGATCAAACTATTTTTTTGTCCTAGGTTGATACAATTTGAATTAGGCTACTTATCCTATTGTTAGAAGCCTACTTGCACCTTGGGTTATTTTGTTTTGACCTCTTGAATTAGTAATCATTGATTTCACAAGAGACCTTGTTTGGAGTTGGTGAGTTAGAAACCATCCTTGTTGAGAAAGATGTACCTTGAATTCTTTGATATTACACTTGGAGAGTCTTAATAATCTCTTGTCCATCCACTTTCATCAAAATTCAATTTTAATTAATTAAAATTTGGGTAAATCATCCTCCTGGTCCATATGTGCTAGGGTATTCACCCAAAGTTGTGGGCACCTATGTGGCAGTGTTGGTTTACACCTATTGCAAAATTCTATCTTATCATTTCTCTTTTGGACAAGTGAGAGCTTTTACTATCCTAGTTTGGTACCAGTGTTTCTTAGGGTTATCCTATCAACTAGTACATTTTCTTTCATGATGGTTACAAGTGCTATTACATGTTGCTCAACATTCAAATGAACTCAAATGGTATCAAATTTCCCAAAATGACTCTTGGTCTTCTATCTTCTTCATCTTCCATGTCTTTCTAGTCTCCCATTTCCATTCTTCCTCTTCTTCATGTCTTCTTGATTCTTTTCCTCCTATTATCATATAGTCTACCTTCTTCTATTCATTCTTTCTCTTCTTTCATGCTTGATTCTTCTTCTTCTAGAACCATGGATCTTGGATATCTTTTTAGGGATCCTCATTTGAGCTTAGATAAAATCCACCTCCTTCTTGAATTTGAAAAGTGTTGTTGCTCCAATAGATACATGGATGCTAACATTGCAACAAAAATGATTTAAAAAATGGATAAATCAAACACCTTTGCTAGGATCATGTGCAAGATTAGATCACAATATCTTTCTTCCAAATATTCCTTATCTTCCAAGTCTCACTATGATTCTTCTAAATATCCTTCACATTCTTCATCTTCTAAGTTTTATCATGATTCTTCTAAATATCATTCAGATTCTTCATCTTCTAAGTCGTATCATGATTCTTCTAAATATCGGTCAGATTCTTCATCTTCTAAGTCTTATCATGATTCTTCTAAATATCATTCACATTCTTCATCTTCTAAGTCTTATCATGATTCTTCTAAATATCATTCTCATTCTTCATATTCCAAGTCTTATGATGATTCTTCTAAATATCATTCATGTAGGTCTTCACCTACCTCTTCTTCACAATTTCATTCTTCTTCTACTTCTACCAAGATTCGTATTCCTCTTATTGAGACATGTGATAATGAGTAACATGAAAAGTCTTGTGATATGCCTGTCTATAATGACTATAGTGACAATGATTATGATGATGATGACTATTATATTCCCACGTATCCTAAAAGTCCTTCTAATCCTATGTTTATGCTTAAAGGGGATGAGTCACAGAAAGATACTAATGGGAATCCATATGACTCAAATCTTGAAAACAACATTGATAAATTTTGTGAACAATACCTAAATGACAAATCTGCATTTTTTGAAGAAGAGAAAGCATTTTTTTCAGCTAAAATAAAACATCAATCCCATAAGAGTTTCTCTTCTCAAAACCCTCATGCTAAAAATAAAGATTACACTCTTGAGCAAGATCATGTTAATGTTAAACCTTTGTCTCATTATGTTTCTCTTCCATCTTCTACTTCCTCCACTATCCATACATCCCCTAAAGATTCTGAGTCTCTCAAATCTTCTACAAATCCTTCATCCAACAAACATCCTAATACTTTTCATGCAGTTCCCTATAGTTATCCTCAAGGGCTACCTCTTAAAGAAACTCAAGCTAACCTTCACTTGGCTACAAATACTTTCAATAATTCTAAACCTAAAGAGCCTAAGCCTTCATGCACTATAATGCCTACTTCAGCTAGTCCTTCATCATCTATTCCAAAGTCTTCCATACAATTGCAACATGCTTCTTTCTCCTTAGTAGTGGCTTCATGTCAAGAGGACTATAAAAATGATAAAGAAAAGAATATAAAAAAAGATTAAGATCAAGAACCTTCCATGTCATCCAATCCTTTTCATGATGTCTCTAGTCCATTTCATGGTTCTTTTGATCCCTTACGCCCTTTCTCATTCATTCCACCATGTCTTAAGTCTTCTCCTAAGCAATATCAAGATACTACTTGCACCATTGAGCTTATTGACAATAAAAATGACCTTAGTACACTTGCTCCTTCCAAAGATGATACTTCGATTAAGGTTATTAAAAATGTTGTTACTTCCAATGTTGAGCCTATTGAAAATCAAGAGAACAATTCTATGCTTATGCTTTCCAAAGATCCTTATCAAGATCAAAGTCTTCCATCTTCTTGTTCTACCACACCATGTTCCCTTCCACTTTCTACTCTTCCTAAGTCTTGTCAAGCTTCAAGTACTCCTATCAAAGAAGTTTCTCCTATTCAAGATGTTCATGATCCTATTGAAAATCCTAATGCTCACTCTAAAGATGCTAATGTCCTTGATTGTCATATAGATGTTAATGAACTTATTGATTGCCCTTTTGCATCTTCCACATCCATCATTGGACCTCCCCTGCCAATACTAAATGCTTCACGTCTTCCTTCCATCTTGGGTCCTTATGTCCCTTCACTTTCCCCTTCCAACTCTCCTAATTCATCATCCATCTTGGGTCCTTATGTCCCTCCTTCTCCTATCTTTCTTCAAGATCAACGTAGATGCATATCCTTAAATCCTTTTCATCCACCCACTCACCTAAACTAATCATATCATCCTTCTTCTTCCACAAGTCCCAAGTCTTTTGGAAGTAACCTAAATGTTCAATACAAGAAAAAGAAGCAATTCAAGAATCCATATAAAAAAGAAGACCACCATGTCTCCTCTAATCGACATGGGGGCATAAAGTCAAAAGAGATATCTAAGAAAAAAATTATAAGACAAGTATGGATTCTAAAATCTATCATTAAAGATATTATCTCTAAATCATCAAAAAGAAATCAAAAGATGCCTATGGCTATATGGATTCCAAAGTCTCTCTTGAGAGGGTCTAATGTTGAACAACAATTGAAGTTGACATTCAAGCTTCCAAAGAATTCCACTTCATCTTCTTCCAAAAGCATTCTTTCATTCCATGTGCCTAAACCGCAACCTCTTCTATCCACTCACCATATCCCTTCACATATTCCTTCATTCACATTTTTTCCATCCTCTCACCACCCTTCAAGGTGTATGTTGATGTTAATCTTGCCTTCATTTCCATCTTCCAATCTCACTTGCTTTGCATAAAGCCATATCCTCCATTTTTTGTCTTCCATCTTCCTTTCCCTATTAGCATCTTTGAGCATATCATTTCAAATCCATTGTATGTCATGGTTTAAACTTTCAAGGAGCATTATCTATAAAGCTTGACTTCTTCCAAAAAATTCAAAAATTGAAAAAAATTGAAAAAAAATTGAGAAAAAAATGAAAAATTTTGAAAATGTGCCTTGGTGAAAACCTAGTAATCAAGCACCTTGGTAGCAAAAGTAAAGATAAATAAATTCATCCTATGGTGAAAACCACTCCCTTATGGCACCTTGGATAAGTACCATGATGAAAACCTGACAATCAGGTATCATGCATAGTTCTTCTACATCTTCATCCATTCTATCTTCTCTTTTTTATCTTGACAATGTTGACCTATACACAAACATTTGGCTATCTTGTGAGCTACCTTATGATTATCTTGTTTTCATTCCTTTCATGTTTAGCCTTCACATCTATTTCCCTCCATTCATTCCAGTCTTTCGCTACCCTTTTCCCATTTGCCCCTTTGGTCTTCATCTAATAAAAAAAGAGTAAAATATGATGCTATGAAGCCTCTTGACATGTCTACTCCTTTGGATTGCATCTTTCCCACTTTTACATTATGCTTTCATGAATTATCCTATTTTGGCCTTTCATTTCTTGTCCAAATGTGCTTTATATGACAATTTTTCCCTAACTTGAGTACTTTTGAGGAGTCAGTCCTTGAAGATCACTTTCACTTGCTTCATACACTCTTTACATATCCATCATATCCACCAGCTTTCTAATCATCCTTGTCCTCCACCTTGCTAGCTATTGGGATTGCACGATGTGATCTTGCTTGAGAGTTTGATGCCCATTCTGTTTGGAGGCATCTTTGTACATATTTATTGATCTTGAAAAAAATCCAAAAAAATGATATATTTCAAAAATACAAAAAAAAAAATTGATATATTTCAACAAATAACAAAAAAATGATATATTTCAAAAATCCCAAAAAAAATGATATATTGTGAAAATTCTAAAAATTGGAAAATGTCTTGAAAAAATGATCATCTTAGTAATAAGAGCTTTGATGTATCTCCAAAAAATATATATATTCCAAAAATACAAAAAAAATCAAAAAAAAAAGTGCCTTGTTGAAAACTTGGAAATAGGCACCTTGGTAGCAAAAATACAAAAAAATTATAAAAAGTACTGAAAAAAAAAATTAAAATTTAAAAAAATCCAAGTGGTGAAAAAACTAGAAATGGGTGCTACTTGAGGCATTTGCACCCTTATTTCTTAGCGCATGTCCTCGACACTTAGCCTTTCTCCATCATGCCTTGTCCTTGTTGCCTTTGTTTAGAATTGGTCTTTATCTACAGGGTGTAACTGGGTTAGCTTCAGTCTCTTGGATGTGTTATTCTTTAGAATACCTCACAAACAGTGTTTTTCAACACCATCCCAATTGTATTTTTCAATACAATTGTTGACATTGAGTGTTTTTCAACACTTATTGGTTTGGTCTTACCCAGTTTCATCATGTGATCTTCCTTGCTTGCAAGCATTTGATGCTTATCCTCAGAACTCAGTATCAGTTAACACACTTACATTTTTAAACACAAACACTTAATGCTTGACTTATGTCATGACCTTTTCTTTGTGTGTTGACTGTTATTGATCTTTGTTGAGTGTCCTTGTTTGATAAGTCTCTCTAGAATGCATAGCTAGAGGACTTGGGGCATGTTTTTATTTATTTTTTTCTTATGGGTGTGGTCTTGAAACTCTAGAGTGTCTCTTGTTGTCCCCTTGAAACACTTAGGAGATTTGAGGCATCATCCTTGATTGTTTTTGCACAACCATTCTTCTGGTCATCTTGGCATCTATGCCTTGATGTGAGCATGGTTTTGCTACATTAAATTGGGTAAGTTAATGTTGAAGTCATCTTGACCTTTATTTCTTTGATTCTTATGTTAGAATCTTTCCACATTCCAATCTGATATAAATCACATTCATATCTTCATAGTTGCGTTTGTAACTAGAGATAAATTGTGTGATTTTTCGATGTCCATTAATAATGGCCCAATGATGAAAATAAGTTCTTTTACATTCTCTAATGAATGATGAACACAAAATCCTATGTTACAGTTGCTCTTTTGCAAGTACACCATTGCATTTGCATGTACCTTGCATTATTAGACTTCATGTTAGTTTGCATTTTTAGGCTACATTATGAGTTTGAGAGGGTTCTCTTTTCATCTTTCTTGTGGACTTTTAATCAACTGTGATCACATTTTGATCTTCATTTCCTTATCTTCTTTCATGATCTCAATTGAAATTTCTATCTTGAATAGTTGATCGATTTTGGAACATTCTCTTTCTTATGGAACATTTTATTATCTTCTTTCTGTTTCTTTCCATATCTTCCAAACTTCTTTCTGTTTATGTCGCCTAGACTATGGTCCCCCATTACTCAATTTATCAATTTATCAAATTTCCTGAATCAATGGTTTGCAATATTTTATTAAATCAATTTAATTCAATTTTCTTGATCAAATTCAATTATTCTATTTTTCTAAGGTTGATCATTTTATCCTAAGTCTTATTTAATTAAAAGAAAATCCACTCTTTTAATTAAATAAAATAAGTCCCCATTTAATTAAAAGAAAACCTCTCTTTTAATTAAATAATTCATCCACATTTAATTAATTAAGAGAAAAACCCATCTTTTAATTTAAGTAAATATCTCCTATTTAATTAAAAAAACTTGCTCCCTTTTAATTAAATGAAAATCCCACTTAAATATCTCTTTTTGATGAAAAAGGAAATAAAATAAATTCTTTTATTTAATTTCTCTACACTTAAATGCACATATTTCTAAGTGTGACTTATCTTTCCACTTTCTTCTCAACCACTCCTCTTTTCTCATTGGTGGATCCTTATTTCACATGGATCATTATTTCTCCACCCTTGATTAAATATTTTTCCTCTCAATCTAGATCGTCCAATCTTCTTTATAAGTGAGAGCCCTCTCCTCATTTTGGATACCCATGATTATGCTATTGTTATGCTATAGGATTGGAGAGAAAATTTTGAAGAAGGAGTTTTGAATGCTAAAGCTTTTGTGGAGAACTTCTATCTTCTTGTCTCATTCTCTCTTGCACCCATGGCTTTCATCATGGGCTTTTATCATTGCATTTGCATATTAGTTTAGAGTCATATTTTCTTTCATATATTAGATCTTGCTATCATAGATTAGATCTTGTTTTGTGTTGCATTGTTATCATTTAGAGTAGCTTGCATCTTCATTTTCATAAATATTTGATGTCCATGGAGACTAGCACTCTTTCTTTTCCTTTTTGAATCTCTCATTTCATGGTGTACTTGCATGGGCATGAACTAGATCAAACTGAGGGCCTCCATCGCAAACCCTTCCACTCCATGAATAGAGAGCTATGAGTTGCCATTCAAGACCTCACTTTTGAGAAATCTTGGATATAATGACCCATAATAGTGTGCCTACATTTTAGGCATACATTTTTCCATGGGGTAACCCACCTTTGCTTACTGATTTTTATGTAGATTTGTTTGTAGACTCAAAGAAACCCTAGATTTGAAAAATTTGATCATATCTTTCAAATGGCTAGGTATTTTGATCTGAAATTTGTTTTTCAGGGTGATGATATTTCGAAAAGCTTTGGTCAATTTTTAGATTTCTTTAAAATATTTTTGTTTTTTTATGATTTTTCTTTGATTTTTCATAAAAAATCATTTTTAGGAGTAAATCAACAAATTTTTTGGAAAAATTTACATTTTCGAAAAGCTCTCTAAATTTTAAATAGATTTGGTTCTTTGTGTTTTGATTTTAGAGGTCATATTAGGGGTCAATAATTCAATTTATAAAAACTAGTCTATTTTGATAAAAATGACTCCCTAGGGCACAAATTAAAAGAACTTTTCAAAATTATGACATTTTTGGAAAGCCCTCTAATTTTTGATAGGGGTTACTTTTCTGTATTTTGAGTTTTGGATCCGAATTCATATCATATAGATCCAATCTTTATGACTAGGTCAAAAATCAATTGAAAAAAAAAGGCATTTAATGAATAGTTTGCATTTCATTTTTACAATGAATCAATGCATGATGTGGGCTTTCACTTGGATTACTTACTAATTATTATCAGTCTTAAAATTTGGATTTTTAGATCTAACCCTAGTTTTTCTTGAGTTGGACATATATTGCATGTTTTGTGTTTGCTTGTTTTGTTTGTGGCTTTGTTCACTGCGAGTGAGCGTTCAAGCGTAAATAAAAGGTACAACAAAAAAAAGATGTGTTGCAAGGATTACCAGGTATTTTATTTGAACTCTAAAACATTTAGATTTGGAACTAAAATGAACATCTCATGTGTTTGGCTTGAGTGTTTTTATATGCTTTCATAGATTCACAGTTCAATTGGGGCTTTAAAATTGAATCTAGATTTGTTTTCACACATTTGTGTTGCACATAGTAATTAGGCCCTATGAACACTATTTGGGAGATCTTGAGAGACTGAGCTTCATTCACTTGCTTTATATGTGAAGCTCCTCTTGACAACAGATCCCCTTGTAGGTAGGGAAGGATATTTGTTATTATTTCACTATTCTGCTTGGATTTTTCAAATAGTTGGTGAGGTGATTTAAAATTAGTGTGTCAAAGAATCTTGTTTGTTATGTTTGGGTAAGGTGAAGAGGCTAGAGGAGTATGCTATGTTCCCTTTTGGGCACATCAGAAACTTAGAGCCCTTGAATCCAAACCAAGTCCCCATGTGGTACAACTTTGTGAATCTACCTAGACCTAGAGACACTAATGACACTAATTTTAAAACATAATCTTTAGTACCTAGACCTAGAGACACTAATTTTATTAGAACAAAGTGGGTATTCCAAAACAAGTTGAATGAAAAGGGTGAAGTCACAGTTAACAAGGCTAGATTGGTATGCAAAGGATATGCACAAGAACAAGGTGTTGACTATGGGGAAACATTTTTCCCTGTAGCAAGACTAGAAAGAGTTAGAACACTACTTGCATATTTTTCTTATAAAGGATTTAAGGTATATCAAATGGATGTCAAATCTGCATTTTTTAATGGGATATTTGAAGAAGAAGTATACATAGATCATCTTGGAGAGTTTGTGGATCCCAACAAGAAGAATATGGTGTGTAAGATACACAAAGTTTTATATAGTTTGAAACAAGCCCATAGAGCATGGTATAAAAGATTACACAACTATTTGCTAAAGATTGCAAGAATGAATGATAACAACAATTGATACTTGAATACTAGAAAGAACAATGAGGTATTGTTATCTAATTTTTTTGTTGATGATATTATATTTGGAGGCAAGGAAACATTATGCAAATAAGTTTATGATGAAATGAAGAAAGAATTTGAAATGTACATGTTTGGTGAGATAAAATCCTTTGTTGTTTTAAAAGTATATCAAATGAAGAAAGGAATCTTCATTACCCAATCCAAATATATCTAGGAGATATTGAAAAAGATTGGATGGAAGATTCAAGACCAATGAGTACACCTATGTCTACTAGACATAAGTTATCTAAGAATGACGATTCTACTAATGTGAACCAAACACAATACATATCAATGATTGGGAAACTGCAATACTTTGTTCATTATAGACCTGGTATTGCATTAGTAGTTGGGATAGTTGCAAGATTATTTGTGAATCCTAAATGATGGTAGTGAAAAGGATACTGAGATATCTAAAAGGAATAGAAGACTATGGATTGTGCTACAAGAAGAATGATAATTTTGAACTGGAGGTATATACTGACTCTGATTGGGTAGGAAATGTGGATGACAAAAATAACACAAGTGGTGGTGCATTCTTTCTAGGAAATAGATTGATTTCATGGACAAGCAAGAAGCAGAACTTTATTTCCCAATCAACAGATGAAGCTAAGTATGTGGCAGCAGTAGTGAATTGTTCAAATATCATATGGATCAAGCAATTATTGAAGGTGTGAAGGAAGTAATTACTGATCTAGTGGTTATCTATTGTGATAATACAAGTGATATTAACATATCAAAGAATCATATAATGCACACAAGGAAAAAGCATGTTGCTATCAAGTATCATTACTTGAGAGAGTTAGTTCAAGACAAAAAAAGTGAAATTGGAATATGTGAATACTAAAGAAAAAATTGCTAACATATTCACTAAAGTTTTACCTAAGAATGCTAATGAATATCTTAGAGGTAAACTGGGGGTGATTCCCCTAGATAAAGATACTTAAGAAAATATGGTGTTATGCATCAAATCTGTTGATCAGACTATCTTACAAATTTATTTAGACACTTTCACTTTAGGAATTGCCTAAGGTAGTAATGAGGAAGACGGACATAATGATGCAATAGTCATACAAAGATGACAAATGATGTTGAATTCAGAACTGACATGAAAGTATCTACATGAGAAATATACATGAGCTAAAGTTAAAAGTGTCATTGGCATTATTTTCAAAGAGGGAGAAGATTATAGATTATCTAAGTTACCATGGAAAGGGAGAATATGTAATTCAGTTACTATGAAAAATATGTAATGATAGAGGAAGAAAGTGAAAGCAGGCAGAGATATCCAAGTAAGAGGGAGAAATTAATTAGAGGGAGTTCTACTTATAGATGTACATCATAATGAAACTAAGGATATTTATAAAGATCTGATACATTGAGGGTGTTTCTCACAAATAGTAAAAATTTTGGATTGTATGGTAACTTGAAGTATTCTAGAAATATTTTTGGAGGTGTTTCCATCAATGTCAAAGAGGGAGATTGTTGGAAACTATGATTGGAACAATTGTTATGTTTTCATTAATGTCAAACCTATTGGTGAGATAGTTTGTTATCTTATCTAAATGTTATATCTATTTGATTGATGAAGAGGATTTGAGAAGCTTCTCATAACAAAAAAATCCAATGGATAGGTTGAGTTTTGAAGAGGAAACTACAAATGGACATTTGATTAGTTGGACTTTGACAAGATAAATTGATTGTTTAAATCATGTTATAAGTGGAGAAAATAGTAATGTTCAAGCCTTGAAAGTGTGAACTAAGATAGATCAAATGCATAGGATCGACCAAGCAACAAAGCAAAAGTTTAAAGAATTTTGATGTACATGTTGAGTGATGCTAGTGTCAATATAGCCACAATAAGTACCAAGAAAATTTAGTACTGATAAAGCATCAATATCGATTGAGTGTAAATGCATGTGTTGAGAAAGAAGTTTAATAGTGACCAAGTAACCCAGTGATGACTGTCAAAACATAGTGTTGGTTAAGGAGCAATATTTTAACTATTTATGAAGAATCGTAATTTCTAGCTAACTAAGTTGATTTCTTGGAATATGGAAAGTGTATTGACAGTAAGGATCAATGAGTTAGATCATTTAATATTAGGAGAAGATTAGGTAAACAACCTAAGAGATGGATTCCAAGAGAATTTTCTAGAAAAGAAGAGATAAACAAAATGGCAAACATATACAATGTATTTGATGGATCAAATCGTGAACCCTAAGATCTATGGTGTTGATTAAATAGAAAAATATTAGAATTACCTATTTAAGTTTAAGGGAAAACTTTCAATAAGGTGCAAAGATTATATGCCCAGAGAGGATATGTTCTAGAGAGTTGTAGTTGTTACTAATGTTATTGACTAGTGAATCTAAGAAGAAGACTGAATTGATTTGAGAAGAAGTGAAGGATTAATTCTTGAATGGTTGCCAAGCAAATCAAAGATTGAAATGAAAAAGGAGGTTAGAAAGTGAATCATTTTATGAACAGAACAAATATTTGTACATGCAAAGTCGGTTGTACTTAATAGATCAAAACTTGATGTTACTTTCTAACCATTGTAGATAGTATTTAAAATCATTTAATCAAGGTTGACCTAGCATTCATGTGTAAGTCCTTTAATAATGTGACATTCTAATGGAATGTACTAAAGTCCTCTAATAAGGACATTCCTAACAGGGTGATTAAATCCTTTAACAGGGTCACATTTAACAGTGTGTTTTGTAAACTTGAACAAGGTTAGCTCCTAACAAAGCTTACTATAGAAGAGTGAAAACTAGTGACATGTCATTGGTGGTTTTTCCCAAATTGGGTTTACATGTTAAATCCTAGTGTCAAACTTGTGTGGATTTTATTATGATGATTATTGATTAAAGTTTGCATTCTACAAGTCTGTTATAATTAGAATAGTGGACAACTAGTTGATGTTGCTAATAGTTTGCAATAGAGATCGAGCAATGGAATGATAAGATCTAAAGTTGTTTAAGTGTTTGTTTATTCAATTAGTACATCTAGACCTTGGATAATTGATTCACCCCCCTCTTAGTTATTCTAAATAGTCTAATATCATATTATCATGTTTCTTCAATCTTGGTAACCCTATTACTTTCTTTTTATTACTAATGCTTACCAAATTATAAAATTTCATATGACATAGCCTCTTATCCCATGGCCATATATCATCACATTGTGCAAACAAGAATGTATCATTGAATAGGTCTAGATAGAACAAGTTACCTCTAGTTCAGTTTCCACTTCCAATCAATTCACCACAACCATTGTAGATCTTAGCCTTCTTGTGTTGAAATTCAACTTTGTAGCCTAGATTGTTCAACTATGCCACACTCAACAAATTATAGTTAAATCCTTCAACCCAATAAGCATTATCACATTTGATCTTATTAGTTAATTTTATTGATCTTATTAGTTAAGTGCATCATTACCAAACTTAATACTACCTCCTTTATAATTTTCTAAGGTTTTAAACTTACTTTTATTACCAATCATGTGATGTGAGAAATCACTATCAATTATCCATCTATCACCTTTACTCACATATGAAATAAGTGCATTTTTCTCATCTTCATTAGATCTTCCATAGCAATATAAACAACTTCTTCATCATTATTGTCACAATAATCATCAATCTCTTCTTCAACAATGTAACAAGAATTCTTACCTTTTCCTTTATAGTCTTTGTATACTTCATTATCTTTTCCATCTCTTCTTCATTTTAACTTCTTGTCTTTCCTCTTATCCTTGTCATCCCTATCAAGACATCTTGCAACAAATGACCAACTTTATTACATGAAAACATATTACAGGGAGTTTACTTTTGTATTTTCCTTTGCCTCTTGGTAGTCTCCTAACCATTAATGCTTCAAGATCCTTAAGATCAACTTCAAAAGATTCACTTTCACTAACTTCATACTTTCCTCTCTTCTTCTTTAACTAATGTATAACTAATTATTATTTGAAAGAAGATTCAATAGTAATGGCATCAAAATTATCAAAATTTGACATTTCAAAAGTAGTAATACTTCCAACATGGCTATCCAAGGTTAGATCATTACTAGGAGTACATCTCAATTCTTGTATTGTAGACACTCTAATAGCATAAATAGGAAGTAAATTCTTACTGATCACAGTCTCATCACTAATCTTTCAATCAGCTCCTCGCATAGCATTTACAACTTCTTTGATTCTTCCAAGATATTGAACAAAGTTATCTCCTTCTACCATCTTCATGTCATCAAACTTTCCTCTAAAGCTTTCTAATTTGGCTCTTATTAAATTCTTATCTTCTCCATGGATCTTTGCCAACTTTTCTCGCATCTTCTTTATAGTATCACAATTGTTTATGTCATCTAACTCTGAGTAACTTAGGGCAGATGGAATCTAACATATTGCATGATTGTGTTCTTGTTTCTCCTTTATCTGTTGGGTTGTCATAGGTGTAGGGACTGATATATATTCATTCTCCAAGTATAATACTACTGAATCTCCAATTCCATCAATGTGCAACTTCATTAGACTTTTCCATGTAGGGAAGTTCTCCTTGAAAAACTTGGGTATCCCCTTCCTGTACATCTCGATCTTTAGCTTTAAGTCCCTTCAAAAAATTCTTTTTCAAGCACCATAGCTCTAATACCAATTCTTAGAATTATTTAAAATAATTGGGGGATGAATCAATTATCCTCAGGTTTAGATGTACCAATAAAGCTTTTAAACTCATCAAAAAACTTAGATCTAATCTTTTATCCACTCAGTCTCTATAGAAACTTATTAGTAACATAAACTTGCAGTCCACTATCCTAATAATAACAAACTGGTAGAATGCAAAACATTAAATAGTAAACATCTCAAATAACATCCACACAAGTAAGACACCTAGATTTAACATGGAAACCTAATTTGGGAAAAACTACCAGTAATATGTCACCAATTTTGTACTCTTCTGAAATGAGCTCTATTAGGAGCCAACCTTGTTAAAAGTTACAATACACACTATTAGGTGTGACCTTGTTAGAGGACTTAAGAATATTCTATTAGAATGTCACCTTGATTAAAAGATCTACAAATGGCTATTAGGTTAACCTTGATTAAAGGATTCCAACTGATACAATGGTTAAAAAGTAACAACAAGTTAATCTAATAAATAAAACTCACTTTGAAAATACATATATCACAATTTAGTTCAAGATTTGATTCAATGACTAGTCTCTATTATCATCTTCACCACTAATTTTCATGGCAACCTTTCAAGCAATCACTCTTTATCTCATCTCTTCACTATTTAGCCTTCTACTCAAGTTTTTCAATAAATATAATCAACAACTTCTCTCTTAGGTTGGCCCTTTTTCCTCCTTAAATAGGCAGCTTGATCTTTTGTCTCTTAAACGCCACCATTGATCTTAGGTTTAGGTCAGATTCATCAAATCATTCTGCCATTTTGTTCCTTGTTCACCTTCTATAAAATTCTCAAAACTTCTCTTTGAATCCATGCCTATAAATGCTCAAACATGGTTTCTCTTGAATTAAATTTTCCAACTCATCAATCCTTGCCTTCAACATGCTTTAAATATTTCAAAAATTCAATTGTATTAGCTAGGAATCTCAATTCCTTCACAAACTATAAAATGCTGACACTTAGCCAAAACTATGTTCCTCTACCTTGGTCATCACTAGATAACTTGGTCATTACTAACTATCTTCCTCAGCTTACACTAACTTTTCTCAATCCTTTTATTGGCACTCAATCTAACTTTTTTGATACTATGTCTTTATTGGTGCTCGGTCGACACTAAATTTGCTTGGTTGCTTTTATTCATTTGGTCAACACTAGCACATCTTGACTTCAACTATAAGTTTCATAATCTTTTTCTTTGAATCTCAATTAAGCCTATGTATCTATTCTTCATTGATCATCTCTTATAGGATTCAACACAACTATCTTCTCCACTTAGCATTATGAATAAAATAGCACTTTATCTTGTCACAGTCCAACTAATCAAGTGCCAATTGTAATTCCACATAACTCAACCTTCCACTAGGTCCTCTTGTTATCTCTTCTTTTCAAATCCTCTTCATCAATCATTTTGATATGGCACTCTACTCGAGTAGTAACTATCTCACCAATAATGTTTGACATCAATGACAACATAACATTTTTTTTAATTATAGTTTTCAACACATTTTTTGTGATAGATTGTTCCTTTTGGATGTGGTATTAGGTGCAGATGGACTTAGCCTCTCTGCCAAGGAGTTATGTACTATAAATATTGGTTCTCCACTGAATGATTGGATTCAAAGCTATCAAATCATCTATATTTCTTAAGTATTTACTCTCCTATTATGTAAAAGGGGATGTTGTACTTAGATTTTTGTTTTTTAATTTTATTAAAATTATTTTAAGAAATATTTATAAGTAATATAAAAGAATACATGCCTTCTTCAAGACCCAATAATGAACATTGTACCTCTTGAATGGGACTTTGATCTTTAGCTACACTAGGGGTTTCCTTCCCCGATCTTTTTCCCTAGAACTTGCACTTTGAATGGGGTTGACATTGTCAAATATTTATGAAAAATTATAAAATAGGGCACTTAACTTTTCTCGATTAAAATAAATAAATAAAGAAATAAACATTTAAAAGATAATCAACATGATGGAATCGTTAAATTTGATTATTATCTTTTATTTTAAAGAAATTTAAAATATGATTTTTCTTCTTTTTTTCATTAATTAGAGCATTTTTTTACCATGATAATAATCTCAAAAAATGTCAAAGAGAATTAATATGCTTATATGTTTTTAAATAAAATTATTTAAATTGACTATTATTTTATTTAAAAAAAAATTAAAGTCTAACTTTTTCGCTTTCTAAAATATTTTTTCAATTAAATAATTAAGATGATAATAATATACAAAAATTAAAAGATAATTAACATGTGAATAATCAACATGATAAAATCACTATAATAATTATGGTTAAGTTGAAAAATGGCAGAGTAGACCAGAGCAGAGCAGGGAGGAATTTTGAATAGGATTTTGAGTGGGAATACTATCATGCTAGGGCAGGGCAACCAGTGTGTGGGTCTCGAGTAGGGCAAGGACAAGGGAAAGGGGGATGCTACAAAAGATGGGGATCCACGTGATTGGTAACTACACCCAGGAGAAAATACTATCTCTATTCTGCTATTGGGAGGAATTTTGAATAGGATTTCAAGTGGGAATACTGCCAATCTAGGGTAGGGCAACCAGTCTATGGGTCTCTAGCAGGGCAAAGAAAAGGAAAAAGGGGATGTGAAAAAAGATGGGGACCCACGTGCTTTGAAGCTACACACAGGAGAAAAGAATATCTCTATTCTATTACCAAGGACATCAGGAGGAGGGACCCCTAGGGCCTGGGGCAGATGGACTAATCTATTTGGAGTCAAACCATTAGGTAAATCCTCTTTCCCTAAAATTATAGACAAATCTAATAAGGATAAAGGGATTTTCACCTTAGAAGTTCCCACTAAAATTATTGACCACAACATTTTGGGTATGGCTGCCACCCTAATGGGTAAATTTATTAGCCCTAACCAAATATTGATCAAGTAAGGATTTTCATTAGAAAAAAATGGGAGTTGAAAGGTTAGGTTGAAGTAATGGCTATGTCAAAAAGCTTTATGTCTTTTGAGTTCTCCTTCCTAGAAGATTACTCTAGGATTCTTTGTGCAGGTAATTGGACGATGAGGAAATCTACTCTTATTCTCCAAAAGTGGACTTCCAAGCTTGGCCTGAACAATGACTTTCTAGCTTGGGCCCCAGTCTGGATTAGGCTGTCAAAGCTACCCTTAGAGTATTGGCATGAAGATGTTTTTATGGCATCACCAACTCTTTTGGGGAACTATTATCTATTGATCCTCTTACTACATCTAAGAAAAGACTCACATATGCTAGAATCTATGTTGGAGTGTTTGAAGGCCGGGATATGCCTCAAGTGATTGAGTTTCAATATTTTATGGGTAGATGGGTGTAGAAAATTGACTATGAGAATGGTACTTTTTCTTTTTTCCATTGTAAAAAGGTAGGACATAAAGCAAAGGCTTGCTCTATCTTTAGAGAGAAGGAAAAGGCCCATAAAGCTCAAAACAAACAAGCAAAGAATAAGGACAAAGACAACCAAGTTAATGCTCCCAAAAAGGTGTGGAAGGAAAAAGCTACAAAAGGAAAGACCTAGGGGGAAGAAGCTAATGGAGAAAATTTCAAGGGGGATCCCCCAATGGGACTTAACACTCTAGAAGGAAAAAAAATCTAAGGAGGCATAGAAAAAGACCAATAGGGTCTTGACTGATGTTGTACCAAGTCCTAAAATAACTTCGTAGAAGAATGGAGGGAAGGATGTGGCTAATATTACAGTGGGTGTATGGAAGAATTCCATTGAGGAAACCATAGAGATGGATACCACTAATGTCTCTTGTGTTCCATAATCTTAGGATGAGTGTTTTGTCGAGGAGTTGAGACATTCATAGGAATCTAACTTTAGCACAAACTAAGGGGCCTCCCTTACAACGATCAACTGATTCCTTGAAAGGTTCTTAGCCACGGCCACCTTTCCTAGCTGGAGGCCCTATTTGATAGCTACAAGGAAGCCAATGATGCTTCATGGACAACAGTCAAGAATAAGAAAAAGAAAAATAGCAAGGACCCATCACCAATCTTGCCTGTAGCCACTAGAAGTTGGGTGAAAGCTAATACTAGAAGCAAATCTGTTACCCTAGGGAGGAAAAAAAGAATCAATTCAGAAAGGAAGAAACAAGGAGGAATATTATGGATGGGACCCAAAGAACCATCAAGGAATCTTGTAGCCAAAATAAAGCATGAAGATCATTTCCTGGAACATTTGTGGACTCAATGGACTCCACAAATAGGAAATTGTTAGGAATATGATTAGGGATCATAGGCCATATTTATTTTTAATTCAAGAAACTAAAATGAAGAAGGAGAAATTTGATAAGATTTCCTTTGGTAAAGGAATGAGGAAGACGGCTACTGACTCGAATGAAGCTTCGAATGGTCTGCTAATAATATGGAAGGAAGCTTTTGAAGCAACATCATCTATGATGAAGGTAATATTTTACTTATGAAATTTTTCAATCCTAAGGATCAGGATAGATGGTTTCTTTTGAACCTCTATGCTCCCAATACTAAGAATAATAGAAGAATTTTTTGGAAAAAAAAAAATTGATTTGGTTGCCCAGATGGGTGATTCTAAGGGCATTTTTATCAAGGATTTTAATACCCCTCTCTTGGCTTCTAAGAAGTTAGGAGGGTTACTACCTAATATGGATGGTAGGAAACACTTGACCAACTTTATAAAGGATTTAGCCCTTCTAGATGTTGATCTCCAGGGATGCAAATATACCTAGTCCAACGGGACAATTGGTCAGGAGTGCATCTAGGTGAGATTGGATAGAGCCCTTATTACTTCAGATTGGATGAGTCAATTTCATTGCAAGCTTTCATCTCTAGTGAGGCTTGGTTTGGACCATTCCCTTATCTCTCTTATTCTTGACAGAGTCGATAGAAAGAAGACTTTTCCATTTAGATTTGAGAAGATGTGGTCAATGCACTTGGGCTTGTATGAAAAAATCAAGGAGTGGTAGGGTATTGAGGTTGATGGCACAACCATGTACAAGTTTACTAAGAAACTCAGATTCATTAAGTTAGAAATTTGAAAATGGAACAAATTGGACTTTGGCAATATTTTCCATGATAAAGAGAGGATTTTGGAGGAACTTGTTCAAGTGCAGGAAGAGATCCAGACCTGGGGTTATGATGATATTAAGATGAATACTGAAAAGGAAATCCTTGTTGATCTTCACAATATTGTGGGTAAAGAGGAAGTGTTTTGGAGGTAGAGGTCTAGGTTAGTTTGGCTCAAGGAAGGGGAAAAAAACTCTAGATTCTTCCACCTATCCACTATGAAACACAAGCTTGCAAACAAAATTTGTGAGATCAAAAAAAGAAATGACACTATCAAGGAAGATAATGAGATAGCAGAGGAAGCTATCAAGTACTTCTCTTCTATCATTACTTAAGATCTTAACTTAGATGTAGAGGACCAAAATGTTATTCTTAACACCATTCCTAGTGTTATTAGTGATGCTTAGAATTGGGCCTTAGTGGCTATCCCAAAGCTAAAGAAATTAAAGAGCCAGTTTTTGCTCTACTAGCTAAGAAGGGCCCTAGCTCAGGTGGTTTCCCTTCCTTTTTCTTCCAATTTTTTTGGGATATTATTCATTTTGATCTTGTCAAAGTTGTTCAGGAGTTTTTTGGTGCCAGGAACTTGCTAAAAGAAATCAATGCCAGTTTTTTGGTTTTGATCCCTAAAGTCATTGGTGCTGATTATTTTGGCTCTTTTAGACCAATTAGCCTTTGCAATTATTTCTACAAGATCTTTACGAAAGTCTTAACTAATAGAATTATCAAATTACTACCAAAGATTATTGTACCTCAACAATCAGGTTTTGTCACTGGCAGACAAATTCTGGACTCCATCATTGAGGTTCACGAAGTTATTCATTCCCTTGAAGTTGGAAAATAGGAGGGTTTTCTACTCAAACTTAATCTTCGTAAGGCCTATGACAAGGTGGAGTGGGGCTTTTTGGACATAATCCTTGAAGCTTTTGGTTTCAATGCCAGAGTGAGGCTAATTATCTCCCAATTGGTCTCCACCCCTTCCTTTGTAGTTATGGTTAATGGGACCCCCTCTAACTTCTTCAAATCCTCTATGGGTCTTTGTTAGGGGTATCCTCTTTTACCTATCCTCTTCATCATCCTAGTTGAAGGTGTGAGCAAGCTCATTCATTCTAAAAGGAGCAGAGGTGAGTTGGTGCGCTTGAAACCTTCTTCTGGCCCCTTGGTTTTCACTCACTAGCAATTCATGGATGATACCATTTTGGGAGGTGAGACCTCAATGAGGGAAGCTAGGTCTATGAAATGCATCCTCAATACTTATTCAAGGGCCTCTAGGCAGCTCATCAACTAGGACAAGAGTTCGGTGTTCGTCTTCAATACCCCTTTAGACAAATAGAAGAAAATTGTTGGCATTTTGGATTGTTCTATTGGGGCCCTCCCTTCCATCTATTTTGGCCTCCCCTTGGGGATAAAACCTCCTAACAACTTCTGGGACAATCTAATTGACAAATTCAATAGAAAGCTTGCATGACAGAAAGGCATCACTTTGAGTTAGGTTGGCAAAGTGTTGTTGATCAAGTCCACTTTGTAGAACTTACCCACTTATGCTCTTAGCCTCTTCTCTATCCCTTCTAAGGTGGCTAATCATTTGGAAGCTATTTAGAGGAATTTCATGTGGCTACACACTGATGAGAACAAGAAATACCCTCTAGTGGCCTAGGACAACATCTATAAATCTAAGAAGAAAATGGGTCTGGGGATTAGAAAGCTGAAACAATTCAACTATGCTCTTCAAGTGAAATATATTTTGGAGACTCTTTAATACCAATGGTGAATGGAGAGATATTCTAAAATTAAAATATGTTGCAAATCTCAATCCTAAACAATTCATCAGCAGGGATCCTGACCCTAGAGGATCTAATATTTGGAATGGCCTTTTAAGGATGAAGAGCTCAGCCTTTGAGAAAGAAAAATGGAAACTGGGTAATGGTGAGGATATTAATTTTAGGCATGATGATTGACTCAGATCTGGACCTCTTTGGGATATTGATCTTTTTAACATATGGTCCAATGCTTGTATTGAAATATTCGGGAGTAGGGTGAGTGACTATAGGTCTCATAATGATTGGATTGATTTGGCTAAGATGTCCTAGGAGCTCAAGCTGCTAATGGACATGGTCAGGCATATTCCTTTGTCACATAACAAAGATTCCATTATCTAGGGGGAGATTGTGAATGGCAATTATATAGTGGCCTCTAGCTATGAGACTTTGTAAAACCTTTGCCTAGCCCCTATGTGGGCCAAATCCTAGTACCCAGGGCTAATCCCAAAATTAAAATTTTCTTTTGGATTATGCTCCAAAAGAACATCCTTACAGTGGACAACCTCACCAAGAGGGTAAATATGATGGCCAATAGATGCATTTTATGCAAAAATCACTATGAGAGTGTTGAGCATATTTTTATCTATTGTCCTTACATCAAATCCATCTGGTCTCTTTTCCTATCTTTTTTCAACATGTCCTAGTGCTTTCCTTCCAACATTTTGGGGCTCTTTGAATAATGGCACCTTGGGATGTTAGGGAGTGACACCATGGCTTTGTGGAACTAGACCTTAACCCATGTGTGTTGGGGGTTTTGGAAAGAGCAGAACAATAGAATTTCAAGAGCTAAGGAAACCAAGGTAGACATTTTTTTCACAAATGCCTAAATGCCTTGATGGAAAACTACACTAAAATCAAAAGCTTGATCCCCCCTCCTAGCACCAAGGGTAGGGATAATAACAAGAGGGACAGATGCAGATGGTCTCTTCCACCTAAGGGATGGCATAAGGCTAATTTTGATGGGGCAGCCAAAGACAGACCGAGAAAGGTTGGGGTAGGAGGTATCATCAGAAATGCCTTTGGTATAGGGATTATTGTGGTTGCTACCCCCCTTGGAAGATAAACTAATCATTATGTAGAGGCTATAGTAGCTCACCAAACTATTAAATTGGTAAGAGAAATGGGAATGAAATTTCTCTAGCTGAAAGGAGATTCAAAAAATATTATTGATTGTCTAAATGAGAAGAATAAGCTAACTTGGATGACTGTGAATATCATTAATGATTACATCCAACATCTCAAGACCTTTGAAAAGACCTATATGGCACATGAGTAGCAAGAAGCTAATCAAATTATGGACAGGCTAGCTAACTAGGTAGTTAAGTACAATGAAGTGTCTAAGTGGATGGATGGCTATAATATCTTGTCAAAAATTAATGAGTTAATCAAAAGGGAAAGGATCCTAGGTAGATTGTGTATCATAAAAAGTTCATCATGATTGTTAATAAGCTATGGGATGTAGTCAGAAATATGATGTGTAGAGTTATTATGATTGTTAGTGTTTTATGGGGAATGTATGGAATTGTGATGTGGAAGTACAATAGTACTTGTACTTCACACATCAAGAATTTATATCAACTTATTTCAAGGACTAATTTTGGGCAAAAAATTCACAAGGCAAAAATAAGTTCCAAGAAAATGAGGAGTGCCAAAGTTTTCTTGATTTTGAAGGGTTTTGATATTGGTTACAGAGCTTGCATAGAGGAGGATAACATGGTGGGGGGAAGACACGAGAGGGAACTAGAGGATGAAACCCAAAAGTGGTGGAAGCATTCTAAAGTCTAGACCATTCTAAAAAAAGGGGAAATCACAAATTTCATTGAAAGAGTCCACGGTTGGAAACCCTCTGTTACCAGGAGTATGGTAAAGAGATAGAATGAGGGAGTAGTTAAAATTGATGGGGTAGACTTCATGGTGATAGAGGATTTCATATCCACTATTACTGGCATTTCCATTATGGCAAAGAAATTCTATAGAGACAAGAAAATATCAGGGTAAGTGATGGCAGAATTCACAAAGATTTAAGAGGAGAAAAAGGCACTAATGAAGAAAGGAACACATTATCTTTTGAGCTCCATCAAGCTGTTGTGGAGGTTCATTCTATGGGTCATCATCAAATATATCTCCCTCGATATTAGATTTGACTGCCTTTGCACCCACCACTTCAGGTATGGGGCAAAATTTTATATTCCCTTCTACCTGTACTCTTCTATGAATGAGAACATTAATGATTATCAAGAGAAGCATACTAGGAATCTGGTGCTCCATGAGGGGCTTTTATTGTTAATATATAAATTCTTTAAGGCGAGGTAAATGGGAGAACAAACTAAGTATAAGAAGGAGGGCAAGAAAAGTAGAGGGGACTCCAAATATTTGAAAGAGGACTTATTGCCTTCTAATACTAAGGATAGCCTTGAGATGCATACAGACTCGAAGGGAGATGACTCCCCTTAGCAGAGCTCTGGCAAAAAAATTAGTAAAATGGAAAGGAAGGAGAAAAAAGCTCTTCTTGATCCCAAGGAAGGCCTTAACACCTCATCAGATAGGGACTATAATGAAAAGGATGAAGAAATGGATATGGGGGAAGAAAGTGCAGAAGGAGAGGAGGATCTTAGAGAAGGGGAAGGCATGGAGAGGAAGAGGGGCAAGAGAAACATAATCATCAAAATTTTGACTAACAAAGAGGACAAAGTCATGACTTCTTGGAGCTGGAAAAGGAATCTCTCTAAGGCCAAGGAGGATAATCAGGGAGTGGAGAAGAAGGGGGTGGAAGGGGACCCCAATCAAAGTGATAGGGAGGAGTAGGAGCAGGGCCACAAGGAATTTAGCACTAGCAAATATAGATGCTCGATCATGAGGAAGGATAGGAATGTGGTGTAGTAGAACTTTGACACAACTTCTGCTAGAATGGGGATAAATCATGAGTTGATTAGAACTCTGGTGAAAGAAAATGAGGAGGGTAAAATACAAATGGAAGAGTTGATAGACCTAGCCCTAGTGATTTTTAGCAACACCACAAAGGAAAATCTAGATATGGATGTCCTGAACAATGCCAAAAATAGTGTGGTGGATAGCTTCCACACCACCAAGTGAATTTTTCATGAAATCCAAGAGCTCAAATATAGGGTGAGTAGACCGAAAAGGGTGAACTTCAAGTTGAAGAACAAGATAACAGAGGAAGAACAAAGCATGGACAATAGAGTGGAGGAGGTCAAGAATAGCATCCAAACATGGAGAGCTCAATGCAGATTATAGTGGAACAAAGCTAAAATATTCTCAAAGAGGCCAATGAGAATATTAAGCTATTTGTTAACAATAGGGAGGAGCAAAGAATCAGTAAGGAGGGTGACCCTGCCCCCCCATAGCGCTAAGGACAAGACCCCTGATGATAGCTCAAGGAAGCACACCAGATCTAGCATGAGGAAGAAGGACACCCTAGAACCTGATTGGGATCTATTAGACATGAAGGAGGTGGCTGGTAGACTGACTGAGCTGGGAATAAGTGCAACAAAAATGTTGAGAGATATCTCCCGAGTGCCCTGGATTTTTTCGCTAGTCCTGGTTTTTTGTCTTGACTCCCTGAGTTTTTACTGGTTTTATCTTTTAGTTTCGGGGAGTTGTTGCAAATATTTACTTTTAGTTTCTTCTGATACTTTAATCATTCTTATTTGTCTGCTCTATGTATTGTGAGGGTTTTAGGTCCCAGTATAATCATGTTTTCCTTAACAAAAAACATGATTAAACCACTAAAGTTTATTATTATCTTTCATTGTTTAGGAAAGTTAGAATACATTTTAGAAAATAATAATAATTATCATGATAATAATCTTTAAAAAAATCAAAGATAATTAACATGATTAAAATGTTTTAAAAAAATTAAAAGCTTCCAGGCTGAAACTCAAACCCTAATTCTAAGTTTAAATAATAATAAAATTCGCAAATTTCCTATTGCATCATTCTATAACTATTTTTGCAAGTATCATTTCATAATTATTATTTTTAATTTATTTTCATACTAATGATTTTTCTTTGTAGATATTCTAATTAGAAGTGGATTTTCCAAATGGATTTAGGGTGGACCAGTCACAAAATTCTTTACAAAGCCACATAATCGTTTAATGATGGTTTGGATGCTTTGCTTGATGTTGAAATGACATTCCTTTTATTTTATGTGGTTTTTCTTTGGCTTTTCTTATCTTTTGAGCTTGAGATTCCTAGCAAGGATTTTTTTTTTGCTTATTTTAAATTTGAGAAAAAAAATCTCCATTGGATAACTTATATGAATCCACTTCACATTGCAAAAATAAATGATTACATTATATAAAATAAGTATAATTCTTTGAAACTATAACCAGTGATTTATGTTGATTATTAATCTTTGGGAAGTCAAGTTCAAATTTTTCCTCAATAGCTAACAATTCATAAATTTAGTGATTGTTTGCAATGGAATGGTCCTATGTGAATTTTCAACCCTATTATTGATTGTTACTTTTTAATAGAACTTTAGTAGTTAGTGTGACAAAATTTCACTACCCTCTATGACAACCACTAAAAATATGAAAATATTTTTTCTTTTTGAAATTTCTATTATGAGTTGAATAAATATCATAAAGTAATCCCTTAGATTTTATATTCATTTGTACATTTATCAAACAGAAGTTTGTGATTCTTGCAATATCATGAATCTTGAAAAGTGAGTAGACCCAAAGCAAAAGAAAGTGGGTAAAAGGTAAATAAGGTGAACATCTTCATTTTTTATCTTTAAATATATCATTATCATATGTTTTTTAAATCGTCTATGTATTTTTTTTAGCATCCACAAACCTATGATGACAATTATGATGCATTGTGGAAATCTGGTATCTTTGATTTATATATATCTCCAAAATTAACATCTTTTCATACTTGTAACATGACAAAAGTAAATATTAAAATCCAATATCAATCAAAGATCTAAATTTTAGACAAGTAGGGACAACTTTCAAAGGTGACATGCTTGTAGTATATAAAGTTATATTAGACAAAGAAACCAAAACATGTGAAGTTCTGCATGTGGACCTTGTAGACACACAAGATGAAATGACTATAGCACTAAATGTGAGTGATAACCTTATCCAACAATTTGAAAATAACACAATACCATGCATGGGAATAGAGATGACAAGCTTCAACATTGCACCAATAAAAAATTATGATCAGGGAGACTAGGCTACATACTAATCTTACAAGAATCTAACACAATCCAAACAATTCCTTCTATTTCAAATGATTACAAGTTCGTTCCAGGCACAACTATAAATCAATTTCTCACAAGACAAACTAAAATCCCAACTCAATTAATTGGTACTATAGTTGTAGGAGTAAACATAAAAGGTACTCACCATATTCTTGACATCAAGGATGACTACAATGATATGGACAAAGCAATAATAAACTTACTCACTTAACTTCTATGTTCATCTATCTAAAACCTCTCTCTTACTTTATCATTTCAATATAAATTTTAAAGTGTACAATTGAAAAACTAGTTATAAATGTATCCTAAATTTTCACACCAATGTATTTAGATTAAGGATTAGTTGCAAAAAAATGAAATTCCAACCTTTCTCTTTAGGAACATTGCAAAAAAAATTGATTAAAAACATGCTCTTTGGACAAATCTTTCAACATTTATCTATAAATTAAATGATAAGATAACAATAAAGAGACTACATAGACTACTACACATAATATTTTATGTAACTATTTTAAATTGCTTTTCCCTTGCTTAAATTTTTGCTTCATTGTAACATAATAATACTACCACATTTGGCACAAGTTTATGGAAATTTAAATGTAAAAAATTTCCTATTCCAATCTATTCCACAAATTTCCCCCCTAAAAACAACTACATATTTGAGAGCTATGGTGAACTAGATGAAAAATTCGCTCACTGCAATAAATATGGTAAATAGGTGACCTACACATATTCTCTGTCTAAAAGAAGTTAACACAAATGACAACAAAGAAACAATCCTCTATTCCATTAAAAATTTATCATTGAACAATAGTTAATTTCTCTAAAAAACATGATTTTTAGCAATAAATTGATGATAAATCAACAATGGTATTCACACTATGTGACTTTATAACACATGACAAGTTCACTCTCAACCAAAATAACATTATCTCACATTCTATTTTGATTGGCGGATAAGAAACAAATGCTACCATATAGGTAACTATATTGTTCCATCAAATACATTTTATACTTCACAAGTTTATAGTCATTAACCTTTATTATACTATAATAATCTCAATGCAATAACAAATTGATTAAATTTATAGCTACCAAAAGAAAAGAGAGATATATGCTTGCATTCTACTTCAACTGCCATTTTTGTAATTTTTGTGTTGCATACCAATTGATAGATACTTCTACACTCCAATATTGTGTTGTAAATACTTTTTATGGTCATAGACAACTACTATTTTTGTGGTTCCCTAGTTCACCACATATGTTTTACATAGGATATATACATGGTTACCAATGCCTATAATGGTCACATACATCTAATGTATTTACTCATTTGAGCATGTTACTTTTTCCATTGTATAAAATGCATCCATAACTACACAATGTATCTAAAATATGTATTGCATTTAACATCTTGAATTAGAGGTCATGCAATAGCATTTTAAATCTTTATGAGAACTCATGGGTCAATTATAAGGGTTGTTTAATAAAGTGCACCTCTATTCTTGGTGTTGTTTTCATCTCTTTTTCATCTACATGTCAATAATAAATTTAGACATACTATTCATGAGCTTTGATAAGAACTCCAACTAATTAAAGAAAAACTACTTTTTTTATGAAAGTTTAAGATATTTTCAATATGATGTATAATTTTTTTCCCATTTTGAATTTGCTAATTTTTGTGATTACTAAACAAATGTTTAGTTGTTATTTAAGTATGGTTACTACATGCTAAATATAGCATATGATTATCCAACTCTCATTCTATATCATTACTAAAAATTGGAGAGACAACTTGACAGGTTCCATTTAAGATTCATGTTCAAAATCATAATGTACTGTTAAATTAATTCACTTATGTTTTATCTAACTTTTTCTTATTCAACTTAATCTTATTTCTAAAAGCATTACTAATTACACTATAACAAACTATAAGGCATCTCTTGTTAGTCCCTGTCGTTAAGGCAGGAGACTATAGTTTTCAATAACTTTTTCTAGTATTAGTTAGGCTTTTAGAAAACATGTAATCTTCAAATTATTTCACTTATTCTATAGTTTGGACAATTTTTCATACTAAACTCAAATTTGAGACTTTTGTTTTTGTTTTTTTTTATTAGCATAAGGATTTTTCTCTAGTAGTCTTTTCTATCTTTTGGTTAGAAAATTAGTAACAAAATTAGGTTAGATGTTGGAGAAGTGTCATCATACCTAGTCTTCATATCTACACAATTGGAATTCTATAAGAGATTCACGTAGTTTCTCTATATTGCCACATTTTGCATACATGCATATCAGGGTAGTTGCATGAGAGAAAAATAATAATAATAACAATAACTAAGAAAATAGAATTCTCATTTTTTTATCAAACAAACAAATTATAGATTTCATATTTATAACTTTTGTAGAGAATTACAAGGTTGGGAGTTCAAATCTCATCCTTGAATTGGATGGATGAAACATTATTTTGATATGAATGTAAGGGAGTAAATCTCCAAATTCAACAATGGAACAATGAAAGGTCATAGCCAAAGTTGCATCACTCTTAAACATCACATCCCTCTAAAGGATTTCTATGATGACCCTCATTTTATATCATTCTATTTAACTACCCTGACAAATGGAAGATTTATCAACAAAAAAGTTATTAGCAAATACAACATGATGTTTTTTTATAAAGTAAAAAAGCTTTTAAAGGGGCCATAAAACCTTGTACAATAGCTAAAGATTTAATCCATTAAGCCCACATAGTCCAAATATAATGAAATGAAACATCCCAACGTAGAACATAAGATCTGTGAGCAAAAGAAAATAGTCAAGAGACAATGTACAACATTAAAAAACCAAACACAAAGACTAGAGACCATGAAGCAAAAGGCCACTTAGGCCAAGTTTATAAGAAGATTTGTCGCCTATAGTTCCAATTGATCCATACCTTTAGTGGCCTTCTTAATTTTCATAATCTCCCTAGTGGCCACAATAACTTGCTTCCTAGTGCTGGACCTCATTCTTTTTCCTAGACCTTCCTATCTCTAGGGTCTTCTTGATCTTGAACAATCTTCACAATGGCATTGTCACCAACATAGCTCTCCACATTATTGATCAATATCTTGATATGTTCATTAGAGGCCTTCAAAATTTTGTACCTCTCATCACCAATGTTCTTTAGAGTATTCTCTAATCTTGAAGTTGTATTATCCAATTCAAGGACATTTACTTCCAATCTATAAAAGGTAGTTGTGTCAATGAGAGCACCCATGTTAGCCCCATCCCTAGTCTCAATATCTATTCTTATGAATGTTTGCCTTGTCCTCCAGGTTATTCATCATTTCCTTCATATAAATGACTTCATGATAAAACCATTTAATGGACCTAAAATTATCTATAAGGATATTATGATTATTGTTGAGGACATCTAGGACTGATTCTTTGCTGGAGTCACTTAGAATTAGCATTAAGGGGTCAATGAGCTCCCTAAGATCCACCTCATCCCCTTCATCCCTTTTAACCTCCAACTCAATCTTCTCCCTAGCAATACCTAGCTTCATCAAGTCCATATTAAAAAAATTCCATACAATCCTCCTCTCCTTAGAAGGAGTATCCTTTGTAGAGGGCTTGACAGGCATATCACACAATGGATATTGCGTCAAAACAACAGGGGAATTAACAACCTTCATTTTTGCTTCTTTACCTGTATCCAAAAATTCTCTAGTAGGGTTTGATAGACTCTTAATAGGGGAATCCAAACCATATTTCTTCTCTTTTCTACTAATAGACTTCATGGCTAAATTGCCCTATTTTTTGGTACCTATAAAAGTAGATCCCTTCTTCTTCTTGTTAACCTCCAACTCCTCAATATTTGTCTCTATGTTATCACCCTCCTAAATATACTCCCCATCTAAAGAGATGACCATTTTATTCACCTTTTTATTTGATCCAAATCATTTAACCTCTCTCTTCACTTTCTTCATAGGGTTCTTCAACTCCTTTCCTTTCCTTTTATGGGTCAAAATCTTAATGTCCTTCAAGTGTATATTATCACTTTAGTATCCAACCAATCCTGATAAGACTCATACTCATCTAGCTCAATATTTAAGTCATCATCATCATGGAAAAATTTACACACATAATGAGCCACGATATGCTCATGAATTAAAAGCCTTAAACCATCATGTAGAGGGGGATTAGTCACAACTTTATCTCTAATACCATGAATGCTAGAATTCATGTAAGTGTAGAGATAGAAGGGAATGGAAATCTTGATGGCATGTCTAAAATGATTCAAAAGAATAGAATAGTGGGTGAAGCTATGAGAGAATCTACCATCAAGAAAAATGTAATACACAATTGCTCTTAGAAAAAACCTCCAATGCTTCTTAATGCACTTTGGGTGGTAATAAGTTTTACCTCCCTTGTCCAAGGCAACATGTTCCTCCTCATCCTTTGGAAACTCTTCCACAACAACATCTAAGACTTTCCTATCTTTGTAAAAAAAAATCCCAACAATTGGAATGGCCATCACCTATATAATCAGATCTTTAATATTGGTGTAGGTCCTCCTAGAAATCTCCAACATTCCTTTATTCCATCCCTTGAGAAATAACCTCGTAACCTGAGGCTTGCCACCATGCAATCTCTCCATGAAAGGAGTTGAACCCCCATTTTTCATAATATCCCACAACTTAGTTCCCTTCCATCAATTGTCATAGTTTGATGACTCCCTCTCCTTCCTTGTCCACCCATGTCATTAGCACACCACAGAACAATCACCCAAAACTAGAGGATAAACTTGTCATTACAAAGTTGGGTAAGAAAAAGAATGAAATGTACGGTCTTCAAAAATATCCACAAAATATGCAGGATAAAGGTGACATTACTACTAAATTTTTCCTTACAATCCTCTTGACTCCTTAAAATCATAAATTTATTTATCCAAAGTACCATCTTCATCACTTAAAATAACTCCTTCCTTTCCATGTATCATATCATAATTAATACATGACGTGACCTCCAAAGGAATGGTTGTGTCACACTACAACTCCATCTCTTGGTTGAGTCAAACAACCACATTGGCGGTGGAGTTAGCATTAGTATTAGATTCATGGTAGATATGGGAAATAGCATAACTGTCCAAAGTTCTTAGGCTATCCAAAGTCTCCTTAATAATGTTGTCAATGGTCTATGAAGATTTGGAAAGTCCTTTTAAATAATTTATAATATTATTCGAATCACCCTCTAGCTAAAGTTTGGAAACTCCCATATCTTTAGCCAATCTAGTAGCTTGGAGAGATACCATCACCTCCACATAATGGTTAGTGTATTTTCCCAAGGTAAGTTCCATAATAGAAAGATAATGGCCAAATTGATTTCTTATCACTCCCACACACCCAGCCAGCCTAGGGTTACCCTCCACAACTACAACATGATGTTATTTGTAGTGGAGAAAGTTATAATAGGATCTTGTGTAGAGGGAATAGTAGGCACATTTACTTATGTGTGCCTACATCCCCTAGACATGGTGAAGACCAAACCTCAAACTCAGGGGGCTTCACAAGTCTACAAAAGCTCCCTCAATGTTATTAGAAAAATCTTGTAGGACGATAGTGTAGGGTTGTATAGTGGAGTGTTGTCTATTCTGGTGGGCTCTACCATATTCTTGGCCATATAATTTAGAACATGTGAACTTGGAATGCCTATTGTAGGGGCAATTAGAAATTTAGTCTCCTCGGATGTGAGGGTGTTTAAAGAATTGATATTGTTGAGGATGCAGTTAGGTAAAATTTTGGTTCTTGATTTTTCATCTTTTTCTTAAATTCTTTTTCTTCTATAAATTTGGTACTTATCTTGGAAATTTTTTGGTTATTTCTTCCATGAGGCTTTCTTAAGTGCCACAATCAGGTGGCATGTATCTTTTGTACAACATTGTATATTTTAAATTGAAAAGGTGTTTCATTCTCTTCAACTATGAAGAAACAAATATTCAAGATTTATTTCCTCTATCTTCACCATCAAATAGTTTGATACCTTAAACACTTTCTTTCTATAAATAAAATGATAAGATTTTATTAACAAAAGTATGTAGATTAGAATTGTTTTTTGCACTTGTTTCACACAGCTTATAAAATTAGCCCAATATTGTATCATTGGCCTTGTATAAATTCTCTATTTTTTCCTTGGTATGTACTCTATAAATCTAATTCAAATTCAAATCTCTGAATAAAATTTAAAAATTAGTTCATGTTTTTCACTAAAATTATTCTCTCTATGTATTATTTCCAATGCAAGTATCTAATTAAAAAAGTAGATTTAATCTAATATATTTCTCAAAACATGTTCAACTAATAAATATCTCAAATGTGATTTATTTTAAAATATTTTTCCAAGCAATTTTTATAGTCAAAATTTAAATTATTTCTTTTGAAAAATAAATGATAACATAAAGTAATATATTAATGACTATAGTTGTATTCATGTAATGCTATTACTTGGAATCACTTCCATATTTTCCTTGTTAGAATGTCATTGCCTATTATATTATTCTCTTCTCCTAAAATATTAGAATAATGTTTCAAATTTAATGTTATTTATAAAATGTCATGATCTCTTATATGATGTTGATGTCTAGACCTCCTTGTGAAAATATTTTGAAGTACTGAAACTTTCTTCTAGCATGACTTGTTTAAAGATTGTAAGTTTTTGTATCTAGCTTGAAATGAATGGGAAAACAATAAGCAATGAGAAAATCTGCGTTGCTTTGTCTCAACATAAAGAAGAGATAAGAGAAACGTTGCATGTAATCCTTTTTATTATTGTTTTGAGGTACAATCTAGATTTTCTGGTATCAAACATTATTCTCAGTGAATTTTGCAAAATTATAGATTCTGAAACCAATTCAAAAAAAATAGATCCACATTTAATTCAAGTACTTATCTTATAGTTTATTGTAATTTTTTAGAAATTTACTAAAATTCAAATCGAAGTAGTCTTAATTTTAATAACTCCATATATAAACTTGATAATTAGCCTGTTGGCATAACTATCAAAAGTTTAAGGGCCTAGACTAGTGAAGATACTATGGAGACTAGTTATGATTTTTTTGTCATTTCAATATCAAGTTGAAGATAGAACATAGACTGACATGATATCATGATTGATGAAACTTTATGAGCACATAAGTGCAACTCTAGTTTATAGGTGTGACCAAAGAAGTAAGAAGGACAAGCCAATTTCAGATAGTAAAAAGAGGAATCACACTTAGATGAAATCATGCCAAGTAAATAAGGACATGAAGGAAGAGTTCAAGCAAGCAAGAAAGTTGGTATAACTGGCCAATGTGAAGAAAGGATGAAGGCACGCTAGTAGGATGGAAGTGTAGCAGCCAAATACTCATGACTACTACATCGCAAAGTAAGTAGATCACACTTGACATTGCATTTAATGTTGATGGTGTTGTCACAATGAGGATAGATCAAAGGATTCAAATTTGAATTGCTTCCAACAATGTAAGTTATCAAAGTCATAAAACATCCATGATTTCTATTTGTACAAGGTCCATTTGACAAGAACAATGCAAGACATAGATAGAGTACAAGCTAGACATAGGCTGACAAATTCAAATTTAAATTCTTGGAATAGGGTTTACAATAGAGTGCATTAGAATAATAATAAAGACTTTCATTTTGAAATAACAACTTAGATTGCAGAGTTTAAGAGATAGAAGCCACAAAGCTAAGCTAACTATAATATCTAGAGGAGAGGATTGGTGAGGAAGAGGTAAGAGCAATGTGTGAGAAAATAGTGTGTTAAGGAGAGCTAGTGTGTCAATCAACACAGTGAAGAAGTATGTTGAAGTTGAGCACCAAAGTGATTGTATCTAAGTTGTAGAGCCAAGGAAGAGTAGAGAAGGTTCATAAAAGTTCAAGTGTATCCAAATGATCTATATCCAACAAAATATAGTAGCTACTTTATGTAGATCAAAATCTCTATTATTTTATAATCACTATAACAACAAGTCCTCTTAAGGGTGAACTTTGACATATTCTTTGTATTCAAATCTCCTAATAGGGTGGTGCATTAGTTTTTGTTCCAAAGTCCTTTAACCAATTTTCTCTCAATCGAACAAGACTCTCACAAGTCTTTACTAAATCCCTGAATCGAGTGATACTCAATAGCGTCCTTGTAATCTCCTAACAAAGATAAGCTCTTGATTAAGTGCACTTCAATAGAGTGTAAATTTTATGAGGATCGTCTCACACACTATGGTTTTCACCCTAGTTGGGGTTCCATAAGATAAATACTTATGTTATGTGATGTTATATTTATCTTAATTATTTTTGTTGAATCCTAACCAGTTGAGTTATATTCATTTCTAACAAAAGACTGATGTGAAGAAAAGAGAGGAGAAAGAATTTGAAGTTACCTACAATATACTGATTTACTCTCCTCTTAGTATATTGACATGTGTGTGGAGCAACATATCCAAGAAATGGGAATTTCAAATAGCTAAGGCAAGGAGCTAAGTACATTGATGTTGAATTAGTTAATTCAATCATGCTATGTGTGGATTCATATTCTTTTTGTCTGTTATTTTCATATATGTTTAATTAAATATCATTAACCTTCCAAAACGCCAATGAATAGTCCAACCACTTGATTTTCATATACACATTTTATTTATTCTTTATTTATTATTACCATCTAATTTATTTAATGTTGTACCATGGTTTACGATCTTAATAACTTAAAATTTGTAGTTTTCCACTATAACTAATTTTTAATCTTATGGAAAAATAAAATTTCTTAAGGGCATGTTTGGCCAGGCCACGATAATGGTTTCCAATTTTTGGCCAACTTTGATACTGAAATAGATATTTTTTTTTTTTAAATCACTTTCAAATGTGTACTACTTTGAAAATGTAAATACTTTTAAGATGATATAAAATAGTGATTTGTAGCATTTTTGTCTAGTTTCTAATGCTATTTTTTATGATAAAAAATTGAAAGTGATTGAAGTCCATTTTTCTTTCTCCTTTGAGAAGTGGTATATATGAAAAATCACCATTTTTTAAGAGTGTTGGCTATTTTGATCAACATAACTTCTTCTTTTTTAAATATGATAATGACAAAATGTTTTCAAGGTTAGAATGTGTTGCCCCACCTTTCATTCTCTAACTAGTTTGCAAAGTAGAAACTTTGTGTCTACTAAAGTCCTAGGTATGTCCAGGTCTAAGTCCAAGCCCCCTTAGGTGGAAGGATTCTTCATTGGATTTTTCATCTTCCCCTTCCCCACATTTCATAACCAGAGGTTTTCCTTTTGTATTGTGAGTTTTTGTGGGTAGTTTAGTACCTAATCTGATGGAGATTCACGTAACATGCAAAGAGAAGTTACAAGAGTTATATCTTCTTGAGATTCATTGTTTTCTCCATGAGAATGAAACTTTGTGAAAATCTGGACTTTGCCTTCTCCTCGGTGGGTTTTCAACCCACGAAGGTGATTTTTTGCAGAAAGCAATAAATGATACATATGGGCCAAAGTAAGAAGGTAGAAAGGCACCCTATGACAAATTGAGGTTCCTTTTACAATTATCTACTTCAAGAAGCATTTAGAATTTGTCATAATTCTCAGAATCACTCTAAGAGAAAAACTAGAAACTAACTTCTCCTCGGTGGGTTTTTAACCCATGAAGTCAGTCTCCTGAAAAAGCCAATTATGAAGGAAAAGAGGAAAATGTGGGTCCCTAATGACTTCTTGCACTACTTATTGGATATCTCTAAACCCAAAGGAAACCATGATCAAAAAGTAAAGTTAAAAGGAAAGTTTGGGAAAAGCAATGAAAATTGTCTTCTCCTCGGTAGGTTTTCAACCCATGAGGACAATTTTTTGTATTTTAAAGAAAATCAAGTTGGTGAGTGAATGAAACCCATATTTCATTTCCTAAACCTCTCAAGATGATAATGGAAAAAACCTAACCATGGTAGGAAAGATCTACTAAGAAAAACTCGCTTTAGTGAATATTTTGTTACAGAGTACTCTATTTATAACTTTTTGAAACTTAGTGTAAAATAGGAATGTAAATGTGAAGGATAGAAAACTACCATTGGCCCAAAAAAAAAGTAAAAGGACATTGAGTTATCCATTGAAACTATGTATTTATTGTTACAATGGACCTCTCCTTTAATTCATTCATGTGGCGCAAGCCCTAAAGATTAATGGATGGATTGAAAATCCTATATAGAAATATATGAACAATTGCAAAAATTATCGCTCTTACTTAAACTATTATTCTATTAATTTGCACAACCTCTATTTGAATAGCTAGCATCTATGCATTTACCATTCTTTTCTTTTCTAGATTTTGAAATTCACCCAGAAAAAAGGGCAACTAGATCCATGGGTTTTAATGGATTAAATGGAGTCAAGTCTTCTCTATAGAATTTCACGGATACCTCTCTTTATTTCTCTAACATGCAAGACTTTCAGAAGAGAGTGAAATCAGAGCTAATCATCCCATTACTGAGAAGCTCTAAGGATATAGACTAGTTGAAGCAGTCAGTTTCCCAGTTGCAATTCAAGCTCCTAAATTGATTTACAAATGCATAAATCATCATAATCTAGACACCAGGTAGATTTTGTTGCCAGATAACATAGTATTGATCTCTATCCATAGGAAAATTGTGGTAAATTGTCTTCGAGTCCCAGAGCGAGAAGAGTTTTTAGATTTGACAATTGGTGAAGTCGTCTCTAAGTTTTTCATGAAGAAAATGGTCTAGAGGAAAGAAAATATGCAATCATGGTTCCAAAAACCATGAGGTACAAAGAGTAAGGTCCCTAAGACTTTGTTTGGTACTAATCTCAAACTTGAGATTGTCGATAAAATGGTACTCTTGCACAAAATTAAAGGTGAGGTAGAAGCTTTGAATTTTGTTGAACAATACTTCTTCTTGGTGGAAGTTATTTGTTTTAATATCTAATACATTGATTGGGCCTACAAGGTAAGCAAGAATATATCCAATGATCTTAGTGCTATGAAGTTCTACAACACATTCTATATGTCCTCTTTCCTCATTTATATGTTAGCTGCTTTGCAATTATGGCCAAGCCTCCCAAGGGTGGAGAATTTTCCTGATGATGTGAAGTCTTATGAGTTCTACCCTTGTTTACAATTGGAGAATAGTTATGCAGAGTATATAAGAGTTAATGACACATTTACTATGAGAATTTATAGGGAACTCCAAGGGTGTCCAGAAAGGAGATTTAGCCTAGAAGCTATGGTGGCTATCAATCAATTTTGGAGCTTTTTCATCCAGTTCTCATCCTTTTTATATTTACATCTTGTAGCTTTTGATGGGTTCCCTTTGAAGCTACCAAGGTACCCGGGTGAAATGGTCGTGTTGATCAAGATCATAAGGCAGGCGATTCAGGTGAATGTGCTGAGTGGGAGCTTAAAGAAGAAAGGCTACGAGTTCCCTATGAAGGTGGGAGCTTTTAGTTGTGAATTTAGTTCCCTATGACTGTGCTTTTGTCAAACTCATAGTAGATCAAGTAAAAATGTATGGAATTAATCTTGATGTCAAAGGAGTTGAGGATGATGGACAAAACATGTACAGTAATACCTATTTGACAAGGTTGAGGGGTACTCCTATTAGTTTTAAACCTTATGAAGATGCATGTGAAGATCTAGAGGTGATGATGGCTTGAATTATCAAGAGAACCAAGAAGTGGGTCCATTGGACCACAACAAGGAAGAGCCAAAGAAAAAGTGTGACAACTCAAGCCTCTCGAATAGCTACGATGTCTCCTTCCTCTCAAGGTGGTACATCTGATGTGATGTTGGCTATCACCCAAGGACCAGCCCAACCATCCGACGGAGGTGATAAACCTCCTGATAAGAATATCCCTATTGCAAAAAAATTCCATGATGGCTCCCTCCTAGTGATCGGATCCCCATAGGATGCTGAGAAGAAGAAGGCGAAAGAACCCAAAGATATGGTGGTCACTCCTCCCCCTTCACCTCATAGTAGTCTAATTCTATACGTAAGCCATGCACTCCTTCTACCAAGTAGCTCTTAGGTACAAGTGGTAGATTTGGGAGATGGTGGAAGTAGTGATAGTGAATCCACTAAATCTGATGAGGTGGCAAAGAAATCCAAGGAAATAGAGAAAGCTCAAGGTGCATCACAGTCAATTTCACAAACTCTGAAGAATCCTTTTTCTTTGACTGCCAAAGCCACCACTCCAACCAAAAGGAAGATGTTCAGTATAGATTCTCTAGAAATGACCTCTAAAGTAATAAGTACATATTCATGGTTGGAGGATACCTTAGAAAGAAAAATGAAGAGGAAGGATAAAGGTGCCCCCAACAAGGATACTATGTCCCTTGCCATCCACTCTAGATCAGTATTGAGCAAAGTCAAGAAGCAAAAGACTTTGTCCATCCTTGGGCAAGATCCTAAAATAGGGCATCTGACCATGGAAGTTTCCAAGCCCATCAAGGAAAGAAGATTGGAGGACATGTCTGCTGATGATTTTTCCTTACACTTCGTGGATCTTGGAGAAGCCAGACATGACACCAAGATTGGCTTATGGAAGTCAACAAATGAAGTAATTAAGGGGCAATTACAAAGCCTTAAGTTGTCAAAGTTTAGAATGAAGGCAAAAATACAAGAATTAAATAGTTTCATTAGGCAATTGGTCACCCCATTGGCGAGCATATCTAGGATGCCTATGACTAGTGATCCCACTACTACAGATGTTTAAGCCTTCATCTCCCAACTCTAGGAAGATAAGTATTTTAGAAAAATTGGTAGAGAGTGGAGTAGAAAAGTCAAGATTGAAGGACTCTCTATCATAGAGCACATCGGCAATGCTATACTAAGATTGGAAATAGAGAAGGACAATATATCATCAAATAGAGCCACCTTGGCCACAAAGAAAATCAAGAGTGATGATTGTGTTTCCTTATTGAAAATGATCATTCACATGAAGACAAAGGAGGTTGTAGAAGCAAAGATCTTTCCTAAAGGGGATGAACCTATAGTTGAATGGTTTCAGAGCATGTAGTTCAAGTCTAAAATGATCATAGCAGTAGAAGAAGGATTGAAGGAAATTGAAGCTAAAGGAAAGAAGGAGCAAGACAAAGACTATGAATTACAAAGAGCCTTACACACAGACTCATAGTCCAATGGGCAAGGAAAAGCAATCATTGGAATACCTGTTATGCAGATAAACTTTTATAAATTTATAGATGGTCTAATAGAAATAGCTTCTAATCCCTAGAATAGGATATCTAAATTACAGAAGCTTGGTGGAGGTGTGCATGTGGCCATGGGAGAACTACAAGATCATTTAGGCACCATCAAAGACCTGGCTCGAGAGCACTCCAAATGGCTCTTGAGATACACCAATGTGTACATTCATAGGCATGAGGAACTAATTCCAATCACTGTAGCCGCTAAGGCCTATAAGAAAAAAGTAGAAAAGGGAAAGAAGGCAAAGTGATTCATATTCCACTCTTTCCATTTTTGTTATGTGATCATTGTAATAGATGAACTGACTACTTGCCATTTGTCATTTTTGAAGAGATGAACCGATTGAACTTCCTTTGTAACAGTCATCTCAGAATCCTATATGTATGTTAATGAAAGATTAATAAAGGGTCAACAAAAATTTGGTGTAAAATACTTAATGTTATAGAGTCAATTGAATGGTATTTCTGTATCAATTATTTTTTGTTGTAATTTGCTAGATGTTAATAGTTTTATGCTCTCTTTGTTTGAATTAAGAAGGAAAGAATAGAGCTTTGTTCCCCTATTTTCAGGTAGCAAACTAATTGCGATAAGTATTGTCGTTATGAATTTAAAAGGGATCTTTTAGGCATTCATTCTATGATTTAGTTTTCTTTTCTCTACAATTAATTTTTGATAAATTTAGCTTAGTATGAGCTAGCATGCAATTTTAAAACCATTCAATCATATGAGTTCATAGGATGTGTGAAACTCATGAACTTAGTTAATCTTATTTAAATCATTCCTTGCCTAAGTTTAAATATCATATAATTTTAACTCGGTTAACCTCTCCTATTCTCAGGTTAAGAACATACCCCGTTAAACTTAGGATAAACATAATTCATTATAAATCCGCAATAGGGAGCTGCACCTAACAATTTAGAGGGAAGTTAGCCCTACTAGAAGCAACTTTCCAAACTATTGCAATTAGATTTTGTTCATAAACTAGGGCACTTGTGAGTTAGAACTGGAAAGAACAAATCTATTTACCAAAAGAATGGTAACATCAATACCTAGGCACTTGAGTTGGTTGTGTTCAATTTCATTAAAAATTGTAGATTATATTCTATGGTAAAGTGATGTTAATGATAAATTAGACATAGGTTGATTTTGATCAATATAATTTGTTTTGTATAAATTGAAATGATTTTTTTCTTGTTTTTCTTTTTTTCAATTTTTTTTCTTATTTCATATTTTTCCTAAAGCTTCAAACTAAGACTTGTGAATAGTCAAACAACCTATAATTAATAAAACTACAAATAAAACATCACAATAAATACAATGTATAATAAAAGTATAGTCAATAGAAAGCTTATTCAGAGTAGATCAAGGTAGTATATTTAGTTTTAAAAAATAGACCTATTTAGCCATTGTTTGAGCCCTCATAAGGGTAAAATTTGAAAGAAAAACTATGAAATTTGCAACAACAAAAATTAGTGGGCTTCAAATGAAGCCCTTTCATTTGAAGCCCCCATTTCCACACCATGTTGCAACAAGGGGGCTTCAAATAAAGTCACGTTGGCACTTCCCAATAGGTTTCTTATCAGTCGAGGATTAGCTTAGGGGGCTTCGAATGAAGCACCCTATCATCCTAGAGGGCTTCATTCAAAGATCCCTAGGCCAACAGGGGGGCTTCATTCGAAGCCCTGTTGGCCTAAGTTATTATTATTTTTTAAAGTATTTTTTATATAAATACACCATTTTTTTAGCATCTAAATCATATCAAATCATCTTCAAATTCATCATTTTTAGAAGAAATAGAAAGAAGACAAGTATAAAATATAGGAGTTTTTCATTTTAAAGGCAATTTTATAGTTTTGTGAAGATTGAAGATGTGGAAAAAAAAGGAAGCCAAAGTAAATCAGAAAGAAACAAATTAATAGATGTAGAATAAAGAAATCATGAAAAAACATTAGCAAATTATCATCAAAAGTGAGAAGGTATGTACCTGTAAATTCATATTTGTCTATATTTTTAATTTACTCTAAATAGTATTGTAATCTCATTCACATAGGTGCATGTATCTTGCAACAAACAATTAGAAGATGAGAAAATAGATGTTGAGGAAGGCTCAAAGCATGAAAATTTAGTATAGGTTAATTCAGTACATGAAATTTAGGACATGAAACAATAGAAATTGGAGAAGGGTCAAGATTAGTTGCTCGAATTGGTATGGATGAAAAATTAAGACTAGCTATAAGTGTAAACAAAAATATCATGCATAGAAATTTAGATCATTTACTTGCAATGGATGTGGATAAATTGAAATCACTTGTTGATATTAAATTGTTAAGTCTTTCCAAAAAGAGAGCTTTGAATAAGATAGTAAAAGAGATAACAAGTAAATTTGATGATTTAGAAACACTTGAAAAATCCCAAGTACTTTCTCATGTTCTTCTAGAAAAAAAACTTGCAAGGGCCATTGCAATTATTGGGTGTAGACACAACATTAAAAAATTAAAAATTAAAAATTCTAACATGTAAAGTGTTATTATTGAGAATCTTAAGAAAGGTTTGAGCTCTATAGGGAAGACAACTCAGAGTAAAGATAAGATCGTGACAAGAAGAGTAATGTTGACATCTATTCTTAGTAGAAATGTACCTCAAAATAGACAAATATCTTATGTTTCATCACAAATTGGTTTTAGTAGAAAAAAATATCAAAATATGTTAAGAGGAGAATGGTTTTGGATGATAGCACTTTGGAAGGAAATTGGGAAATTATGTGTAGAGCTCCACATTGTGATAGGATTGATGATAGAATAAAAAATTTGGTAATATCATTTTGGAATGATAATACTTGTACTTCATCAAACATTAGAGATGTTCTCAGATATAGGGTTAGAGCTAATCATTATGAACATCATAAAAAACATTAGTTGGACATAACATAACATGAAATGTATTTTTCATTTTGTAGTTCAAATCATGATATAAAGATTGGGAAGATATATTTGAGAGATTGAAGTCATATTATGTAAGGAGAAACAAAGTGTTTGAAACTTGTTATTTTTTTTATCATATCAAATTTGATCTCCACTATTAGGTTTATCAAAAAATTGTAGAAGATACTTTTGGTTATAAAAATGCTCCTCCTAGTAGACGAAGTCAGTTCATTTCATCTATTTTATATGACAACATAGATGATCTTGTTGGTTAAATTAATTGCATTAAAGGAACATGTGACACGTGCTATTTTGGCTCTTTTTCCTTTAAATAATGAAGATATTGATGTCACAAAAATGATAAATTTTAAGTGTTACAAGTATGTAAGGGATGAAACTAAAATTGGGAAAGAAACAAAAAAAATAAGAATATGTTGAAGAGGAGATAATTATTGGAGCTTTAATGGACAAATTTAAAAGTTTTATTCAACCATATATTCATCATTCCTTTTTTTCAAAGTGGAAAGTACAACAATTTGAAACACTTAGAGACAATTTTCCATTTGGAACCATTTTATCAGTTGTTGACTTTGCATAAAACTATTCTTTCATTCATCAAAAGGTAATTCAATCATACAACTACTTTTCAGATCAGGTTACTATTATGGTACAAGGGTGTTATCATCACACACGGTTAGATTTAGACAGTATTCAAAGCACATATGAAGCACAATTCATCAAGAAAGAATATCACTTCTACATAAGTGATGATAAAGAACACACAACATTCATTATGTAGAACATTATTTTAGGATTTTTTTTTGCATATATGAAAGAAAGGGGTGTAAGTATTGATAATCATTGCGTATGGTCAGATGGGTGTGTTGCACAGTTCAAATCATCTAGATCATTTTATGCATTTTGTCGATACCATTGTAATGAAAAGATACCACGTGTATGGAGTTTCTTTGAAAGTGGACATGACAAAGGTGAACATGATGGTCTTGGAGCTTGCATCAAATACTATCTACAAAATCTACAAAAGTATCAAATAAATTATAAGGGAGTTCATAGAAATAATGCACATGATGTTTTTGAATGGTGGTAGACATATTTTTCATCAAATGAGTTGGTGCATCATCAAGAACAAGTCAATTAGTACCATGTAGAGTTTTTTGGGAGATATAAGGTGCATGTGTGCACAAGTATATATTTAAAAATTATTTTAAAGTTATATACATGTATGTATGTATTATGTGTGTCCAGGTGTTAATAGAAAAATCATGCATGGTTGCAAGAGGAAAGAAAAAACATGATTCTTACATTTTGTTATGAGTACCAATCATCAAAATTAGACATTTTACATGAAAAACTATTCATGTTTTTGTTGTTATTGCATTGATGATAATTATTTTGAATGCATCAACTAGAATTGTGGATATGTAAGTCCATGGAATTTGATGTCACTTGTTATTTCTGATACAATTAATGGAGATGAAGATGAAAATTTTGATGATATCCCTTCGATTTATTTTGATAATAACCATATCTCTAGACTAATTTAAAAATTATTAAATATTTATATATATTAATATCACAAGGATCATTTAGCTCACATGTGTGTACATGTATATATTTCTTGTGTGTAGGGGAAGTTTTTGCAGTTATTGTTAAGCCTAGAAATGTAGAAAGAGTTAGTTAAAAGGATGAAGTTAACTAAACCTAAAGAAAGTGATGGAATGTTATTCCCTACAAGTTTATTTTTCAAATTATATATATTAAACATAACTTATTGTTAAATAATGAATTTATTTATTATGTATATTTTCACATTTAATTAACATATAAATGCATGGTGTGTGCAAGTTCCATTGTTATTGAGGGAACATATCTCAGGAAAACCATATTAGTGAAACCTATAATTCACTTTATTGATTACAAACCTGACAATAAGGTACTCAAGTATAGTCACCATGTTATTGCTACTTCATTTATCTACATTCAGTTAAACATAAAACTGAATGTCACAAGTGGAGACTATATAGTGAGGACCATGAGAGAATATTAAATGTTCTCCATGAGCGTGTGGAACCACTTGAGATATTTTATATTTAGGAAGTTTTTTAGAGATATTTCATATTTATCTTCACTCAAGAGATATTTAAAATGAATTTTCATTTAACAAATTTAACACAAGTATATGTGTATTTGTACACACATATATTCATTTAATGTTTAGAACATATATGTATGCATGTACATACATTCATTTAATGTTGAATACATATAGATGCTCAAGTTCATTTCATTTCATTTCCTATTTAGTTCACTTAGATTACATGTGTATATATATGATATGTTCATTTCATGTTTAGTCCACTTATAGACATGTGTACGTATATGTAAATTCATTTAACATTCAGGACTTACATGTGTACATGTGCATGTTCATATGTAACTTAGGAAGTTTCTATGTATATATGATATGTTCATTTCATGTTTAAGACTTATAGACATATGTATGTTCAATTTAATCAATCATTTGTCCAATAATTTTAATGAATTTGCAAGTGCTATAATTTTCAATTTCCTAAATTTTGAACCAATCACATGTGTGTGTATATGATATGTTCATTTGATGTTTAGGGCATGTAAATGTGAATTCTTTTCATTTCATGTACAACTTAGGACTTATACACATATGTATTTATGTTCATGTCATGTTTAGTCCACTTATGTAGATGTGTATGTATGTAAATTCATTTAACTTTTAGGAATTATATGTGTACATGTGCATGTTCATGTTATGTACAACTTAGGACTTATACACATGTGTATTTATGTTCATGTCATGTTTAGTCCTATTTAAATTCATGTTTATTATATGTATTTATTTAACGTTTAGGACTTATATGTGTACATGCATGTTCATGTCATGTATAACTTAAATGACTTATATTTGTACGTGAATGTGTATATTTATGTTCATTTCATGTTTAGCCCACTTAAATTTGAATGTGTATTAAATATGTATTCATTTAACATTTAGGACTTATGTGTCTGTGTGTGTGCATGTTCATTTCATGTTTAGTACATTAATCTTCATTCTTTTCATTTCACATGTACAACTTAGGACTTATACACATTTGTATTTATGTTTATTTCATGTTTAGTCCACTTATACACGTGTGTATGTTCAATTGAATCAATCATTTATCCAATCATTTTAATGAATTTACAAATGCTATAATTTTGAATTTCCTAAATTGAACCAATCATATGTGTGCATATATATGTGTACGTGTTGATTTCATGTTTAGGACTTCATGTATCTAATTATCATAGATTAGTATCTAATTCAATTAATAGTGTGGAAGTATCTAATTTCATTAATCATGTGTAAGTTATAGCATATTGAATCACCTAAATTGAATCAAGACCATACATGTAATCATTCACATGTAAATAATATCTAATTTATGTAATTCAACTAAGATCACAAATGTAATAAATTACATGTAATTGTAAACCTAGAAATTGAACCAATCACATGTGTGTTATCATAAACTAGAAACATATAGATCTAGATCACATGTCTAATCATAAACTACAAAGATTTATCACATGGAGCACAAACTAGAAATATATTTAAAATGTCTAATCATATGAATCATATGAATATGTCATCTATCATAAATGGACCATAAAAATGTACATACATGTCAATACATATATAAATGTCAAATAATAAACATGTGTATATTTCTCGCTAAAAAGATAAATGATAAACTAAACATATTGTGCATACATCCTAAACTAGAGAGTTGTCCAAGAGCATATTGTTGGAATTCTTTAGAATAATTGAGAGAGGGAGTGAATCAACTATCCAAGGTCCAGATATACAAATAAAACTTTTCACAACTTAGTGAACCAATATCCATAAAACATTTTCAGCATGCATGCATCCATTAGATCATGCAATCACTTAACTTTGTAGGTTACTGTCAAATCAACTTTGTAGAAGTGTAAGCATGAAACATAATAGATTAAATAACACATTTGACACAATGATTTAACATGGAAACCAAATTTGGAAAAAAAAACACCAGTAACATGCTACTCATTCTCACTCTTCTGAAGTGATGCCCTGTGAAAGGCCAACCCTGTTAAAGGTTACAATGCACACTATTAAATCTAACCTAGTTAAAGGATTTCAATCACCCTGTTAGGAGTCAGCCTTGTTAGAGGACTTTAGATCATTTTCTTGGAATGTCACCTGGTTAAAGGATTTACAAATTACTATTAGGTCAACCTTAATCCAATGGATTTATCCTAGACTAGTACAATGACTAGAGAATAACAGTAAGGCTTGACCTAATAACAACTTACAACACACTTACAGATTACAAATCTTTGTTTTCAATCCTCCATTCTACTTGGCTTTCACACACTTCAACTTTGATAGCTTATTCACCCTTCAAGCATCCATATCGTTAAGCCTTCTTGCTTTTCTTGCCAATAGCAGTCTCTTCTCTTAGGTCACTAAATGAAACAATACCCTAGACTCCTTGTCTTCCTTAGGTTCTCACACATGAAAACCTTTTCTTCTAACTAGCCATCTCTATAAATAGAAAATTAAGACCTTTTACCTCCATCGTCCATTTTAGGGTTAGGTTGGATTAGTTAGGATTCAATGAATCTACCCATTTTTTCATTTTATTCCCTTTTAGAAACTTCTCCTTCAATCCTCTTTGAATTCGCCTCAAAATGGTTCATCTTGAATTTTGTGCCATCATATCATCATGTTTATCTTCCACACAATTCATGCAATCCAAGAAATCAAACTTGTCAGCTCAAATTCATCAAATTCACAATCTTTCTCATAATGTTGACACTCAGCATTAACTTGCTTTTGATGCTCAACACATACTATGTTGCTCAGTATACACTATCAAAACACTCGACACAAACTAGAGTTTACTAGTGCTCAGCATCAACTAAACTTTACTCGGCTTACACTATATCACTCAGCATACACTAAAATTTGACTTTACTCAGCTCCAACTAATTTTCTTCTCAGCTTACACTAACTTTGTTGGACAAGCTTGGCAAACACAATTCATTTAACTTGTTCTTTTGAACTTAATTAGTGTATCCATCCTTTGCAACCTTAAGTAGATTATAATTGCATTATAATATCACTATCTTAACTAATCCTTGTACTCCTTTTACATATCATAACTCAAGCTTTCCTCTAGGTGTTATTGTTACCTCATTTGATCAAATCCTCTTCATCAATCAAACAAATGATAGTACTCAAATGATCTAAGCAATTATCTTACCAACAAGTAGTAGGTTTGACATCAGTGAAAAAATAATGATTGAAACACATATTCATACTTGTATCAATCTATTTTCAACAATCTCCCTCTTTGGCATTGATGGAAAACCAAACTTAATTAGTACAACCAACAAAATACCAAAAAGAAAAATAATTCCTTGTATTGAAATCTCTCCCTCTATCAGCAACTTTCATCTTCTAAATAGTTTATAAAATTTTATTTTGATCAATAGAAAATCAATCAATTCATCCTTATGACTCCCTCTAGATCACTTCTTATATCTCTCTTGACATTAGCTCCCTCTGACTAGGTATTCCATGTTTCTTTTGTATCTTCATTCTCCCTTTCTGGATTGTTGGATTGCTCCCTTTATTTCTATTTTCCTTTTCTCCCTTTATTTTTGTTTTCTCTCCCTTTAGGATTTCTCCCTCTTTGACAACAACGCCAAAGATTTGTCATCTTAATATGCAGATATGAACATTTTTAGTTTCTCCCTTTGTCACCTAGCTTGTGACTGATTTGTAGCTCTGGCTCTTTTATTACTTTAGGCAACTCCTAAAGTAAGATCCACTGTATCAATGTGTAACATATGTCAATCATCTTGTTTGATGTGGGGCACTTCTCATGCTTCTTAAATAGTCTTTGATAGGGGTATCACCCTTAGTTTACTTCTTAGATACTCGTGAGCATCCTTAGGTAATGCTTTTGTGAAGATACAAGCTATTTTCTCCTTTGTGTTAACATATTCCATCTTCACCTCTTTATCTTGAACTAACTCTCTCAAGTAATAATACTTGATTGCATTGTGCTTAGTCTTTGTATGCATCACAGGATTCTTTGATATATTTTATAACACTTGTATTATCATGATAGAGTATCACAGGTTCAGTGATTTCCTCCTTCGTACCTTTGAGTAGTTGTTTGATCCATACAATGTTTGAACGATTTACTACTACAACAAGATATTCAGCTTCAACAATAGATTGAGATGTACAATTTTGTTTCTTGCTAGTCCATGTAACAAGCCTTTTTCCTAATAAAAATTCTCCTTCACTAGTGCTCTTTTTGTCCCAGCCTAATTAGAATCAATATAGTCTCTCAATTCAATTTTCTCATTTTTCTTATAGTGTAGACCATAGTCTTCTATTCCTTTCAGATATCTCATTATTCTCTTAACAACCATCAAATGATTCTCCTTGGGATTAGCAGAGAATCTTGCAACTATCCCAATAGATAATGCAATATTAGGTCTGATGTATACTACATATTGTAATTTTCTAACCATAGAGTTGTACAATGTTTGATTCACTTTATCCGAATCGTCATTTTTTGACAACTTATGTCTTGTCACCATAGGTGTGCATACTAGCTTGGAATCTTCCAATCCAAAAGTTTTTAGTATCTCCTTTACATATTTTGAGTGAGTGATGTATATACCATATTTCATCTAATGTACTTGCAAACCCATAAAGAACTTGATCTCTCCAAACATAAACATTTCAAATCTTTCTTCATTTCATTTGCAAAAGCCTTACATAAAGTATTTTGACCTCCAAATATGGTATCATCAATAAAAAAATTAAATAGTAAAATACTTTTTTCTGTCTTTGTCTTCAAGTATAGATTGTTGTTCTCATCAATCCTCTCAAATCCAATCTTCACAAGATCATTATGAAGCCTTTCATACCATGCTCTTGGTGCTTGCTTCAAACCATATAAAGCTTTGTGTAGTCTACATACCATTTTTTTTTGTTAGCATCAACAAATCCTTATGGTTGTTCTATATAAACCTCCTCCTCCAATATACTATTCAAAAATACAGACTTAACATCCATTTGATAAACTTTGAAACCTTTGTATATAGAGTAAGCAAGCAAATTTCTTACTCCTTCCAATCTTGCAACAAGAGGGAATGTTTCTCCATAGTCTATCCCTTCTTCTTGTGCATATCCTTTACAAACTAAACTTTCCTTATTCCTTGTGACTTCACCATTTTCATTTAACTTGTTTCTACACATGCACTTGGTGTTAATCACATTTTTATCTTCTAGTCTAGGAACTAGAGTTCATGTCTTGTTTTTCTCAATTTGTTCAATCTCTTCTTTCATAGGTTTACTCTAATCCACATCTTCGAAGGCATCTTTCAATATTTTAGGTTTATGCATGCTAAGAAAACATGTATCATTTCTCAACTTGTTCCTTTTCATTGGTCTAACATCTTTATCTCCAATGATTTGTTCTGTAGGATGATGTCTCTTAACATACTTAAATAGTCTTAGTTCTCCTTTATTTTTGTCATTTGGTCTCTCAACTTCCTAATCACTATGTACATCTCTATCAATTAGTTCAACATCTCTTTCATGTACACTAATTTTAGAATCAAAATGTACCTAAACTTTATTTTTATGACTCGACACCTAAATGTAGCTCAATTTCTGAATACAACTTGACATTCATAGTATGTGACTCAGTAGTCTCTGAAACTTGTTGATTTGTAACTTGATTTACAACATCTTCATCAACAAGCATACCTACATAAAAATATGCAAATGATTTTTATTCTTCTAGTTCCTTCATAGGTTCAGCCTCATGTACTTCTGTATATTCATCGAACTTTACATTTCCACTTTCCACAATTTTGTTAGTATTAGTATTTAAATAATTATAAGCTTTACTTCTTGTGGAGTAGCCAAGGAATATACCTGCTTTACTTTTTGCATCTAATTTACCATTCTTGAAATCCTTGAGAATATAACACTTACTTCCAAATACCTTAAAATATTTTATATTTGGTGAGTATCCATACCATAGTTCAAAATGTGTTAAATGAGTACCTTTCTTGACTTGTACACAGTTCAAGGTATAGACAATTGTACTTATAGCTTCTCTCCAGTATTTCAAAGAAACATTCTTCTCCGTCATGAGTGTCCTAGCACAGACCATTATAGATCTATTCCTCCTTTTAGCAATTCCATTTTGTGGAAGGGCCTTAGGGGCAGATGTCTATCTTTGGATTCCTCTATCATTATAAAACATCTCAAACTCATTTGATATAAATTCTCCTCCTTTGTAAGATCTCAAACATTTTAGACTTTTACCTATTTCCTTCTCAACTCTTGCTAAGTACCACTTAAACATTTGGAAAGCATCAAATTTCTATTTCAAAAATATAACTATCATCATTCTAGAATAATCATCAAAAAATAGCATAATCTACTTATCTCCTTTGTAGATTTTCACATAAATTTGGTCCACACAAGTTAGTATGAAAAATCTCTAATATTCCTTTAGAGGTATGAGTTTTACTATTAAAACTTGACTTTGACATCTTGCCTAATTGACATTGTTTGCAAATTATATTGTCAAGTTTCTTCAACTTAGGGAAACCTCTAACTCTTCTCATGTTACTAATACTAACCAAGTTATCAAAATTCAAGACATAACCTCTTGTGTCATAGCCACACATCATCAAGTTCTACAACTAAACAAGTAGCATCCTTTGTATCAAGGTAGAATAGATTACCTCTAGTTGGATCACCTTTTCCAATTAGTTTTCCACCAGTATCATAAATCTTAGAAATCTTGTTCTTGAACTCAATCTTACAACATGAACTATTTATTTGTGACACACTCAACAAATTATAGTTAAGTCCTTCAACATAATAAGCATTGTCACATAAAATATTTTTAGTGATTTTGATAGAACCTTTTCCTTTTATCAGACAAGGTGCATCATTACCAAACCTTACACTATTTCCATCATAATAATTCAAGGTAATGAACTTACTTTTATCTCTAGTCATGTGATGTGAACACCCACTGTCAATGATCCATCTATCATTCCTGTTCACACAAGACACCAGTGCAATTGCCTCATCCTCATTATAATCATACTTCATTGCAACATACACCACTTCATCATCATGATCAAGTATTGTAGAAACTCTAATAGCATAAATGGGCAACACTATTCTCAAAAATTTGCTTAGTATAGTATCATCATCTATCTTACCAGTAGATCCCCTTATAGCATTAACAACAACCTTTATCCTAGAGAAATATTGAGCAACATTCTCACCATCTTGCATTCTCATATTATCGAACTTACCTCTAAGACTTTCTGATTTGGCTCTTGGAACATTTGCATCACCTCCATAGATGGTGTGTAGAGCATCCTACATTTTCTTTGCACTATCACAACCCTTGATATCATCAAACTCGACATAACTTAAGGCAAAGGCAATCTCCAACATTGCTTGGTTGCGTTCTTTCTTCTTTTTCAGATCTTTAGCAATTAGAGCTCCAACAAGATCAACATGCTCATTAGCAATGGTAGATTGTGCATGATCTCCAAGACCTCCTAGGTGTAGCTTCATCAGACTTCACCATGTAGGAAATTTATCTCTATTAAGCTTATGTACCTCTCTTTTTGACATCTTGATCTTTTGCTTCTAGTACCTTCAAACTAGTCCTCTTAAGCAAATGGCTCTGATACCAACTGTTATAATTATTTATAATAAATGAAGGGGGCAGGGGGGTGGTGAATTAGTTATCTAAGGTCTAGATATACAATAAAAAATTTCATAGCTTAATGAACCAATATCCATAAAACATTTTCATCATGCATGCATCCATTAGATCATACAATCAATTAAACTTTGTAAGTTATTGTCAAATCAACATTGTAGAAATATAAGCATGAAACATAACAGATTCAATAACACATTTGACACAATGATTTAACATGGAAACCCAATTTGAAAAAAACCATCAGTAACATGCTACTCATTCTTACTCTTCTAAAGTGATGGCATGTGAAGGGCCAATCCTATTAAAGGTTACAATGCACACTGTTAAATGTGGCCTGGTTAGAGGATTTCAATCACCCTGTTAGGAGTGAGCCTTGCTAGAGGACTTTAGATCATTCACTTGGAATGTCACTCAACTAAAGGATTTACAAATGATTGTTAGGTCAACCTTAATCCAAAGTATTTACCCTAGACTTGTACAATGATTAGAAAGTAACAGTAAGGCGTGATCTAATAAAAACTTACAACACACTTGCAGATTATAGATCTTTGTTTTCATTCCTCCATTCTGCTTGGCTTTCACACACTTCAGCTCAGATAGCTTGTTCACCCTTCAAGCATCCATACCCTTAATCCTGCTTGCTTTTCTTGCCAATAGCAATCTCTTTTCTTAGGTCACTAAATGAAGCAATACCCTAGACTCCTTATCTTCCTTAGGTTCTCGCACATGATACTCTTTGCTTCTGACCAGCCATCCTTTTTCCTTTCAAGCTCCATCGTCCATTTTAGGATTAGGTTGGATTCAACGAATCTACCCATCTTTTCATTTTATTCCCTTCTAGAAACTTCTCCTTCAATCCTCTTTGAATTCACCTCAAAATGGTTCATCTTGAATTTTGTGCTACCGGCTCATCAAGCTTATCTTCCACACAATTCACACAATCTAAGAAATCAAACTTGTCAGCTTAGATTCATTGAATTCGTGATCTTTCTCATAATTCTAACACTCGGCATTGACTTGTTTCTAATGCTTGACACATATTGTGTTTCTCAGCATCCACTATCAAACCACTCAACACAAACTAAAGTTTATCGGTGCTCGTCATCAACTAAACTTTACTTGACTTACATTATATCACTAGGCATTACAAGAAAATTTGACTTTTCTTAACTCCAACTAATTTTTTGCTCAGCTTACACTAACTTTGCTCGCCGCTTACTATGCAGATTGTTGGCAGACACAATTTGTTTAACTTGTTCTTCTGAACTTAATCAATGCATCCATCCCTTACAACCTTTAGTAGATTATCAATGCACTATAATATCATTGTATTAACTAATCCTTGTACTCCTTTTACATCTCATATCTCAACCTTTCCTCTAGGTGCTATTGTTACCACATTTTATCAAATCCTCTTCACCAATCAAACAAATGATAGTACTCAAATCATCTAAGCAATTGTCTTACCAGCAAGTAGCAGGTTTGACATCAGTGACAAAATAATGATTGAAACACATATTCATACTTGTATCATTTAGTTTTCAACACATACAAAAGACTAACCCTCTAAGAAAGATTGATGAACATCATGTGCTTGTAAAATATCAATCGACCCCTACAAATTTAGTGTATAACAATTCACTAGACACACACACACACACACACACACACAAATATATGTATGTATGTATGTGTGTGTGTGTGTATGTATATATATGTAAAAAATAAATTAATATAAAAGTCTAAATTTAAATTTTACTTGAGCACTAGTGGGTGTTACATCTATCATATATGTACTTTCATACTAGTGGGTGTTACATCCTTCATATCTGTACTCCCACCAATAGTAGGTGGCATATCAATAATATCTCTCCTCCCTTCATGATCAGATCCCACACTAGAATAAGTAGGCTTTACTACCTGTGTCTAGAAAAATATTATTCATTCACAAATATTAGTACATGTATATATACTTGTGCATAGAATTGAACTATTGTACAAAAAAAATTAAAAGAGGTACTTGGGTCTAAGGAGCAAGATGGTCATCCATGACATGCATTGTAGTGTAATCAACAAAAACTCCATCTCAAATTGTGTCAGTCCTCTATAATAATGAAGAGTGAAAAGGGGTAACCAACTGAGATGGAAGTGGTGTAGAGTCAGTGGTATTATGACCAAATATATGTTGGAAATATAAGAGGAGTAACTGAGAGAGGAGGGGTAAATCCCTTAGATGTCAATACAAACTTCCTATTTCCTTACACAACTTGGTTAGAACTCGATATTCACTATAACTCAGTTAACAAAGCAATCTTGAGAGATTAATGAGTATTAACCTTTAGTAACTTATTTGTAGAAAGATAAAGCAGTAAGAAAATAACATGGACACGTGAGACACCAAGATTTAACATGGAAACCCAATTTGGGAAAACCACCAATGCAACTAGTTACAACTTTTCACTCTTTTGAAGTGAGCCCTATTAGGAGTCAACCATGTTAAAGGTTACAAAACACATTTTTAGGTGTGAACCTGTTAAAGGATTTGAATCACCCTATTGAGAGTGGCCTTGTTAGAGGTCTTAAAACACTTCAATCTAGAAATGTCACCTTGTTAGAGGATTTAGAAAAATGATTGTTAAGTCAACTCTGTTAAGAGATTTCTTCACTACTACACTTGTTAGAGAGTGTTGGCCTACTTTTTACCTTTTACAGATTTTGCAAATTTATAGTGAAAATCTAGTTATCCTTATGTGATAAGGGATTATACATTTTTCAATTTTTTTTCCCTAAAAAATCCCCTAAGTTCCTAAACTAGGTTGACATGGTTCACATTTTAAAGAAATGCATGGGAAATTCCAAAAAAAACTTTAGACAACCTTCCCATTATAAAGTTTTTCCCACTTACCTTTTAAATTTTGTCACGTGCTTTACCTTACCCTACCCTGTGTCCCAATTCAGTTTTTAACCTGAGGTATTCTTTGTTATAATTTGTTAACCTTGAACGAGTTGTGGTTTATGTTTGATTGATAACCAAATCATCATGTCGCTATCGCAAGAAGCATGTGTTTTACTTCATGCGACATGGCGATAGAGTGATTCACTATTGTTGATCAAATGAATAATCAATGGATATCGGTATGCCACTAGTAGAAGTTGCATAAATTTTAACTATAATGATAGGAAGACATGTGGCGTGGTGGGCCATTTTTCTTTGTGGCTAGTGGGGTTTTTAGACAAGGTGACAGATGTCCACTTTTTATATGTTGCTTTGCGAAGTGGGCTAGTTCTTAACATATTCATGTTCATCGTTGATCTTAAGATGAATCTAGGATTGTCACTATGTCATTATGTGGAGTCTCTCATATTTTTAACCATATCAACATAATGATAACTTAACACGTGGAAAGTGGTAGGACCATCCCATACAAGGAGTTGCTAAAGGTTTTCTACTCCATCTATCAAAATTGTATTCACTGCAAATGGGAACATAAGTAGAAAATGTGTTTAGTCGTAGTAGTTTGATCTTTCGAATATCAATAGATGTCACTTTGTCACTAACAAATTTTTAAGAAGAGTACTCATAGTGAGATAGTGATATTGCAACACGTGTCCTAGTGGGCTCGTCATAGTGCATAACATGGTCTTTTCTTTGTTGTCAGATTGAAGATTGATCGAGGGCTATTACTATGTCACTAGCCAAAGTTGCAAGGTATTTAAACATAGAAACATGGTGAGAAATTGACATGTAGCACAGGGGACCTGCTTTCAAGTAAATCTAAAGCATTATCCTTGATCGTTAGATGCATGAAAGATCAAAGGTTGTCATCATGTCGCTAGCAAAAATTGTTTGACCTTTAACCCTAGCAACACAGCAACAGATTGGCATGTGTCTTATGACATGTAGTTATTACGCTAAAATTGCAAAGAAGGTCACAAGAAGTCTATGTGTTTAGTTTCAATTGGTTTGATCGCTAAATCAAAGGGTTTGAAGCTGAATCAACATGCAATTTGTTTCCTAGTCATCAGATTTTATGAATCAATGACCCTTTTTCAAATTTTAAATAGAATTCCACCCTATCCTCTACTACACATTTATGAGAGTTAAAATCTTCTCGCACAAATTGATTCAAGGATTTGTAACAGAGAAAATTGAAATTTTTATTCTATGAAGATATTGTTAAGAATTTGGAGTGTGGTATATGCATAAAATTGTTAAATTTGCCAAGCTGAGTCATGAGTTTTTCTATCAACAATCTATTACTGTAGTCAAACGAGAATTGAAGTAGCCAAGAATGTATTTTTTCCACTTACAAGTAGAATTATGGTATTCTCTAATTGTCATTCATAATGGCTCCAAAGAAGGGTTTCTCCAAGAAAATTGATTATGTTAGCAGAAATATTCATGATGATTTTCTAGAATATTTGAATGAATCTACCAATGATGTTGCACAAATAAAGAAGTTAATCCCTGTAAACCCTAGGTTGAAGGTCGCAGATGGTTTATATGATAGGGGAAATTAAACTTGAGATGTAGTGACATCCAAAATTGGGCTACAATTGTTCAAAAAATGGTTTTCTGAAAGAAAATTATTCGCTCCTTATGGCAATGCTTGGAATTTTGACCTAGGAAAATTGGTAGTCCCAAGAGTTTCTATGGACTCAGACCTCCTTACTACTATATCTCAAAGTTATGATCCAATAACTTGAATAGTAAGGGGAACCAATGGGGAATGTTTGGTAAAGATCACCACTAAAGAAATCTGAAAAGTTTTTAGAATGGATCCCACTTCAAAGTATTATGAGGTTATTGACTTTCAAGGTTTGGAGAAAGAATACCTATCCCACAAGGATCAAAGTAGAGAGGGGGAATTAAGAGGACATTTGGCTGCAATTGGAAATCTGACCTTTGTCATAGCCTCAAAAAAAGAACCTTTTAAAAAGAAAATTTTCAATTCTAGAGCTATAGATATATACATGTCTTTGTGTAGGGTTTTTGGTAAATATGAGTAGGAATTTATATCCATAAGATTCATGTATATGATGGTGCAAATTTCATCTTTTGGATTGATGTTATTTTTTATTTCACATCTTTTCTAGCTGAGGAAATTCATATGGGTTTGATAGGGTTTGCAAAAGGGAAAATTGAGAAAACTTTTAGTTTTTACTCTTTGTTGATACACATGTTTCTATTTAAAGAAGTTCAATATTTTGAGAAGGAAATGGTGTTGACAAGAGAGCATGATGGAGAGTCTCTCCCAGTTCAAGTGTGGAGAACAAACATAACTTGGGATGTAGAGGAGGTTAATTTTGTAAGATTTGATAGATATTTTGCATTTAGGTTGAGAAACCTTTTGTTGAAAGATGACCCTAGGATACCCAAGGCATTGTTGAATTTTATTAGACCCATGGATAGCCTTAATAATTTGAAAGTCTCCCATAATTGGGTAGACATTATACCATATCCAATGTCAACAGTTTTCAGAGTTTATGGATTCTAGGGAACTCCACATGTGCTACCCTATCAAGTGCCTCTTAAGGTAGGGCTAGCTGAAATTCTATGGCAAATAGTTAGTTTTGAAGAAGCAGAATTAACTAGTAGGTCAAGGGGCTCCATTTTTCCATCTTGCACTATGGCTCGTCAATTTATAATTACAAAGGGTGGTTGATTATTTCTATATAAAGTGTTAATCTCATATAAGATGGTAGTATCCCATCTTAGATTCAATTATAGTGAGGGATTTTTTGAAGTTTTTAGAAAAAGGGCTAAGACTAGCACTCACAAACATGAATTCTATTTCCCAGAGGATATAGTAAGAAATGAATTCTCCCTTCGAGAACAAGAAATCAGGAAAGAAAAGTGGAGAGTTTATTCTAGGGTGTTGGAATTCATTAACTATTTTGAAAAGGACTATAGTCCATTAAAGGATGCCAAGACATCAGTTGACAAAGTAAATAAGTTAATGATAACCTTTGTAGAGGTCATGGATACAATGAATGAAAAGAAAACCCTTCTTATTATTGCTTATCTTGACAGAGAAAGGGAGGTAATGAAGAGATTAGCTTTCGCTCTTATAGTAGGTATGGGAAAATTGGTTATTCAAAAGAAACATGGTTACATCATAGTCAAAACTATGGAGTAGATTATTGCCAAGGGGGAGGAAAAGGATGGGTCAACCAATAGTCTTTCATTGAAAAGACCTCAACTTGAAGAAAGACCTCTAGAGCTAGTGCCCAAGAGACAAAGAATAGAAGAAAAGCAATTATTACAAGGAGAATATTATACACCTTCTCAGTCTCCCTTACGAGTAGGAGAAGAATAGCTCACTAGAGAGATTTTGAGCAACTTGGATCTCAAAGGGGAGTATTCATTACTACTACAAAATTAGAAGAAGGAAATCCCGAAGAACCTCCTATACCTAGCATTAAATTAACTATTTCTAATTTCAAAGGGAAAGAATTAGATCCTATAGTGGAATAGGCTAGCCATGAGTTCTTATCAAACAACAACTTTGTGAAATCAACAGCTTTCTACTAATTTTCCTAGAGGACAAATATTGAGAACTTTGAAGAAAGATGTAGTAAAAGGAAAGCTGAATAGCAAAAGAAAGAGGATTTAATTATACAAGAAGAGATAAAGGTTGAAATGATATAAGAATTTAGTAGTTTGACTCTTGGAGAAGGAAGAAGAATGATCAGATCATCCAGAGTTCTACTTTTGCCAAATTGGGACATTGTAGATGCAATGGTGTTCAATACTGTCACCCAAAAATTGAGTACCAAGGATAAAAAGAAAAGAGCACTCATTGGTGCTAAATTTAGAGAGGATCATGTTGCCTTAGTCATCTCGTCTTTAAAAAGAGGATCTAGAGCTAGTTATTCTTAAAATAGTGACTCTGAATTGATGGGCAATTAGATTGTTAAGAGACTAGAGGATACTCTAAATGAAGAGGCAACAAAATTCAATGTTGAAATAGCTAATCTCAATTTAGTCACTACTAGGAAAAAGAAAAGGTATGTACTAGAGTTGTAGGAAAAATATGAACAAGTCCTAGATGCCTATAATAAAGAAGTCCATAAGAGAATTGAGCTTGAGAATATAATGATAGGGTATATAGGACAGTCTAGCAAACCCAAGATTACTTATCCTCCCCATCCCATAGTACCACCATTCAGCAGAGTTCCAATTGTTGAAATCCCAAATACTCCACAGGACCACCAATAGTAGACAGCTAAAGAGCTTGAAGAAGAAAAGACTAAATTATGGGCAATGCATGTGGAATTGGGTATTAAACATGAAAACAAGATAGGAGATACAATCTTGTACCTAATAGACAAGGTAGGTTGGCACACCTTTTATTTGGAATTGTCAAAATCAGTGAAAATATGGAATGAATTGACAAATAATGAGGCAGCCCTAAGGCCAATTGTAAACAAATGGATCAGTAGGGATAGTGATGTTACTATTTTGTGTTGTTCAGTTATTACTCTTTCTTGTGAGAAAATAGAGAAAACATTTGATCTGACTAATGGCCTTTCTGATTTTGATAATAAGAGGAATATGTTGCAAAAGAGAATCAATAATTGTTTTTGAAAGTACCTTGGTAAATATGTTGGCCTCTTTCCTCATGCAATCAAGGGCATAGGTAAATTAAAAGATAAAGAAGAATGGGATAACGAATTAAATGAGTTGATAAGCATTAGGCTAAATAAAGTAGTAACTAAAAAGGATTTCATTTGGTTTGCCAAGATAACTAAGAAAGTTGTGCAAATTCAAATATTCTTTGATTCTTTCAAAAAGGATCTTGTTGAGGTAGAGAAAATAGGAGAAGATATCCTGAAAAAATAGCAAGAGATATTGAATTTTTCAATTGGCCAGATGATGCACTTTTTAACAAGTAGATTGCATAATATGCTCAAATAGATTAGTTGTTACCAAAAGAGGTTAAGGAAAAGGATGTGGACTAGGATGAAGTACAAATAATTGATGCACCAAAAGAAACAAAAGAGGAGCAACTAACTACAACAATAGGCATGGCTACTCAAATTGGTGACTTGACAAGAGAACAAGTAATTGTAATTGTAGACATGATAGTTCAATCTGATGATCTAGAGGAAGAGCGAAAAGTTGTAATCAATTTTTAGATATCAAAACCTGATATAGCATGTGCAAATCATGTGGTCCCATAGTTGGAAGGGAAACAAATACAAATGAACCAATTATCAGATGCAAAAGATCAACAAACAATTGTTGGAACAAAATTGGTCCCACCATGACAAGATGAATGATAAAGACATTCAGTTGTAAAGAAAAATGGAAATGACAAAGTTTTGTCCTTTTGTGATAGTGACATCTTTGTCCCTTTTGTAAATATTTTTGTTCTAAGGATAGTTGTCCTTCTCCCTCTAAGCCTAAATCTTGTTGCATCTCACATTATATAAGTGAGTTTCCATGGCTAGAGGATGGTCTAAAATCCATGTATTTTTTAGTGTTATGCTATTTGCATTCGGTCCACTCAATCTTTGTGTAAATTTTTTGTGATGTATTCATCTACAAATCTGAGAATACAAGTGAACATTGAATGATAAGTTGTCATGTCTTGAAGTTTTTTGGAGTATATACCAGTATAGTATGATTTTCAAGGAGAATTAATACAAAATGAATGTTCTACCATATCTATTTTCTCTAAATTCTATCTCTATTTTTATGTGTTGGTTATGTTGAGATTGAATGAAGAAGGTTCATCCAATTTAATGCAACTAGGATAGGTTGTTTATCAATTTTTTATTGCTTTTAATTCAAGGAATTAAGTAAATACTTCAATAAATTGGTAGGATTTCCAGTCATTTAAGAAGGATATTCATAAGAATGGGGTTTAAGGATAATTGATGACATAATTGATTGTAAAGCAATTAATTAGGTCAAAGTTTGCTAGGTAGACTCTGAATACCAATGGATAGGGTATTGATCATCTATTTAGTTACATATTGAAGAAATCATGGGGTTTCTTGAAGCATAAAATTAAAATCAAATCAACTTTTACTTTACTATTTGAAGATTAAAACTATTGGTCAACACTTATTTGGAATAGTTCTATGTGTATCATAGTTAGCTGTTGTAGTCAGGAGCTCTTTGCAAATTCAAGAAGGATTGTGACCATTTTTGCTATAAGGGATAGATTTTTGAAGAACATAATATTAGTTAGTGAAGTGTGAAAAGAATATCAAGCATCCAGTCATCTCATCCCTAAGGTGCAACTGCCTAAGCCCTCCAAAGCTTGAAGTGTAGAGAATCCCCATGATTCTATTATTGTTGGTTCCAGATATGAAGAATCCTCAATTGAATATAGGAAGTAGTTAGCCCTTAGACTGAGATTTGTCCTCTGCATCCTAGTATCATGTCTGTTGTTGCCTGGTAGTTTTAAAACCCCAATAGAGAGTAAAAATAATTGACCTAATTAATGAAGCAACTAGCTTGCAGATTCAGATCATTATTCTAGCTTATCCTTTAGATCCTTCCTAATCACAATATTCTTTGCAGCTCCTTGGATGTTCTTCCCTTTATCAAATATCCTTCTTTATTCACATCTTATCTGCTTTCACAACTTCTATCTTTCAATCCACAACTTGACCTTTCATATATATGAAACCCAAATTCAAGTCGACTTGAATACCCTTACAAATAAACAACTACCATCCACTAAGTCAGCTTGCATAAACAAAATTGTCCTGTTTTAGGTCGACTAATATTGAAACTGGGTCACTCAATTACCACTGAGTTCCTTGGTAACCAAATTGACTTGGTTTACATTGAACCTCTTTGGTAACTGACTTGACTTAGTTAACACTTGAATCCTTCAATGATTGACTTAGCTTAGTTAACACTTGATCACTAAACTTGGCTTGTTCTGAACTTTTGTTCGGTTGCTATTGGAGTCTTCTGAGCTTGGTTACTACTAGCAATGCTCAATTAGAATGTAACATTTATGTAATGTCAATGATAATATACAGTTGAATAAATGTTTTGAATAATCTCCCTCTTTGGCATTGATGGTAACACAACATGCCATAAACAAAGGAAATTTAGAGTAATCAAAATGATTTGTAAGATTTTATAATATCCTTAGTTTCATTCCAATCCTTCATCCATTAGAACTCCCTCTAAAATCTTAACTTCAGTCTCCATCTGATTAAGTTCTCGCTCTTGCTGATATACAAGTTTCTTCCTCTGATTCACGAAATTGATCTCCCTCAATTCTTTTCATATGAACATGAAATATTCAATCTCTCCCTCTTTGACATCAAATGTCAAAGACTTGGTACACTAAGTTTATAATGTACCTAATGTACTAATTCATATGCAATAAGCTCTGACTTCTTTGCATCAACTTGATAGATCTTCAGTGTAGTTAGGTTGATGCATTACTAATCTCTATTCTAGTGAGCATCAAATAGGGGAATGACCCCTAGCTTTCCTCTGAGATACAAAAATGCATCCTTAGGTAATGGTTTGGTAAATATTTCATCAACTTGCTCCTTTGTGTTCACTTATTCCAATCTACCCTCTTTATCTTGCACTAATTCTCTCAGAAAATGATACTTGATTGCAATATGTTTTGTCTTAGAGTGCATCACTGGATTTTTGGATATGTTGATTGCACTTGTGTTATCATAGTAGATAACCACTAGGTCCTTGATTTCTTCCTTTATTGTTGATAATAGTTTCTTGATCCAGACTATCTTGGAAGTTTTAACTATTACAACAACATATTCTACCTTTATTGTAGACCAAGAGATGCAATTATGCTATGTACTACTCCATGACACTAGCCTCTTTCCAATAAAGAATGCTCCTTGATTGGTGCTCTTTCTGCCATCAACACTTCCAACCTAATCTGCATCAATAAAGACTTTCAACTCAAGGTTTCCTCCTTTCTTGTGCCATAGACCATCGTTTCAAGTGCCTTTTTATATATCTCATAATTCTTTTGACTGCAATCATAAGGTTTTCTCTAGGATTTACAGAAAACCTTGCAACTATACCAACTGCTAATGTAATGTCAAGACTTGTGTAAACCACATATTGAGGTATCCTAATCATAGATCTATAGGTAATTTGATTTACCTCTTTTGAATCATCATCCTTAGACAATTTGTGTCCAGTAGACATAAGGTGTTCCAACTGGTTTGGAATCTTGTATTTTAAAGGTCTTCAATATCTCCTTGATATATTTTGACTAAGTAAGGTAAATGCCATCCTACATTTGATGAACTATTAAACCAAAAAAGAATTTTATCTCTCCAAACATTAACATTTCAAATTCTTTACTCATTTCTGTAGAGAATGATTTACATAAGTCATCATGACCTAAAAATAGTATATCATCCACAAATATTTTTGCTAACAATATCTTATTTTGTGGCCCTTCTTTAATATACAAACTACTATTATCATTGATTCTTTGAAAACCAATCTTTACCAAATATCCATGTAGCCTATCATATAATGCTCTAGGAGCTTGTTTCAGACCATATAAAGCTTTGTGTAACTTACAAACCATGTCTCTTTTATTTGGATCAATGAAACCTTTAGGTTAATCAATGTAAACTTCTTCCTCTAGAGTTCCATTCAAGAAATTTAATTTTATATCCATTTGACACACTTTGAATCCTTTAAATGTAGCATATGCAAGTAGTGTTCTAACCCCTTCAAGTCTAGCAATAGGAGAAAATATTTATCCATAGTCTATATCTTCTTCTTGAGCATATCCTTTACACACTAGCCTTGCCTTATTTCTTGATACTTTTCCATTTTCATTCAATTTGTTTCCAAATACCCACTTTGTACTAATTACATTTTTATCCTTGGTTCTAGGAACAAGAGTCCAGGTATTGTTCTTTTCAATTTTCTCAATCTCTTCATTCATTTCCTCTATCCAACTTTTATTATTCAATGCATCTTTAATAGTTCTGGGTTCAAATTCAGTAAGAAAACATGTACCTTTTGGTTTGTTCCTTGTCATTGTGCCTTCTGTCTAATCTCCAATTACTTGTCTATGTGCATGATGCCTTCTAACATATCTAGCAATTATAGGTTCCTTATTTCACTTGGTTCACCATGGTCAAGGGTTCTGTGAAACTATATACTATTCTTAGGTCCCACTATCTAAGACTCTATTCCCACAATCTGTGACTCAGGTTCCTCTTTCTAGGACTTGGTTCGAATTGTCTTCAACTCAGGTTGCTTTGGCTGCAACTTAGGTTGAATTGTAGACTTAGGTGACTTGGGTGGTGTTGATTGCTGGAGTGATGCTATCTATTTTTGCCCAATCACATTTGTTTACACCTTTGGTAAAGTATTAGGCTCAAAGTAAACAAAATTTCTATAGTCTTTAGGTTTCTTGCTGCTTTGTTCTTCACTCTTTTGTACAAACTCATCAATTTTTACATGTGCACTTTCTATAACCTTGTGAGTAGCAAGATTCAAACATTTATATGTTTTTCTCTTGTTGGAGTACCCTAGGAATATGCCTTCATCATTTTTTGCATCAAACTTTCATTTCCTTGTTTCTGTTAAGATATAACATTTGCTTCCAAATACTTTGAAATAACAAACATTAGGTTTGTAACCATACCATAATTCATAAGGTGTTTGATTTGTACCTTTCTTCAGTTGAACTTGGTTCAAGGTATGAATTGTTATGCTGATTTCTTCTTTTCAGTATTTAGATGCAACATTTTTCTCTATCATTAGTGTTCTTGCACAATCCATGATGGATCTATTCCTTCTTTTTGCTATGTTGTTCTACTGAGGTGTACCAAGTGAAGATACATATCTTTTGATTCCTCTTTCATTGCATAATTCATTAGAGATTAATTCTCCTTTGTTTGACCTTCCCACTAATGCATCCAAAGTTATATAATTTTTGGGATGACATCTCATCTTTTGAATAGCTAAACTTTGATTGCATAAATAGAAAGAAGACTTCTTAATACCTTGCTAACTACTGTCACATCATTGATTGTTCCTCCTACAACTTTGATTGCACTCATGCTTGCTTTTATTCTTTCACTGTATTTTGCAATATTTTCATCTTCTGTCATTCTCATATGATCAAACTGGCCTCTTACACTTTTTGCTTTAGCTCTTTTCACATTGTCATCTCCTCCATAGATCTTTTCTAGTTTGTTCCACATATCAGAGGCAGTAGGACAATCTTTGACTTCATCAAAATCTAGAATAGTCAAGAGAGGTAGCAATATCAATCATCATTATGCTGTGATTCTTTTTATCTACCATCTAATCCATAGTCAAAGGATTAGGAGGTGACACATACTAGTTCTCCAAGAAGTGTAGGCCTGTATCTCCAATGGTTCTTGTTACCTATTTTTGCCCCCCCACCAAATATTTGAATTTGAATACTGCAAACCCACCCAATGGTTGCTTCTCATCTTTATATTATTTAAATGCCCTGGAAATACAAAAAAAATAAATGATTAAAACTTTATTGTATTTCTTTTCTTCCCTAAGTTTATTTCTACTTACCCGCAACTTTTCGCACCATCAGATCTTGCATAGATCTACGGTGGGTGCTTTCCCACATTCTCAAGATGCACCACCTTTAAATAATGCAAGGAAGCCCCTTTGCAATGCATGGTAGGTGGGTCCATTTTCTTTTGTGGGCCATAGAGGGGAGAAAGGTCAGCCCAGTTGGCAATTTGATTGGCACCCACTTTCTCGCATTTTTTTCTTCTATTAGACTTTCTGACAATGTGGGCAAGCACCCTGGTGACACATGTCTTAGTGATGTCATAGAGGATATTCATACGGGTTCAAAGGGTACGAATTATGTGCACCATTCGATGCGATCAGATCAATGGCTGGTGCATACCCGCAATAAGAAGTTGCATGAGTTTTAAGGAATGCGGACCCTCGCCTTGCTGTCACATGTCCTTGTGGGGTCAAGTCTATTACTTACGTCATAGTTGGATGCCAAGGTGGTGCCAGGTCACACTAAGTTAGATGCTGAGTGTTCGTGGGCCCAAAAATTTTAGTGGGGCAAGCGCAATGTAATGAGGATCTTCACGATCATTAATCTTATGGAGATCAACAATTGGTGCTTCCCCACAATGTGAAGATGCAAGGTAATTAAGTAATGTGGGAAATTTCTTGAAGGACACATGTCCCAGCAGGCCCAGCTAAGGTATTGACAGTTAAGGATGGTAGTTATGAGACATCGTAGTCTGGGTTTTAAAAAGATAGCGCAGTTAGTTAAGGTAATGTGGTCAACCGCAAGGAGACTTTATGAGGTGGCAGGAAAATTGAAAGACTATTGGCCCACATGGCTCATCTTGGTGGCAAAGTTCAGTTGACTTACTAACTTTGCTGATTCACGAGCTAGAAACAGAGGGGATCCGGTTTTTTTGCAAAATCTAATCTTCATAATCAATTCCAACCACTCCCGAGTGAATGCTGCACTCCACCACCTCTGATCCTACCCATCTACTTGGTCAGAATGGTTTAATGACACCGTTTTCTATCTTCTTGGGGCCCTGTTTCAACAAGAGATCAAATTTCATGGTATCTGAGTCTGTGCCAAGGTTGGATTTTCCCTAGATCTGCATGATTATTCTCTGGAAGACTTAATGGCAGTGGTTGTGGAGTAACTTCAGTTAGAGGACATCTTAGTTATGCTTGAACTATAAAGGTAATTTTTGTAGATTTTGTTCTAGTTGACTTTTCTCTGTTTTCTCTAATATTGCTCTGCAATTTCACTATACATCCCCTCTGCCTTCGAACTATATGACATTTTGCCTTATCTCTTCCAGCCATTGATGAAAAGTGCAAGAACTATTTGCCTCTCATTGGCATATTGTGGATATCTGCAATCTTGCATGACTATATCTCTTTTGGCCTATGAATGGTATATAAGTGAATCCCCTCTTTCCTTGTGTCATTCATTTGAGTTTTCTGATCTACATGTGATTGTTAGATTAAAGCAAGTATGGATGTGTATAGTGCATGTATGGGAAGAGATTGGTTTGAACACTCTATTTTGGTGCATCACCCCCCTAGGTTAGAGTAGGTAGATTTGTTTTCATGCATTCCTTCTCCCTTTTCCTCTCCAAGAGTAGTTAGGTGCACCTTGATAGTAAAAAAAGTCGGCCTTCTCCAGAGACTCAACCTCACAGTTCAAGTCCCATAGCTTGGAGGTTGTTTCCATGTTTCACAAGGTTGTCCTTAGGTAAAAACTTTGGACATGGGTGCAAACTTTTGTGACAACAGTTCCCAAATGCAACTTCATGAGTTCCTGTGATGCTTTGAAGTTTTCTCTACTCAACTTAGGAATCTCTCTTCTATAAGACAAATTGATCTTTTGCTTAGATCCTCAAAACCTTTTTTGCAAGCACCAATGGCTCTGATACCAATTGTTGGAAATATAAGAGGAGTAATTGAGAGGGGAGGGGTGAATCAATTACCACTAAAACAATTCCAAATCCCTTAGACATCAATACAAACCTCTTATTAACTCAAATCCTTGCAGAGCTAGATTAGAACTAGATATTCACTATAACTCAATTAACAAAGAAATCTTGAGATATTAATGTGTATTAACCTTTAGTAACTTAGTTGCAAGAAAGATAAAACATTAAGAAAATTACATGAACACACAAGACACCAATATTTAACATGGAAACCCAATTTGGGAAAACCACCAATGCAGCTAGTTACAACTTTTCACTCTTCTAAAGTGAGTCATGTCAAGAGCTAACTCTATTTAAGGTTACATAACACATTGTTAGGTGTAACCCTATTATAGGAGTTGAATCACCTTGTTAGGAGTGGCCTTGTTAGAGGCCTTAAGATACTTTAATCTAGAAATGCCACCTTGTTAGAGGATTTAGAAAAAATGACCGTTAAGTCAACTCTGTTAAAAGATTTCTTCACTGCTACAATTATTAGAGAGTAATAATGATTAACCTAATTAATGAAGAAATTGACTTGAAAATTTAGATCATTGTTATGGCTTATCCTCTAGATCTTTCCTGATCATAATATTCTTTGCAGCTCCTTAAATGTTCTGCCCTTTATCAAACATCCTTCTTTATTCACATATTTCTTCTTTCACAACTTCCATCTTTCAATCCACAACTTGACCTTTCATATATATGAAACCCAAAGTCAAGCCAGCTTGAATACCCTTACAAATAAATAATTAACATCCACTAAGTTGGCTTGCAAAAGAAAAAGAAAAAGAAAATTGTTCTACTGCAGGTCGGTTGATACTGAAACTAGGTCACTAGGTTACCACTGAGTTCCTTGGTAACTGACTTGACTCGGTTTACACTGAACCCCTTTGGTAACTGATCTAACTCAGTTAACACTTGAATACTTCAATGACCAACCTAGCTCAGTTAACAGTTGCTCACTAAACTTGGCTTGTTTTGAACTTCTACTCGGCTGCTATTGGAGTCTTTTGAGCTCAATTACTATTGGCAATGCTTGGTTAGAATGTAACATTTGTGTAACATCAATGAAAATTTACAATTGAATAATTATTTTCAACAATGTCATCTACATACATGATCCCATCCTAATGCCAACCTCAATCTGATTCAACTCTCATGGCTGCTCCTCAAGAATATCTAGTCCATCAATAGTAATAGTAACATCTATAATTTGTATCCCCTCAACTGGAGCTATAGTAGACTATTGTGAATCTAAGTGTTGCGCTGAGTGTTGTGATGGGTGCTTAGCTGAGTGCTAAGCTGGCATATATGTTGGGTGTTGTACTTAGTGCTAATCACCAAAGCCCCGTGCACCTTATTGTGTATCTCTAATCCTACCTACTACTTCTTGTAAAGGTATCCTCTAAATATTGGCAATGTATGAATATGCATGTAACAAATAATCTAAAAAATACAATGTCATATCCATTGTTGAAAATAATTATGCAATTATAAGTTGTCTTTGATGTTACACAAAATGTCAAGCCTTGCCGAGCAATCAATGATAGTGGAGCTTACTCTGACATCAAAGACATTTTCCTATGTATGTTGAGTGTTCAGTGATAACCAAGTTTAGAGACAATTATGATTGAGCTCAATTGGTTAATGAAGCAGATCCTGTATTAATTGAGTTCACTTGGTTACCAAAGGAAAGTTAGCATGAAGTCAATATTGACTAAGTTGGGTTGATTAATGTTAGAACTCATGTTCTAACGTAGTTGGGTTGGTTAACGAAGGATTCTTAGTGTTGACCGATTACTCAATTTTGTATTAGCTGATTTTCAATATATTAAGTCAATAAAATTATTGGTTAATACAAGTCAACTTAAGGGTTAATATTTGATTGATTTGAAAGAGTATTCAAACTGACTTGACAAGGTGAATCATATATATGAAAGGTCAAGTTGAGGATTGAAATATGGAATAAAAGAAGATAAATTGAAAAGGGAATTAGAAGGGTATCTGTAAAGGATGAAGCATCTGAGTTGACTGAACTGCAAAGAACATTTTGATCAAAGAGGATCAAGTAATCAAGCCAAAACTAAGATTTGAATCAACAAAGATAGTTGCATCAGCAATCAGGTCCAGTCATTGTTACTCTCTAATAATTGTAGCAGTGAATCAATTCTCATAATAGAGTTAGCCTAACATCTATTTTGTAAATCCTCTAACAAGGTGGTGTTTCTAGATTAAAGTGTCTAAAGACCTCTAACAAGGTTAGTCCTAACATGGTGAATTAAATCTTTTAATAGGGTCACACCTAATAGTGTGTTTTGTAACCTTTAACAGGATTGGATCCTAATAGGGCTGACTTCAAAAGAGTGAAAAATAGTAACTAGTTGCAATTGTTGGTTTTTCCAAATTAGGTTTTTACGTTAAATCTTGGTGTCTCTTGTGTTCATGATATTCCCTTTCTATTTATGAAACTAAGTTAATAACGGCTAATCACTTTAATGTCTTAAGACCTCTGTGCTAATCGAGTGATAGTAAAATATTTAGTATTAATTAAGTTACTGCAGAATATTCAATGTTAACCGAGTTACAACAAGTTATTGGTTTATATTGTGTTGACATCTTAAAGGGACTTTTGGATTTGTTTTTCTAGTAACTAATTCACCCCTCCCCTCTTAGTTACTCCTTTCCATTTCCAACAATTGGTATCAGAGCATTTGGTGCTTGTAGATAAGGTTTCAAGGACCTAAGCTAAGGATCAAGATGTCTTACAAAAGGGAGATTCCTAAGCTGAACATAGATAGCTTCCAAGCATGACAGGAACTCATGAAGTTGCATTTGGCAACCATTGGAGACATAGGCCTAAAATATCTAGAGAAAAAATATGTGGAACTTGTTGGACCTTTGTCTATGGATCAAATTGTGGAAAAAAAAATCACAATATAATGATGATTGATATTACCTCTACTCTCAATTATGTTGAATTTGATGAACTCAAAGATTGTCCTACTACTCATGAAATGTAGGACAAGCTGAAAGATATCTATGGATGAGATAACAATGTGAGGAGAGCTAAGAAAGAAAGTCTAAGAGGTAAATATGATTAGATGAAGATGAGAGAAGATGAAAACATTGCACAATATAGTGAAAGAATCAAAGCAAGTGTGAGTGCAATCAAAGCCTCAGGAGGGAAAATAGATGATATAACAGTGGTTAGCAAGGTACCCAGGCCTCTTCTTCTAATTTATACAATTAGAGTATCATCTATTCAAGAAATGAGATGTGATCCTAAAGTTGATATAACTTTGGATGTACTAGTGGGAATGTTGACAAGCTTTGAGTTAGATAACTTTGATAACATTGAGTCTGCATTTCAAGCTAAACTATCACTCAAGAAGAAAGGTGGAAAATCTAAAAGGAAAAAGTTTGACACTGAAGATGGAGAAAATTCTACTAATGATCTTGAAAGTCATTGAAGCCTTACTTGTAAGAAGATTTCCAAAAGGCAAAGGAAAGTAGAAAGCTAAAATAAAGAAGAAAATAAATATGACAAGTACAAAGGCAAGAAATATTTCAAAAGCTACAAAGACTACAAGGATAAAGATAAGAAATCATGTTACATGGCTAAAGACTATGATAGTAGCGATGAAGATGAAATAGTTTACATTGTTGTAAAAGATGAATCAGATGATGAAAATGATAAGATGGCCATCATTTCTCATATTAGCAAGAATGACACATGGATTATTGACAGTGGTTGTTTACACCACATGATTGGTGATAAATTTAAATTTGAGCACTTGGAACTCTATGATGGTGGGAGTGTCAGATTTGGAAATGATGAATCTTGTTATTTCGAAGGAAAAGGTTGCATTACATTAAGTGATGAACTCATACATGACAATGCTTACTAGAGTAAAGGACTAAAACACAATCTACTTAGTGTGGCACAGTTGAACAACATTGGATTCAAGGTAGAATTCATGAATGGAAAGGCCAACTTGCTAGATGGGAAAAGAAATCTAGTTGGGACTAGCAATCAAACAAAAGGTAATCTATTATATCTAGATCTAATTGAAAGTTCATATTTCCTAGCTCAAGTAGAGGAAAGTTGATTATGGCATAAAAGGTTGTGTCATGTGAATTTTGATAACCTAGTCAGCATAAGCAAGAATAAAAGAGTGAGAGACATTCCTAGTTTAAAGAAACCTAATATGAGCATGTGAAAAATTGTCAAATTGGAAAAATGGGAAAGACAAGTTTCAAAAGCAAGAATTATCATTCTAAAGAAGTTTCGAAGTTGGTTCATATAGACCTGTGTGAACCCATTGGCATAGAAAGCTACTATGGAGATAAGTACTTAATTTTATTAATTTTGATGATTATTATAGGATGATGGTAGTGATGTATTTAAAAGAAAATCTAAAGCCTTTGAAAAGGTATCTAGCTAGAGTGGAGAAAGAAACAAGAAAGAAATTAAAATGTCTAAGGTCAGAAAGAGGAGGAGAATTTATCTCAAATGAATTCAATCAATTCTACAATGAAAGAGGAATCAAAAGACGGGTATTTGCACCTAGTACAGCTTAGCAGAATGGGATAGTAGAAAGAAGAAATATATCCATTATGGATTGTGCAATAACGTCAATGATAGAGAAAAATGTTGCAATCAAATACTGGAAGGAAGCAATTAGCACAACAGTTCATACCTTAAACCAAGTTCAACTAAAGGACTCAGATCAAACACCTTATGAATTATGGTATGGCTATAAACTGAATGTCTATTATTTCAAAGTATTTGGAAGAAAATTTTATATCTTGAAAGAAACTAGGAAAGGAACTTTTAATGTGAAAATTTTATATCTCATATTCAACCTGCCTAATAATAGCCACAAGCTCTCCTTTTATTCCTACTTCATAGGGTCGACCACTTTTCACAAGCAATGTGGGATAAATAAAAGAAAAGGCTAATAGACACACAACTGGACAATTGCTAAAGTGGGGATGTTATAGTTGGCCCCCCTTGAAATTGCTTGTCCTCGAGCAATCCAGCAACACAATGAACTCCAACCTCCACCTGGATCCCAAATGAAGTAGTATGTGACATCCCTGTGGACATTAAACCAACTACAAACCAACATCATTAGGACCAACCACATGTCCTGTAGCCTAGCACCCAAAACTTGTGCTGATGATGTAAACGTCAGAATGTCATCGGAAGGCAACCTCGTAGAAGATTTATGAAACCTCTTCTTCCTTGTATCCACTCACATAATATATATTGGACTATAATCCTAATCATCACTAGCATGCATTGAAAAAGATGTAGCTACAAGCGAACCATATGCACTCATGCCAACTGTATCAATAATAGGTGTAGCCACATCAAAATATATGGACATAGGAACAAAACTAATTGCCGCAACTGAAAACTGAACCGAATATATAGTTGATGAAAACTCATAATCATCAACATGTGTGCAGTCATTAGAACACACATCAACAACTGCATGCATATTGCTAAACTCCTTGTTGGATGGTTCAACTGACATAGAAGTGGCTACTGATATGACACTATCCTCGCATTCTCCTAATCCCACTATTGCTACATCGCCATCCCTTGACATAGCCTGATATGTGGACTCCTGACTCCACACCAAATTGTGAATCAATAATACTAGAGCGTAAACCCACATCTACTATTTTCACTGAAACACCCACATCACCAACATCATAGTTGGGTGGTTCTATATGTGTCTCGATCCCATCTAAGGAAGCAACTATCTCTTGCACTATAGCAACACCATGATATCTCACATATAAATCTCCAATAATAATCTTGTCGTCGAGAGAGCCAAAAGTGTTAGTGGTAACAACTGTATCAACTATCTATGTACTAACTATAGCAAGAGCTCTAAGAACCTCAACTTGTTGAAGCTTGATACCATTATCCTCTACTGCCATTGACACAACCGTATGTCCCTATGAAATAAGTCCATCATCAACACTACAAATAGGAATAATAGGTGTCATACTAAATATAGGTACATTTGCATCAAGGACTCCTATCAAGGAAAACTCAAGCTTCCTTCCCTGTAACCTTGATGTCAGCCTTCTAAAGGCAGAAACCATATACCTTGCTACCCTTTCAATTGTCTCTAGATCTGACAAGCTCTCTGCCAATCTCTGTTGATGAAGCTTAAGTTTCTCCATACTCTCCTACAAAGCATTCATCTTCATGCTAACTTCATCATTACTCCACTGACTTCTAGAACTGCTAGTCCTCCTATGTTTGTCCATGGCTAAAAAATGCTAGAGTGCTAGTCACTCCAAATGTAACAACAAATCTGTCAATAGTGTAAATTTCCTACCCCATAGGATGGTAGGAAATGACTCTGATACCACTAAAATGGGCACCCTAGAAATGCCCAAGAAATGAACCAACTACTAATAAACATTTTAATGTTTTTGCATGGATTTTGAAACCACATAACATGAACAAGAAGGAATTTATGTAAGCTAAAGATTGAACTATTGCTGAAATAATATTAGTTTTCAAACTAATAAAATTAAAAACATAGCATAAGTATCAGACAAGGAGTGAGAATGATATGAGCAAACACCCAATTTGCTTGTAGTTAGAAATGTGCCCACGCTACCTATTAATGAAACTAATAGCAATGAATTCCAAAGGCCAAACCCCAAGGGAATGATGTCTATAATGTCACAGGAGAGGATATATGTCCTCTAATGCCAAAATAGATCTATAACTCACATATCCAATTTCTTCTCATATTCAACCTTCCTTATAATAGCCATAAGCTTTCCTTTCATTCCTACTTCATAGGTTTGACCCCTTTTCACAAGCAATGTAGGATAACTAAAATAAAATAAAAGGCTAACGTTCACACAATTGGACAATTGCTAAAGTGGGGACACTACAAACCCCCCCCCCCCCCGCCCACCCGCCCCTCGCCCCTTGAAATTGCTTGTCCTCAAGCAATCCAACAACACAATGAGCTCCAACTTCCACCTGGATCTCAAATGAAGTAATATGTGACATCCCTGTGGACATTAAACCAATTGCAAATGAGCATCATCAGAACCAACCACATGTCCTGTAGCCCAGCACCCAAAACTTGTGCTGATGATGTAGAAGTCAAAATGTCACTAGAAGGCAACTCTGTAGAAGATCTATGAAACCTCTTCTTCCCTGTATCCACCCACATAATAGATATTGGACTGGAATCCTGATTATCACCAACATGCATTGAAAAAAATGTAGCTACAGGCAAACCATATACACTCATGCCAACTGTATCAACAATAGGTGTAGCCACATCAAAATATGTGGACATAGGAACAACACTAATTGCTGCAATAGAAAACTGAACCAAATCTGTAGTTGATGAAAACTCATAATCATCAACATGTGTGCCATCATTAGAACACACATCAACAACTGCATGCATACTACTAAACTCCTCATTGGATGGTTTAGCTGACATAGAATTGGCTTTTGATATGATAGTATCCTCACATTCTCCTAATCCCACTATTGTTGCATCGCCATCCCCTAACAAAGCCTCATATGTGGACTCCTGACTTTGCACACATGACTCAATGCCAAATTGTGAATCAATAATAATAGAGCGTAAACCCACATTTATTGACTCCGCTAAAACACCCACATCACCAAAATCATAGCTAGGTGGTTCTATTCGTGTCTCGATCCCACTTGAGGAAGCAACTACCTCCTACACTGTAGTGACACCATGAGATCCCACATACAAGTCTCCAATAATAATCTTGTTCTCGAGAGAGCCAAAACTATTAGTGGTAACAACTGCATCAACTATCTCTATACTAACTGTAGCAACAACTCTAGGAGCCTCAACCTGTTGAAGCTTGGTGTCGTTATCCTCTGCTGCCATTGACACAATTGCATAACCCTGTGAAATAAGTCCATCATTAGCATTGCAGATAGGACTAGTAGGTGTCATACTAAATATAGGTACATATGCATCAGAGACTTCTATCAAGGAAAACTCAAGCTTCCTTCCCTCTAACCTTGATGTCGACCTTCTAAAGGTGGAAACCATATACCTTGCTGCCCTTTCAATTGTCTCTGGATCTGACAAGCTCTCTATTAATCTTTGTTGATGAAGCTTAAGTTTCTCCATACTCTCCCACAAAGCATTCATCTTTGCACTAACTTCATCATTACTCCACTGACTTCTATAACTGCTAGTCCTCCTATTTTTGTCCATGGCTAGAAAATGCTACAATGCTAGTCATTCCAAATGTAACAACAAGTATAACAATAATATAAATTTCCTACCCCATAGGATGGTAGGAAATCGCTTTGATACCACTGTAATGGGCACCCTAGAAATGCCCAAACATAAATTCTTAGCCCTTTCAACTTCTAATTTTAGTGTTTTGACATTTTGCTAACACTTTTCCCTCTATTTGGCTATCTCAAATTCCCTATAAGACCTCCACAAGATGACATGACTTATAGCTTTGATACCACTATAATGGGCACCTTAGAAATGCCCAAAAATTGAACCAATTGCTGATAGTGATTTTAATGTCTTTGCATAGATTTGAAACCACATAACATGAACAAGAAGCAATTTATGCAAAACTGAAGATTGAACTACTATTGAAATAATATTAGTTTTCAAGCTAATAAAATCAAATACATATCAAACTTTCCAACTCACTAATTACTCTAGTAGTATACCATTTTATTCCAGTCATGATTTCCCAACATATTGCTACAGTAATATGAATAGTGTCATGCTACAACGTTGGTAGAGGAAATTTTTTCCTTCACTCAGTTCAAGACCCTCATAAAAACATTCCTCCACAATGGCATAAGTATCGGACAACGAATGAGAATGGTATGAACAAACACGCAATTTGCCTATAGCTGGAAATGCACCAAGCTACCTGTTAATGAAGCTAATAGCAATGAATTCCAAAGGCCAAACCCCAAGGGAATGACATCTAGAATGTCACAAGAGAGGATAGACGTCCTCTAAAGACAATAATAGTTCCATAACTCACGCATCCAATTTCTTCTCATATTCAACCTTCCTTATAATAGCCACAAGCTCTCCTTTTATTCCTACTTCATAGGATCGACCCCTTTTCACAAGCAATGTGGGATAAATAAAATAAAAATAAATAAAAGAAAAGGCTAACGGTCACATAATTGGACAACTACTAAAGTGGGGACATTACAAGGAGAGAGAGTGAGAGTGAGAGAAATAATGAGGAGAGAGAGTGTAAGGAGAGAGAAAGTGATGAGAGATAAAGTGAGAGGAGAGAGAGTGAGGAGTGAGCAAGTGAAGAGAGAGCGAGGAGAGAGTGAGAGGAGAGGAAAGTTGAGGAGAGAGTGATGAGAGAGAGAGCGAGGACAAGAGAGAGAAAGTGAGAGGAGAGAGAAAATGGAGAGAGTGAGAGGAGAGAGAGAGTGAAGAGAAATAGTAGGAGAAGCAAGAAGTGAGGAGAGAGAAAGTGAGAGGAGAGAGAAACTAGAGAGAGAGAATCAAGTGAGGAGAGTGAGAAAAGAGAGAGAGAGTAAGGGGAGCTTAGAGAGAGAGAGAGAGTTAGATTATTTTTTGTTTTCTATCCACCTACTACTAGATTTGTGTTTTTTATTTTCTATGTAGACTTAGAGTTTTTCATTTTCTAAACATATTATTTTTTCCAACTATAGTTTTAACTATTTTTTCAATATTTTGTAACTACTATAGTTTTAACTATTTTTTTTCAATATTTTCTAACTATTATTGTGTTAAAAACTATCTAACATAATAAAAAATACAAATCTATGTACATAATACTAACTACAACAACATGTAAACATAAAACTAATTAAGATACATTAAAAAATAACCAAGCTTTCATTAAAAACAACTAAACATTCATTGTAATTAACTAAATATTCATTAAATATAATTAAATATTCATAATCAACACAAAAATGAAGAAAATGCATACCCAAATGCTCCAAAGAGGTAAAAAATGGTAGATAGAAATGCTAATGCAAGCTATGATGTCACAGACTTTGCTCTAAGCTCCCTAGTCCACCAACTTGTACAAGTAAGAATGAGACAAAAAGGGTAAAAATGGGAATTTAAACTTTTCCAACTAGTTATTAGGGCTTTGAATGAAGCCTAGGGCTTCTTTCGAAGCCCCTAGAGACCTTCATTCAAAGGTCGGGCTTCATTTGAAGCTTCTAAAATAGGACATTCTCGCTTGCCATCCGATTTCTTCATGATGGAAAGTGGAAACCATTATTGTGGCCCTACCCAAATAAGAATATGGAATAGGAATTGGTATTCTGGAATAGAAAATGGGGATACATATTCCTACTCTTTGTTTGGTTTAGCCAGAATTTGACGAGGAATATGTTTATCCTATGTTTGGTTGTGTAAAAAGAACAGTACTGGTTTTGAATTCAACAGGTAAATGTTGAGGAAGAAAGAAGAACGTATTTGCAAGAAATTGAAGTGATATTATTATTTGTATTGTTATAGGCTTCAAATAACTCCTAATTCTTTAATTACAATACAATAATTGGAAAAACTAAACAAAGATGTCTTCCACAACATAGTTTCCATCATAGGGGACACCGGAAACAACAAATTTCCCCCCAAATAAAAGTATTCTCATTAATGCACAACTCTGCAAGTTCACCACAACCAAAACTTAAACTGACAACAAAAGTAAGCAAAATTCATAAACAAATCTACTTCGTTTGAGGGAAAATGACAACCTAAGAAGAACGAAGAAAACCCCACATAAATTCTCCAACCCCACGGTAACATGACAAAGGGCATTTCCTATTGAAAACTTTGATTTTTTACTAAGCGCCATTACCAGATATCAATGGCAGAAGCTCCTTTGCTTGAAAACAAAGACCCAAACACAATGAGCGCCACTATTTTTACAGACCCAAAATATATTTTCTAAAAAAGTAAAACTAGAATATGAATAGAGATTCCAATTCTACCTATTAGGTGGAATTGCAGATGCTCATTTTTGAGCCAAACTTGGAGTACGTAGTCTTATTATTTTCCTATTCTGGTGCACCCAAACAAAAAAATTGAAAATTTAAGAATTTACCTATGTCTATTCCACTCCTATTCCCACTACCAAATGAACCCTACCGACCCAATTCCCTTTACAAACTAACTTACATTTGGTTTGTGGAATTTAAAAAACCTAGATTTGTACAAACCTTAGTTTAGCCAAATCAAGGTTTTGTATATCTTCTTTCCGACTTTCGAGATTTTCCTAAAACCGTTTGTTTCACTCGGAAGATGCGTGTAAAGACACATTTTTATGTGTAAGCTTGGAGTTGAAGGCAAATTTCAAAAAATAGTCCAATCTATTGTTTTTACACTCCTTAAAAAACAAAACCAGGTTTTGATTGGCATTTGATGATGGATCATGTAGTATGATCCAAAACGTTAGTATGATCCAAAACGTTTAAATTCAGAAGGAAAAAATTCTTACACAATCTTTCCCAAAAATCAATATACAATATTCATGGATTGTGGAAATCTGATAGCTCAGGTTTTGATTTTCAATTCCTACCCTTTTTAGGAAGTCGAAAAACTTAGTTTTGAAACAAAATTAGAAGTCTCGTATGCTAATTCCATTTTGCAAATTTTGAAACAAACGCACAAATTTTCAAATTTAGATTATGAAGAAACCAATTCCTGTCATCTTCCAGAGTCCAAACAGACCCTAAAACCAAACCTCATATTTATGTTCACTACATGGCATTAAACATCTTCCCCCGAACATCTTCCCCCGTTTTCACCAGGTAGGGCATCTCTTTTTAAATTTTTTTTTTTAAACTTCTCTTTGTGTACTTCCTCTATTAGTTTTTGAAATATAAACGCTTCTCTAATTCACCAAAATATAAAACACTCACCTATAGGACACACTATAAATTTCGCCATCAGACTGCCTATCTGTTTTTAGAAAGCGGACATTGTGTACTGTTGGACAAGACACCTCCGACCTTTCCTTTCATCGAGGAATGGATGGTAGCGGTGGCGTTTTGAGGTCACAGCGAATATCCTTGGAAATTCAAGAGCCTCTTCCAATGGACCTGCATACTTTCCAGCAATTGTTCAAGTACAGTCATCTCCTGGTCCCCCTTACTCCAATGTTGTGGTGGGGATGAGGGGAAGGAGACAACGGTGGTGAAAAGCAAAGAGAAATGCATTACGCAGTGCAATGGATGTCTGTACCAATGGACGTGTACGGAGATCGAAACAAGGCTGACAGCTGATGGCGATGGGCATGTGCTTCGATTCCGACCTCCACATCCTTCTCCGCCTCTCCTTTTAATTAGCTTTTCACTGCAAGGCCAATGCTAATGTGAGAGGGAGAATGGATATATCCGAGAGGAACAATGGCAGGAACGCCAATGACGAGAAGTTGGAAGTGGCAGACGGTGAAGCAGCGGATGGAGAACAGGGTCGCAGTGGAGGTAAAAAGCCAAAAATGGCGCAGACTCCTAGGTGCCAGGTAGAGAAATGCAAGGAAGCTCTAAATAAGGATTACTATAGGAGGCACAGGGTTTGTGAGCTCCATTCCAAAGCCAAAAAGGTGCTTCTTTTGGGTTTCGAACAACGCTTCTGCCAGCAATGTAGTAGGTATTCTCTATTCGTCTCTTCCTTCGCCTCCCAACACTCAATGCAGTTTTAGGGATGAAGAAATATAGGAGTAATGGAATTCAAAATGATTTTTTGATTAGCTTGGTACATACATTGTTCCCACACGTATATTTAAAGCTAAATAGTATAAACAAAATTTTAAAAAACTAAAATATTTTTAATGTTATGTGCTATGCCTCCAGAATCTTAGATTTATTAATAATTGAATACATGTGTATTTTTTTTTTTTTGGTAATTGCTATATTGATTGTATTTGTGTAAGGGTTTCCGAGAATTCGCCCTTCTAGTTAAATACTGTATCAATTCGATTCAGCTCTGGAGGATAATGGCTTTCCTCTGCTTCATTGCTTCTTCAATCTCAAAGAATTTCTATTCATACTCGGAGAAAATATCCTATCGGGACAAAAATGGCATAATTGTCTCTGAAAGACCAGAGATTGATACAGTGCGTGGTACCTGCTCCATTTAAAGCATCCAGCAATAACCCCATATTTCTCGCAACGGTCTTTTCAAATAGAGCTTCTTAATCGTTGAAACGGGGCTTACTTGTTTAACAGACCGTAGATTATCTGTTTATGCTTCAAGCATCCAAACCACTTTGAAAGTTGAGCCTTGTCACAACTTGAGGCATCTAGAGTCAAAATCTCTATGATCGACTATCCACTAGAGAGATTCAAGCTACGACATAGTCTTCTAGGCTACGGGAATCCTTATCTAATGACTTACAGACCTTCGAGCACTGTTGAAGTTTCTCCTTCTAGCACGGGGAGTGCCTGTCTCTACCTTCATGGAGCACATTCCTCAGCAATTGCAGCAAGTGCTTTTTGTATTATAGTTTCAATTCTTTGAACAATATTCTTACCATCCAATGCATAACCAACCATCCTCATAGAGATTGCTTCTACCATTGTAGCAGCAGTTGATAAACGTTCAGTCTCAAGCTAGCGGTTGCAAGGCCATGGCATTTCATAGCCATCCAATCGTTCATTATTTTAGATGTTCAAAGATTATGTTTTTGTCAAAGACACAGAGCCTTATCCGTTTGAACTGCTTAAGCAAGGTTGTAGAATATACAACTCGTCCTAGTTGTTTCAGCCTCCTCTGTTCTCATCTGCAGCAATTCACATTCTATATGTTGAGATGGTCATAATATTATTTCAACTCCTCAAAATCAAGTTATCTTTTTCAGTAAACAACAGAAATCACATACCGTATAATGACTTCTAAACACAATCAATTGATAATGTAAAACTGGGGTCCAACATCATAGTTTTCAGTACCAACCAACCATATAATGACTTCTAAACAAAATCAATTGATAATGTTAAACTGGGGTCCAACATCATAGTTTTCAGTACCATTGCCTTAAGTGTTGATAATGCAGTTGTTCCTTATTTTTGTCCATGATTTTGCCTTTGCAAAATGAAGAGAATTTCATAAGAGTAACCGTCAAATTCCAATTGGCTACGCTGATAGAGGAACATTTGGCTTATTTAAACCTGATGAATTTATAAATATTTTGAGGAATTACTTTGTGACGAGATTGCTATTGAACAAGAATCGTGCTTCATTTACTTAACTTATTTTAATAAATTTGCCCTTCCATCAATTCAATGCTAAGGTATCTGTGTGTTAAGTGGCAGTGTCAATGCCTGATATGATAACTAAATTTATATCAGTTATAGTGAGTGACTTGAGCTCGATACATCAACTCTCATGGTTGCTTATACAAGCGAATGAAAGGCTTAAATACTACTTATATTGCATTGAACCTCCCTTTACAATTAAGACTTCCAGCCAGGTTATATTGCTTTTTAATCTCTTTAATACTTACTTTTAGCTTCTCTGTCTTCTCCATTTGAAATTAAAATAAGCATCCATGAAATAGTAGTCTAGAGGATCCCTAGCATACTTAGAAAGAATTGTTGTTCCCTATTTGATAGGATATGTCAGTTAACTCTTAATCTTGACATCTTACTTATATTCTCTCACCTCGTTCATACTCACCATCTATAAGTGTATAATCTTAGATCTATTTTTGTATGCACATGTTCCTTGCTAAATTTTTTTAAGCCTTTATGCTGATCCTGGGGTGACCTCAAAGCTTGTTTGGAGTTCAGTTTAAGAACTGCTAGCACACATTGATGTGTGCTATTGACGTTCATGCACACCAACATATCTGTCCTCAGGAGTGGCTCACAAATACCTGCAAGAGTCCTATTAAGGCTCACACAGATCCATACACCTAGCAAGCATTGATAAACACATTGAAAATACAATAAAGCGTTCACATACCAAAACCATCAGAGCTCAACTACATTAATTCTTTTTTTTTTAAATTATAAAAAGCTTATCAAAATTTTATCACAAGGGGGTTTACAAGAAATTCCTTTCCAGCACCTACTCAGCTATAATTGGATTGCTTTAAATCTATTCTAGCTAAAACTTGCAGGCTCAGTATTCTATTACTTCTCCTTAAAGCTAACTACAAATTCTCTCCTATGCAATTCATACTTACGTGGTACTCAGAATATTAACCCTCTAAAAATTCTATTCTGAGATGCACTTTTACCTATTTGTAGAGCATCAAATTACCAAACGACTAGTGTTGGCACCAAGTATAGCTTACAAAGTGGACTCCAATATTCTCTTGGAATGGTGCTGTTCTCTGTTCACAAAACTCTCCTAGAATAACTAAAATTAAGTTGCTGAATTGGCTGATTTCCTTGCCGATTCTGGGTGTGGTACTGTCTGAAACCATGTACATGCTAGAATACCTACAGATTTGTATAGATTTTTTTTCCGCTTAAAAGTTTTTTGCCTTTTACTAGCCAAATCCTGATGTTTTCAACAATTTTGCAGCGATTTTGCTACAGCTCCAAGGCATTTGATGCAAAGTTTGACTTTTGCACTTTTTCACATGAAAAGGAAAAAGTGAAAACCTCAACTCATTAGTTTGCTTTCATTTTAATCTTTTTCCTATATTTTGCCTCTGACAATTGCAAAGATGATTTCGCCACCTTCAATTGCAAAAAGAAGCCATTCTTTCACAATTTTATTGCAGTTGGACATGGCAGAACGGGTTGGATGTGGCAAAAAGGAAATTATCTTCAATTTGCCTTTTTGAGATAATCTTATACTCCGCACTAATTTTATAAGTCCAAAAAGAAACAAGAACAAATGTCGCTAGAGCTTGAGGAAATAGAATGAGATAACTTGCTTTGGAAACCTACAACCAGATCAGATTATAATAGATATACTTATTAAATACATCCCATTCCAGGGCTAGATCACAAATACATATTGATCTACACAACAAATCTCCATGATTATGTGGGAGCTTAACCATAATGAGGCAGCATTGGCAGACATGATGAGGTGCGCCAAGTATCCTCCACCCTAGGGCCAACATAAAGACATAATCCATTTGGCCTCATGGGGTCCTTTGTTACAAGATTCAAGAAGAGTTGGCAGATTAACGGATTTCCAGATTATTGATTGATTAACAGAGGAACAAATGTGTTCCTTATAAAGAATTACAAGGACGTAGACTGAAGACAGAATTAGAAACAAAACTAGAGACAAGATAGGAAACATTCCTGTCTGGATTGAAGACAAAAGAGACAGGATAGGAAACATTCCTATCTAGACTGAAAGACGGACTATAGACAAGTAGTTGACTATTATAGAAAGTATAAGATATTATCTTAATACCCTCCCTTAATGGTCAACGTACAGATGTTGGAACATACTGTGATAACTGAGACCCTCCTTGGATCTACAGAATGCTGAAACCAAGAAGCTTTGCCAGAAGAGTGCTATGACTCAAAATAAGTTGCAATTACAAAACTTCGTTTGTGTGGAAAAAACGGTAAAACCCAGAACCTCACGCAACCTTGCGTATTACAGACAACTTGAAATGATTTTTGAGGAGAAAATCAACAAACCCAGAAAAAACAGAAACAGATTCGGAAGGCGAAAAATGCAGCTTCGCCTTGATCAGGAAGCTCGACAACTTGTGCTGTTGGCTGGGAAGCATTTTGCCTTGCTTGGGCAGCCAAACGTTTCCGGCACTCGAATTTCATATGGCCGAACTTGTGACAGTAATTACACTGTACATTTTGCTTCGTAGAGCCATCCAAGGATTGAGCAGAAGGTTGATGCTGGGAAGGTTGAGAAGACTGATGGTTGCCAATGTTTTGTTGAAAGGATTTTGCAGCAAAGGCTTGCTCAGTGGAGGTGGAACTGGAGCTGCTACCAAACTGTTCTTTCCACCGATCTTGCTGAAGCAGCAGGGTGCAGAGATCAGTGAACTTTAGATCAACACCAGTAGATGTGATGTTGAGAGTCTCGTTAAAATGCTCATAGGATTTTGGTAAACTCCGAAGAGTGATTACCACAATATCCTCTTCCTTCATCTTGCGACCGATGGCAAGTAACTGATCACGGATTTCCTGTATCCGATTCAGGTGTGCCTGGAGCGAGATGCGCTCATCCATGACAATAGAAAACAGAGTGTTTTTTAGAAAGAAGGCTTTGCTCTTGTCGGAAGTCTCAAGAAGACCTTTTAGATGTGTCCAGATTTCGGCAGCTGTCTTGCTGGATGGAATCTGAGAAAGCTGGTCATCAACTACAGATAGTTTGAGAAGCATTATTGCCTCTCGATTATTCAGATCTCATGTATCTTGATCAGGACCCGGAGAAGTCGGACGCTGCGTAACACCCAGAACAAGTTGATCGATGTTTCGATATTCGAAGATTGCGATGATGCGCTGCTTCCAGGTTCCATAATTGCGACCATTGAATTTGGAATTATGTTCGAGCAGAATATTTGTCAGAGATGCCATGGCACGTTTTTCAATGAAAAATTGTGAAAATTTGTGAAGGCACGTTCTTCGAGGAAAAAATACGAAAGACCCAAAAGAATCAGAGAAGGACCCAGAAGAGAGCTCAAAAAACCCAAAAGGGATTTGTTGTCGTTTTTTGCATCCGCTGGCTCGAAAATTGAGGCACAAAAATCGAGGCACCCAGAAAAAATGGACGACAACCCAATTGAGCTCTCGAAAAATCCACCAAGAATTTGCAAACAAAATATTTTTTTGACCCCAAAAATTAGGGTTTCGAACAAAATATCAGGCAGTGGCTATGGAGGTCAATAGTTGTAGAAAAAATGGCGGATTTGAGAAAAAACATTGCAGAACCAGACCAAGAACTAGTCGGATTTAGGGCTACAGCTGTTGGGTGGAGGTCACAACAAGATTGAGGCGGAAATAGGAAGCTTTGGCACATGTTTGCGGCTCCAAACGTGAAGGAGAATTCTCGACGCAAATTTGATGAAAATCGTAGGTTGTAGACTCGATTTCCTTTGCAAATCATGTGGAAAACGCAAGCAAAACTCAGTATTCAGCAGAGTAATTACTGGTTTTTAGCAGTAAAAAAATGCAACTTTAGACACCCAAACGAAATTGCATTTTTCAGATGGGCAGAAAAAACGACCTCCAAAAAACTTCCAGAATTTTGATTTTTCAGTCTCTTGAAACCCTAGTCAAGAACAGGCAGCAATGAACTTCAAAAAAAAAGAGAGAGAGTTTCGAAAATTTTAGAGTAAATAATTTCCAAAGAAATTATAAAATTCTCGAAAAAAATTGAAGTATTGGCTCTGATACCATGTTACAAGATTCAAGAAGAGTTGGCAGATTAATGGATTTTTGGATTATTGATTGATTAACAGAGGAACAAATGTGTTCCTTATAAAGAATTACAAGGACGTTGTTTCTAAAAGAAACAACGTAGACTGAAGACAGAATTAGAAACAAAACTAGAGACAGGATAGGAAACATTCCCATCTGGACTGAAGACAAAAGAGACGGGATAGGAAACATTCCTATCTGGATTGAAAGACGGACTATAGACAAGTAGTTGACTATTATAGAAAGTATAAGATATTATCTTAATATCCTTAACAATGAGAAGGGGGAGCCTTCCTTGTAAGGTAGGAGAGACTGTGTCTCATATACTGTGGTTGGTCATCCTATTTTGTAACTGGATTTTTACATAATTGTTGGATGCAAAATATCCACCCAACGATGCCTATCCATATTATGGAGAAGGGAATGATGAAGATCTTACTCCAATAAAATGGTCTAGTCTTGAAACTTGCAAATTTGATGACATTATTGAAGCTAGTTACCAAGTATACTAAGTGGTGGGTAGATCAGAAAATTCACAAACTGATGGAAAATAATATTGCCTTATAATTTGATGGGCAACATGGAAGCACATTCTTCTAATGATGATGAAGCAACCCACATTGCTAGAAACCTGAAAGTATACTAGAAAAGATACAACAAAAACTTCAGCAAGATCAAGAATGTTGCAAATGACAAAAATAAATCAAATTAGGTTCATCCTTCAGCTTGCACTTTATCCATAAAGGAGATTGATTTCATGAATCAAAACAAAAAATCAATTGCTGAAATTGAACCACAAGTGGAGATGGAAATTCCTCCAATTCATGAACATAATGCATTATTGAGTCCAGGAAGAGAAAATAGTAAGTTCTCAAGAAAAGTTTGCAACTTCTCGACAATATATTGCCAACTTCTCAGTGGAGATTTCAGTGCAAAAGACATGAAATTTCTCGCCATGCCCAACTTCTTGTGAGAAACTGATATCTTTGCCACTTATCGACGAGATTTTAAACTATGGGTACACTTAATAATTACCATTTTATAGAGTAAAATTTTAACTGCAATCTCGATATCTTCAAGCAACCTAGTATTAAGAGCAAAACCTTCACACCTCTTTTTTCCATAGACTCTTTCTTCTAGAGCTAAAATGGTGGTGATAATTGGACGATGGTTAGAGCATGTGTATGGAATAGCACTCATACTTGTCGCTTTAGAATTGAATCCAAAGAATTCTTTGTTCACATAGAACCTATCTAATTTGGAGTAGATTCTTTTGCTTCCTTGTTGGAAATTAGACCAAGTGTGCCATATATCTTTATGAGTGGTCTTATTCCTTGCCAATGGGTCCAAAAGCTTGTGCTTATTTGTCATATTGTACAAGAACTTTTCATTTCCTTTCCATTTTGCTTGATCCTTGCTACTTTATCTCGAGTCCCTTCATATTGAAGTCTCCTCCCATGACCCCTGATATGTACTTTTGTTGGAACAACCGCTTCCATAGTTCAACCCATTCTCTATGGTCAATAGAAGCATAGATCTTTGATAATACTACTTCCATTCCATTATATTTGCAAATGACCCAACAACCCTATCACTTGGGGAGAATCCCCAGTTATCAACACATTTACTCCATTTAGGGCTAAGCAATATGGCAACACCCCCCTTGCCCATGCCCTTATGATGTTTGGAATATAAGCCTTTGACATCCTTTCAAATACATTTTAATGTAATGTCAAGGGTGAACCCAACCACCTTGACTTCTTGAAGAAAGAAAATGTCAGTGTTTTTCTGCATTAGCAAGAATCTTTTGATCATATATATTTTTAGGAGATTCCAATCCCCTGTAAAGATGTAAAAAGTATTAGTGGTCTGTATCTATGGGAGTTTTAAAGCTCCTGTTACAACTTGGAAGTTGTTTGTATTTTTTGTGGGGTTGTTTGCTATTGGTAGGGCTAGGAGGCCTCCGCCTTTTTTTCTTATTAGAGTTGTCTCTCACTTCCTTTGGCTGGGGTTCAATTTCTACTTTTTGTTCAACTTTCTTTGCCCTACACCTTCTCTTCTTTTGTTGTGCATTAAAATAAAAACTGCAGTATCTTTCTATGCATCACTAGAAGGTGCTTTAGCCTCTTAATTTTTCCATCTTCTAGTTTTTCCATAATATTAGCTACTGAAGGCTTCTCATTTGGTTTACTCAATTGTGAAGCGGTGATACCGCGAGGGACTATGACCCTTCTGATATGAATGAATGGTGAATTCTTGGGGTGGATGTAGTAGTGGGAGGGGGGCTGGAACGACAACAAGAGAATAACTATTGAGTTTATCTTTGTCCCCATAGGCTCCTTTAAGAGCATCGAGTCCATCAACTGGAACAATTGTATTGGTATCACTGTTACACTTCTCAACCCCATGCCTAGAGTTGCAAATATGATTTTGTCCTTGTTTAATTACTTCTTCAGAGAATTCACATTTAAGAATTTGGATCCTGATAGTTTCCTAATCTTTTTAGGGGAAATTTGTTGGGCATTTTGCGTTCTTTGTCTTGGGAGAGTTGGACTCCAATTGAAAATCTAGAGATTAGAGATTAGGAAACTCTTTAAGAGTAGAGTTAAGATCAACCTTAGATGAGTGTGGGGGATCAACATTTTTGTGGAAAGCATTTTTTAGGGCATTAAGTAAAGTAGGCAGAGCCTTAGATGTAGGGGGTCGCTGAACCAAGAGAATTGGCAGTTCAGAGGCGTAGATATTCACTAGCAGAGCGGGATTAGTTGCGGTGGGGGTTGGTGGAATAGTGGAGAATGACTTGTCACAACTCTTGGGGAGCAAGGGAGTTTATTTTTTAAGGATCATCTCATGTGGCCTTCCTTCCTACATAGGAAGCAAATATTAATGGCTCCAAGAAATGTAATTGGGCATTTAATCATCTACCCTTCAGTATCAAATGTGATAACCTTTGGTAGGTCAAGGCTTGGTTTAATGGAAATAAGTATCCTAGCATCAGTGTGGGGCAATAGGGTATTTGTTTTATCTACTCAAACAACGTTTCCATTATGTTCTAACGCTTGAGGGGATCAAGTTCCACAAGATTGGCAAAAGGTTTGTAGCAGTGAGTCATCTAGGGTTAGACAGTGCAAGGATTTCCTCACATATTGTTTCTGGTGACTAGGTGACCAAGACAAAACCCCATAGTTACTCAAATTGATTTTTGAACATTGCCTTTTGAGAACATGTTTTTGATTGGTAGGGTTGGCCATGAATATTAAAAACAACCCTTTTTGAATCATGCAAAAATAAGTGAAATCAAAACGTAGCTTCCTAGACCATACATTGTGCAACCACTCATTTAATAAAAAAAGAGAAGGAAAGTAAGAAGAATCTTGGGCTGTGAGGAAGATAGCAGAATCCCTCAACCTATTCTTTTTCGATGCAATGGCTAAAGGTATGTGGAAATTGGGCTTACTAATAACATCTCAGGAGAAGGGGGCTTACTTGAATCCTCGTTAGAGGGATGAGTCTTTGGGTTTTTGCTTGACAACACATGCTCCATCTCAAACTTGGACTACATTTGCAACCACTTGTTGAACGATCGATTCTTGACAGAGATTCTTGTAGCAGATGAGGTTAGTTTTGTTTGTGAAGTTTGCCCATTTCCATACGTAGTTGAGCTCATAAAATCTAGTCGATTTAGTGTGATAAATGTGAATGGAAAGCGGACAATACTGGCAAGAGGAAGGCTTTCCACTTAGAAGGCCTACTTAGAATTCGGGTTCAAGAACACACTTGTAGAGCCTTCTTTCCTGCTAAATTAGGAATTAAGACTAAAAGAGGAAGATTTCAACAAAAGAGGTAGGTTTGTGTTATTTTATGAAAGAAAAATTCTTTCCTTTTCTTCACAAAATAAATTGATCTCTTTTACTTTATTTTATTTTTTGATTTTGATTTGTGGAGTTGTATGTTGTTTATAGATTCATAGATTAGCAAGTGCTCTTCTAGTATGGCAGCCCTTAGTTCAAAATAGTCCTAGGCTCCCCACTACAAAAGTATGTGGAAATGATTTAGCTTGCTCATTGGATACATTTTTGGAGACATGAAAGATTGGTTCGGTTCTAACTAAAGTTTGGATCAAATTATTTCTAAAGTCAATTGCAAGGAATCAAATTTGGCCCAAAGTTTGTCGAAAGGAACTAGACTGAACTTAGGCAAATTTGTAGTGAATTTCAAGTATAGTGGTAAGACCTGGCCCAAGTTTGACATAAGAATTCTTTTTTTGACTCTTTTTGGTCTATTTTATTCTATGTGAACATCCAACCCCAAAATAGGCCACATGAAAGGCCTAAATGAATGTTTTATATTTCATTTGTGCATTTGTGCTTCTTATTTGCTGCAATTGAATGATGATGATAGGTTTGATGATTTTTGATAATATTTGATCAATGATGGCTGATTGTCAATGTTGACATTGCTTTTTTTTAACTGAAACATTCATATGATGGGTGTATTTGATATGTTGCTTTACTATTAGCATAGTGGTGTACGAATTTATTTGTTGTTGCTTATATATATAACACATGTTTTTGTAGGTATGAACCCAAAACAAATTCAAAAAAGTTTTGATCAAATCTCAAACCCCAATCTAAACCCACAACTTAGGTTTCAACAAATGCCAAGTGAAGGAGGTTTTGTTTGGGTTTGCTATCAACGCAAAGAGGAATATAGTAGCTCCTATGGTAGAGTAAAAGCATATTTGTGCTTTATCCCTCAGAATGACATCAAGTTTTGTCTAGGGAAACCAAGAGTTGAAAGACAACCCCTATGTAAAACCCTTCTTGAAAACCATTTTGTTCTAAAAATATTGAAGAGCAAAAGGAAGTAGATGAAGTAGCTGGGAATCCAATTGTTCATCCTCTGCGAAGGTCTAAAAATAATAAAAAGCATTAAAGGCCTCTGGCTCTATGACTTCAATTTTCACTTCTAGTGAACAACTTGTAGGGCCCATTCATTCTTGCATGTGACAAATAAGAGAACAAAGGGGCCTTTGGAAATTCCATTTTCACAATGAGGCTAGAGACATTGTGAAGCAAGACATAGCAAGATGCATTTATACAAATGAGTTAGTATTTAATGTTGTTTTCTCATTGTATAGGCAAAAAATGGTGAGATTAGTTAATGAGGCTCTAAGGGGGTATTATAAATGATATGTTATGAGAAGGTGTGCATCACTTTATTGGACAAAGAGATGAAATATGTGGAGCTTTCCTTGATGCCCATGAGAGATTCATGGATCCAAATAGTTGTATCCATAATATTTGATGGATGGAAAGATGCTAGAAATTTCCCTTTGATCAATGTTGTTGTAGTGTCATCGAGGTAAAATGTTTTGGCAGTAGTGGATTGCAAAAGTGAAGTGAAGGACAGTCCATTCGTTGCAAACGTTCTCATCCATTCCATTTAGCAAGTTGGCCCTCATAATGTTGTTCAAGTAATAACAAGCAATGCGAAACTTTGTAATAACAAACAATGTGAAACTTTGTAGTGTTGTCGGCTTATTGGTTGAAAAGCACTTCAAACACATTTTAAGACATCTTGTGCTGTCCACTCACTCAACCTAATGTTGCGAAAAGTTCGCAAGAAGATTGAGCGGACCAAATAAATGTGTGAAGATGCCCAGGAGATCCAAATGTTCATCATGGACCACCATATGTCCTAAGTTATATTTAGACAATTCTCGAGATTGGAGCTCTTGAAGGTAAGTTAAAAAAATAAAATATGCTTTATACTTTAATTTAGTAAGCTTTCTATTTTTTTAATTTTAATTTATTACTGTTTTGATTTTGAAATAGGTTACTGAATTCTGTTTTGTCTCCAACATTGTTTTGAGATGGTGAAGGTTAAAGAGGCATTGTCTAGAATGGTTACCAATGCTAATTGGAGCATATGGAGGCAATCTGGTTGTACAAGGGAAGCTGCCAATAAGGAAATGATAGTAGACGACTCTTGATGGTATGGTGTTGAGCACCTCTTGAGATTTATTGAGCCCGTGTTGAGCATGGTTCAATACATCAACATGGATAAGCCTTGCTTGGGTGAGGTATATGATGGCAGAGACTCCATGATTGAAGATATTGAAAAATCATAAATGAGAAAGAGCAAGCTCCTAAAGAAACCTTCTTCAAGGAAGTACAAAAAATCATGGTGGAGAGATGGAACAAAATGACTATCCCTTTGCATCCTTTTGGCTTTGCATTGAGCCAAACTACTATAGATGGTCCTTGAGGCAAGTAGCACTCAAGTTATCCCATATATAGATTTTGAAGTTGGTCATGGGTACAAGGCAACTCTTTGTAGACTCTTTTCCAATCTCATATGACCAATGGCGAGGGCTGAATTTATGAGTTTCAGAAGCACCGATGGTTGTGGTCTTGACATTGTTGAAGCCAAGAACAATGTTAATGCCCATAATGGTGGTACTTCCATGACACTCTTGAAGCCAAGAACAATCTTGATGCTCATAATTGTTGTACTTCCATGGACAAATGTACCAACACCTACAACCCATTGCCATCTAAGCAATATCACAAGTTCTGTAACTCTCAAGATTCTAATTTCTAAATTCTTGTTTATGAATATTGATTTTATATTTAGATATTTTAATTCAAAACTCTAACTTTCTAATTTCAAATTTGAAAATTGTAATAGGTTGCTAGCTCATCATCATCCAAGATGAACTGGAGCACATACTCCATACACTCAATAAACTGCAATAGACTGCATTCCAGGAAGATGGAAGACTTGGTCTATGTGTATTTAAATTGAGGCTCCTTGCAAACAAAGACAATAACCATAGAATGGGGAGGCAAAGCATTGGGATTTTGAACCATCGTGGGTGCAGAGTCGGATGATTCAATTGCTTGCCTTGATGCACTTGCAATTGATGATGATGTTTACGATCTACCTAGTGATATTGATGCTACTCTTGACACTAACATTGCAAGTACCAATGCCAGTGGCACTATTTGTGCTTCTAATATGTCACCACTGGAGGATGCTGATATGTATGATGACTTTTGATGACATTTGATCAGTTTTGGCTGATTGTTAATGTTGACATTATTATTTTCAAACTAAAACATTGATATGGTGGTGTATTTTGGCATTTTGCTACATGCCATTTTTACTAAAACATTAATATATATGGTGGTGTATTTTACGCTTTTGCATTACTAGTAGTGTACTAGTTTGTGTATACATAAGTTTTTGTTCGGACAAACCCATCTATACACACACACACACACACATACTTACATAAATACATACATGTATTTATATATAGACACATGCACACACAGACACACAGACGCACAGACACGGACATAGACACACACAAAGATGTATACGTTTTTGTTCGGACAAACCCATCTATACACACACACATACATACATACATACATACATATATTTATATATAGACACACACACACATAGACACACAGACGCACAAACATAGACACAGGCACATACACAGAAACAGACCAGGCACACACACACAAACATATACACATATTTATGTTTTTGTTCGGACAAACCTGGAACAAATTCAAACCCACCTTAAAATATCTTTGAATGAATTTTGAACCCAAATTTGAACTTGAACCAGGACCGGCAACACACACACACACACACACACGCAGATGTATACATTTTTCTTTGGACAAACCCATACACACACAGACATACATACATACACACATACACATATATTTACGTTTTTGTTTGGACAAACCTGGAACAAATTCGAACCCACCCCAAAATATCTTTGAATGAATTTTGAACCTGAATTTGAACCTGAATGAGGACCAGCAACTTCGAGGTACAATATTCTGTAAATCAGTATTTCTTAGACAATTCACAGCATACCAATCTTGATATTGAATGTCAATTTATTTGATAATCTCTGATTCTTTCTCAGAAATAAATAATAATTCTCTGATCCTTTAGATCATCTCAATCCATGATCCCCGTTCCCTCTTGATCCTTTGATTGGTGTTTGAGGCTTTATTTATATTTCTATCCACATTAAAAATTACTTCCCTTTGAAAAGTTATTGCTTGTAATCGTGTTACTTCACCCTTTCCACATTTGGTGATCTATGGCAACCTTAACCGATAATTAATTCTCTTTTAACGTGGCATTGCTAAGTAATTCTGTCTTCTTGATCACCGATAAAATATTATGTTTGTTAATTACTGTTAATACTATTAAGGCATGTTAATTATTAAATCTTATTATCTTAGATCAAATTTATACCAGTAATTGACTTGACTTGAAATACAAGTTACTGATTTGTCATGCTTGCAATAATCGATATTGCCATCAGTATCATTAATATTTAACTCCAATAATGTTTGGATGTGAGATCGTAGGGGATATTGAAATTCATGAATCCAAAGATAAAAAGCGAATATGTCTGAGAAAATAAATGGTCCCATAATAACTTGTCTTCTCACACGTTATTGTGAATGATGGTGTTTTACTAATTCATGATTTGGCTTAGGTTCTCCTGCATATGATATATGGCAATGGCATTTTTTAAACAAGAGATTTCAGCTGCCAATTTATTTAATGATTGTCGTCGGTAGATATTGTGTAGCCGACAAGGTGTTGTCGTCGGTAAAAATTTTGTAGCCGACGGGTAGATTAGGATTGTTATGTAGCTGATGGACTGCTTCGGGAAGGTTCGGCGGAAAGTATTTATACCCTGTTTGGGATCATTGTAAATCATCTTATTTGATCGAGCATAATGTAATGTCTTGACATGTGCAAACAATAAAAGGAGTTCTGTTGTAGCTGTTCTTGTTCATCGTGTGTGTGCATTGATCCATTTAATCTATGTGGTAAACATTTGGCGCCGTTGCCGGGGACCGAACCCGGGACACCCGCGTGACAGGCGGGAATACTCACCACTATACTATCCACGTCCACTCTTTTTCAACCGCGCGGCTTGCCCTGTGGTATCTGTGGTGGGTTCAATCAAGGTTTGGCAGAGTGTTCGATTTCGACGAAGAAGTCTATCTCGGCGGACGGTTTTTCGGGCAAGTAAGTAATCTTCTAGTAGTTAGTTGACGGGAAAGAAGAAAGCAACGAGGAAATATATTTCGAGGCATATTATTTGTGGGAAGGCAAAAGCATCAGAGCAGTTAGGAGTAATAGAGAGGTAGAACAGATGAAGGAGGCACAACAGCAGACGAGCAGAAGTAGGAGCAGCTAAAAAAAAAAATGAACAGTTTAGAATGAGTAACGCATGATCCTGAGGGGAAGGGAAAGACATAAACAGGTGGAAAATGTGAGTAGTTGCCAGAAAGAGTGTGGGATCGAAAGCAAATCACAAAAATGGTGTTTCGTGTGGCTTTGGAAGTGCTAATTTGGCCTTGGTGGCGAGGGGCGCTGCCCCTCGACCTCGCCCTGTATTGCGACAAGGAGCGCACCTGGGGTGCTGCCTCAAGACCCCACGGGGGCGCTACCCCTCGACCTTGCTGGGGACGATGCCCCCTAGACCCCCAGTCGTTGTGGTTATCATTCGTGGGAAGTGTGACCAGTTGATGAGACCTGGAGTTGCTGCAGGCATGGAGTGTCTGTGTACCAGAGGCACTTGGAGTAGGTGTTGGATGTGAAGTTGTTTTGGTGGATGTATAGAGAGCTCGGGAGGAGTTGATCATCCAGTTGAAGGCAATATAGTGATACTTGGCTTAGTGTACCCAGAGTTGGCAGCATAGGTGGCTATCAAGGTCAGCTTGATTAAGGAGACAGTATTGTGTGAGCAGAGGCTATAGATATGCATGGGTTGGAGACCAGTTTGGTGTAGGCACAGGATGAATGTGAAAGTGATCTATTTTGTTGTAGCTAGTCAGTTAATGTATTTTGTTTGTTAATTTGTCTTAGATATTTTGTAATTGTCGTCCGGAGACGACTTTTTCTTTTGGGGGGGATGATGTCGTCGGTAGATATTGTGTAGCCGACAGGGTGCTGTCGTCAGTAAAATTTTTGTAGCCGACGGGTAGATTAGGATTGTTATGTAACTGACAGACCCCTTCGGGAAGGTTCGGCAGAAAGTATTTATACCCCGTCTGGGATCATTGTAAATCATCTTATCTGATCGAGCATAATGTAATGTCTTGGCATGTGCGAACAATAAAAGGAGTTCTGCTGTAGCTGTTCTTGTTCATCGTGTGTGTGCATTGATCCATTTAATCTATGTGGTAAACAATGATATTGTTACCATGTTTTGAGCTCTTCTGAAGATATTAGTCATCTTTACTCATTTTCGATCTGTACTTAATTAATCGAATCCCTTTGCATTGATGTTTATCAAATCTTGTCGTATTCAAATAAAGGGCATGAGGTTCATTTTGGTGTTCTCTTATCCAGGAGCATTGTGATGTTAGCTCAAGAATTGGGCAAAATGTTATTTATTGAAGATGATTAGTAGGCAAGGTCAGTTGACCTTAGACAAAAGGATTATGTCATGATACTATTCCACAAGAATTTCACATTCAATACCTTCATCTTGAATCCACTGCTACCTTTTTCGTTGTTTGTGAGTTGGCTTCTCAGGTATGCCTATTGTCACAATATAGACATTGATAACTGACCAGGTAACCACTGTTTACCAAAACTGAAGTATAATCAAAGGCCGCAACATGTGCATTACCCATGAAAAAGTCAGGGTTACCAAATTCGTCAAGATCTTTTGTTCTCCCCAAGGATCTCAAGTAGATAGCTAATAGGACTTATAGTAGTAGACTCATAAAACTGAAGTCCAACATCAACACAGTTATTCTTAGGCATCGACAACTTGTCATCTACTCAAGAATTCAGTTGCTTATTAAAAATGGTTAAATCTATCTTATTCACAATCGTCAGCCAAAACAATAACAATGAAGTGTGTAACTATAGTCAACTCAAGTTTAAAACTTGGGTTCTTATGATAATCTCAATGTCAAATCAGGGGACCTGAACTTACTAGACAATCCTTCCAAGTTTAAACTGGTATTATCATAAAGAACATAAATCTTAATTGTCAATCCATATTTTGAAAACTAAGAGCACGAAAACCATTCTAAATGTCAACCCTGCAGTCCACTGAACTTCAAATCATACTTATGACTACAATAATTTGAGCATACAGTCCTTCAAATTTTAAAGCATATTTATGAGTACAAATTTTTTTAGTGTCCTTTAGGTATTCATAATAAGTGACACACAGAATGATATAACCTCAAAGCTAAAAAAGAATCCATTTTAAGTCAATAAAAGAGAACTCACAGAATGGTATATTCTCAAAGCCTTTAGCTTCTCTATCCCAAACAACGAAAGTAGGTTAGCTGCTTTCCAGAGATTTATAACTTAACATCTTGAACTAGAGATTCTAACCTTTAAGTTAGTACAGAGGAGTAGAATCAATTGGAATGCTTACAATTCCTCAAACCCTCACTGTTTCCTTTCTTTAAAACTATATGCTTTCAGGGATTGCAACCATAATAATCCCTTTATAATACTTTGTGAAGCTATTGGGTTATAAAATTCCTCAAAAATCAACTGTTGCAAGTATGCAACTGGAGTTGCATTCAAGGCTAAAAATATTAATGGAACTAGCATGAGCAGGTGATGGGAATGGCTTTGCCATGGTCACTACTTCTGAAATCCTTTCTGCACAAAACCCAAATTACCAACAGAACTACATCCCATCAGTTCAACTTCCCAGTTAAGCATGGCTTGTTCGGCAAGCTTCATGTCATTGAAGGACTTAATTAAATTATCCGAGTTGCTTATTATCCTGCCTATCCATGGTGAGGTTATATTAATAACTCTAATTTCCCCATCACCATATGCCAGTTATGCACGGCATTTCTTCAATAACCATCTCTTCCATATGACTTGTCTGCATCACTTTGTGGAGTTAGGAACTATATAAAACTTAAAAGCCTATAGATAGATATGTATGACTTAATAATAGTCTTAGGAATTAGGTTCAAGCAACAGGATATAGGTTCTTATTTTGCTGGAACTTTAGTTCTATTAGAAGATCCAAACCAATTTAACCCTAGATATTAGGGTTAGCAAAAAATCTGGTCTCCTCAAGATGGTAACTACTTCAATTAGGAACATAACACATCCTAAAGGTCAATAATGAATTATCATGTTGTGTCATGATACATAAACACTGCCTATCCACTAGGCAAGCTAATGACTCAAATCCACAAGCCAAACAAAAATAATTAATATTTTTACAACTAACCAGAGAAAATAGCAATCTAAAGTCCTAACATTTCATATAATTGGCCCAGTTTGGTGCTTGGATGGATCTCTTACTACTATTACAGCCCCACATCTTGACTTTTTATCAACATGTCAAGGTGTAATGTCCCCTTTGTGATTCCTTTGGTTTTTGACTTATCCGTTACAATTCAAACTGCAATGGATACATTCACTCTTCTGATATATTGATGATTGTGGATTCTTGCTTTTATAATCCTAGTATTTTTGAGAGTTTACTTCAAGCTATATGCTCTAATTTGAAATACAAGAAAGAACTTCTTATGGTATTAAGTATGTAGTGATGTGATTTGTAAAATGTATGTTTCAGATCTTTATTATGTGAGATTCCCGTCCTCCTCTATACAATTGGCTTGGAAGAGAATGGGGAGTTAATGAATGCAATTGCAAAGCATCTTTAGGATAATGTGAACAATGTTTGTTCCAGTTGCAGAGATCCTATTGTCAAACGATAATTCTCATATGGTCTCTGATGAGCCAAGACTTTCCTGAGGTTGATAAGGAAATGCATGTGTCTAATATAAATGCTGTCTTAGTTGATATCATTCTGATAGTGCTGTTCTGATATGACTTCCCTGTGTATGAAGCCTTCAGATGGATATTGTTCTGATGATACTACCGTGATTTGCCTGCTATTATTGCATTGTTCTGCTTCCTCCTATTGCTGATGAGAAATGTCTGAATTCCTTGAATAATTTCCCCCTTTTGTGGAGTGAGTTTGAATGCTTATACTCATCGATGGGCATGAGAAGACAAAATGTCAAGAAATATAGCCCTTTTAATACCTCTCTTCCCTTAGCTCTAATTGCACCTAATCATTATTAATTAAATCTTTTCTTGTAATCCCTCATTTTCATGATGATTAGTAATCGTATGTTTGTTATAGATTACATCTTTCTAACTGTTACCTCCAATTATTACTATCTATCATTGATTAGTTTTTTGTTGATTATTGTGGGCCTTCTATACTTAGTTGATTTGTATTCATACATTCTTTGGTGGTGCCGAAACTTCTTATGATGGTATTCTTTGTAGTTTGGTTCATTCCTTTGAATTCAGATTGCCCATTGTGATGCCCTCTTTATCTATTGCTACTTATTAACATCTAGTCTCTTCTGTTCAATGAGATTTAGAACACTGTAGCTAGGTACACGATGGTCAAACATTGGAATGGTTTCTATTTGATTGGATGTTTTCCACTATGTGCTCATTTTATCTTCCCCTTCTTCCTTGATAGCATTGCAAACTCCCGTGGATTAATTTGGTTCCCTATGAATCATATAATATTCAAGGCTTTTATAAACCCGAGTCGAGTCTATGAGCATTGTCATTTTTTTGTTGTCTTCCCTGCCCTTCTGTACCCGTTCGATGCATGTGTAATGAATCGCTACTTTGATGAGATTAAGATGGATATCAAAGATCTTATTATTTGATTATTATAAATTTATAATGTTGGTAAACAGATTTGTTCTTTTTGATTTGACTCTTGAATACCCAAAGTTTCTGAACAATATCTGGTTACAACAGTTGAAAAGCCATCTGTAGATGAATGGGCTTTTCTCTGAATTAATAGGTACAACTCCTTATGATAGATTTTCAGTGAATTATGTTTATTCCTATCGTCTAATTGGGGGTGTGTTCTCAACTTGAGAACAGTAGAGGTATAACCAAGCTAGACTTGGGCAAGATCTAACTCAGGCAAACAGAAGTTTTTAATAGTCTATTTGGTTTTATGCATCCACGCATCTTATGAATTCACAAAACTTTCCCACGAGCTAAACTACAAGAACTTAATCTATACTTTACTTGCTAAATTGATAACATTTAAAATTCCTCTCAGAACGAACAATAACAATACTTATCGCGTTCATCCGTTGTATAACAAATAGGGGAAGTAAAACTTTGTTTCTTCCTCATTCCAATCCAAACCATAAGAGAAAGATACAAACTTAAACCAACTGGAATAGAAAATAATCAATATAAAATACTCTCGATTGTCTTTGCAACAAGAAGTATTTCACACCAAAAATTTTGCCGACCCCCTATTCATTATTCAACTTTGTACATATAGGGTTTAAGAGATGACCGTTACAGTAGAAACTTAATCGGTTCATCTTCTGAGAAGGACAAATGGCAAGAAGCCAGTTTGTCACATTACAAAATTTACAAAAATTGACAGAAATCGCAAAAGAAAGTGAAAAGGAGGCATCATTTGAATCACTTGGACTTCTTCCCCTTTTCAGCTTTCGCCCTATATGCTTTGACAGCAACTATAACTGGAACTAGTTCCTCGTGACTAGGCACGTGTACAATAGTGAATCTCAAGAGCCACTTTGAATGCTCTCAAGCAAGTTCCTTTACAACATTTAACTGATTTGGCAATTCTTCCATAGCCACGTGTACACATCCACCAAGTGTTTGCAACTGTACCACTCTGTTTTGACTGCTTGAAGTCATTCCAGACAGATTACTCAAGTATGTGGAGAAGTTGTTCTTCATTACTTCTACTCCAATAAGAGCTTTCCCTTGCCCATTGGTTTGTGAGTTAGTTTGTAATCCTCGCATGAGTTCGAATGCTCTGTCTTGGGTCTTCCTCACTTTTTTCCCTGTTTCTTTGAGTCCTTCAGCTTCTTGAATCATCTCCATCTTAAATTGCATACTTTGAAGCCATTCAAACAGAGGCTCAGTCCCTTTCTTCAAAATCTTTGCTTCAACTGCCTCTTTTGCCTTCATTTGAATGATCATTTTCAGGAAGGAAATGCATTCATCACATCTTGCCTTCTTTGCGGCCAAAGTATTGCAATTAGATATGATATTATCTTTCTCAGTTTCCAATCGAAGGATAACATTTCCAATTTGATCAATTAGAGCAATTCCATCTGAATTGAGTTTCTCAATCCATTCCTTTCCAATTTGGCCAAAATGTCTATCTTTCTGGAGTTGCGAGATAAAAGCTTGTACTTCTGTTGCGGTAGGATTCTGAGTAGCAAGTACACCAGTGATGGTTGCTAATGGAACAACTAGTTGCCTGATAAACCTATTCAATTCTTCTATCTCGGGCTTCATCTTAATTTTTGACAATTTTAGGCTTTCCAATTGTTCTTCTATCACCTCATTACTTGATCTCCACAAGCCCACTTTTGTATCGTGTCTAGCTTCTCCAAGATCAATTGAGTGTTGAGTGAAGTCATCAGGTGACATATCTTTAATTCTTCCTGCTTTATTCGGCTTCGCTATCTCCATGGTCAAGTGCCCTGTCTTTGGATCTTGTCCAAGTATCGATAGGGTCTTTTGCTTCTTAGCTTTCACAATTGCAGTCCTGGAGCGAACTGCTTGAGACACAATGCCCTTCGCAGGTACACTCTCATCTTTTCTTTTCTTCTTCCTTTCTAAGGTGTCTTCTAACCAAGAATCTGTACCAATCACCTTAGAAGCTGTCCCAAGTGACTCTATGGTAAACATCTTCTTCTTTACTGGAGTCACTGCTACTGTAGTTGCAGAGAAAGGATTCTTTGGATCTTGAAAAAGAAGCCTAGATGAACTCGGGGCTTTCTCTTCCTTTTGAGTTTTCTTCGCAGCTTCATCAGATTTAGTGGACTCGCTGCTACTACTCTTTTCATCCCCAATCTCTACTATCTGAATGGGGGAACCAGTTGGCTTCAAAAGAGGAGCACTTGAAGATGGAACAGGGCTATAATGAGGAGATGGAGTTGGAGTAACGTGAGGAGATGAGATTGGAGCAATAACACCACCCTTCGACTCTTTCGTCTTCTTTTCTTCGGTGCTAGCTTGGGCTCCAATAACTGGTAGAGGACCGCCCTGGCAAGTTGGAGCTATTGAAATGTTCTTCTCCGGGGGTTGATCACCTCCTCCTGCAGATTGAGTAGGTCCTTGGGCAATTGTAGTTGTAACATTGGGTGTGGCACTTTGAGAAGAAGTAGGAGTAGCAGCGGCTGGAGAAGTTTGAGTAGTCTTACTCTTACTCCGGCCCTTTTTTGCTGTCTACTCAATCCATTTCCCAGTCCTCTTGATGATCCGAGCCATCATAACATCAAAATCTTCCTCTATATCCACATAGGGTTCAGAACTGATAGGAGTATTCCTTAGTTTAGTCAAATATGTATTACTATACATATTTTGCCCATCATCTTCTAGCCCTTCCACATCCAAGTCAATGCCATATGTCTTTATTTGATCCACTATAAATCTAGCAAAAGCCCGATCTTGGTTCTCCAACTCATCTTTACAATCTGCCCAATATTCTGCCACAGTAGTAACATGCTTGATTATGCTTCCAATTTGAAGCACATCTCTGGCATACCCATTTGGGTCAAACATAGGCCTCACCACTTTATACTCCTCTAACTTATACTTGTTCTCGAATGTCTTAAGCATGTTTTTAGCATTTGATCGAGACTCACAACTGTAGTCTCCAACTTTCATGGGGAATTCATATCCCTTCTTCCTCAAATTGGCGCTCAACACGTTCACCGGAATTGCTTTTCTCATGATCTCAATGAGCACGATCATGTCATCTGGGTATCTAGGCAGCTTCAGGGGAAATCCATCGAAAGTTGCAAGATGTAAATATGAAAAGGATGAGAATTGAATGAAATAGCTACCAAATTGACTGATGGCCGCCATCGCTTCTGGGTTGAATCTCCTCTTCGGGCATCCTTGGAGTTCCTTGCAAATCCTCATTGTAAATGCATCATTAACTCTGATATACTCCTCATAACTATTCTGTAACTGCAAGCATGGGTAAAACTCATAACTCTTTACATCATCTGGAAAATTCTCTATTCTGGGAAGGCCCGACCATAATTGTAGGGAAGCTAACATATATATTAAGTAGGAAGACATGTAAAATGAATTGTAGAACTTTGCTGCACTAAGGGCTCTGGATAGATGCTCGCTTACCTCATACGCCTAGTCAATATACTGTGTATTTGAGCAAATTATTTGCACCAAAAAGAAATAATGTTCTACAAAATTAAGTGCTTCTACCTCACCTTTCAATTGATGCAAAAGGACCCAAAATGCCCATGATCTCGGGCTTGAGATCAGTGCCGAAAAAGGTTTTAGGAACCTTACTCTTAGATCCCCTTGGTTGCTGAAACCAAGATCTCATAATCTCTTTCTGCCATACCATTTTCTTCAGAGAGAATTCTGACATAGCTTCTCCTACTGTCAATTTAGAGAATTCTTCTCGCTCTGGAATCCGGAGACAATTGACTATTGCTTGCCTATCAATTGAGATTACACCGTTTGATCAGGTAGTAAGATTTGCTTAGTATCCGGGTTGTAGTGATTGATACATTCAACGATTAGCTCCTGGGCTTGTACTACTACTAGAAATCCGGCTGCTTCTACTAGTCCACTTCCTTGAAGTTTCTCTGTTATGGGATGAATTGGTTCCATCCTCAGCCTTCTTTGGAAATCTTGCATGTCGAAGAAACGAAGTGAAGTGTCTGTGATATTCTGCCATCTAGACTTGATTCCACCCAGTCGATCAAAATTGGTGAATCTTGTTGCCATTTTGTCTGATATAGAGGTAAACTGAAATATAACAATTGCAAATAGTGCAAGGAATGAACCTTGTAACTTTGAAATATTTTGGAAGCACTATTCAACACAACAACATAACAATTCAAAAGAGAAAGCAGTAATTTGAAAATCTGTTACGTTCATCTTTATATAAGAACCCTTAATTTGTCCATTGATTTTCATGATCTGCGCTACACGAGCGAATTTAAGGATAAATCCGTTGAATTAGTAAATGTGAGGGTTCTAACGGATTTTTCCCTGTCTTTTCACTGTTCCCGTTGGCCCAACGGTAACTTTCTTTAATTACAAACTTACTTTCCCGTTTTTACCCAGTTTCGGAGAAATAGAAATGGAGTACTCATTGGAAGAAAACTTGCCTGGCTGAATTCTATTTAAAATACTTTCACATATGTAACAAATTCACTTCCATTACTTTCCCAAAACACCTCGTGATCGATTTGCCAAATAACCATGCTTGTAGGAGTAATTTTCCATTAGATGCGCAAAATTGCTTTCGAGGGTAGAAACTTCGCAGAGGAGAAGGCAATTTCCGCTTTTCCGCATTTATCTTTGTTTTGCCTCCTATGCCCAAATCGCTTGACTTCAAGCGTTTGAAAAATATGAAAGAGACTTCGAAAGTGAAAAATGGGACCCACTGACTTACTTTTCCTTTCCGCAAATGCCTTTCCGAAAAACTAACTTCTTGGTTCGAAGTTCGCCAAGGAGAAGTTGTTTCAGAGTTTTCTGCTGAATCTTATTTTGATCATCTTAGTGAATTTTGAATGATTCCTACGGTAAAAATATGGCAATACTTGAATGATCAATCCATAAATATAATCCTACTCTCCTTCTTCAAGCTCACAAACTGTACTCATAAATCTTCGCGGAGTTTCACCTTCAGGGTGCGAAAATCCGCCAAGGAGAAGATGAAACTAGATTTTCCGCAAGTTCAATTCTCTTTATACTTGGATCAAAATGAGCTGCGAGTAAGTTCGTCTGAGATAACATAATCCAAGAATCTCCATCGAGCAAGGTTCTAAGCTACCCACAAGACTCATGATGATAAGGAAACCCACCCGGTTATATAATGCAGGAGAAGGGAGAAGATGGAAACCCGATGGAGATACTTATCACTTAAAGAGGAAATGACCAATTGACTCGACCAGACTAGACATGATACAAGTTAAATTTCCACTTTTGCAAGATTCGTATAGGATGAAAAATGGGGGAACATATAACAATCTTATTAAATATTATATTACCATAGTAATAATATATTATTATGTTAACAATAGGTTAGATTATATTATTTAATCTTTCATATATTTAAATAATATCTATTTATTATACTGTAATCTAATTATTTATTTATTTTTTAATCTTATTTTCACAAGTGGATGATGTAATTAGGGCTTTAAATGATGATGTGATAGTCCTCCCCTTCCAAAATTACTTTTCCTCAAGTAGTGACAGTTTTATATACATCCTTCCATGTCAGTAGCTTCTATGACACAACTTGAGTATAGCTTGTCTCAATATCTCTAGATTCTCTTTAGGTCATCGTCATATTCTAGATTAACTATAATATCTAGAGCCACACACAGGGTATACGCATTGAAACATGGATCATACACTTGAATGTATGAAGACACAAAGCATACACAAAGTATAGAATTGAATACATGAGGACACAAAGCATACATAAAGTATACACATTAATGCATGAAGACATGAAGCACACATGTAGTATACACATTAATGTATAGAGACATAGGATATACATGAAGTAGCTAACACAAAGCATACACCCAATATAAACTCTTTTAGATTACTTGAATAAACCCTACAATTTACATTTTGTTATAAGCCAAGGTTAGGGAGATGAAAAAATTATTTCACCACTATGCTCTTTGCTTATACGTCCTGCAACAACAGGGACACAAGTTAGCACATAAATTCTAAAATATGAGTTTACTATTATCATTCTTAAAATAATTGATTTATAGATATCGGGTTATGATAAGGTTGTTTGAGCCAATCCCAAACTAAACAAGGGTAAGACTTTGGCCCCTTGCCCTTGGTGACATGATTTGGACATCCACGCAAGGTGGTCTACTAATACGATGCTTGTCTTGCTTCCTTATGCATGCCTCATCTCCTATAGTTAATTAGCTCAACATTGTATGGATGGTAGGGAATTATAGTGGGGTCCTCAACTTGACCAATCTAAGCGCAAGGGAAAACCTTTGCCCCCCTCGCCTTGGTGGCAGAGCTTTGGCATTCACCTAGGTGGTCTACTTAGATGGAAGTCCTAACCCTCTATATTATCCAACCTAAGCCCAAGAGCAGAACTTTGGCCCTCTTGGCCTTGATGGCAGAGCTTTGGCATCCATCAAAGTTGTCTACTTAGATGATAGTCTGAATCGTCTTAGTTGTCCAACCTAAGCCCAATAGTGAAACTTTGGCCCTCTTGGCCTTGATGACAGAGCTTTAGCATCTATTAAGGTGTTCGACTTAGATGGTAGTCTTAATTCTGTTAGTTGTCCAACCTAAGGCCAAGAGCAGAACTTTTGCCCCCTTGGCCTTGATGGAAAAACTTTGGCATCCATCAAGGTGGTCTACTTATATGATAATCTTAATCCTCTTAGTTGTCCAATTTAAGCCCAAGAGCAAAACTTTGGCCCATTTGGCACTGATGACAAAACTTTGGCATCCATGAAGTTGGTCTACTTAGATGACAACCTTAACCCCCATACTTACATTTCTCATGGTAAGAAAGGTATGGGGCATGTAGTGGGATCCTCGGCTTGTCCATGTAAGCCCAAGAGCAGGACTTCGATCCTTGTGGCCTTGATGGTAGAACCTTGAACATCCATCAAGGTGGTCTACTTGGATGACAAATTTAATCCTCTTACCTACACCTCTCCCCTATGATTTCTCATTTCTTTTTATTTTTTTAATCCTTTGAGATAACACTCTAGCCCCTTTGGCATTGATGGAAAAACTTTGGCATCCATCAAGTTGGTCTACTTAGACGACAACCTTAACCCTCATACTTACATTTCTCATGGTAAGAAAGGTATGGGGCATGTAGTGGGATCCTCGGCTTGTCCATGTAAGCCCAAGAGTAGGACTTTGATCCTCTTGGCCTTGATGGTAGAACCTTAAACATCCATCAAGGTGGTCTACTTGGATGACAAATTTAATCCTCTTACCTACACCTCTCCCCTATGATTTCTCATTTCTTTTTATTTTTTTATTTAGTTGTCCAACCTAAGCCCAATAGTGAAACTTTGGCCCTCTTGGCCTTGATGATAGAGCTTTGGCATCTATTAAGGTGTTCTACTTAGATGGTAGTCTTAATTCTCTTAGTTGTCCAACCTAAGGCCAAGAGCAGAACTTTGGCCCCCTTGGCCTTGATGGAAAAACTTTGGCATCCATCAAGGTGGTCTACTTATATGATAATCTTAATCCTCTTAGTTGTCCAATTTAAGCCCAAGAGCAAAACTTTGGCCCCTTTGGCATTGATGGCAAAACTTTGGCATCCATCAAGTTGGTCTACTTAGATGACAACCTTAACCCTCATACTTACATTTCTCATGGTAAGAAAGGTATGGGGCATGTAGTGGGATCCTCAGCTTGTCCATGTAAGCCCAAGAGCAGGACTTTGATCCTCTTGGCCTTGATGGTAGAACCTTAAACATCCATCAAGGTGGTCTACTTGGATGACAAATTTAATGCTCTTGCCTACACCTCTCCCCTATGATTTCTCATTTATTTTTATTATTTTATCCTTTGATCAAACAAAGTGGCATGCATTTGAAACACAAAGTATACATGTGATTGCATGAAGCATTTTACAAATTCTAAGTTTGGGAATTGATTTATATTGTCACTGCTAGAGCTGCAACTTGTCAATATTCCATTGTTCTCTCACCTATTTATTATTTGTTTGGATGTCGTTGTGATCATGTGTTTTTGTTCAACATTTCTTCTCTTTTCCTATTAGGTATAGCCTCTAATCTATGGGCTTAACTCCTTTTTCCACATATGTATCACGACTCCCATATTTATTTGCTCTTGAAGCATAAATTTTTCCTTTTCAATTCATCACTTTTTTTTGGAATTCTCCTTCTCTACATTTATGCCCATGTGCCCATGGTTCTTTGCAATGGTAGCATGACTCCTTTTCTTGGGACTCCCTCCTATAATTGTCTTCTTTATGAGAATACTTGAAGTGTGTGTTCAATCCATAGTTCTTGGGTCTATTTTTGGTTGGGTTTGTGACAAGCTTCAATGCCTTTTGAATTGCCTCTTCCAAGTTTATTGGATCCATAGTGACACGACGATGCGTCCCCACCCTTCCCCAACTTCTCCAAGACATGGACATACTCAAGACAGGGGGCGATTTTCTCGCATCCCAAGTGGTGCCACCATTGGGGCTGTTGTCTCGCTAAGGACAGGGGGATGTCAGTTTGTCTCTTGTGGTGGCGTCCTCGCGTCTCCTATGGGGATGACAACAAGTCCCTTGAGGAGATAGGGGGATGGTAACAAGTCCCTTGGGGAGACCTGGGGACAAGAACAAGCCCCTTGAGGAGATAGGGGGATGGTAACAAGTCCCTTGGGGAGACCTGGGGACAAGAACAAGCCCCTTGACCCCTCTAGGAAACGCTTGGGTGTGCCTTATCCAACCCAAAAAAAACGTTTGTTTAAAAAAATTAAACATGTTTTAATGTTCTATTGGTCGTGTTGAATATCATATCATGCTGCTCAATGTAATCATCTCTGTGATGAGATCCTCATACTTTTGATATCTATGATAATTGTTATTTAATATTTATATGGTGGAAGTTAAAACTCTTTCATTTGATCATTTGAGTATTTAAAATTTTAATATTTATAATTTATTGTTCAGTGTTCAATGTTCCACTTTCATGTTCAATGTTCAATGCAATTTTCAAGTATTTAAATTTTAGTACATTAGTATTTATAATTTATAATTTTATGTCATATATTGTTATACATATTTTCATTACTAGCATTAAATACCACATATATAGTATATAGTATATACCCCCCTTCTGTCCCCCGCCGGCGCCCCCCGCCCTCCCCAAATTGAGGCCCCGTTGCGCGCATCTCGACATCCCCTATCTCCCAAGATGGTGTAACTATGGCTAGATCCAAGACGTTCACCGTACTTTTGATTGATTGTATCAAACCTTGTTTGAAAAGGTAAGTGGGCCTTTCTTGAGAGATATCCAGTACCGTGACTACAAACTTTTTAAATTTGGTGGCACATTCTCCCACTGCCCCTTCTTGTTTGAGTTGGGCTAATTGTTTATAAGTACCATTGTGGGTGTGTTCTATCAAATCTTTCTATAAGCTTTTGTGAGAAATCATAACTTTTTGTCTGTTGGTGACCTTGGGTGTTAAGGCCATGCACCACTACTCATGGGCTGCCCCTGTTAAGTGAAGCACCACAAACTTAATAGCATTTTCTTGTCATAGGGCTTAATGAGAGATAGGTGTTTAACTTTTGCACCCTTGAATGGACTATGAGTCTGCCTGATCCTTCAAAAATGGAAGGGTTATTTATTCACTCTTTCATTTAGGTATCTATCTTGTGTTTTCATTCTTTTCTTGCTAGAGGAGGCTTTCATCTTTAGCATCAAACGCTACTTGTAATGGCCCCTTCATGATTCCTTCGGTTTTTGCCTTCTTACGATTCAAACTACAATGGAAATGTTCACTGTTCTGATATATTGATGATTGTGAATTCTTGCTTTTATAATCCTAGGATTTTAGAGAATATACTTAAAGCTATATGCTCTAATTTGAAATTCAAGAAAGAAACCGTCTTCACTCTTATCTAATGCGGAATTAAGCATTTAGTGGTGCGATTTCTGAAACAGTGTGTTTTTACAGCTTTATCATGTGAGATCTCTGTCCTTCTCTATACAATTGGCTTGGAAGAGAATGGAGAGTTAATGAATGCAATTGCCAAGTATCTTTATAATAATGAGAACTAAGTTTATTCCTTTTGCAGAGATCCTATTGTCAAACAATATTTCACATATAATCTCTCTGATGAGCCAAGACTTTTCTGTTTTTGATAGGGAAATTTTATATCAGTTTGATATGAATGCTGTCTTGGTTGATTTCATTCTGATGGTATTCTGCTGATATGATTTCGGTGTATATGAAGCCTATGGATGGATATCGTTCTGATGAAACTACCCTGATTTGCCTGCTGTTATTGTATTCTTCTGCTTCCTCCTATTGCTGATGAGAAATGTCTAAAGTCCTTGAATAATTTCCCCACTTTGTGTAGTGAATTTGAATGCTTCTTTTACTCATCGACGGCTATGACAAGACAAAATGTCAAAAGATACACACCTTTTAATATCTCTTTTCCCTTGGTACTAATTGCACCTAAGTGTTACTAATTGAATCCTCTCTTGTAATCCCTCCTCTTCATGATGATTAATAATCATATGGTTGTTATAGATTACATCTTTGTAACTGTTACCTCCAATTATTAGCATTGATCACTGATTATGTGTTTGTTGATTATTATGGGCCTCCTACAGTTTGTCATTTCATATACATGCATTATTGAAATGTTTATTAATAGAAATAAATGCAGTTAGAACAGGAGATATCACTCCTCCCAACCCTCGACAAACAATGATCCTGTGGTTATAAAGTGACCAAGTTGCCTCTACTTCGTAACCAAGATTTTTGATATCAAGAAGATACTAATAGCTCTAGATTAAGAAGCACACACTTCTTTATCAATATATCATTGAACTGATAAGCTAAATATATGTATTTAGGTAGCAAGATTCCGAAGTTCACATTGCTAACAGCAATATAATGGAGATGCAAATGTCTGAAGGAGAATAGTGAAATGTGTTGGTATCATTGGAATGATTCTGCAAGATCAAGTTATATTAATTCAAGGAGGTCATCAATACCATGTTATAGGTAGGACTCAAACTGAGAAGAAAGATTCTGTGTAGGAAAGACAGCAAATAATCAGGCACCATAAGATCATCATTAAATTCTCCTCAGAAAAATACATTCAAACTATTAATAAAAGAGACAAATGCTGTTTCTTTCCATTATCATGGAACATTTTGAAAAATAACTCAAGGATGAAGCATTACAATGGGAAATGATTAGTAGTATACCTACTTATAATATACCTAACCATCAATAATTAACATATATTGAATAACAAAATATTGATGCTAATAAACAATCAGCGACTCATGATTGTTACCTTTCCAGGCAGACATATTAATGATATTTTTAATACCATCATCAATTAGTGTAAGTGTTTTCAAAATGATTCCTTACGTGTAACTTGATCATGTTAAGGGTTATATTAAGCTGTTGAATTTTGATCAATGTTTTTATCTTTTGATTGCTTCTGCTCAATATTTCAGGGCAACCGTGGCAGGACATGCTTCTGTCTGGTTTTGACCAGAATTCTCCCAGTCTATTATGGTGGCTACATTAAAACCCTGGCATTGTAGTTTTGTGTTTATCCAGTTTGTATGTCCAGCTTGCTTAGTGCTGAATTTTCCTTTTAGGTGAACGCTAACTGTTTTGGATTCTCTATCCAGCAATACTTATTATTTCGTTTTCAGTCGTTTGTTTTATCTATTACTTCTGTACTTGAGGGACTTTCACTGTGCAGAAAATATTATTTGAATGTTGTAACCTTGTTTGCTTACAGGATGTTCTTGAATGCATTTTCTTTACAGATTCCACTCCTTAGCTGAATTCGATGAAGCAAAAAGGAGTTGTAGGAGACGGCTGGCTGGTCACAATGAGCGCCGTAGAAAGATTCCCTCTGATTCGTCAGCTGACAGATTGGATGCAAATGCTCATCATAGTAATAATTGGGTGACATATGGAGGGATCTAGCTATACGTGAAATGTTAGATTGCAATCCTGGAGAAAAGAGTTTGCAAAGATAAAAGTCCATTAAACTCTGGGTGTGCTCTCTCTCCTCTGTCATCTCTTGGCTCAGCTCTTTGTGTGCAAGAAGCATGACCAGAGCTTTAATTTATAATGAAATTCAGACGATCTTGACCATACGTTGTAAATTATAATAGCCATGGATTTCTATTCTCATAATTTGCACGAAGCTAGTTAGTCTAGAGTTGACAAAATTCTCTTACTTTGTATGTTAACCTTGAATCTTATCTGTGATCATTTTATTTGACTTTGGAGAATTTGTATATTTATAACGCAACTATTTGGAGCATACTGTTTTTTTATTTGGAGCTTGCTGTTTTTTTAAATGGAGCATACTGTTACCATAGTGCGTGGTGGTTTCTGATAAAATGCTTTTCTGGTCCCATATTTTATGACTTATATACAGGCTTCATACGGGTATATTTTGGTCCTTAGGTGTTGGGTTTTATCTTTTGAACCACTTCCTCTATTGCCCTTATAGATATCAAATTGCTTTTGACTTCTCATGCTAGCCAGTTTGCATATATCTATTTCATTCATCATCGGTTTTTTTTAAAGCCACATAAAATTGTTATTTACAACAGATCATATTGTTGGTCACAATGTCATACTTTTTATATGTAGCTTTCATGATTAGGTCGGTAGCACGTTCAAAATTGTCTAATTCAGAAAAAATAATAGAATCTTTGTCCATGCAGAAATATAAAGAAAAATTATATGAAACTCAAACCTAAGGAGGCCTCAAATCAAATCCCTGGTAAAAGCCCAAAAGTGGAAACGGAAAGTAGTCTTACTGAATGTCAATGTAATGGTAAAATGGTTGGAGAATCTTTGTTTCGCAAAGTAGTAGACATCAATATTTTTATTTGTCATAGAATCTTTATATGCCGCACAATAATTCGTACCAAGTGGATTTACATTAACTACACCGAAAGAGATCTAGCAGGCATCTCATAAATAACAACTATAATTGACACCATATGATATATATTTTCAGTAGATTGAATCCTTATTGCCCCCTATGAATGTGGAGGAGTTTGCAGGTAGATCTTATGAGCACAAAGTTAAAAGTTGGACTGTATAGCTATATATATGTATGAAGGATCCCAAGAAGTCTTCAGCATCATACTAGATATGCTATTGGGACAATGCCTAGAAAACAGTGGGTGGAATAATCCAATTTTGAATACAAGATATGCAAAGATGGTGATAGTTCGTCGACTAGTACAGACAGGGGCACAGAAGACTAGACGTGTGAAGAACTAGAAAACTAAGGAAGATCTTACGAGTAAGGAAAGTAATTTTGCTTTGTCAAGTTCGTAAACTATAAATCCAATATCCCCGATCAAGCGAGCATAGTGTAGAATAAAAACTAACTTGCATTCAAAGAGGAATTTCATGCCTAATATTCTAATATTCTAATATTCGAATACCTGGGTAGTAGAGAATAATTGCAAATGAAGAATTACAATGGAAACTGTGTAAATCTTTGCATAACTTTATGGGTAGTAGTGAATAATTGCAAATGAAGAATTACAATGGAAACTGTGTAAATCTTTGTATAACTTTATAGTCGGAGGATCCAAATTCATAGGTAGACAATGTTCTAAAGGGATCAAAGAGGAAATAACATTATTTAAGGGGAAGTAAAGTGGACGTATGAGAAATGCATTTGTGGGACATCTCAAAGTGAGATCAACCGGATGGATTCAATTGATTGGGTGCTGCAAACATATTTAGTGCCAAAAAGAATTTTAGCGAAGAAAGGAGGGCAAGGAGATATGGATCCCTGTGGAAAGGAGAAGACCCTTAGAGTTCAGCATTTTTCTTTATGAAACTTCATATTAAAGATAAGCATTGCTGAAAACGGTGAACCAAAATTAGCCAAGGTTGTCGTATATGGAGAGAAAAGAAAAGTTAATAAAATATATACATATTAAAAGAACTCAAAAAGATCTTTCTCTGAGCACTTCTACGTGATAGAGGTTGTTGGAGTAATGAAAAATCATAAAAGTTAAAGCTCTTAACTACATAACCAATTACCTTAATTCCTTAAGTGAAGTTTGAAAAGCATAAATAATAGTTACCTTATTTCCTTAAGTGAAGTTTGAAAACCATAAATAATAGATAGGATGTGGGTTAGTTGTATTAGAGCACAGTAGTGAAGAATGTTGATGATAATGATTTTATAGCTAAAGTTTTTGAGTATGATTATTTTTCATCATAAAATTTAAAATTAATTATGTAAATAAGTTTTAGTAGAAAAGTATATTCCTTTGCATTTGGTTCATTTACGTTATTATTAAATAAATATATTAGTTGAATATTGCCTAAAAATTATATTTTCAATAGATTAATTGTTATATAAGTATACAATCTTGTCATTTAGACTAAATAATATATACATATTTTGATGAAGATTTTATACATGATTTTTTTTGAAGAAAATCTCAACAACTAGGTAATGAAATGAGATTTGAGAACCTAATGTTTAATTGCTAAGGCTAATGTTTGGATTGGATTGAATTTGATAAAATTGTATATTTATAAACCCATTTGGCATTTTACTAGGCCATGTTGTCTACAAGGAAGGAATGATGGTAGAACCTCTTAAACAACAATAAATGCTTAGAAGATCCTAAGGAAGGATTAACAATAGCAGGGACAACAAACATTTGAGAAGGTGACATAAACACAGAAGACCTTATAGGGCCATTAGAAGTATCGGGGCTAGCAAGAGTTTGAGAAGGTATGTTGTAACATCCCGATTTACCTAGGTCTAAATTAACATCAATCATACTCAAAGAATACAGTTATTACTTCGTTTCATAGGAAGACAATTATATCATTCAGGTTCATGTGAATAAGATTTACCGTTAAAATTAGTTAAACAAAATTTCTTAACTAAATACTTGAAGTACCATCAAATTAAATTATTACAGAAATAAAAAACCACATACCTTAGAAAAATTGAGTTCAAATCAAATTAGGGATGCTTCTGCAACCACTCGGGTTAGTCCACAAATACATTAACAATTTCATATGATGACTTTCATCTAAAAACCGCTATCTTATATTCAAATGATATTTACAATTAAATACTTCTATTATTTTAAATTAGGGTATCACATATCACTGTATCAATTACGACATCATTTACCACAAATTCAATTTAGGGCTTTCGTGATGACAGATTCAATTTAGAGCTTCCACGACCATGGATTCAACTAGGGCTTTTCGATACCATGGATTCAATTAGGGCTTTCAATACCACTGTATCATTTAAGGTTCCAGCTGTCACACAATCAATTAGGGCTTAAGATTTCTTTTCCTTCCGATTACTTATCCGTGACAGTAACTCAAGATTAGAAATATACTTATATTCGATATTCATATAAATGAAAAGTAATTTATGAATCTATCCCTTACATCTAGGTGTACAAATAACGGTAACAATGAAATAACTCAATTTAATCTTACCTCGTCATAAATAAAAGTGATATTACCTATTCCGATAAACAATTGAATGCATGGTTTACCTTTGTCTGATGCATGTCCGACATCTTGAGAGAGGTGAAACATTGTCAGGGGCTTTACCACCCAACCTCAGACCACAACTTATCCCCACATGATCTCTAACGAGAAAGGCCCTCCCTACCTAGAATTGTCAGGGGTCATCTTGCCATCCACTGGGCTTCCTGATAATTTAAGTCACCACACGACTTGGCAGCAAGAGATCACAGTAACGAGAATGTGCATGAGCTATTAATTAATTCATATTAAATGGTAAGTATTGAAATGTCACAATTGATATTGATTCATACTATTGAGGATTCCTTTCTCACACTTCATCACCCATCTTCTTGGCTTCACAGCCGGGTGAGTCCCAGGTAATTAAAATTTTCGAAGCAAACGACTCTATCAAGTATTCAAGATGATTAGATACATCCAACATCTCACATTCTGTGTTTACATAACTATGTTCTTTAAGATTTCAAATTGGAATGTTTAGTGTAATTAAATTAGTCATAATTGAATTCCTCTTAAAAGAAAATATCATATCAAGATCTCTTCTCTTTTAAAGGATTCAGTTGAATCTCGTAGAAAGATTTGATTCAATCTACTTGAAGCTTCTAAAGATACTTCATTTACTTAAATGACTTCTTTATATATATATATATATATATATATATATATATATATATATATATATATATATATATATATATATATATGAATTAATGAGATATGGATGGTTGAAAGAACAATTAACATATTAAATACTCCATGTATTTAATCGAGATAAATCACATTGAACAACGGAGAAAGCATATGCATAAACTAGTGAAACCCAATTCAAACAACGTGAGTCCAATTTGACAATGATGAAGCCCATTCAAAACGCAGTAAGATCTATGATCTCATTCAATCAAGGAAAACTCAATTAATAACGCAAACTGCAAAGCATTTTAATCAAACTGCTAACTTACTCTTTGAGAAAAGAAAGAGAAATTCCTAATAATATATATACAATGGTGGAAACCCCATATAAAATGAAGAACACAAATTCATGCATCGTGCAACAAATTTAAACATGGTGAAGCTCGATTTAAAAATCCCTAAGACATTGACTTCGCTTATTCAAGGTAAAGCCCAATTGAACAAAATCCAAACCTGAGTCAATTATACTAACCCGGTAAATGAAAATGCAAATATACCTATGCTTTGGTTTCAACACAACGTCCAGGGATTGAAAGCAAGTAGACAAGTGACGGCGAGCCATTCTCCCACATAGGGATTCACTAAGTGTAGGCTTGGCTCTGCGAGGTGATTCCTCTAAATGATATGAAAGCCCTGCACTTGAATAAATCTTGGTTCCTAAATTGCTTCCCACATCAAATATGATAGGGAAGTTCGGCTAACATGAATTCAATCTCTTGAGCTCTATTATCTTGGTTCTAGCAGTAATGGTTTGAAAGATTGAAGGAAAAGATCCCATATTGAAACGACTATGGGAGTCTAATAAATAATAGAGAGCCCGAATCTATGGCTTCTATCCATTACAAGAAACTATATGAATTCCAATCATTATTTTGATATAAAGCAAGAACATAAAGTTAAAAAGATTATAATGGATTCTATTTTCCAATTACTTAATTGATTAAAAACAAGGAAGGCACAAAAGAATGGAAAGAGGGTTGAAAGATTATAACTCGAAAATAATAATTCAAATGTTGTTAAAATTTGAACATTATTAAAATCTTATAAGTAACATCACTTTATTAATTATTAAATTATAATGGTGCCAAATCAATTGTTTATAATTATTACTTAAAATATTGTGATGAAAGATATATATTAAAATCCTTTAAGATACATTTTATATTTTAACTCAATTATTTTAATTTAAATTATTTATTTAAATAACTCATGTAGTTCCACAGATGTATCCTATTTCAAATTGCTAGATCCTCTACCTGTCTGCCCAGTGATGGTGATGCCTTGCCTATTTCTTTTTTGACAATGCTTCCACCCCTTCAACATGCTTCTTGCAAGGAATTTCTTCGTAATTAAATTATTTAATCATAAACAATCACAATAGTTAACCTTTCATCTTAATTCCATGAATTCGTGATTAACGAGCAACTAACATGTCATCTTCACTTGAAATCATAACGACCAACTATCTTACCAATTCGTCAGATTATATCAAATTAAACTACCGACTTCTTGTGAACCTCAACGGCTATATTTCAAGCTAGGTCAAAAATTGGGATGTAACATATGTGAGCATTAGAAACTGTAGATGGAAAAGGGACAATGTCCACCTAATCAGAAACAACAGTCAATGGGGGTAGGTACAACAAAGACATCAACACCAAGAACAAAAGAAAAGACAACAACAATAGGAAGAAAAATACCCAATGAATGATTGGTGTTAGTAGTAGCACATGGTGAACTCTAAGCAATTACAACATAAATGTCATGAGTGTTTCCAACCACCAATGCCACACTAGGATCAACAACATTAACACATGGCATACTCTAGGCAATTCCCTAGGATAATAATTTCTTCCAAACTGTGTAATGTTAAGAAGAGACCTCTTTCCACCAAGGAACACTTTTTTTCTTCTTCTCTTTTTCCATCTCACATTGAGTCGAAACATGATTCGTGTTAAAACATTGACTACATTAGAAATGAATGTCCTCAATATCAAGTGGTTGAATCAAAGACCATGAAGAAGAACCGGTCCCAATCTCAATAGGGGACCTTTAAAAACTATTACATAACCGGGCGGGGGTGGGGGGGTGTTCAATCAGTTATGTCTAGTTATCATATTGTCCTTTCAAACATTTCAGTATCAACTAAACATCATAAACATTAACTTCAATCACTCAGTCTAAACATTAATCAACTCTTTCAAATACTTTAATCCAAACTTTCAAATCAATGTTCTTTGCATTACTGAGTATCATCAAACTTTCTAGTTATTATGTAGTGATTACTTAGTTATTACTGAGTTTCTATACTGTAAAAATATGTAAAATAACATGCAACACAAATAACATTCACACATTTGACACCATGATTTTAACATGGAAGCCCTGTAAAACAACCCAAGAAATTTCACTCTTTTGAAGTGAGCTCTGCTAGGAGCCAACCTTGTTAAAGGTTACATACACATTGTTAATGTGACATAGTTAGATGATTTCACTAAAAGTTCATTAGACCTTATCAGTCTATGTCCTTGACTAAAAAGAGTGGTTAGATTTAAAGGACTTAAAAAAACCACTAATTGATGATACCATATATGATTTCACAAACTTATGAGGTCCACTCAGTACTTTCAAGATTTTCTTCTATAATGGTTGAATAGTAACATGTACAAATGATCTGTTAGAACAACAACTACCTTTGGTTGTTCAAATCTTCGTTCTTGCTCTTTCTTTGACTTTTTCTCACTTAGTTGATTATCCCTTTCACCTATTCTGCTACTTATCTTTTCTCTACTCTACTCAGTTCACCTCGCTCAACTCTTTACTCTTTTTCCTTCAAAAACTTCACACTTCTCAACAACCTTTAATAAGATCTAAATTAGTATCATCAACTCTTGAATCAGTTATGTCCAATTATCATATTGTAGTTCCAATTTTTTTTTGTATCTATTGAAGTTGATGAAAGATCAACCCCACAGCTCCCAAGAATCATCTACATGCAAACACTTGTCACAGAAAGAGAGAAGCAAAAACTATGGAGGTAGAAATTACCAGATCCATAGATGAGACATTCTTAATGAGCAAAAAAGAGATTGCTATTATCAACAATGAATTGGTTAATTACAAAGAGAGATCATCCTTATAAAGGAGGTCGAACCCTAAATAGGTCTAACCTACATTGCATAATAATAATTATGAAAAGAATTAATTATTATATGCCTAAACTTTAGCTTAAGCAAACTAGAGTTAGTTAGGAAATATCTAATTACTCTAACACCCCCATTAAGATAAACTTAGGTAGTAGCTAAAAACATAGAAACTACTATAGAAAGTAGATTTGGGTCTTGACAAATAAAGCCTGATGAGATACCCAAGCACAACAAAATCTTTGAAAAGAGGAGAAATAGAGAAAACCACATGGGAAAAACCCTACTCCAAAAAGAGATGGAAAACATGCTGAAAGAAACTAGTGAAGGACTAAAGAAGCCTCCAAACTAGGGGATGTCCTAGAAGATAGGAACAAAAGATGATCATGAAGAACACCACTGAAGCATGTAGAAGCTGCAAAGCTCTATCAAAAAGTAACTGCTGATTTGAAGAGCCTCCACTGAAATAGAACTTGACTAGGTAGAGAAGACTATAATCTGCATCGAATCAGGAGGCACACAAAAGCAATCAACTGAACTCGAAGGTACATATGGCATGAAACACCAAAGCTTGAAGAGTTGATCAATTGAACCAAGGAAGCATGAGAAAAAACATAAGACCCCCCCCTAATGGAGACAAGAGTGAGGTGACATGCAACTAAAAAAGTGGGCCAAAAGAAGTGTATGTCAAGGAACCACGATCAAGATGCACAAAAGAGTACATATGTGTATACTGAGGTGATCAATCCTAAACATGTCATGAGGCTAATGTCACAGAAGGGACACTCACTAGACAAAGGAAGATGATAAACAAAGGCAAAACATTAACCCCCCATGGCACTTTATCAGAGTAATGCATGTACAATTAGGCACAAGATATGGTGAATCCCAAAAATACAATAATCTGCATGGGTATCCTCAGATGACACTGCTCGAATCAGAAGGCAAAACAAGGCAAAAATAACTGAAACAAAAATACATATGGAGTATGGCAGTTTATCTTAGTGTGTTTTCAAGAATGCATACAAATGATGTCTAAATAGGCTAGAAGAGACATACGACTAATACAATAGATAGTATAAGTTATGATCAATAATCTGAAGCAACAAAATTGATCCTCAGACCTGAAACAACCAAGATATCTACCAGAATACAAAAATGAAAAATATTAAATAGAATGTTCCTAGAGCAGAATCTGGAAAAACAACCAACATCACTGAAAAGAGCTCGGAAATACCTTTCTAATGATATAAAGAATTCCTAAATTAGAGATTGGATGCTCAAGATATGTCTCTTAGAGTGCAAAACTGTACCCTTGATTTTGTAGTAGAAAAAATAATTAAAAAACATCAAAATTGAAAACTAATTGTACAATTGTGACGGGCTTAGAACCAGCTTTCTAATCATATCTTGTTTTTGCAAAACAAAGTTCATATGCTCGAGATATGAGCAAAAATGCGAAGGTAGGTCCAAATAGAGCCTAAAGAGGTGGCATGATATGCTGATGCAATGCTAACATGGCACTGACATTAGCAAGTGACGAGCCCAAATTTGATGGTCAAACGACCGTCAAGTCAAAAAAAATCCTGAAAAATGACTCCTATCGGATAAAAATATCCGATCACCAGAAACAAGACAAAGTATGAAAAACACTATTGCTAGTAAAACAACCAGTACCAGATGAAAAATCTGGTTTCTAATAAATAAGCATGTGTTTTAAAGAAAAACACAATCGTTTCTAGGAACCACCATTATAAAGGGCAAAAATTGCTCAAAGGAATAAGAACCACCAATCGCAAGAAAAACCATTGATTCAAGGCCATAAAATGTCTTTGGTTGTAAAAACCCAACAATTAATGGTAAACACTACCACCATAAATTATCACAAACACACCCAAACCGCTTTCTAAAAACCATGAACCATAGGGTGACTTGGCACAGGCCAAGGAGTATGGGAGCCAAGGACTATGCATAGGGGTCCACAATCCAAGTGGAAAAAAGAATCACAAACTCCCCACCTCAAAATACCTTTTGGAGAAAAAGATCCACATGGTGGATGTCACATGGCCTACTAAAAAGCATTGACTCTGCTACGTAGATTAACCCAAAGCCATGCATGCGCCAATAAAGCACATCAATCAAGCGCCATAAAGCCAATAAAACCATGAATCATCAAACCACTAAATTACCAAATTCTCCGTGATTGGGTGACGTGAGAAGGTGCCAACCTCTGTGTGCATGGCCAGAGATGTCAGACATATCTTGAGTGCGTGGATTAGCCATTTGCTAGGCCCAAGAGAAATGAAAGTGTTGAAAAATAAAGGCTCAAGCTTGTAATCCCTCCCCCCCCCGAAAAAGATAGAAATAAAAAATGCGCATATCCTAAAGACCATGCGTAAATATCAGTAGTAGAACTTGGAGTCTCCAACCCAAACGAAGGGGCATGAATCATGACTAGAAATCAGAGACATGACCCAAAGAAGTTTCACTTGGAAGCCACGTCACCCAAGAATGAGCTTCCCAATAGTGCGACTTTCTTAAAGGGCACAATTTTTGGAGATCATCACTCCTATCAATGTCATATGTCCAAGGCTATTTGTAAGCCATTTATTGGTGGATTGAAAGCTTTATCAAAGGGCATGCAACAATAAGAAATCACAGACATATTTCAAAACCTCCATGATAAATAAGTGGCCAAAATTAAATCCAAACCGTCGAAGACCCAAGATCCAAGGGGCAAAAATTTCCATTGCATGCACGCAAATGGATAAATATAATTAGAGATGTGGGTGATGACTACAAAAAATGCATCCAAAATAGAGCTTGAGGTGGAGGTTAGAGCCCAAGCCTATCCAATGGTGGTGCGAGTAAAAAAAAAATGCGAATTACACAAAATCCTAGGCACGGTCAATGAGATCGGGCCAGAGGCTGACAAATCTGTCCTGTCAGCACATACAATCCAAACCATGTGCATAGAGAAAATGGAGAGACAAAAACCTAGTAGCGCCATGTGGAAAGATAGGGGCATGTGGCTTTAATAGACCTGCTCTTTGCAAGTACGGGTCCATTGACAAAAGGCCTTCTTTCCCTATTTTTAAAGACAAGCACACCAATACTAGTCTATCTAGGGGCCACTGTAGGGAGACATGAATACACAAAATCTATAAACCCCCACAAAGACAAATTCCCTCTCCTCTAATATATGCAGAGAGTTGAGACCCATAAAAAAACTTTTGCATGCACTTCTTTGTCAAAAATAAATGACAAAGTTGTTTTTTTGATAAATAAAATAAAAAAATCATCTTCATCTCGAGAAGTGTGCCTTAGTTAAAATGACTTGGATGCAATTTTTTTTGCCTCAAATTTGAACCACATCCAAACTAGACATATTTTATCTAGAAATGGAGGTTTTTGAGTGCTTTGAGTTCAATAGTGATGTTTGTTTGGGCTCACATTGCCTCAAAAATAAGTGATCCCCCAAATCTAATAAAAAATCTTCTGAAAGCTCAGATCTGGAAAATGATGTCAAACTGAACAGGGGCATGAAGGTTTGGAGCTCTGATACCATGTTGAAGCTGATGAAAGATCAACTCCACAGCTCCCAAGAATCACTTGCATACAAACACCTGTCACAAAAAGAGAGAAGCAAAAGCTATGTGTACACTCAAAAGTTTCCCACTCTAAACCCTTCTATCCAAATGATTCCATGAGTTTGGAATGCTTGGATGCCAACTTAGAGCTCCTTATCCACGGAGTGCAAGAAAGTGTATTTCAAGTTCAAGGGCTCTCAACTAAGCCTTATGAATACTTTTCTTACTAGTAAACCATGCAATGGGAGGTTCTTTGAGACAAGAGTAAGAATGCAACTTTCTACAATGAATTCCTCAAGGATACAAATGCGAATATGAAGACTACATTAGAATGAATATGCAAAGTGCAACTATTCTAAGCATGAATGAGAGTGTTACAAAACCAACTGTTAAGCTATGTGAGATTATTGCAAAAATGAAAGCTAAACTAACATGCAACTATGTTAAGAATGCCATATGATCTTATGCTAGTATGACGGAATGAGAGAATGTAGACAAGAAGTGAGAATTTCTCCACAAAGTTCTGTCGGAAAACCTGTAGCATAACAATATTCGAATGAAGATGGATCCTTTGAGGGGGAAAGCTCTCTCCCTTTTAAAGTCGTACGAATGGTAGAGATCAAGATGAAGATGGTGGATGATCAATGGTGGAATTTGAAAAGAGGAGCGATCCATGTGCACACACAAGTCAACTAATAGAATATAAGTTGACTTGTCATATAAGACAAAAGCCACAACGACTTTTCTTTTAATTGCAAAATAGAAATAGGACTTTATGTGTGCACTTTAAGTGGGTTAGAAGAATGGGGTCTTTTATTTAATTAAAAGGGGACATGTTCTTTTAATCAAATAATGAACTTAGGATAGCATAGTCAAACTATAGGTTATAATCAAATAAATTGATTATTAGCAATTTAGTCTAGGTAAATGATTAAATTAATTTAGCCAAAATGTTGAGAAGGCGGCTAATAGTCTAGATGACCATTTTTAGGTGATTACATTTGCTCCTCTTTGACTAATGTGTGATTGATCTGGGAACACATTACGTCAAAGAAAATAGAAGCCAAGTAGGCAGCAATAGAAATAGATATCTAATTCTGAAAAATGAAATGCATAAAGAGATAGCAAATCCTGAATGTATAGTCTGATAGCGGTAGTACTAAACACTAGGATAGAGATGATGTCAGAATTCAAGAAGAATACTAACACCTAGCAAAGCAGATAGATCAAGAGCAAGTGAAAAGATCAAACAAATGCTCCTAAGAAGTAGATAGCTGTAGCAAGTATTGATAGATTATTTTTGCCCCCTCAAGATCAAAATCAAAATGAAGTAAGGGGAATGTAAAAATGAGCTAGATATGAATAAATTGAGATATAGAAATGTTCGGGATGATAGATGAATGATTAGAACCAAAGAGTGACTATAAGAAACTGATAGAATTCCCCAATTTGACCAAAGTTGACCGTGAAAGATAAATCATAAAAATTAGGTCAAATCGATTAGAAAAAGGATTTAGACATGAAAAGGTGAATAGAAGTAGATATGAAGCATAGAAATGATGAAGACATGAAGAAATGAAGATGCCCCAACAATGATTCAAAGATTAGAACTCAAAGGGTCAGCTAACTGCTTAGAAGAAGGTGGAATTTTAAAATGCAAATTTGACCATCAAGATGAACTCAAATTTTGATTTTGATCTCGAAAATGGATCTAGGACGTCGAATTTAGCCAGGGGTGCAATTTTTGTGCAATTCTAAGATGTTTGAAAATTAGGTCAAAATGAGGTTAGAAGCTATAAAAGGGGCCCAAGTGTCATTTTCAAAAATCATTTGTCTTTTGTGCCTTATGGAGAGCTTTTGAGTGGTTGAGAGGTGATGATGGCTTTGGCGAACATTTCGCTTCACCGACACTGTTTCGAGCACAGCCGGTTGCACAACCGACCAGAGCAGTATGGGGTGCCGATAAGTAACCACTTTTTTGTCATGTTTTTGAGCTTTTTTGGTTTTTTCACATGTACGAAGGGTTTTTCACAAAATATCGTGCAATACTTAAAAAGTATCGCACGACTACTTTGTAAAATGTCGTGCGACAAATTTTTTCAAATAAAGTGTTGCACGACTGTTTTAGGTTCTATCGTATGGGACATACCCATATGTCGCATGAGCTAGTGTGAAATGTCACATGACAAAAATGTGTCACATAACTTTAATAGAAGTATCGTATGAGACTGTTTCAAAAAATTGTATCGCCCTCAGTGGAAAAAAAGATCGCACAAATGCATTTTGGCATGTTTTTATGAGTTTTGTGCATTAGGATCATGTTTTCGATATGTTACTGATGTTTGCATTTTTTTGTGTTGACAGGAGGTATTTTCGGCATTACATATCAGAGCCCCCAAGGTGGTGGGGTTGCGTGTGGTAGACCTTTTGAGTGATGCTGAGCAAGCTGCCATATCTGCTATGGGTTTGCGATGGGTCATACAGATGCCCCATATATGGGCAAACCATGGATTGCTGACTGCACTAGTTGAGCGGTGGCACAATGAGCATAAAACCTTTCATTTACTGACTGGAGAGGCATCTATTACATTGGAGGACGTGTATCACATCTTGTGAGTGCTATGCCATGGTGAGCCGATAAGTTTTTTTGATTGATCGATCATGTTTTTAGCAAGTTGATGTTGATACCAATGATACTAATGTCAAGTTTGGTGATATGTCACAGGTGTATTATGATCAGACCCCGATAGAGGGGCGAGCATCTATGCAGTAGATGTTCTAGGATGTGACCATCCTAGACCATCATCTGAGTTGGGAGTGACTGATTGATGATTATGGTGCTGGATACCCTCTACCGAGTTTTCTATGTTCATTGATTGCTCAGGCCTTGGTGACCGACAGAAGCCAGAAGGGCTTCCCACTGGGATGGGGCAGACTGGTGGCGGATTTGATTGCTTGACCGCACAGGATGGCATGGGGGCCAGCGATCTTAGCTAATATGTATCATAAGCTCCATGAGATAGTATACCATTGTGGTGGTTCTTGGGCCTGTGGAGCAGTGCTAGCACAGATTTGGGCTTGGGAGCACATTGCGGTGATCCGACCACGGGTGTAGCCATGAGAGCGGAGCCAACCTTACATTTTTTGTTATAGAGGTTTTATCCCACCTAGACATAGTGGGGATGTGACCTATTATCGATGAGTATTTGATGAGCTGACGACGTTCACGTGGTGGCTATACCGGGAGTGTCAGCGGTGGTCAGATTCATGGGAGCTAGACTATATGCGATATAGTAGGCCATTGGTGGGTCGGAGCACAAATATAGTAGAGTGATTCGTGATTAGCTGAGTATGGCGATAGTTTGCAGAGCGATAGGGGATATCGATGGAGACGACCACCTATTCTCGGATGCATGCTAATGAGACCCTAGGATGGTTATCGATGCCAGACTATTAGATGACGATACGGGATACAATAGCTCTAGTGGCAACTCCTTATGATTACTTCCCTGATGTGGCAGATGCAGGGGTAGATCTGGTATACCTTTATGAGAGGCAGAGGAACCCATTCCCACAGTTTACAGAGCTTGATGCACTACCTATGGGAGGTGGACATGGAGGGGGCAGAGGCAGGAGATGGATGGAGGTTGGAGAGGGATCCCGAGCAGGGATGAGGAGGACGCAGGCACAGGCCATGAGGGAGATGGAGGAGGAGGAGGAGGTGCCACTGAGGTGATGATGGGCAACACAGGGAGAGGAGGTATAGGTAGAGTAGCTAGCGAAGGCAGAGCAGGTGCGAGTAGAGAAACTAACATGGGGAGGTGATGGCTAGGATGCGAGGATCCATGCTTTTGAGGCAGAGTTGCAGATAACTCAAGTAGCCATCGCAGTGAGAGATCAGCAGTTGATAGATGAGCAAGCATGGGTGGATGAGATTTGGAAGGAGTGAGATACTGCCAGGCGAGAGGCAAGACATCATGGTGCATGCGCCACTTATTATTATGCCACCTATAGGAGTGTGGTGCCACCATGGCAGGGACTTCCCAATTACTCAAAGTGAGCGGGCATATCAGAGGGTGTAGTACAACTGCCAGATATGAGATAGGCTCCACCACCAGGGCCACCACCTCCTCCTGCTATAGATGGTGCTAGTTAGTCATAGGCTGATAGTTTTGACATTTTGAGTGTATAGCGTGTATTTTTTGAGACAAATATCTAGATTTTGGATCTCATTTTGTATATGTATTGTGACACATTGAGATATATATATGAGATACTAGATTTTGATTTGGAATTTTTGTTGTACTTATCTCAAATGGATGTTTTAGCATTTTTATTTTCATGAGATGTTTCAGTTTCAATTTCTTGCCCATGTATGCATTTTCTTGGATAGTTATGCTCATGTATCTCTCTTATGTGTGATGTTTTTAGCTCTTACGTGTATGATGTAGACTTTATGTTTTTGAAAACATGTGACACTTGGATAAATTGAATGTGATGTTTAGATTAACCCCTTATGATGATAGGATAGCAAGATAGAGATGAAATGAAAGCTTAAGAAGATGAAAGATAAAGAAAGCAAAGAAGAAAGTGAAAACAGTTAGCCAAAATGTCTACAAAAGGATGAAGAGAGAGCTCTCCCCACATGTAGGAATGCAAGACTAGACTAAAAAATGGACCTAAAATGCAAGTTAATATGCAAAGTGGTTTACCAACAAGAAGCACATAACATTTAGACTCTTAATTTCATCATTGAGAATTTGTTAGGGACATCATGAGATCATACAACCATCACTAGTATAAATATGAGGATACGAATATGATCGATACCAGATAGGTATGTGGAAATCCAATCTAAGCATCAGAGACATGTAAGTCAAGATAACTACACGATTAGATTCCCTAAGTTTAATTTAGCAAGATTACACCTGTATCAAGGCATAAGTGCTAGGATAACCCCCAAATGCGATCTTGCAAAAAATAGTCAAGGATGATACATTTATAAGTCAAAGTGTCAAATAGGACAACCATGAATGCTTAAAACACTATAGACAAATAAAGTATACCCATAAGTAGAAATCAAGAAAACCTGCCCCATGCCCCCAGTCTTCTAGTCAATGACATCCTTGAAAGGCTATTAGGGATGGAACATAAAGAAATCATCATAGACATCACACAAAGTAGATAAAGATCAACATAGCTCAGTCGTTTAAGTGTTAAAGTGCGTGTATCTAAGTCACTTGGCCATTTCTTCAAGACTTGATTCTGATAGTGAGAAATATTGTGACATCGGAGACCATAGGTAAACTATCTGTAAAGTGTTGAAAAGCACTTGATGTCAAGGTGGGGGAAGTGTTGAGAAACACTATTTTGTGAGTTGTCAAAGAAAATCTAATGCACAAGAATACCTCAATAGGCTAAGTAGCTATGCCCCTGAGATGAGGACAAGAAACAATTCCAAGACAGGAAATGTGTAGTGAAATGGAAGATTGAGACTGATAGACATTGCTGCAAGGGTTTCAAGTAGCGCCTATTTCCAAGTTTTCACCACTTGACAGATTTTTGCAGGACCTTTTTCAATTTTTTTTATATTTTTGTATTTTTTTATTTTTTTGGTGATACATCAAAGTGCCTATTGCTAGGTTTTCACTAAGATCATTTTTTCAGGACATTTCCTGATTTTTAGGATTTTTTCAAGATCATAGATATATACAAGATAATTGAGAAACAAGCCTCTAAGCATAGAAATTCTTCAAATGTAGGATGTTGGTAGGCTCTGCAAGCTCTTCCCCTTTAGGAGTAGATAACTGATAAGCACCAGACTCGAATGCTGCTATGATAATGTAAGGACCCAACCGGTTAGGTTCAAATTTCCCTTTTTGCTCTTAATGTTGCTGATTTTTTGAATTCTCTCTAAGCATGAGTTCACCTACTTGAAACTCACAAGGGTGAAATTTCTTGTTATACTGAGTAGACATGCACTTCTGATAAGCTCTCATGCGATCAATAGAAACCTTACGACGTTCATCAAGAGTCTCTAATTCCTGTACTCGCATAGCTCTATGGTCTTGATTAGTTATCAACCCATGTAAGGAGACTTGCAAGGAGGGGATCTCAACTTCTAATGGGAGGACAACCTTAGAGCCATAGACTAGAGAAAAGGGCATGGCCCCTATAGGAGTATGAATGTAAGCTATGTAGGCCCAAAGTGCTAGATTTATCTATAGGTGCCAATCTCTACCAGACTTATGAACTGTGCGATGTAAGATTTTCAACAATGTTTTATTGGAAGCCTCTGCTTGACCATTCCCTTGAGGGTAATAAATAGAGGACCAATGTTGTTTGATGCAGAATTTCTTGCATAACTATTTGAGGTCCTTATTTTTAAACTGTCCTCCATTATCAGTAATAATGGAAGAAGGAATACCATAACGGAAAATGATGTGGTTCAATATGAATAGGGCAACATTTTTGCCTGTAGCAGCAGATAGTGGCACAACCTCAACCCTTTTGGTGAAATACTCAATGGCTGTAATGATGAATTTGTGACCACTAGATGAACTGGGGTGAAATTTTCCTACCAAGTCAAAGGCCCATTTTTGGAATGGCCAGTATGCAATAGAGGGAATTAGCTCACGTCCAGGAGCATGAATTAGGTTTCCATGAAGTTGACATTTCTGACAGGACCTGGCATAACGAATAGCATCAGCTTGTATAGTAGGCCAGTAATATCTTGCCCTAAGCAATTTTTGAGCAAGTGCAAGGCTATTTGAATGTGCCCCACAAATGCCATCATGGACTTCGACAAGCACCTTTTTAGACTCTTCTAGCTCTAAACACCTAAGCAGCGTTCTGTCTAGACACTTCCTATACAAGTCACCAGAGACCAAAGTGTAATGTGAAGCATTACGAAGCAATTGGTATTTTTGGTTGTGTGTGAGGGTTTCAAGAATAACCTAATCACATAGGTAAGAGAAGATAGCCACGTAGCAGGAGGAATCACGACCTACAACAGTGCAGATCACTTGGTTGTCTAAAGAATCATAGGATAGATGACGTAGTTCTTCCACCAGGAACTCAAATCACGATTCATGTTCTTTTAGTTGAAGGATAGATGCTAGAGTAGCCATAGCATCGGTAGCCTTGTTTTCTACTCTAGGAATTTGCTGGAACATCACAAAAGTGAAATAATTCCTTAGAGCATCTATCAACTTCTTATAAGGGATCAACTTGTCATCTTTTGTTTGATAGTTATTGTTCACTTGGTTCATAAAAAGTTGAGAGTCTCCATAGATATGCAATTCAGTTATTCTCCATTCAAGAGCCATTTTGATCCCATTTGTTAATGCTTCATATTCTACAATATTGTTTGTACATGGGAACAATAGTTTGTAAGACTTTGGGATTGTATAACCGTGAGGGAAAACAAAAAAACACCCACTCCAGCTCCATTATGAGTATGAGACCCATCAAAAAACATATTTCGTGTCCTCTTAGTAATATACATGATTGAGGCATCTAGAAACTGAATTTGCATAGGTGTTGTATCTTTGAGTGGAAAGTCAGCCAACTGGTCAGCTATGGCCTGTCCTTTGATTGCCTTATGTTTGACATACTGAATGTCAAATTTAGAAAGAATCATCATCCATTTAGCAAGACAACCAGTGAGTGCGGCTTTACTTAACAAATATTTCAAAGTATCTATCTTAGCAATCAAGTGAACTGTATGCGCTAACATATAATGTCGGAGCTTTTGAGAGGCAAATACTATAGCAAGGCATGTCTTCTCTATACTTGTATAGTTTATTTCATAAGCTACCAAAGTTTGATTGATATAGTATATGGCTCTTTCTTTACCCGTCTCATTACTTTGGGCTAAGAGTGCTCCTAGAGAAGAATTCGTAGCTGAAATATATAGAATCAAAGGTTTTCCTAGAATCGGTGGCATCAAAATTGGAGATTTTGCCAAGTAGCCTTTGATTTGATCTAAACTCTGTTGACAGTCACTATTCCAAATATGGGTAGATCCTTTATGCAAATTTTTATTGAAAGCTTGAGCCTTATAAGCTAATTGAGAGACAAATCTTCTTATGGATTGTAGATGTCCTTGCAGACTTCTAAGCTGACTGATATTCTTTGGTGGAGGCATATCCATGATAGCTTGTACTTTTTTAGGATCAACCTCAATGCCTTATGCTAAAATGATATACCCTAGCAATTTCCCATAAGTGACACCAAAGGCACATTTTTTTTGATTTAGCCTAAGTTGAAATTGTTCCATATGGTCCAATATCAGAGTAAGGTTTCCGAGATGTATGTCTCATTTTAAAGATTTAGCCAGTGTGTCATCAACATAGTCTTCCATGTTTTTATGCATCATATCATGAAAGATGGTTGTCATTGGTCTTTGATATGTAGCGCCAACATTTTTAAGTCCAAAAGGCATGAAATTCCAGCAAAAGGTACCCCATGCACATGTAAAAGCTATATTTTCTTGGTCTGCTAGAGCTATCTTGATTTGGTTATACCCAAAAAATCCATCCATGAGCAAGTACATCTCATAACCCGTAGTCATGTCCACTATCATATCGATGTTTGGTAGTGGAAAGTCATCCTTGGGGCATGCTTTGTTGAGATCTCTGAAATCAGTACAAACTCATATGGATTTTTCATTCTTAGAGATAGGTACAATGTTGGAAATCTACTCCGCATAATCAATGACCCTAATGAAGTTTGATCTTAAGAGTTTTTCCAACTTTGCCTTGACCAGCGGGGCCACATGTGGATGCATTTTTATCAACTTCTATTTGACAGGCTTGACATCTGGTGAGATTGATAAGTGATGCATGATGAGATCTATATCAAGCCCTTGCATATCAAAGTATGTCCATGCAAAGTTGACCTTCTTGTCTTGAAATAATTGAGCAAACTATCTTTTCTTTGTTTGACAAGGACTAAGCTACATGAATAATCTTAGGACATTCTTCTATACCCAAGTTGATAGGCTACGTAGGTTCAATGAGAACTGAAGATCTATCCTAGAAATAGCATGGAAGACTACCAAGTACCTCATCCACAGGTGCCTCAAGGAGGTTTTCACGATTAGTTATGCCTTTATTTTTACTTTTTTGAGGATCAGACATCGCCACAATGTGGTTTTCACCATCTGACCACTTATTTTTTCTTTTAATTTTTTGACTAAGGTACTTGATATCTAATTCCATCATGTTAACTGCAAGTTCGCTAGTGGAAGAAGTGATGGGTTCAATGGCATTTAGGTAACAAGCGATCTCATAGTCATTTTGGAAAGATCGTATTTCAGGTCTTTGATTTTGGAGAGACAAATCTATGAGATCTGGGTGAATTAGCAAGAGTGAGGTAGAAGTTTCAATGTGATTGATATGGAAGGAGTCATCTATGGTGACTTGTGAAGTCGAGCCTATAGAGAATGTTGCAAAGGAGTCCAGCTCAGGAATAGACCTAGAGGAACTAGCGTGATCCATTGAGACATGTTGTGAGTCAAACTCATCCGACCCTATACTAGACCATTTGACCACATTTGGTTGGGTTGTATAGGCATGAATTACATCCACCCCTAGCTCGCAAGATGCATCCAAGAGACTTTCATACTCATACTCATGAGAATCTATACTCTGATCTCTAGCTTTGAGACAAGTAATATTCTGTCTAATTCATCCTCTATTCGTGTCCTTAGGAGTAGATTCTTCTTATTACTATTGTTGGGAGGTAGAAGCTTCCTCATTATTATTAGTAGTCAATATTTCTTCTCCCCAAAGGAGGGAAGTGAGAGGGAAAAAGTCTTCGTCTTGTGAAGTGGTCGCAATTATGGGAGGCTCATTACTCTCTGATTTTCTAGATGTGAGCAATCTTCGATCACATGTTGATATATCATTGTCTAGCCCAAAGTCTAGACCAGAAGTGTCTCAAGTATCATGACCTTGAGTGTAACTTAAAGGTTCAACTAGAGCATTTTTACGACCAGTTAAGGACCCATGGCCTTGACAGCCCATTTTTGTTAGAAATTTATAGCCTTTTCCATATCTTTTAGGAGAAATAGGAGTAGTCACTGTAACTTCCTCGTCTTCCTCTTCTCTGTAGATCTAGTCCTTAATGGCTTGTTCTTCCTTTTCTGCTTCTAGAGGTATTGATGATTGCACAAAAGTGCCAAAAAGTGTCATAGAAAAAGTGGAAGGCTTCTTTGCGGTAGCTGGTTTCCCATAGGACTGAGGGGAAATTGGTAAGGCAACAATAGAGTCCAAAGTGTACTCTCCCATACCAAGGCTCATCATTTTTAGTTTTTTTTCACACTCTATGAAAGATGGTGCTGGCTCATGAGAAGAGCGATTGTGTGGGACTAGCGTTTCAGCAACGGACAATGTGTTAATGGACATCAAGTTGTCACCAAGGACAACTATCTCAGTACCATTGAATGGGAACTTGATGCACTGATGGTACATGGAGGGCACCGCTTGCATGTTGTGAATCCACGGTCGTCCCAACAACAAGTTATTTGTGAGAGGTATATCTAGGACATGGAAGAAAACATCTTTTTCCACTGGACCAACTTGAATTGGTAGCATAATTGAACCCTTAGAAGGGCGGTCAAACTCATCATAGGATTTTATGGTAATCTTTCGCCTAGGGTCAATGGAAAATTTTGACATGCCCAACTATTGTATCAACTGAATGAGATAATATTTAACCTTTCACCATTGTCTATCAAGACTCAACAGATGCAAGTACAAAAGATTTGAACTTCGACGTGGAGAGCAAGGTTATGGGGATGACTGAGAGCTCGGTCATCTTCTTTAGAAAAGGTGAGATAGTGAGGCGAGGAGATGTGGTTCACCATAGCTTGAAATCATTCTGCATCAATATCTATGGGAATGTTGGCAGAACGGAAAGCAATCTCAAGGATATCCTTGTGCAAAGGAGATAACTCTAGCAATTCGAAAATGGAGATTTGTGCTTGTGTGCATTGTAGTTGGCTAACAAGATCATAGTTGGAGATGTTGGAAGTAATTGGTTTCTTAGATGATGAAGCATTTTTAGGGTCATGAGCAAATTTTAGGACAACCTTAGATTGCCCCCTAGTAATAACGTTAAGTGGTTCACTCTGAGAAGATGAAAATTTAGCCACGCGGAGTACCACCTTGGGTCTAGTATCAGTATGGTTTTGAGGAGTGGATCGTGTCCTTAAGACCACTTTTGGTCATTCATCTTCAGCATCATAATTTGGCCAGTTGTCATTGTTGGAGCTTGCCATACATATGTATTCAACGGGCTCAATCATGCCTATAACATTATCAGTGTTAGCGTAAGCATAACTGATTTTGGCATCATGATTCTTTTTGACAGATTTTGAGGTTTCACCCTTCTCGTATTCTAGCAAGGGTTGTTTAAAAGCTTTGTGGTCAGCATTTTTAATGAGGCCATCTATGAAAACTTTTCCTTCCTCAATGAGATCTTGAATTACGTCTTTGAGCTTAAAACAATTTTTAGTGTTATGACCCTTGCTTCGGTGATAACTGCAAGTGTGGTCTTCTCTCCACCATGGAGGTTTGATAGGTGGATCATAAGGATGAGAGTTGTCTGGTAAAGTAACTAGTTTGTTGCAATCAAAGTTTTCAGAACCACCTCATAAGGCTCAACCATAGGCATGTAAACACGTCTTTTCTTGGTAAACTTAGAGCTCTTGTCAAATGTTTGTGGTTTCAAACTTTCTTGTAGTTTCACAACATAGATGGTGCTAGAAAGGTTAAACACAGGTTCCTTGGTCTTAGTAGTGTCCACTAATCCATTGTTGACAACATACTTGTTCTTATTCCAAGGTTTTCCTTTGTCTTTACCATTCCCATTGTTACTTTTGTCTTTGTTTATAAAAATGTCACCTCTTTTGATAGCAACATCCTCAATGCGATATGCACTCTCTACCATGGCATTGAAGGATGTGAATAACTATTTTCTTAGATCAAAGTATAACTTGGGTACAAACGTATTGACAAAAATGTCAATTTTCTTAGCCTCAAGCACTTGCTGAGGATATCGAGAGTATAAAGATCTCCATCGTTGAAGGTACATTGCAAAAGGTTCTCCCAGTTTTTGTTTGATGTTGCATAAGTCTAGCATAGTCACAAGATGTTGAATGTAGTATGAATATTGCTAGATAAAGCGTTGTGCAAGTTCGTCAAATGTTTTAAGAGGAGGACTCAATTTTGTAAACCATTCCATAGCTTGTCCTCTTAGACTCCTAGGAAATAACGTCATAAGAAAGATGTCTTCATGCATAAAATCCATGCTAAGAGCATATAAATGTCTCACATGATCGTGAGGATCACCATTTCCATCGTATTTTTCATATTTAGGGGGACCTCTATATCTTTAGGAAATGGTAGCATGTAAAGACTCCTATCAAATGGAAGAGCGTAAATTGATTCAACAAATGATGTCTTAGGTGGCTCTTTTGAAGTTTGTAGCTGTGCAAATTGTTTCCTTAGTTCCTGTATTTCTTCCCTTAAGATTTCAGCCTCAGTGGGCTCTCGTTTTGGAATTATATGCTCAACATCAAAACCTTGAGGGAGTTTCCATCCCCTAGCTACCATGTATCAGAAGTATTGGTCTCCATTTTCCTCTAAAGCTCTAAGCATTAGTTTTTGGGCGAAGCCATCTTGTTGAAATTTGATCACATCTTTGCTAGTTACTTCTTCATCACTATCATGATGGGATGGTTTAGGTGGTGAAGGACATGCACTAGCGGCAGCTCTAGGAGTCCTTGGTGGTGTGTGATTGCCATCATTGTTCTCAAAAGGATTTCAAGGACAAGTTATTTTATCTCCTTCATAGCGTGCCTGATTGTCAGTGTCGACTTGTTGGTTTTCTCTTTCCATAGCATATATAGCCTCCAAAGTCTTTTGAGTTTCACGTGCTTGTTCTTCTAAGTGACATTTAATTTCATCAGGGTGCACCATAGTGACTATACCACTTGTATCTTTGGCTGTCTCAGAGGGTGTACCAAATGGATTTTCAAAACTATAAAGTAGATTATGCCTAACGTTAGCTATTTGTGTTTGGGTAGACTCGGGATCTTCCACACAAAGTTGTTTGCCAGAACGCTTAGGTGGTGTCTCCAATTGCTTGAAAATGAAAGGGGTATGATTACTGTCACCACCTTGATGTCTAGTTGTGAACGGCATGTAAGGATTTGTCTTTGCTTAATAGGATAAGAGAAGTATGTCAAATTTGAAGCTATCACAACCAAGATTAGTCACTTGTCAAAATATATCAGATGGCTTGTCAAATAATACTCAAGAATCTATAACACTAGTGACTCGAGCTGAGTAGGTGAGCAAGAAGCTCAATAGAAAATAGCTAGAAGAGAAGTAATCGAATTTGACAAGTGATTCATCAAGGATGTTTTAAGACTTACATTTGATAGACTAAACTCATCTTTTCGACTTAGGACAGCTTCCTAACATACAGATGTATGACTAGGACTTAGGAGATGGAAGTGACGAGACCCTAGATTAGAAAATCAAAACACAGACCCTATTTTGGCATCAAATAGTTCCAAGCGACACTTTCTTAGAGACTAGGTGATAGTAGGACAGCATAAAATGTCGTACGATATAGTTTGAAACATAAGGGTGACACTTTTCTTGAAGGCGTTAGTTCACACAAGTTGGTGCAATTGAACGCAGTATATAAAGGCAATCTAACTCACAACATCAGGGCGATACAATTTTGGAAAAAATTCTATCGCGCCTTATTTCTTTAGAGACCAAGAAATAAAATGCCAATTTTTGTGTACAAAAGACCAATTTTGACTCCAAATTTTGTGTTTTAGTCTCGACAGTCATGTGGTTTTTGAAATTAGATAGTGTACATTTCAGTTTGTGTCAGTTATCAGGAAGGTTTGCAAACAGTAAGTGTTTTGACATGTCTTCAAATAGTTGATCAAGGGTAACAACAACCTTGTCAACATGCACTTGTGATATCAGAACATCCTTCCTACTAGCATTATCGAAATTTTTATGTTGCGAGAATGTTAACATGGGTCAACACATTCGAAAATAGTAGCCAAGAAATCTACCTTAAGGTCATGGTTCATTACTCAACAACTTGGCCCACACTTGATACTCCTTCACCTCACACCAAGTGGTTACCTAAAAGAGATATTGGCTTTGTCATAGAAGTGCCATAAGCACAATTAAGGGAACACATATGGTGAGTATAAAATCTTGGGGTGATCCGGGTAGTCCACTAGGATTGATCCTTGTACCAAGAAGTTGAGCGACTAAAAAGGGTAGTTACTAACTTAGGGTGTTTAGATAGGGCTTCCGTTCATAGTGTTCCTCTTGCTCCCAATCATGGGACACCTCACCTTGCGTTGAGTAACCGATCTTGCGACCACAAGAGTACCTTAAGCATTCTTGCCTAGTGATCTCCCTATGGTCGAAATCCCATAAGCGATCACACTAGGCAAAGAAAAACACTACGTCTACCAAGGTTTTGTGTCCTTGATAGCCTTGAGTTTATAGTGGGCTGGAAGAGTCGGGTAATTTTCTTGTCCCCACTTGGGTCATTCCTCTCAAGTTGTCTAAGAGCAAGCCCGCTAAAGGATCCTAACTATCACAAAATGGATCTACTCTCAAGAGTTTAAATTTCTAATTCACCACAAGGGTGAAGAGCATACTCTCCTATCTCGATTGTTTCCACTAAGCACATCAAGAAGTCTCAATTACCCCTTGTTTTTGAAAATCCAAAGAATGCAAGTTTCTACAATGAATCCCTCAAGGATACAAATGCGAATATGAAGACTACACTAGAACAAATATGCAAAGTGCAACTATTCTAAACATGAATGAGAGTGTTACAAAACCAACTATTAAGATATGTGAGATTATTGCAAAATGAAAGCTAAACTAACATGCAACTATGCTAAGAATGAGAGAATGTAGACAAGAAGTGAGAAGTTCTCCACAAAGTTCTGTTGAAAAACTTGCAGCATAACAATATTCAAATGAAGATGGATCCTTTAAGGGGGAAAGCTCTCTCCCTTTTAAAGTCATATGGACGGTAGAGATCAAGATGAAGATGGTGGATGATCAACAGTGGAATTTGAAAAGAGGAGTGATCCATGTGCACACACAAGTCAAAAAATAGAATTTAAGTTGACTTGTCATATAAGGAAAAAGTCACAAAGCCTTTTCTTTTAATTGTAAAATAGAAAAAGGACTTTATGTGTGCACTTTAAGTGGGTTAGAAGAATGGGGTCTTTTATTTAATTAAAAGGGGACATGTTCTTTTAATAAAATAATGAACTTAGGATAGCATAGTCAAACTATAGGTCATAATCAAATAAATTGATTATTAGCAATTTGGTCTAGGTAAATGATTAAATTAATTTAGCCAAAATGTTGAGAAGGGGGCTAATAGTCTAGATGACCATTTTTAGGTGATTACACTATGTAGGTAGGATTTGCTAGATCCATAGATGAGACATTCTTGATGAGGAAAAAAGAGATTGCTATTATCAACAATGAATTGGTTAATTACAAAGAGAGATCATCCTTATAAAGGAGATCAAATCCCTAAAAATTTCTAACCTAGGTTGCATAATAATAACTAAAAAAATCAATTATCGTATGCCTAAAGTTTAGCTTAAGAAAACTAGACTTAATTAGGAATTATATAGTTACTCTAACAATGTCAACTAAACATCATAAACATTAACTTCAATTACTCAGTCTAAATATTAATCAACTCTTTCAAATACTTTTATTAAAACTTTCAAATCACCGTTCTTTGCATTACTAAGTATTATCAAACTTTCTAGTTATTACGTAGTGATTACTTAGTTATTATTGAGTTTGCATACTATAAAAACATGTAAAACAACTTGCAACACAAATAGTAATCGCACATCTAACACCATCATTTTAACATGGAAAACTTGTAAAGGGAAAAACCACCTGGGACCAACAACTCAAAAAATTTCACTCTCCTAAAGTGAGCTCTGCTAGGAGCCAACCTTGTTAAAGGTTACATACAAATTTTCAATGTGACCTTGTTAGAGGATTTCACCAAAAGTTCATCTAGACCTTGTCAGTTCATGTTCTTGACTAAAAAGAGTGGTTTTATTTAAAGGACTTTCAAACACCACTAATCAATGTTACCATATAGGATTTCATAGACTTATTAGGTCCACTTGGTACTTTCAAGATTTTATTCTATAATGGTTAAAGAATAAGATGCACAAATGATTTGTAAGAATAACAACTACCTTTGCTTGTTCAAATATTTGTTCTTGCTCTTTCTTTTAATTTTTGTCACTCAATTGATTCTCCCTTTCACCAATTTTGCTACTTATCTTTTCTCTGCTATGCTTAGTTCACCTAGCTCAACTCTTTACTCTTTTTTCTTCCAAAACTTCACACTTGTCAACAACCTTTAATAAGATCTTAATCAGTATCTTCAACTCTTGATCAACAACCTAAAATTGTTTCCAAAATCTCCTTAAATAGTTTTCTCAATACTTCCAAATCCTTATCCTTGAATTTTCTTACCTGCAGATCTTGCAACAACCTTTGACTCGTGCCTTAGACCTTCTTGAAATTTCCAAACTTGTTCATCCATCTGTCACTCAGTAGACATAACATTTACTAGGGTATCATAACACTTGGTTAATACTAACTCACTCGAGTAATACTGTGTTTTCCTTCTTCCTTGCCAATCACTTGGGAAGCACTATAATCACTCAATGAATAAAGTCTCCTTACATTAACCTATTTCTCAGTTAACCTTGTGTCCTTAAATACATTGCAACAATACATGATTGTAAGACAACCAAAAAAATAATACATTGCCATTGTCTAGATCATTCAAGTATTCATTGAATATGTTACATATCACTTCCTTCTTCATCATACTTTCTTGAAATCCTCTTCATCAATCAAATGCTCCTAATAATTCAAATGATATGGTACTCTAATGAGTTAGCATAATGTCTAGCCAATATAAGACTTTGACATCAAATATAATATAACAATTGATATGACTCTTTGACATACATTCATAGAATAATCACCTAACAATTCCCACTATCAATTACATTATCAATTGGAGATAAAAATATCCCCCTTTCGACATTACATAAGATAATCAAATGTATGCATTGACAAAAATACAACTTTTCATATCTTTTCCTTCAAGTGCAGAAACTCTCTAACTTGGTGTGTATCTTTAGTAGCAATCTTCATCATCTTTAAGATTTCTCCCTCTTTGGTCATGATCTCTTATTTCAAGTTCAATCTTCTTTTTCATCTCCACCTCTATAGTACTCCCCCTTTGTTATCTTATTTCACTAATTTTCTCCCTTATCATTAGTCTTCTCCCCCTTTGAAAACAATGCCAAAAGCAATTATAAATTTCAACATGAGACTTATAAAACTTTGTAGCTATCCTTGTACCTTACATGTACACATGCCACCATATTTATCACATTCAAATTCACAAGTTCATAAATACTCCTAAGGTGTGAATGCTTATGCATCGAATCCATAAAGTTATTACAATTTATCCATGAATTGATGTAGCATGCAACTTCTCCTAGTGAATTTTGGGTACATGTAGGAGTCCCTGTTCAATTCTTTGATACTCAAAAATACTCCTAGGTATTGGGTTTGTGAATATATCAAAATTTTTTTTCCTTAGATCACATGCTTAAGCCTCACTTACATCTCTTGTACTTTCTACTTGATTGATATGTGCTTTGTTTTGCATCCATCACCATATTTTTTGAAATATTTATGACACTTGTATTATCACAGTGAATAGTGGTAAGCTCAATTACCTCTTCTAGCATTCCTTCCAACAATTATTTAATCAATACAATATTTGAAAAGTTAATTACAACAACATATTCAACTTCAATAGTAGATTGTGAAATACACCTTTGTTTCTTGCTAATCTATGTAATCAACCTTTCACCTAAAAGAAAGCTCCACCACTCGTACTTTTTTTGTCATCAACATTTCCAACCTAGTCAATATTAGTGTAGACTTTAAGATTAAAGTCATTCTCTTGTTTATACCATAGGCCATAATCTCGAGTTCTCTTGAGATATCAAAATATCCTTTTTACAACAACCATATGTGTCTCCTTTGGATTAGATGTAAACCTTGCAACAATTCCAACAACTAGGGGAATATCTAGTCTACTACATATAACATATTGTAGCTTTCCAATCATAGATTTTTTTTCTATTTGATCAACCTCACCAGAAATGTCTTCTTTTGATAATTTTACTCCAATTGCCATAGGTGTAGTGTCTGGATTTGACTCATCTGTCCCAAATATCTTCAAGATCCCTTTCACACACTTAGACTGAGTTACATAGATACCTTTATGTGTTTAGTAGATTTGTAATCCAATAATTTTTTTAAATCTCTCCAAACATTTACATTTCAAATTCAGTACACATTTTCTCAATAAATATATTAATCAACATATCATTTCCACCAAATATTATGTCATCAACAAATATTTCAGCAGTCAATACCCTATCTTTAGATTTATTCTTCAAATATAGATTACTATTCTCACCTATTTTAGTAGATCCAATCTTAATCAAATAAGACTATAATATTTCATACCATGATCTTAGGGCTTGTTTTAGTCCATATGATGATTTTTTCAACTTGCAGACCATGTTCTTCTCAAGTTCAACAAATCCTCTAGGATGTTCAATGTAGACCTCCTCTTCAAGTATTCCATTAAAAAAAGCACAATTTATATCCATTTGATTGTCTTTGAACTTCTTGCATGTAGCATAAGACAACACTGTCCTTACTCCTTCCAATATTGCCATAGGTGCAAAAGTTTCACCATGATCAATTCATTTTTCTTGTGCATGTCCTTTGCAAACTAATCTTGTTTTATTTCTAATGTAGAGGGTCTAGGGTTATAGTACTTATCTTCTCCTAGTTAGGATTTATCCCTTTGAACCATCCAATGGTTCCTTCCTTCTATGTATTCTCCACCAAACTTGGCTTCCAATATCCTTCACTCAACTTTCCTCCTACGTATAGTTGGGTTGATCCAAGAACAAAGCCAACTTGTTTAGGAGCTAGTCCTACTAGCCCTTGCTTACCTTGTTCCTTCCCTAGAACTCCAAACCCTTGCTTAGGAACTTTCCCACACACATATTAAGTCCTTAATAGTGTATTTATTACCTTCCATATCATTTTTAGTCCTTTCAAACACACCTGGTCATGTTAACATTCAATTTTCTATCGCTACCCACAAGTAGGGCTAATTAGGCCTAATTTGTACTTAGGCTTGTTTTCACTATTTGGATCAATTTCTGCAAATTATTCTACACAACCCTAAGAAAGATCATATGAAATTTAAATATATCCCTTAGCACTTCAAGAATCCCAAATTAAAGAGCTTCAAGTTATCCACAACTCTAATTTCTCTTAGGCCCTAGTTTCTAGGCTATTTTTTAGGCCTTTGGACTAGTCACTACAAAATGCTTCCTAGAGGTCTTCAAACTTCACAAAAAGTCCTGCAACTATTTAATACTAAAAGGGGAATACCTAGGGCTCCCAACCATGCCATTGATTTGGTCATTTTAGATCATGGGTGCATTCTCTAAACACATCTTCTCATTGTCCTAGCTCACCTACTCCAACTAGTTAGCCTAGGGCATCTTTCCAAATTTAGGAGATCAATTGAAAGAACAAAAAGGGAAAAAAAGACAATATGTACAAGTTTTAACCTACCATTCCATAGGGTTTCATGCATTTTCAACTGTAGATGATCAAGTTAGGGCCATTTTAGTTCCTGTAACTCTACAAATGGAAGTTACAGCCACAGTCTCCTAAAATGCTGTATAACTCTTGAATCCCTCAACATGGAACCAAAATTGAATATGAAAAAGAAAGATTAAAAAATCTACATTTCCAGTAAAGTCATATTATGCAATCCAATCTGTACACAATCGTACATGAGTGCAAAAACATAGTAAATGTTGGGAAAAACTCAAAAAATGTCCATACAGAATGCTCACACATGTATTCTAAAAATTGACTTCATTCTAACCTCCAAAAATCTTCATCCCATGCTCAAATACATAAGCATGGGAGGTTACAACTGCTCATTTATTCTTTTGCAACTTTCTTGCAAAAGTTGCTTAAGAAACTTTTGAAAGTTGTCAGCAACTTTTTGCATTTCTTGCTCTTTGAGTGTTTTAGGAAAGTGGGTGCTCCTAGACCTATCCTAGGACCCTAGTTAGGACCCTTAGGAACCTATAGGAGACCATGTGACCTAGTTTCTCAAACTTAGAAACTTTTGATCCACTTGACAACATTTTGACTCTATGAGCAACTTTTTCCCTTACAAACAAATTAGGACCAGTTTGGATTCAAAGTCCATTGGATCTTATTAGACTCACACAAGGACTCTTAATTAACCCTAAAAAACATCTAAACCAACATCAAACCAAAAAGGGAGGTTCTCTACACTAGTTTCTTACCACTTCTCTATTCTCATTCAACTTTTTTCTAAACATCCACTTGGTTCTAATCACATTTTTGTTAGTGAATCTCAATATTAGTGTCCAAGCTTTGTTCTTCTCAATTTGATCAATCTCCTCATTCATAGAATTAACTCAAAATTCATCATCCAATGTAGCTTTTACTGTTTTAGGTTCAACATAAACTATTAAACATGTACATTCTCTTATTTTTCTTCTTGTTTGTACTCCATCTGTTCTATCTTCAATTATAGTTGTTCCTCACACATTTAGCCAATACAGGTTCAATTATCTAATTCTCAAAATTTCCTCCACTTGATATAGGTTCAATTTACTACCAAGGTTGTACTGTTGGGTGCTCAGGTAGAACTATCTATGATTTGGTGACAATTGTTTGGATCTTGGTAGCTCTGTGTTGTAACTTGGGAAGAGTATTAGGTTCCTCTTGATAGAAATAAACAAACTTGTTGTAATCTTCAGGTTCTTTCTTGCTTTCCACATTATCCCTCTTTGTAAACTTATCAAATCTCACATTTTCACTTTCAATCATCTTGTTAGTAATCTTGTTCAAATATTTGTAAGCTCTACTCTTAGATGAATAACCAAGGAATATACCTTCACCTCCTTTAACATCAAGTTTACCATTCCTTGTATCTTAATGAATGTAACACCCACTCCCAAAGATTTTGAAATAACTTACATTCTATGTATGACCATGCCATAGTTCATAGGGTGTCTTATTTTTTATTTTCTTCAATTGAAATTAATTGAGCATCATAGTTCATGGGGTGTCTTATTTGTTATTTTCTTCAATTGAACTCAATTTAGCGTGTAAACATAAGTATTGATAGCTTCTCTCTAGAATATTTGAAATACCTCCTTCTCAATTAAAGTCCTTGGACAATTTATGACAAGCCTATTTCTCATTTCAGTAATACCATTCTATTGTGGTGTCCTTGGTGTAGATAAGTGTCTTTTGATACCATTCTCAATACAAAAGTTAGTGAATTCAATAGATATATACTGACCACTTCTATTAGATCGCAACCATTTCAAAGATTTACTAATTTCCTTTTCAACTCTAGCTTTATACCATTTGAACATATCAAAAGCATGTGATTTCACTTTCATGAATAATAGAGTCATCATCCTTAAATAATCATCCACAAACAATATGAAATATCTATTTCCTTAGTAACTATCAACACCAATTGGACCATATAAATATGTATACACCAATTGCAAAATATCTTTAAAGTGTGTGCCTTGCTAGAAAAATTTGACTATCATTTTATCAGGATGACATTCTTTTCACAACATTCTTAGATTTTGTCGATTTGGTAAGTGTAATGCCTTGCCCCGAGATCCTTGGAACAAGGATTCAATTCAAGAAAAAATTTCAAAAATAAAATAAAAATAAATTATATATATATATATATATATATAAATATATAACAAGTATGAGTGCACAAGACAAAAACATACATGGATCACATAGATCACAACATAAGACTTAACCACCATCCTAACAACCAAAAAATCTTCGAATGTCACTACCTAAACTGACACACACACAACAAGAAACAGAAATCCAAAACAACAACAACACAAAGAAACTAAAATCTATCAAGAAATGGAAAATTAAGTAAACCCAAAGGGTACTAGAATCACCATAAATTGATCCCCGAAAACTAGCGGACATGCTCCCTATTTTTCACATGAGGACCAATAGAAGATAGATTCTTGCGCAAATATTTGTAGCATACCACGCGAGGAAGTACCTTTTGGGTGAGGATGTGCACTAACCGGTGCGAGAAGATACTTGGCCAAACAACCAAGACAACCAAAATTGGCATTGGATTTCATGCAAGAAAGTGCCAAATGTCACACAAAGAAACCCAACACACCACGTGAGATCTTGCATCCTCGCATGAGAAAGCACAATTTTGTGCGAGATCCCAAGATAGCAAGCCAGAGAACAAAAAGATAAAAGCTAAGGAATAATGTTCCTCCATACCAAGGAGTACTGGATCCACATAGATTGAGGAACAAACACTTGAGTGCATAAATAACAAGATGCCATGAAACATGAAAGAGGAACATCTATCCATCTAAACCATAGTAGTAAAAGAACGTACTAAAAGAAACATTGTAGTGTATAGAAGAAACATCACAATATACAAAAATAACATCGCATAATTGAACAACCAAACTAAGGATGCGGTTCCCTCCAACCATAATAACATCATAAGACCATCATGGGTTCTAGCCATCCCCCGTGTATAACATCCCAAACTACTGACCAAATCACCAGTGCTACCTTATGAGGATGTCACTACTAAAATGTGCAATAACAGAAGAATAAGGAAATCTAACATGCTAGAAGTAAAGCATAAGATAATCTAATAAATCAACCACATCACCTATCATATGCTAAACATCACATGAATAAGAAATCTAACGTGCTAACCAATAAGCAATAGAAACAATAACAAAACAATTCACATCATCTAATCATATGCTAAACATCATAATATAGAAATGCGTTAAATAAACTAGCATCATCCAAACATGATATCCAAGCATTACAATGAAAGCATAAATCACAAGAAATAATACTCTGAAATCCAAAGTATCAAGTGAAAACATACAACAATAGTCACACTAGGATAAAAGATCATCTCTATACACTAATACCTAGTAGTGGTATAGGTAGCTATGGCTCCCAACCATGTGGAACCTATAGGCCCACTCTCACCGTACTAATGGAGATAATGTTCCAACCATAAAAACACACCAAGAAAATATCCATGTCTAACACACATGCCGATAGTATGATGACTAAAAACAAGACATAGACAATGCATAAACTATAGGTCTTGGTCAGACACTCAATGAGCTACTAAGTAGGGGATGACATCATGGAGAGTCACTTGGCATCAAGAAGCCCAAGTTGGTACTAGAAGCTCTCCACTTCCCAATGAAAGGAGCACATCCCAAATCTTTTTATTATCTTTACGTTTTATTATCACTCACACATTTTATTTAGTTATCACTTGCTTACAAAGCTTTTGCATGCTGACCCTCAGGAAATAGACACTAGGTTATGGATATAGAAGACCCCTCCATATGCTACCCTACCCTACCCATGCTCATCCAATGATGAGTGTCCATAGGCATGCAAATTCCCAACCCAACCCTAAATGATCATAACTTCTGGCAAGTCCATGGAAGATCAGGGCTCACAAGTCACTTGAGAAATGTACGTGCATTTACTTGTGTATGGCACACCACCATCATGAAGATCATAACACAAGGACTGGATAAGAACACAAGCAAAATATCACTCAATCGAAAACAAACTTAGAAGGACACATTCTACATGAATCTGAAAGAACAATAAAACCATACATCATGAAATCACTCAACCGACCTCAATTCCCAGTGATGCAACAAGAACAAACATCATGAACTCAGTCAACTAACCTCAATCTGGGAGTGGATTCTACATGAATCATAGTGTCCACAAAACCAAAACAAAGTTCTAAAAGAAATAATAACATCAGATATAAAATCACTGAACCAAACACAAGATTGAGAGTTTGGATGTGGCACACATCCCAATGCAAACATAAAAGTGTAACAATGGTCTGAATGACATCCAAATGGATGATCTAGGTCCATGACCAAACTCATGCCAAGAAAACCTAAGAAAAAATGGTGACATGCAAAACGAGGTAAAAACCCCCAAAATTGGAGAACTTTGAAATTAAAACCATTTGCTCTTAGGGCACAAAAGCCACAAATATCAAATAAAATTTGGGTTTGGATTCTGTATGCAAAAAAAACTAGCATAATGATGCAAAACCCCAAACCCTCATCCCAAAAAATAGGGAAATTCTCATACCTACCAAACTGAGTAGAATTAGCATACATAAACGGAGGGGAACACTAGTTCTCAGCCTCCTAACAAATGAATACCAAAAGAAAAAGCTGAAATAGAGCAGAAACAATAAAATAGGAGAGCCCTACCTCACAGCCAAAAGGGAAAAATGAGAATCTAAACAATAAAATAAAAATCCCATAGAAGTAGCCAAAAAATCACAACAATCCAAGGTCTCCCTGAGCTGGATCCAATGAGACCACCCTCACGATGATTCCATGCATGTAGCTCCCATAATGAACAAAATAATAAATCCTCACAAAGAGGATTTTGGGTTTTACTCTCCAACTTTCTAATTCAAAAGTGAGAAGTGAGAAATTAAATTCCTTTTTGGATACTTATTCACTTTTCAAGTGAATAATTGATTAGGGTACATAACCAGCCAACCCAGTTAAACCCTAAATCGACCCAAATGAAAAAAGGTTATTCCTAGTAATAGGAATTCATGTATGAAAAAGCTGCCAAAAAATAAAATAAAATAAAATAAAGCCCAAAAACCCCAAAATCATAGAATTTCCTTAACACCCTTCATGAAAAATGTGACCTCTAAATGCATAGTCACACTTACTGGTCTAATCAGATAATGCAAATGAGTTTGGATTTAATAATCACTAAAAGGATTAATTAAATAATTAAAATAAGGATATGTTGACCATACATGGATGACATTGGTAAAATATGAATGGCTGAGTCACAAACTCCATGTGCCACTGCCAGGGATATAAATCCTACACACTAAAAAATGTGATCAAATAAAATTGCATATAATAACATAGCCAAAGAAATAAATGCATTAAATCACCTAATTTAACCATTTATTTAATTATACTAAAATAATCTATTTACATCACTCACATTTGCATAAATCATGACAACAAAGGAATGAAGTAAATAACCATAGCATTAAAACCATCACATAACATAATCATAGATATGCCCAAATATCGGATAACCAGATATCATCATAAAATTCACTATCATCTCAAAATGGCATCATCATGCAATATGATCAATTGAATAACATAGTAGTCTAACATCTATGATACTAAAATCAAAGTATAACATCTGACCCTTAGGTCATCTCAAACATAAAACATAACATGAGTAACAAATATCTCTCAAATCAAAATATAACAAGGTAAATATCTACAACACATAACCAATGAATCCAACATGGACAATCCATTTCCAATTATTTAAGTATTTAATAATGGTTGTTTAAAACAAATAAAAAGGCACTTAAAACACATAAGCAAACACTGTCATAAACATGACTAACCATTTCTACAAGAACCTAGTCCAATGTAGCACTGTAATAGTACACAGTGCAATCTCTGCACATGTCTTAGGGTAATCATGAAACAACATCATGATACTAGATCTATAAGATTTCTACAATCCATTAACATGAGCTATAATTTCTGGATTTGATTGTGTGCAATTTTTTACCATCAATGTTTTGGATCATACTACATGATCCATCATTAGGATGCTAGAGAACATGAAGAAAAATAAATGATGTTCTTCATGTTCTCTGGCATCCTGATGATGGATCATGTAGTATGATCTGAAATGTTGATGGTAAAAAATTGCACACAATCAAATCCAGAAATTATAGCTAACATCATGATACCACATTGATCCTAATAACCATTGGCACAAACCTTAGTAAACCATTAATCAAATCATAATCTTGTAAAGTAGGCATAAACATAATCAAAGAAATTGATACAACAACATAAATCTAATCACCTCAACGGTGCAAACCACTCACGATCACAATCATGATCCCTTCTCATGGAGAGATGAACAAGGTTTCATCCATCAGGATGACTTACATAAGTCAAATTAGAGAAGCACTACAGTAAGCTTCTTACTCTTTTCTTTTTACTAATTCTTACGATATTCTCAAAGCTTACATGATACAACCTTTTATGTCATAACCACACATCCTCAAATTTATAAAATAAATATGTCTCAATTATAGGATCAAGGTAGAATAAGTTACCTTTTTTTTGTATTCTTGTTTTAATCATATTTCCCTCATTATCAAATATTGTAACTTGAATTATTCAACTGGGCAACACCCAAAATATTATATTTAAGTCCTTGAAGCTAATATACACCATCACATCCAATCTTATCATTCAACATTAGTGATCCTTTACCTTTCACCATATATAAAATATCACTTCCAAACTTAACAGTTCCACCATCATCAATTTCTTTGAATTTATCAAACTTACTTAGATCACCAACCATGTGATGTGAACAACCACTATCAATAGTCCATGAGTCATTCTTAATAACAGTGAAATAAGGTCAATTTCATTCTCATACCTTTCACCATTTGGATCTTCCTTGATTTAAATATATACCATTTGAACTACTTCCTTGTCATCATCAAAACTAGTCTCGGTGTGCTCTTCCTCAACAATATAACATGACTTATTGCATCTATCTTTTGCATACAAACATTCTCTAAACTTTCTAGGCTTAAAATTTCTCTTGTACTTCTTTACCCTTTTAAGACATTTGAAAGAAAAATGACCATAATATTCACAAGTCCAACATTTAAATATTTTCTTACCTTCTAGTTCTCTTCTCACAAGAAAGGAAATTCCTTCTTCAATCTTTTTTTCTTCTTAAGACCTTGATCTACTGCTGCTAACATAATCTCCACTTGTGCTTCCACTTCTAGACTATGTAGGTCAAACACTTAGTGTGCTAAAGATAGTCTCAACTCTATGCAAGTCTTCATCTTATTTTAAACTTATCTCTGTCACTTCTAATCTTCTAAGAAGAGTCTCAATGGTAAATTTATCAGTGAAAGTCATCACTTTCTCAATCATCTATGTTATTTTCTTGAATGTTGGTGTCAAAGTTTTCAAGATTTTCCATATGACCTCATCTTCTTCCTTGCTTCCATCACATATCTTGATACCTACAACAATCTTTGATATGAATTCTTCCAATATAGCTTCTTACATATTCATCTTCCACCATTCTAGAATCTTGATAGACATCCAATTTTGCAATTTAATCATTTTACCACAATTAACACCTTCAAAAGTAGATTCCAAAGATATCCAAATTTCATGGGATAACCTAAAAGATTTTACCTGACTATACTCATTTTTAGGAAGAGCTAATAAAAGTGATTCCTCATTGAGCATATTACACATGAATAGATGTCTTTCAAATTCAATGCATTCTTCAATCTTTTTTTCTTCAACTATAGTCTTCTTAATTCGTGATCAACCAATATCCTAGCCCATGCATAATAAATGTGTCTTCATCTTCTTCTTCCTACAATCATATTTAACTCCATCAAACTTAAGATTTTATTTTCTAAAATGACCCACCATAGATCTCCTTAATATTTTCCTTCAATGACTTGATGCTCTAATACAAATGATTAGAATGTAAAGTCTACCAAAATAATAGAGAGGTGAGGGGGTAAATTAGTTATCTAATCATAATAACTTTTATTACCTTTGTTATATATGAAACATGTGATCAACATAAATGATAACCATAAGAAAATAACTATACATATTAACACAAGATTTGTTAACTAGGGAAGGCCTTGATCAGAGGGTAAACCTCAATGGGGATGACACCCACAAAATGATGTACTTGTATATAAGCTCCTTGTAAGAGGATGGAATCTATTAGTAGTCAATGTAATGCATTCAGTAAATATAAATCTCTATTAGGAGACTTTGAATCCCTAGGAAGAGATTCCAAACCTACTAGGACTTGTGCCAACTCTCTTAGAAATTGTAGAAGGTAGAATGACTCACTGTCCAAAAAAATTTAGGGGTAAAACCATTGAACTCACTATCCAACTAATATTTGTACTATCATTTTTAGAATACTAATAAATACAACTTATCTTATGAACTCTTTCTCTATTCTCTTACTATGCCTTTGATGCACCTAATACTTCTTAGATCTCAATATCAGATATACAAACTTACATCAATGAATCCCTTAGATTTCTTACTTGCATTTTCTCAATTCACATATCACTTCTTCCCCTTTACACATTCTTTTCAACCAAGGAAATAATCCTTCCTTTACATAAATTCCTATAACATATTAGTGAGTCAACTTTGAGGCTTTATCAATTACAAATTACAATATAGGACCTCAAAAATACAACACAATACATGTTATATTATATTTCCATAATTACATAAAACTATCAACTTTCAATTTTTATAACTTTTCACATGTTCAATATATGAATTTGTTGACTAAGGTAGATCATCTTCATCATATCTTGCATCACTATCTATCTGAACTTATCCATATTTCATCTCTCTTAAGAGAGATAATCTAATCATCACAAACTACTTCTCATGAACTCAATCAGAATATAATCTTCAGTAAATTTCTAATAACCATCATTAGTCTTCAAAATTTTGTTTGCACTCTTAACCTTATCATCATCACACTTTGTAAAGTGCATCCTTAACTATGCATAACCTCACCTACACATAACCTCATTTGTGATCCTCTAACTATTGCTACCATGATGTTTGTCTACTACTGTATTTCTCTTCACAATATTAACAATATGTTGGCATCAATGAAAAACATAGTCATGAACACAACATATGACCACTATAACAATAGCTCCAATTCTCTAGTAATGCTAGGATACCTCCCCATAGGAATATCTTTAGCATTCATGCTAACACCCACCTAGAATTGCTCCACCCTTGATCTTTCCCTAGCCTCGAGCAACATCCTAAGTCTATGCTAACAAATCATCCATAGGTGGGCCCTATGGTGGTTAGTATGGCATATCTTGATCTCCTCCTACACCTTGTTGTTGCTCCTCACCTGTACCTACTGCTATGGAGGCTTCTCCACCCTCTGTCTCCAAGAATCTCCACTAATTGCACCCAAGGTTTTGATCTCTCCTCGAGTTTGTATATAAGACCACCTCGATGCAACTCCACTTCTACTATCTCCCTCATCTAATCTCACTGACTAAGAAGGTATGATGATTGAAATTTCTTTTTGTGACCCTTGACTGGAAATGACCTTTGATTAAAAACTACGTAGGTTAGTAAACTAATTAAATGGGCAACTTTCTGCTAACCCTTGATTTTTTTATTCACACGAATTGAACAAGCACTTTGATTTTATGGTTTCTTGAGTTTAGAAATATGATATTTTGTTCCTACTTTATAGTACAAATCATACTTCCTCTTGGTAAGTGAAATCTAATTCCATTACCTTTCAAGGAAATCATCCAAAGAAGTGAAAAAAGTGGGTAAGACGTGGGCCCAAAACCATGAAAGGAAAGGTATATTTTATAATTATTTTTTTCATTGTTGATATAGATGTTGTGGTTTTAAGCTGATTATATATTTATATAAATTAACTTGTATCAATAAGAAAGACATTATGTTCACATATAGAAATAATTGATATACAAATTAACCTATAAATATTATTGTAAGATTGAATATAATAGGCACATGCACACACACACGCGCACACACACACACACACACACACACACACACACACACACACACACACACATACACACACACACACACACACACACACACACACACACACACACACACACACACACACACACACACACACACACACACACACACACACACACACACACACACACACACACACACACACACACACACACATCTGTATGCATGTATTTATACAAAAATGTTCATTCAAAATGATATTTGATAATTTGATATAATATTTGTTAGCCATAAAGATATTCATTATGATACTATAAAAGTTAAAATGATGTATAGTTGTTATATGACTCATATACATCACTTAGTATTTATGTTATGGCATGAGTTAAATTACTAAACATTCTTATTTGTATTTTTATATGTACTATAAGAATTATTTTCCTTGATCATCTCCAAGGACGTTTCTTGCAGGTGAAGGAAGATTGATGTCAAACTTAGAGGGAAATTGATATTCAGAGGGAGGTTTTCATTTCAATAGAAGTAAACTTGAAGAGATGGAGAAGATAGAGGATATGGTGTAGTCAACTTTCAATTATCTAGGTCATACTATTTCTGAGGGAGTTGATCATGTTGAGATGGAATCTCTAGTGATCAATAAACTTTAGTAGTTACAAGGATTGTTATTTATGAATATAACTCATGACTACATAATTTTAATGGGGCTACCCCTTGTGTACATCAAGGGGAAGTGGAAACTTCCATATGATCATCACTTGTATATGAAAAACTTATTAAAAGGTGATGGTCTTCCAATAATTTATTTTTCTATTATGATGAAGTTTTTATGATATCTATGCTGATCATGAAAGATTATACCTTGCATGGTGGATGTTTTGTATGGTACATATTATGAGAATGCTTGTGCATGTAGCTTATAAATATTTTTGAGTACATGGTGAATGCAATGTAAATTGATTTCTATGGAGGCAACTACAAATAGTACTTGGTGAATGTCAAATGAGTTGACATTCAAGAGGCCATTACTCATAGTACTTGGTGAGTATCTTGCATCTCAACATTGTGAAGGCCATTGTTTAGAGAGTCCTCAATGAATATCATATACTTTTATTTTGGAGAGAAATACTCAAATGTGATATCAAAATGGTGAATGTCACATGCTGACATTCTACAGACCATTGCCTTATTTAGTATATGGTGAATATCAAGTCTTGATATTCTAGAAACCATTACTTAGAATTTTGGTGAATATCATATGTTGATATTTTGGAGCCCAATACTTAGTACCTTTTGATCAAAGATATTCTTATATTGCACAGGGTAATTTATGGTCATAGATTTATCCTCCCTAGCTAAGAGGGAATGTTAATGCTTGATAGCTTCAACTGGATAAATTCAAGAGACTAAAATGGAGTTATATATATAGCTAAGACAGAGTGTTAATGTTTGATAGATTCAATTGGATAAATTAAAGAGAATAAAATAGAGTTACACACACACACACATATTTGTGTGTTTAAATAATAAATTATTATATTAATTATCTTATTAAATAATAGACATGTCCCTTGAAGGGACATATCTTTTTATGGGCTATGCTATAAGAGGGAATTTTGTTTTGGAAAAAACATACCAATTACATGGAATTTATTACTACATTTGTAGTGATCCTAGAAAACCAACACCTTCCAAGGTCCCAAGGTGATAAAATCACCAAAAAATCAAATTTCACAGATTTGAAAATGGTTTATGAGTTTTGTTCAATTGGGGTCTTGGAGAAATTCAATGTATTTATTTCTCATTTATTTAAATAATTAGAACCATTTGTGTACCTTATAGATCTTGAGGACCTTACAAGGTCCTAAGGTGAGCAAATCGCTAAAAAATCAAAGCTCTTAGATTTGAAAATGGTTTCTAGGTTTTGGTCAAATGGAATCTTCGAGCACTTCTATGTATTTATTTTTGATATTTTTTTATAATTTATGCCCTCATTATAGTCCAACATTAGCATAGACTTGAACTCCTTATTTAACATCAAATTTTGAAGATACATGTATTGAATCTACACATGCAATGAAATAATCACCAATGTTGTATTAACAAAAATATAATAAAAGAAGACTTGGTTATGATCTAATTCATGAATCTATTTTAGGTCTAGTGGGTCTAAAGGGTCAACATCATGCTCTCAGAATGAAAAATGAAAGTTGAAAATAAAAACACTTATACAAAGATTAGGAACTCAACACGAAATTAAATTAACAATATTGGATTGAAAATGTACCTGAAATGACCTAGAGCCTCTTGATCATCAAAGTCTCTTGAAAGAGACTATGATCTAACATATCAAGGAGCTGAAAGATCCAAGGAAAGAAAGAAAGAAGAAGAAGGGGGTTCCCAATTTATGAGATAAAAAAGTGGGGTGTATGTTGTGGAACCACAACAATATATAGTTTCCAATCATTCATCTGTATAATGTTTCACTAACTTCCCTAGATTCATCTTATTTTGATAGCTTACAAGTCATAACCATCAGTGTACTGACAGGTTTAAAATCTTCCATCCCACATATTTTAAGATTTTTTGTGTATATTTTGATTGAGTGATATAGATCCCATTCTTCATCTGTTGTATTAAAAGACCAATGAAGCATTTTATTTCTCCAATCATAGAAATCTCAAACTCATTTATCATTTCCTCTGCAAATGAATTACATACTACTTCATCTCTTGCAAAGATTATATCATCGACAAAGAATTTGGTAATTAAGGCTCTACTTTTACCTTGGGTCTTAAGATACAAATTAAAAGTATTACTTATTCTTAAAAATTCTATTTTGATAAAATAAGAATGCAGTCTTTCATACCATTCTCTCATTTCCCACTCAATTCATATAGTGCTTTGTGTAGCTTGCATACAAAATCTTTTCCTTGTCCCTGTAACAAAACCTTCAAGTTGTTTAGTACATCTTCCTTCCAACACTCCATTTAGTAATGTTAATTTTGCATCCATTCAATAAAATTTGAATCCTTTATAAGATGCATATGCTAGTAGTATTATTACACCTTCCAATATAACAACTAGTGTAAACATCTCTCCATAATCTAATCCTTCCCCGTTTGCATGAACTTTACAAGGAAACATTGCCTTATTCCTTATTACTTATCTAATTTCATTTAGTTTTTTTCTAAAAACCCACTTTGTACTTAAAATATTTTTGTCCTTAGGTCTAGGAACTAGTGACCAAGTATCATTTTCATAAATTCTTCTAGTTCTTCCTTGATAGCTTGTCTTCAATTTTCATCCTTCAATTTATCTTTTACCATTTTAGTTCTATCTCTGATATTAAGTATGTAGTATAATTTTCTCTTAGCCAATTTTTTGTTAATATTCCTTGATTTATGTGTCTAATTATTTTTGACAATATATTGTTGATTATTATGCACTTTTATTTAAAAGGTTATATCTTGACTTTTATCATTAGTTTTATCTTGCTCTGGGGTTTTCAATTGAGCATAATCAGTTCCTAGCTTTAGTCATTATTTTTTTGACTTATAAAGTTGAAAGTAATTAGCTCATTGCATTCCTCTAGTTCTCTTCTACAATTTTCTTCATTTTGTTTAGACAATTCATCTATCTTTACATTTGCACTTTCAACAATTTTATTTGTCTCCAAGTTTAGACACTTGTATGCTTCTACTTTTGGTGTCAAACTTTCTATTCCTTTCATCTTTCTTAATGAAATTTTTTTTACCAAAGATTCTGAAATAATTTACATTAGGTGTCCTTCCATACCAAATTTTATATGCCATCTTATTTACTCTTGTTTGAGTTGTATTTGATTTAGAGTATAAACTGATGTACTAATTGCTTTTCTCTAGAATGATACATTATTCTAACTCAATAATTTTCTTGCACATTCAACTATATATATTTCTTCTCCCTGTAATACCATTTTTTTGGGGTGTTCTAAGTGTTTTCAACTATCTTTTGATTCCATTCTCTTCACAACATTGGTTGAACTTATTAGATGTGAATTCTCCCCCTCTATCTAATCTAACACATTTCAAAGTTTTACTAGTTTCTTTTTCCACTCTAGCCTAGTATTTTATGAATATATTAAATGCTTCTAGTTTTTTTTTCAAGAACATAAAATACATCATCATTGATTAGTCATCAAAAATTCATATAAATATTTTTTCTCCATGATAGTTTTTAGAACCAACAAAACCCCAAAGATCTTTGTGTTTTGTTGGTTGAAACTATAGGTTAGTATAATAGGGAGGAGGGAGGTGAATCAATATAATTTTTACTTTGAATCACACTTTACTTCAACTTATGGGTTAACATAGGTTATAGCTCAACTAGTCAGGGGTCATACAAAACATACCATATGAAAATAACAACACATAACACAATATTTCTCTTGTGGAAACTTGACTAGGGTGAAAACCCACAGTGTATGAGTTAATCCTCACCAATTTTCACTCTTCTAAAGTGTTCCTGGTCAAGATATTATCCTTGTTAAAGTTGTTTTAATACCGCCATAAGGTTCCACCCTATTAGGGGATTTAGATATATTACCTATTAGGATCATTTCCTAGTAGGAGCAACCTAGTAAGATGACTTTATAACACAATTTAATGTGTCACCCTATTAAGGTATTTATACAAAGAAATTTCTAGGGTTCACCCTCATCAGGATTTAATTTTTTAAAGGTAAGTAAACAATAGAGAAGTGATCCAATAGTTTAGCTACTTATCTTGGAGTAGATCTTTGATTGGCTCTCTTGACCAAACTGCAACTGTTCTTTGCCTTCTCTTAGCTTTGTAATTGCCAGAATTTGATCACTGGTGTTCTTGGACCTTCAAGATATTGGATATGACATCCTTCTATTATTATATCTTGGATGATTCTATCAAGATCCTCGTTAAAAAAACTCTTTGAAGATGACCTCTCTTGTCACTTTTCTTCTCCTCTTTGAGATTTCTCTTAGCTCGTCTCTCTGTGGCTTTGTAGCTAATCAATTTGGAAATATTAAATTTTCTCCTTTTGTTCCAACTCCTATTATACTACTCTCTCAACTTCACTTAGAAGCCTTTGACTAGGAATTAAAAATTTGAATTCTCTCCCTATTGTTAACTTTTCTTTCTATTGTAGCAGTGCACTTCTTCTATTAGATATGGCGTGTTCATACATGATTAATATTTGATGATTTTCTGTAGTTATTAAGAATTAAAATTAAAATTCTTCTAGTTGTTCCTTGATACCTACTCTCATCAACATTAAATACAATGTAGACTACATTCTTTACTATCTTTATGACTAGGTAGTTGCAGGTTCTTGCTTAATTTTTATCATGATGTCCAGGTTGGATCTACTTTATGATTTATTTATTTTTCACTAATTTGTGGCTTCTTGTTGTAAATGTAATCTTCATTTATTATCCATTGTCTAAGTGGATCACCTTTTTATTTCCCTTATTTGGACTCCCATTTCTTCTTTGCTTGTGTAAATTAGATTTTCATATTATAGTGCCTTACTGATTATGTCATTCTACTAGTTTTTCTTCCTTTGTAAGTGTTGCCAATAATTTTTAACACCTTTAATGAATAAGTCTACCAGTCTTCTTTACTTTTTAGTCTTCAATACTTAGGCCAAAAATCTCTCCCTTTGGCATTAATGGAATCACTTAGTCAATTGGAGATACACATGCTATTCTTCCTTGTTTACATCATCTCCCTGTGCGATAGTGCACTTTCATTAGTGTGATCATCTATAGATTTTCTCAATCTCTCCCCCTTTGAAAGTAATACCAAAGGAAAATATCTACTCATGCATCTTGTTCTTGACTTCCCCCCCCTATGGAGTAGTCCCTTGTTCTCATTAATGAACCTTTAGTTTTCTTCAGCTCTTGAATATGGATTGATGCTTGTTTGATCAACCTTTTAGATCAAGATAGATAGGAGTAAGACTCCTAATCTATCTCTTAGATACTCAAACGTATCCCTTTGAAGAGGATTTTTGAAGATATCTAGTAGTGGCTACTCTAAATTGATATCTTTTTCTTGCACCTCTTCTCTAAAAAATGTGGTAATTAATGGATGTTCTTGGACTTTAAATGCATAATTGGGTTTTTGGATATATTGATTGCTCTAGTGTTATTGCACTTAATAACTACCAGTTCCTCCACTTTCTCTTGAAATCCTTGAAGAATTTGTTTAATCCAAAAAAATTGTGTATAATTCAATGCCACAACACCATATTCTACTTTAGTAATTGACTGTGATATGCAATTTTTCTTTTTGTTGGTCCAAGCTACTAGTCCTCCAAGAAAGAATGCATCACTGATTGCATTATTTTTGTCATCTATATTCCCTTCCCAATCAACATTAGTAAAAATATGATGTAGAAGCATCTTGTGTCTTTGAGAAATCTTGAACCAACGAAAAATATTTCTTGTTTCTATATCAATCTACTATTTGAAAAGTAGCCTTGCTTTTTTTTTTTGTGTGTGTTGTGCATAGTTGTCATCAGGTCAAGGACCTATCCTAGATACTTGTCCTAAGTGCCTGAGTTTTAAAGTTACTTTTTTCTTGAGTACCGTGTCATTCTTTGTGGTCCTTGTTTAATTCTATTTTCATTTAGTGAGGTATATTGTTCTAATTGGAATATTTTCCTTTGATCACATGGTTCCTTGTGTAGTTAGGATGTGACTCTTAACATATGGGTGGACTTACCTTTAAGTGCACATGATTTCATATTGTCCTTTGCATGGATTTTGGTTTGCTCTTCCAAGTTTGGACCTATATTATTATTTAATGCTTGACTATTCAACTTATGGCCTAGATAGCTGTAAGAGAAGCTTGGTTAGATGTGGGAAAGTATGATTGAAGATTAATGATTAATTTTTATGAGATTATAGAATAGAGAGTATGTGAGATGAGGCTATAAAATTGTAAATTCTTATTCTATATAAGGCTATAACCTAGAAGGCCCCATATCTAGGGATGTTATGGTTTCTTCTTATATGAAATGAAATAATTACACTTACAAATATGCTTCATCATGCCTTATGTTCTCTTTGGTTTCATTGAGCTATGTATAGCTTCCATGTGCATCTCTTAGTGGGGGAGTGTTTGAAGGTTTAAGTTGAGTTTATTCTACATGTTTTTCAGATGATTTGTTGAGTTCTATTTTTTACCCTGTGTCAAAACACTAAGTTCAAAAGTACCTTTGCAAGGATACCATAGTTCATATTCCTCAGCACCCTTCAATTACATGAATATCTTCTTCACAAATATCATGTGTGACTCCTTTGGGTTGCCTAAGAATCTAGCTACTATTCCAAGTGCTTGTGCAATGTCTGATCTATTGTGCACCATGTATTTGAGTTTACCAATTATGGACCCATTAAGTGTCTAATCCACTTTAGGACTTTCATTTTCCTTTAACAATTTGCAACTAGTCAGCATTGGGGTTACTACTAGCTTTCTCCATGTTGAATATTTTAAATACATCCTTCTTATACTTAGTTTGTCTAATGAATACTCTTCCTTTTAACTAGGAGACTTGAAGTCTAATGAAGAATTTTATATTTATTTTTCCCATTTCATATAAAAATTACAATTGTCATTGGTTCTTATGAACTCAGTATTTATCATGTATGAGTGAAGTCTATCATACCATGCTCTTGGTGCCTATTTAAGTCCATAAAGTGTTCTTCTTAGTCCACATACCTAATTCCCTCTTTGTTAATTTTCAAATCCCCCAGGTTGTTCCATGTCAACTTCTTCCTCAAGAATTCTACTTAAGAATGTTGACTTCACATCCATTTGGTATACCTTGAAGTTCTCGTGAGAAGGAAATATCAAGATTATTCTGACTCCTTCTAGTTTAGATACTGGTGCAAATGTTTATCCATAGTCTATGCCTTCTTCTTGTGCATATCCTTTGAAAACAAGTATGGCCTTATTTCTAACCACATCTCCTTCTTCATTGAATATCTTATTCCTGAACATCCATTTTATTCTGATGATACTCTTTTTATCAAGTTGATATACCAAATTCCATGTGTTGTTATTCACTATTTGATCTATTTCTTTCTCCATGGGCTCTCTCTAGTATTTGTCTGTCATGTCCCCTTTTCAAATAATTAAAAAATAATAATCTTTGCTAAGACAGGCAGGCCCAAGAAAGTGAAGTTTCGGAAAAAGGGAGTTAATCTTTGGAAACCGTTGGACTAATAAATGATAATTATTATTAAAATATGTTTCATTAACCTCTCTTGGACGTGAGTTACAGTTATGCCCTTTTTAAAGAGGTTTGGAGGCATTTTGGGGGGATTCCAGACTTGATTTTTGCTCATTCTTTGTTATTCTTCAGAGGCTGCCAAACCTGTGGAGAAGGAGACCCAAGAACGGGAGTTTGCAGGTTTCCAGGGAGACCCAAGAACGGGAGTTTGCAGGTTTCCAGGAAGGCTAAGGACGGGAGTTTGAAGCCATTCCATGTGCATGCTCATACAGAGTTTGCCTTTGTGCTGAACAGTGCAGATTTGTGAGTTTCCGGGTGTATTTTTGTAAGAGTTTGGTGTTTCCGGTTGAGTATTTCATATCAGTTTTGGTTGTTGCTGTATTTTATACTTTAAGCTGTTAAAATAGAGCTGAATATATATATTGGGACGTGATTAAACTTCTGAGATAGATTATTAGTGTTCTTGTGGTGTTTCCGGGCATATTTTGTGCTATTTCGGGAGCCCGATGAGCATAGTTTTGGTCCTACATTTTTGAGCTATTGTGTAAAGGCTATATGGATCTGGAAATGTCAATTTTTAGGCTTTTATGCTGCTGAAAGTTCTGTAAAAATTTCCATTTTCAGATTCATTAATAATTTGTGAAGTTGTGAAGCTTTTAGCACTATTTTCAACATACCCGATTTGGGGTTTCTTGAGGAATTGGTGGATCTTTGGGATATTAGCTGTTTGATTTTAAAGATCTGATTAGAGGTTGGAAATATCATGAAAAATCAGAAAAGGGACATTTCAGTGGTATCAGAGCCATGATCTTGCCAGCCTGAGGGTTTGTAGAAGTTGCAGGTCAGTTTTGACAACTACCCAGATATTGCATTTCAGTTTTGAGAACTACCCAAATCTTGCATGTCATAATTTATGATTGCATGTTGCTTCTAATCAGCTGCATGTAAAAATTTATGGTTGCATGCTACTTCTAATCATTTTCATGTTAGTTCTTGGTGAATTTGGTGGTTGTAGAAGTTTGCATTTCAGTTTTGACAAGTACCCAGATCTTCCATGTCAGTTTTGACAACTACCCAGATCTTGCATGTCATAATTTGGTGGTTGCATGTTGCTTCTAATCAGTTGCATGTCCAAATCTATGGTTTCATGCTACTTCTAATCATTTGCCTATTAGTTCTTGGTGCTTGAAGAAGTTATATCCTATTGGGGTTACACTCTACTTTATCCAGAATGGACAGGTATAGTACAGAGTCTCAGAGGGAACGATCTTGGACAATTGATAGCCAGAGTCAAAATAGTAGAAAGGATGGTTATTTAGACATTCGAGATAAACTTATGAAAATAAGCCATGACATGTCTAAACAGTTGGTTGAGCACCACCGTATAAATGACATGTTATCTGACCCAGCTAAGGTGGATAAGTTGACTGGATTTCTATTTGGCAGATTTTCTCACAGGACAGATGACACAATTCCCAAGAACTTGCATGAGGAGTTTGAGAAACTAGCTGATAGCCAGGTAGTGGTCTCAGATTCTACTTTGCCACAGGAGGTGGTGGGAAAGGATATTACACAGATTGATAGTAACAGTCAACTTGATACTCAAATTGAGACAATTGTTTACAGGTTGTCAAAGGGTGATGCCACAGGTATTCAGGATGGTATAGTTACAACAGGCAGTGACTACAGTGTAGTGGGTTCAGATGATGATTATGAGGATGTTGTTGTGCAGGATGGTGAGATACCTAGTAGAGATGAGCAGACATTGAGCATTCATGAATTTGCTGAGAAAGAGTACCAGGCGCAGTTAGATGCTTCATCACATGAGGTTGAGGCAGGTAGTACTTCACATGATTTATCCCGCCAGCTGAAGGTGAGTGAAGATAGTATTGTGACTTCATTACCTTATCATGACAGGTATGTGGAGTTAGTTGGTATTGGTCATATTACTCAGGTGAGGAGTTTGCTTGAGTTACCAGTTGATTCTAGTTTATGGATATGGACACGAGATTGTTATATTGGTGTTTGGGATTCAATTGACTGGAGATCTTTAACACTTTTTGGTCGCAGTGTTTGTTTGGGTGCTATCATGGATTTGATTAGCAGATTACACGGTGTTGTCTTTTCTTGTGCCAGTATCTTGCCTGATGTTGGTATTAGTTTTTATACACCGGTGTTGGGCTTTGTTCATATATCCAGTCGACCATACTTGCTGGAATGTGTTGATGATCTTTCATATTTGGCAGTGTGTACAGATGAGTCCCAGGATCATATTGGCATCGATGACATCAAGGAGGATGTAGTGGGCAATTTTGAAGACTTAGTTTCTTTGGGTACAGAGGAGTTGGACAGCAGTGCTACAAATTTTGATACTCTGTATGTTGATATGAGCTTTAGAGTTGATTCACAGGACATGGATGGTAATACTCTAGAGACTAGTAACTTTGAGGATACTCCTTTAGACAGTGCATCAAAGGAGGTTTGTAGGAGACAGTCAAGCCAATGCCATCATGTGTCTAATCAGTTGAGAGTTAGTGACCGAGACATTGCTATCACTTGCCAACATTTTGATGCTGCTCGTCAATTATTAGCAGTTTATGGATGGGGTTCTCCTACTAGTGATGAGCAGGAAGGAAGTTATCTTTCCTTGACAGAGATCCACTCTTTATGGGAGGCTATTCAGATTTTGAGACAGAATTATATGCAGTTGGTAGCTGATAGAGATTATCTTATGGAGTGGGGTAGTACAACATATGATGCATTGTTGGCCAAGGAAGATGAGGTGAGTGAGCTTACTGAGCAGCTTGAGGTGACTTTTGAGATTCTTGAGAGTACACAGTTGGCTTTCAAGGAGTCACAGTTTCATTTGGCTAAGGTGACCATGGAGTTAGAGCGACTACAGTCTTTATCTGATTCTATACAGTCACAAGCTATGGTGTTTGGTGATTCGAGGATGTCCATGACTGAGATTGTCAGAGATAATGGAGATGGGGATGCATCCATCCTTGATACTAACATTGGCATATCAGGTTCATTCCCACTAGAGTCAGGTTTAGTTGAGTTGGGTATTGTAGCAGGTTATTGTATGCCTGACAGGGTGGTGGCCTCTAGTACTGAAGGCACAGAGACTAGAGATGTATCAAAGGTCATGTGTGATGTTGGTGAGTCGACAGTTGGCATGGTTCCTGATAGTAATACTACTCCCTTGGTGATATCTTTGGAGGTAGTAGTCAGTTCCAACATGGTTGATGATCAATTGCAGTTAGTTTCATCTGGATTACAGTCTGAGCCACTGACTGAGATTGGCGCATTCTATCGGCATTACACTGTGAGGTACGCTCATCAATTTACCTTTGATGACCATGTTGATGAGATTATGATACAGAGATGTACTTTGGTTCCTAGTGCTTATCATCAATTATGGAATAGTTTGATGCCTCGAGATGAGAGTTGTGATGGGCACGACATGGCGACAGGTTTTGTAGTTGATAGCTTGATAATACATGACTTAGAGCAGGAGTTTTGGAGTGATGCTTCAGCAAGTGTTGTTATTGATTCTACTCCTTTGGCTATGACATCTCCTGACTTAGCTAGTGATCAGTCACAGTGGGTTGTATCACTTGTTCATGGTGAGTTGTTGACTGAGGTTGGTTTTTTTAATCAACATTATATTGCAAGGTATGTACATCAGTTAACAATTGATCCTTATGCTGAGGAGTTGATGGCAGGAAAATTTGGTTTGGGTTCCATTTCTTGTTGTTTATCTTGTGATGGCTTTTCACCATCAGGGGTGCATGGGAGTTATGGTTATGAGACAGTGGCCAATGATCTACAGAGTTGTGTTGACTGCAGGAGTTGTATAGTGTGTGGATTCTCCATACTTGGTATAATTTCATTTGAGAGCATTCACCATTGTTGCAGAGTTGGATTGTACATTCCATATAGGCCAGTGGAATGCATTGATGGTATTTACTATGTTGGTAGTCCACTTTACTTGGGTTTTGATATTCTAAGAGTTTGTGTCTCATGGGTTTTTGACTGTGGTAATGGTGATTTTGGAGTTTGGTTGAGCTATAATTGCCAGTTTGATTATGGATTCCTCTTGGTCATATTGCAGAGGATCTTGCAGGAGTCTGTGTTAATTGGTAGTAGTATAGTTCATGACTACATTTGGGATCCAGGAGGATTGATTGGTTTATTGTTCAGCCATTGCTTGAGGACAAGAAATGTTTGGGAGGGGAGGACTTGTCATGTCCCCTTTTCAAATAATTAAAAAATAATAATCTTTGCTAAGACAGGCAGGCCCAAGAAAGTGAAGTTTCGGAAAAAGGGAGTTAATCTTTGGAAACCGTTGGACTAATAAATGATAATTATTATTAAAATATGTTTCATTAACCTCTCTTGGACGTGAGTTACAGTTATGCCCTTTTTAAAGAGGTTTGGAGGCATTTTGGGGGGATTCCAGACTTGATTTTTGCTCATTCTTTGTTATTCTTCAGAGGCTGCCAAACCTGTGGAGAAGGAGACCCAAGAACGGGAGTTTGCAGGTTTCCAGGGAGACCCAAGAACGGGAGTTTGCAGGTTTCCAGGAAGGCTAAGGACAGGAGTTTGAAGCCATTCCATGTGCATGCTCATACAGAGTTTGCCTTTGTGCTGAACAGTGCAGATTTGTGAGTTTCCGGGTGTATTTTTGTAAGAGTTTGGTGTTTCCGGTTGAGTATTTCATATCAGTTTTGGTTGTTGCTGTATTTTATACTTTAAGCTGTTAAAATAGAGCTGAATATATATATTGGGACGTGATTAAACTTTTGAGATAGATTATTAGTGTTCTTGTGGTGTTTCCGGGCATATTTTGTGCTATTTCGGGAGCCCGATGAGCATAGTTTTGGTCCTACATTTTTGAGCTATTGTGTAAAGGCTATACAGATCTGGAAATGTCAATTTTTAGGATTTTATGCTGCTGAAAGTTCTGTAAAAATTTCCATTTTCAGATTCATTAATAATTTGTGAAGTTGTGAAGCTTTTAGCACTATTTTCAACATACCCGATTTGGGGTTTCTTGAGGAATTGGTGGATCTTTGGGATATTAGCTGTTTGATTTTAAAGATCTGATTAGAGGTTGGAAATATCATGAAAAATCAGAAAAGGGACATTTCATTGTCTTTGAAAGCTTTGCCTACTTCTTTGGGCTCCATGTGTGAGAAAAGACATACCATCTCTCTAGCCCTTCTTCTGGTTATCACTCCTACATCCTTATCACTAATGATTTTGTCTATACTGAGTGATTTTTTATTATGTATCTTTCTAGCACTAGTTCTCCTATTGGTTTCTTAGCTCTCTTATGTCCTGATTGAGATTCTTCTACTTGAGCCAATATAACTTCTTGTATAGGTTCCTCCTCTCCCAGTGCTTATTCAATTGTATTATTTAGTGGGATGTATTCAAATTATCTATAGTCTTCTTGTTTTTGATTAGATAAATAGGTTTTACAGGGACCTTGAAACCCAAGAGTTAAAAAATTAACAAGGTTGATAATAAGCGAGAAAGCCCAGACAAAAAAGATCCAGTTCAAAGGCTGAAAATAAGCACAAGGGCCAACCTATAGACAAAAATCAAAGAAAAGGCTAGGAACAGAAATACCAAGAAATGACTAGGGAAAAAGCCCTTACAAAAAGCCAAAAAAAGGCATAGAAAGAAACAAAAGAACAGGTAGAGGATTAGTCCTCATTCTTTCTCTCTAGGTCTTGCATGACTTGAGCTGCCTCATAGGCCATCTTGTTCTCCTCAACCTCTTGCTGGTACGCCCATTGCTCCTCTTGGTCTTGACCATTGTTGATGTTGTCCTTTGCGGTGTTGACCCCCATTCTGGCTTCATCCCTGTCTTTACCATCCTCATCATCCTTCATAACTCGGTCTTTGATCCAGCCCGTTAAAGATATGATGTTGCTATTAATGGAGCTTAGCATCGAAATCATCTAATTCAAGAGATTATGATTATAGATTTCAAGGTTGTTAATCCTTCTCTCTACTAGACTAAGCCTCTCACCATTTTCATCTCTTTTATCAGAGTCCACTCCATTCTTTTTATCCTCCATATGACCCACCTTCTCTTTGACCTCCTCTAGCTCATAGAAAAGCCACTTGATTGATATGAAGTTAGCAATCATGCTATTGTGGGCATTGTTCAAGAGATTCAGCCCGGTTTCCCTAGCTTTGTCCAAAATAGCCACAATCACTGAGTTAATGAATTCTTCAAGCCTTGTCTCTTCTTGATTATCCACAAGGACCTGCGAGATCATGGCCTCTCTAAAAATGCCCATTTTTGAGGTCTTAACTTTAAAGTTTTTCCAAGCTTTCCTCCTATTATATACTTGCACCTCCCCACCTTCAATCTCAAAATCCAAATTTTGTTCCTCAAGTTGTGCATGAATATGGATAGGTGAAAGAGGTAGCGAAGACATGTCCCATTCTTGCTGCATAATTTCATCCTCCGGACCCTCCCTCTTGCATTTATTCCCTCCCTGATCATCCTTAATTTCCTCTTATGTCTCCATTTCCTCCTCTTTCATCTCCACATCCTCCTCCTCATCACTGTCATCCTTTACATCTTTCACAGGATGCTTTTTCCCATGATCCCTAGGACTTTTTCTACTGGGGGTGATGGAGGAAGGCTAGTTCTTGACCTGATGGGTGGCTTTTTTATCAGCGAATGAAATCACGTCATCCTCAGAGCTAAAGCTTTGAATGTCATCCGAGTCTGAAGAATAGCTAGAGCTTCCAGAGGTCACATTCTCAGTCTGAGGGGGAGCCTTTCTTATAGTCTAAGCCTTAAAATGCTCATAAATGAGCAACAGGAGCCCCTCATGCAACATGGGGTTATCAGTAGGCTTCTTTTTGAAGCTAACCACCACCTTGCTCAAAGAATTTAACAAGTAAAAAGGAAAAGAAAATTTATGGCTGCACCAAAAAATGTTTCAAAAGAACAAAGTGGTGGGTACGAGCCCTATCAAACCTAGGGTCTAAAGTAATATACTCTATAACAGCTCTCAGAGCATACCTCCATAGTTTCTTCATGGTATCAGGAACATAGTACATGTCAATCTTCTTTAGGGCTTTCAATTCCTTCTCATCCTTAACAAAATCCTGCACAACATTAGCTGAGAGCTTCTTGTCCCTAAAAAACTTAAAAACCTCAATTGAGATTTCAACAACGGTCAAAATCACCTCCTCAGTGACCATGAAAGAAAACCCATTCACCTTCACCCTACCATCCTTCCATGAACCAATCATACTATTGGTCACCTCCTAATCAAAGCCATGCAATTTTGTAATGTATCTGGTAATCCTACCCTGATCCAACTGCTCCCAAACTTTGTCCCTGCTCTTCCATTTCTCAAATTTTCCCACTGGCTCCTTTCTACACCTTTTTCCAACCATATCTAAACTCTGCGCACCCTCAATTATCATATGCACCTCACACTGGAAAAGATTGGATCCTCTATGAATAAGTAGAATGCTGAAAGAATTAACCCTTCTGTTGCTCCTATTGTAAATGTAATAAATGACCCACAAAGCATGTTGACTAGTCTATAATAAATTGCAACAATTACAATTTCCCATGCTAACTTTTTGGGAAGTACCCTTTCCCCTTGATCCATTCATAATCATAATTGAAAATTGATCTTCTCCGTACTTGCTTGGATCTTGTCCAAATTGATCGTGCTTTTAACATCCACTGGCAAAGTATTTTCAGGATGCCATGTCATAATTTGGCTTGTGCTGACCCTAATATTTGCAAACTTGTCAGCAATTGGGTTAGCTTCTCAAAAAATATGAGTGATGTGGACTCTACTGAATTTGGCAAGAGTCTCACGAGTCTCATCAATAAGATTCGCAATCGACCATGATGGCTGAGAGTTTCCATTAATACATTTTATAATATTTTTTGAATCCCCTTCAAGCCAAAGATTAGTAACTCCAATTTCAAAAGCCAGTTTGAAAACATTACACACAACATTTGCTTCCACAAAGTGGTTGGTTTGATAACCCAACGGGAGGGAAAAAGCCGCAATACCATCACCATTTTCATTCCTTATTATGCCTCAACTTCCCAAGGAGCTAGGATTTCCCTTGGATGATCTATAGTCTTCTTGTTCTTTCTTACTATCCTTCTCATTATTTTCTGAGAACTCATCCACCTTTATATTGACATGTTCCACAATCTTATTTTTCCTAAATATTTAGACATCAATAGGCTTTACTCTTAGTAGAGTATCCCAAAATGATACTCTAATCACTTTTAGGTTCAAAATTTCCTTGGTATTTATCCCCCTTGATGTATCACTTGCTTCCAAAGACTTTGCAGTAACTGAAAAAATGGTGTGTGACCAAATCATAGTTCATAGGGAGTCTTCTTTGTCCCTTTCTTTATCTGTAACTTGTTCAAGGTGTACACAACTATGCTTACAAATTATCTCTAGTAGATTTGTGAAACATTGTTTTTGATCATCAAAATTCTTGCACTTTCTATGAAAATTCTATTTCTTCTTTATTGGACTTCATTTTTATGAGGTTTTCTAAGGGATGAAATTTTTCTTTTGATTCCATGCTCCTCATAGTAACTTTCACATTCTTATGAGGTGAACTTTCCTTCCTAGTTTAATCTTAAGCACTTTAATGCTCTACTAGTCTCTCATTCCACTTTTTCCTTGTATACCTTAAGCATGCAAAAGGCTTTTGACTTATCTTTTAAGTAGATAGTCCACATCATTCTAGAAAAATAATCAATAAAAAACATAAAGTATTTGTCTCTACATACACTCTTTGTCCTCATGGGATAAAATAATCTTGTATGAATAAAATCTAGTACATGTTCTAAAGTAGATGAATTACTATAGAAACTTGAGCTTTCCAACTTTCCTAGTTGACAATCCTTACACATAACATTGTTAGGTTTGGTAATGGGGGGTAGAACTCTTACATATACCCATTAGTTATCATTCCTAGGTAGCATACAAGTATTATAAAAAATATTGAACTAGAAAAGATTACCTCATCTTTTCTCACTAGTGGTCAGTAGCTTTCCTGTATTGTTAAAATGTTTTGCAAGACATTTTTTTGAATTGAAACTCATAAGCTTTTTTGATTAGTTGAGCTATGATAAATATGTTATATTTCAATCCTGCTACTAGATATACATATTCAAAGGTAATGGAATCATTTAGGGACATGGTATTGGAAACTAAAATTGGAATAATTGTTATGTTGTCATTGATGTCAAACCTTATTGGTAAGACAATTTTCTATTTGATTTGAGTTCCATATCTAGATGATTGATGAAGAGGATTTGAGAAGTTAGTCATATCGAAAGACCTAGAGAAAAGGTTGAGATATAAGAATAGATTGAAATGAACACTTGATTGGTTGGAATTTAACACAATAAAGTTATTGTTTAATCATGTTACAAATGGAGAAGACAATTATACTAAATATTTGAAGAAATGATCAAAGATTAACCGAATGCATAGGCTTGACTCAGAAATAGAGAAGAATATTAAGGAACTTGCAATAGATACCTAGTGATACTAGTGTCGACCAAGTGTCAGTAGAAGCCAGGAAGAAATAGTGTAAATAAAACATCAGTATTAATCAAGTGCTAGTATATGTGCTAAACAAGAATGTTAGTAGCGTCCAAGTAAGCTAGTGATCATTAAGAGTTAGAGCATAATGTTGTCTGAGGGACATCATTTTGAAAATTTATGAGGAAATCATGATTTCTTGGAATATGTTAATCATGGTGAAGATAAAGATGGATGAATTGGAAAATTTATATAAAGGAAAACCATTTTTGCATGTTTCTATGCTAGGATTCAACAAGTTTGGAGAAGTTTAGGGCCAAGCCTAATGTGGTTAGTAGTGTTGGTAAAGACCTAACAAGGTTAGAGAATTTGTTGATGCTATTGATTGGCAAGATTAGGTAGAAGGCTAAGAAAATTAGAGAAGAGGTGAAGGGTGATTGTTTGAAGGGTTACCAAGAAAATCAAAGACTAAGATGATGATAAAGGCCAATTAGTCAATCAAAATGTGGGTTGAATTGTGATCTGTATTTTTAAAGTGAGTTCTATTTGCTAGATCAAAAATTTCTATTACTTTCTAACCATTGTATGACTATTGAAATTCTTCAATCAAGGTTGACCTAACAATTATATGTAAATCCTTTAATAAAGGTGGCATTCTAATGGAATATTCTAAAGTTATCTAAGAAGTCTACTCCTAATAGGGTGATTAAATATTTTAATGAGGTCACATTTAATAGTGTGTTTTGTAACCTTTAAAAAGGTTGGCTTCTAATGGAGCTCACTTCAGAAGAGTGAAAAATTGGCGACATGTTGATGGTGACTTTTCCCAAATCAAATTTCCATGTTAAATACTAGTGTCAAACTTGTGTGGATATTATTTGTGATTATTTACTATTAATGTTTACACTCTATAAGTTTGTTATATTTAGGATAGTGGTCCACTATTTATGTTGTTGAAGGATTACTATAGGGACTGAGCTAATGGATGTTAAGATCTAAAGAAGTTTAAGTGTTTGTTTGTTCAATTTGTACATTTGGACCTTAGATAACTGATTCATCCCCCTCTTAGTTATACTAAACATTCTAACACCTGGTACCCTTACCTATTATTGTGCATGGTAAGTTATTTCTAAAGTTCACCATTCCTCCATCATAAGCTTTGATCTTGTGGAGCTTTCATTTGTTGGCCGACATTAGGTGGGAGAAACCGCTATCTATTATCTAGTTCTTGTGAATGCTACTGCTGGTTATTAGGGTTCTCTATATCATTTCTTCTATAATTGTGACAAGGGATACCTCATTTTTTTCATCTTCCTTATTACTAGTTGACTCTTCATTAGTCATATTGTAATGCCTCATGTTTTTTCCTTTTGTACCATGGCCTATTTTGATTCAAGATATACTTTATGATATTCAAGTTTATATTTTTTTTTTATGCTTTGATGATTAGGAATTATTTTTATTTCTAGTATCATAGCTAATAGATGTTAGCTGCTATACTATTCAATTTGATCATATTTGCGTGATGATGCTAGTGACTTGACATGATGCTTTACAATGATACCTGGTTATTTTGTATTCAAATATAAACTTTTTTGTGTGCATATATGATGGACACTATGAGATTATGGTTTATGTGTTTGTACTACAAATATTTATATCATTCTAGTAGTAAACATTTATTATAATGCAAATGTATGATTCAAATAGATTATTTTATGAAATTAATTAAATGATTATATATGGATTTCAAAAATTATTGCTTTACCTATATTGTTACTGTACACCTACACTTGATCATGTTGTTTATTGTGCAAGACTTATATCCTCAATAGTGGTACGTGGAGTTAGTGATTCAGTTGTTCATACCTAGCTAATGTCATTTCTGTATGGGCGACATATCCTGTTTAATTAAATAATTAAATAAGTAAACCCTCCACTAATTTGGTAAATCCAAATTCATTATGTATTTGTGACTTGACTGGTGAAGTGTTAGTGTATTTAGGAATTTGCAATGGTCATGAAAGTTATTAAATTATAATAATTTAATAGTTTAATGGGAATTATATATTTAATTTAAATTTATTTCTATTACCAACCAATTTATTATAGTTAAAAATCAAGCAATCGGGATACCTAGATTTATTTTGGATGAGGGAGATAATTATATTATTTAATTTAAATAATCTAATTTATATATCACTTTGTAAAGGTGCATATATGGGATAAAAGTGAGTTTATTCCCACTTGACACATTTTAATTTAGGATTTTGGAGAAAATCCTCCAAAATCCTCTTGTGATGTTTCCTTGTGTTGTTCATTACAAGGGATTGGCTTAGTGGATTGATTCCAGAGTAGTCCTGTTGGATCAATTTTTGTAAGATCTTCATTTGCCAAATGTTTTGTTAGATTTGACAGTCCATTTATTTTATTGTGGCCTTTTCCATTCTTCCCACTTGGCTATGAGGTAGGGCTCTTTCATTTTATTTTTTTGACTCCATTTTAGTTCTTATTTTTTTTAATAGTAAATTGGTTGGAGCTTGAGAATTAGTGTTCCCCTCCATTTTGGTGTGTTAGTTCTACCCGATTGGACATACATGATCAGTTAAGTGTTTATAGGGGAATTTTGTGCCATCACGCTAGCTATTTTTGCATACAAGCTTGAAAATAATTTTTTATTTTATTTTTGAGAGCTTGAAAACCATTTGGATAATGGGTTTTAATTTTGCCAATTTTTGACAACCTTCATTTTTGAGCGATTTTTGCATTGCCATGTTTTATGTACCACCAAATTTTCTTGGGTATTTCTTAGCAGTGATTTTTGTCATTGATTTGAAATGAATCTTATTTTTCCAATTTGATCATGGTTTTACTATGTTTTCATTGGAATTTGTGCCAAATATGTACTCCTAGAAATATGCTCGATTGAGGGTGTGTTTGCACTTGATGTTTCTTATTTTCTCACCAAACCCTTATTTATCATTGATTTAGTGTGTATGGTTGTGGGCATGGGCATGTGTATATGTATATGATGAGATCTTGTGAGACCATAACTCTTGGATTTAGGCTAGTTGAGAGACTGTCCATTTGGGGTTGGGTTGGGGAATTGCATTGCTTATGGGAACTCATCATTACATGAGCATGGGTATATAGGATAGATGTAGAGTGGCTTCTCTTTTGTATCCAAGCCTAAGAGTAGCCAATAAGGTACCATAAAGAGGTTTTAAAAAAGTCATAACCAGATTAATGACTACATAATAAAACTTAATGATTAGATAAGAGAGCACTATGTATGTTTCCTCTTGAGGGAGTTGAGCCATAACATATGAGGGTAAGGCATGTGGCCTCCTCTTAGAGTTGAGCCATGTAAGGTATGTTGGCTCCTAGGGGGAGCTAATGTAATAGCCCACCTGGAGATCCTTAGAACACAAGGATAAAAATTCATAACATAATTTTTTTTCCTAAGATAAGTTACTTACCAACAACTCTAAGTAGCCAAGTGAAAGAATGAAACATCTATTCAAGATAATAAAATTGGGAACATGGCTAAACTCACATGTCCATCTATACTAGTGGAAGTCTTATAGACACTCCCAAAAATCCCCAAGCACTAAATCATAACTCACAAACCAAAGATCACACAAATCATGAGAATACCCAAAAGAGATTTGAATAACCTCCATAGATCACAAGAGGTACATACTAAACTATCAACCCCAAAGATGATGTTCTTTTTATGCCCAAGGTAAAATTTTGTAGCATGGTTAAAAATACGTGTCCATTTCCAACTAACCATAACATAATCAAGAATTACAAGCAAAGACCCTCAAACAATCATGCACAAGATGAGGGATGAAGGTTACAACCAATCCTCTATTGAACATCATGCTAAAAGACAAATGTTGAACCCTAAAATTTGGCTAAGTCTAAAATCTTGAAGCCCTTAAATTTTCTAGAATCTTTATCTTATCTCATAGAGATCTAGAACCTATCTCAAATGAATCATCACACACATATAAAATATATCTTAAGTATAACAAAGAAGAAGGAAGGAGTAAGGAAGAAGAGAATACCAATATAGTTAATATATCCATTGACTATAGGAAGAAATAACTCCCAAAAGGTTAACCAAAATACCTTCTAGAACACACCAAAGAAGTTAAAAAGTACCTGCTATTATCTTGAGTAGGTTTTCTCATAGTCCTCATACAATACTTTCCACTATGGCCATACAATAGACTTTATATGTTGGTGCAATACTGGTTTAGTATCATATGATAATATAAAAAGTACTCATACAAAACTTTTCGAATATTGTATGACATTCTTCAAGAGGCAGTATGATACTTTCCAGTATCACATGATAATTTTTAGGAAGAGGTGGTATGCAAGGACAACATAGCACAAAAATGGTAAATGGTCACCCAGAACTAGTGACAAGTCTAAACAACCAATTCAAAAATAAAGTAGGGTTAAAACCTCTACACTTGGGAGTACCAGAGTAAACATAGTCAAGGAGTAAACACTTGAAATCATATCTAGAAGATCAAATCATCCTAATAAAATAAAACATAGAAGAAAAGATATCTATCCATCTAAACCACATTCTCAATATAAAAAAAGAGCATAAACATCATTGTAGTGAAAGATAACCTATCTTTATCCCAAAAGTGATTTTAAAACACAAAATGAAACTTGTGTACTCTTGGGGGTATAGTTAGGACCTTTTAGATCTCATGATGCCCTTATGGAAGGGAGGAAATGAGCACATTTGTATTGATTTTGTTATTCCACATGTGTGTTCTTTCCCTTTCACTACAATGATGTTTGTGCTCTTTTTTAATATTCAGAATGTGGTTTATATGGATAAATGCCTATTCTTCTATGTTCTATTTTATTAGGATGATTTTATCTTCTAGATATGATTTCAAGTGTTTACTCCTTGACTATGTTTATTTTGGTACTCCCAAGTGTAGAGGTTTTAACCCTACTTTCTTTTTGAATTGGTTGTTTAGACTTGTCACTAATTCTAGGTGACCATTTATCATTATTGTGTGATGTTGTCCTTGCATACCACCTCTTCCTAAAAATTACCATGTGATACTAGAAAGTATCATACCACCTCTTGAAGAATGCCATACAATATTGGAAAAGAATTGTAGGAGTACTTTTTATATTATCATACGATACTAAAACAAGTATGGCACCAACATCTAAAGTCTATTTTATGGTCATAGTGGAAAGTATCACATGGGGACTATGAGAAAATCTACTCAAGATAATAGTAGGTACTTTCTAACTTTTCTGGTGTGTTCTAGAAGGTATTTTTGTTACCCTTTTGGGAGTTCTTTCTTCCTACAGTCAATGGATATATAAAATACATTGGCATTTTCTTCTTCCTTAGTCGTTCCTTTTTCTTTTTTATACTTGTTTAGTGTCGTATGATAATATAAAAAGTACTCATACAACACTTTTTCAATATTGTATGACATTCTTCAAGAGGTAGTATGATACTTTCCAGTATCACATAGTAATTTTTAGAAAGAGGTGGTATGCAAGGACAACATCACACAAAAATGGTAAATGGTCACCCAGAATTAGTGACAAGTCTAAACAACCAATTCAAAAATAAAGTAGGGTTAAAACCTCTACACTTGGGAGTACCAAAATAAACATAGTTGAGGAGTAAACACTTGAAATCATATCTAGAAGATCAAATCATTCTAATAAAATAGAACACAAAAGAAAAGATCTCTAAGATCTCATGATGCCCTTATGGAAGGGAGGAAATGAGCATAGTCATATCGATTTGGTTATTCCACATGTGTATTCTTTCCCTTTCACTACAATGATGTTTTTACTCTTTCTTTATATTGAGACTTAGAGGTCTTAAGTATAAGAAAGAAGAAGGAAGAAGGAGTAAGGAAGAAGATAATGCTAATATATTTTATATATCCATTGAGTGTAGGAAGAAAGAACTCCCAAAAGGGTAGCCAAAATACCTTTTAGAACACACCAAAAAAGTTAGAAAGTACCCGTTATTATCTTGAGTAGGTTTTCTCATAATCCTCGTGCGATACATTCCACTATGGCCATATAATAGACTTTATATGTTGGTGCGATACTTGTTTAGTATCATATGATAATATATAAAGTACTTGTACAACACTTTTCCAATATTGTATGACATTCTTCAAGAGGCAATACAATACTTTCCAGTATCACACAGTAATTTTTAGGAAGAGGTGGTATGCAAGGACAACATCACAAAAAAATGGTAAATGGTCACCCAAAATTAGAGGTATTGTTAGAGGTCTTAAGTATAAAAAAGAAGAAGGAAGAAGGAGTAAGGAAGAAGAGAATGCCAATATATTTTATATATCCATTGATTGTAAGAAGAAAGAACTCCCAAAAGGGTAACCAAAATACCTTCAAGAACACACTAGAAAAGTTAGAAAGTAGTTGCTATTATCTTGAGTAGGTTTTCTCATAGTCCCTGTATGATACTTTCCATTATGGCCATACAATAGACTTTATATGTTGGTGTGATACTTGTTTAGTATTGTATGATAATATAAAAAGTACTTGTATAACACTTTTTCAATATTGTATGACAGTCTTCAAGACACAGTATGATACTTTCTAGTATCATACAATAATTTCTAGGAAGAGGTGGTATGCAAGGACAACATCACATAAAAATGGTAAATGGTCACCCAAAATTAGTGACAAGTCTAAACAACAAATTCAAAAATAAAGCAGGGTTAAAACCTCTACACTAGGGAGTACCAGAATAAACATAGTCAAGGAGTAAGCACTTGAAATCATATCTAGAAGATCAAATCATCCTAATAAAATAGAACATAGAAGAAAAGGCATCTATCCATCTAAACCACATTCTCAATATAAAAAAAGAGCATAAACATCATTGTAGTGAAAGGGAGAGAACACACATGTAGAATAACCAAATCAATATGATTGTGCTCATTTCCTCCCTTCCATAAGGGTATCATGAGATCTCAGAGATCCTAACTATACCCCCAAGAGTACACAAGTTTTATTTTGTGTTTTAAAATCACTTTGTTATAAAAATAGGTTATCTTTCCCATTTTATTTTAAGTTCTCTTTGATTCAAAGTCTCCAAGCCCATAGGAAGAGGGATTCTAGACCCATAATACATGAGGGGTTAATTTTACTTATTGAAAATTACTGTAAAAATAGAGTTGTTAAACTCTCTCCTGGTGTGGAAAATAAGCATGAATTGCCTGGTAATGACCCTCATGCTAAAAAAATTAAGGTTAAAAATGAGGAAGGAGTTAGCAATAGTAAGGGTGCCAAGTGTTGGAAATATAAGAGTAGTGCCTAAGATGGGAGGGGTGAATCAATTACCACTAAAATAAATCCCAGATCCATTAGATGTCAATACAAATAAAAATTGACCTTTGTTGTAACTCAGTAAACACACAAGAAAAATGTTGTAACTCAGTAAACATTGAAATAGCTCAGCAAATGCTTAACATGAAAATATTAAGATATTATTTGTGATTAATGTTACTTTAACTTAGTTGCGAACACATAAAAGAGATAACATGAACACAAGAATTTAACGTGGAAACCCAATTTGGGAAAAACCACTAGTTGTAACTAATTATTATTTTCACTATTTTGAAGTGAGCCCTATTAGGATCCAACCCTGTTAAAAGTTACAAGACACATTGTTAGGTGTGACCCTATCAGAGGATTTAATCACCTTATTAGGAGTGGCCTTGTTAGAGGTCTTTAGACAATTCAATAGAAATGCCACCTTGTTAGAGGATTTACAAATAGCTATTAAGCCAACTGTCTTAAGAGATTTAAATCACTGCTACAATAGTTAGAGAGTAACAATGAGATGACCTAATTTATGAAGTAACTAAATTTCTGATTATAGATCTCAATTCTAGCTTGTATACTTGATCCTTCTTGATCAAATTTATCTTTTCATCTCAACAACGATATTCAACTTATCCTTCTAATTTAATTATGTTCCACATATTCAATCCTCAACTTGACCTTATATTTATATCTTACACATTGTCAAGTCAGCTTGAATACAACTTAAAATAATTAATATTCATCTTCTTCGTCAACTAGAACCAACAAACCAAACTATTTAACTCAATATGCCAAAGCAAGAAAATCCTTCGTTAGTTGACCCTGCTTGGTAGATACTAATTCAAAGTGATTTTCCTATGTTAACCAAGTGAACTCAGTTAACAATATATATTCAAAAAGTTCATTTGGTAACCGAGTGAGCTCTGTTAATACTCAACTTATACAAACTTTACTTTGTCACCTGAATGAACTAGGTAGACACTGGCTTCTAAATTAGGAAAACTCTAGAATGCATGGCAGACACATGAAACTTTCTTCAATGCCTGAGTGAGCTTGGTATACAATGACTAGCAATAGTATGACATTTTGTGTAACATCAAAGACAATAGATAATTAATCAATTGTTTCCAACAATCTCCCTCTTTGGCAGTAATGGCAACACAACATGTCATAATGCAATAAAATTGTAGAGTAAGAATAAAATAAGGAACATATCCTTGGTTTCATTTTGACTCTCATCCATGAGAACTCAACTCCCTCTATCAGTGTGAACTCCCTCTGCCTTCAGTTTCTCCCTCTATCAACAAAACTCTACCTTTGATATCTCCCTCTATGTCATCTAATAAATTGATAAAATTTCTATGAGATATGACAACAAACTTAGAAAAATTCTCTCTCTTTGACATCTCATGCCAAAGACAATATTTAGTGAATATCAATGTAATGTACCTTTTTCACTACTACATCAACTGATTGATCTTCAACATGCTTTGGTTGATGCATCACTAAACTTCATTTAGTGAGTTTTAGATAGGGGAATGACCCCTAACTTACCTCTTAGATATATAAATGCATCCTTAGGTAATGGCTTAGTGAATATGTTTTCAATTTGTTCTTTTGTATTCACATATTCCAATCTTACCTTTTTATCTTGTACCAATTCTCTCAAAAAATGATATTTTATAGAAATGTGTTTTTTTTTGGTATCCATCACTAGATTCTTTGATATATTAATTGAACTAGTGTTATTATAGTATATAACCAGTGGATCCTTGATCTCTATCTTCATACCTACCAATATTTTTTGAACCAAACAATATTAGAACAATTAACTGCTACTACCAAATATTCTACCACTGTTGTGGATTGAGAAATGCAATTCTATTTCTTGTTTGTCCAAGACACTAGTCTTTTATCAAGAAAGAATGCTCCACCACTAGTGCTCTTTCTATCATCAACATTTCTTACCCAATCAACATCTGTGAATACTTTTAAATCCAAATTGCCTCCTTTTTTGTACTATAAACCATAGTCTTCAGTACCTTTTAGATATCTAATGATTTTTTGATTTCTATCAGGTGATTTTCTTTGGGATTTGATGAGAATCTTGCCACCATACCAACTACTAATGCAATATCAGGCCTTGTATGCACTACATACTACAATTTTCTAATCATTGATCTATATGTGGTCTAATCTACCTCCTTAGAATCATCATTTTTAGAAAGTTTATTTGTAGTAGATGTAAGAGTTCCAACTGATCTTGAGTCTTTCATTCCAAATTTTTTTAGTATCTCCTTGATATATTTGGATTGAGTAATGTAGATACCATCTTTCTTCTACTCGATGTGCAATCCAACAAAGAATTTTATCTCTCCAAACATAGACATCTCAAATTCTTTACTCATTTCTTCTAAAAACACCTTGCACAAGTCATCATTTCTTATAAATACAGTGTCATCCACAAATATTTTTGCCAACACAATCTTCTTGTCTGGTCCTTCTTTGATATACAGACTATTGTTATCATTTTTTCTTTGACAACCAATCTTTATCAAGTAGTTATGAAGTCTTTCATACCAAGCTTTGGGAGCTTGCTTGAGACCATATAATGCTTTGTGTAATTTGTAGACCATATCTCTTTTACTAGGATCTAAAAAACCTTCAAGTTGTTCTATGTAGACTTCCTCATCAAGAATTTCATTCAAATATATAGATTTTACATCCATTTGATAAACTTTAAATCCTCTATGAGTTGCATATGCTAGTAATGCTCTAAAACCTTCTAATCTTCCAATAGGATAAAAATTTCACCATAATCAATACTTTCTTCTTGAGAATAACCTTTACATACTAACATTGCTTTGTATCTAGAAAATTCTCCACCTTCATTTAGCTTATTTCTAAATACCCACTTTGTGCCAATTACATTTTTATCCTTGGGTCTTGGAACAAGAGTCCAAGTTTTGTTCTTCTCTATCTATTCCATTTCCTCATTTATTGCTTCAATCCAACTTTAATTATCCAAAACATCTTTAAAATTTCTAGGTTCAAATTTAGCAAGCAAACATGTACCTTTCAATATGTTTCTTGCCATTGTTCAATCTAAATTGTCTCCAATGATCTGATTAGGTCCATGATGCCTTCTAACATATGTTGCTAACACAGGTACTTTGGATTTGGAGTTTGTTTCACTAACTTCTTCATGATCTTTTGTATTAATCTCAGGTCCCACTATCCATGACTTGGGTCCATCGGATTTAGTTTGCTCTGGCAACAACTTGGTAGCTTTTGATTGCGATTTGAGTCCTTTAGATTGTGACTTGGATTTCATTGATTGCAACTCCGTAGCTTTTGGGGATTTTGGGGACTTAGGAGGTGAGGCCTCCTAACTTCTAGATATATTTGGGAAAGTATTAGGTTCATAGTAAACAAATCTTCTGTAATCCCTAGGTTCTTTGTTGCTTTCTTCACTCTTTTCTACAAATTCATCAATTCTAACATGTGCACTTTCTATGATTTTATAAGTAGATAGATTTAAAAATTTGTATATTTTACTTCTATAGGAGTATCCTAGGAATATTCCTTCATCACCTTTGACATCAAATTTACCTTTCATAGATTCTATCAAGATATAACATTTGTTACCAAATACTTTCAAGTAACTTACATTAGGTTTGTAGCCATACCATAGTTCATAAGGATTTTGATTCGAGTCTTTCTTCAATTGTACTATGTTCAAGGTATCCACTATAGTACTGAATGCTTCCTTCCAATATTTTATTTCAACATTCTTTTCTATCATTAATATTCTTGCACAATCCATGATGGATATGTTCCTTCTTTCAACTATACCATTTTGCTGAGGTGAACTAGGGGTTGATACATATCTCTTAATTCCTTTTCCAATGTAGAATTCATTGAACTCATTGGAAATGAATTCACCACCTTTGTCTGATCTCAAAAATTTCAGCTTTTCTCTAGTTTCTTTTTCTACTCTTGCTAGATACCACTCATTTTTTTTGAAAAGCTTCAGATTTTTCTTTTAGATACATTATAGTCATCATTCTAGAATAATCATAAAAAAAAAGAATGAAAAACTTATCTCAATTTTAACACTCTATTCCAATAGGTCCACATAAGTCTATATGTACAAGCTCTAATACTTCTTTTGAATGATAGTTTTCTCTTTTGAAACTAGTTTTTCCCATCTTAGCAATTTGGCAATTTTTGCATAGACCCATATCAGGTTTCCTCAAGCTAGGAATACTTCTTAGTCTTTTATTTTTTCTTATTTTGACCAGATTATCAACTTTTACATGACATAATCTTTTGTGCCATAACTATATTTCTTCTACTTGAGCAATAAAACATGAACTTTCATTAAAATCTAGATAGAATAGATTACCTTTTATTTGTTTGCCAGATCCAATCAGATTTCCTTTTCTATCCAATAGTTTGGCCTTCCCATTCATGAATTCAACCTTGAATCTAATGTTATTCAACTATGCCACACTTAGTAGATTATTCTTTAGTCCTTCAACCCAATAAACATCATCACATCTAAGTTCATTAGCTAACGAGATACATCCTTTTCCCTTTATGAAACAAGGTTCATTGTTTCCAAATCTCACACTACCACCATCATAATGTTCCATGTTTTGTTTCCAGTCATATGATGTGCACAGCCACTATCAATAATCCACGTATCATTTTTGCTAACATGAGAGATAAGTGCCATTTTATCTCCATCATCAGATTCATCTTTTACAACTATATATACCATTTCATCTTCACTGTTATCAGAATCTTTAGCCATAAAATAAGATTTCTTACCTTTGTCCTTGTAGTCCTTGTACTTTTTGAATTCCTTATTGTCTTTAATTCTTTTCATCCATTTTTTCTCTATTTGAGCACCTTGCAACAATGTGACCAACTTCTTCACAAGAAAAATAGATTAGAGAAATGTTACCTTCATACTTTCCTTTGCCTTTGGAATATTTTCTTGCAACTAAGACTTTAACAACTTCAAGATCATTGTCTGATGTTTCTTCTTATTCTTCACTTTTAGATTGATTGGATTTTGATTTCTTACCCTTTTTCTTGAGTGAAAGCTTGGCTTCAAATGTAGATTCAATACCTTTGGAACTAGGGACATAGTTATCATAGTTATCTAACTCAAAAGCTATCAATCTTCCAAATAGAGAATCCAAAGTTATATTTCTATTTGCATCACATCTCATTTCTTGAATAATAGACACTCTAATTGCCTAGATAGGAAGAAGGGTTCTAAGTACTTTTTTAAAAATTGTTTTGTCATCAATGTCTCCTCCAGATGCTTTGATTGCACTCGCACTTGCTTTAATTTGCTCAACATATTTTACAATGTTTTTATCTTCTCTCATCTTCATCTAATCAACTTGTCCTTTAGGACTTTTAGCTTTAGCTCTTCTAACATTGTCATCTCCTCCATAGATGGCTTTCAGTTTGATCCACATATCATAAGCTATAGTGCAACTTTTGACTTAATCAAATTCAACATAATCAAGAGCAAAAGAAATTTCAATCATCATGATGTTATGATTTTTCTTTTCAACAATATATTCAATTGATAATGTTCCAGTAGGAGTCATGTATTCACTATCAAGATATTGACAACCTAAATAACTGATAAGTGCCAAATGTAACCTCCTAAGTCCTTGCCATGCTGCAAAGTTGTCTTAGTTCAACTTGGGAATCTCTCTTCTATAAGACATCCTTATCTTTAGCTTTGGTCCTTAAAACCTTCTCTGTAAGCACCAAAAGCTTTGATACTAATTATTAGAAATATAAGAGGAGTAACTAAGAGGGGAGGGGTGAATTAGTTATGACTAAAATAAATCCTAGACCCCTTAGATGTCAATACAAATCAAAATTGATCTCTATTGTAACTCAGTAAACACACACATAATAATAACAACCAATGAAGGGTAATCCAATGGAGCAAACAAGTGAATGGAAAGTGTGAGTAGTATTTTGGGAGGCTTTAAAAAGTTGAATTCTAAAAAGGGCAGGATCTCTCTGGATCATCAGAATCAGATCCTTGAACTAGAGCATAGGCTGAAAAAGGAGGATGACCAGGGGTTGTGTATAGGGGATCAATCAAAAAATGCTAATGGAGACCCCATTTCTCCCCCCAAGGAAGTGGACAAGATTGCTTTGGTTCCCAAAGGAGTTTAGCTAGCCAAATGGCCATCCCTTCTTGGAATCAAACCCTTAGGTAAGTCTTCTTTCTTGCCTGTTGAGATTCTTCTAGAGACGAAGAAAGGTTCTTGTGCCAATTCCATCTCGAATGAAATCATGGATCATAGCATTTGATCCATGGCTTCTACCTTGATTGAAAAATTTATGGGGCCTAGGTTGAATATAGATATTATGAGGAATTTTATTAAGAAGAAATGGGCTCTTAAAGGTCATGTTTCGGTCACAACCATGGCTAAGGGTTTTCTGTCTTTTGAGTTCACATGCATGGAAGATCTTTCTTCCATTCTTAGTGAAGGTCAATAGGCTATTGGTCATTCCACTTTGGTCCTCCAGAAGTGGTCTTCCAAGCTGAATCTGAATGACCCTTTTTTTGTTCAAGCTCCTATTTGGGTTAGACTGCTCGAACTGCCTTTAGAATACTGGAATGAAGATGTTTTTATGGGGCTAGCAAAATATTTTAGAGAAATTCTATCTATTGATCCAATCACTTCTTCCAAAAGACACCTCAACTATGCACACATTTGCATAAGGATGAGAGAAGGAATGGACATGCTAGAAATAGTGACTTTCCACTCAAAACTCAGGGTGCATGTCCAAAAATTGATCTATGAAACTATGCCTTTTTCCTACTTCCTTTGTCTGAAGGCTGGTCATAAAGTAAATCAGTGACCAAAGGCTATGAAGCAGAATAGTTAGAAAAGTTAGGTTCCTGCTAACTTGTCCTAAATAAAGAAGAAATCCAAACCCTCTAGAACCTCTGTCAAGGGAAGGAAGAAACTGATTTGGAGACATAGACTTGCTAAGTAGCCTAAGAGTTAGGAAGACAAGGAGGCTAAGAATAACTCTGCTAGGTAGGATGGAGTCCATGGAGATAAGAGTGGTAACTACCCATCCCACCCTATCTCAGATACTCAGGTCAACCTCCATGGTATTCCTCCAAAGGACCCATTGAAGGATGACCCAATTATTGTGGTCATGGCTATGGTAGAAGATAATGTGTTTCCTGAGAAGGACTAGAAGGAAGGAAGGCAAGAGACCCCCCAAATGGAGATTCCAAGGATCTTTGACTCAAACCCTTTGATGGAGACTCTAAGGAATGAAACTGTGAATAATGGGTATGGTTAGGTGGGAAGTCTTGGGACTCTGATGAATAGTTTAGTATCCAAAGATCTAGGGACTAAGATCATAGAGTTTATAAACAACTCTTCCCTAGAAAAGATCTCACAATGGGAAGATTGGATTAACAACTGTTCTCAAGATAGTAACAACAGCTGGAGTATGGTTAAAAAAAAGAAGAACCATGACCACCCTCCTCTATCACTTGCAACAACCAAAATTATGGTTAAGGTCAATGTTGGGGGTAAAATCAAGTCTCTAAGAAGGAAAAACATGAATCAGCTATTGCAGGAGGAGGTCAAAAAAAACTTGGCAGACGGGAGCCAGAGAACCATCAAGGAATACTCTAGAAAGAGATGAAGATCATATCTTGGAATATAAGGGGCCTAAATGGGGCTAAAAAAAAATAGTTAGTAAGGAATATGATCAAAGAACAAAGACTAGAATTTTTACTAATTCAAGAAACCAAAATGAGAAAAGAAGTGGTAGGCAAGATCTCCTTCAACAAAAACATGAGTTGCGAGGCCACAAACTCAAAGGGAGCTGCAGGAGGGGTGTTGATCCTCTATAATAGCAAGGCTTATCAAGTTTTTACTATATACAATGCGAATAATTCCCTCCTCTCCAAGGTATTCCACATACATAGTAATGATTCCTAGTTCATTTTAAACCTTTATGCTCCCAATTCCAAAAGGGAGAGAAAGGCTTTCTGGGCTAAGCTTACAGAGGTTATCAATTCTAACAATATAAACAAAGGGATTATATTGGGGGATTTCAATTCCCCCCTAATTGATGATGACAAAAGTGGAGGGATTGCCTCAGATAAGGAAAGTAAGTTAAACCTTTCAAACTTCATTAATAACTTGTCTTTAATGGATGTTGATCTCATGGGGGGTAGATTCACTTGGTCCAAAAGGAGATATAATTGGGAGGGATTGTATCCAGGTCCATATTGATAGAGCCCTCATTTACCTTGTTTGGCTACAAAATCACTCTTATAGGCTCTCTCTTTTCCCTAGAATGGGATTGAACCACTCCCCCATTTCTCTCTCTGTTTGTCCCCTCACTTTCAAAAGGTCTTTCCCTTTCCATTTTTAGAAAATGTGGGTCTATCATTCGGCTTTGGAAGCCAATATTTTTTCATGGTGGAATATCAAGGTGGAGGGTACTACAATGTTCAGGGTGGCCCAAAAATTGAAGAATGTGAAAAGAAACATTAAAATCTATAACAAAACTAATTTCAGCTACATTTTCTAGGAAAAGGATGAGAGGACTGATCAACTTCAAATTATTTAGGAAGTGATTCAGCAAGATGGATACAATGATCAATACTAGTTGGAGGAAAGGTCTATTCTCTTTGACCTTCATAACATTATCACCAGGGAAGAACACTTTTGAAAGCAGAGATCAAGAGTAAATTGGCTTAAAGAAGGAGATCAGAACACCAAGTTCTTCCACTTAACCACCTTAAAACATAAGGCTATTAATAGTATTTCTAGCATCAAGAAAGGACATGATTTGTTATCTAAGGACAATGAGATAGTGGATGAAGCAGTGCAATTTTTCTCTACTCTCCTCTCTAAGGATCATACTCTCTCAAGGCCTAATCAAGAGGACATTCTATCTGCTATTCCCACTTTTTTGCAAGCCCACCATAACTCTATGTTGAAAGCTATTCCTACCCTAGAGGAAATTTTTCAATCTCTCATTTATCTTCTAGGTGATAGGGCCCCTTGCCCAGATGGTTTCCCAACTTTCTTCTTCCAAGTCTATTGGGAAGTGATCAAAGGGGACATTGTGAAGGCTATGCAGGAATTCTTCGAGGCCAGAAACCTTTTGAAACAACTCAATGCCACTTTTTTGGTCCTCATTTTGAAAACTTCAGGGGTAGATATGATGGATAAGTTTAGGTCCATCAGCCTTTGTAATTCCTTTTGCAAAATCATCTCCAAGGTTCTTACTACTAGGCTTCTTAGAGTTCTTCACCTAATTATCTCCCCTCAGCAAATTGGCTTTATTCTAGGGAGACAAATTTTAGACTCTATTATCATGGTGCACAAGGTGATTCACTCTCTTGAAGTTGGGAAGAGGGAAGGTTTCCTACTCAAGCTTGATATGTCCAAAGCTTATGATAGGGTGGATTGGAATTTCTTGTTGGTGGTCCTCCAAGCATTTGGCTTTGACTCCCAAGTTTATAAACTTATCTCTCAACTTATTTCTTCCCCTTCTTTATCTATTTTGGTTAATGGCTCCCCTTCAAATTTATTCTTCCCTTCAAGAGGGTTGAGATAGGGTGATCCCATATCCCCTATTCTCTTCATCATTTCGGTTGACTACTTGGAAAGACTTATTTTAAGAAAAAGATAGGATCGGAGTTTGCAAGGACTCAAGCCTTTGTTTGGTCATCTTTCTTTCACCCACTAGCAATTTGTGGATGATACTATCCTAGGGGGTGAGGCCACAATCTAGGAAGCTAGAGAGTTCAAGGGCTTGCTAAATACTTATACCAAGGGTTTTAGCTAGGCTATGAACTGGGACAAGAGTTCTATCTACTTCATCAATACTCCACTAGAGAGACAGAGGAAAATTTCTCGTGTTTTGGGAAGTGGTATTGGCACTCTTCCTATAAGTTATCTTGGTATGCCTTTGGGTTCCAAAACCCTAGAATATTTTTGGAATAGCATCATAGATAGATTCAACAAGACACTTTTGGGTTGGAAAGGTGCATCTCTCAACCAAGCAGGTAAATGCACTTTGGTGAAATCTATATTCCAAAACCTCCCTACTTATGTCTTAAGCCTCTTTGGTATCCTGACTATGCAAGCTGAAAGAATGGAGAAGATTCAAAGGAATTTTCTCTAGACTAGGGTTGAAGAGTGTAAAAGATATCATTTAGTAGCTTGGGACCATGTTTTCCTTTCCAAATGCTATGGAGGCCTTGGTTTTAGAAAAATTAGACATCTAAACAATGCCCTTCTAGCCAAATAGATCTGGCACATCTTTTAGAGTACAAGATAATGGAAGGAAATCATGATTGAAAAGTATCTAAGAAGGTAGTTACTTAGCCTTTTGCTTCATGAGGCTGACATCCCCCAAGGATCTTACATTTAAAATGGAATTCTAAAGGCTATGACTTTGGCTAAGTCCAAGGTAAAATGGAAATATGGAAAAGACAATAATATCTTATTTTGGTAGGATGATTAGACTAGCCAAGGACCTCTTATTGATCACCCTAATTATGGTAGATGGGTAGAGCCATCCATAAGAAGATATGGCCTAAAATTTAGTGATTACATAATAGGTAATGGATGGTAGGACTTGTCTTTGATATCCTTGGTTCTGAATTCTTTGATGATTAGCCTAAATGCTATTCCCATAAATAATAAGGAGGATGAAGTCATTTGGGGAGGTAACTTGAATGGCCATTACTTTGTCACCTCTGGATACTTTTCTTTGTTGGATAGAATGGAGAAACCCATTTGGGCTAAGGCATGGATCTTTGGTTTTATCCCAAAAATTAATATATTTTTTTGGCTTTTTCTCCAAGACAAAATCCTTAATTTGGAAAATCTTGCTAAGCAAGGTTAGCCTATCCCCAATAGATGCAGTTTATGCAAGCATGCTTTGGAAATGGTCAATCATTTATTTATTCATTGTCCCTATTCCTCTAATGTTTGGAACCTCCTTACCAAGGACTTAGGGATCAACTGGTGCCCCCGGCCAACATTCAAGATTTCTTCAGCTAATGGAGGAGTTCACATAATGGTTTAATTTCCTAATTAATTGGCTCCTGGTCCCTTCTACATTTTTGTTGGGGTATCTGGAAAGAGTGAAATAACTAAATCTTTAGAGATAGGGAATCTCCTGTGTTCGTCATTGCCAAGAAAATTGAAGGACTAATGAAGGAGAACTTTGGCACCACTAAGGAAGGAAATATTGAAGGAGGGAATAGCAGATAGAGGAAAATGAAAAGGGATAGGAAAAGATAGGAGGCTAGGTGGTCTTTTTCCCTTGAAAATTGGTTCAAGGCCAACTTTGATGGGGCTGATAAAGGGAACCTAGGACCTGCAGGTAGTGGAGGCATCATCAGAAACAACCATGGGGGAGGAGTTGTGGCTTTTTCCTACATACTTGGACATCAGATGAAACATTTTGCCAAAGCTAGTGCTACCAATCACATTGTTAAGTTGGCCTTAGCTTGTGGGATTAAGAACCTATGGCTAGAGGGGGACTCATTAAACATCATAAATTGTCTCAATGGTCATGCTAAGCCCTTGTAGACCATTGTGAATATAATAGAGGAATTAAAGTCTAACCTGAGCAAGTTCAACAAGACCTATATTAGCCACGTGTATAGGGAGGCCAATTCGACTGCTGACTAGTTTGCTAATGAAGTGGTCACTAATAATGCAAAGATGACATGGCATGTCAACAACATTTTTCCAATGGCAATAAATAATTTATTATTGCAAGATTGTATCATGAGAAGTACTAGAAAAATCCAAAATAAATGATGGAAAGATTTGCAAGATTGTACATAGGAGGGGGAGTTATTAAAAATCATGCAAAACTCTTTTTAAAAACATTATAGCATGTATGTACAACACATTTTAAGGGTTGTTTTGAATACTACCATTAATACTGGTATTTTTGAAAACATCTTAGAGTTTCATAGCTTGAAGAAGGCCAAGGTTTGTAATAAATTTGTCAGCAGGTGTGGGCTTTTACTATTAGAGGAAACCATGGTGGGAGAAAGAAATAGGAGGGAGCCGTCGAGAGAGGCAGGGAACTAGAAGGAGAAACCAAAGGTTTGGTGCAAATTGGAAAAGGGAAAAATTTCTTGATTCTTGGAGAAGCTCCATGGTTTTGATGTGGGGATAAAAAAGGTTATGGTGGATTCTTGAAAAAATGGGAGATTCTAGATTGATGGGGTCTCCCACCATGTCAATGTGGAACTGATAGCCCAAGTTATCGAAATCCCTCTAGAAGGGACCAATTTTTTTAGAGATAAGAAAATGTTGACAAACACTATTAAAGTTTTTGTGAAGGATGAAAAGGAGCTGAATAAGCTTGTCAAGGTGGAGATGTACTATGAGATGGAGTCAATCAAAAAGCTTTGGAGGTATGTTCTTAGGATCATCATTGAGTATATTTCCCTAGACCCCTAATTTGATAGGATAAGAATGCATCATTTTGTCTTGCTTAATCACTTTAGGCATAAAATCAAAATATCTTTTCCTTTTTACCTTTTCACCTCCATGAGCAAGGGTATCAAGGGTTTCAAGAGGAAACCCATTGCTAATCCCGCTCTTCATGAGGGATTACTCCTCTTGGTTTACAAATATCTAAAGGCTCAAACTAGGGGAAAATCTCTTAGTGATGTTGGATGTGCTTCTGAGGAAGTTGGGAGCTTGGATTTTGAGGATGTGTAGAGAATAAAATTGGAAGAAGAGGAGTCCAAATCCAAAGAAGAAAGGAAACCCTCTACCTACATTCCCTATAGAAAGAGCCCAAGAGGTTTACCCCTCATTCCCCCTAAGCCTAAGCCTCAAGAGGAGGAGGAGGATAATGAGGATGATGAGGACATTGATTTGGAGGACGAGGAGAAGGAAGAGGATGATGAGAAGGAGGAGAAGAAGGGGAGGGATAGTGAAAAGGAGGAGGAGGATTCAGCCGACATGTCAAGGAATCCTAAGAAAAAGAAAGCAGATGAGGTTTTTGACACCAAAAACTAGATTCTTGAGATTCTTGGCCCTGGCCCCACTTCCCCCCTGACTGTAGACATTCTAGGAAAAGAGAGTGGGGAGGTGATAACAAAAATAGAAGGAGGTCTTGGAGGAATTTTAATTCAAATAAAGCCAAATTAGGGATTTTTAGGGAGCCTTTGAATATTCAAGTGATGGAGGAAATTGATGGTAGAACCCACTATGATGAACTCATTGATCCTGGTCTGGTCGTGATCTCAGATAATGTAAGGGAAATTGGGCTTAACCTTTTGAACAATGCTAGGAATAGTATGATAGACAATTTTTGGTCTATCAAATGGTTGTTCCATGAAATTTAAGAACTTAAAGGGAGAAGAAGCCAGGAAGGTGACCAAAAAAGAGGCAGCAACTAGGGGCACAATGAAGAGGATCGAAGTGAGGACCAACAATATTTCAATATCTAGGATCATAGGGTTGACTAGGAGGACAATTTCACCAAGGTTGAACAAAGAGTCCAAATAATGGAGGTCTTCCACCAGAACTTGGAAAATTAGGTGGTCGAAACCTTGAATACCCTGAATGAAAATATTAGCAGCCTGGGTGAATCACTGATCAGTGCTGGTTTTGGTAGGGAGATTCTGGAGAAGTCCAACCTAGAAAGTGGGTAGGCTAAGGATTATTCGAAAGAATCTAGGGACGAGGTGGATGCTTAGAACCAGAACCAGGAGGATGCGAACAATAGGAAGACTATAGAAGCTACAGAATCCCTATAGGTTCTTGATAAAGAAAATTGAGAGTTAGGTTGTTGCTTTGTCCTTTCCTAGTGTAGTTGGTCATTTTTACTCTTGTCTTGCTGGTTTTTTGTTCCTGGCCGCGAGCCAATTTTTATGGTTGGCTTTAAGCTATTTTTTTTTATACTAGGCATATCTGAATATCTCTATTTTTGTTATGCTGTAATACTTTTGGGTTTCAGGATCCTTGTAAAACCTATTTTACTTAATCAAAAACTCGATAAACACATAGAAAAAATGCTATAGCTCGGTAAACACTTATATATCTTGGCACATGCTTAACATGAAAATATTAAGATGAAAATCAATAGAACATGGAGCTTGTTACTTCTAGTTTATTTTCTTTAGTGACTAGTTTAGGAAAGAAAACTAGTGAGGAGATTATGTCTCTAGATACTATTAGAGCTAAGAATCTAGGTAGTCCAAGTAAGAGAACAAGGCAAAGTATGAAGAAAAAGGTTATTGAGGCTCTTGAGGTTCTTGGGTCTACTACAATTGATATCATCTAGAGTACTATAGAGGTAGGCAAGGAGGTAGCAAAGATCATTAAAAAACTTCTTTAGGAGCTGGTCACGTTCGCTGGTGTGCTCATTTTTGGTCCATGCTGATTTTCTAGTTGTATTTTTTGTTGTTTCTAGCTTTTTGTTTTTTAACTCTAAATTCTAGGTCCTTGTAAAACCTGGGTTTGTTTCTAGTTGGATTACTGTAGTGGTTTCAGGTCCCTGTAAAACCTAGTTTTTTGATGTTTTGTGATAAACTTTAGGTTTCAAATCCTTGTAAAACTTGGTGATGTGTCCTATACATCTTTAGTTTTTGTAAGGGGTTTTGGGTCCCTTCAAAACCTATTTTTTCATTAATCTAAATTATACCCTCAAGAATGAATCTAAAAGTGGCAACATGATAGTTGGAGTTGTCTCTTAAGATTGTTCTTACCAATACCCATAAATTAACATCATAAGAACAAATACATCCAACATGCTAATCTACCAATAACATCACTAATCCAAAGTAGTGGTAATAAAAATCATCTAGAAATATGATACAACATCATAATAAAGGAATCCATCAAGTAACATACTAAAAATTATTTAAACATGATATTAATGCATCCAAGATAAAGCATAAATTTTTTTTCTAGATATACTGAAGTACAAAGTAAATATGTAGCATCGAATTCAAAATGAAAGCAGACCATATAGGTACACCAGTCCCCATTAGCGGTAAAGATAGCTACGCCTCCCAACCATGTGGTACCCATAGGCCCACACCCTCTATGCACACAAAGATAATGACTTGACCAAATTACATAAGACAATCACCCATAGATAACACACACACCAATAAAAAACATGATACCAACATTTATATGATCATGAAAATAATGTAGTACATAAGATCACTAGTTAGAAACACTAAGGATAGTTGTGTAGGGACTCAAGTGGAGTGTAAGTTGTTTGGTATCAAAAATCCCAAGCTACATCGATATAGTAAATCATCTCCCTCACGAGGCCAAATACCCAGTACAATAAAATCAACTTGAACAAGAGACCACACACCCTTGTGTAGTAACATTAACTCCCTTAGAGGCCACACAACCTTTCCCTTATATAGTATGGTAAATTTACTCTATCAAGAGGGCACATGCAATACCAAAAATATTTTATCTTATCATTAAGTTTTATCCCAATTAATTTTTTTTGGATATCTCTTATTTAAAACATCTTCACATTACCTTGTTGGCCACTTGTAGACCAGGGTACATAAGAGAAGCCACTCCATAATCTACCCTACACACCCATGTTCATCACATGATGAGTTCCCACAAACAATGAAAGTTACCATCTCAACCCCAAAATATACAATCCATTAACTAACCCATATCCATGAGTTCGGGTCTCACAAGATCCTGTCATACGCATGTACACATGCTCATGTATGGTCAAAACCATCTCAATGAATGAAATCATATGTTAACAATGAAAGGTTTGGATATGAAAAATTCAACAAATGATACAAGTAAACTCTCACTCGACCAACCTATATTCGGGAGTACAAATTCAACATGAATCCAAATGAGTTGACAAACCACCAAACATCATGAACTCACTCAACTAACCTAAATATGGGAGTATGGACTCTACATGAATCCCAATGATGATAAAGAAAAACTATGGTTAGAATGGGAACCTAACATAAATTAAAAATTGATGACCAAGGAAAAAGCCAAGAAATACCCAAGAAAATTGGGTGGCACAGAAAATGAGGTAATGTGAAAAATCCCCAAAATGCAACATTGTAAAAAATTGACAAAATTAAAACCCATTATCCATATAGTTTTCAAACACCCAATAATAAAATAAGATTTGAGTTCTAAGATCTATAAAAAATGACTAGCATAGTGACATAAAATGTTAAACTAAAACCCATGAGAACACTAAAATGTTCATACCCACCCAACCGAGTAGAACTAGCATACCAAAATGGAGGGGAACACTAGTTTTCAACCTCTTAATTGATTTAATATAAAAAATGGGAACTAAAAAAAGACAAAAAAATTAAATGAGAAATCCATACCTTGTAGCCAAGTGGGCAAAATGGGAAAAACCATAGTAAAATAAACGGGTGGCTGAATTGGATGGAACCATCGAGGAAGTGGAGCAATTCTGGCACTCCATGCTCAAATCCACAAAATGGATCGATAAGAATGAGAAAATAAAGGAATTTCTTCAAGAGGTTATAGTGGAAATTCGCCCATTTCTCCAAAACATGAAACTAGAAAAGTGAGTATAGAAACTCCCTTTTGGCATAATATAAGAAATTTATCAAGTGACTTATAAAATAGATTACTAAGTCACTTAATAATCTATTCCCCACCTTTTTCCAAATTAACTTAGTCAATTCCAATTGAATTGGAATTCATCTATGGAAAATTAGCTAGGAAAATAAAATATATAAAATCCCTATAAGCCACTAAAATCATTTACTTTAATATTTTCCATGACAATTGTTAAACACTAAATGCACAAACAAAGTTACAAGTCAAATCACATAATGCTTTATGAATCTGAATTTATCAATTAACTAGAGGGTCTATTATTTAATAAAACAAGATACATTGTTCACGCAAGGATGACATTGGCTTAGTATATATAGTAAAATCACTAACACTATATTCCACTGTCGAGGATACAAGTCCTGCACATAAACAATCCAATAAAGTGTAGATGTATAATAATAATATAGTTGAAGCAATAGTGTAGGAAATTGTGCAAATAATTAATTAATTAATTTTATTAAATAATCTATTTAAATCATTCATTTTCACCATATTAAGAGTTTATTGTAAGAATGATGTGAATATCCATAGCACAATCAAACCATAATAAATCAAACAATATCCATCAATAATCTTGAAGTATAATATCATTAATTAGGCAAAATCATAAATAACTAGCTAAAGCAACAATAATCAAATCACCTCAAGAGCATCAATCACTCATAGGTCGTAATCATGATTACCTAGAAATACTTACATAAATCAAATGGGAGAGTCACTATAGTTGAGCCATACCATATATAGCTTGGGCTTCTTGATGCAAAGTGGTTTGCATCCCACTAGAGACTCTAAATAGTTATCCCATAGAGAGTCTAAATAGGAACTATTGTATTGCATTATCTCATGATCTTGGTTTTAGTCCTTTGTTTTTCTTGGCATGAGTGTAAACCTTGGATGATAATTCTTTGTCTTTGTGGTCAGATCACTATCTTCTTGAGAATGATGGGTGTGGGCCTACATGTACTACATTTTTGGATAGTGTAGCTACCTATACCACTACTAGAGACTGGTGTAGATAAATAATCTACTTTTAGTTTGAGACCTGTGATGGATGTTACTTGGAAAGTCAACATATCTAGAGTATGTTACTTTGGGATTAATGCATTACTTTTAATACATTTAATATTATGTTTATATCATTTTTATTATGTCACTTGATGCATTCCTTTATCACAATGTTTTACCATATTGCTTTGTTGAGATTTCTTACAACTACTTTGGATTAGTAATGCTTTTTGTTAATTTAGCATGTTAGATGTTTCTTATTTCTTGAGATGTTATTGGATGGTTATTGGTAAGGGAGATCTCATTAGACAGCTCCAATGATCTTTTTGAAAAATTGAGATTCATTCTTGGAAGTATGGTTAGGATACTTGAGATCTCATAATATCATTATAGTAGGGTGGAAATGAGCACAGTTAAATTGGGTTGGATACATCACATGTGTGTTCTTTCCTTTTCACTACGATGTTGTTTATGCTCATTTTATATATTGATGATATTGATTAGATGGATGTATTTTATTTCAATGTTTATTTTATCTTCATTCAAGTTCTATGATCTACTTTTATGCTCTCAAGTGATCATTATTTAAATTAGATAGATTTGGTACTCCCTGGTGTGGAGGTTTCATGTTTTTACATATTTCTTCTTTATTTTTTGTTGTTTTTATATCATTTTATTTTTCAAAAAGAATATTGTTGAAGTGTAAAAATAAGGGAGATTGTTGAAACCTATCATGAGAACAATCATTATTTTGTCACTAATGTCAAACCTGCTACTTGCTAGTAAGAAAATTACTAACTTTGGTATGAATTCTATCATTTGATTGATTGATAAAGAGGATTTGAAAAGAAAGGATAACAAGAGTACCTAGAGAAAGGTTGAGTTATATGGTGTATAAAAGGAGCACTAAGACAAGGTAAGACTTTGATGATATAGTGTATTGTTTATCTACTTAAGTCTACAATGAAAGGATACTTGAGCAAAAGCAAGTTGAAGAAGACTAAGCAAAAATAATGCATCTACTAAACCTGATCAAGAAAATAGTGGAAGCTGAGCAATTTATTTTAGGTCACACAAAAAGTTAGTTATGACCAAGCAAAGATAATTTTAGTATGTTCCAAGTGTCAAAAGATGGCAATAATGACTGAGTGAAAACTTGGTTCATGTTGAGAAACCTAGTGTTGAGCAAGTAGCATAAGCATGTTATTGCCAAAAAACAACATGTGATGTGAATATCAGGATTTAACTGTGTGATTTTGAGTCAAACTCGATGACCCATGTTTCATGAGTAGTGATTCAACATGAATCCATCTCTCATGAGAATAAATGGAACACTTAGCACTCATTGGATCTAGGTGATGCTCCCAGGGGTGAAGCACCGGGACTTCCCGGGAGGTCACCCATCCCAGTACTACTACCCACCTTTCAATTTGAAACATACCAATATCATTTAATTCTGAGACTCCACTTCCAATTAATTGTAAGTGGGCTGATATTAATTCAAACAGGTCCTCTATACAGTTTTGATCATGATATAGGTTTGTTACAGTAAGACGGTATCCTAATAAATTTTCAATATTCACCATGACTTCCACAAAGGATACTGTGAATATTGAAAATTTATTAGGATACCGTCTTACTGTAACAAACCTATATCATGATCAAAACTGTATAGAGGACCTGTTTGAATTAATATCAGCCCACTTACAATTAATTGGAAGTGGAGTCTCAGAATTAAATGATATTGGTATGTTTCAAATTGAAAGGTGGGTAGTAGTACTGGGATGGGTGACCTCCCGGGAAGTCCCGGTGCTTCACCCCTGTGAGCATCACCTAGATCCAATGAGTGCTAAGTGTTCCATTTATTCTCATGAGAGATGGATTCATGTTGAATCACTACTCATGAAACATGGGTCATCGAGTTTGACTCAAAATCACACAGTTAAATCCTGATATTCACATCACAATTTGACTAGCTGTGGAAATCATCTCCTACTTATCAAAAAACAACATGTTATTGTTGAGTGATAGTATAAAGAGTTTGATCATAGATTTGATGAATCTGAGCTGATAAAGTTGATTTCTTGAATTATGAGAAGCATGTTGAAGAAAAGTATGATGGGTTGGTGGCACAAAATTCAAGATAAACCATTTTGAAGATAAATTTGAAGAAGATTGTGTTAGAATCTTTTAGAATAACTGAGAGGGGGGGGGGGGGTGAATCAGTTATTCAAGGTCCCAAATGCCCTAATAAAACTTTTTTTTTTTTCACCAAATGTAGTGAACTCATAAACCTTTTAACCATCCAAGCTTAAATCAATCATATTAGCAAGTTACAGTAAATCAACATGCAAAGATAAAACATGCAAGATCAACACATGACACAATGATTTATGTGGAAACCCAATTTGGGAAAAACCACCAGTAACATGCTACTTGATTCTCACTCTTCTGAAGTGATGCCCTGTTAAAGGCCTGCCCTATTAAAGGCTTACAACACACTATTAAATGTGACCTTGTTAGAGGATTTCACCAAACTGTTAGGAATGGGCCTGGTTAAAGGACTTCAGAACATTCACTGGGAATGTCACCCTGTTAAAGGATTTATCTCATGGCTATCAAACCAACCTAAGTCCATAGGATTTGAACTAATTGTTACAATTGCTAGAAAGTAACAACAATGAACTTTTGATCTGATATAACTTACAACATACTTTGCAGATTTCAGATCACACTTTCAGTTTAGTCCTTATGCTTGGCTTTTATCTCTTCAGCTCTGACTGCTTGTCATCTATTCAAGCTTCGTCTCCTTGAGTCTTCTAACTCACTGTACTAATGCATCCATATCAGGGGTTTTCTTACTGAAACAAAGTAACTATGCTCTCTTTCCTCTTTTCCACCTTCCTCAGCACTTTACACTTTCATGCTTGACCACCCCTCTCTCATTAATTTTTTTCATTAACTAATGACTCCTTATATAGAGATATGATATGCCTTTGCCGCTCAATTCTCCCTCTTCACTTTTAGGGTTTCAATATGGGTTAGGTAAAATACAATGTATCTACCCCATATCTTGTTCTCTTCTAGAAACTTCACCAGTTGTATCCTCAAAAATGTTTTACATGGTGTTCTGTGCCACCAGCTCATCATTCTTATCTTCTATTTAATTTACAAACTTCTAAGTAATAACCTTGTCAGCTTAGTTCTGGCAAATCTTTGATCTTCAAAATAATGCAGCAACTTGGCATTATTTGTTTTACTGATGCTCGACATCTCAGTGTTACTCAGCATCTACACAAAACTGTGTTACTCGGCACTTACAAAAAACTGTGTTACTCGGCACCTACAGAAAATTGTGTTACTCGGCACATACAGAAAACTGTGTTACTCGGCACCTGAAGATCACTCAACTTATATGATATAATCGACACCTAAAGATCACTCGGCTTATATGATATAATCGGCACCTTCTCTTAGTTGAGCTTTGTAAAAGACTTAGCTAACACCTAACCTCTTTAATATGTTTTAGTGTGCCCTTTTTTTTGTATCTTCTAGTATGTTATCAAATACACTTTTTCATCAATGGCTTAGCTGATCCTAGTACTTCATTACAACATCATAACTTCAACCTTTCTCTAGGTGTTCTAGTTACATCTTATTGATTGCCACCACCTTGTCAACCAACTAATTGATAGCATTTGGATCACTAAAGCAATTGTCATTCCTGCAAGTAGCAAGTTTGACATCAATGACAAAACAATGATTGAGAACATTCTTTATCATTCCAACAACTCTTATTATCAATTCAATCATTTCTAACAATCTCCCTCTTTGGCATTGATGGCAAACCAAACTGATCAATGGATCAACATAGTTACCACCAAAATTGATTGTATATATTATCTGCTTCTTTTTTGTGCTGCTGCATCTTTACTACTGATCGCATATATCTCCCTCTTTCATATATATCTCCCTCTTTCTTTGCATAGATCAGTTTCATCATATTTCTCCCTCTTTGACATAAATGCCAAAGATGAAGCATCTTTATCATGCAAAATATAAGCTTTGGCTTTTTCTTTGTCTTTCTCCCTCTGTCACCATGCTTGTGACTGATTTGGAGTTTCTGTTCCTGCTGTCATCTTTTGCATCAACCTGTTACTGTTCCAATGTTTGATTTCTATTGATGCAAGGCAGCTTCCTTGTTGCCTTAAACTTCTTGAGTTAGGGGTATTACCCCCAACTTACCTCTCAGATATTCATAAGCATCCTTGGGCAATGGTTTGGTGAAAATATCTGCAATTTGTTCCTTTGTGTGAATGTACTCCAGCTTCACTTGTTTGTCTTCTACCAATTCTCTAACATAATGATACTTGATTGCAATGTGCTTGGTTTTTGCATGCATTATTGGATTTTTGGATATGTTTATAGCACTTGTATTGTCACAATACAATATCACAGGTTTGGTTACCTCTTCTTTCATTCCATTCAATAGATGTGTGAGCCATACAATGTTTGTGTAATTGACTGCAGCTGCCACATATTCTGACTCTACAGTGGACTGGGATGTGCATGTTTGTTTCTTACTAGTCCAGGTAACTAGCCTTTTGCCTAAAAATAATGCACCTCCACTTGGGCTTTTTCTGTCATCAATGTTTCCTCCCCAATCTGCATCAGTGTATGTATTGAGTTCAAATTTATCACTCTTTTTGTAGTATAGACCAAAGTTATCAGTTCCTTTGAGATATCTCATTATTCTTTTTACTACTATAAGATGGTTTTCTTTAGGATTAGCAAAGAACCTAGCCACTATTCCAACTACTAATGCTATGTCTGGTCTGTTGTGTACTACATACTGTAATTTTCCAATAATGGATCTGTACATTGTTTGATTGACTTCAGCTGACTCATCATTTTTGGACAGCTTATTTCCTGTGGCCATTGGTGTGCTAACTGGTTTGGATTCCTCCAGTCCAAACATTTTAAGAATCTCTTTGATGTACTTTGATTGTGTAATAAATATTCCATTTTTGAGTTGATGTACTTGTAAGCCAACAAAAAATTTGATTTCTCCAAACATAGACATGTCAAATTCATGTCTCATTTTGTCAGCAAAGCCTTTGCAAAGTACTTCCTTTCCACCAAATACTATGTCATCCACAAAAATTTCAGATACAATAATGTCTTTACCTTCTTCTGCTTTGATGTACATGTTGCTATTATCATCAGTTCTTTCAAACCCAATTTGCACTAGATACTTGTGAAGTCTCTCATACCATGCTCTTGGTGCTTGTTTCAAACCATAAAGTGCTTTGTGTAGTTTACACAACATATCCCTGTTGTTTTTATCAACAAATCCTTCTGGTTTTTCAATGTAGACTTCTTCTTCTAGTATACCATTCAAGAAAGCAGATTTTACATCCATCTGATAGACTTAAAATTTTTTGTAGGCAGCATATGCAAGCAAGGTTCTTACTCCTTCCATCCTAGCAACAGGAGCAAATGTTTCTCCATAGTCTATTCCTTCTTCTTGAGCATAACCCTTGCATACTAGTCTAGCTTTATTTCTGGTAATCTCACCATTCTCATCTAGCTTGTTCCTGAATACCCACTTGGTGCCAATCACATTTTTATCAGTTGGTCTAGGAACCAAACTCCAGGTTTTGTTTCTCTTTATTTGATCAATTTCTTCTTCCATAGCTTTATACCAGTCATCATCTTGTAATGCACCATACACTGTCTTGGGTTTAGATGTGCTGATTAGACATGATTCATGTCTTAGTCTATTCCTTGTCATTGGTCTTGCATCTTTGTCATCAATTATTTGTTCAGCAGGGTGATGTCTTTTTACATATTTGGATAATCTTGGCTCTGTCCTTGTTTCCATGTTTGATCTTTCAGATTCTGGATCACTTTGCACTTCATTGTCTAGTTGTTCTTCATCATGTATTCTGTCCTCAGAATCAGATTGTTCATTTCCTTCATTTTGCAACTCGGCTTCTGAATGCAGCTCGGCATTCACTGGTTGAGACTCGGTTGAGATTGATACTTGTTGTTGAGTTTTAATTGGATTGACATCATCCTCCTCAGCAGTCATTCCTTCATAAGAGTACACAAAGGTTCTGTATTCTTCCATTTTCTTTGGTTCTTCAGCGTGAACTTCTGTGTGCTCATCAAAATTTACATTTGTACTTTCCACAATTTTGTTAGTGTTAACATTCAAACACTTATATGCCTTACTTCTTGTGGAGTAACCAAGAAATATACCTTCATCACTTTTTGCATCAAATTTTCCATTTCTAACATCTTTAAGAATAAAACATTTACAACCAAACACTTTGAAATGTTTTACATTGGGTGAGTGACCATACCATAATTCAAAAGGTGTTGCATTTGTACCTTTCTTGATTTGTACTTGGTTTAGTGTATGAACAACTACACTTACAGCTTCTCTCCAGTATTTTAGAGCAACAGTCTTTTCCATCATTAATGTTCTGGCACAATCAATTACAGATCTATTTCTTCTTTTAGAAATTCTATTCTGTGGGGGAGTTCTAGGAGCTGACATTTGTCTTTTGATTCCTTTGTCATTACAGAATATCTCGAATTCATTTGATGTGAATTCACCACCTCTATCTAATCTTAGACATTTCAAGCTTTTTCCTATTTCCTTTTCAACTCTAGCCACATACCATTTAAACATTTGGAAAGCATCAAATTTTTGTTTTAAGAACATGACAGTCATCATCCTGGAATAATCATCAACAAATAACATGATGTATTTATCTCCTCTATAGCTTTGTACTTCCATTGGACCACATAAGTCAGTGTGAATTAACTCAAGTATCTCCTTAGATGTATAGTTTTTGCTTTTGAAACTTGAATTTGTCATCTTTCCTAGTTGACATTGTTTGCACATAATATTATCAGGCTTCTTCAATTTTGGTAAACCTCTGACTTTCTTCATTTTACTAATGTTGACCAGATTATCAAAATTGACATGACATAATCTTCTATGCCATAACCATTCATCATCAAATTTTGCAATAAAACAAGAAACATCATCCATATCAAGGTAAAACAGATTACTCTTTGTTTGATCTCCTTTTCCTATTAGTTTACCATCAGTATAATAGATTTTTGCAGTTTTGTTTCCAAATTCCACTTTGCATCCTATATTGCCTAACTGTGAGACACTCAGTAAATTGTAGTTTAATCCTTCAACATAGTATGCATTGTCACATGAGATTTTTTCTGTGAGCTTGATGGAACCTTTTCCTTTGATTTGACAAGGGCATCATTACCAAATCTAACACTATTTCCATCATACTGAGTAAAGTTAACAAACTTACTTTTGTCTCCTGTCATGTGATGTGAGCATCCACTATCTATGATCCATCTGTCATTTTTGTTTATACAAGTCATCAATGCTGTGGCTTCTTCTTCATCGGATTGGTCCTTCATGGCTACATAAACAACTTCATCATCATTGTCATCAGAATTTTCTTCAACAATATAACACTTCTTACCTTTTTCTTTGTAATCTTTCTTGTCATCATCTCTTCTGTTCTTGTATTTGTTGCTTTCCTCGTAATATTTTTTCTGTGGACATCTTGCAGCAATATGACCTACTTCATTGCAATTGAAACAAATGATAGGCATCTTACCTTTGAATTTTCCTTTACCTCTGTGAAATCTTCTAGCTAGTAAAGCTTCTAATTGATCCACATCTTCCTCATCTGTGCTGCTATCACTGGATACATATTTCATCTTTCTTCCCTTCTTAGATTTCACCTGTTCAGCATCTTTCAGTGATAACTTGGCCTTGAAAGCAGATTCAACATTATCAGGTCTGTAGTTGTCAAAGTTAGATAACTCAAATGCAGTGAGTCTTCCTATGATACCTTCAAAACTTAGATTGGTTCCTGGCACACATCTTAGTTCCTGTATTGCTGATACTCTAATAGCATAGATAGGGAGCAAGGTTCTCAAATACTTACTATTAACAGTATCTTCATCCAATTGACCACCCAAACATCTTATCGCACTTACCACTTCTTTTATTCTTGCACCGTACTGAACAACATTCTCATTTTCTTCCATTTTCATATCATCAAATTTTCCTCTGAGACTTTCTCTTTTTTCTCTTTGTACATTTTGATCTCCTCCATAGATTTCTAATAGGGCTTTCCACATTTTGAATGCGGTGTCACATCCTTTGATATCATCAAATTCAGCATAGCTAAGTGCAGAGGCAATCTCCAGCATTGTCTGGTTATGTTCTTGCTTGTTTTTCATATCTTCTATAGTAGGAGCACTTGTTGGATCGACATGTTCAGTAATAATTGATTTTTGGGCATAATCTCATATGGATCCAAGATGTAGTTTCATCAAACTTTGCCATGCAACAAAGTTGTCTTTGTTGAGCTTGGGAACTTCTCTCTTAGGCATTTTGATCTTTTCTGCTTCTAGTCCTTTTAAACTGGATCAACAGTCTGCTTTGATACCAATTGTTAGAATCTTTTAGAATAACTGAGAGGGGGGGTGAATCAGTTATTCAAGGTCCCAAATGCCCTAATAAAACTTTTTTTTTTTTCACCAAATGTAGTGAACTCATAAACCTTTTAACCATCCAAGCTTAAATCAATCATATTAGCAAGTTACAGTAAATCAACATGCAAAGCTAAAACATGCAAGATCAACACATGACACAATGATTTACGTGAAAACCCAATTTGGGAAAAACTACCAGCAACATGCTACTTGATTCTCACTCTTCTGAAGTGATGCCCTGTTAAAGGCCTGCCCTGTTAAAGGCTTACAACACACTGTTAAATGTGACCTTGTTAGAGGATTTCACCAAACTGTTAGGAATGGGCCTGGTTAAATGACTTTAGAATATTCACTAGGAATGTCACCCTGTTAAAGGATTTATCTCATGGCTATCAAACCAACCTAAGTCCATAGGATTTGAACTAATTGTTACAATTTCTAGAAAGTAACAACAATGAACTTTTGGAATGTTATCACACATGATAATGAAAACCTCTGGTGCAAACCGGATAATCTCATGGATTTTTTCCATCAGTGGAAAGGTCTTTCTAAGATTGCTGGTCGGCAGGATCACTCAGACTGGATTTTACCCCATTTTTGCTAGGGAATTTGGAAGGAAAGGAATAATAGAATATTTAGAGACAGAGAGGAGCCAGCTATAATCCTTGGCAAGAAGGTCTCGAAGAATATAAAGGAAAATCTCCAAGTGCTGAAGGAGGAAGAAGAAGAAGAAGGGGACAGAAAGATAGCTAAAGAAAAAGACAGGAACCTCAAAAGGCAGGATGCTAGCTGGCTTCTCCCCCCAGATGGTTGGTCAAAAGCCAACTTTGATGGGGCTTCTAAGGGTAACCTAGGCCCTTCAGGTTGCGGTGGAATCATAAGAAATAGCTATGGGGAGGGAATAGCTGCCTTTGCTTCCCCGCTGGGAATCTAGACTATTCATCTGGCTGAAGCAAGAGCTGCGAGTAAGGTGGTCAAGTTGGCTTTTGAAGCCGGGATTACTAAACTCTGGCTTGAGGGGGACTCCAAAAACATTATTAATACCATTAATGGTATTTCCCCTCCCTCGTGGACGATTGCAAACATAATTGCTGAGACTTGCGCCACTCTCACAAAGTTCGATAAGGTCCACGTCACTCATGTTTACAGAGAGGCAAACACAGTCACTAATTGGTTTGCTAATAAAGGGGTTAACGCCACCAATAATCTGACCTGGCATGCCGGAAAAGATTTTTCGGCAGAGGCAAAGTTGCTTATCGACCAAGAAAAAATCTTGGGAAGAACGGCTCCAATCCAATGCAATAATGGATAATAAAGATTGCTTAATAAATGGTAAGTGCCATTATTGGCATCGTGATTTTCACCAACAAAAGGGGTTTCCTCTGACATTTTGACACGTTCAAAAGGATGATACCATTATTTTCAGAAAGGGGTATATTCACGGGTATCATAAAAGAAACATCACCATTTTTTCGAATGCAAATAACTTGCACAGTTCAGAATTCATGAGAATTGTGGAAGTTGATTAGGTAAACATGATGGGTGAGAGGAGCAGAAAGGAGCCGGTGGGGGAAGTTCAGAAGTGGAAGAACAAGGCCAAAGTTTGGAGAGAGCTGGAAAAGGGTGGGGTTACTAATTTCTTTGAGAAACTTCATGGCTTAGATCCTAGGATCACTAACAGCATGGTGAATTTGTGGAATAATGGTAAGGTTAAGGTGAACGGGGTCTACTTTCAAATTACTGAGGATGTGGTTGCTGAAGTCACGGGGATTTCGATGGAGGGGCATAAATTCTTCAGAGACAAGAAGATGTCTTCTAATGCAATCAAGGATTTTGTGAAAAACACTGAAGAGCTAAACAAGTTGGGCAAGAAAGAGACGTTTTTTGTAATGGATACTATAAAGAAGCTCTGGAGGTATGTTCTCTACACTGTCATTGAATATATAACCCTAGACCCCAGGTTTGACAGGGTTAGGACTCACCATTTTGTGATTCTGAATCATTTTCGCCATGGTAGTAAGATCTCCTTCCCGTATTATCTTTTTAACTCGATGAACAAGGCCGTTTCTAGTTTTAAAAAGAAAGCTACCGTCAACCTGACCCTGCATGAGGGTCTTCTGCTTCTGATTCATGAGCATTTCCACACTCAAACCATTAGCAAAAACCCTATCCAGGGGGCGGATGTTGACAAGAGCAGCTCCAGTTTTTCCTTAGATTTTGACGATGTTGAGAGCATCAGCTCTGATGAGGTTTTTGAGCATTCAGGTAAGAATACTAAAAGCCATAAGAAGGATTACCCCTCTATCAAATTACCCAGCAGAAAGAGCCCTAGAGGTCATACCCCAGCTAAAACTGGCTCTGCTGAGGTGGAGGAGGAAATGGATACTGATGATTCTGACAAGGTTTTGAAGGAGGAGCTGGATGAGGAGAAATTGAGAAAAAGATAGAAGAGGGAGGGAGAGAGCATGGAGCGCTCCAGTAGTCAGGGAAAGGATTCTCTGCCCATTCCCCTCTCCCCTATACATCCTCAGCCTCCTTTGGAGGAAAATGACAACTCTGGACAGATTGAGGGGGAAGTGCAAGTTAATAACAGAAGGAAGGCTTGGAAGAACTTCAATGTGAGAACAGCCACTATGGGAATCTACGGAGAGGCGATGAACCCCCAACTCTTGGTGGACGACCTCGAGAAGCCTAGACTCAATGAGCTAATTGACCCGGCTATGGTGGTTATTTCTGATAATGCAAGAGAAATGGGCATGAATCTGTTGAACAATGCCCGCAATAGCATGATCGACAACTTCAGATCAATTAAATGGCTTTTCCATGAGCTTGAGGATGTCAGAGATAGGGTTTCCCAAATGGAAAAAATCAAGAGCAAGACAGGTGCAGAAAGCCAAGGCGACCGAAACAGCTGGGAGACTCTGATGGAGAGGAGAGTAAAAAATATTGAGAACTACAATCACAACCTGGCAAGTCAAATGATCTCCCTCCTCGCTTCGATCAATGACAACATCCTCTCTCTCTTGGAAAATCTCAAAGACAGGAACCAGATGGAGGAAGATGATAAACAGAATAGAGACAAAGATAGGCTGGATGTGGATAAAGCCAAGGACAGCACTATGGAGCAGGATTTGACGAACACCCAGGATCATAAGGCAGAAGAGCAACAAGAGTGCACCGAAGCTGCCCAGACCATGCTCGAGATGGAGAAGTAGTCTGCTAGGTTGGGTCTCTATCCTTTGGTTTTTGTTTCTCCTGGCTTTGGCTTTTTGTCTGGTCTCTGTTTTTTTGGTTGGTTCTCTGGCCTTTTTAGTGGGCAGTTGTTTCGGGCTGGGCCTTTGGGCTTATTTTCAGCCGTAAGGCTTATGTTTTGGCTGGGCATTTTTTCGCTTATTTTCAGCCTTTCTTGTTGTTAAACTTATGGGTTTCAGGACCCCTTAAAACCTGTTTACCTTATCAAAAACAACAATGAACTTTTGATCTGATATAACTTACAACATACTTTGCAGATTTCAGATCACACTTTCAGTTTAGTCCTTATGCTTGGCTTTTATCTCTTCAGCTCTGACTGCTTGTCATCTATTCAAGCTTTGTCTCCTTAAGTCTTCTAACTCACTATACTAATGCATCCATATCAGGGGTCTTCTTACTGAAACAAAGTAACTATGCTCTCTTTTCTCTTTTCCACCTTCTTCAGCACTTTACACTTTCATGCTTGACCACCCCTCTCTCATTAATTTTTTTCATTAACTAATGACTCCTTATATAGAGATTTGATATGCCTTTGCCGCTCAATTCTCCCTCTTCACTTTTAGGGTTTCAATATGGATTAGGTAAAATACAATGTATCTACCCCATATCTTGTTCTCTTCTAGAAACTTCACCAACTGTACCCTCAAAAATGTTTTACATGGTGTTTTGTGCCACCAGCTCATCATTCTTATCTTCTATTTAATTTACAAACTTGAAAGTAATAACCTTGTCGGCTTAGTTCTGGCGAATCTTCGATCTTCGAAATAATGCAGCAACTCGGCATTATTTGTTTTACTGATGCTCGGCATCTCAGTGTTACTCAGCATCTACACAAAACTGTGTTACTCAACACTTACAAAAAACTGTGTTACTCGGCACCTACAAAAAACTGTGTTACTTGGCACCTACAAAAAATTGTGTTATTCGGCACCTACTCTTTACTTGGCACCTGAAGATCACTCGGCTTATATGATATACTCGGCACCTAAAGATCACTCGGCTTATATGATATACTCATCACCTTCTCTTAGTTGAGCTTTGTAAAAGACTTAGCTAACACCTAACCTCTTTAATATGTTTCAGTGTGCCCTTTTTTCTGTATCTTATAGTATGTTATCAAATACACTTTTTCATCAATGGCTTAGCTGATCCTAGTACTTCATTACAACATCATAACTTCAACCTTTCTCTAGGTGTTCTAGTTACATCTTATTGATTGCCACCACCTTGTCAACCAACTAATTGATAGTATTTGGATCACTAAAGCAATTGTCATTCCTGCAAGTAGCAAGTTTGACATCAATGACAAAACAATGATTGAGAACATTCTTTATCATTCCAACAACTCTTATTATCAATTCAATCATTTCTAACAGATTGTAAGGGAAGGTTCTAGAGGGAACAAAATGGAAAAGAGGGAGGATTTGATGAATCTAACCTAACCCTAAGGTGGATGATTGTGATGAAGTCAAAAAAGATAAAAATTCTCTATATAAGGAGATACAAGGCTAGAAGTAAAGTGTGAAGTGTGTGAGAAAAAAAGAGGAGTCAAGAGGTGTTGCTTTATATAGTGGCCGAAGGAATGAACTTGCAATTGGCATACTAAGCTTGAAGGCTTGAAGGGTGAAAAAGAAATCATAGATGAAGGAGAATGAATGCCATATATAATGGAGAGTTGTATGACAGATCTCTAATCTACAAGTGAGTTGTTTTGTTATCAAATGTCTGAGTGTTGCTTCCTAGAAATTGTATAAGTCTGGATAAATCCTTTGGATTAAGGTTGACCAAATAGTCATAAGTAAATCCTTTAACCAGGTGACATTATAATGGAATGTTCTAAAGTCCTCTAACAAGGTTCACTTTTAACAGGGTGATTGAAATCCTTTAATCAAGGTCACATTTAACAGTGTGTATTGTAACTTTTAACAGAGTTGGCTCCTCATAGGGCTCACTTTAGAAGAGTACAAATTGGTAGCATGTTACTCCAATAGTTTTTCTCAAATTGGATTTCCACGTTAAATCCTTGTGTCAAATTGTGTGATTGGATTTATGGTATTTCATGTTTACATTTTTGCAAAGCTCAGTTGACCTAGGACAATAATATACTAAAGTTTGAGATAGTGGATGATCTAATCAATGCATGCACATGTATTTGTTGAGTACTAAAACATTTTATATGTACATTTGGACCTTGGATAACTGATTCACCCCCCCTCTTAGTTATTCTAAATTATTCCAACAATGATTATCAGAGCACTTGGTGCTTGTGAAGGGAAAAGTTTGAAGGTAATTGAAGCTAAAGATCAAGATGTATAGAAAGGAGGTGCCCAAGTTAAACAAGGAAAACTTTCCTACATGGAAAAATTTGATGAAGCTACATCTAGGAGGACTTGGAGATTATGCTCAATCAACTATCACCACTAAACATGTTAAAGTAGTTGGAGCCCCAACTATTGAACAACTAAAATAAAAGAAAAAACACAATCATGTAATGTTGGAGATCACATCTGCCCTAAGCTATTTAGAGTTTGAAGACATCAAAGCATGTACTAATTCTAAAGGAATGTAGGATGCCCTATAGAAGATCTATGGAGGATACAAGAATGTGCTGAGAGCCAAAGTAGAAAGTCTAAGAGGAAAAATTGATTAAATGAGAATGCAAGAAGGTGAAACTATAGTCTAGTAGTGTGCAAGAATCAAAGATATTGTAAATGCAATAAGAGGAGAAAATAGAATTATTGAAGATGAGACTATGATCAATAAAGTGTTAAGAACCTTACTGCCTATCTATGCTATTAGAGTCTCTACTATACAAGAATTAAGGTGTACTCATGGTAGTAATCTGACCCTTGAAGGACTGGTTGGTAGACTCACTTTTTTTTAAAATTTCAAATTTTTATAGTTTCAAGTTTGAGAATATTGATTCTAGTTTCAAAGCTAAATTGACACTCAAAGAACCTAAAGGAAAGAACAAGGTCAAGCATGTTGCTAGTGGCAGTGAAACAAATGATGAAGATCTAGAAGAACTAGAAGCACTACTGGCTAGGAGATTTCCCATAGGCAAAGAAAAATAGAAAGATAAGTTACCCATCATATGTTTTAATTGTAATGAAGTTGTTCATAATGCAGCAAGATGTCTTGAGAAGACAAACAATAGAAATGAAGAAAAATCCAAAAGTAGAAAAGCTAAGAGTAACAAAGGCTATAAAGACAAGGGAAAGAAAGCTTGTTACATTGTTGAAGAAAAACCTAATGATGAATTAGATGTTCACAATGATGAATTTGTCTATGTTTCTATAAAAGATGATTCAGATGAAGATGAGAAAATTGCATTAGTATCTTATCTAACCAAAAGTGACAGATGGATCGTTAATAGTGAATGTTCTCATCACATGACTAGTGAAAAAAGTAAGTTCATTTCCCTTGAGAATTATAATGGAAATAGTGTTAGATTTAGTAATGATGCACCTTGTCTAGTGAAAGGTAAAGGATCAATAAGATTGACAGACAAGATCATGTATGACAATGCTTACTATGTGGAAGGACTTAACTATAATTTTTTGAGTGTGTCACAATTAAATAGTTTAGGATGCAAAGTTGAATTTGAACACAAAAAGGCTAAGATCTATGATGATGATGGAAAAATCATTGGAAATGGTGATTAGACAAGAGGCAATCTATTTTATCTTAACATAATTGAAGTAACTTGTCATGTTGTACAATTTGATGATGTTTGGTTATGGCACAAAAGATTATATCATGTAAATTTTAAAAACTTGGTTAGTATCAATAAGATGAAGAGAGTAAGAGGTTTTCCAAAACTAAAGAAACTTGATAATGTGATTTACAAACAATGTTAGCTAGACAAGATGACAAAGTCTATTTTAAGAGTAAGACTCATACTTTAAAAGAAATTTTGGAATTAGTTCATAATGATCAACGTGGACCAATTAATGTGAAAGATACAAAGGTGACAAGTATTTTATTCTATTTATTGATGATTACTCTAGAATGAAGACAATGATGTTTTTGGGAGAAAAATTTGATGCTTTTCAAATGTTTAAGTGGTATTTGAACTTTTTTGAAAAGGAAACTAGTAAAAACTTGAAATGGCTAAGATCTGATAGAGGTGGAGATTTTACATCAAATGAATTCAAAAACTTCTATGATGATAGGGGAATCAAAAGACAAAATTTTGCACCTAGGACCCCTACAGAAAATGTGATTACTGAAAGGAGGAACAAACCTGTGATGGACTATGCTAGAATATCGATAATAGATAATAATATTTCTTTAAAATACTAGACAAAAGCTATCAGTACAAATGTCTATACCTTGAACCAAGTAAATGTCAAGAAAGGTAGAAATTTTACACCTTTTGAATTAGGGTATGGATAATCACCCAATGCCAAATATTTTAATTATTTGGAAGCAAGTATTACATTCTAAAGGACAAAAAAAATGGTAAACTTGATGCAAAAAGTGAAAAACATATATTCATAGGATATTCCACAAGAAGTAAAGATTATAAGTGTTTAAAAACTAACACTAACAAAGTTGTGGAGAGTGAAAATGTAAAAATTGATGAATATATAGAAATACACAAAGATGAACAAAATAAGGAACTTAAGAATTAGAAAACCTTTATGTACTACTATGAAGGCATGTTTGCAAATGATGATGATACTGTGAACCAAGATGCTAGTTAACAAGAATCAATGACCATTGAGTCACATACAATGGATGTTGAGTTGCATTCATGAACTGAGTTACAATCAGAAGGTGAGTTACATTCTAATGCTGAGATTAGTTTATAGGAAAGGAATGATGAGTTACCTAATAGAGAAGTAAATAGTGAACTTGAGATTGAATTTAAAGAATGACCTATTGTTGAAGAAAGAAGAACATACCCAAGATTATCAAAATATGTCAGAAGACATCATCTTGCTGAACAAATCATTGTAGAAAAAGAGGATGGACCAATGACAAGGAATAGATTAAGGAATGAAACATGTTTTTAAAGAATACATGAACCTAAGTCAATGAAGGATGCATTAGAGAATGAAGAATGGATTCAATCCATGAAAGAAGAAATTGATCAAATTGAGAAGAACAAAACCTGGACACTAGTACCAAGACCAGAGGACAAGAATGTTATTGGAACAAAGTGGGTATACAGAAAAAAATTAGATGAGAATGGTGAAGTAAAAAGGAATAAGGAAAGGTTAGTCTACAAAGGTTATGCACAAGAAGAGGCAATTAACTATGGAGAGACATTTACCCTAGTTGAAAGATTGGAAGGAGAAAGAACTCTGCTTGCTTATTTTGCTTATAAAGGATTCAAAGTTTATCAAATGGATGTTAAGTCAACATTTATGAATAGTATACTAGAAGAGGAGGTTTACATTGGACAACTTGAAGGATTTTTTGATCCAAAATATTATAAAAGCATGGTGTGTAGATTGCACAAAGCTTAATATGATTTAAGGAAAGCTCCCAGAGCATGGTATGAAAGATTGCACAATTATCTTGTGAAGATTGATTTTGAGAAAACTGATGACAACAAAAATCTATACTTGAAGAAAGGAATAAAGGAATTTTACTAGCTGAAATATTTGTTGATGATATCATATTTGGAGGACAAAATGCATTGTGTAAGACATTTGAAATTGAAATGATGAAAGAATCTAAAATGTCTATGTTTGGATAAATAAAGTTCTTTGTTGGATTACAAGTATATCAGATGAAATATGATATTTAAATTACCCAGTCTAAGTATGTAGAGGAAATATTAAATACTTTTGCTATGGAAGATTCAAGTCCACTTAGTACTCCCATGGAGATGGGGAATGAATTATCTAGAACTGATGATTCTGTTGAAGTAAATCGAACATTGTAGAGGTCTATGATTGAAAAATTATAATATGTAGATCATAGCAGACCTACTATTGCACTAAGTGTTGGGATTTTTGTAAAATTTTCTACAAATCCTAAGGAGAATCACTTAATGGTTGTTAAAAGGATTATGAGAAACTTAAAAGGTATAGAAGACTATGGTCTATACTACAAGAAGAACGAAAAGTTTGAATGAAGAGCCTATACAGATGTGGATTGGGCTAAAAATATTGATGACAAGAAAAGTACAAGTGGTGAATCATTTTTCTTAGGAAAAAGATTGGTTTCCTAGTATAGCAACAATTAGAATTGTATTTCACAATCTACTACTAAAGCTGAATGTTGTTGTGGTTAATTGCACAAATGTGGTATGAATTAAATAGTTACTCAAATGAATGAAGAAAGAAATCATTGAACTTGTGGTAATCTACTATGAAAATACAAGTGGTATAAACATATCTAAGAATATTGTGATGTACACAAAGACAAAGAACACTGTAATCAAGTATCATTACTTGAGTGAATTGGTTTAGGACAAAGAAGTGATAATAAAATATTTGAATATAAAGGAACATTTAGTTGATATATTCACAAAGGCTTTACCTATGGATGCACATGAATATCTTAGAGTTAAGCTAGGGGTGACACCCCTATCCAAAGCTAATTAAGAAGAAAGAGTAGTGCCCTACTTCAACTGAGTTGAATGGAATACTCTACAACTTGATGTAGTGGATCTTACTTTAGGAATTGCCTAAAGTAAGGAAGGATCTGAAACAAAAGACTTATAGTCACATATAAGGTGACAAAGGGAGAACTTGAATTGTTGATATCTACATGAGAAGATGATAAATCTTTGGCATTGTTTTTAATGAGTGAGAAATATAGCATTACCAAGAAAGAGGGAGATCAGTCCCAAAAGAGAGAGAAGATCAGAAAGAGGGAGAAAGATTGTTGTCAAGGTGAAAGAGAAAGAAGAAGAATTTACACTGAATATCTAAAGAAAAAGAGAGATTGTAGACTATATAGCAGATAGACAAATACTGATAGAGGGAGAGATTTCAATACAAGGTATTAGGTTTCTTTTTGGTATTGTTGTTGGTATTGGTTTTCCATTAATGCCAAAGAGGGAGATTGTTGAAGTATAGAAATAAGGGAGATTGTTGAAACCTATCATGAGAACAATCATTATTTTGTTACTAATGTTAGACCCACTACTTTTTGGTAAGACAATTGCTAAATTTGGTCTGAATTCTATAATTTGATTGATTACTGAAGAGGAATTAAAAATAAAGGATAGCAAGAGTACCTAGAGATAGGTTGAGTTATATGGTGTATAAAAGGAGCACTAAGACCGAGTAAGACTTTGATGATATAATGTGTTTTTTAATCTACTTAAGGATACATTGAAAGGATACTTGATAAAAGGCAAGAAGAAGACTAAGAAAAAAGAATGTGTCTTCCAAGCTTGACCAAGCAAATAGTGGAAGCCAAGTAATTTAGTTTAGGCCAAGTAGAATGTTAGTTGTGACCGAGCAAGTTAGGAAAAGAAAATCTTAGTATGTGTCAAGCATCACAAGATGGTAGTAATGACTGAGAAAAGACCTAGTTCATGCTGAGCAACCTAGTATTGACTGAGCATCAGAAGCATGTTATTGCCAAGAAAACAACATGTTATTGTCGAGTGACTGTACAAAGAGTTTGATCAAAGATTTGACAAATTTGAGTTGACAAAGTTGATTTGTTGAATTATGTAAAATGTGTTGAAGATTAGTATGATGAGATGGTGGCATTTAATTCAAGATAAACCATTTTGAAGATGAATTTGCAGAGGATTGTAAAAATTCTCCATATAAGGAGATACAAGGCTAGAAGAAAAATGTTAAGTGTGTGAGTGAAAAAGAGGAGCCTTGAGGTGTTGCTTCATATGATGGATGAAGGAATGAACCTATAGTTGGTATACTAAGTATGAAGGCTTAAGGAGGTGAAGGCTTGAAGGGTGAACATGCAATTGAAGATAAAAGGGAATGAATGCCAAGTAGAATGGAGAGCTAAATGAGGGATCTTTAATGTACAAGTGAGTTGTTTTGTTATTAGATCAAGTCCTATTGTTACTTTCTAGCAATTGTATCAGTTTGGATAAATCCTTTGGATTAAGGTTAAGCTAATAGTCATAAATAAATCCTTTAACTAGGTGACATTCTAAAGAAATGTTCTAAAGTTCTCTGTTAAGGATCACTTTTAATAGGGTGATTGAAATCCTTTAATCAAGGTCACATTTAACAATGTGTATTGTAACCTTTAATAGGGTTGGATCCTCACAGGGCTCACTTCAGAATAGTGAAAATTGGTAGCATGTTACTGGTCATTTTTTCCCAAATTGGGTTTCCACGTTAAATCCCGTGTCAAATTGTGTGATTGAATTTGTGGTATTTCACATTTACATTTTTGCAAAGTCCATTTGACCTAGGACAATAATATGCTAAAGTTTGAGATATTGGATGATCTAATCAATGCACGCACATGTATTTTTTGAATACTAAAAAGTTTTATCTATACATTTGAACCTTGGATAATTGCTTCACCCCCCTCTTAGTTATTCTAAATTATTCCAACATTTATGTCATACGGGAAGGGCATTCTCTTGTGCGAGTATGTAATATCTTGCGTAAGTATGTATTATCTTGCATGAGTATGTACTTGTTGCTCATTTTTACACCCCCACCAATATTTAAATTTTAAATACTGCCCCACCAACAGTCACTCCCCTAGTTTAATATTATTTTAAACATCCTAGGGATATGAAAATTATTAAAAAATTAAACATTATGATATGTTTCTGCGGCCCGCAAGTTCTCCATCGTCAGATCTAAGGATATCAACGGTTGGAGCTATGTCACTTTTGAAAGTTGCATGATGTTTTGCATTAGTGACATAGCACCCTTCTGCCGCGTGTCAGGTGGGTCCCTTTTTCCCTGATTGTTTCTCTGGCGTCAAGTTTTTCCAGTTCCATGGTGGGCACCATGGTGCTATAAGAAAATCTAGGCTTCTTGCTATTAGTGACATAGTGCCCAGATGGAAAGTGATCCTGCAGCAAGGTTTGGAAATATGGTGGGTCCCAAGTGTGCCCCATCAAATATCGTGATGTGATTTGTCAGACGCATTAGCAGTTGGTCAATTTTCATTGGCTAAAGATGACTGTGCAAAATGTGGGTCTTGTTTCACTTGGTGGGCTGCAAATGTAGATTTTTCAGACAGGTGGGCATGTGGCCCATCCTCATTGGTTGATACACTGATAAGCCAGATCTATCTTGCTCACCATCAGATCTTCCCTAGATCCACGACAGGTGCTATTCCACTATGGAGAACTATGAGAATTTTAACCATAATGACATAGCACCTCAGTAACGCGTGGCATGTGGGTCCATTTTCATCTTGTGGGCCACAGGATGAACAGGTGGCTTGTCTTCGATGGTAGCTATCAGACAGGTTAGAGTACGAAGGTAGATCTTATTGGCCCATCCTATTAACCAAGTATGCAGTCCCGCAAAGAGTGTGAGCACTGTAGATGTGAATTTGATCCACGGTTGGTGTCATATTGCTATTGAAAGTTGCACAAAGGATACCCATAGCGACATAATGCCTGGTTACTACATGTCCTTGTGGGGCCTATCTCTTTGGGGTCATCAGGTATGGTATGGTTACTTAGTCAGAAGCCAAGTGTTTCATGGGCCCAAAGGTTCTAAGGGGATAGCGCAGTATTGTGGCGAGTCCTCACGATCGTTAGATCAGTTCAAATCAATGGTGGGTGCTATCTTGTTATGGGAAAGTGCCCACAGGATACCCATAGCGACATAGTGCCTCGGTGACACGTGTCTTTGTGGGCCCAACCAAGTTTGATAGTTAAGAAGTTGGTAGTTAACTTGGTCATCATGGTCAGGAGTTGCAAGGTGGCACGGTTAGTAAAGAAAGGAGATGGTCAGCTCAGGAAGATTTTGCAGGGTGGCAGAAAGAAATAAGCTGGTTGGTCCACGTGGCTCATCTTGGTGCCAAAGATAGGTCGACTAGGTTGACTTGTTGATTCATGAGACAAGAACTAGGGAAGTTGAGGGTTTCTTAGGCGATCTGATCTTCATGATTGATTCCAACCACTGAAAATGAATGCGAGACAAGGAAGAACACTCCACCACCCCTAGTTGATCCATCTACTTGATCAGAGCACAATTATGGCACCGTTTCTATCTTCTCAAGGCATTATTTGACATAAAGGATCATATTTTCTTCAAATACCCATGATTGTCCTTGGCAGAGCCTTAATAGTAGGTGGTTGCAGGACAATTTTGGAGGGAAAATCTCAGTTATGCCTGAACTATAAAGGAAATTTTTGTAAATTTTGAAAAGGTCAATCTTTCTCTATTTTCTCTACTATTGCTCTGCAATTCAAGTGTAAATTACCCCATGCCTCTGAACTGTATGATTCTCTATTTTATCTCCTTCAGCCATTGGTGTGAAAGTGCAAGAATCCTTGCCTCTCATTGATGTTTTGTGGATATTTGTAATTACATGACTATATCTCTTCTGGCCTGTGAATGATATATAAGTGAATCTTCTCTTTCCTTGTGTCATTCATTTTGGTTTTCTAATCTGCATGTGGTCATTTGATTAAAGCAAGTCTGAATGTGTATATCCTTAGTTTCATTCTAGTTCAATAGTGCATATATGGGTGGAGATTTGTTTGAACACTCTATTTTGGTGCATCACCTCTTTAGATTAGGTTAGGTAGATTTTCTTTCATGCTCTCCTTCTCCCTTTTCCTCTCCAAGAGTAGTTAGGTGCACCCTGATAGTAAGAGGAAGCCAACCTTCTCCAGAGACTCAATCTCGCAATTCAAGTCCCACAGCTTGGAGGTTGTTTCCATGTTTCACTAGGTTGTCCTCACACATAGGCTCTGGACAAGGGTGAAAACCTAAGTGACAACAATACTCTCTTGCACATCAAGACAAAGCCTTACACAAGCTTGATGGGGGAAATTTTGTGGTTCATGGGGAAATCATGTACAAGGATGATTAAGTTTTCTCACATGGAAAACATAGGGCATTTATATATGCTTATGGGAAGTTTGAATGTTAGTTTTGAACAACCTATTGGGCCCCACATCTCCCTATTTTAAAATAGATTATCTACGTGGTGTATAAAATATATTTTAGATAAATGTGATGATTCATTTGAGATAGGTTCTAGCCATCTAGCAGTTAAGATAAATATTTTAAAAAAATTATAGGCTTCAAGAATTTAGACTTAGCCTAATTTTAAGGCATCAAGATTTTTCTTTCAATAGGATGTTTAGTAGATGACTAGTTGTAACTTCAAGCCTTCATCTTGTGGATGACCGTTTGAAAGTCTCTACTTACTATTCTTAATCATGTTATGGTTAGTTGGAAATGGACATGAATGTTTAATTATGTTAGGCACTTTTACTTTGGTTTTACAAAGAACATCTCCCTTGGGCATTCTCACGAGTCATGTGATCTTGGATTCTCGTTAGTAAGTAGTGACACTTGGGGATCTTTGATGCTGGTTTATTTTATACTTACATTTATTTCTCATGTAAGTTATTTTTATTGCATCTTACCTTTAATATATATATATATATATATTTGTTTATCCTTGTTCCCAGCATCTCTGGGTAAGGCATTACACCCACCTTCTTCAATATTATAGAACTATTTATTATCTTTTTCTTATGACCACTTCTTGTTGGAGCCTCTACAATTGTTTTTTCCTCTCCAATCACTTGTCTCTTATCTGAAAACTTTAGGATATCTAGCAGTATAGTGTCCTACCTTTTTGTAGTTGAAGCACTTGAAGGGAAGCTTTGTTAGAATATTTAGAATAAGTGTGGGGTGGGGGGTGGTGAATTAGTTATTCAAGGTCCATATACACCAATTGATTAATAAAACACTTAAACAATTTTAGATCTTATCATTCTAGTGCTTGGTCTCTACTATAAACTATTAAAAAAATTAACTAGTAGTTTATTGTCCTAAATAACATACTTGTAGAATGTAAACATTAATCAATAAAACACTATAATAACACCCACACAATTTTGACACTAAGATTTAACATGGAAACCAAATTTGGGAAAAACCACTAGTAAAATGTCAGTAATTTTCACCTCTTCTAAAGTGAGCCCTGCTAGGAGCTGACCTTGTTAAAGTTTACAAAATACATTGTTTTAGATTAGGGTAAAAATAAGTTTTGAAGGGACTCAAAACCCTTTGAAAAAAGCTAGAAATAAGCACTAAGCACCATTGGGTTTTACAAGGACTTGAAACCTAAAGTTATAGAAAAAAAACACAAAAACTAGGTTTTATTGGGACCTGAAACCACAAGTTTAAACCAAACATAAATGCATCTAGGTTTTACAAGGACTTGGAACCTAAAGTTTGAACAAAGATGGAAAATAAAAGGAAAAACTAGAAAAACTACACTGACCAACAACCAACACACTAGCACCCATGACCAACACCTACAACAACTCTTTAATGATATTCATCACCTCTTTACCTACCTCAATAGTACTTTGGATAATATCAACCATAGGTAAAGTAGGAGTCTCTAGAGCCTTAGTGACCTTTTTCCTCATGCTCTACCTAGTTCTCTTACTTGGTCATCCTAGGCTCCCCTCCCCAAAATTTTTTGGAGACATAATCTCCTCATTGCTCTTCTTACCAAGACTGGCCGCCACTTCACAAAAACTAGAAGTTACTCATTCCATTCTTTGCCCACTTTCCTTGACTAAGTAATGGAGTTCTAGCTCATACTCCTTGAGTTTTTTAGGAATGCTACCAACTTGTCTTTCTAGTTGTGCTCTCATATCTCATTCATGGTCCAAGTCTTTCTCCAAATTTTTTCTTGAGCACCACAATTTCATTGTAAAGCAAAGAATCACCTTGAAGGGATGCCTCTACTTTAAGCTAAGTAGTATGAAGGATAATTTTACTTCATGAGACTCTTTTCTACACCTTCATCAACCCTAATCATAGTATCAATAATAGTAGTTTCTGTATTGATTTGGATCTTAGTGCTAACATCCTGCTTCTCTATACTCTCCTCTTTCTTCTCTTTACTCAGGCTATTATCCTTCATGACAAGGACTTTACCATAATTTTTCATTCCAATATACTTCTCCATTTTCTCCTCTTTCTTTCCTCTTAAGAGAAGGGTGAACACTCTATTTCTCCTCATCATCCCCTAAAGCTTCTGACCCAGCATTAGACTCAGTTATTATGTCCTTGCTACCCTCCACATTATCCTTGCTAATTGAAATTCCTTTGCTTCCAGAATAATATTCCAAGTTGGAGTTGAGGTTCCCCATTTCCATTTTATAATCATCATCAACAGAATTCTCAAACTCCAAAACTTCCTCCACATTTTTCTGTTTACTCTTTGATTTGTTACCCTTTTTGATACTCTTACTGTCACTAGTATCTTCCTCACTTTTGACCTTAATTCTCCTAGAATAAGGATCATTTCCAGAAACTTTCCACTTCTTCTTAACAATCGGAGATGGTTTAATAGCCTTGTTTTTACAAGAAATTTTTGTTAGTAATTTTAAATCCTCATGAAGCACATGATGTTACTCCTTCTTCCTATGGGCATAGGGGCTTTATTTGAAGCAGAGAGTATTTCAAGTAAGATGGGAAAGAGATTCTATATTTATAACTAAAATGATTTAGGAATACAAAGTGAAACTTATGGACCCTCTTAGCTTTACCATCAAGGATAAAATACTCATGAATGCATGACAACATGTACCTCCAAATTACCTTGATCTATCTCAGGTCGTAGAAGTCACCACTCGTGTCCACATTTTTCTCTTCTTCATTCATTTTTGGAAATTTCTTAAAGGTCACATTCAAGATAATTTTTTCCTTGCTAAATTTTAGTCCCTCGAAGGGAAGACCAGTAATCTCAACTATAAATTCCTTAGATAGATTCACCATAACCCCATGCAAAGTGAACTTTTCTTCAATCCAATTTTTGAAAAATTTCTCTATGATATGTGGTTTATACCCATGGAGTTTGTCAATATAAGTCATTACTTTCACTTATTTCATAATCTCCCACATAGGAACATTTTCCTTCCATTCCTTATAGTTACTCAGTTCTTACTTTCTTGGTTCCCCTTCCATCTTGCCTTCTTCTCTGCACCTATAACTTGTCTGAGGAATGGTAAAAAAAAGAAACAATAGTGTGTTTATGATTTCCAAGGAGCTTTAAAAATTGCATACATGCTGAGTACAAACCATAATTACACCATAGAACTTCCTAGGGATACTCAAGCTATACACCGTAATCCCATTTCTTCCCTTAATAAATTTCTCAGTCATAAGTAATCTTTCCTTCTCTAGCATGTGTCTTGTCATAATTAATAGTTGCCATAAGCTCCACTTCCTTACATAGGCCATCTTGCCGCCTCAACTTAGTTTCCCTATAGACTGTTAGGTTAGCAATCCAACCAGCTACTATATTTCTCTCTTGAAATATATGAGAAATAAAAACATCATCAAATTTATTCATAAGGTCTTTTAATTTTCAGTATACTTCCCTCAATGCTCCAAGTTATCAGACTCTTATTATTAATCATATTAATTATATTGAGTGAATCTCCTTCCAACCATAGATTCTGATATCTAGGTTCCACTGCCATCCCCATAGTATACAAGATAGCCATTGTCTTAGCTTTATGGTTAGTAGACTTGCCTATAGGTATTGTAATAGCATCTACAATTATACTAGATTGATCCCTCAACACACCTCCACAACTAGCTTTTCCACAATTTCCTTTGGTTGAACCATCAAAATTACTTTTAATCTATCCTATAGGTGGAGAATTCCATTTAACATCCTATCTCTGATCATCAATTTTTATTTTATTGCCTTTAGTCTTCATATGATTACTTATTTGGATTTCATCAATCATTTTTCTCTGAGATTTGAAGTTCTCTTTGATAGTTCTGATTATATTTTGACCAAGAACCCATTCAGGAGTCTCTTTATTTTTGAAAATTCTATTATTTCTCTCTTTCTAGATTCCCCACTAGAGATGAGGTAGACAGATCTTCCAAAGGAAACCAATTTCAACATCCTTTGATAGACAAGTCCATTTTTGGAAACATTGTTCAATGTTATTATGTTGTATGCAATCTATATTCTAGTAGAGAAAGAGATAAATCCAAACTTTCTGGCTAAACCTATAGTTTAAGAAAAGGTGATTCCTATCTTCAAATTCAATTTTTCATAGAAAAAATCTGTTGACCAAATAAACCCCTCTTTTTTGCAAATTATTTAGGGTCAAGATTTTATTTTGAAGCATAGTGTAGAAAAAGATATTGATTTTAGGAATGAGTCCTTTAGTCCATGTTTTTTCCCATAAAAGTGTATTTCCCTTATCCTTTGATCTAAAAGTAGAAGATATTTTAAAACATCCTCTTGGTTCTATCCCCAACACCATAATATCCTTTTTATGAGTATAAAGGCTAAAAGCATTTAGAGCCAACTAGATACTAATAAAAACCAGATTACTCTCTGCAAGGTTAACCCATTCACTATTAACCCAATAATTCTCCACTAAGACACCAAAAATCTATTTACATCTATCAACAAGAGTCCTATCCTAAAAATCCTTAATCAAAGGGTGATCCAAAAGCCACACATCATCTTAGAACCTAATGTTTTTTCCTAGTGCCCACTTCCCTTATTTAAGATATTTTTAGCTCCTTGAACTGCACCCCAAATGGTAGAATATGAAGGAATAATGGGATAAGATAGAAAATTAGACAAAGAAGGAGAAACAAAAAGGTATTTGTGTTTCCAGATGGATATCCATGCCTTTTTATCATGATAGACTCTCTAGCCTTACTTGGATATTAAAGCTTTATTCATACTCCTTATAGACCTAATACCTAGACCACCTTCCAGCTTAGGCTTGTAGAATTTATCCTAGGAAATAAAGGGCATTCTCTTCTTTTCCCCTATTCTAGACCAAAGAAAATTCCTTTGAATTTTGTCAATAGTATCAAAATTTTTAACTGGAATCCTAAAGAGACTCAAAGCATAAGTAGGAATACTTTGGAGACAAGTTTTAAGGAGAGTCACTTTACCAGATTGACTCAAAAAATTACCTTTCCACCCTGCTATTTTTCTATTGAATTTCTTAACAAGATCCTCCTAAAAATATTTCAAAGGACTAGGCCCCAAGGGAAGACTAAGGTAAGTATAAGGAAAAGATCCTATAGAACAACCAAGAATATTTGCAATCTTTTCGTGTCTGATAACTGGAGTATTGATAAAATATAAAAAACTCTTATTCCAATTAATCAGCTGCCCAAAAGTAGAGGAATAAAGATTAAGGGCCTTTTTGAGATTTCTCGCCTCCCTAACATCAGCTTTACCTAGAAAAATGGTATCATCCACAAATTTCTCATGAGGAAAAATAAGAGGATGAGAAGAAGGTCCCAATCCTTGAATTTCGCCTATAGAAACCAATTTCTCGATATATCTGCCCAAGAAATTAGCCATAATAGTGCTTTTCATAACTCAACCTTTCCTCTAGGTACTTTTATTATGAGAAACTTCTCAAATCCTCTTCATCAATCAAATAGATATGACACGTAGATTAGATAGAAAAATATCTCATCAATAGATTTGACATAAATGACAATATGATAATTGTAGTTTCCAACAATCTCCCTCTGTAGCATTGATGGAAATACCTCTAGAAACCTCCAGAATAGTTTTATTTACCATACAATCCAAGATTTGTACTAACTCTGGAAACACTCTCAATGTATCAATATCCTTAGTTTCATTCTGATTCTAATCAATGTAGCATATCAAATCTGGTAGCACCTCTAGTAATACTTAGGAACTCTCTCTAAGTAATTTCTCCATCTTGCATAGATATCTCTGCCAACTTTCTTTAGCTCTCTCTTTCATTGTGACTAGATAATATCTCCCTCTTTGAAACAATGCAAAAGGTGCCTTTAAGATAGCATCTTCCTTTAACTCTTACATCTTGATCATGTAGATATCTTTATATTAGTTCTAAATTCTTTATCTGTCATCTGTGTATGACTACTCCTTCATTTTGTCCATCTTCTTTAGTAATACCTTAGGTGACTCCTAAAGTATAACTATCTACATCAATTTGTTAGATAGTCTAATTAGTACATTTGATGCAATCCTTATGTTTCTTTGTTTAGGGGAATTGCCCCTAATTTACTTCTAATATATTCATGAGCATATTTAGGTTGAGATTTAGTGAAAATGTCAAAAATTTTCTATTTAGTTTTTATGTACTCCAATTTCACTTCTTTTTCTTGAAATAGCTCTAGTCTCAAGAATTGATACTTGATAGCAATGTGCTTTGTCTTTGTGTGCATCACATGATTCTTTGATATGTTAATAGCATTTGTGTTATCACAATAGATAACTATTGGACCTGTAATCTCTTCCTTCATACCTTTCAAGAATTTCTTGATCCACATGATATTTGAACAATTCACTACTGCTGCCACATACTCAGCTTCACTTGTTGATTGGGAAATGTTGTTATGCTTTTTTCTTGTCTATGAAATCAGTCTCTTTCGTAGATAGAATGCACTTCCACTTATGCTTTTTTTGTCATCAACATTTCTTGCCCAATCAGAGTTAGTGAATACCTTTAGTTCAAACCTATCATTCTTCTTGTAATATAATTGATAGTCCTTTATTGCTTTTAGATATCTCATTATCCTTTTCATTGCCATCATATGTTTTTCCTTAGGACTTGCTAAAAATATTGCAACTATCCCAACTGATAATGCAATATCAAGTCTACTATGAACAACATATTACATTTATTTTTATGATTGGCCTATATTGTGTTTGGTTCACATCAAAAAAATCATCATTCTTAGATAATTTATGTTTAGTAAACATAGGTGTACTCACTATTTTTGAATCTTTCATCCCCAAAATTTTCAGTATCTCCTTCATATACTTGGATTGAGTAATGAAGATACATTTCTTTATTTGATATACTTGTAAACCACAAAATAATTTGATCTCACCAAACATTGAGATTTCAAATTCCTTCTTCATTTCATCAGAAAAATATTTTCATAATTCTTCCTTACCTCCAAATATGATATCATCAACAAACCTTTACATAATAATACCTCATTTTTCTAGCCATTGTTCAAATAAAGATTACTATTGTCATTGGTTCTTGCAAAACCTATCTTCACTAAATAGTTATGTAGTCTTCCATACTATGTTCTAGGAACCTATTTCAATCCATATAATTTTGTGTGCACTTTTCATACCATATTCTTCTTGGTGGTATCCACAAATCCTTTAGTTTGTTCTATGTATACTTCTTCCTCAAGTATCCCATTCAGAAATGTAGATTTGACATCCATCTGATATACCATGAATAATTTATAAGAATAATATGCTAGCAATGTTACAAGTCCTATTCTTTCTACAAGGGTGAATGTCTCCCCATAGTCAACACCTTCTTCTTGTGCATATCCTTTACATACAATCTAGCCTTGTTCCTTGTGAATTTTATCTTTTTCATTTAGCCTGTTCCTGAATACCTACTTTGTTCCAATAAGATTTTTTTTCTTTAGGCCTGGGAACTAGGGTTTATGTTTTATTATTTTTAATATATTCAATTTCTTTATTCATTGCTTATCTCCAATAGTCATTATCCAAAGCATCTTTCATAGATTTTGGCTCAAACTAACAAAGTAAGGATGTATAACTTCTTAGTATTTTTCTTGTCATAACATCAAATCCTTTATCTCCAATAATTTTGTCATGTTTTATGATGTATTCTCACATATTTTTCTAGCATAGGGTGTTTCCTTCTTTGTTATTCAATAGGTTCATCTTGAAAAATGATTTCAAGCTCATTATCTCTCTCATGTTCATGTTCTAGTTTAGGTTCTACATGTTCAATATTATTGTCTTTTTGATGCTCAACATCCTCTGTCTGTGACTCAACATTATTTTCCTAATACTCAATGCTCACAATGTGCTATTTTGCAAATGGCTATTGCAACTTGACATTCATAGTCTGCTAGGGATTTTCAAGTTTATTTTCTTATTTAGGTGGAGTGCTAAGAGCACTATCATTTACATATATGAATGAGCTATAATCTTTCGATTCTATCTTACATTCAACATTATTATTTTGTGTGAGCTCATCAACTTCCACATTTTCACTTTCCACAAATTTTTTAGTGTTAGAGTTCAAACAATTTAAAGCTTTCTCTTAGTGGAATATCCTAGGAAAATGGCTTCATCACTTTTAGTGTAGTGCCTACCCCTAGTTCGCATTTTTGTTATCATTGTCAAACTCTTTTAGGGCTAGTTTTATGTTGATGATTATTAGTAATATTATTTTGAGATTATCAGATATTGTTTCAGATTCAATTTATTATATGATGAGATTACTTGGTACTTTATAGTTCATGTATGCATGATGATTATTCAAGTGATTTCAGTTATTGATGATGATTAGATAGATGGTTAATTCTATGTGTTTTCTCATGGATACTTACCCCATACTTGCATGTGTATGGTGTGCGTGTTTGTTTACTTTTTGTATGGCATTTCTAATATGGTTAAGGAAGGGAGTCATAGTCACCTGCTAGTTGGGATCTACACGATGCACCACTTCCTGCCATTGTCTGTTTAGCTTAGTATATATTGTGTATGTACATGCATGGATTTTATGCAGGCTGTAGGTACTGGGTATCGACTTCCCTGAATTGGCAGGATGAGCATACCCTATCACATTATCTCAATGGTAAGAGAGGAGAGATAAATTCTCAAGTCCAAATCCCAACACTTTAAGCCATTTGTCCTAATTGAAAATTAGGACAAGTATCTAAGTCGGGTATGCTTCGAATATGTTGGATGACGTAATTCGTGATATTAACCCGTGGTTTGATTTTGTATGTATTTTGGCTATGATGGGTTTTTGTATTTTACTTTATGAGTCTTTAGTGTATTTTCTAGTAATTAAGCCTAATTAAAAGATTTAATTAATGGTTTAATTTAAGAGAAAATTAATATGATATTTTTAATATTTAATTAATTGGGAAATTAATTAAATAAAATAATTGAATTTGAAGATAAAAGTTATAATTTTAAAGTTGGAATGTGATAATATTTATTTAAGTTAATAAATATTTTATCAATTAAGTTTCAAAAATGAATTTAAAAGTGGAAAAGATATTATAATTATTAAAGATTCTATATTGCATGATGTGTGCATGTGATTAGAATATAAATATATTAAGATTAAACAAGTGGATTTATTAAAGTGAGTGCATGAGATGTAAAATTAATAAATTAATTTAAATAAATAAATTATTTTGAAAAGAGAAAAGTGAATATTAAATAAATTAATGTGCATTATTTTAAAATTTATTCACATAGGAGTATGCGAACTCTCGGGAGTTGTCATGTAGACAACACAAGAGTTTGCACTCTAATTATGCACGTATTGTCTACACTTAGGAGTTAGCATATTATTTAAGCACATGTTGTCTACAACATTCTAGAGACCTCATCATGTTTATCTTCGTATCATGGAAGTTATGTGCTTAGTTGTCATGCTTATCTCCTAGTTCTTTCTAGACACATTCTAGATGCATCTTAGAGGCCTTTATATAGAGGCTCTCCTAGTGTGTATGGACAAGCTAAAAGGTATTCAAGAAGCTCATATGCTTCTACATCCTCATATGCTTCTACAAGAACTCTTGGTCACTTGGGGGGTTTCAGTTCTTGGAGAAATTGCGAATGTTGGAGAAGGAAGGAATTTTCAGGAAGGGGAAGGTTTTGAAGGGAGGAGCTTCTCTACAATTTTCTGAGGCGTAGTGAATCAGCATCAGTATCCAGGTGCACTCATGATTTTGGCATATTTCATTTGCACTCTTTATTTTCTTGTTTCCACTAGACTTCCTATCGCAATGTAACTCTGGATTTATAGTTCTGTATACTATTTTCCTGTCGCCACTAGACTTCCTGTTACGATGCAATTCTGGATTTATAGTTCTATATGCTATTTTCCTATCACCACTAGACTTCCTATCGCAATGTGATTCTGGATTTATAGTTTTGTATGCTATTTTTCTGTGACCACTAGACTTCCTATCGCGATGCGATTCTAGATTTATAGTTTTATATGCTATCTTCCTATCACCACTAGACTTCCTGTCACGATGCGATTCTGGATTTATACTTCTGTATGCTAATTTCCTATCACCACTAGACTTCCTGTCGTAATGCAATTTTGGATTTATAGTTTTTTATGCTATTTTCCTGTTGCCACTAGACTTCCTATCATGATGCAACTCTAGATTTATAGTTCTGTATGCTATCTTCCTGTTGCCACTAGACTTCCTATCGCGATGCAATTCTGGATTTACAATTTTGTATGCTATTTTCCTATCACCACTAGACTTCCTATTGTGATGTGATTCTGGATTTATAGTTCTGTATGCTATCTTCTTGTCACCACTAGACTTCTTGTCATGATGCGATTCTAGATTTATACTTTTGTATGCTATCTTCCTGTCGCCATTAGACTTTCTGTTGCAATGCAATTCTGGATTTATAGTTCTATATACTATCTTCCTGTTGCCACTAGACTTTTTGTCACGATGCAATTCTAGATTTATAGTTCTGTATGTTATCTTCCTATCGCCACTAGACTTCTTGTTGCAATGCAATTCTAGATTTATAATTCTATATGCGATCTTCTTGTCGCCACTAGACTTCCTGTCGCATAAGCTTTCTATTCTGCCACTGCAGCGGGTTTGAATAGAATCTTATTACTATGCATTAGTTTTATATGATTTATTAACTATTCTAATTATATTAAATTAAATTAAGATTAGTTAATAGTAGAAGAAGTGTAATTAATTATTAATTTAAGTAAATGGATTTTTAAATGAGGTCGATTTAAAAGAAAAGAGATATTAATAAGTGTTTAGTGGAATTAAATAATTGAATTATAAATGAGATTGATTTTAATTAAAATCAATGAGGATTATTTTAAATAAATGATTGTCCTTGAAGTGTTTAAAGGAAATTGTAAACTAATTATTTAAAAAGTTGATTCTAATGTTTTGAATAGCATGAGTGATTTTATCTAAAAGTCAATGGGTGCTAGTGCAATGTTTTATACAAGTATATAATTATCTTATGATTATTTTAGAAAATTGTTTTAAAACAATGGAAGGATAATGCTATCAAAGGAACAAATAGGTTGACTTGTAGGTCAAATAATAAATCTTATATACTTGAAGTATACTTGCAAACAGAAACTGAAACCTCCACACTTAATTCAACTATGTAATTTTAGCAAACCAAAACATGTGCTTGCATTGTGTTTTCTCTATGCTTCTTATTTTGGGTTTTTGGGTTGACTAGCTATTGACCAATTGTAGGACATCTACCAGAGGCTCGAGGGTTATGAGATGTGATGGCATGTTGATGTTATTTGGTCTCAATCTTTCTAAACCCAACCATGGTTATGTGATGGTATGCTCTATGAGATGTTTGTATTTACTGATTGTTATTGCTCACCAATCTTTTTTAGTGAAGCTGAGTTATATGTATCTGAGACATTTGACTTAACCATTTTTGAGTCATCAATCAGTTAACCTTGGATTATTTTCTAGTCGCCATGATGGGACTGAAGTGTTGATTTATTTCTTGATGATTTCATGTTGTGACATGTTTTGACTCAACCATTTTGGAGTCTTCGATCAGTATTGCTTTGAGATACTTTTTGGTTGCTTGTTGAGAACCAATGGATATTGTGATTCATATTGGAGATTATATTTATGAGGTTTATTCTGTGGAGCTTTTATGTGTTCTTGGATGGGAGAACCATCTTATTATTAGGTTGCCTATTAAGGAACCGAGTTTGATCTTTATGAGTGTTGTGGTATGGGACACAACTGTGGATTTATGTGCTTAGGAGAGGTTGTCTAGGTACATGACTTTGGGAGTGGCTTGCATAGGGGTCCGCAACCCAAAGTGGTCAGTACCAGGGTAACCTATTGCAAGTTATGTAATAAGTGATAATCCAGTAATTAAAATTTATGGGAGGAAACACACTAAAAAGATAAGTTAGAGATATTTGATCCACCCATGCCTTGAGTGCTTGTATAGACTAAGGAGGGGAATGGGATGAGTGCCTCATCTTCTTGAGAGGGCTTTTTGGTTTCCACGTGCCACATTGAGGGTATGAGGTTCAGAGTAACCAGTCCAAGGTAACTCAATGCTTGAGGGTCCGAGGTCTATTTAGAGACCAGTCCATGGTAACTCAATCAGCCATGTGATGACACTCCCTAGTATGTAGCCTAAGTCTCCTTTGTAGATTTTGTGTATCTCTGGTGGTATACTTATTGTTGTGCCTCTGGGATTAGATGTCGGTTTGTGATTGGAACCTTTGAATTAGTATACTTTTAGGATTCTTGGACTTAGAGAGTATTTATGCTATGTGATTTTGATATCCTATTTTTGGGACTTGAGATTATCTCCTTAACGTGGTGGGAGTGGACCATTTAGGTTCCACGTGGTCAGGTGGTAGTGCTTTCCACTCTTATCATTTGAGATCTATCTGAGACATCGTGGCTGATGCATTCCTTGTTAGCATCTATCTTCATTCTATTCATGGATTATGATGGTGGACACGTATCCTTACATTGATGATTTGCATATGTTAGATGATGTTATCATATGCTTTACTTTGCATGTTAGATTTCTTTTCTGCATATGATGTAGTATGTTTTTAGAAGTGACATCCCTACTATGATAATGTTGATGATCTCTTCGGTGATTTGGAATGTTATGCATGGAGGGATGTCTAGGGCCCACGATGGTCTAATGATGCTATTTATAGTTGGGAGGAACCATGCACTTAGTTAATTATGTTTGATGATATATGGTTATCTTTTATGATGGATGTTTATATCTTCTATGATGATGTATCATGTATGACATGTGGTTTCATTTACTACTTGTAATTGCATCATGGATTAGAATAGGATGATATACTTTATTTCAAATATGTATATTCTTTTAAGCCTTTCATATCCTGTGGCATGTACAATGGATGATTGAGCAATCAAAAATGTAATTTAAGAACATTGGACTTTTCATTATTCTTTCATGTGGATGTTGTAGTTGTTAGTCTTAGTTTGAACTAAATTAAATGCGACTCAACGTCTTGGGATCCTTAAGGAATGTATCCTGTTATGTATGCTACATTTACTTTCACTTGTATTGTTTCTATTGCTTCCATTACTATGTATAAGTTGTAAATGGTTTTAAATTTCATGTTTAAAAAAAAAAATGCTACCAAACTTAGTGAAACTTTAGGTTAATTCTTTGGATCCCTTCGCGGGGCGTTACATTTAGGATCATTTTTTCCATTCCCATTGTCTTTAATATTGTAACACTTACTTCCATTTTTTTTTGAAATACTTCACATTAGGTGCATATCCATACCATAGTTCAAATGGTGTAGCATTTTTATCTTTCTTGACTTGCACTCTTTTCAAGTATAAACAACTATACATACAACTTCTCTCCAATATTTCTGTGACACATTTTTCTCAATCATCAATGTTCTAGCACAATCCATGATTGATCTATTTCTCCTTTTAGCTATTCCATTTTGACGAGGACCCTAGGTGTTGACATTTATCTTTTGATTCCTTTGTCATTACAAAATATGCTAAAATCACCCGAAATGAATTCACCACCTCTATCAGATCTCAAGAACTTTAGACTCTTCCCTATCTCTTTTTCAACTCTAGCCAAATACCACTTAAATAATTGAAAAGAATCATATTTAGCTTTAAGAAACATCATACTCATCATTCTAAAGTAATCAACAACAAACATAATAAAATATTTGTCTCCACAATAGCTTCGAGCATTAATAGGTCCACATAAATCATTATGAACCAATTCTAGAATATCATTGGATTACTAAGTTTTGCTCTTGAAACTTGACTTTGGGGTAAAAGCACAAACCTATGTCACCCTTTTATAAAGAAAAGGGATATCAGAACTTAAACTGTTCAACTTTAATGATAGAAAAATGACATTTGTGTTTAGAGTTTAAAGATGATGTAAACTAATGAAATGTGTAAAATTGGATGCAACTTGTAATTTTTTATTTTTTAATTGAGTGAAAATTTTATCTCTTTTCAAAATTTTAAAGTCTATTTTAAATTTTTTTTAGAATGCTAAAATAATAGAGTTCGTTCCCACTAAACAACTATTTACAAATGATCATATTTTGGTCTGATTTTGAACTATGTTATAGTTGACATGTATACCTAGTGGACAAAATAAAATGATTTTGGACTTACATGTTTCAGGTTATAACTATTCAAAGTTGAACTTATTAGAAATTGACAATTTTTTTCCCACCAAACCTTTTCTATCAAATCTACATATTTAAAAAAAAAAATTAAATATTCTTGAAGATGACTCTCTCCTCTAGAGGTACACATAAAGTTTTTATTTTTTGAACATAATTTACTATTTTTTTCTTTTTTGAATAGACATCTTGTTGAATCTTAAAAGACCTACTTGTAATATTTTATAAATATAACATATTTTAAATAATCAAAATACTAGAAAATTTATATGACCATAATCTTGACTCCAAGATCTACAAAAGGGTTTTTAGTTTTTGGAAAAACTTCAATTTGGATGGAGAAATTAGTATTCAAAGTGATTTTTTTTTAGAAATTGCATCTTTTGTTTGTGTGGCTGCCACTTAGGATGCCACATAGGTAGTTATGACTGAAAGGGTTTCAGCTATAACCCTTTCGGCCATAACAGGTTTAGCTATAATGCTTGTTGGCCCAAAAACTACTAGCGGTTACATTGGTGGTTTCATATATAAAATAATTAGATTTTAATTTTAATTTATAATTTAAATTATGCACAGTGAATTGCAAAATTTAAAGGAGCATTTTTAAAAATAAATATTTTTTGAAGCCATGTTTATCAATTGTTTCCTAGAGTTTAACGACAATTACAAAGGATCATCAATAAGGTATTTTTTCACCTAGTTATTTTATGTACTCTATATTGAAGTATTGAAATATATTTCTAGTGGAATCTAAATTAAAATATTTTCCTATAGGTCAAAGTATTGAATGGGTAATAGAAAGGCTAGATCAAGGAAATATAGTAGAATAAGAGATGACAAAATGAAAGGTCATACAAAATGTAATCAAAACCAACCTACTGAAGTTAATGAAGAAGATGCAATTAATGAAGAGGACAAGATTCATGAAGAGGACAAGATTCATGAAGATGAACAAATTGGTAGGTCTAATGTTAGAAACATATTATTAGGTGAAGGAAATTTGATGGATTTGGATGAGGACCTACTTTTTAGTCAAATTCCATCTACAAAAATGGTAAAAGAGAACGCTATTAAAAAGCATTTCCAAAACATGTGGGATGAATGTTTCAAAAAAAAGTATATTTGGAAAGGCACAATTATTTGTCAAGTTATTTAGGAGAAAAGATATGAGGCCTATTTTGGAGTTGTTGGGTGTTGATAATAGGAAAACCCATGTGCATAATGTTAATAAAACAATAGTTGAAAATTTGCAAACTGCATATAACAAAATTGACAACACAACTCAAGGAGGTGATTTGAGCACTACACATAGAGCATTGATGACTACTATATCTAGTAGAAAGTTGACACATAGAAAACAAGTATGTACAATTTTTTATTTACTACATATATCTAGAAAAACTATTTAAAGGTACATTAGGAGGAGAAATATGCTAGATGAAAACATTGAGAATAATTGGGTGAATATTTGTAGAGTTCCTCGAAAAGACATAATTTCTAAAGATGTAAAAAGACAGGTTATTGAATTTTGAACCACATCATCTCGTGTTTCTTCCAATAGACATGATACTATACAAATTAAAGATCAAGAGACAGGGGCTAAAATTGAACATCCAAAACATTTTAAAGATATAACACAAAGTAAATTATTTCAAACATTCAAGCAAGAATTTCCAAATGTGAAAATATGTCAAAGAATGTTTGAGAGTCTATCCTTCCTTTGTACACATAAATAAGATACTTGAAACTTGTTGTTGAAACCATGTTGAATTTGGTCTACACTTGCAATCATATAGAAAATTTATGGTAGTACTTGATCCAAATTTGGTCATCCCTAGCAATATGTTACAATTTTTGAAGTCTATATTATGTAAAAATTAGAAGATTCAGATGAATTCAAAGTACAATGCATCATAAATCAATGTCTAGATTGTGGAGATTTATCTAAATTTCCATTTTAGAATGAGAATATTGATGAATCAACACTAGTTTCATGGATGAGATATGAATATGAGACATACCAAAAAGAGATAGGAGCTAAATCCAAAAAAATTGTCTTGAAGGAGAGTGAAATGCGGTATGATGGGTTTATGAACTGTAAGTTCTGTCCATTGATATATCCACATATACAACATTGTCATGGTGCATGATGGTAAGCTAAACAATTTTGTGATTCAAAAAATTGTTTTCCACTTGGTTGTATTCTTCCAATTGTAGATTTTTCTTAGAACTATACATTTTCACCTCAAACAAAGCTTCAAGGGCAATATTTTCATTCTGAACAAGTTGCAATATTTTTGCAAGTGACTTATAAACATGCACAATTTGAGGTGGACGAGATAGAAAATTCAGAGGAAAATGAATGCATTATCATCAAGGAGGTTCATTTCTATATTAGTGATGATAGAGTTCATGATAGGAGCTATGTCACTCATTGTTTTGCAATGTTCTCTAAAGATCTTAGAAATTATGGAATAAATATTTCAGAGCAATGGATCTGGTCTGATGGTTGTGCAGGTTAGTGTATGTATATACATGTACATTTTTTTAAAACTTTAAATGTAAAACTTATATTGATTTGTACACTTATTTCAATTTGATTTATATAATTATTTTTTAATCTCATTTCATGAACTCCCTAGACAATTTAAATTTGCAAAAGAATTTAATTGGTTAGCCATGCAACATGCTAGAAGCAATGTTAGGTTTTGGTGGAACTACTTTGAAAGTGGACATGTAAAAGAGGAGCATGATGGAGTAGGAGCATGTATAAAGCACACACTTTGATGACATGAACTTGTGGGTACATACATTTAGTGTGTTCTTGATCTACTTATAACATATGTACGTGTATATAGATTCTCTCTAGAGATCTACACACACACACACACACACACATATTTAGTGTATTTTAAATTATATATGTACATGTGCGTGTTATTGAAGGTAGTAGGATAAATAATGCACAAGAAATTGCTAAATGTTGCAAAGATCATTTTGCTACTTGAGATATTGAATACAATAAGCATTATTTTTAGGAAGTGAAAGGTATAAGTATTGAATATATTTATGTATTTGATATAATACATGTATGTGTGTACATATTCTTATAATTCAAATTTTTAATTAAATTTTCTATATTTGTAACATATATAAATCAATCTAATCCTTACAATTGTCAAATGATTTCTAGTATTAGAAGTTTACATCAAGTGGTGACTACAGGGCACCACAAACCCCTAGTGATTAAAGTATGAGAGAAATCATGTTTTTGTGATGACTTCATGAAGGACAATCCAATGAGTGTATGTGAAAATATTGCAAGTGGATATGTTTCACATTGGGATTTGAAGGACATAGTCAGAAAGCCTCCTTTTGAAGATGCTGACACTGACATTGACATTCATGATCCTATATATTTAGCTGATTATGAGCATTTTTTTGATTTAGTTATGCCAGGTTTGTGGCATATGTACATATATATGACACACATGTATGTTCATTAAATTTTTCACTTTATAAACACATCTATTTTTATTTACATTGTAGGGGATATTTTTGCTGTCCAAGCCTTAGTAGATAATGTAGACTATTATCTTCTAAAATGCAAAAAAGAAAAACACAAGTTGGTAGAAGGAACTATAGATGTTGATGGAAAATCATATCCAATTACATCAGTTGTTGTAGAATGAACATATTATCAAAAAATTAGGATAACTGATAGTGGTATTGAATTTATTGAATACATACCTGGAGAAAAGGTTTTACAATACAGTAATCATGTTGTAGTGACAAAGTTGCAATTCAATTCAATACCAAGAAGAGGACGTCATGGAAATAAAAAGTGGAAACTACCTATTGAAGAACATGAAAATATTCTAGAGATAATTAAAAATAGAGAGGATCCTAACAATATAATGTTTCTGGAGCTCTAGTTTAGAGCTATTTGTACTTATTTTCTATATATAGCTTGAACATACTTTCATATTTACTAGTTACATACACATCATTTTGGATATATATTTTATAAATTTATATGTACACTTGATCATGGATCTTGGATATATGCTACAAATTATGAACATTCATGTATTGTTATTTATATTTTGTGTAAATGCACATTTAAAATTGATTCTATAGCATGTATTACATTCTTTATGTTCATACATGTATTCTTTGTGTTCTCATATGTATTAAATTTAGTGATGTTCCATATATTGTTATTTATATTTTGTGTATGGTTTCATGTATATATATGTACATACATCCCATTAGGACCTCCTCTTAAGGCTTCCCCTTAAGACAACCCCTTAAGACATCCCATTCTAGGAGTTTCCCTTACGACCTCCCCTTAAGACTTCCCCTTAAGACAACCCCTTAAGACATCCCATTCTAGGAGTTCCCCTTATGACCTCCCCTTAAGACAACCCCTTAAGACATCCTATTAGTACAACCCCTTTACTGATTAAACGCACTCTTAAAATTGATTCTATAGAACGTATTACATTCTTTATGTTCATACATGTATTCTTTGTGTTCTTATATATATCAAATTTAATGATGGACATGTATTCTTATTTATATTTTGTGTATGGTTTCATGTATATATATGTACATACATCCCATTAGGACTTCCCCTTAGGACCTCCCGTTAAGACTTCCCCTTAAGACAAACCCTTAAGACATCCCATTCTAGGCGTTCCCCTTATGACCTCCCCTTAAGACTTCCCCTTAAGACTTCCCCTTAGGACCTCCCCTTAAGACAAGCTATTAAGAAATCCTATTAGGACAACCCCTTTACTGATTAAATACACTCTTAAAATTGATTCTATAATAACATATATTACATTCTTTATGTTCGTATGTATTCTTTGTCTTTTTATATGTATTAAATTTAGTGATGAACATGTATTGTTATTTATATTTTGTGTAAGGTTTCATGTATATATATGTACATGTACATCCAATTAGGACTTTTCCTTAGGCCCTCCCCTTAAGACTTCCCCTTAAGTCAACCCCTTAAGACATCCTATTAGGACAACCCCTTTATTGATTAAATACACTCTTAAAATTGATTCTATAATAGCACATATTACATTCTTTATGTTCGTACATGTATTCTTTGTGTTCTTATATGTATTAAATTTAGTGATTAAATGTTGTAGTTCGCATAATGTATTCTTTACTAGTACTATTTATGTTCTTAAAAATGTATTAAATTTATTGATTAAATGTTGTAACACATGTACAAAATAACACATGATCTATGAAAGGGTGAAATAGTGGGGCTTCTTGCCTATAGTACTTACAACCAAGGGTTAATCAAATTTTAAAAAACATCATCTTTGTAATCATCAACAATAAGAATTTTTTTTGAATTCAGCTTCCTGCCTATCTCCCTATGCTTGGCTTCAGCTTTGGACTTGACCTCTGCACCTGGCTTTAGCTTGGGCCTAAGTCTAGTTCTATCTCCTATGGCTGGATTCAACTTCCTTTTTGGCTTCTTGCCTAGCTCCCTATGCCTGGCTTTGGCTTTGGACTCAGATTTTGTGCCTTGCTTTAGCTTGGGTCCTGTTCTATCTCCCACATCTGGATTTAGCTTTTCCTGTCCCTCTTTTTGATGGCCACTTTGGCTTCTTCTCTTGTGTCTGGCTTTATGGTGATCGCTTCAACTTATATTGATCAAGTTAGGGTTTCACTAGGTGTTTTGGGTGGTTCAGCCATTTCCTATGTTGATGTAGCTACATTTGAGGCAAGTATTGGTTGTTAGTCTGTGTAGCCAGGGTTTTGTGATATCGTGCATTTGTGGTTTTGTGACACTATGCTAGTTGTGGTATGTAACCTGAAAAGGTTTCATTTAAATTCTTATGTAGTTGATGAGATTTCTATTAATATGGATGATCTCTTAGACTCTGTTGCTATCTTTCGCTTGAAGGGTTTCTGGCCTTCTCTTTCAGATTTGCATGCATGGATTTCTTGTGTTTGGGAGCTATTCATATCGAAGAGTGTCTAGATTTACCCTTTGGCAAGGGGTTTTTTTGTTGTGAAATTTGATACTGTAGATGAAAGAAATGCCATTCTCAGCAATAATTTCTCTTGGGATGGGAAGTTTCCCTTGATGGCAAAAATTTGGCATAAGGATTTCAACCCTTTGATGGAAACTTTTAATAAGATCCCTTTGTGGGTAAGGTTGTTGAATCTTCTCCTTCAACTTTGGCTAGAACCTTTCCTGGAGGAGGTGGGGAATGTTCTTGGAGACTTAGTGAAATCTAATTTGGCTACTTCTAGATTGTATTGGACAATATTTGCTCGCATGCTAGTTGAGATCGACATTTCTAAGGGACTCGCAAATACGATTTTGATGGATTCTCCTCTTGGTTCTTAGAATATTCTTCTAGACTATGAGGGTATCCCCTTTTGCTATAGGAATTGCCACTTGACAAGTTACCTGGCTGTCAGGTGCTCTTTTAGTAAATCTAGATCGAAAATGTCCCCTTCTTGGTGGAAGGGTTTCTTGGATGACCACTACACACATGAGAAGGCTGCTAAGAATGTCTCATCTTAGAATCTATCTTCTCTAGGCATCTTGAAGAAGGATCTTCCATCAACCTCTTCTATGGTGATTGCAGGTCCATCTCTGGATTGTGTACCTTTTTTTGGTGCGGATTTTCCTACTGCTATCCCTATTTCTGGGGTGGATTCTACTTTTTTCTCTATTATTCTGTCCCCTCCTCTGGCTCCTTTAGAGGTGATAGCAAGTCCATCTCTAGATTTCACTATCCTAGTTTCTAGTTTGGATTGTACTCATATCTCTGTTGGTTTTCCCACTCTTGACTTCTTGTTGATGGATCCACTATTGGCTCCTTCTGTTGTGGTTATTGGTCTATCTTCTAGTGTTTCCAAGGTAGTTCCTCCTATGGTACCTTTGTTGGGTGTTGTCTCAGGTCTCTGCTATCACATTCTCTTCTACAACCTTTTCCCTGGCTTTAAGGGTTTTAGGTTCTGGCTGTGATGGTGTTGACTTTTAGTGGCAAAAGGCTGCTGGGTTGGTGGAGGATGGATGGACTATAGTAAAAGGAAAAAAGGTAAAGCCATCCATTCCCTCTTTTCATATGGCATTGGGGTCTTACAAGAAGGGTTCAAAAGGGAAAGTCTAACTCTCCTAGCTTTTGACCAGTTGTCCCTTGGCTCTTTTGGCCTTCAGTTCTTGGTAGTGTGTTTCACTATGGGGTTTTAGGAGCCTATTAAAAACCTATTTTTATGGTTGATGTTTTCTTGTTTTATGTGCTATCACTTTGGTCACCTTTTTTTTGGTGACATGTATCATCATTTTTGAATCATATAGGGTTTTAGTCACCCTTCAAAACCTATTTGTATGGCTGATGAGTACTATGTTATCTGCAATGCCACTCTGGTCACTATGTTCTGTTTGGTGATCTGTTCTTCCTTAGGATTGTATTTTTGTTTGGTTTGGGCTTTATTGAAAATTCTTAATTTTTAAAGAGTTTCAATTTCCCTTCAAAACTTGTTTATCTTATCAAAAACACATGGTTTATGAAATAAAAAATATGAATTTTGAAAACATACATACATTCAACATGAACATAAGTCATGAACATAATATGTACATCTATGTAAAATAACACATCTATCAAATATAATATGTACCCATGTAACATATATCCAAAATACCATATAAAATGTCTCCAAAATATGACATCAAATGTCTCTAAAATACCATGTATCAAATGTATCTGAAATAACATGTATCCATATAAAAGTATTTGAAATAACACATGTATATGATATAACATACATATCCATATACAAGTATCTGAAATAACACATGTATCTGAAATAACATACATCTCCATATCAAAGTATCTAAAAGGACATGTATTTATATAAAATGTCCCAATATCAATGAAATAGACATGTAAAATATGATCAACCACATCCCCCTCCTAATTGATGACCCCAAAAGGCTCTACAATCTCGATCTGAACCTTGTCTCAAATGAAAGAAATTTGTAAAATTATAAAATTATACATGTATATGTGCATGTATTATATCATATGTACAATATATATCTATCAAATATATAATAAAAAATACATAACATACCTGCGACTCATGTTGTGTAGGATCTGTTGGGGTCTGAAGATCTCCAAAACACAATATACTATCACTAAGACCCTATAGAATGCACATGTACATGTACACAAGTTAAATTGAATCACTCAAGAATACATGTATAGACCTAACTGCATGTATAAAAGATCTTGAGTATGCTAAACAAGTATACATGTGTAAATTATAGTAACAAATAAATTTAAACATATAAATCTATAATATTTACCATAGCATCATGTAATGCTCTACTAATCTGACTGATATCTGAATCATGTAGTGATAGAGTATCCTGTTTCAAATTAACCATCTCATCTAAAATCATAGTCATAAATAGACCTTGTTGTACTATGAGGGCTTGAGTATGGGGGGGTGCTGTAGGAGGTATGGGGGCAGGTGTAGTAGGGCCAAGTTGTGTAGGAGAAAGTGCTATAGGATCCTGAGTAGGTGTGGGGATAGGTGTTGTAGGGCCCTCTATGGGAGTAGGTGCTATAGAATGTGTAGGGATATCCTCCTATCTCTATGAGGGATTTGATCCTGCTGTGTGTGAGAGAATATGGCTGATGTGTCCACCAATATCACAAAGAGGAATCCTCGTGACTATAGAAAATGCTTAATATGAACTAAGAAGATCAAATGCTAAATAAGATGCCATATGATGGAATGCATCCACATTTGATATAGAAAAAACCTCTAGTGGAGATGGTATATCTGCTATCTCATACATATCATCAACTCTTGTGCTAGAGGATGCACCTGTCAAAATGGCACCACACGATCATAACATATATTTTCCACATCGATCTAAAGACATCTTCTGTAAGTGCATAGAAACTATGGAAATGCTAGAATATATCTGACTCTTGACTGTATCATCAAGAATAGTCATACTAGCAGCAACCATCTATGGAGCTCTTGGCATGACCAAAAGGTTTGGACCCACCATTGCCCATTTATTAATGGGCACAAGGGTGTCTAGAGGTCTAAATCTCTCTGACAATCTATCGAGGCCCTGTCTAACATGACCTAGAAAATCTATATAATTGACATCATGATGTAAATAAAATTTTGTAAACAATTGTTTGTAGTAATAAAGAGGAAACTCATCCTTCTATGGCCATGTGTGGTGCATAGCTAACCACTGAGGATATATAAATGGTGCAACAAACTGATCTGTACACTTCATAGTTGAATAACCTCTAACCCTAGGCCCATCTGTATAAAAGGGAAACATAATCTTCACCATAGCGGTGGAGACCTCACCATCAATTTGTGTATACTTCACAGTGCCAGTGACACTATGAGAAATGGAAGACTAAAAAGTCTCAATACTGATATCATCAAATGGGTTGTGTGTCTCTATCATCTCAATCATATGGCATAACTCACCTCTCATAGAAATAACCTTCTCCCTATTAGGGAGAGTGGTAGAAGCCAACAATGTAGAGTCAAGATACTCTATAGCATGAGATAATCTAGCAACAATATCTATAAACAAACATTATCTCTCCTTAGAGGATGATATTGGTCTACATGCTCTGCTTGACTCAGCACTAAAACCCCCTCCCTAAACACTAGCCTCCCTCGAGGACGTAGGTGCTCCACCAGTACTAGATGCCATAATGATATATGCAAAGAAGATCTCTATCTACAAATGTAGAGTTAATATTGACATGTAAGTACATATAAAATTGAAAGTAAATTTTATTTAGTACATCTAGCTCATGTATGTGAACATCTAGCTCGAATATGCACATCTAGCTCATGTATGTGAACAAAAAATATGCACATGTTATTTAGTACATAGGTTTACTCTGATAATGTTTTCTAAAATGTAACTAATTTTTAGCTATCTTGAGGACTTAACAAGTTTTCAAAGTTTCATGTACATGTTATTATAGTTTTCAAGTTTTTTAAGTTTGAAGTTGGTTAAATTTTAAGTTTTCAAGTTTGAACAACTAGAACTTATTATAGTTTAGTTCTACCTAATGTTTCAAGTTACATGTTAGTTATCTATATAGGTTTGTACTATGCTAATGTTTTATCAAATATAATTACTTTAGTTATCTAGGTCTCGACTTGAATTTTCTATGTTTGATGTAAAATCTACACTTATTATTAAATAGATATTTAATTAAAAAATAATATATAGTTTTTATCTAACATATTGATCTAACTATATAAAAAAAATTAACTAGTCTAAATAATCAACTATTAAAACACTTAAAATATAATTAATTTAATTACTAAAACACTTAAAAATAATTAATTTAACTAATGCTAACATGTAATAAAAAAAAACCACTTACCAGTTATGATCGAAACACTCTGACCACTGTTGGAAACCACTATAGTAAAAATGACCGTCCACAAGTGGGTTTACATTTTTTATTATACCACTAGGGTTACGGACAAAACCCTTTCAGCCAAAAGGGTTTCAATCATAACCTCATTGGCCACGTAGATGGCGGAAAGCATCACATTTGTACAACCAAAAGGGTTTCAACCATTACCATTCTAGCCGTAACCCTACAAGATACCCCAAAGGGTGACATAGATCTATGCTTTTACCCTTTGTCATTTTTCTCAATTGACATTGTTTACACATAGCATTGTCAAATTTTTTCAATTTTGGCAAGCCTCTTACTCTTTTCATTTTACCAATGCTAACCAAATTGTCAAAGTTTACATGACATAACCTCTTGTGCCATAACCAAATATCTTTATGTTGTGCAAATAGACATGTCTCATTAGGTGAATCTAGATAGAACAAATTACCTCTTGCTTGATCACCACTTACAATTAGCTTACTATCAACATCAAATATTTTGGTGATTCTGTGATGGAAATAAACTCTATACCCTGATTTTTTAAACTGTAAAACACTAAAAAATAATAGTTAATTCCTTCAACCCAATAAACATTGTCACATTTGATCTTATTAGCTAGTTGAGTTAATCCTTTACCTTTTACAAGACATGGAACATCATTTCCAAATTTAACACAACTACCCTTGTATGGTCCTATTTCCCCAAATTTACTTCTATCACTAGTCATTTTTGATTTCAACAACCACTATCAATTACCTATCTATTACTTTCATTCACATAAGAGATTAATAAAATTTTCTTATCTTTATCAGAGTCTTCTTTCATAGAAACATAAACAACTTATTCATTATTACTTTTAGATTCAGTGTCATTTTCTTATTCAACAATATAACAAGATTTCTTACCTTTGTCTTTGTAGTCCTTTTTCTTCTTGTGGCCTCGATCATTTATTTTTCCTTTGTATTTGTTCTCCCTTATCCAATCCTTATCTTCTCTATCAAGACATCTTGTAGAAATATGACCAACCTTGTTGCATGAAAAATAGATTATAGGAAGTTCATTATCATAAGTATCACTGTCACTTTTCACATGTTTTCCTTTTTCTTTCTTGCTAATAACTAATTGTGATTTAAAAGAAGATTCAATAATAGAAGGTGTGTAATTATCAAAATTAGACATTTTAAAAGTAGTAAGCCTACCAGTTACACCTTCTAGTGTTAGCTCATTACCTAGTGTACATCTCAGTTCTCATATTACATAAACCCTAATAACACACATAGGAATTTGAGTTCTCAATACCTTGCTAATTAATGTCTCATCATCAATATTTCCATTGGCACCACGAATAGCATTGACATCATGTTTCATTCTTGTACAGCAACGAACTATGCTTTTACCATCTATCATTCTCATTTCATCAATTTTTCCTCTCAAACTTTCTAATTTTTCTCTCAAGACATTATCATGTCCTCCATTTATGGTCTTTAGTCTCTCCCTCATTTATTTTTCATTCATTCATTTTTTTATGTCATCAAACTCAACATAGCTTAGGGGTGAAGCAATCTCTAACATTGCCTGATTATGTTCTTGCTTTTCTTACAATTATTGAGCAGTTAGAGGAAATATTGTTATCTTTACATATGCATTATCCAAATTTTTTATTATAACATCACTAATACTGGATATATGTAGCCTCATCAACATTTTCCATTCAAGAAAGTTCTCTTTGTTCAACTTTGGTACATCCATTTGTATGTTATGATCTTTAGCTTTGAGTTCCTTCAAACTTCTCTTTACAAGCACCAATGCTCTAATACAAATTGTTACAATATTCTAAATAATTGTGGGGGGGGGGGGGGGGGGTTGTGTGGGAGAGGGGAGTGGAGGTGAATCACATAATCAAGGTCTACATGTACCAATTGAACAATCAAAGACTTAAACAATTTTAGATTTTATCATTCCACTACTCAGTCTCTCTTGCAAACTATTAATAACATCAATTAGTAGTTTAATATCCTAAATAATAGCCTTAAATAATGTAAACATTAATTAGTAAAACACCATAATAACATCCACATAAGTTTGACACTAGGGTTTAATGAGGAAACAAAATTTGAGTAAAAACACCAACAACATGTCACTAATTTTTACTCTTATGAAGTGAGCCCTATTAGGAGTTAACCTTGTTAAAGGTTATAAAATACACTATTAGATGTGACCTAGTTAAAGTATTTAATCATCCTATTAGGAGTGTCCTTGTCAAAGGAATTTAGAACAATCCATTAGAATGTCACCCGATTAAAGGATTTACATAGAGTGTGAGGTCACTATGAATGTTAGGCCAACCTTGATTAAAGGATTTCAAATACTATTTACAATGGTTAGAAAGTAAGAGAAAGGTTTTGATCTATTTAAGTACAACTCACTTTGAAAAGCTAGATCTCTATTTAGTCCATGAGCCAATTAACTAATCAGCTCTCATTCTTATCTTTGTTCTTGATTAGATTGGCAACCCTTTCAACAATCACCCTTCACTTCTTTTCAACTAAATTCAACCTTCTGCTTAGATTCTCCTATCAATAACATCAACAACTTGTTCCAACTCTCTAAAAATATTTCACATACATATATCCTCTCTACACATATAGTCTCCACACTTGAATATAATTGGACACTTTTAGACATACAATTTTTTTTCCCTTTTACCTCCTTAAATAGTTAATTTTGATCGTTTTCCATTTTACCATCATTGTAGATCTTAGGGTTCACGATTAGATTCATCAAATATAATGCATCTAATCCAGCCTCATTTTGTTTATCTCTTCTTTTCTAGAAAATTCTCTTGGAATCTATGACTAATCCTCTCCTAAAATTAAATGATCCAACTCAAAAATCCTTATCTTCAACACATTTTCCATATCCCAAGAAATCAACTTAGCCAGCTGGGAATTATGATTTCTCATAAACAGTTCAATTGTTGTTCCTTGGCCAACACTGTATTCTAACAATTGGTCATCGCTGGGTTACTTCATTATAACTAAACTTCTTGCTTGGTAAATACATTGTTACTTGATCAATATTGATGCTCGGTCAACATTGATTTTTCTCAGCTTGTTCTTGTTAAAGATTCTAACATCCACATTCATTCAAGCCTCTTTCTATTCCAAGATCAATTCAAGATTGATGTTGAAGATCTAATACAATTGATTTGAGACATCCTACATTCAATTCTACATTTTTTTGGAGCATCCATATTTATTGATTCAAGGATTCAAATCCTCCATAAGGATTTCAACATAAGCAAGGTGAATAGTTCCATTTACTTTGTTTTATCTATATTGCAATTGTTAGAGTAAAGTGTTAATTTTATTTCATTTATTAAATTACCTTTACTCCCTTCTTAAGATTTCACTTTATTCTCTTATGCATTCACATTTAATAATTAATTAGTAATTATTAAATGACATTTACCTTTTAGGTTACCCTTTTTCAAGTTTTGATCTCCTTCAATAAGGATTGACCTCTCGTAATTATCTCTCATCTTTTTCATTTATGAGAATACAATTTGCATATTTTTAGAGAAAAACCCTTGTCTCTTCTTGTCTTTTTCTTCTCTATGACACGTTTTAAAATGTAGGTATTCTTCGGGCTTTGTGGATTTATATTGCTCAAATCCTTCATAGTATCAGAGCTAGATCTATTACAGCTTGTTCGATATTTGGAGGAAAAGAAGAATGAGGGTTTGATAGAACAAATCTGGTGTTAATTAGATTTTTTTTTGTGAAAATATGGTTTCTTTGATTTTTGGAGCACTTTGAGGCAAAATAGACCTCACAGTTGGATTTAAAAGGCATCAAAACCCTCATTTTCATATAAAGTTTGTTGATTTTGGACAATGTTGACTTGGGAGGCAATTTTTTTTTGCATGCCAAGGTCATACAACCTCTTGCACACATATTAACATATTTAACAAAAAATGAAAAAAATTTAAAATGCAAAAGTGGTTATAAAAACCACTGCGGTTTTACTAAAATGCGCTGTAGTGCCTACCCTCATTCACATCTTTTCTACACTTATTGTTGCTATTATTATCAGACTATGTAGACTAGTTTTATGTTGATGGTTTAGTGGTGTTGTTTTGACACTATCAGATATTATGATAGGGATTCAGTTGATATATGATGAGATCATTTAGACTTTACATTTCATGTGTGTATGATGATCATTACATTGTTTTCAGTTATTAATGATGATTAGTTAGATGGTTTATTATCTCATGCATTTTATTATGGTTACTTACCCCATACTTGCATGTGTATGGTGTGCGTGTTTTCTTATTGTATGGCATTTCTGATGTGGTTAAGGAAGGGAGTCATAGTCACCTGCTTAGTCGGGATCTACACGATGCACCACTTCCTGCCATTGTCTGCTTAGCTTAGCATTATATATTGTATGTACATGCATGGTTTTTCTGCAGGTTGCAGGTACCGAGTATCGACTTCCCTGAATTGCCAGGATGAGCGTACCCTATTATACTATCTCAATGATAAGAGAAGGGAGATAAATTCTCAAGTCCAAATCCCAAACCTAAAAACCATTTGTCCTAGTGAGTTAGGACAAGTATCAAAGTTGAATACCCACCGAATGTGTCGAATGACATATTTTGTGACTTTTAACCCTTTAGATTTATTTTGTATGATTTGTTCTATGATGGGTTTTCATATTTTATCTTGGAGGTCTATGGTGAATTTTCCATTAATTAAGTCTTAACAAATAGATTTAATTAATAAATTATTTATTTGAGAAAATTAATAAAATATCATGATCTTTGATATTTTGATTGTAATTAATTAAATGTGAATTATTGGGGAAAAGGAATTAAATAAAAGAAAACTAGAAATTAAAATTAATAATAATTATAAAATAATAATAAAGTAATAAATAAAATAATAATAATAAAAGTTATAAAAATTAAAATGAAAGTTATAAAATTTAAATAGAAATTATTTAAAAAGTAAATTGGAGTTATAAGCTTGCATGGGAATTAACATGTGTCAACAACACGGGGGTTAGTGCATCAATTAAGCACAAGGTGTCTACAACTCTATGACTCATCAAAAAGGTTGGAAAAGACCCATGCTTAGTTGGTGACACCTTCCAACTGTTTCAAGAAGCATTCCAAAGGTTTCTTGAGAGCTCTTTATATTCAGGCTTTCATAGAAGCTTAGGGAGAGGGTGGAGAGCAATTGGAGCATTGGAGGAGTAAAGAACTCTGAAGAAGGGAGCTTACTCTGCGAGTTTTCTGAAGAAGAACGAATTAGCATCAGAATCCGGGTAGATTCTTGTGATTTTTCTTATCCTATTTCCGCATCATGCATTCCTGTCTTCTTCGTGTCTTCCATATGTCTTCTGAGGAATTTCATATTTTTATTGTATGCATTTTCAATTTGGGCAATTAAATTTATTTGAGAATTTTATATGCATGGATTTAAAAAAAAGGGAAAACGGGGCTAGGGTTGAGATTCATAGCCAAACCCATTAGATTAATTATTGGAAATTTTGGAGATCAAAGATCTATGGAGGAATTCTGAAAAATTGAAATTGTAATCCTAAATTGTCAATTTGCTTATACATACATACATACATACATACATACATACATACATACATACATACATACATACATATATATATATATATATATATATATGCAATTATATATATATATATATGTTCATATATTGTGATATTTTTAATTCTGTACACACACACACACATATATATATATATATATATATATATATATATATATATATATATATATATATATATATATATATATATATATATATATATATATATATATATATATATATATATATATATATATATATATATATATATATATATATATATATATATACATATGTATATATAATATATATATTTGTTAAAAAAAAATCGATTACATACCGTGGGCGAAAATGTTTTAAGAAATGTTAAAACCAAATCGCAAAGTTTGTATGGAAATCACGTAAGCGATTGTTAAAAAAAAAAAAAAAAATATATATATATATAAAACGTTGGGCGGGCGATACTTCCTACCTTACCCACTGCAGGCCTGCGTGATCGCAGGGTACCTGCGACTGTAGTGTACCTGCAGTGCGACACTTTAATCGCCGCACGATTTTAAATCGCATTGTGTTATATGTGTTGGTTTTAAATTATATTTGCAAAAATTATTTCATATATGATTTGGATATAAATTTCGATTTCATTTTTTTTTATAAGTTGCAATGTTATTAATTATTAAATGTTATTATATATATATATATATATATATTTATGTATGTATATATATATATATATATATATGTATATAAGTGTATATGTATATATTATTAATTACAAATGATTATTATAAAGTTCTCAATTAATGGATCACTTTTTTAATGAGTAAAATATTGCTATTAAGCTTGTCAATTATGAAGAGATATTAACAATTAGTTTAATTAAACTTAGTTTTTAATTAAGATTAATTATTAGAATATATAATCGAAGTTTTTGATTCATTGAGAACGTCAATTTTCAAACAATGTCATATAAATCAATTAGAAAATTGAGTCTGATGGAGAAACTTTTATCTATCAAACGAATACTTGGGTTAGATAAAACGTGAAAATTCTCCACTTGATGTTAATTTGGGAATACGTAAACTGAGACTTTTGAATTCAAATTTGAAAACTTAGCAAAACCAAAACATGTGTTTACATTGTGTATTCTTTATGCTATTGTTTTGAGTTTTGGGTTGACTAGTGTTGACTAGTATAGGACGTCTACCAGAGGCTTGGGGGTTATGTGATTGTGATGCCATGATGATGATTTAATCTCGATCTTTATAACCCAACCATGGTTATGTGATGGAATGCTTTGTGTATTGGATGTGAATACTGATTGTTATGGTTGAGATTCTTATTTATGAGACACTTGACTTAACCATTATTTTTGGTCATCGATCAGTTATCCTTGGTTATTTTCTAGTCGCCATGATGGGACTAAAATGTGGATTTATTCTTGATGATGTCATGTTGTGACATGTTTGACTCAACCATTTTTGGAGTCTTTGATCAGTGTGTTTGAGATATATTTTGGTTATTGAGAACCATTGGATACTTTTGATTATTAGTGATGCTTCAGTTGCCAATAGAGAGCTGCTGTGGTCATGATTTTCTATGGATGTTTGCTCATGGAGATTTGATGCTTTTATGCATATTTGATGATTTTATTATGGATTATTTTGTGATTTTGAGATTTATGATTCCATGAGCATTAGGGTAGGATATCTGCATGTAGTGACGGGAAGTGGCTTGCAGTGGGGGCTGGGGCCCTAAGAGGTTGCCAGGGTAACTCATTGTAAGTTGGATTAATAAGTGATAACATTCACACCTAATACTAACTGAATGAACCTAAAAAGATAAGAGTTTTGGTTCTCACCCATGCCTTGAGTGCTTGTATAGGCTAGGATGGGAGTAGTGAGAATGCATGGTTGTGACCTTGCATTCCATAGTATGCCTTGTCAGTATGAGAGGATACTAGTGGTCGCATGAGATTAGTATGGACCCGTGGAGTTTAGCTAACTGCCAGGGTAACTTGTACGTGATAAATGCGATGACATTTTTCTGCTTGCATAGTAGGTTCCTACATGTCATTATGTGCCTCTAGGAAGTAGATGTCAGTTTCATAATTGGAACCTTTGAGTTAGTATACTTTTAGGATTCCTGGACTATAGAGATTTATGCTACGTGTTATGGATAGCCTGTTTGGGACTTGAGATTATCTCCTCAGTACGGTGGAAGTGGACCACTTAGGTACCACGTAGTTGGGTGGTAGTGTATTTTTCACTCTTATCATTTGAGATTCATTGAGACATCTTGGCTGATGTGTCCTTCGTGATGGTGGATATGTATCCTTTCATTGATGATTAGCATATGTTAGATGATGTTATCTTATGCTTATATTTTCATGTTAGATCACTTTCTACATATGATGTTGTATATGTTAGGAGTGATATTCCTACTATGTTAATATCGATGATCTCTTCGATGATTTGGGATGTTACGCACAGAGGGATGGCTAGGGCCCACGATGGTCTAATGATGCTATTAACGGTTGGGAGGAATCATGCGCTTAGTTAGTTATGTTTGATCTTATGATGAATGCATATGTATTCTATGATGATGTATTGTGTGTATCATGTGATTGTCTTTGATGTATCATGGATTAGAATAGGATGCTGTACCTTATTTCACATATGTATATTCTTTTAATCCTTCATACCCTGTGACATGTACAGTGGATGATTGAGCATTTGGAAATGTAATGTATGAACATTGGACTTATCATTATTATTTCATGTGGATGTTGTACTAGATGGATTCATGTATGTAATTCAACGTTAAGGGATCTTAAAGAATGTAATCTGTTATGTATGTAATGTTTACTTTTCAGATGGACATTGCTATTGCTTCCATTATTGTGAATAAGTTATGTATGGAATTTACTTTCATGTAAAAAAATAAAAATAAATGTTACTAAACTCAGTGAAACTCTAGGTTAATTCTTTGAATCCCTTGGCGGGGCGTTACATTTGGTATCAGAGCCTGAGTTTCTACATTGGGAGCTCTCGGTATTTTGGAACAACTAAAACTGTGAACTATTAAGTGTATCTCTTCAACTTGAAACTAGGTGAACTGAAATAGAACCTAAACTGTTACTTGAATATTTTTCATACTTCAACACTTAGTTTTCAAACCTGGAGATTTTACTTAAACCTAAACATAGAATTGAACTTAGTCTATTGCAAACATGTGTCTTTTGATTGTAATAGTACCTTGTTCTCTTGTAAGATGGTGTCTAGGACTAAGTCTTCTGTTAGAGGCCATGGTAGAGGCCGAGGAAGAGGCCGTGGTCGTGGCAGAGCTGTCAGTGCCCATGAGTCTGCCCATGAGGGATCGACTCGTGTAGAGAGTAGGGAAGAGCACTCTAATAGGCAACAGGAAGAGAGCCATAGAGAGGACCAAGCTGAGTCTGAAGAGGTTGGTTTGAGACAGATGATGCAGACTATTTTAGAACGTCTACCTCCTATTCAAGAACAGCCTAAAGTGCATCAGATAGAACAAGAGCATAGACCCAGATCTAGAAGTCCTCGAAAGGATCGTCAGAGGTCCATTGTGTCCACTTAGATGAAGGATATTTCAAGATCCAAGGTCAAGCCTTTCAATGGGCAAGGTTCTGGTTATGTGGCTGAGCAGTGGCTGATTTCCCTCGACAGGATTTTTGCCATGCAGGATTTTGACAGCAATGTTAAGGCAAGATTTGCGATCACTAATTTAGATAATTTTGGGGCCACTTGGTGGACAATTGAGGAGAAGAAGCTGGGAATTGATATGAGTAGTGTCACATGGGAACTATTCTTAGAGAGTTTTCATGAACGATTCCTACTAGAGGAATGGAAACTACAAAGGGCAGATGAGTTTCATAATCTCAAGCAGTACACTTTGTCAGTGACCAAGTATGAGCGTAAGTTTTATGAGCTTATGCCTTTTTCAGGGTTCAGTGAAAATTTAGCTCAGTTGACACAACACTTTGTTAGGGGTTTGAATAACCATATAATTGGGGGTGTCAAGGTATTTGAGCCAAAAAATCTCAAGGATGCAGTACATCGAGCAATCCTTGTTGAGAAAAGTGTCAACCTTGGTCAAGGTGGTTTTGTAGGAGCACGACAAGCATCAGGATCTAAAGGAAACTTCAATTCAGGTGGTAACAAGAAGCCTTTCTTTTCTAAGGGAAAATAATATCAGCAGCAGTCTCAGCAGATGCAACAGTAGAAGGTATCAAATTCTCAGGCTCAAGGTGGTGGCAAAGGTTCTAACTTTAAGAACAACCGCAATGCTCAACGCAATAAACAGAATCAGTCCAATCAGCTAGCTTAGAGTAGCCAGTCTTTTGTAAGTGGGAACAGTCGCCAATAATCTAATGTACCACCTATAGGAAGAGGATCTGGAAGGAATATAAAATGTTTTTCATGTGGTTAGATTGGAAATTATGCAGCTCAGTGTCCATAGTGAGCACCTCAGTTTTCAGGACCTAGGCCTACAGCTTCAGAACCCACAGTTGGTGATGCAGGGAGAGCTCATAGAGTTTTTGCAGCAGTTGATCAGCGTCAGGTAGATTATCAAGGAACAGTGGTTGAGACCACAGGTGCTATTCATGGTATATCTCTTTTAGTATTGTTTGATTTAAGACCTACAGATTCATTTATTTCACCATCTATAGTTTCTAAGTGTAAGCTGGATGTGGTGAAGCAAGATCATGGTTGGCAAGTGGAACTAGCCTCAAGGATTAAGGCCTCCACAAATTCTGTAGTTCATAAGTGTGGGCTTAGCTTAGGGAGCTTTGATACAGAAGTGGATCTTCGAGTCATATCCCTTGGTTCCTATGATGTAGTTCTAGGCATGGACTGGCTTGGATCTCATAGAGCTAGTATAGATTGTAGGAAGAAGATTATTTTGTGCCAAGATGACCGAGGGAATGATGTGAAGATAGTTGGGATACCGAGGTCTATATCTCTGCGGATGATATATGCTATACAATTGAAGCAAAGTTTTCATAAGGGATGTCAGATATTTGCTGTTATGGTAAATGATCTTGATGAGGAAGATCCTGTGAGGAAGACTTTAGATCACCCAATTTTACAAGAGTACGCAGATGTCTTTCCAAGTGAGATTCTAGGCATGCCTCGAAAGAGGGACATTGATTTTAGCATTGATCTAATTCTTGGAGCAGAGCCTATCTCTAAAGCTCCTTATCGTATGACTACTCAGGAACTGGGTGAGCTACGTCTTCAGTTAGAGGAACTTCTAGCCAAAGGGAGCATTCAACCTAGTGTATCACCATGGGGAGCTCCAGTGCTCTTTGTGAAGAAGAAAGACGGTTCTTTGTGCCTTTGTATTGACTACAGACAGTTGAGCAAGGTGAATATTAAGAACAGGTATCCTTTGCCTAGGATTGATGACTTATTTGATCAGATCAAGGGAGCTACAGTATTCTCCAAGATTGACCTTAAGTCAGGATACCACCAGCTTCATATTAAGGAAGCAGATATTCACAAGACTGCTTTTCGAATGCGCTATGGGCATTATGAGTTCACAGTGGTACCTTTTGGGTTGACTAATGCTCCATCAGTGTTTATGAGTTTAATGAATGGTATTTTTCGATCATATCTTGATAGGTTTGTTCTCGTGTTTCTTGATGACATATTGATATTTTCTAAGACTCAGAAGGAGCATGAGGAACACCTGTGGTTGGTATTGTAGTGTTTGAGAGGCAATCAGCTTTATGCCAATGCCGCTAAGTGTGAATTCCTCAAATCGGAGATTCAGTATTTAGGGCATGTTATCTCAGGTGATGGTATTTCAGTGGATCTTGCAAAGATTCAGGCGATAATAGATTGGCCTACCCTGACTAATGTGTCAGAGATTCATAGTTTCATGGGTTTAGCTGGTTATTATTGTAGATTTGTCCAGAACTTCTCTAGGATAGCACATCCTATCACTTCTCTTCAGAGGAAAGGTAAGAAGTTTGTGTGGACAGAGAAATGTGAGGAAGCATTTCAGAGGCTCAAGGAGCTTTTGACTAGTGCACCGATTTTAGTTGTACCTGAACCAGAAGGTGATTTCATGGTGTGTACAGATGCTTCTCTTGAAGGAATTGGAGTAGTGTTGATGCAGAATGGTCGGGTGATTGCGTATGAATCACGCAAGCTCAAGGATCATGAGTTAAATTACCCTACACATGATCTTGAGTTAGCAACAGTATTTCATGCTTTGACAAGGTGGAGACATTTCTTGTTGGGGCACATATTTGAGCTACATAGTGATCATCATAGTCTTCAGTACATTTTTACTCAGCCTAATTTGAATGCTTGCCAGAGACGATGGATGGAATTTTTATGCAAGTATGATTTTGAGGTTAAGTACATTCAGGGTAAGGAGAATGTGGTGGCAGATGCTTTGAGTCATAGGAAACATGTGGTAACATCAATGACTCTTTGTGTGGATTTGAGGAGTCAGATTCTTTAGGCACTTCCTACGGATTCCTGGTATCAGGAAGTGTAGAGAGATAGATTTAGGAAGATCTTTGGAAGGTAAGTTTGCAGGTTACGTTTGAGAATCAGATGGTCTTTTGAGACATTTGGGGAGGATTTATGTGCCATTACTAGATGAGCTTCGCACCTTGATTCTGGCAGAAGCCCATTGTACAGCTTACTCAGCACATCCAGGTGTCAAGAAGATGCATGCTGATTTGAGACATTTGTTCTTTTGGTCCGGGATGAAGCGAGATATTGCTAATTTTGTGGCTAGGTGTCTTGAGTGTCAAAGTGTCAAGGCAGAACACCAGCACTCGGCAGGACTATTGCAGCCTAATTTCATTCCTTCTTGGAAATGGGATATCATCTCCATGGATTTTATAGTAGGATTACCTATGACAGTTTGATGTCATGATGCTATCATGGTTACTGTTGATCGATTGACTAAGGTGGCACATTTTTCACCGATCAGGTCTTCCTACATAGCAGCTTCTATAGCGAATGTCTTCATGCGTGACATTGTGAGATTACATGGTATTCCTAGAAAGATCATTTCTGACAGGGATCTTGTATTCACATCTGCATTTTGGACATCATTGCAGCATGAGCTTGGAGCGCAACTAAACTTCAGTTTGGCATATCATCCAGAGACTGATGGTTAGACAGAGAGGGTGAACCAGGTTTTGGAGGATATGTTATGGATGTATGTGATGGATAGGCAGACACATTGGGAGGACTATCTCTACCTAGTTGAGTTTGCTTAGAACAATGGGTATCATAGTTCTATTGGCATGGCACCTTTTCAGGCCTTATATGGATGTCCTTGTCATACACCATTGAGTTGGGACATCCTCGAGGATCACATTCTATTGGGTCCTAAGATGCTTCGTGATATGGAGCAACAGGTAGTGCATATCCGTGAGCATTTGACTACGGCACAGGATAGGCAGAAGAAGTATGCCGATGCTCATAGGATTGATAAGCAGTTTGCTGTGGGTGATAAGGTTTTCTTGAGAGTGTGACTACGAAAGAGTCCAATCCAGTATAGAAAGGTTTCTAAGCTAGCACCTCGCTTTGTGGGACCATTCAAGATTTTGGAGAAGATTGGCCCGGTTGCTTACCGTCTTGCTCTACCACCTAGCCTAGCTCGCATTCATGATGTTTTCCATGTTTTAGTGCTTAGGCACTATATTCCTAATATTGTGCATGTTCTTGTTTGGAATTCATTGCAGGTAGAGGATGGGTAGCTGGCTTTGGAGCCAGTTCATATTTTGGAGCAGCGGGAGTTGACACTCAGGGGTCGAACCATCGAGCAGGTAAGGGTCCAATGGGACCCTACTGATGATTCTTTAGCTACTTGGGAGGATGCAACTAGATTGAGGGAGTTATATCCCTATTTGTTTGTAGGCTTCCAGGAGTAAGCCTAATTCAAGGGGGGGTGGATGTAGTGCCTACCCTCATTCACATCTTTTCTAGACTTATTGTTACTATTATTATCAGACTATGTAGACTAGTTTTATGTTGATGGTTTAGTGGTGTTGTTTTGACACTGTCAGATATTATGATAGGGATTCAGTTGATATATGATGAGATCATTTAGACTTTACATTTCATGTGTGTATGATGATCATTACATTGTTTTTAGTTATTAATGATGATTAGTTAGATGGTTTATTATCTCATGTGTTTTATTATGGTTACTTACCCCATACTTGCACGTGTATGGTGTGCGTGTTTTCTTATTGTATGGAATTTTTGATGTGGTTAAGAAAGGGAGTCGTAGTCACCTGCTTAGTTGGGATCTGCACGATGCACCACTTCCTACCATTGTCTGTTTAGCTTAGCATTATATATTGTATGTACATGCATGGTTTTTCTGCAGGTTGCAAGTACCGGGTATCGACTTCCCTGAATTGCCAGGATGAGCATACCCTATTATACTATCTCAATGATAAGAGAAGGGAGATAAATTCTCAAGTCCAAATCCCAAACCTAAAAACCATTTGTCCTAGTGAGTTAGGACAAGTATCAAAGTTGAATACCCACCAAATGTGTCGGATGACATATTTTGTGATTTTTAACCCTTTAGATTTATTTTGTATGATTTGTTCTATGATGGGTTTTCATATTTTATCTTGGAGGTCTATGGTGAATTTTCCATTAATTAAGTCTTAACAAATATATTTAATTAATAAATTATTTATTTCAGAAAATTAATAAAATATCATGATCTTTGATATTTTGATTGTAATTAATTAAATGCGAATTATTGGAGAAAAGGAATTAAATAAAAGAAAACTAGAAATATATATATTATATATATTATGTTAGTTATGTTTGATCTTATGATGAATGTATATCATATCGTAGGGTACCTGTGACCGCAGTGTACCTACGGTGCGGCACTTTAATCGCCGCGTGATTTTAAATCACATTATGTTATATGTGTTGGTTTTAAATTATATTTGCAACGATTATTTCATATACGATTTGGATATGAATTTCGATTTCATTTTTTTTATAAGTTGCAATGTTATTAATTATTAAATGTTATTATATATATATATTTATGTATATATATATATATGTATGTATATAAGTGTATATGTATATATTATTAATTACAAATGATTATTATAAAGTTCTCAATTAATGGATCACTTTTTTAATGAGTAAAATATTGCTATTAAGCTTGTCAATTATGAAGAGATATTAACAATTAATTTAATTAAACTTAGTTTTTAATTAAGATTAATTATTAGAATATATAATCGAAGTTTTTGATTCATTGAGAATGTCAATTTTCAAACAATGTCATATAAATCAATTAGAAAATTGAGTCTGATGGAGAAACTTTTATCTATCAAACGAATACTTGGGTTAGATAAAACGTGAAAATTCTCCACTTGATGTTAATTTGGGAATACATAAACTGAGACTTTTGAATTCAAATTTGAAAACTTAGCAAAACCAAAACATGTGTTTGCATTGTGTATTCTTTATGCTATTGTTTTGGGTTTTGGGTTGACTAGTGTTGACCAGTATAGGACGTCTACCAGAGGCTTGGGGGTTATGTGATTGTGATGCCATGATGATGATTTAATCTTGATCTTTATAACCCAACCATGGTTATGTGATGGAATGCTCTGTGTATTGGATGTGAATACTGATTGTTATGGTTGAGATTCTTATTTATGGGACACTTGACTTAACCATTATTTTTGGTCATCGATCAGTTATCCTTGGTTATTTTCTAGTCGCCATGATGGGACTGAAATGTGGATTTATTCTTGATGATGTCATGTTGTGACATGTTTGACTCAACCATTTTTGGAGTCTTCGATCAGTGTGTTTGAGATATATTTTGGTTATTGAGAATCATTGGATACTTTTGATTATCAGTGATGCTTCAGTTGCCAATAGAGAGCTGTTGTGGTCATGATTTTCTATGGATGTTTGCTTATGGAGATTTGATGCTTTTATACATATTTGATGATTTTATTATGGATTATTTTGTGATTTTGAGATTTATGATTCCATGAGCATTAGGGTAGGATATCTGCATGTAGTGACGGGAAGTGGCTTGCAATGGGGGCCGGGGCCCTAAGAGGCTGCCAGGGTAACTCATTGTAAGTTGGATTAATAAGTGATAACATTCACACCTAATACTAATTGAATGAACCTAAAAAGATAAGAGTTTTGGTTCTCGCCCATGCCTTGAGTGCTTGTATAGGCTAGGATGGGAGTAGTGAGAATGCATGGTTGCGACCTTGCATTCCATAGTATGCCTTGTCAGTATGAGAGGATACTAGTGGTCGCATGAGATCAGTATGGACCCGTGGAGTTTAGCTAACTACCAGGGTAACTTGTACGTGATAAATGCGATGACACTTTCTCGCTTGCATAGTAGGTTCCTACATGTCATTATGTGCCTTTGGGAAGTAGATGTCAGTTTCATGATTGGAACCTTTGAGTTAGTATACTTTTAGGATTCCTTGACTATAGAGATTTGTGCTATGTGTTATGGATAGCCTATTTGGGACTTGAGATTATCTCCTCAGCACGGTGGGAGTAGACCACTAAGGTACCACGCGGTTGGGTGGTAGTTGATTTTCCACTCTTATCATTTGAGATTCATTGAGACATCGTGGCTGATGCATCCTTTGTGATGGTTGATATCTATCATTTTATTGATGATTAGCATATGTTAGATGATGTTATCTTATGCTTATATTTTCATGTTAGATTACTTTCTACATATGATGTTGTATATGTTAGGAGTGACATTCCTACTATGTTAATACCGATGATCTCTTCGGTGATTTAGGATGTTACACATGGAGGGATCGCTAGGGCCCACGATGGTCTAATGATGCTATTAATAGTTGGGAGGAACCGTGCACTTAGTTAGTTATGTTTGATCTTATGATGAATGTATATGTATTCTATGATGATGTATTGTGTGTATCATGTGATTGTCTTTGATGTATCATGGATTAGAATAGGATGATGTACCTTATTTCACATATGTATATTATTTTAAGCCTTCATACCTTGTGACATGTATAGTGGATGATTGAGCATTTGGAAATGTAATGTATGAACATTGGACTTATCATTATTATTTCATGTGGATGTTGTACTAGATGGATTCATGTATGTAATTCAACGTTAAGGGATCTTAAAGAATGTAATCTATTATGTATGTAATGTTTACTTTTTAGATGGACATTGCTATTGCTTCTGTTATTGTGAATAAGTTATGTATGGTATTTACTTTCATGTAAAAAAAAAAAAAAAAAATGTTACCAAACTCAGTGAAACTCTAGGTTAATTCTTTGGATCCCTTGGTGCGACATTACATGCGCAGTGTTTTTAAACACATTGCTACAATTTTCTTCAACACTGGCAGTCTTTTTGAGTTTAGCGACCACCACTCTGATTACCACCTTCCAACTTGCTCCACCCTTTTTCAGCTGCCTTTCACCATTTTGAACCTTCACCACCACTGCTACTTGGTGGCTCTATCCACTACAGGCCATCGTGCCACCACCACTCCTCTAGTGGATTTTTTTAAATAATTTTTTTTGTTGATTTCTAGAGGTCATGGATATTTTTTGTGATATCTTGAGCATACTAGGGTCTTTTTTCAATTTGAAAGAAGCACCAAAAGTTGGTTTAGAGACGAAGATGATGGAGCAGGTATTTTTTAAATTTTTCCTAGTTTAGTATGTATTTTTGTGCTTGAAGTACATTGATGACTTCTATCTTCTAGGGGGTGTAACTTCTTCATTATAGCTCCATTTTTCGATCCCAAAAAAGTGCCAAAAAGATCTTCTCAAGAACTTTCTAGATTCTCTGTCATGTCACTAGTATCTTGTACTAGGTATTTGTGATTCATATCTAAATCTTTTTTTCTCTTCTCTAATTTACGCATTCCTATTAGCAACCAAGATTCAATTTTTTGCATTGTGGGGGGTGTTTTGTCTTATTGTTTCTATTATTTCACTAGTACATTTCCCCTTCATGTTTTTCAACCAAATTTTCTGATCAAAGGCCATATTGGCCTATATTTTTGTTTTTGTTTTTGTTTTTATGCCTGATTTGGTCAAAATTTTGACCAAATCAGGTTCTTAATGAAAAAAAAGAAAATCAAAATTCATCATTTGTTATTTCGTGAGTTTTTTTGGTAATGGGAGTTTTTTGATCGGTCTGCACAGGAACCATTTCAGGTTAGTGCCTTAGGCCTTTCCTTCCATTTCAGGTTACACATGAATTTGTCTCTTGCCTTCAACTTCCATTATTCTATTTCACAACATTTGCATTTGTAAAAAAATTTTGAGGACACTACCTATTATATTTATAATCAATCCTTAGGTTTTCCAAGTCTATAAAATCTATCCATGGATAAGCTACAAGCTGATCACATGGAGATATAATTCAACTAAAAATTTATTTACAAAAAAGAGAGATGAAAAATTAATGTTTTGTTAAATCTTGTAATAGAACATGCAAATCCAAAAGCAAAGACAAGTCACATGAACTATTTTAGTGAGTGATTTCCTCCATTAGATGCACAAAATGGATTTTTCAAATATGTTCTAAACTGTTTGACTGATTGGCTCTACGAGATGCACACAATAGATTTGTCAAATATGTTTTCCAAACTTTCAAGAAATAACATAGGAAGTGTAAATTCCATTTCCAAGTGAAGTCTAACTATGTTGTATTCAAAGAAAACCTCTAACTCCACAAAACCCTTTGATTTTGATGGCCCTAAACCAATGCCATGGTGTATTCCACCATACTATCAATGAAAATATTGTACCAGATGCAATCCCCCACCCAAATCCCACGCCAACCATAGAGACATACTCATCTATTATGCTCCACACTTATTTCCTTTCATATGGTAGTGGTGGTGGAAGCAATGCAAAATTTGTGCACTTTAGAAGAGGGTAATTGCACAAACAAGGTGGATTTCCTTAGTAATAGATGGGCTCAAAAGTAGCAACTAGTGGTTAAAGAAGACCAATAACTAATGAGGTTAGGCACACAAGTAGTATTAGTATTTATTCTAGACTCCATTCAACTTGGTAGAAAGCTTTTGAACTATTACATACATAGGGTGAAATCTTTTCCCATCTATACTCCATGTCCCATGATGTATTGATAGTCAATTATTTCTATCCTTCACACACTTTTTACAAATATGATTTATTGATGAATTCACTTGCCTTTTGAATTAATGATGATACAAATTCCTTAGTCTTTGTCATTAGTTTTAGGTAATTTAATTTAACTTAGGTACTTCCTAAAGTCTTTTTGATGCACATGTATTTGGTACTTTACATGACATTTGGCAATCATTTTTGTGTGGGCAAATCTTTTTGGGTAGTGGCTATGGGAAAACTTATATGCACCCATAGCCAATGTTAAATAGTGAAAATGTCATACATTTTCATTGATTAAAGGTGCATTTAAGTTTCACCATAAACATCACCATCATTTTGTATCAAAATATCCCTTTTTTCTCCTCCCCTCCTATTTTTGAGGAGTTGTTCAACTAGCTGCATACTCAACCCCCATTCCCAATTGGTTTTTGGTTTTCCAATTATGGAATAATATGTTTGGGAATATATGTTTTCTATGGCTCCCCCTCCATCTTTAGCATTTGGTGATGTTGATATGGAAGTGGAAGACTTTTTAGATTCTTTTGAACAAATATAAATAGAATGAACTTGGTCATTCTTTTTGATGGAATTTTTGATATGGCTGGTCATGTGATATTTTTTGAATTGTGATACTTATATTTAAATTTAGATGTTATATATTCATGGTGCAATGTAGCCCAAGTTTCAGGGGACTTCTATTTTGAAGACTATTTGTATATACTTTTGTTTAAAATATGCTTGAGTCTAAAATATGCTAGATACACCCTATTTTTATGGGCTGCTTTCGTATAGTAAATAAGAAGTCAGATTAAGTTTGCATTTTTTTGTCTGAATGTGCCTACCTTGATAATTTCTAGCTTCAAAGGGCTTCACAGTAAATCATGGCTTCTCTGTGATATTACATGTTTTAATTTTATGGATCTCACTTATTTTTTGGAGATATTGTATTTAGCTTAGGGATCTAGTTTGTGTTTACATCATATGGATTTTGTTAGTGTCATGGTTACAATTTGAATTCTGGATCAAAATTAATGAGGGCAACTTTTATGCCCATTTTTGGCTTGGCTCTCTAGTGTTCATTTTTTCATTAGATAATGACTAGATTAACACTTGTCTTCATATGATCATTGGGCTCTTTTGTAAATCATAATGTAATCAACATGTATATTACATTATGTAGGTCAAGTATTAGGTAGTAATTTGGAGATTAATTTTGGACCTTTGATGTAATGAGATAAATATACTGGGTTCTAGATTTTACAATCCTATTTCATGGGGTAGATTAGAAGTATAGTTAACCAACATATTTCACAAAAAACTGATTTTATTATTCAAACTCACACCATACTCTTCCTCTCTCTTGTCTACATTCTATTCTTTGATTTCTACATGAGATTGCATTGCTTAAGTAATAGAATGATCTTTCACATCCCCAAGATGGTTGACCTTCCATCTTCTAAAAACTATCATGTTGCAAAATGTTGTTAGCAACATTTTTGACAATATAGCAACATTTTACACTATTTTTTTGCATTTTTGCATTTTATGCTACCACATGCCTACTTGGTTCCTTAAATAGGTCCAAAGGCTTATAATAAACATTTTAACACTATATTTTACTCCATCTATGGCTTCTTCTCCATTTTACTCCAAAGGCTTATAATGAGAATTTTAACACTGTTGCTTCTTCCCCATCTTTTCCTAGGCTCCCAATGCTGAAAATAACAAAAAAACACATTAAAATCATCCCTTAGACATGTAATATCTCATGATTAAGTCCTTAAATACCAAATTCCATGACATGGTCCACATTTTATCTTTTGAATATAAACGTTGGAAAAACTAGATACAATGGATATACAATCATCACTTGGTTCATAATAAACAATAATTAGAATTAGCAAATTAGAATTAAGTATAGTCAGAATTAGAAAATTAGAATGAAGTATAGACATTTCATAATTTACTAAGAACATTGTCACATAATATTTTTATAGTTAGCATAGTTTGGACATCTTTTAAGTTAACAACCATATATTCAAGGCCTTGTCAAGTTAGGTCCAAAACTTAATGGTAGGCCTTGTCAAGAGAGACCCAAAAAGATACCAAGTATTCCTTATGCTATGAATTGATTATTATAACTATGAAAATTTGGGTTATACGAAATATTTTATTTCTATAGATGACAAAGTAATTTTTGATTTAGACTTGGCAATCTATTCCAATGTCACTGTTGCTTATTTGGACATTCTTGGCTCCTTGGAGATGAATTCCATTTGTATTAATGCTCTTCTTAGGAGCTCTAATATTTAATCCCAATAATTGGATTTTTGAAGAGTAGATTAAAGCAAGGTTCATTTGTTGTCTATTCCAAAATTGCAAATTTTCCACCGAATCACTTGTTCATTTTATGATAGACACTGCCTAAAAACATGGCAAAAAAATATCTAATTTGTCAAAATTTTCTATAAAAAATGATAGTATTGTATTTAAGCTACAAAATAGTGATATTTAGGAAACAACCTACAACACAAGTATAAACTATGAGAGTTTTATCTAAGAGATCTTAAGTTCATGTGAACCATCACCAACTGCCCTGAATTCCATAACATTGAAATTCACTAAATGACCTTGATAATTTTTCTTCCTCCTGTCGAATGCTTTTCAAGAAATAATTGTTGGCCATTTATCCTTGCCTTCCAAAATTTCCATATTTTAATTCAAGTGTAGTAATCTTCACATATTTGATAATTCAAATAAATGAAGCATGGAATACTTTATATTAAAACCTTATGTTATATTATTTGGCTACACTTTTTCATCTTATGGGTCGTATTTCAATCACCATCAGATTAAAGATGATCTATGGTGGGCACTTTCCCACAATATGGAGATGAATGAATTTTAATGAATGTAGGGAAGCGACCTTCTTCCACACATCCTAGGTGGGGCCTTGCTTCTTGTTTGTGGATCATCACAGAGAAGATGGATGAGCTATTAGGTGAGTTGGCATACAACTAGATTTCTATTGGTAGTCACTTTCTTAGATTTCATCTTTTGTCAGACCTTCTAACAATGTGGGAAAGCAACATCATGCCATGTGGATTGGTGGCGTTAGGTTTTATTTTGTGGGCAATGGTGTGATTATGCTAATGTGTCTAGTGAGCTAGTGTATGGGTGGTTCCTAGTTGGTTGCAAGTACTAATAGGGACCACATGTTTTCAGTTCTATCTATGCTATCAAATCTTCCCAAATCAATGAATGTCACATCCCCACTTTATGAAATTGTGAGAACTTTAGACATTGTGGGGAAGTGCCTGAAGAACACGTGTCCTCATGGACCCAATTTAAAAGAATGATAGTCATAGTTAAGGCTAACCGTTATGTAACATCGCGGTTAAGTTGGAAGGTTGGCATGGTTAGTAAATTATGTGGTCAAACGCATGAAGACCTAGCAAGGTGGTAGAAAGATAAAAGAATATTGGTCCACATGGTGCTTTCTAATTGTAGAACTCAGTTAACTCGTTGGCCTTGCTCACTCATGAGCCAGAAACAAATGGAAGAGATGTTTTCTTACATGATCCAATCTTCATGATCAATTCCAACCACTCTCCAATGAATGCCATGCCTAGTAAATGAAGGAAAGACTCCACCATCTCTGGTTTTATCCATCTACTTGGTCAGAGTGATTTAATGGCACCGTTTCTATCTTCTCAAGGCTCTATTTTGGAAAAATATGGATTTTATTGCATCTAAATCTGTGCTGAGATTATATTTTCTCCAGATTTTTATAGATGTTTTTTGCAATCTTAAATGGTAGTGGTTGAGTTTTGTTTACAATAGAAAATATCTCAATTATGTTTAGGTTGAAAGGTAGTTTTTGTAAATTTTGTTAAGGTCAACTCTTCTCTATTTTTTTGATATTGCTCTATAAGTTCATTGTAAATTCCCTTTGCCTTTGAAACTATATGACATTCTACTTTATCTCCTTTGGACATTGATTTATTGTGCAAGATCTATTTGCCTCTCATTAGTGTATTGTGGATATCTACAATCTTGCATGGTTATATCTCCTTTTGACCTATGAATGATATATAAGTGAATTCTCTTCTTCCCTGTGTCATTTATTTGGGTTTTCTAATCTACATTTGCATGTGGTTGTTAGATTAAAAAAAGTTTTGATGTGTATATCTTTTGGTGTCATGATGGTTTAAGTGTGCATGTATGGGTAGCGATTGGTTTGAACACTCTATTCTGGTGCATCACCCCTTAGGTTAGAATAGGTAGATTTTATTTCATGCATCCCTTCTCCCTTTTCCTCTCAAAGAGTAGTTAGGTGCATCTTGATAGCAAAGGAAGTTGGCCTTCTCTGGAGACTCAACCTCATAGTTCAAGTCCTACAACTTGGAGATTGTTTCCATGTTTCACAAGGTTGTCCTTAGGTAAAAACTTTGGACAAGGGTGCAAACTTCTATGACAACAATTTTTGACACACCTAATGGGACTATATTCTAGAAGATTTCAAGTCTATTGGTGTCAAAGAAAAAAATTTCAAGTTGATGCTGAGGAAATAGTGCTACTCTTAGTATTCCATTCCTTCAAGAGGCTAATTTCTACAAAGCACTTGGCGACTCTACACCCTTCGTATCTCATTTCTAGACCAAATTTGCAGTGATTCATGCCCAAAGCTGAAACAAGGGCATCTTAAATTTTAGTATCAAGAGCTTTCATTTTCAAATCCTAGAAGGAAGAAGACTAGATTGTCTTTATCACCAGTTAGGAGTATAGAGGAAATACATACCCCTACAAGATCCATTTCCACTCCTCCTATTGTTAGATCTCAATCTAGAATACCATCAACTCATATTAATAGATCACTTGCTTATATGGCACAACCTAGAGCTCATGCTTTTGCTACTTTTTATGGTGGAAGTCCCTTGGTGGTAGCTAAAAGACATGGCATACCAATATCAACTCTCAAAAGTGTACCAGATTTCATTGGTGAAACTTCTATCTCTCCCTTAGAACACATTCAAGAGGTTGCAAATGTTTATAATATTCTTGGTATATCTAAGGATGATATTGTAGTTAGGCTTCTAGCTTCATCTTTAAAAGGGAAAGCACTTCAATGGTATAAAGGGTTGCCTCATAACTCTATAACAGATTGGGATGGATTAGGAGTAGGACTATGTAAACACTTTGAGGACAAAAGTGACTACTTGTCACTTTTGGAACAACTAACTACCATAAAAAGAGCCCCCCATGAATGCATGACTAATTTCAATTATAGATTTCAGAAAACATGGGACAAAATACCTACTTCAGTAAAACCTACCCCTGGTAATGCCTTCTTACATTACCTCAGATATTTTAACAGTGACATTGCCACCACAGTCCAAACCATAGGAGGAGACACTTTACTTGATGCTTATGAAATAGTAATAAGAGCAGACAATATATTGATATAAGGAGGGAGGTTAGCTCCAAAGCCTCCTATGCCCTTCTTCCCTAATGTCCCAAATCACCAACCAACAATGGACCCTATTCCCACAAGATCCACATCATAATTCCTTGCTCTAGTCCCTCAAGCTTCCACATCTTAAATGGAATAGATGAAATCAAGGAATGATGCAGTCTATGATGTTGAACATAGATGAAAGATTGCAAGGCCAAGAGAAGAATTTGGAAGATAACTTCTCTATGATGCAAAAAGTGGGCAATAAAGTGGTGACTTTGGAAAGGAAACAAGCTCAAGGTAGTAAGCCTCATCAATTACAATATTAAACTCTAAACAATGGTAGGCTTCAAAATTATAATTATGGGAACAATCCTTTTGATTAGAGTAGGCAGAATAGTCATGCCTCTGTACTTCAAATGTAAATCAAAGTAGGGCCACAGTCGCTCAAAACAATATGGCTCAAGATCAAGATTTTTGTCCTTCCTACAACTACTCCTATGCCTATTGCATGTGTCAAAATGATGAATCTTATTTGGCTTTGACCATTCAAGAGCTTGTAGTAAGACAATCATACAAGGAGAACCAATCCAAAGATGCCTCATATATGCAAATATAGGGTGATTGCTCCTTTATGAATCATCAAGTGGAGGAACATTTTAATGTAAACCAAGATTCCATTGCTCACAACACTAGGACAAAAAGAAGAGCTATTGAATATGCTACCCCTCCTAATCAAGCTTCAACATCAAATGCAGTGTCTCATGTATAGGAAGCAACCAACCCAATGTTCCTCCACAACAAAAAAAAGTAGCTCTAGAGATGTGAATGACCCCCAAGCTATTCCAACTTAACCCCCTACACATGTAGCTCCCAAGGATTCTACCAGAGCACCTAATTCCTTATTTAGTGTGGTAGATCATATGAAGAAGAAAAATGTGAATATTTCCATGTGGGATGCTATTGCTGCTATACCCACACAAAAGAAGTTGCTGTAGCAGGAGTTGGAAAGTATTGAACCAAAGGATCAACCACCTAGCATGGAGAGTGCCACAAGTCTAGTACGACCATCAAGGGAGGCCCAAAAGAAGAAGAAGGTTAAACCTCCTTGATTTTATGTTTCTCTTATTATAGGGGATAAAGTAGTCTACAATTACATGATTGATTCAAGGGCTAGTAGTTCAATGATACCTAAGTGTGTTGCTGACACTTTAGAATGAAATATAAGCCCATTGCTAGGGATGTATTACAATTGGATAGTAGTACTATCAAGACTATAGGGATCCTTAGGAATGTGGAAATGGCACTTCATGCATGCCCTAGTTGTACTATAACTCAAGATATATCAGTTGCTGAAGTTAAGCACATTTTGACATTTGTTTTTCAAGAGACTTTACCACCCAAATAGGTGGTTACATATCTTCTAATTGGTCATGAATGTTTGTTAGAACAAGATATGGGACCAAGGCTTCAATCAGAGTAGAGCCTCTAGCCCTCCATCATATTGAACCATACACCCCTAATCTTATCAATATGAATTGCACTATCCCAAAAATGGATGAGAATGACATAGTGAATGAACCCTCCACTTCCCTAGAAGAGATACGTAATTTTGTCTTAGATGAATGGGCTAATGCATATCAATTTGATTCCATATTAGAAACCCTTGAGACAGGTCTTGGTACATACTATGTGTTAGAAAAGGATACTCTTATCCCTAAACTTATGAAGGCACAAAAAGATATAAGTAGGATATGGAGTATGTATTTTGATGGATCAAGAAATAAGAATGGATCAGGGGTTCGTGTGATGTTGATTTCTCCTGTACAAGTAAGGTACTACTTTTCATATAGGCTCCAATTCAACTACACTAATAATGTGGTAGAATATGAAGCTATGATCCAAGGTCTCCAACAGGCACAAAGGAGAGGTGTCAAACTCTTAAAGGTATTGGGCTGTAAGGTGCCAATCTCACAACCAATAATTATTTTAATTTTATTCTGCCTATTATCATTAACATTGATGAAATATATCACACTTTTTTTCCAGTTAATAATTTGACCAAAAGCTTTCCCATAATCCTCCAAAGCATTCTTTATATTTCTAGCATTTCTAACTGGAGCTTCTCCAATCACTATAGAATCACCCACAAATTGCCAATGAGAACAAATCAGCTCTTTAGATGATGGTTTGATACCAAAAAAATCACCAACTTACACCATTTTTTCCACAAATCTTCCCAAGCATTCAACCATTAGAATGAAGAGGATAGGCGAAAGTAGATCCCCTTGCCTCAAACCATGAGAATCCTAAAAAGGAGTTGGAGATCCATTCACCAGCCTTGAGAAAGTGGTAGAAGAAACCAACATAAGTACCAACTCTCTAAATCTCTTATTGAAACCAAAAGTTTCTAGCCCTCTTTGTAAAAAGGCCCAATCCACCCTGTCACAAGCTTTAGATAGATCAAGTTTAAGGAGGAACCCCTCTTTCTTGGATAAGGTAAGGGAGTGAATATTCTCATTAACCAAGATGATAGAATCCAAGATCTACCTACTAGGAACAAAACCATTCTGCTGCTTGGAAATCAAATTAGGGAGAAAAGACAAAATTGTGAGAGTTGGCACTTTAGATATAACTTTATAAAAAGAATTACAAATTTTGATTGGTCAAAACTAGTTGATGCTATCAACACTCAACTTTTTTGGAATCAAAGTAAGGAAGGTACTATTCAACTCTTGAGCATTTTCTAGATCCACAGAACTCCTTAACCCCATTAGAGACATCTTCATGGATGATATACCAATACTTTGGAAAGAATAGGAAAGGAAACCCATCTAGCCCTGGTGGCTATGCTCCATCAAAGGAGAATATAGCCTTGGTAATTTCTTCATTAGATGAAATAGTAGTGAGGAATTTATTCTGTTCCTCTGATATATAGCTTGGGATACAGTCCAAAAACATATTCTACTTCTCCTTGTCCAGATTGGGATCACCTTGCAATAAATTACTAGCAAAATCCATGGCTTCCCTTTTTATAATCTCCTCATCCTCAGAAGGACCCCCATTAGCATTGAGTCTAGATATTCTATTAGCCATTCTATTCTTCAAAGTAGTCACGTGGAAGTACTTAGTATTATGATCCCCTTCAAAAAAAAATTTCTAGGTTGCTGTCTCCAGAACATCTCCTCCTTAGTTATAATATCATGCACCTCAGTCAATTTCACACTCTCCTCTTCCTTGGAGACAGTCCTATATCCATCAACCTAAATATTATCTTAAATCTCTTTAAGCTCCTTAAAAACCTTCTTTTTATTGTAAAAAATGTTCCCAAAAGTATCCTTATTCCATCTTTTAATATTCCTTTTAACATTTTCCAACTTACTTGCAACTTTGAACATGGTAGTACCCTCCATTTGAATGCTCCACTAGTCCTTAACAAGGTTTTCCAATCCTAGATGGATAGTCCACATTTTTTCAAACCTAAAGGGATAATTCTTCATAAAGGTTTATAGATCAGCCACAAGAAAATGGGGTAGTGATCTGAGCCAACACGAACCTGAGGAGAAAGAGAGCATTTATATTTTAAAAACCAATCACTACTAATAAGACCTCTATTCAACCTGACTTGAATGAGGTCCTTCCCAACTCTTCTATCAGTCCAAGTATAATCAATCCCATGCAAATCCATATCATGCAAGAGATGATTGTCAATAAAATCTATTAAATCCAATATGTTATCCAAGTTAGTCTAACTTCCTCCCATCTCATCATTTTATTTCAATAGAGTATTAAAATCCCCCATAATGATCCAATTCTCATCCAAATTTTTTTTTCTCTAAGTGGTAATATGTTCCCATGGTGCCTTTCTACCCCATTTAAAATTGGGAGCATAAACATTAATAAGCACCCATACAAAGCCATCCTTAGAATTGGTAAACCTAATGTTCATCATATTTCTATTGTGAGAGATAAGTTTCCCATTAGTACATTTGTCATTCCAATATACCGCCACAACACCTAAGGCCCCATCAGAGTCATTCCCAATAATCTTACCTCCCCAAAAAACCAAAAGACCTTCCACTTTATCCTTTAACATTTTTGTTTCTTGAATTGGAATAATATCTGGTTCATTACCCCTTATCATAATTTTCATTATATCTTTCTTGTGAGGATTATTTAATCCTCTAATATTCCATGATATGAACTTCATTTCTTATGAAAATATTTTGAGTCTAAGATAGTCCTCTGACTACGGTTTGCTATACTTCTATTAGTCTCAACAATTCTCCTCTACACATTGGATGGTCTTCTTGCTAAGGAAGGAGATATACCAATATCTCTAGCCTTGATACCTTTACCAGATGGTGTTGAAGGTAGACAACAATCCATGGCCTTATTTCTCTTAAAATCACCTTTTTTGATGCCTTTTCCCAATGGTGTGCTATATCTCCTTTCTTATTACTCTTAGTTTTTAACACAACATTCTCTTTATTCTTTTTAGAAGATACAACCTCATTTTAAAAAAAAATTTTGTGATTCTTTTACCCCCCACTTATGTCCATTCTACACCAGAGTCCTCCTTTTCCCCCTGTAAATCTTTAGAGATTTCCTCAACATCCCCCTATTTTTATTACTCTTTATAGATGTAACTTCTGCAAGAGGTTTAACCAGACATGGAGTTTCCTTACCTATAATGATACAATCACTTTCCTCAAATGATTTAAGATGATCTTCATTAGTATTTTCAATCTAAATCTCCCCATTTTCTTCTTCATCCCCTTTGTTGTGACTAATCACACCACCTTCCTGAGCCAATACATTAATTTTAGCATCACTACTATGATACAGAGGAATCCATACCTAATTCTCCCCTTCAACAATCACCATTGATTGAGATGCTTCTACTTGTTCAGATTCATTAACCACTAAGGTTCCCTTCACCAAACCACTTACCTCCTGGGTATTTCCTACCTTGCAACTGCTTTTCTTAGCTTTATTCTAATCATTCAACCCTTTACAAACCCATATTTTTTTGACCTTTTTGTGAGCTCTATTCAAAGTTGGGTATTTTTAGCCCAATGACCATAATTTTTGCAATGAAAACAAGCAAAGGGAATCAAATCATACTCTATCTTTTTCTTCTAGACACCTAGTTTAGATTTGAGAGAAATAGCCTCTGGCATATCCAAACCTTGAAGAACTCCCACACAAATTCTAGCATAGGTCATTCTTCTTCTTGACCCTATGATTGGGACCATAGAAAGGAGTTCACAAAAGGTATTAGGAATAACTTGAAACACATCCTCCACCCAAAAATCCACTGGTAACCCTACCAGTCTAATCCATACTGGAGCTTGAATCCTAGATTCATCAAGAGAGTACAAGTTTGGTGCCCATTTCTATAGGATGAATGTATGTTTACCCACAACCTAGGGACTATTGCAAATAATCTCTTGTTTATCTTCTTCACAAGAGAAACAAAAAGATAGGCAACCTTTTGCCATAAAAGTAATGTCCACTTGCCCTTGTAGAATCCATTTCCCTCGAACAAAGGCCTAGACAACCTCAATGTTGGGCCTAGCACCTAAAAACCTCCCTACCAAAGTCGAGTCCATCCTAGAAATATTTCTATCAATGATTTGATTTGGGATTTCCATTGTAAACATACCTTGATCATTCAAAGGCATATTCTTTACCGATGGAAAGGAGGACTTTCCTACTAGTTTGATGCCAAACAAACTGGACCACTTTTTTGTCGAAACAATAGCTGACCTAGGACCCCCATCTAGATCCTGAATTGTTCTACTACTATTGAGATCCATCCCCTTTTTAGATTTGTCTCCAGTTGTCCTTGAATGATCTCCCAATCCAGACGATTTTGTCCTATTCCCCCCTAAAATTTTGAATCCATTCTTCCCGCTCATCGCACCTACTTTGCTCCTACTCTTGCTCACCATCTTTTGCTTCTATATTTAGAATTAAGTTATGCTAAGGGCACTTTTGGTGAATTGATAATTATTACCTTTGAATTTTTCATTGATTTCCAAGAGGGTAATTATTAAATTATATTATTGCAACAACCATAAAATCATTATACATAAGATAGATGAAATTAATCATAATGTCTTCAACATGGTTTTTAACAAAAACCATAACAATTTCCCATACCACCACCTTGTCATGCTCATATATCCATTAAAATCTCCTATATAGGATTTAACTGAAAATTTCATATTTAATAAGTGCTTACAAGGACGAGTCTTATAGGAATGACATTGGATGCACATGGGGGCAACACATGCACATCCAAAAATTTTTTTTTGTGGACGGATAGTTGTTTCCCAAATCATATTGTTATTTTGATCTGGTCATAGGTTGCATAGTAAATATAAAATTTATTTGTGCATTTCGATGTCTGGGCTTAGTTAATCATTTGGGTAACAACCATCCAACCAATTCTTTAGGCATGGCTAAATGTCCATACAATGTATTCCCATGTCCATTCTTCAATAATTCTATGTCATTTCTTGTAAGTCAGACCAAACATTACACAAATCCCAACGAGCCTTGATGTAATCACTGATAACACAATCAACCTTTTCCACAGTTGCTTTACAAGGAAAGTAGGGCTTCTTTGTTTGATTTTACTAGGATATTAATATTTTAAATTGTTTAATGTTTGTATTACTTTAGTTCTTAGTTTAAATTAAAAATAGTATTAAGATATGATTGATCATTATATAATTTTTAATAAAATTATTCTTATGACTATTCAAAATTAAAAATAATTAAAAGTAACAAAGATATTTTGTGATCATATTTTAAAATTAGATTTTACAATTGAAGAAGAATCAACATAGTGACGATCATTTAATGTTGAATTTCATTCTAAACAAGTTATAGGTAAATTTTAGGACAATCTAATATCTTAAATTTTACTTTTAAATATGGTGTAGATAGATTTTGGGAGGAACAAATATATTTTCATCTTATTTTTTCATATTTTACAACATACTTGTGCTCATTTTACATTAGGTTTCCATTATATTTTATTCTAAACATGATATTAATTTTTATTATATTGGATTTTATTTAGGATGAGCAAACACATTTGTGATCATATTTTTAGGTGTACTTTCAGTATATAAATTTTATGTGATAATATTTTTACATTAGATTTTATTCTAAATATATTATGAGTAAGTTTTTGGAGGAACAATAAATTTATGATCATGTAGTTACATTGGAGTTTAACGTAAACACATTTTACCTAAAATTTAGGAGGAATCAAGACATCCATGTTCATATTTTTGCATTAAATTTTCTTTTAAACATAATTTATAGAAATTTTAGAAGGAACCATCACATTTTTCAAATTATATTTTATTCTAAACATGTTTTAGGTAAATTGGAAGTGGAACTAATATATTTATGATCATACTTATAACTAGAACCAACACAGTTGTATTATCCACTAACTACAATATATTGATATAAAAGTTGTTCTTTGAATACACTCAATTTTATATTTGAAATATAATCACATTTATGAAGCTCCTATTTTAAACCATTTTTTTAATATGTTACCAGATACAAAAATCTAAATTTACATCATGTAAAATTTTGATAAAATTATTTCAATAAAAATTATTTAAATAATAATAAAAATAATATTTCAAATACAATAAAAAAAAAATTAAATATAAATTAAATAAAAAAAGGTTTTCATTTTTATAAACATTCATATTCATGAAGATTCTATAGGGCAAGATGTTGAGCGGGAGTGGAAGCGTGAGCATGGTGCTGCATGCGGCTAGGGTTTTAAATGTTGTGTAATCCAATTATTAAGATGGTGGGGATGCATAAGATGTTGAGCTACATGGAAGGAGGGTCTCCCTTGTGCCTGCCCCTAGTTGGGCCATTGTATGTGTTTGCTAAGTGTGGGTGGATTCAACTACAAAGTGGGGGACTTGGTTGTCATTTCCATGCAAGCCCTTTGGAGATGTTGTTCTCTGGTATGTTTCTTTGTAGAGAGGGGTCCATTTTTGTCATTGGTGGGTTTACCTCTAGACTGTCAGTTATTTCCTTTAGCGATGGATGCTTTGTTTGTGAGCTTGGAACATTTGTTTATGCCTCTCCATGTTGCATCCATGAGTCTTTTGTTGTTTGGTTATCCAAATTTGGGGGCTTGGTGCTGTATTATTTGTTGGTAGGTTTGGGTATCCTCATTCTGCCTTTGGAGTCATTTTCTTGGGAGTTTTAAGTGTTCCCCTAGAACAGTGGGGAATTGTCCCTAAAGGTATGTTATATTTTGGGAAGATTAGTTTTTGCTCCTTCCTTCTTCATCTAGGGGTGTTCTACTTCTAGGTTTACCAAATTTGGGGGATCTTTGGTGGTCAGTGATAACTTTAAGAAACCCCTCCAGAAAAAAAAGCCTAAAATGCTGGTGAATCCAACATTTTTTGGGTAGGATAATTTTAATATTGAGGATAAATTTTTTTGTTCCATATAAGGAAATAAAATATTATATGTTGGTGATTTTTTTCTTGCCCTAGCAAAAATCATTTTAAATGTGGTGAATTAATGTTTTTTTTTTACTGATATATAAATAAAATGATAGACTATTTTTAATAATGAATTAATAATGTCAGAGTTGAATTAATTGTTTTGTAAGAAAATGAATAATAATGGTCTTGGCTAATCTTTTAGTGGTAAACTAAAAAATTCTTTAATCGGAAAGTGAATTTGCACATGTATTGGCTAGTAACTGTACTGAATACTAAGTAGTAGCTTCAAGTTTCAACTTGTGTACTATCTTAGGTCTATTATTAATAATGTCATAACATCGTTATGTTAGTGTCACTATTACCAAGTCAGCTACCATCACTTTTGTATTCTTAATAGTAAATACAATAGTTTTATTGATTGTTGATTAATTAGAGATCAATAACAGAAGATGCATTTCGGGGCCACTCGCTTGAAAAGACCTAAAGTCACATGAAATTCTTCAGAATGGAGACACATGGAAAGTTTTTCATAGTAATATTTGACTGAAATTTACTCAATGTTAGGCACTTTTGACCATTTGACATTAATGCCAGGACATTTTGGCATTTTACACACTTGAAAATTAATAGGAATACAAAAGAAAAAGATATGAAAGATTGGGAATGCCAAAGAATTTAATGCAACTGCCATTGAATAGCCTCTTTAATTCATCTTTCATTATCATTTCTCAAATTCTTCAATTTGAATTCAGTTTGCAGAGTTTCTTGAATCTTAGTCATAGATATGCCAATTTGCCTGAAATGCACTACAATGGCTCTGCAAAAGCCCTTTTTAGGCAGGATTCATGATGATGTCCTTGCCATGGTGTGCAAGCCAAATGCCCAAAGTTCTTTTATCTACCATGTTATATTCATGGTCCTCGGCCATGAATTTCTAAGAAATGATAAGAGGTACCATGTGTCCATGGATATTACCTTGTGCTTCCTCGCGTCTTTTCTTGACCTCAGAGGCAGTCAAATAGACATTTTGATGCTTCTGCATAATATTTTTAAGGAAACATTTTAAGAAGATGATGTCAAAATTCTTGTATTGGCCAAGTAGGTACCAAGGCTAGGCATTGGCATTCCTTTTATAGATGTAGCAAACAAGTGCTAAGCATCCTTTCCTACTCGGCATGAACAAATGACAATTGACTTGCCATCGGAAGTGGGCGTGGCTCTAAAAGGATTTTCAATAGAAGTGGTTGTTGTTGGACGATGTCAACGAGATCAACTTCACATGGTTGGATGAGTTTAGTGACATCATTTTCTCCAACAGATTCCTCACAGAGGGACTTGAAGACCTTTCTGATTGAAGGCTTCAAGCCTTCAGCCCCTCAACTTGCTGATGCTTCCAACCTCCCTGTTCTTTGGTTCCTTATTTCCTGAATCCTCAGTCCTATTTCTTTAACTGTTGAGGTGTTTCCCTAGGGCAAAAAAATATTTTTAAGATATCTCTTTTTTCTTTGGATTGGGCCTTGCCCTATAATGTAAATTACGAAATAGTAAAACCATGTTGATTTAATTAGCCATTTTGAATATCTATGCTTTATGCAATGTACATTCTAAATTATTATCAATGAAATCAATAGTTTTTGCCTTCTTAAATCATTGTTCCAACTTCCTGTTAGTCTATGACTTTGTTTTTGGTATCTCAATTCTCAATGCACTATTGAAATGTTAGTCCGCAACTTTGTTTAAAATAATTAACTGTTAATAGTTATAAAGTTAGAAATTAGAAACAAAAAAAAAGGGTTTCAACAATCTCTTTATGGTTTCATAAAATATATTTGATTAATGATTTATAGTAAAAAAAATTCAATTGAAAATAATCCAATTAATTTTTTTGTAATTTCTAAAACTCTTTTTCTTTAATCTGATTGGTTAAAACAAATGGATCGATAAGAGTGGATTGCAAGGAAAACTAAAGATTGTAACCTTAACAAAGTTAAATAAAATTTTGATAATTTATGTGTCAATTTTTTATTTCATACCTATCTTGTCACCTAACTTTTTTTCATTATGAAATATTTTAAATAATGATTCATGAAGAATAGATTATAAACAATTATCACAATTTTCAATATATGTTAATAATTTATAGATAATTAAACTATATTACATTTTAATTTTGAAACTAAATAATAAATATGAATAAAAATATAGCATTTGTAATTATATTTTTTAATTTTAATTATTTTATTTACATTAAACTATTTTCATTATTATTTCATATCTTACACCAATTTATTTTATAAAATTCAATATATCTTCATTGAATTTTTCATATCATCTTTACAATAAAAAGTTTAAACTTTATGATAGAAAAGAAAATCATTTCTATAATAGAAAAGAAAATCCTTTATTTATATTATATCATAACTATTATAATAGTTATTATAAATTATATTATTATATAATAATAATAATAATAATAATAATAATAATATATTTATAATAATATATAATATTTTATGTAAATAATTAAATTTAAATCATGATTTTGACATGGTAAACTTAAAAATACAATAATAATAATTAATAACAATTTCTTTAACAATATTTATTTCAATATTTTCTCTAGATTAATTAATATGCTACTTAAATTCCTTTCAATGACCGTGGCTCTATTTCAGATCAAATTTTAAATGATTGAAGTTAAATTCTATTTCTAATTTTGTATCCAAAATTGGGATATGTGTACTTGAAGATTCTACCCAAAATCTTGACCGTTGACTAAAAGAAAGATCAACGGCTTAAGATGAATTTTGAGCCAATTTGGGAATATTTTTTCATGTGCCTAGATTCATCTAGAATCGTGACATGTGTCCGGTCATTGCAAAGCTCAATTAAGTGTCAAGATTCCGTTAATATTATTAATAATTATGTTTACAAACAATTATCATAATTATCAATATCTATTAATAATTTATAGATAATTAAACTATATTACATTTTAATTTTAAAACTAAATAATGAATATGAATAAAAATATTGCATTTGTAATTACATTTTTAAATTTTAATTATTTTATTTGAATTAAACTATTGTCATTATAATTTATTATTAGTACTTGCCAGTCAGCTTAGGGCTAAGTACTATTGTGATACATTTTGGATTTTAGACTTTAACTAGTGATTAAATTTATTTCATATTTTTATGAGTATGAATAAATCATTGTAATTTCTTTTATCAAACTAATATATTACATAGCATAGATGCAAAAATTTTAACCTTAAATTTTTTCTAAGTTATGATTGGATGAATTCATTAATTTTATTTAGCAAATTAGCTCTTATATTGGCTGGATACAAGAGCTAAACATTTCTTTTTCAATTTGATTCATTAACGTTAATATTTTTATTTTTTTAATGTAAATGTATTGGTTTATATTTTATATTTTAATAATGTATTTTTTAATAAATTATAATATAATATTACTTATATTATATAATCATTTAAGATTTATTATTATTATAAAAATATTATTATTTTTATATTATAATTATTTATTATATAATAGAACATATAATATAATTATTTATAATATAATATAGTTATAACCATATGATATATATGTAATAGAACATATATATCAATGATTATATTTATGAATTAAATTTAAATTAACATCATTACAAAAAAAAATTATATAACATTTTCATTAATTAAGATATTTTATATATTATAATAAATTTATTAAATTTAAATTAGATTTATATAAAAAACTAAAGGCAAGTACTAAGCCACTATGTGGCACTTGTTTTATATCTTGCACCAATTTTATTTTATAAAATTTAATATATCTTCATTGAATTTTTCGTATCATCTTTACAATAAAAAGTTTATGATAGAAAAGAAAATCATTTCTATAATAGAAAAGAAAATCTTTTATTTATATTATTCTATAACTATTACAATAATTATTATAAATTATTATTTATATATATAGAATATTTTATATAAATAATTAAATTAACCCGAAATCAGGACACATGTACTTGAAGATTCTATTTGAAATCCTGACCATTGACTAAAAGAAAGATCGATGACCCAAGATGAATTTTGGGACGATTTGGAAAATGTTTTCCCATGTGCCTAGATTCATCCAGAATCATGACACATGTCTAGTCATTGCAAAGCTTAATTAAGTGTCAGGACTCAATTAATATTATTAATAATTATCTTTAGTCTTTAAAAAAATTAATTACTTAATCTCAACTCGGCAATGCCACAATTGTTAAGTTAGGGCAACAAACCAAGATGAATTTTGAGTAAATTTTGAGTCAGCCATTTTTGTTGTCAAGACACATCCAAAATCATGACATGTGTCAAGGACACATGTCATGATTTTAGATGTTTCTTGACAACAGCGATGGTGGACCCAAAATTTACCTGAAATTCATATTGATAATTAAGTTCAATTTTTATTAATTAATTAATTAAAAATGAATATTGAAAAAATTTCAAAGTTTAAATGTATATTAATGTAATAAATTTTTACTTTTTATTTTTTATAGTTATGTACAAAACTACATTATTATCTTGATGTCATTTACATGTACATTGTACATATTATTAGTAAAGCACCTAAAACCATTAATTACTTAATACTTTCATTTTAACTTTTAACTATTAACCTTTTATGTTTTTAGAGTATGAAGTTGAAAGTTCTAGAAATTGAGAGTTTGATATGATAGAGTTTTCAAATTTGAACTTTTCAAAGACTGAAAAAATTCCATTTTGTGTTTTGAAGACTGAATTATGAAAGTGTGAAGCTTGAGTAGCAAAGGACAACACCAATTATCAAATCTCGATTCTGGGTATTTAATTTTAAAAAAAAAATTCATTGCAATTTGTAGCAATAGAAATCTTGATTTTAATTGTCTTAGGTTTACACTTTACAATTTTTTAAAATAGGGCTTGAAGAAGAATTTTGTGTAATAACCAGTAGCAAGCATGGGCAAAAAAAAGTCAAAAACCTCCCCTATGAGTGCAAGCATAAAATAAAATCAATAGATAGACATTAAAGAACTTAGGCAAGTGCTACAAACCCCAAGTTTCATCGATGAATGTCATGATATTTTTTATCCTATTATCCATGGAGATTTTGGAATCATAGAAATTAGACATTCATTGTTTAATAAGTGGAAAGATCCATAGAAGGGGAGAAATTATTACAAATATAACAACAATATTCATGCACATACAAATAAATTAGCTACTTTGGTCACTGGATTAACAAACCTCATTATACTCAAAGTATTCCCTTGCCTTGAAATTGTAATGCTATGCACTCAGAATTATGATAGAAATAGAAAGATAATTGTAAACCAAAATAATCAGGAGGAAATTTTATCCATAATTCAAAGTGATTTTTTCACTCTGTTAGACCTAGGGCTAGGGTTTAAACTAGAGAGCTTTAACAAGCACATTGACTTGGATAAACTAGCACAGGCTTATGAAAAACTAGAAAGAGTTTTTCAAGATTCATATATTAAGGGTTTAATACACTTAGGGTCCTCTACTAGTGTTACACTAGACATAGACCATATGCCTCCTTATCAGTATGATATTTTTGTGTGATGGGTTTAGAATACTATTTTTTTGTTATCATTTTGTTTGAGATTGGATAGTAAAAAGGAAGTGGGGGCTAGTGTTCTTGAAATTATTTATAATATCCATTGTCGAGGTCAGTCAGATGAGAAGGTAGATATAAGATATAATTTTGTTCAACACATTATTGAATCTATGCAACAATAATTACTAATGATTAAAAAAAGTACAACTACAAGCAAGAGAAAGATATTTAGGTTCACAAGTTACTTGTGCTACCTTCTTTTAGCAAAGCATAATCCAATATTTGAGACAAAGAACAACAAGCTTGATATTGAGGTCTATAAGTTTGATGAGAGAACCCAGAAGAAATCAGAGACTCTAAGTCCATTATATGAGTGGACACATAAGATGAGGATAACTACTAACAATAAAAACTACAACTATTTTGTAGACTTCTTTTTGGCACTTATTTACCAAAAAATCACAGGCACTATGATGCCTAGATCACCTATGTCTTGTAAATATTGCATTCAACTGGGAAGTCAGATTCAATTGGCTGATTGGTTCTTCATAGCAGAGTACATTGTCTTAAGGCTTTACGATTTGGCAGTTGAACCCTACAAACTTCCAATGCATGTTATAGAAAGGGTTTTTGCACCAGAATATGTGTGGCAGATGGAGAGTGTAGATGAACTTTTTACTAGACAACAAAAGGAAACAATATTTCCTTCCTTGCCTTTCACAATTGGAGGCCTCACATTTGAGAGAAAGGCTTTCAAAGTGGCAAATGAATTGGTAAATTTTTTTGGCTTTGATTTTGTTAGTCACTAAAATTATGATCCACTAAACATAAGAAAAATAAGACTTATTGCCAATGAGAACTTTGCGAGCAAATATCAACATCAAGAGATATCATTGATAAAAAAGTTAAAAAACAAGGATTCATGGGATAAAGTTAAGAAAGAGATGGAGAAACATGCAACAGAGAATAATATTTCAATGCAAGAATTGTCATCCCAAATTATGGCATTGCACATATCAGAGACACAAATTAGAGCCTTTGACATACTTAAATTTCTACAAGAAAGCATCTCAACCTTCTAAAAGGTCTATGCCGAAAGAAATTAAAGAGGCATGTGTAGTAGAATTGTGGTGTCAAACCAAAATGATTGATTTTTGAAAAATGAGGCAAAATTTGGGTGAACCAAAGACATCAGTAGGTTTTTGGGAAATTGAAGAGGATGGACTTTTAAGAAATTATTTGATCAAAGAGCATCCAACTGTACTATATAATTTTGGTAGTTATAGTGACAGTGATATTGAAAGACAAAATGACCTTGAGTTTGATGTTGAAATTCAAGGTATTCAAGATTTTGGGCCAACTAAGGGCAGACATATTGTTAATCTTCAAATGAGTGATTGTACTAAACAAATGTATGGTAAAGGGGCAACTATGATACAAAAAATGGGTTATGCAGGTATAGGGCCCATTGGTACAAGTGGTGAAGGGATTTGGAATCTAGTTCCAGTACTAGACCCACCCAAAAGAGGAAGTAAACTGATCACTGGAATCTCCAATGAGATTGAAGATAATTCATCTAGAAAGGGAAAAAAAATTATACTTCTGCTTCTAAAGGTCATTCCAACACATTATTTGTTAAATCTTCAAATCTAATTGTAGTTGATCCCATTGGCACTAGCATGGATAAACCTTGTGCAAAAAAGGAAAAAGTTATGACAATTACACCGCAGGAAATGTTGGCGGTTACTTCACCAATGTATGCACTAGTAAATTCTATACAAAATTGTGAAAATAGTCCTAAAACACCAAGATTTGGAATGGGCCATCTTTAGTATGTTGGCAATCCTCAAAATAAAATTGTAGGTGGAGTAAGTTTAACTAGAGTTGGAGGATCATACAACAATACAACTGATAATTCACCTTTCAAACACTCAATTTTGTTAGCAAACCTAGATTTTAGTTTAAACGAGTTTGCATCAAAGTTTGAATAGACAAGCAAAAGAAAGAGGAAAATTATGAAGACTTTGAAAAGTGATGCAGTTGCTGAATGTTAGGGATCTACTAATAGAATATTTCCACCATATGATCCAAACAATGAAATGATGAACTTCATGGCTGTTATGACCCTGGGTAGAGATAATAATCTACCAAAAAATGTAAGAAATCTTAATGATGTAAAAGTTACCAGTCTTCAAATGGATTTTTCAAAAGTGAAAAATATTGACAAAATCAATATATCAAAAGAGAGCAACAAAATGGTCTACTCTACACTTTTGAAAGTGGAGAGGGAAAACAAAAGGCTTAAAAAGAAAATATAAAAGTTATAGCTAGACCTTGATAATGTGAAGGACAAGGAGAAAGTAGTAGACAATAGGTTCAAAGAATTGCAAAATAGGATAAAGAATTCTTCTCCTACAGAGGCAATTATCCAACAAGAAAAGATAAATGAACAAGTGAAAAATTTGACTAAAGCATTGGATGAGTGCTAAAAAAGAATTGAGCATGAAAAAGTCATTACTACATAATTGTTCAATTGGCTGATTGGTTCTGCTATCAAGGAAAATAATAATTTGAAAATTTAATTGGAGAATGAAAAGAAAAAAGAGGAGTCTAAGGCAAGGACAATTTATAATTTTTAGAAGGAACTGGGGAATGAGAAGAAAAAAGAGGAGTCTAGTGCAAACACAATCCACAATTTGAACAAGCAATTAGAGAATAAAAAAAAAAGAGAGGAGTCAATTGCAAAAACAATCATTGATTTGAAGAAGGAATTGGAGAATGCAAAGAAAATAGAGTCTAGTGCTATTGCAAGCAGTAATACAATCCACCATTTGAGGAGGGAATTGGAGAATGCAAAGAAATAAGAGGAGTCTACTATAAAGAAAATCAAAGATTTAAAGAAGGAATTGGAGAATGCAAAGAAAGATGAGTCTACTCAAACACTCCAAGATTTGAAGAAGGAATTGGACAATGTGAAGAAAAAGGAGGAGTCCACTACAAAGACAATCCATGATTTGAAAAGGGAACATGAGGATGAGAAGAAAAAAGAGGTAACTACTACAAATACAATCCAAAATTTGAAGAAGAAATTGGAGGAAGAGAGGAAGAGAGCAACTAATTGGCAAGGGCAACTAGAGGAAATACAAAAAAAGAATGAAAAAGAGATGTCTAAAATGAAGAAAAAGATGGAGAGTGTAACTGCACAAAATATAATGACATCTTCTAAAGACCATCATGTGAAGGATACTATAATAAGCATAGTTAAGCTTATCAAACAATAAAATTGGGATAAAATAATGAAGAACTATGATAGTTTGTTTGAATGGCTTGATTTAAATAGCAATCTCAGACTTGTTTGTGAAAATGTAAAAAAAAGATGTTGAGGGTAAAATAAGCATCTTCACCAATTCCTTAAAAAATCTTGCTAATTTTTTTTTGAATAAAGTACAAAGATCCAATGATAGGGATTTGGAAAATCAAGGAATAACAACCGCTTGGATGCTTGTGTAATGACCTTTTTTGTCTGTCACAATTGTGAACAAGTAATGGAAATAGATGAAGCTCTCAAATATGCTTCCAAAGACTTGATGAAGATGAATCACAACATATTGAACTTGCTAAATGTTGGATTAACAAATCTAGCTAACTTAGAGGGTAGATTCATTGGAAAAGAAGTTTACATGAAAAAATTCTAGAACACCATGAATTCTAATTTAGGCGACTTGCCTAAGGAAACCACTCTAGAAGGAATTGCAAGTTGCATCAAACCACTATCAACAATGAATGTAGTTATAGATAAATTCCTTGATTCATGTAAAACTATCTCTGTGAAGTATTCATTGTTGATGAGGTTACAACTATTTAGCTACAACCTCAAAGAAATGGAGCTTCCAAATGATGCAGAATGGAGCGCCCTAAAGAACTTCATTGGAGCTGGGTCATCTTTTCAAACTATTACTGTTGCTATCAGTGGTAGTCATAGCTGATAGCACTAAGAAGTTACAACTTAGTAAGTGATAGTACTATTATCATTTTGTTACTTGTTGCTCTTTAATTTCAAAATTTGGATTTAATTTCAACTTTATTTAATATTAATTGTTACAGGAATCAAGAGCTAGCATATCAAGATAGTTGAACAACCAGACATTGTCATACTATATTACTACACAGAGCAAATGGAAAATTTTCTCCCTATTCCTACTTGAAAAAATTGTACAATTGGCAATGTGGCAAATTAGCAATGTGATTGTACACACATAATGTATTATGTAGTAATAATTTAATTATATATACAATTACAAACCGACGTATAGCTATTGTTGCTCCCTTGTATCTACAAAAGAAAATTCAGGGTCATTTCAATTTGACATTGAGTCATTTGCAAAGGGTTGTAATTTTTTGTAATTGTTAAATGTATTATGTTATAAGCTGATTTATAATTATAAATTATAATACAATTTTTTAAAATAGAGCTTATTTTGTTAAATGCATTATGTTACAATTTCTTAAAGAAACTAGAATCAATGAAAATCTAAAAGTAAAAATGTCTAAAAACTAGAATGAATGAAAATCTTAAGTTCAACATGTACTATTGTATTAAAACTATAATCAATGAAAATCTCAACATGTTTAAAAAATAAATCAATGAAAATCTCAATATGTGTAGACTCTAAAAGTAATAACTAGTTTCAATGAACATCTCAACATGTAAGTTTGTAACATCAACATGTTCAAAAAAAAATTTAAGCATCTATAAAAGGATAGTGAATGAAGGCTATAAATTAACTTCTACAAACATAATTAATTAGTAGATAGAGTCTTAGATTAGAGCTACTAGCCTACTACTTGACTCATACAGAAGTTAGAGCTTGAAGTTGAGAAGCTGCTATAGTTGCCACTCCGCCTAGACTAGCTCAACATCACTATCATCAGAATCCTCCTCATTTATTGCATTTAACATTTCACTACCACTGCCACTTGGGTTTGAAATGTTGTCAATCCCTCTTCTTTGACATTGGTTTCTCCAAATGCTAAGAGCCCTATCATAAGGGAAACTATCTACCTCACACCTAGAATTATAGAGCCTCAAACAATTATCTAATTTTTTTTCTAATTTGTTTCTAACTTTTGACTTTAGGATGCCCAAAGTGCTAAAAACTCTCTCATCCTCTACTAAACTCAATATCATTATCAAACATAAATCAATAAGCTTGAAATATTCTAGTATTGATTCTCTCAACTGATTGCTCTCACCAAGGTTTTTCCAAAGCTTTATTACCGCTCCCTCTTCATTTGGGTTCTCCATAAGATCATGTTGTTCCCTCATTATGTTTACAAAAGAATATGATTGATCTCTCAATCAAGATTCATCTAAAATTCCATTTATAGTTACTCCATTGATTACTTTAGTTTTGCAAAAATACTGAATCAAAGTTGTCATCCTTCTTTAAAAATTAGTCAGATAGTTTAGAGACCAATATTGTGGAAAAACAATTGATATTAATTCAAGCAGTTCCTCTAGAGGGAATCTGAATCTAATTTCTAATGAAAGATTGTAGAAAACTCACTTGACAGAGTCAAGCTGCATAGAGTCTTTGATCTTCTTGAAGTCTTCACTTGTAACACATGAAAGTACCTTCTCTGGTTCTAATTCAACTTTGCTTCCTGCTTCATTGGGTTTGGAGTCAGGGTTGATGTGGGCATAGTACTACATTGGTATGTCAACTCCATGTACCTTGGCATAAACCTCATTATTTGCACCAATATTTAAAATGTTCCTAGGATTTTTCAAATATGTGATTTGTATCCACTTTGCAAACTTTGATTCATATAATGATACTAATCGATACAGAGTATCCAAGCTATTACATGTCATTTTATGCATCTTATTATATTCTGCAATGTACATAGCTCTTTGTTGAACCTTTTTTATAATATTTCTCATGTCTTGTAGCATGGAGAGAATAGATGCTAAAATTAAGAGTATCTTAACATTAGTTAGAATTGAATATAGTCGAGGGAATCTGTCTCATAAGAAGTGGATTAGTCCAAGCAATGATAGATATTTGGAGATTACTCGATACACTGGTCCATCCAAAGAGATCCATCTGGTATCATTATCTTTAAGAAGCTTCCTCCCATTAGTAAGTCCTTGAGAAAAGTGTTGAAATTCCTAGACTCATTTGGACTTCGACAAAAGTACTACTAAATCTCTTTGATTAGAGATTCCACTTTACTTACACAACCAAAATCGTTGACAATTCCAAAAGCTAGATTCATTCGATGGGCCATGCAATGTATGGGAATAGCGTAGGGTGCCAAATCACTCTTGATCTTTTTGCAAATATCACCTTTATGACCTTGCATAATCGAAGCTCCATCCACTCCTACACACACCAACTTTTTGGCAATCTCCATGTTATCCAAACCTCTAAATTCAATTAGAGTAGTCTTTAATAATTCATATATATATTTAGCTGTCACACTATAATTCAATTTAGCAATATATAGTAGAAAGGGTTGATGAGAAAGATTGTTTATAGTATAAATATGCATGCACACCCCAGAAGTATTATCAATTGTAGTAACTTCATCTAGAGACAATGTAATGAAATTTGAGTGTTTAATTTTTTCCTTCATATCTTCTTTTTCAACTTGTGCAAGACATCTAGCCCATTCCCACCTGTTCTTTACTGACCAGTGACTGTTCAGATAGTTTCAAACTTTGAAAAAGTGTAGTAAGGAAGTAATTGAAGGGTAGTCCATCATAGGATGTCCTCTACTCAAAATATAAAATACCACACTTAATTGAACTACTTTTCCCATATTTTGCACTTCCATTGCTTTCCCAATGAAATCTCCAATGGAACCTTTTACTGCAGAACTCTTCTATTGTAATTGCTAGTGTAACTCATATATTTTGACATTCCTAATATGTAGACAATTGTCCTTTGTTTTCCAAGTTAGCATGGATTTTTCAACTCCATCTATAGTTTTCTTTTTGTAAACTTTACTAACATGCTTTTCTATGTATCAAGTTTAAGTTACAACCTCTTCTCCTTCTTTGTTATCTCTATGCAAATCTTACATATGCATTCTACAAGAGGCTCACCATCAATTGGATTGGCCACTGGTTCAATGAACTAGTACTTTTCTACCCATTCTAACTAAAAATTCCTTTTGAATAGATCCCGGTGAGATTGATCTTTGTTTGATTTCAATTTTCTTTTCCCCTTTTGTGCATGAACATGATTTATGAATCACTTTTGGTTTTCTCACCTGACTGGTCTAGGATTGACTCCAACTCTATAATATCAGCTTGTGACTCCCTACTTAGGGGATGTGCCTCCAAATTGTGTTCAAGTTCATCCTCAATTGAGATATCAGGTTCGCCAACTTGAACTTCTTCAATATGGTCTGAGTCTCCAACTTGTGATGAATCTCCTTTCTCAATAAGCATACAAGATCTAACTTGTGAATCTTGTAAGTTTCCAACATTTCCACCACCAAAACATGCCACTATGGTTTTGTATTTTGGTAATGGTGGCATCTCTTTTCTTTCAGGGATCCTACTAGAACCCCTATTACCCCTCTTGTTTGACATTGCAAGCTAATAAAGGATGCAAAAAATAAATCAACTTAGTTGTTGAACAAAAGACTCAAATAGTGATGACTTAGAGAATGTGAAAAGTGATAGTAGACTACTTAGACTACATATAATAACAGTAATATGATTCATTCTCCAAAAAAGGGTACTACTGCTATGGTACTACAGTCTATGGTACTATCCAATATAATTTGCAAACCTATAGGCTATCTTAGCATGTGAGATGTCTAGTCACCAGTGGACACTGGACAATAAAACTATAAAAATAACTAGTACAATTGTACCAGTACAGTAGTACCACTTTTGACATAATTTTTAAAAAAAAATCACTTGCCTTTTATGAAAACTAGGGTCCATGAGTCAATAGGCAATGCACTCAGCACTCTGAAACTTCAGCAACAATAAGAAATGCTAGTCTCTAGACCAAAAAAGACAAAATTATGTAGAATAATAATATCTTATAGTCCAATCTAAGTTGGAAAATTGCATGGGATTAACAAGTGGGAATGTCAAATGCAATGTGAAATGCACCTTCCTATGTTAGCCCATAGTAGAAAATAGTTGGCTAAATGGGGCTGGTGGTCGAAACACATTGAGAAAATGGTAGGTGACACCCAACCTAAGGGAAAATCATTTGGTTGTAGTAATGGTGAAAGAACGTGGGCCAATATGAAACAACATGCAAATGATGGCAAAATGTTTAAAATAAATGTATCCAAAATGTATATTGCATTATCAATTGGACCAATATATTTGGCCAATCATGTGATAACTAATGGGTGACTACCATAGGCGTTGGACCCAAATTTGATAAATGTTCAACGATGTGGTTGACCTATGTTGCATGCATTATTCGCCAAATGATGATCAACCCATGAGACATGATCACCAAATGGTGAAGACTCACTGCTAAAGTAATCTCTATTGGTGGTTTAGTGATTAGAAGTCATGGATCTCTCCACTTTTCCTCCTTATCAAGCTTTGGTGCTTCTTTGATGATGTGTATTGCCCAATTTCTTAAGTGGGCTCTAGCTTTTGGTTTTCCTATTAGCTAGCACATGGTTTTTGTTTCTATTGAGATGAAATATCATCTTCAATTTCAAAGGCACCTTCAGTTGGTGCTTTGGTTTAAGGACCTTCATGTTATTGTACATTATGCACACAACTTATATTGAGGTGGAGATATCATCTATTGAGGTGGTGATATATTGTGTGGATGTTGCTGATAATAGGCTAAATAATACTCCTCATTTGTTCAATGCTAGGAGGGCAAAGTGGTTTCAAAGAAGGGTTTTATTGGGATTTCTTTTCCTCCACATTATCCCTATTGAGGTGTGTACCCTTATTCTTAAGGGGAAGGAAGCTATACTAGGAGTTCTACTTCTTCTAATCTTTGTTCATCAATTTGGAGTATTCCTCCAAAGTGGATGCAAAGTTTGTTGGTTGATTCCTTTACAATCTTGGCTGTGAGATTGACTCCTATAGAGGTGGAGTTTATTCTGGTGTTTTTGGTGGTGGAGACTAGTTTTATTAAAGGGGATGGCACTTGGGTGGCCACTAGAGATAGTGTGGATGTTTGGGAGTTTCTCTCCCCTAGCTTTAGTTTCAGGATCTTCCCTCTCCCTGCTTCTATTGAGGTGGACCCCCTCACTATTGAGGTGAGAAGGGAGTTTGTGGGGGGGATGAATATTTTTGAGATGACTAACTTGAACTAGTGGTTCTATTGGTTGTGGACCTATAGATATAAGGATGAAAGAAGAACAAACTACCTATTCCCTGTGATTAGTTTTTGGGCCTTCTGAGGATGAGTTTATCTCTCCCTCTTTGTTTCTTTTTCTCCCGTGACTGGGTGGTTTTTGCTAGTTTTAAAGGGCTCGCCTGGGTCCTTTATTCTTTTTAGGTTAAGAATTTAGCTAGTATAAGGGCTTGTCCTATGTTGATCCTTAGCAATGTAGACTATGGTTTGTGGATTTTCTACATTCAGACCATTTTTCTTGATAAAGGTTGACCTTAGTTGATGTCTCTTTTGATGTCTTGCACTAGTGTTGTTAATTACTTGTTTAATAGTTTCTACTGTACTCTATTTGTACCTTAGGTCAGCACCCTCTTGTGGCCTTTTATATTAAAAAACATTTAATAAAAAACATGAAATACATTATTAGAACATAATAGAATAAGTAAATGAAAAGATAAAAATATGATCATATCAATGATTTTGGAAAAAGATTTATCACAATTAGTCTTGAAATTTTCTAAACTAAATCATTAAAAAAATACAAAATAAACAAGTTTCCTAATTTACAATAAAAATAGATTTTGAAAATAATAAAACCTAAATTGTATCCATAAATAATGAAAATTTCCCCTACTTTCACTTAGAAAAATAAATAATTTTAACCAATATTAAAGAATCATTTTTTTCCAAAAATACATGATTCTTCCCTATAGAGATATATTCATTACTATGCACCTAATAAAAACTTGAAAGATGCAAAACAAGTGGAGTATAGTCAAATCTAGCCTTGTAGCAGAAAAAGGTACGATAATAGGAGGTACACAGATTTTTATGGCATGACAAAGGTACAATAACTGGCTGGGTAGCCATCACTACCAAATTTTGCCTCTCCTACATCATCTATCATTACCTCCACATTCTACTACATATATTTTACTCTAGCTTATAATAAAATTCTAACAACATAATATTGAAGGTAATTAGACCAAACACATCTAGTTACCAAATTAGATGTTTATAAAGATATTGATAATCCTCTCAAAAGAACACAAGTAATGTTGTTGGCATTTAACATCCAAAATTATGTTTGGTTTTATTGTTTTTTCTTATCATTTTCTTTTCAGTTTTGTTGGGATGTTGATGTCATTTCTAAACTTGTTCTAGATATTTTAGCAACATTCGATATCTGAAAGTTTCTTGCTATTTCAAGAACATCTCTATAAAGACTACCCCTGCAAAACCAATGCCACATCAGAAATATTTGTAAAATGTGGAAGGTCAAAGAGAGTCAAGGTAATTGGAATATTGACTAGCCAACCTAAATATTTAATTAACATTAAATTTAAAAGAATACATATTCTAGATACCAGATACTAGATACCAGATACATCTAACCATGATTACCAAGTTGAAATGAGCTATAGATCTTGTCTAAGAAGACAAGGGTGAGAATATTGTAGGAGTGCTTTACCATCCTACCATAAAGCTATTAAGATTTCCCAGAATCTTTCCTGACATGAAAGATACCCAACTTGGCAATGAAGAAGACTAACCAAGTAAAACCAACAGAAGTAATGGAATTGTGTTCAACCAAAGAAAACTATATATGTATATATACTCTCTTTATAATAAAAGTCATGCTCATTATCAAGAAAGTTTCCAAGAAGTCTGCCACAATCAGTGCTCATCTCATATGATATAGTTACACAAGGTGCATTCTAAGCAACTAATTCAATACCATTTCCATGCACAAGAAGCATACCAAGAATTAGATTCTATTTGATCATATGTAATTACTCATGGAGCAAGGAGAAATATGTTTATCCAAATGAACCATCATTGTAGAGCATTTAGGGAAATGATAAGTTACCAATTACATCTTACATAAAATATTCTCTTTATATAGAAAATAGTCATGAATGTAGTAGAACTAAGGTAACTCATGTCTATCTTTCCTTAAATTTTGTATTCCAAACAATAGTTTGACACAATGAAATTATAGAGCAATGGAGACACATATAATCTTTACTTGTAAGAACATAGGCTTTTTCATCTCTAAAAACACATGATGACACTTTCTTTAGTACCATATGTAACATTAATTGTCCATAGAAAGAAATTGATGGAAAGGAAACACCCTACTCACTCACCAATCATATAGATCATATTCCTCATATGCATATAGTTTTTCTTTTAATGTGTCCTAATAGCCAATCATTTCCATTATTCTTGTAATGTTCCAACTCTATATTCAATCACAGAGTAACAATGGATTTCAAGTCCCACACAATTTACCCAATAGTCCTCTTTTGGATTGGAACACAATATCTTGATTGTTTCAAATAAGAGAACAAGTTTTCTCTACAATTCATACAAGTTTTCAATATGCTATTCTATGGTGGTACTATCAATGATGTAGACTTACTTCAATGTACATGATTCAAATAATGACATTCAATAAATAGATACTTCCATTTCAAGTATACATTCAATGACATCACTTTCTATTGCCAATAAACAAACACCTCTATGATAGAAATAATAAAAAAATAAAAGGATAGAAGAAGAAAATCATTCTTCTCCCATTATGCCAATCATAAAATAAGTATTCTAATCAAGATAAAATGAAATAAAAATGATTTTACTTAATAGGCTGCAAGTCTTGATAAGAATCTAATCATTGGTTTGGAATTAAATCAACGCGTTGTGTTTAATTTACCCAAAATTTCTTAAGAAGACTTTAATACTATTCTTTTACAAAAGGAACTTCATCATTTTAATTTTATTTTCACTCATACATAGGTAATTTTCATAGTACAACATCTTTTAACAAAATCGAAACTAGTATTCTAGAAGGCAATTCCCAACATTCCCATAAGCATAACTTCATAACAAGATGCATAAAGAAATAATCCCGAGGAAACTAAAATATTTTCTACATGACTGTCTTTGGTTACATTAAATGATCAACTCATTAAGCAATCAATAAATCATCTAAATAAAACTAAAATTCATGTCCACAATGATTTCACTCCTCCTAGTGCAATATAGGCAAGGACATAGGGTCAAAATTTGCATACACAATCATGTTTGGTTTTCTTAGGGATCATGCTTACTAGTTTGGTTAATTTCAATAAGAAATAAATCCATATTAAATTAAAATGGCCATACCTACATTTGAGTGGAAAAGGTAATTTAAAGAACTATAAAATAAAATATTGAATGGTAAAGAATAATAATTGGACATTTGACAATGCTCGCAGTTTTCCCTAATAGTTTTCAATGATTTCTCCTATCTTTGATGTTTGATCTTGAGTGTGAGGCCATTATTGCATGTTTTCAATTGCATAGAGATAATGTAAGAAAGAATCAACCAAGATGAAGGGAAAACCACCCATTATGCTGCTGCTATCCTCCCAAATAAGGGAAAATTGATTTAGCAAGGGAGTTTGTATGAATTCTTGTAGACAACAAGGGAATATAATATTTCTAAAGGTGTGATTCAATGCATTGACATATGTTACTGGTAAAGGTTACAAAAACACAAAATTGTTCAAATGCATAGCCCTTATGACTGCGGCTACCTCATAGTTAAATAAAGATGAAAGTAACAAAATTTTTGTCAAATTATTTGGCAAGTGAATACCAAATCTTAATTGGAAGCATAAAAATCAATGAAATAGCCTAAAAGAAATAGAACTTGGTTTAACAAAGGCTTCCAACCCTTGAATCCTAAATCTTTCTTCCAATCCTCTTGTATCCTCTTAGTGTTGAGTTGAGATCTTACTTCCAACTCTAATGGACCCTTTCTCCAGCATTGTTGTCTTTCCTCTTGAGCCCCCTGTAAACCTCCTTCTCAATTATGAACTTCATGGTCTCCCCAAACAAAAACCTCATTTTCATCTTCATTGCACACATATTGGACATGATAAGTCACCCGCCTTCAAAAGCCTCCTATTAATAGAACTATTTAATCATCATCCTCCAATAAAGAGAATGATGGTGTTGCCAAAATTAAAATAAAGCTTTGCAAGACCAGCTTAATTATGAGTGTGCATACTAAACAACCAAAATGAAGGGTAAAAGTGGCATCTAATATGCTCAAATAAAAGGAATATTAATAGCTGAAGTGGACCCGACAAGAAAATAGCAGACATTCAACATAATCCATGCCCCTCCCGTACCTATTAGTCTGCCAACTACATAAGAATATTACCGTAAAAGGGTTAGTGACCTAATTGATTACCTTCCCTCCCATTTCATGTAACGATCACACATTTTTATTATTAAGAAGAAGTTTCAATAAAATTGGTAACTGATTCTATAATTCCCTCTAAAGAATTATTCCTGGCAAGATTCCCATTTAATTTTAAATTCACAAATTAAGAACAAATATATCTAGGTGGAAAAAGGGAGAGTGTTATATTCGGTATGGAAAAATAGGTTGTGACAATATGAATGGTTAAAATTCCAAAAAAAATTTGTGGACAAAAAAAGAAGAACAATTGGACTTGATGTAATGACCTCTATTCCTTAACAATGCCACATAGACATAATTCCATAAAATGTGGATAGGTTGCTTTAAAAAGTCAATTTGAAAAATATGTTGAGAGTAAAAAACATTGATTCTTCCTTTGAATTGATATTAAGAACTTACAATTTTCTCTCATGTTTAATAGTATAAATAAGTTACATAAATGTTTCATCAAATGCTAATGTGTACATAAGACATGTTAATTTACATCATTCAGAATGAAAGTTAAAAAAAAAAAAAGGTAACTTGACAAAACTTTCAAATTGACTTATCATCACATGACAAAATAAATCAATAATACATCCAAGAATAATGTCAACCTACACATCAAATATTACAAAATGAGTATATCACATGAGTACGAAATCATGAAAAAAAATCAAATGCACAAAATAAACATGTCATGGGACCTTTGTCCATTTGCATGAATCCCTATCTTCAAAGCCATCAGATGAAAGTCCATCCTCTATCACAAGATGAGAGTGTGGATCAAACGCTTTTACCACCCAACCAAGGAGTGGTTAGCTCCCTGAGGTTCTTCCTGTAATGAATAGCTCCTTGACCTTGACACGAGAAGCCTAACAACTTGGGATGATTGGATTAGATGGATATGGTGCAGCCATGTGACTAATCTACTATGAAACCATGTGCCTAAGTAGCATCTAAACATTGGATGTGGAAGAGGGAAATAAAATATAACCATGCATCTCAATCATATGCATTAAATTTTTAATCTTGGCCAAGCAAATAACTAGTGTAAGTAAAAGAACTGACAAGTAAAAATGAAAAAATAACATAAGACTTTCAATTTTCAATCCTCTTCTTTTTCCCATAGTCAACAAACCTCCAAGAACACTTTCCTTTAAAATTCAAAGAGATAAAAGAAAACACAAATTCTTATTACCTACTTTATGAGAAATAAAAGAGTTCACTAGTCAACACATCACTAGCATAAGGAAAAACTTCTATCAAATTCAACATATCCATCAAACATATGCTCTTCATTACCCATAATTTTTTTTAAGTATAGATCAAACATCCACATAAATTCTATTAAACTAATTCCTATTCTATAAAAAAGAATGAACTCTTTTATTTATCTTTCCACTTCTACCATTATATTAGTTTACTCTATAGCTAAAATAGTGGTGTGGTCATCTTGTTACTCCATTTCCCTCCAAGAATGAATCCTTTAAACTTCAAATGAGTTTTCTCAAATTTATTTTAAACTAAATATTTTAAATTTGAAATGTGCATTACAAGAACACAAACCCTCTTAAAACAAATAGATTACAATTTAAATGAAAGAACAATCAAAATAAAATGTAGCAACACACATATATGAGTTATTCATTTTACAAGGTAATCACTCTCAAGTTAAAAATTATGTAGTTACTATTTAGGAATTAACATTAGCTGCAATTTTTTAAAAAACTCTAATAGTTTAATCATTTTTTACAAAGTGTTTTTCTGTTGAGAAGATTTTAAAAACTATGCCTAAAATTAAGATGGGTTTTTAGCTCATTACTCCCCCTCTCTAAAAGCATCATTCTCCCCAATGTGATAGCTTCTCACTCATGAAAGAGTTATGAACATAGTTACTCCTAATATGGTAAAGTGAATTGTTTAAACAAGTATATGGTGAAGTAGAGATTGAGTGGGTGGCCCCTTTCAATCAAAGGTGAGACAGTTTCCTATGTTTTTCAAGAGGGGTTTTCTATAGGCTCCAAAGAGGTGCCTAAAGCAAGGAAATAAGGGCATAATAGTCTAATTGGTCCATTCCAAACTATACCATACAACCCATCAGGGATATACAAATATATATAAGAGAAAGAGGTTATCGAGTTACCATGTATCTATTTTTCTCAGATCCAAATAATTAAAATGAGAACCTAGTACGATTACAGTTGGTTATTGAAAAAATTAAATATCGAGCCTAAGGTTGGATCGCAATAGAAAAGTAGCTAAAATTCTTTACAAACATACATACAATATCTGATTGAGCACAAATGGTGTAGAACAACTGAACCCTCTAGAGTCTACACTATTATGTACCATGGAAACAATGCATAAAAACTGATCTATTTCCAAAATATGCCTATTTTAAATTGTCCAATCACCTACAGACTAGTGAAAACAAAAATAAATAATTTCCTTTTGGCATACTATGGTTAGACAAATACCAATATTAATATAACGTTTGAACCTTTATACACAGTTAACATCTATCTGATAGTGATAGTTCAAGAAGAAATCTTGACCATTTCAATGAATGGAATTCGCAGCAAACCTTATCTTAACCTGTGACATCAACTAGCTTCCCCCCATTTGGGATGATGTTCTTGTTTTATAAAGAACTTCATTTACTCTCATTAACAAAGCCAATATCTAAATAATTAATGTCATCCACATCTTTACCAACTTTCTCATTTCTATCCTTGTAACATCCTTAGAGTTAAAATCTCCCCAATTTTGAGTCTTTTTTCCAAAATTTGATTGATGAACAAGCCCTTATTGGCTAAAATTTGGTTTAGTTCCTTAATTGTCATCTCTAGAATTTAAGAATGATAATTATGAGGGTGTCTAAGAAAATAATTTATACATTTGTCAAGAGTTCATTAATAAAAGATTTGATTGAGAATGCCTAATATATTCAATTAAATTAATAATATGAAGTAATGTAATCATCATACTTCCTTGTCAATAAAATCAAATAAAAAATACAAATACTGAAAAATAAAAATTAATGCATGATCATAGTAAATTTCAATAACAACTTCACCTACCTATTTAGATTTTCAACAAAAGGCAAGATTAGAAATATAATTATCAACACATGATGCATATATTTAAGCACGTGTGTGCATACACCAAAAAGATCCCTTTCAACCCTACCAAGAAGCTAGCCTTCTCTACCTCAACTACACTCTCGTTAGGTTCATTCCTACAAAACTTAGACACTCACCAACACACCATGAGTCCGTATCCACTAGAATACTCAAAGCATTTGAGGTAGAAATTTTAAAATGATAATTCTCCCCATTACCTCTTCATGAATAATCATGCAAATACACTTCCTCCTCCATGTAGGAAGTCATGTAAAACTAATTTGCATATTTAATAGTTTAAACTAAATTGATTGTAGTAGTCAGATCTTAGGAATAAGGATCAATCAGTTAGAACTTAGAGTCTCTTTAGATATGTAGTTGTTTAATTAGTAGAAATAAATCATAGTTGATAATCATGGATATTTAACAACTCTGCTAAGAGCTAAATTTGTAATTATTCCTCGATTTCTCTATGATGTAAAACTCTCTATAAATGAGATGTTTAGTTTTTATTAAACTATTAATAAAAAAATATCCTTTCTCTTTTGTAGCATCTTTTCATGTTGTGTTTATTCATTCTTTTTATTCTTTCATTGTTTACTCCTTTCATATACAAACATCCTACGTCTATGCCCTTCATGTGATTCTTATAAAAAGATTTTATTTAGCTCTTGAGGAATGTTATTTTCCTTATAGAGAGGAACTCAACAATTACTTTGCTTTGAATGTGGTGTGTGTGGCAAGCACATTCATTCTTTTTCCTAGGAAATTCAATTCTTCCATATGTACTGCATGAGTCTAATTATGCTTCTTCAAGTTTTTAAACTAATACCTTAAATCTTCATCATTGATATAATGTAGTTTAATGTTATTCTCCATTTTCTTTATGTATGTGCAACTTTTAGTATCAACCATTGTATCTCTATCAGTCTTAATCACTAAATTTACAAAATGTAGTTTTATGTCATATCTTAGTTTCTCCATTTTCTTAAACTATGTAAAACTTCAAGTATGAATCATTATTTTAAGGTCAATGTTAAACACTACACTACAAAATTTCTTTCTTAAAGAAATAAAACCATTTTCTTTGATGCTTCCCTTTATAAGGCAAACCTATTGTATTTGACACTTGGAACACCCTTTCTAAATTTGATATGAGATGTACTATATGGAGGTAATAATTTTATTTCATATTCTTATAGGTAGAGTTATTTGGAAGAACAAAAGATTGTTGTAATTGATCCTTGACTACAATAAGCTTAATTTTTTTATGATATTAATTTCAATTTTAATTTTTTGAAGACAATATCTCTAAAGAGCTAGAGATGATGAAATCTTATGTAATCATGTAAAACTAGTGCAATGTAAGGGGAATGAACTTCCCTAAAGGGGTAGCAAAGGAAGTTTATTTAGGAGAAGAAAGTAGTTTGAGCATTTCATGGGTGATTCTTAACAACAACCAAGTCATTGGAAACTAGTTTGACTTCTTTTAACTGATTTTCCTATATTCAGCCAATTGGTTCTCTATGAAAGATTGATCCAAGCCTATTTGAGTGATGATCACATTACTTTTAAATATGAGAGTGCTTGGTTATACTGGCTTAGGATTAAGATGGATAGAAATGGGAACTTGGGGAGTTTTAGGAACAAGTGGACTTTTAGATTCTTATCTTAAGCTTAAACTTACATATTTGTAAGAACTTTGTTGTTTGGGGTAGAGACATAGGTTGTGACATTCTTGTTAGGCACCTATTCATTGCAATCTTTGTGAGGGTGAGATGAGAGCTATTGCTAGCTATGCTAGTATTTCTTGGCTAAGGGCTTCATAGCCTTAGCTTCACTATTTATAGAGCTCTTTTAGTTTTTTTAGAGTTTCTACTTAGCACATGAGAATAAGAGGAGGACTGCATAGTGCAGTGGTGATGCAGGAGCATCCAGAGGTATAAGGGCAATCCTATGTCACCCAAAAAAATGTACTTAGACTTAGTTTCTATTTTATGTATTTACATTTTTGGATACCCATTTGGCTCAAATAAAGGTTCCAACTCTCATAGTTCAACTATCAGTGCATTTGAAAATCCCAAAAAAATAGGAGCATGTATTTGGGCCATCATTTCGGTAAACTAGAAGGTGTGAATTGGCCAGATGAATGTAATCATGATTTAGAGCATTCCAGAAAAAGAATCAGGTCAATAGGCCCCACGGTTTGAAAGTTATTGCAGTTTTTCAGGTTTTGGAGACCTCCTAAGAATGCTTCAAAGTCAGGTTTGGAGCATTAAATGAACTCAAAAATGGTCAAAAAATGGGGGATGAGTGAAGCTTGTCCATAGGGATATAGAGCACTTCGAGAGCTTTCCAAAAATGTAAACGGTTCATCAATCAGAGCTACGGTTCAAAAGTTATGCCTCCCGGAAGTTTGGCTACCGTTTTTGGATTCTTCTAGATTTGCACTGACTTCTAATGCAGCTTCTGGAACCTTCTATTTTGTCGGTGGATGCCTACTAGCACTTTATAGAATGTACTCCTAGTCCTTAACCCTCCGGGGTCTATTTAAGGAGATTTCGGGCATTGTAAAAGGTAGTTCGGAGTGGAGTTTGAGAGGAGGTGCTAAAAGGAGAAATATTCTCCAGCTTTATGCTATTGTAAGCCCTTAGGGCATGTTCTGAAGTTAATTTTCTCTGGACTATTTGTACTAGCTTATTTTCTTAGTTAATATAATTTCCCTTTTCTGTTGTTTCCACTCTGTTCTTGGGTTGTGTCCCCATCAAGTGGATTAGCCTATTTGACTTTGGATCAAAAATATTGTTTACTCCTCACAATGCACAAATCTTCATTAATAATTTGGGGTCACTAATGTCTCATGTTTACCATTGGAATGCTACGCAAGTAAGAAGAATATTTTTTGTTACCAAAAATTTGGCAAATGATCTTTGGAATTTTGGCATCCACGAGAGCTTATAACTAGTCTTTTCATCACACTCGAGTATCAAGATCTCAATCCACGTTGTCTCAAACTCAAGAGTTTGATGATATTAGCATTCATGTTGATACTATTAAATATTTGAACATGAACTGATGTTTCAAGATCACCCAATACATTTTCCATTACAATACACAAGCTTGAAGTCTAATGCACCCTCTGATCGGAAATTAGAGAGAATGGCCAAGGAGATGTTGATTTCCCTTGCCTCAAATATTATTCATGAGATTGTAGTCAAAGAATATATGTGTGTAGCTATAGAAGAATTTCCCATGCCAGGAATGCAAACCTTCTTCACATATTAATTTTCATTGCAAGATGACTCAATCATTTGATTGCACAACAAGGTCTAAAGAAAAAGTGTGCGAGATACATGAGAAGGATGAGACCATTTGCATATCCTCCCAAAATGGCAACTTATATAGCTTATACAATTTACAAGATCTTCACATTGATGGTGACACTTCAAAAATTATCTCCAACTTGGTTGATACCATGTTGATGAACCAAAATCAATGGAGTGGTTTGCAAGATAATCAAGTTTATAATCCTTCATTAGATAGTTTAATTATAAAATCTAATGATTCAACTATTGAATCAAGTGACATTCTTCAACCTCCTTATAGCATGATACTCTATGAGACCACTATATACCAATAGGGCCATGGTACAAAAACACCTTTTTTCATACAAAGAAACATGTAGGATGATAGCATAGAGAATGATTAAGGACCACTTATAGAAATAGATCAGAATAACATGGCTTTTGATTCTCCACAAATTTTATCAATTGCACAAACACCATCCCAAAAGACACCATGCATTAGGACCCCTAAAACTGAGGGTATAAAATCCAAAGCTACTAAAGCTAAAGATGAAATTGAGGTAGGAACCCAAAGCACACTAGATGGCACATTTGCATTAAAAATTAAAAGACTGACAAGAAGAACAAAGTGTTCTTCTTAATATAACATTCTAGTTTTCTATTGTTAGAATTTTCATTATTTATATTATGAAAATAAATAAATATATTAATATACAAAATATAAAAAAGAATATATAGTAAGATATACGTCCCCCCCCTAAGCATCTGATTTCCTCTCCTACAAAAAGGCCTAAAAAACCTATTCCATTTGGGAATCCATCAATTTCCCATTGATATAGATTCAAGTCAATTCATTATGTGTACAATAACTTTGAATATTATTTCCTTCCATTCACTAAATAAAAAGTGAGCCCATTTACCTATATACTATACTGGATTTGTACTTTCATTTGATATGGGCACTAATTAATTGATATAGGCACTGATTAATTAATCTATAGCTCAATAATCAATTTTGATCAATTATACATTTGACATTATTAATGGGACATCAATAGAATTATTTATTCCTGATTTGTAAAAAATCAAAAATATTTTGTTTATTAGATACTCTTTAATCGGACCTCAATCTAAATAATCATAGAAATGATGTAATCATAAAATTTGTCCATAGTTTCTTCAGACATATTAAGTTAATATGCTTAGCTCAGAATTGTTTGAATTGTTAAATCTTCAACAATGGATATTGGTAAACATCCTAAAGCAATGTGATCATAATTTAATTCATGACGATCATAGGTCGAAAGTTCATATTCTTTAGTCATCGCTAGACAATTGGTGGGGCAATATTCGACATAATTTCCAAAAAAGATACAAATTCCAAAATCAATACTATAATTTTCCAATCATGTTTTCCCCATATATATTCTGACTTTCCAATCCACAACAGGTAGATTGATCGGGCATACACGGATGCATACTTCACAAGCAATACATTTATCAAATTCAAAGTGGATCCTCCCACGAAATTGTTCTGATGAGATCTATTTTTCATAGGGATATTGAATAGTAATAGGTAAATGATTCATGTGATATAAGGTAACCATAAAACCTTGCCCAATGTATCTTGCTGATTGTATTGCTTGTAAAATCTCCTCGAATAATCATAAAAATTTCTTTCTCTTCATAGATTTGATCTATCAAATTTGGATATATTGCAAAATTGATAAGACCCTCTTCAGGAAGAAAAGAGAGTTAGTTATAATAAAATAAGTTGGAAAGAGGCTGTTAGTAAAAAATTACCCAAAGCAATAGGTAAAAGAAATTTCCACCCGAGATCCAATAATTGGTTCATTTGTTCTTCTTGTCAACAATGAATATTGTCTCATGGAATGTAAGAGGCATTAATGCCTTTCACAAGAGATTAAGGATCAAGAACCATCTTGATTCTTTTAAGGTTGACCTAGTATTGTTGCCAGAGATAAAAATGCCACAATAGATATATTCCAAATCTATTGGTAAATGGAAGCTATGGAAGTCTAAACATCAACAAAGTATCAGTGCATCAGGTAGACCTGTTATTTTGTGGAATCCAAAAACCATTCAAGATCAACCAATGGAGTAAAAAATTAACTTTCAAGTCTTCAAAGTCACTCATTTTGATATATCCTTCATTTGGATTTATTTTTATGTCCCCTCTTCAACCTAAGATACAATGAAACCATGGGCACCATTAACTATCATCATTCAACAACTTGATGAAAACCATATTTTACTTATAGGTAATATTAATGCTATCCTCAATTCTCTAGAGAAGTATGGAGGCATTTTTCCTCTACCTAAAATAGTGCAAGACTTTACTGCTTTTGTCATGGACAACAATGTGTTGGATATTATACCATCTAATAGTCTTTTCACTTGGACTAATAAAAGAGTTGGCTCTATTCAAATAGTTGAGAGGTTGGTTAGGTTTTTCATCTCTCAAGAATGTAAACTTCAAAATTTCACCTTCGACTAAAAAATATTATCAATATTAGAATCAGTCCAATTTCCCATTGTATTTCAAATATTGCTAGCTCATCTTTGCTCATTGGGTACAATCATAGGCCCTCATTCAAATTTGAAAAGATGTGGCTTTTACATCCAACTTTTCTTTATGTTTTGTAGAAATGGTGGGCTTCTACATTGAAGACTAATGGAACTAAGATGTACCAATTCTCAAGGAAACAAAAGTATATTAAAGGCCTTGTCAAACACTCAAACATAAAAAATTTCAAAAACATTTTCCAACAAAAGGACATGATAAAACTACAACTTTCAGTAGTCAACAATATTATTATTCAATAGGGTATGGATCAAGACACTTTCTTAAAGAAAAAACAATTGCAAAAATATTAGGAAGAGTTGTGCCATCATGATGAGGAATTATGGAGGCATAAATTGCTTGAGCTACGTCTTAAGGAAGGGTACACGAATACACAACACTTCCCTACTTTAGCCAAGCAAAAAGGGCAACTAATTCAATCTTTTTAATTTTAATGTAGAAAATGGTAATCTCATAACTAATGCTAATGGTATTCAAGTTGAAGGTGTAAGGTTTTTCAGGAATTTATTACATTCTCCCATTGATTCTAGTTATTTTGAAGTGCATACAATGAAATTCTAAAGGCAATTCCTAATTTGATATCTGAACAAGAAAATAGCAATTTAATGGCCCATTTCACAATGGATGAGCTTAGGCCCATGTCTTTTCTTGTGCACTAGATAATGCTCCAGATACATATGGTTTCTCAACCCTATTCTATAAAAAATGTTGGCATTTTGTCATCCTAGATCTATTGATAGTCGTATAAAAATCAAGGACAAACAAATCCATGTTGGAATATTTTAGCACTACAAATATTTCTACAATTCCTAAAATGAAGGAGCCTAAGATATTTTCTAGTTTATGACCAATTTCACTTTTCAATATAGTTTACAAGATTATAACAAATGTTATTTATTAAGATTAGAACATTTCATTCATTTTGTTGTTTCCACTCAAGAAGGAGGATTTGTCCTAGGTAGAGAAACTATTGAAGGTGAATTGGTGTTCATGAAGTACTCCACTCCATTAATTCTACCCAATCATCCAACTTCATCATTAAATTTTCCATGATTAGGTCTTATGATAGAGTTTCTTGGGATTTTCTTTTCAAAGTCGTCCAAAAATTTGGATTATCTGCCAAATGGTGTAAATGGATAAGAGAATGTATTTCAGGAGCTTGGTTCTTAGTGATTATTACTAGTGTTCCATCTAGAGTCTTCTCTTCTTCACAGGGGATCAAACAAGGTGACCCATTATCTCCTATCCTCTTCATCTTAATGGTTAAGATATTTAGTATGATTATTACACATACACATAGCTTGGACCTTTGACATGGGGTTCATATCCTAGACACTTTAGTCGCAGTCACTCATTCCATCTTTGTGGATGACACACTTTTATTTGGAGCAAAAAATATTCAAGAAGATAAATAGATTTAAAGTACCCTTGAGTACCCTTGATCTATGCTTTTTTGAGTTTCGAGAGAGAAGGTAAATCTGCAAAATGCCAAGATCTTTTCTTCAATACAAGTCTAGATATCTCTAATAAAATTGCCAATATTTTGGGTTTTCAATTGACCATCTTCCTTCTTCTTGTTTTGGTATCCCATTTTTTGTTGGGACAAACAAAACATGTTATCGGATAACAATTATTGAAAGATTAAACTCTAGAATGTTAGCATGGAAAGAAAGATGGCTATCTTTTGTTGGTTGCATATTTCCTATTAAAACAATCATGTTAGCCATTCCTAATTACTATCTTGTTTTAGATTACGATAAAAGCAGGTTTTGAAGGGACCTCGAAACCCTTTAACAAAAAGCAGAAAGATAAAGCATTACAACACAACAGGAAAAAGAAACCTGCAACAAATTGTAGGACAACATCAAAATCAGGTTTTACAGGGACCTAAAACCACTAAAAAAGTCTAAAAACAAACTAACCTAGGTTTTACAGGGACCTGAAACCACTAATAGTCTAAATGAGAAAAACCAAAAACTAGGAACAGAGACCTCAACTAGTAACCAGCACCAGACAGGAACAAAACCAGAGAACCCGACCCAAACCTAGAGGTTTTACTATCTTGTTGTCCTTAAGGATCCTTCCTTAATTGTTAAACAAATTTAGAAGATCAGTAGAGACTTTCTTTATATAAAGGGAATCTCTTGGAAGAAAAGAATATAACTTTAATCTCTTTGAAAGAGATGACATCACAAAAGAGCAAAAATTTTTAGACAATAGTGATCCATCTAGAAATTTTTCCTTGTCTAATTTTCCAAAGGGTTCATCCATATGGGATTTCATGATGTCTTCAAGAAAGGCAGTGGTAAACTATATCTCATGGACAGTTCAGAATGGTAATGGTATTCATTTTTGGTTTGACTTTTGGAATGAACTCCTGTCATTGGCTAATCTAACCATTTAAAGATGTTATGGCTCTCATGATTGACATATGGGGTTTAAGACTTTAAGATTATGTGTTTGATGTTGAGACATTTTTAGGAAATTAATATGGAGGGATACCATAGAACTTCAAATTGATGTACTATAAAGGGATCATGCTTTGCAAAAATTCTTCTAAAAAAGAGAAGTATTTCTTTGAAATAAGAAGGATTCACTAGTTTGGGTGGTTTCTAAAGATGTAAGATATACAATAAAGGATGGATACAAAGTATTAGATCAATTCAATGATAGTAAAGTCCCTAATTGTGCATTCTCATTTTGTTGGAATAAGTTAGTTCTCACCAAAGTTAGTTGCTTTGCATGATTAGCTTTAAGGAATATAATTTTCACCAGTGATTGACTAGAAAAACTCCACATTACACATCCATTCAAATGTATCTTATACATGGTTGAAGATGAAACTATGGACCACCTTCTTTTAAGAAACCCATTTTCACAGAACTGCTAGACTTGTGTGTTAAACAAGTTGAATTTCTATATGCATTTACCATGCAAATAATGTGAGTTAATTCAAGCATGATTTGTGCTCTATTGCAAATATCATTTTTCTTGTATCTGGAGATGCATCCTAGCTAATGTGGTATGGGCTATATGGTGGGAGAGGGATAAACACATTTTCCACCAAGATTTTAACTCAATAGTCTCACTTCAAAAATGCATTCATAAATTAGTCTCTAGAGTTGTTAACATTAACATCTTGAATACTAAATGCAATTATCTATGACATGGGTAAGGGGTGGCAGGGAGGTCAAAGATGGAATAAACTCAACTTCAACATACTAACACTCCTCTTCTTAGAGTCACACATAGAAGCTTCATACAAAATTCAATTAAACAAGAGTGAGCATGCTACCAAATACAACACTTTCATAAATGTAGTTATTTCACTTCATATATAAAGAAACAAATATGCTTGGCTATGAGGCCTTCTAGGTTATGACCATATACAAAGAAAATTACAAAACCATAGACTAAACTTGTATCTATATCCTCTTTATAACTTCTAACACCCTACATCTAACCAAGCTTCTTATAAAGATAGCTAAGCCACAAGTCAATTAGTCAAACATTTAATTACATATAGGCCCAATATAGGAAGAGTAACCCAAAATCCAAGCAAATGACAACATAAGATCATGTGCACTTAATGATAGGTCCACACAGGAGTTAGGAGTGGACTCCCAACTACACAAGATGTCATGTCATCACGAAAAACTACACAAAATGAAACAACATGCCTTGTTGATTGAACATTGTAGACACAAAACATAAATAACATGAAACATTAGAATTTTGTGCACTTAGGAAAAGGGTCAAGGATGTGTCCTTGACATGATACCAATTGAGCACAACCTAAAACCAAGAGAAGCAATGACTAGTTCATGAATAGCAAGCATGTACAAGAAAGTAAGAAATATTTTTGGTTTATGCAAGATTAGTTGTTAGCTCAAGATGCTTTTGCATCAAACACCTAGAGTAAGAAGAGAATTGATGTTCGCATCAGGACTCGAGATTGTTCTAACCTGAGTCATAGAGATCCAATTCAACTTGTGATATCTATGAATTGTCTTCAGCTAGTTTTCCTTTCCATTGAACAAGGTATTCCATGTATTTATTTCCTCTGGTACTTCTGCTTATTCGAGTATTCAAAATTTGTTCAATGCCTTCCTCTTTCTTCGTTTGATAATTTGGGTTATCAATTAACTCATTTTCAGGATCATGGTACTTAAAGATACCAAAAATGTTTAATATGGATGAAATATCGATATCTTCAAGAAACTCCACTTTAAAAGTATTTCCATTGTCAATCTTTCTCAAAATTTTAAAAGGTCCTAACTTCTTCATGTTCAATTTTTTGTGTGTTCCAACTAGAAATCTATTTTTCTTCAAATGAGCCATCACTCGATCACCTTCATTAAAAAATTTATGTCTTCTCATGTGATCAACTCATTGTATATATTTTTAAGTATTGTTCTACAAAGCATCTCTTACATCATCCTACAAATCTTTTATGAAACTCACAAATTTTTTAGCATCTGACTACTCTTTTCCTCCTTACTCAAGTTTCTTAGCTCTATAGTTCCTCTAGGGTGTAATTCATTTATGATCTAAAAATGTGTCTTCTTAGTACTTCTATTCACAAAGTTGTATGCAAATTTAGCTTGTGTCAAGACCATGTCCCAATTTGTAGGCTTACTTCCAACCAATAATCTCAACAAATTACCCAATTCAATTTGTCCATCAATTTGAGGGTCAAATGTAGAATTAAAACTAAGCTTAGTACCCAACTCCTTCAAAAGTGTCTTCCAAAAGTATCCAGTAAACTTAGTATCTCTATTTGAAACAACTATTTTTGACAATCCATGCAAACAAATATATTAGTAGATCGTAAAGAAAAGAAAACACATATCTTACCTATTGACTTCCCTTCCCTTACTTAACTATATTTATTACTTTGCTAATGATTTCCCTTACTTAACTATATTTATTACTTTGATAATGATTTCTTGAATAGTACTAGATTTCATTGAACCAAAATTACAGTACCTCTAGATCAGATTCCTCAAACATAAGTTCATCATTTGCATAGTTACAACCCATAATGGTTTTGCAAGCATACAATTTGTTTCTACTTTGTGAGGCAAGCATGTTATTGGTACATTTTCTACAACTATGATTGTAATTAATAACTCAGTAGCAATTATTTTCAGCACATGATTAATCCTTAATGATATTCATGCATAAGTTCATATTCATATTGAAAGAAGAGCACAAGCTCACGATCCAATTAAAACTAAACAAATTTTCCAAGTGCTTCAATTTTCATAATAACCTTTACATTTACATCTTGATTGGAGATGTCACTTGAATTTAATATAATTTAATAGAGGAAAGAGAACCTATAGGTGATTAAGAAAACATGAAAGTAAATAAAATGCCAGCGACAATAAAGAACATTATATATAATATATAATAGAGAATCAATAAAATTTGGGTTATACGAGTGGTTTCATCTTTATTTCAATGGAATCTTAATTGTTGCAACATACAACAAAATATAAATAGTGTAAAAAGTTATTTTAATCCAAAGATCTAATCTATTCATTAAGGGAAAAATGTGAAATTTTCGTAGATAACATAAGAAAAAATATAGTTTATGGATGATGGACACAAGTAAAACGATCATCTCATCCCATTCTGCTTTATGCTGCTAAAAGACTTTACATAGATAGAAAAATTCTGAAACTTCATAGCAAGATATTACATTGGACCCAAATGTTAATTATAATTTTGATTGTTGAGGTTAAAGAATAGCTCTTTTCCATCCTATTTAGAGATTTGTTTGACAAGGCTCAAGTGGTTGTTTAGGTAATACATAGGAGTACGTGAAAATGAGGTCATCGAGATATATTCGACTGATATTCAAGAAATAAAATAGATAATGGTTAAACTATTTAGAGTTACTGTAATTCATGCATGGGTAAATTAGAATGTACTACACATAAGTATCTAAATTTTAAGTTGTTGCAAACTAAAGGATTGGTGGTGGAACTAGAGTGAACAGTGAACACCAACTAGGTGAGACAACTAAAAATGACAAGAAAGATATTTTTTCTGTAAAAGAATTCTTAAAATAAAGAAAAACAATAAAAAAAAAGAGTAATCGTAGCTATAGTTCTCCTAAAGATCCACGAATAGAATTTTATATACATCTATAGGGAAATAAAGAGAGATTGTTTAAAGGAAATTGATGTTGTAAAGTTTCTAAAGCAGCGATAATTGAAAACATTGCTCTAAAAATGAGGAAAACATGTTTTGCCAATAAAAATCTCTTTCAATTTTCTACAAGTCTCTTTCCAGAACTTCCTCTTCTATCAGTTTAGAAACCACTTCAATATCACACTATTGGGTACTATTTATGTTCTGTACTACTTTTTGTTTTCCCTCCTCAAATGTGTTCCTTCCTTCTCTAACAAGCTTATGTGTCTTTTAGAAATAAGACAAAACAAAAAAGAGAAAAGGAGAAGAAAAAGATATCTCAAAAAACTAATTCACTACCACTAATTATGTGAATCCATGGTGTTCTTTATCTCATTAACAAAAACATCATACTAGAGTTGAGTAGTAGTTCTCCACAATAAAATCATAATGAGAAGATTAAAACTATTCTATTTACAAGTTTTAGGATGAAAATGGTCACATCAAAACTGTTGAAATATTTAATGCTAAAGGTCGATTGCCCTTAGAGCCAAACACCCGACCTACCACCCTGACGACCTCCAAAATGGTCAGAAACATTAACACATGGTAGCTGAGTTCAAAATTGGAAAAGAGGGGGAAAACATTCTGAAGAGAGACAAAAGGAATGTATTAGATTCATTCGATTAGATTTTTTAGTTGAAGAAGTGGAAGAGTTGCAGAAGAGTAGAGCAGAGAAGGAAGTTGATCAACAGATCAAGTTAGAGGTCAAAAGATAGAAGGAAGTTTGTTCTTATGTCTATAGTTGCACGTGTTTCCTCTTTTTCATTTTGTAAGTTCGTTGTTTATTGGATTTTTCTTGTGAAGTAGTGATTGCTCCAGGCATTATTGTATGTAGCCATTAGAGTTGCAAGTTTAAAGTTTAAGGTTTTATCAGTTTGTAGATTTTAAGATTTTCTAGTTGAAGCCAAATGCTCCCAAATTTTGTAATAGTTTTATCATATTTGAATAGTAAGCAAAAGCAAGTAGGGATACTAAAATCTATTATTCTTCTGCTACTCTTCATTGCAAAACATTTTGCATTTGATAAGTTCATATTTGAAAGCTTTAACCTTTGGCTCTTTATGTTTTAATGGTAGTTTGGTATACTACTCACTCAGTCTAGTCCTTGATCGAGTTCTATTTTTACAGTTATTACTAAGCTCACTCAGCATCCTCTTCTGTCAAACACCACCTTGTAGTGGATACCGAGCTCACTCGACATTGCTTGCAACTGAGCTCACTCAGCATATACTTGTGCCAAGTTTCCCTTTGTGTGCTGAGTTCCCTCAACTTTCTCTTTTGCTGAGCTTACTCAACACCCTCTGTCACTTGACATTAGTTGTTGCCGAGAAATTTTTTTTTTGGTTTTTGATTTAATTTTTCACATGGTATCAAAGCGTTGAGGCCCCACATACATAGTGAATTAGGGCATTTATTTTTTTGGGATATTTGACATGGTAGGAGATGGAGGAAAGATATGGTAATAGCCACCATCCTTTAATGGACAAAACTATGACACATGGGCAAAGAAAATGAAAACCATAATGGTTGCAAATAATTTTTGGGAGTTTGTGATTAATGGCTTCAATGATGTGACAGACCCAACTTAGTATGCTGCCCTTACCAAAAATCAAAAAGATTTAGTTGAAGGAGTCAAGGAGAAATGATGCAAAGGCATTAAGTTTGATTGAGGCAACAATGATAGAGATAGTTTTTTCCAAGATTGTAGTAGAAAATTATGCAAATGAAGCATGAAAAATCCTTAAGAAAAACTTCAAGGAGACTGACAAGGTTAGAGTAGTAAAGCTACAAATAATCAGAAGAGAGTTTGAGAACCTTCAGATGAGGGACATTGAACCTATTGCAGAGTTTAACTCATGAATCTCCACTTTGATAAACCAACTCAAATCAAATGGAGGAGATTATGATGAGCAGAGAATAGTAGAGAAAATATTGAGGAGTTTACCTTAGAAATATGACAACCTAGTGATGACCATAGAGGAAGCAAAGGACTTGACCACATTGACCATGGATGAGTTTATGGGAACTCTTTAAACCCATGAGCACTGGATAAATAGATCAGCAACTACTTCCTAAGAGTAATCTTTCAAAGCTCAAAAGAATTCAAGAGGCAATGGGAGAGAAAGAAATCACTCCAGTAAAGGCTTAAGAAGTAGAGGTCATGGAAGGAATGGTCAAAGGAATGTTGGTGCAAAAAGATCAGGAAGAGCAAGCAACTAAGAGGGAGCAAGAACCTCTCACAATAGCTCTAGAGGAAGTAAGAAGAATTACAATTCCAACAAAATTAATGTTGAATGCTACTACTATCATAAGTATGGTCATTATGCAAGTGACCACTAGAAGAAACAGGGTGATTAGTCAAAGCAGAATGCTAATGTGGCTAATGTGAACATGAGAAATGCAATCAATCCCATAGCTTTCATCATGTGTAACATTGGTGAAGAAGGAAGCTTTAAGGTATGGTACTTGAATAGTGGTTGTAGCAACCACATGAGTGGTAATGAAATTTTATTTTCTTTCATTGATAGGACCTTTAAGTTTGAAATTAAGATTAGAAATAATAGAACCATTTCCATAGTGGGCAAAGGATCTATTATGGTCTGCACCAAGCAAGGTGAGAAGAAGGAAATACAAAATGTGTATTTTGTGTCTAAAGCACAACTTGATGAGTGTTGGACAACTCATTCAGAATGGATACAAAGTGCTGATGCAAAATGACAAGTGTGTCATTCATAAGAAGGATGGGAGTAATAGATTACTTGCAATAATCCAAATGACAAAGAATTGGATGTTCCTGTTGAGGATAGAGACATGTTTCTCTTCTCAAGTCAGTGCTGCACCTCCCAAGCATGCATTTACAATAGTACATCAGCAATCAGTTCTTAGGAGCATGATTGAAGACCCATCCAAGCTTTGACATCTCAGGTATGGACATCTTGGTTTTTCTGGTTTAAATTTGTTGGCCAAGAAAATAATGGTAGATTGTTTGACAAGCATTGTAAATTCATATGACACGTGTGAGACTTGCATATTGGGTAAGCAACATAGGCTCCCCTTTAATTTTGGAAATTCTAGAAGGGCTAGAGCATCATTAGAATTGGTGCATTTTGATTTGGTAGGCCCTATGAAAACTACTTCTATTGGGGAAGAGTACTTATTTTATGACATCATAGATGATCCCAGTCGTAGGACATGGGTGTATTTTTTGAAGAACAAATTTGAAGGATTTGATAAATTTGTTGAATTTAAAGTCCTAGCTGAAAAAAATATGGACACTATGTAAACATCCTTAGATCAAATAGAGGAGGGGAGTATACCTCCAATATGTTTGTAAATTATTGTAGGAAAAATGGCATAGGAAAGGAGCTTACAACCAGTTATATTCCACAACAAAATGGAGTGGCTAAGAGGAAGAACATGACCATTGTTGAAATGGCAAGAAGCATGATGAAAGAAAAAGGGCTCCCAACTGAATATTTGGGAGAATTTGTAGCAATAGTAGTATATTTGATCAATAAGTGTCCTACAAAATTAGTTTGTGACAAGATACCTTTTGAGGCTTGGTCAAGGAAAATATGGATAGTTGAACACTTGAGAGTGTTCAAATGTATAGCATACACACATGTGCCCAAAGAACAAAGGAAAAAGCTATATAATAAAGGTGTGAAGTGCATCTTCATAGGGTATAACTCATAATCAAATGCCTATACGCTATATGATCCAATCACCAAGAAAATCATCATTTCAAGAGATGTGGAGTTTCTTGAAAATCAGTCATGGGATGGCTCAATAGATGAATCCTCAAGAACTTCAAGTAAAGTGTCTGCTATTGAAAAGGAAGAAAATGACATTGGTGATCAGCAAGAAGATGGAGCAGCTAACATGAATTGTATACAAAGACAAAAAGGTAAACAACCCTTAACTTGCTGAGCAACAACTCCTAGCACTTCAAGACAGCCTTGCACTAGTATGCAAAATAGTAGCAATAGCAATACTAAAAATTTAGATCCCACTCCTGCCTCCCTATTACCAAGAAAGACCAAAAGTCTAAGGGAGATATACCAAGAAGAAAGGTATGAAGAAGATTATGATGAGAGTGTAAAATTTTGCATTATTTTCTCATAGTGATCCAATATATTTTGAGGAAGTTTTGAATAAAGAGAAATGGTGTAATGCCATGGATGAGGAAATAGATGCCATTGAAAGAAATGAGACATGGGAGTTAACTACTTTGCCTCCCAAGAAACAAGTAATTGGAGTGAAATGGGTTTACAAGACCAAGTGCAATGTTAAAGAAAAAATAGATAGGCATAAGGCACAATTAGTGGTCAAGGTGTACAAGCAACAGTATGGCAGAGATTATGATAAGACATATGCCCCAGTTGCAAGAATGGAAACTGTGCATGTTGTCATAGCAATTGCAGCCCAACACAAATGGAAGGTATATGAAATGGATGTGAAGTTTGCCTTCCTATACAGTGTATTGAAGGAAGAAGTGTATGTGGAGCAGCCACTTGGTTATGAGTTTCCAGTGAAGAACACAAATTGTATAGATTGAAGAGAGCTCTTTATGGGCTTGAGAAAGTTCCATGAGTATGGTAAAGTAGGATTGACTCATATTTGATGAGCACTGGCTTTAGCAAAAGTGATGGTGAGCCCACACTTTACATTCAAGGAAACAAATGGTAATGTGTTGATTGTTGTCTTGTATGTTAATGGCTTGATCTTCACTAGAAATGACAAATTTCTAATTGGTGAGTTCAAAGAGGCCATGAAGAATGAATTTGAAATGATAGATCTAGGTCTCTTGACGTAGTTTCTAGGCATAGAAGTAAAAAAAAATGCATGATGGTATCTTCATTTCTTAAGAAAAGTATGCAAGGTAGATCTTGGAGAGATTCAAAATGAAAAAAAATAAGGCAACCCCAACACCAACAATAGTAGGTCTAAAGTTGAGCAAGGAAGATTGCAACAAAAGTATGAATCCAACACTATAAAAGAGTATGGTTGGAAGTTTGATGTATCTGACTACAACTCAGCCAGACATAATGCATGTAATAAGTTTGATTTCTGAATTTAGAGAAACACCAAAGGATTCCCATTGGAAAGCAGGAAAGAGGATCCTAAGGTATGTGAATGATACTAAGGGATTTGGAATTTTGTTTACTACAGAAAATGAATTCAAGCTAGTTTTTTACATAGATAGTGATTGAGCTAGAAGTTTAGATTATAGGAAGAGCACTTCTAGATACATGTTCCATATGGGCTCAGGTGCAATTTCATGGGCATCCAAGAAGCAACCTATTGTTGGTCCATCTATAACAAAGGCTAAATACATAGAAATGAATGTAGTAGCATGTCAAGCTATCTAGTTAAGAAGGATCTTGACAGATTTGAATGAAAGGAAAAAGGATGAAACCATAATTTACTATGACAACATCTCCTCAATTGCATTGTCTAAGAATCTAGTCTTCCATGGGAGAAGCAAGCATATAGAGATTAAATATCACTTCATCAAAGAGTTGGTGGAGAATGAGAATATCAAGATGGAATTTTGCAAGTCTGAGTAGTAGCTAGTAGACATTTTCACAAAGCCTTTAGGCATTGGAACTTTTGTGCATCTAAGAGAGAGTCTTGGTGTAGTTGATTTGGATAAGGAGTGATCCTTGTTTTATTTGGCTTGAGACAAAGGGGGAGTGTTGAAATGTTTAATGCTATAGGTCAGTTGCCCCTAGAGCCAAACATCCACCTACCACCTTGATGACCTCCAAAATGGTCAGAAACATTAATGCATGGTAGGTGAGTTCAAATTTGGAAAAGAGAGGGAAAACATTTTGAAGAGAGAAAAAATGAATGTATCAGATTCGTTAAATTAGATTTTTTAGTTGAAGAAGTGGAAGAGTTGTAGAAGAGCAGAGCAAAGAAGGAAGCTGATTAGAAAATCAAGTCAAAGGTCAAAAGATAGAAGGAAGTTTGTTCTCATGTCTATAGTTGCACATGTTTGCTCTTTTCATTTTGTAAGTTTTTTGTTTATTGGATTTTTCTTGTGAAGTAGTGATTGCTCCAGGCATTGTTGTATGTAGATATTAGAGCTGCAATTTTAAAGTCTTAGGTTTTATTAGTTTGTAGATTTTAGGGTTTTCTGGTTAAAATTGAATGCTCCTAGATTTTGTAATAGTTTTATCATATTTGAATAGAAATCAAGCAAGCAAGTAGGCATACTAAAATCTATTTTTCTTCTGCTACTCTTCATTGCATAATATTTTGCATTTGATAAGTTCATATTTGAAAGATCCAACCTTTAGCTCTTTATGCTTTAATGGCAGTCTGGTATACTGCTCACTTGGTCTAGTCCTTGATCGAGTTTTGTCTTTGTAGTTATTACCGAGCTCATTTGGCATCCTCTTCTATCGAACACCACCTTGTAGTGGCTAGCAAGCTCACTCGACATTGCTTTCTGTCGAGCTCACTCGACATATACTTATGTTGAGTTACCCTTTATGTGCCAAGTTCACTCGGCTTTCTCTTGTGCCGAGCTTACTTGGCACCCTCCTGTCTCTTGACATCCATTGGTGCTGAGCAAAACTATCACTCGACATTAGTTTTTGCTGAGAAAATTTTTTTTTGGGTTGTGATTTATTTTTTCACAAAAATTAAACTTTGTTACCAACATCAAAATCCCACTCTTTTTGTTTAACTTCTTTAGGATGCCTTCCATGCTAGATAAATGGTTATGTTTAAGATAAAACTAAAACAAAAGAACATTACAAATATGTGGTTTCCATCATTTTGGGTGAAGCTAGAAATCTGGTCCTACAATTTACATGTTGTTGTAGACATTGAAGATGATGTGCTAGGTTGCATCATTATCATTGTGTATTGTTGTCATGTTTGTCATTAGATGGCTGGTTACTTCATTGTTGGGCTCATAATTCAAGTCAATTAGATTGTTCAAAAATTTGTTGAATGAGTAGTACCACGCCCACCACAATGCAAAAGTGATTCCACAAAGGCAATCTTAGACTTTATCGTAGGCTTTTGCAGCTTCCTATTGGGTATCTAACAAGAGTTTTAATAGAAAATACATTAATCACTCTTAAAAAAATCTCACATGGTTGAAACTAGAAGCAACAATAAAAAATCATTCAGTCACACTGCTATTAAAACTACGAGGAAACTAGTATTGGAATAGTAACCCACCACCCAATGCACTTGTAGAGTTAGAATTGAACTGCCTTATCTTGTGGTCACTTTCTCTAAGATTCATTTTATCTAGTATTCAATGTGCTACAAAGTATTTTATTATATTATTAGTTATCCATATAGAGCCATGTGAAATTATAGAGCTGGACTCAAATGTTTGGATAAGAGTTATCTATAAATAGAGGTCCTTAAGCTCCCTAGAAGGCATGCAAAAAGAAAACAATATATTTGTTTCATATGAACAACATCTCATTCAAATAAGAAGTCCAGGTTTATTTATTTTATAAAAGAAGCAATTTAGTTTTTTTTTTTGTCTATTGTATTCTATGAGCAGTAGCTCTAATTTGTAGTAGTGTAGTTTGATTTGTAAGAGCAGGAGTTCTACATTTTAATAACTATTGAAGCTTATGGTTGAGTAAGTTTCTTATGTGATAGAAAGAGTTAACCTATTATTTATGGATTTTCTTGTTTGAATTGATCGATCTATGTCTCTCATAGAATGAAAAGATCTCAAGCTCTATATTGATTAGCAAAGCTTGGATCTGTCTGTGGTTGATTTTCATATTTTCTATATCCATTCTACTCTTGTTTTCTTAATAAGGTAGCCCTAGATTCCCCTATTTAATGGAAATAATCATGAATATTGATCAATTACAATGAGAGTTTTGTTTAGCTCTAAAGATATTTTGGAGTGTTGTAGAAAATGGATATGTTGAACCTATAGATGCAATGACATATGGAGCATTGTCCCAGGTAGATAAATACTTGCTGAAGGATAATAGAAAAGAAGGATTCTAAAGCTCTTTTCTTCATTTTCCATGAAATACATGATAGCATTTTTCCAAGAGTTGTAGCAGCAAAAAAATCGAAGCAAGCATGGGATATTCTTAAAACTACATACCAAGGTATGGATAAAGTGAAAATTTCAAAACTACAAATGTTAAGAAGAGATTTTGAAACTATGTATATGAAAGAAAATTTGTAGATTCATTTTTTACTCAAGTTATTGGGATAGTCAATCAGATTAGATCTCATGGTGATACTCTTGAAGATAGAAGAATAGTTGAAAATATTCTAATAAGCCTACCTAAAAAGTTTGAATCTATTGTTGTGACTATATAAGAAACAAAAAATCTTTCTCAATACTCTATAGATGAGCTTCATGCCTCTCTAATTTATAATGAGCATAGACTTAGTCATTCTTCTAACTCTTCGTTGGTGCATGCTTTTAAGTCACAAGTTGCAATTTCTTAGGGTAGAAGTGGAGGCAAATCTAACTTAAAAGGTAGAGGAAGAAATTCATTTAGAAGTGGAAGAACCAGCCCAACCAATCCATGTGGAAGAGGCAACATTCAAATTTTGAGTTAAAATAATCTCAAAGTCAAAGGTATGAAAAATCTCAAGTTCAATGTCACTATTGTAAAAGATATTGTTATGATGAAAGTGAATGCAAAAAAAGGGCAATTTGATTCCAACAAACAAACTGCAAATTTTTCTAGAGAAAATCAAAATCAAGGCACTATGTTTTTAGCATGTAATGTTTCCTAGGAGAGTCTAAAAGATGTCTAGTTTGTATATTAAATCATATGTAACTATGGAAAATGATAATGAAGTGTCAGTAATGGGAAAAGGAAATGTCAATATTCTAACTAAACAAGGGGAGGAAAAGATTATTTATGATGTTTGTTTTGTTCTTGGATTAGAACATAATTTGATAAGCATTGGACAACTTGTTCAAAAGGAATATAGAGCTTCTTTAAAAAAAAAGCGAATGTATAATCTTGGATCAACTTCAAAATTGGCTAATAGAAAAAGTTAAAATGATGAACAACAAGAATGTTTCCCTTAAGGATAACACAGATTTAAGGGTTAAATTTGTACAAGAAATCACTCAAGATTTATTAGAAGTAGCTTTCCAATTAGAAATAAAAGATGAAAACTGGCTTTGGCATTTAAGATTTGGAAACTTAAATTTTAGTGGCCTAAATTTTTTACATAAAAAGAATATAGTCAAAATTTTGTCATTGACAGAAAAACTAGATAAAGAATGTGAGGGTTGTACTTTTGGGAAAGCAACATAGAGAGACATTTTGAATTGGCAAGTCAATTAGAGAAAAAACACTTAGAGATAGTTCACTCTGATTTGTGTGGACCAATGCAGATACACTCAATTGGTGGAAGCATTTATTTCTTGACATTTATTGATGACTGCTCCATAAAGACATGGGTTTATTTCTTAAAGCATAAGTCTAATGTTTTTGATATCTTTTGTCAATTCAAGTTTTTAGTTGAAAAGCAATGTGGGCATTATATCAAAGTTTTAAGAACTAGAAAAGGTGGTAAATACATCTCAAAGGTGTTTCTCAAATTTTACCAGGATCATGGAATTCAAATTGGTTGCGAGGCCTCACCCTAACCTTTCATAGCCTTAGTTGTTACTTTATCATTTTGATACTCACGACTCGAGATGTCGAGACATTATCTGATGCTTAGAATATACTATATTATTTCATGCTGTGTGATGTTATTTTCAGATGTTTGATGTTTGTCATTTAAGGTTTTATGTATATGTATGTTGATGAATTAAGAAAAAGGTAGGATTAACATTTTGGTTTAAGATATTTTAAATGGCTAAGAATTGAATAGGATGAGAGGAACCTTGATTTTTTTTATAGATGGATGTTTTAATTTATGTGATTCCTGATATGTATATATACATATGTATATGTGATTATTGGGACTACTGATGTGTGCAATGAGTGTGCAGATATTTTAGCCGAGGAAACCGACAGAGGAACATAACTGATCCCTATGTGCTAATTTTGGAAAACTTGTTGTTCATAATTATAGTATAGTATTGTGAGATGTATGTATGTATCCTTCTGTGTTCAGTGAATGTTAATGTTTGTAACTATGTTCTTTTAGTGTCGCTTGACACTCGTGAATTGTTTATGTTATTCAACGTGCTAGTTAGGGTTAGCTATGTAACCTTTGGACCTAGGTCAGATTTAAGTTAGTGTCAGTTTGCTAATTGGGTTCTTAATTGAGTTTAGTCACCGTTAATTCAGATTAGTGCTTAATCTTTTTTTTTGAGTTGTTAGTTGGTCCTAATTATTTCCTAACTTTTGTTTGGCTCTAAACCTATTCCTAAGGCTTTTAAACATGAAATATTTATACCCAAGGGGTATGGGTATGGGTTGGGGGTCTTTTCCAACCCCTAAGTCCCTTTTTTTGAGTTTTGAGGCCACTCAAAAAGTCTCTTTTTGCTTTTGTGCGAAAATTGACTATGGCTACCATGAGTTGTCTTACCCCACCTCCACTTAGTGGTTAACCATAGTATGGGTTGAATTAGGAGCTTCTAGATTTGTAGGTGGGTGGGAGAAGTTATTGATCCCTTTGGTGGTTGAGTTTGAGGCTTATTTAGAGGCCCTTCTTGGACTAGTTGAGGTTGTTACCCAATCTCTACATTTAGAGAGGAGTCTTGGAAGATTGAAGCAAGGAAGGGAAAAGGCTCTACTCAAACTTGTTCTTTGCCATTACCTCTTTGTGAAGGTAGGAATTCTCATCTCCCTTGTTTAGAATTCATGTTTGTTTCATGCTTATGCTACCTTGTTGTTGTTTGAATGTTTGTATATTTGTGGGTATGTTGGGAAGCTTTGAAAACCATGTTATTTTGAATGATTTCCTTTTATGTTTATGTTGAAATTTTGAGATTTTCTTGTATGGGTGTTTTGGCATTACTCACCCTTGGAGAGGGCAGAAGTGGCCAATTTTAGGAAAGAGAATTTTAGTTGGACTCCAACAGTGTAGAGTCTCTTCTTAGGATGAGAAGAGGGAGAGAGGGTAGGGTGTTATGGGCCCCTACCTGTCAGCACAAACCACGTATGAGTTTTGGCATGTAAAAATGGAAGAACGGAAGTTCTTGATTTATAGCCCCGATTGGGCACCTGGTTTGGTGTTGTGTCTGACATCTCCTGTTGGAAAAATCCACCTTTCCCTAGTTTTGATTCATTGTGAATCCTATTGTGTAAACCATGTATGAATATGCATGTTTGATTGTCTCTTGGTTATGCTTGATTGTCATCTGATCAGATTTTATTCCCTCCATGGTTCTAGTAATGTATTGCAGAAATTGTTATGAATCCCTTGATGAGGGTTATGAAGAAAATTCAATTAAATTGTTGTAATTTTGGGATTGGAAATCCTATGTAATTGTATTTCAAAACTTTGTTGTAATGGCAACGGAGCTGGGTTTTCTTCCTGGTTCTTTCTCGGCTGAGCCTTTGAATCAGGTTTACCAATAAAATTGGTGATTGAGTATAATTGGTTATCATGTGATTTAATCATAATTTTAAATTGGATGGATGCACATAAAAATAGGATGGAATTGATGTTGATTTAATTTGACAAATTTTCAAGTTCCCTTATATGTTAAAAAAGAAAATTATGTTATGGAAAGAAAATAATGGCTATGGTTGATATATTGCAATTCAAGTTGTACAGGAGATCAAACAAATATGGTGTTAATGTGCCACAAACTATTGTATCCATGTTTTAATTCTATTAAAAAATATTCACCTTGAAAAAAAATACAATGCTTTGTAAATCTATACTTAAAAAAATTTTGACAAAAAAAAAAGTATTCCAAGAGAGTAAAAACTCTCTGGTTTTTGTATGGAGAGAAAATTTCATTCCCCTCTTTACAATAGAGAATCTTAAAATATTCCTTTTATATTTTGATGGAAAAATATAAATTTAAATTAATCAAATTATAAATAAATATAGCAATGCAAAAAAAGAAAAAAAAACTTTTAACATTTTAAACTATCCTAATATCTATTCTCACCAAAAAAACTTTATCTCTTAAATGCTTACCCATTTTACCTTGGGCATTACATCTCAAATGCTATGTTTTAAAAAGGTTTTATAATATATATATTGTGCTTAGTCAACAATGATCATGGGGGGGGGGGGGGGGTGACGTCACCCTGCCCCCATGTCCCATCCCCATCTTCATTTGAAAATGGGCGCTCAACTTGGAGGGGGAGCATTTAAGTTTGTTTTTAAACAAAACATGCTCTGACCATATCACTTGGCCATAGGTTTTGAGGGGGCCGGCTCTGCCAGTGTTCCCTCAGGAAAAGCACTGTCCCAAGGACAACGCTTGGGAAGTGCTTGCCCAAGGGTTAGTGGGGCATAGGGGGGTGTAGGGGGGAGTTAGGGTAGAGTAGAGTGTAGGGATGGTTAGTTAGTTAGGTTAGTATTTTATGATAGTTAGTTTTTTGATAAATTTATTTTATTAATAATTTTAGTTTGTAAGTTGTTTTAGTAGTTAGTTTAATTAGTTTAAATTTTAAGTTATTTTAAATTTTAGCATGTTAGTTTAGTTTAGTTTCTTTTTATATATTGTTATTTATTAATAATTTTAAATAGTTAGTTTAAAATGTAATTTTAATTTGTTAAAGTATAATTAGTTTAATTTAATAAAGTTTTAAGTTAGCCTTCATTATGTTGTTTAATAGTTAGTTGTTTTTAAATGTTAATGTATATTTGGTAGTATTAGTTATTGGCATGTTTTAGATAATTAGTTCTATTTTTTTTAAGTTTTAAAGTTATGTTATGTTTTGTTAATGACTTCTTTTGTTATTTGTTAATAATTTTTAGTAAGTTGTTATTTGAACATAGTTTTGTTTAATTTTGTAAATACAAATTTAGTTAGTTTTAATTTAAATGTAATCTAATTTTTTGACCATTAAGTAGATTAAATTTATCGATTAATCGGCTATTTAAATAAGTTTTAATGTAGGTTTGATTGATTAGATATTGCAAGTAATTTTAAATCTGAATTCATGTACATTGTTATTTAAGTAATTTTTGCATATCATTATAAGTTAATGTAATATCATCATTTTATCGATATAAATCTAATAACGAAAGTTTCAAAATCTTAACGATGTAATCATCCTCTAGATTTTTAAACTTAAGATGTATTGTAGTGAACCTTCACTTCTCTTGCAAGAGATAAAATTAAAACTTAGAGCATTTTAATTCTTAGTTCAAAAAAAAAAATTGTGTTCTTGCCCTCGTAGTTTGGGCATGAAAATGGTGTTGTAGAATGAAAGAATAGAACTATTATGGACATGGATAGGAGTATGTTGAAGGCTAAAAATATGTCAAATGAGTTTTGGACAGAAATTGTAGCATGTGCAATCTACAGAATGAATAGATGCCAAACCAAAAGTTTTATGAATAAGGTTCCAAAGGAAGCATGGAGTGGAAACAAGTCTAATGTTTCTCATTTGAAAGTATTTGGATGTGTAGAATATGTTAGATTGTGGTGACTGATTAGGAAAGTACTGTACATACTTCATATGGCTGTAAAGTTTATATGGCTTGAAGCAAGCACCTTGGCAATGGTATCTGAAATTTGACAAGTTTATGCATGAGCATGGCTATAACAGGTGTCATTTAGATTATTGTGTTTATTTTAAGAGGTTGGATGATGATAGCTACATTATTTTATGTTTATATGTTGATGATATGCCTGTAGCTGGGTCTAACATGGATCATATTAAAGGGCTGAAATGCCAGTTAGCACATGCATTTGCTATGAAGGATTTGGGGGCAGAAAAATAAATCTTTAGTATGAAGATTTGTAGAGATAGAAAGAACAAAAAATTGATGCTATCTCAGGCTGATTATGTTGAGAAGGTGTTGCAGCATTTCTCTATGGAGAATGCTAAAGCTATCAACACACCTTTACTTGATCATTTGAAGTTGACTAAGGAGATGTGTCCCAAGACATAAGAAGAGGATAAGATGTCCAAGGTACCCTATGCTTAAGCTATAGGAAGCTTGATGTATGTTATGGTATGCACTAGGCCAAATATTGCACATGCAGTGGGATTCATTTGCAGGTATATGAGTCATCCAGGATTTGAGCATTGGAATGCTGTCAAATGGATTCTCAGATATTTGAGAGGAACATCCAATAAGTGTTTACACTTTGGGGGCTCTACTACTAATTTAAAAGGCTATGTTGACTCATATTTGGCAAGGGATATTGATACCAGGTGAAGTACTAAAGGTTATGTCTTTACTGTTGGTGGGGCAACCATGAACTGGGTTTCTAGGTTACAGAAGATTAATGCTCTATCCACTACAAAGGCAGAGTATGTTGCTACTACAGAGGCAACTAAGTAGATGATATGGCTTCAGTTCTTCTTGGAAGAATTGGGACATCCTCAGAAGGATAATTATTTGTTCACAAATAGTCAGAGTGCCATTCATCTTGCAAAGAATTCAGCTCTGCATTCTAAGACCAAACACATACAATTGTAGTACCATTTCATTTGGTCAATTTTAGAGGATGGACAGTTAAAGTTGGAGAAGATACATACAAATGACAATCCAACAAATATGTTGACAAAGGTTGTAACAAGGGAGAAGCTAAACTCCTCTTTAGCATCGGTTGATCTTCTAGACTGAACATGAATAAAAGAACAACAGAGTCCAGGGTCGTTTGATCTAGTAGGAGCCCCATGTGGTAGTGATATTGCTACTAGATCAATCTCCAAGTGGGAGATTGTTGTTTAGTGTGGAGCCTAATCACTGTCCAAGTGGGAGATTGTTAGATTGTGGTGACTGATCATGTGGAGCTTGATCAGTCCCCAAGTGGGAGATTGTTAGATTGTGGTGACTGATCAAGAAAGTACTGTACATACTTCATAAATTCTTTGGGGTTTGGGGCATCGCCCAATTTTTTTTTGAGCCATGGCTGATGTTTTAGCCAACATATGGCCAACATATGGTCGACATGTTGCAACCCTAAAATAGCATAAAATACTTGTATAAAAGGGTTTAGGGTTAGGTATTTTCACTATGTTGTGATGCAAAATTGCTTCTTGCGGCGGTATTGAGCTGTAAGGGATTATGGATTGTAATCAGGTTTTAATCACTAGATTGTAATAATATTGGACTTTTAGTTTGGTGGACGTAGCCTAGGGATTGGGTGAACCATGTTAAATCTTGGTGCCTTGTGTTTATTTCTATGTGATCTATTTTTTTCTATTATTGGTTATATTTGCATGTAGTTTTTATTTCTGTCTGTGGTTTTATCCTAACAAGTGGTATCAGAGCTAGGTTGTCTTTCAATTATCCTCTATAGGAAAGTCTCATGGTTAAGTGGGAGTCTCATAGTTGAGTGGGAGTGATGGTAGATGAGGTTTGATAGGTTTAATGGGCAGAACTTCTAGTTATGGAAGATGCAAATGGAAGACTATCTTTATCAGAAAGATTTATGGAAGCCATTGGAAGGCAAAGCGAAGAATTAGGGATCTATGTCAAATGATGAATGGGATCTTTTGGATAGAAAGACACTTGGAAGCATTTGGTTATGCTTGGCACCATCAGTGGCATTTAATATTACAAAAGTGAAGATGACAGAAGAGTTGATGAAAACCCTAGTGATGCTGTATGAAAAGCCCTCCACTTCAAACAAGGTATTTCTCATGAAGCATTTATTTAATATAAAAATGGTAGAAGGTGGATCTATTGTAGATCATTTAGATGAGTTTAATACTATTACTAGTTAGTTATCTTATATGGGTATCAATTTTGATGAAGAAATTAGGGCTCTCTTGATTTTTTGTTCTTTGCTTGAAAGCTAGAATGGCTTGGTAATGGTAGTGAGTAATTCTGTTCTTGGATCTAGTACCCTAAAATATGATGATGTGATTGATTTTGTTTTGAGTGAGGAAACTCATAGGAAATCCTTAATTGGATCTACATCAAGAAGTGCTTTGAATGCACAAAGCAGGGGCAGAATGACTAAGAGAGGAAGTAACTCTAGAAATCATGGGAAATCAAGAGGAAAGTCAAAGGGGAAGAGGTCTCAATCGAGAGGACCAAATGACTGTTGATACTATGGGAAACCAGGTCATAAAAAGAAAGATTGTTGGGATCAAAAGAAAAATGAAGGAGATAAATCAGATGGAGACAAGGAGACAAATGCGGTAAGTAACAGATCTGAAGAGGATGCTTTGCTTTTGTCTTTAGAAAGTGTTGATAATTCATGGGTTTTAGATTTTGGTGCTTCATTTCATGCTACACCTCATAAAGGTTATTTCATTGATTATGTCCAAGGGGATTTTGAGCTTGTTTATTTGGGGAATAATGAACCCTGTCAGATTGTTGGAAAGGGAAAAATTAAGAATAAGTTGTAGAATGAGAATCATTGGCTACTACATGAGGTAAGACATGTTCCAAGGCTGAGTAGGAATTTAATTTCAATAGGGCAACTCAGTGATGAGGGTTGTGTAGTTACTTTTAATGATAAAAATTGGAAGGTTTCAAAAGGTTGCCTTGTAGTAGCAAAAGGTGTGAAAGTAGGCACCTTATATCTTTGTACAGGTCATATTGTTCCTTCTACTTTGATTATTTTAGAGAAAAATGAATGTTCAGGAACAATTGCTGCAGTTGAGTAGGGAGAACAAATAGCTGCTATAGATTCTGATGCAGTGTTGTGGCACAACAGACTTGGGCACATGAGTGAGAAAGGTATGAAAGTACTTCATTCAAAGAAAGTTTTACTAGGTCTGCAATGTGTTAATATGGATTTCTATGAAAGTTGTGTATATGGAAAACAAAAGAGAGTGAGTTTTGTAAAGACTAGGAAGGAAAACAAAAAGGAGAAATTAGAGCTCGTACATACAAATGTATGGGGACTGGCTCAGATATCTTCCCTTGGTGGCTCTCATTTTTATGTTACATTTATTGATGACGAAACTAGAAAAGTATGGGTTTATTTCCTTAGACATAAATTTGATGTATTTTGAACTTTTAAGAAATGGAAATGCTTCGTTGAAAATGAGACTAGTAAGAAATTAAAATATCTCAAATCTGATAATGGTGGTGAGTATTGCAGTCATGAATTTGAAGATTATTGCTCCACTGATGGTATTCGTAGATAGAAAACTATTCCAAGGACTCCACAAAAAAATAGAGTGGCTAAACGCATGATTAGGACTATAATAGAGCATACAAGGAGCATGAGGTTGCATGTTGGGTTGCCCTTACACATGTGGGCAGAGGCTATCAATACTACTATATATTTGATTAATAGAGATCCCTCTACTCCTTTGGGTTGTGGTATTCCAGAGGAGGCATGGACTGGTAAGAAGGTGAGTTATTCTTTTCTCAAGACCTTCAGTTGTGAAGCTTTTGCTCATATAGACTCTGAAAATAGAACAAAGTTAGAAGCTAAATCAAAAAAATGTGTCTTTGTTAGATATGGCATTAATGAATTTGGTTATAGGCTTTAGGATTTTGAACATCATAAAATTGTAAGAAGCTGAGATGTCATATTCAATGAGAAAGTGTTGTACAAAGATCTGTTGTAGCAACATGAGAAGAAAGAAGATGATTATGTAGTGCTATATGATACTCCAAAATCTAATGTTCTAGCCATTCCTCATGATGTGCAACAACCAAAATAACAAATACCACACACACCGATGAATGTTAGATGGTCAAAAAGGAAAATTAGACCTCCACAAAGATTATCTCCCTCTTTGTATTCTATTTTACTTATTGATGCTGGTGAACCTAAAAATTATGATGAAGTTGTGCAGGTGGATACTAAGATTTAGTGGGAGTCTGCAATGAAAGATGAAATGGACTCTTCATTGAACAATAAGACATGGGATTTATGCAAGTTGCTTTTAGGTAAAAAGGCTTTACAGAATAAGTGGGTTTACAGGTTGAAAGAAGAGGAAGGAGGTAAGAAAATATTTAAGGCCAGGTTAGTTGTAAAAGGATTTGCACAGAAAAAGGGAATTGATTTTGATGAGATATTTTCTCCTGTTGTTAAAATGACTTCTATCCATACTATTTTAAGTCTTGTGGCTACTGAAGATTTTCATTTAGAGTAGCTGGATGTTAAAACAACCTTCCTTCATGGTGATTTGGATGAAGAAATATATATGGCTCAGCCATGGGGATTTGAGGTCAAAGGTAAGGAGAACTTAGTGTGCAAATTGAAGAAAAGTTTATATGGCTTGAAGCAAGCACTTCAACAATGGTATCTAAAATTTGACACATTTATGCATGAGCATGGCTATAACAGGTGTCATTCATATTATTGTGTTTATTTTAAGAGGTTGGATAATGATAGCTACATTATTTTATGTTTATATGTTGATGATATGCTTGTAGCTGGGTCTAGCATGGATCATATTAAGGGGTTGAAACACCAGTTAGCACATGCATTTGCTATGAAGGATTTGAGGGTAGCAAAAAAATCCTTGGTATGAAGATTTGTAGAGATAGGAAGAACAGAAAATTGATGCTATCTCAGGCTGATTATGTTGAGAAGGTGTTGCAATGTTTCTCTATGGAAAATGCTAAAGCTGTCAGCACACCTTTACCTGGTCATTTGAAGTTGACTAAGGAGATGTGTCCCAAGACACAGGAAGAGGAGGATAAGATGTACAAGGTACCCTATGCTTTAGCTATAGGAAGCTTGATGTATGCTATGGTATGTACTAGGCCAGATATTGCACATGCAGTGGGAGTCGTTAGCAGGTATATGAGTCATCCAAGATTTGAGCATTGGAATGCTGTCAAATGGGCTCTCAGATATTTGAGAGGAACATCCAATAAGTGTTTACACTTTGGGGGCTCTACTACTAATTTATAGGGCTATGTTGACTTAGATTTGGTAGGGGATATTGATACCAGGTGAAGTACTATAGGTTATGTGTTTACTATTGGTGGGGTAGTTGTGAGTTGGGTTTCTAGGTTATAGAAGATTAATGCTCTATATACTATAGAGGCAGAGTATGTTGCTACTACAGAGGCAACCAAGGAGATGATATGGCTTTAGTTCTTCTTGGAAGAATTGGGACATCCTTAGAAAGATAATTATTTGTTCACAGATAGTCAGAGTGCCATTCATCTTGCAAAGAATTCAACTCTGCATTCTAAGACCAAACACATACAGTTGCGGTACCATTTCATTCAGTCAGTTTTAGAGGATGGACAGTTAAAGTTGGAGAAGATGCATACAAATGAAAATCCAATAGATATGTTGACAAAGGTTGTAACAAGGGAGAAGCTGAACTCCTCTTCAGCTTCAGTTGGTCTTCTAGACTGAACATGAATAAAAGAACAACAGAGTCCAGGGTGATTTGATCTAGTGGGAGCCCCATGTGGTAGTGATATTGCTACCAAATCAGTCTCCAAGTGGGAGATTGTTGTTAAGTGTGGAGCTTTGTTAGTCCCCAAGTGGGAGATTGTTAGATTGTGGTGACTAATCATGTGGAGCCTGATCAATCTCCAAGTGGGAGATTGTTAGATTGTGGTGACAGATCAGGAAAGTACTATACATACTTCATAAATTCTTTGGGGTTTGGAAAATTTTTTTTTGGGGCCATGGATGACATTGTAGTCGACATATGGCTGACATATGGTTGACATGTTGTAACCCTAAAATGACATAAAATACTTGTATAAAAGGGTTTAGGGTTAGGTATTTTCATTATGTTGTGATGCGAAATTGCTTCTTGCAGTGGTATTGAGCTGTAAGGGATTACAGATTATAATCAGGTTGTAATCATTGGATTGTAATAGTATTAGACTTGAAATTTGGTGGACGTAGCCCAAGGATTGGGTGAACCACGTTAAATCTTCGTGCCTTGTGTTCATTTCTGTGTGATCTATTATTTTCTATTATTGGTTATATTTGCATGTAGTTTTTATTTTTGTCCCTAATTTTATCCTAATAGAATATGCTCATGTCCCAAATGATTTGAGAATGAAATTGGATAGCAAAGGAGAAAAATGCATATTTGATGATTATAGTGAGGATAAACTAGAAAAGTGAGATGTGTAATTCATAGAAGTAGCAGCTTGGAATGGAAGCATGGAGAAAATAATTAATGTTTTAGTGTGTTTTTTGCAAGAGGACAATGAAGTTACAATTCCAACAAGTGCTCCCATTGCAACTCCTCCTATATCCACTCAAGCTCAACAAAGTAGTAGACAAGAAATACCATCTCCAATAAGAACTCTTGTTGGAGGACCATCAAGCCCACATTTTTCAAGATGTACTCCAAGTGAAACATTATTAGTCTTAAAGAGACCAAGAACAAGAAGCTTAAGGGACATCTATGATCAAAATGAAGGTGAGAATAATGCTAATCCACTTTTTGTTTTTGCATTATTTTTACACATAGATGATCCAATTTATTTTGAGGATGCAATTAATGATGAAAAATGGAAACATGCTATGGATCAAAAAATTGATGCTGTCAAAAAGAATCATACATGGGACTTAGTAAACATTCCAAAAGGAAAGGATGTGATAGGAGTAAAGTGGGTTTATAATACTAAGACAAATGCGGATGGAGATATACAAAAGCACAAGGCAAGACTTGTGGTAAAAGGATACTCACAACAACCTAGAGTTGACTACAATGAAACATTTGCTCCAATGGCTCATCTAGACATAGTACAGACAAAATTGGCAATTGTAGCTCAAAAAAAGTGGTTAGTACATCAAATGGATGTGAAATCTGCATTTTAAATGGTTTTCTAGAAGAGGAGGTACATGTGAAGCAATCACAAGGATATGAGGTTCTAGGACATGAAATAATGTTTATAAGCTCAAGAAAGAACTCTATGGATTCAAACAAGCTCCTAGAGCATGGTATAGAAAAATTGATTCTTATCACATACGAGATGGATTCAGCAGATGTAATAGTGAGCCTATGCTATACACAAAGATGAATGACCAAAGTAAAAATTTTAATTGTATATTTGTATGTTGATGATTTGATATTTATAGGTGATCTATCAGTTGACTTGTTCAAAGAAGATATGAAGAAGGAATCTAAAATGACTGATCTAGGTCTTATGAAGTACTTTCTTGGCATTGAGGTAAAACAATATGAGAATGGTATATTCATCTCACAAGCCAAATATGCTAATGATATATTGAAAAGGTTCAGTATGATCAATATAAAATCTATGCCAACACTTGTTATGATAGGTTTGAAGCTAAGCAAGGATGATAGGGGATCCAATGTTGATCCAACATTATACACAAGACTTGTTGGTAGTTTAATGTATTTAATTTCCACAAGGCTAGATATAATGTATAGAATAAGTCTCATTTAAAGGTTCAAGGAGTCTCCAATATACTCTCATTGGCAAGCAAGGAAAATAATTTTGAGATATGTGGATGGAACGAGAAACTATGGGATTCACTATTCATGTTTGGATGAGTTCAAACTCATAGGGAACACAAATAGTGATTGTGTAGGTAGCATTAATGATAGAAAAAGTACATCTAGTTATGTATTTTATTTTGGAATAGGTACAGTATCTTGGGCATCCAAGAAACAACCTATTATGACTCTTTCATCAGTAGAGGAAAAGTATGTAGCAACAATAGGAGCAACATGTCAAGCAATTTGGATAAAAAGAGTCTTAGTAGATTTGAGGCATAACATGAGGAAGCAACAAAGATCTTGTGATGATAACTCAACAATTTCATTATCCAAGAATCTCGTATTTCATAAGAGGAGAAAGCATATAGATACTCAATACCATTTCATGAGGGAACTAATTAACAATGGAGAGCTATATTTGGATTATTGTAGATTTGAAGATCAATATGTAGATATTTTCACCAAGCCACTAGGACAAGAAAGCTTTGAACACCTAAGAGATTGTTTGGGAATCCTAAGTGTTGGTAGTTGTGATTAATGGGGAGTATTGAGTATAGTAATCCCAATACCCAATGCACCTACAGAGTCAAAATTTAATTGCCTTATCTTGTAGTTGCTTTCTCCAAGGTTCATCTTATCTAGTATTCAATGTGCTGCAAAATAATTTATTATATTACTAGTTATCCATATGTAGCCATGTAAAATTGTAGAGCTAGACTTAAATGTTTGGATAAGAGTTTTGACTATAAATAGAGGTCCTTAAGCAATGCTAAAGGCATGAAAAAGGAAAATAATATATATGTTTCTTATGATCAACAACTCATTCAAATAAGAAGTCTAGGTTTATTTATTTTGCAATAGTAGTAGTTTAGTTTCTTTTTTTGTCTATTGTATGAGCAATAACTCTAATTTGTAGAAGTGTAGTTTGATTTGTAAGAGTAGAAGGTCTACATTTTAATAAGTATTGAAGCTTATGGTTGAGTAATTTTCTTATGTGATAGAAAGAGTTAAGATTTTATGGATTTTATTGTTTGAATTGATCGATCTATGTCTCTTATAGAATGAAAAGATCTCAAGCTCTATATTGATCAACAAAACTTGGATTTGTCTGTGATTGATTTTAATATTTTCTATAACCATTCTACTCCTTTTTCCTTTGAATAGTATGGCATATTATATAAAAGAAGCTTACAATCTTGGATCATGGTTTTGAAGTCTACTTATAGAAAAGTGCAAAGACCAGTTGATTTATCCTTACAACATTCTTAATATGAGCTTCACATTTTTGATCATGTAGGTTGTTGCTGGAGTGTCTTATGCAATAACATGGAAACAAAAATCTATTAATCCTCAATTTGCACTATTTTTCATTTTGATAACATTTAGAAGAGAGAAAATAAAATGTTCACAAAAAAAGAAATGCTGAGACATTTTTTCTAACAATTCTATGAGCGTATGACTAGAGGCACCCCTATCTACATTTTTTCCACAGTTTGTAATAGAACAGTTAACACAAGCCCTAGTTGAGAATTTGATCCTTTTATTGCATTATAAAAAATTCAAAACACATCAAGCTAATGCTCAAATTGTAAAATCCATTGTAAAACATACTAAAACCTCTACATCTTAACCTTTTGATAAAACCAACAACACATTCTTCTGCGACAGGGTTCTTCATGATCTCATCTGTAAGTTTATGTTTGCATGTTTCTAGCTTAAATATCTATTAGAGTGTTTAAAGAATAGATTAGTGAGCACTATACATGTATTATTGAAAATATAGAACATGTTTAAAATAGAGAAAGAAGGAACTTTTAGCTTGATTTTTATAAAATAATAGATGCAAATTTATACAATAGCTTGACCCAATAATATTCCTAAATGACTGTTAATTAGATTGACAACAAACTACTCCATGATCGACACAACACACACATGAACTTGACAACTCACTAAAGCTTATGGACACCTAACTCAAACATATCTACAGTAAGAACTTGATTCAAATTAAAAGTCTTTGACTCACACCTAAATTAAACTTGTGTTGCAACTTAGGAAGAGACCGAGTAGGTCAAGGTGTATGCCAATTTGGATAAGAGGGTTAAAATCTTAGAGGAAGGGTTCTTTACCTACTCTAAATTTTCCCTCAAAGTCACCCATGCTGTGGCCACCACCCTCTAACTACTAGCACAGGAAAGGAAGATACTGGGATGGATATGGAGGACCATAAGCTCCTCTTCAAATTCCAGGTTGAAGACTAGTCCTAGATTCTGTTGGATATGAAGGAGAAGGAGAAAAAATAAAATTGAGTTTTTTAGTTTAATGGGATCCTCAGATCAAAGACTTTTTTGTTATTCTATTGTTTTTGGTTTTGCTAGTATGCATCTATAACTAAGACTTGGGTTGGCTTGTTTTGCCAATGGTTATTTTGTTGAACTTTTGTAGTTGTTAGATCTTTTGGACTTTTGTTTTAGATTAGTTGTTCTTAAGTTAATTGTTCTATGGTTCTATGATATTTTAGTTAGTTTTTTGTTTGCTATTGGTCACTACTGGTAATGCACTGGTTACTAGCTTTTGGTTTGTAAAGGCCGACCACCTTGTTTTTGGTCACTTTTTATTTCAAAAACAAGGTTTGTCATATATACACCAATTATTTATTAATTAATGTTAAAACATTAACTCCAACATTTATAATAAATTTATTGTGTTTTAGAGTGATATCATAGCATAGGTTTGGCCTATAAACTAACATGGTAAAACCAAATTCCCGTTGGGTTTTTTAGAAGAAGAAACATATATAAATTTGCCACCATTTCTTCTGCGTCATGAGATCCTAAAACTAGCACCTCCCAAAATAGGCATGTACTTGTCCTACTTGAACTGAAATCAATATCAATGTATTTAAAACATCAAGACACAACCCCAAATAAAGTGATGATCAAAAGGACACAGGGGACAACCAATCCCCAAGACGTTCATGGTAATAAGAAAGCATGAGTTAGATCAAAGCAATAGAAAGTGCTTTGGAGAAGCAGGAATAGCAATAACAAATTTAAGATTCGATGTCATATTGAAAAGCATGAAAATTTACCAGTAGCCTGCCTTTATGAACCATTCGCATGCCATTCTCATTCGTATGGGCATCTCATCAATATTTACACTCTCAATTCGAATGTACTGTCTTATGTAGGTTAGTAATTATTAACAGATTATTTCAATCAATTAGTATCCTTTTATAATAATATTGTATATGAAATTAGAATAATTTTTTAAATTTTTATTAAAGTAGAACTAATATTTGATATAATTACATTTATTTAAACATTCTTTTTCTTTTCTTATATGTATAAATAATTATAAATACTTATATATTTTTAAAAAATAATTAAAATCATTCTGGAGGGATTCTTCTAATCAATTTGTGAGATGTTTCTTTTAAAAAAATTCTAATTATTATAATTTATAAATTTTTATTTATATATAAAAAAAAGAGAACAACAATTCATATAATTTTATATCTATCTATTTTTTATAATTTTTATAAGTGAGATTTCTATAATTAGATTTATTTTCTATAATTGTTATAATTTTGATTTTTAGACTCTCACTGAATTAGAATTAAGTTCTAATGTCATTATTAAACTTTTAAAAAAGTGTGGAGACTAAAGCAAAGAAGACTATTATAAAATTATTAGAAATATCTCTACACATATTCTATATATGTTTGAAGTGACATTAAAATAGTAAAAACTTCTTTGTTGAATAATTTAGAAAGATAATCTAGAAAGTACTAGAATTGATTAAAAAGTAAAAGTGTAATACCCCGCCAAGGGATTCAAAGAATTTTACTAAGTTTTCCAAACAATTTTTTTTTTAAACATGAAAGATAAAACCATTCATAAAATTTGTTGAAGCAATAACAACAATTCAAATGAAAATAAACATAACATATATACATATCAGGCTACATTCTTTGAAGATCCCTTAACGTTGTATCACATCTAAATTAACTATTCATCTAACATCCCATCCTTATGAAATAACAATGATACATCTAATGTACTTAAGCAATATACAAGTGTCCTTTTGTAATTATATTCTAGTTTAGCTCTTTCATCCACTATACATATCACAGTGTATGAAAAGCTTAAAAGAATAAACATCCAAGTAAATAAAGTACATCATCATCATTTAATATTAATCCATGATGCAATAACATAAATAAAACCACATATCATACATGATACATCATCACAAAAGATATAAACATCCATCACAAAAGATAACCATATATCACAAACATAAATAACTAAGCGCACGATTCCTCCCAACCGTAAATAGCATCATTAGACCATCGTGGATCCTAGCCATCCCTCCGTGCATAATATTCCAAAGCACCGGAGAGATCATCGGTATTAACATAGTAGGAATGTCACTCCTAAAACATCCTACTAACATGCAAAGTAAAGCATAATAAATCATTAACTAACATATGCAAAGTAAAGAAAATCATCAATATAAGAAACATACCAGTAAATACATCCATCATAAGGTATATTATCTATCATAATGCTCCAAGAACATAATGAAGAATAAATACCAACCAAGGATACTCCAGCCACGGTGTCTCAGACGGATCTCAAATGATAAGAGTGAAAATACACTACCATCCGACCGCGTGGAACCTAAGTGGTCCACTCCCACCGTGCTGAGGAGATAATCTCAAGTCCCAAACAGGATATCAATACACATAGCATAAAAAGTTCAGGAATCCTAAAAGTATACTAACTCAAAGGTTCTATCACACAAAACCGACATCTAATTCCCAGAGGCACACAAAGACATGTAGGAAACCTACTATGCAAGCGGAAAAGTGTCATCGCAATTATCACGTACAAGTTACCTTGGTAGTTAGCTAAACTCCACGGGTCCATACTGATCTCATGCGGCCACTAGTATCCTCTCATACTGATGAGGCATACTACAGAATGCACGGTCACAACCATGCATTCTCACTACTCCCATCCTAGCCTATACAAGCACTCAAGGCATGGGCGAGAACATCAAAACAATTATCTTTTTAGGTTCATTTAATCCCCATTTAGTGTGTAAATATTATCACTTATTAACCAAACTTACAATGAGTTACCTTGGAAGCCACTTAGGGCCCCAGCCCCCATTGCAAGCCACTTCCCGACACTACAAGTAGATTACCTACCCTAAGCTCATGGAATCATAAATTTTAAAATCACAAAAGCTAATCCATAATAAAATCATCAAATATGCATAAAAGCATCAAATATCCATAATAAAAATCATCAAACCTCCAAGATAAGAATCATCCAATCTTCATGAGTATCCGAAAAGCATCCATAGAAAATCATGACCACAACAGTTCTCCATTGGCAACTAAAGGCATCACTAATAATCATAAGTATCCATTGGTTCTCAATAACCAAAATATATCTCAAAACAGATCACAATATCCATTGGTTCTCAACAAGCAACCAAGAATATCTCAAAAACATACTGATCGAAGACTCCAAAAGGGTTGAGTTAAACATGTCACAACATGACATCATCAAGAAATAAATCCACATTTCAGTCCCATCATGGTGACTAAAAAATAATCCAAGGATAACTGATCGATGACTAAAAAATGATTAGCTCAAGTGTCTCATACACATACCTCTCAGCTTCACACATGAAGACTGATGAACAATAACAATCAATGTATACAAACATTTCATAGAGCATATGATCACATTAATATGGTTTGGCTTATAAAGATCGAGACCAAATAAGATCAACATGCCATCATATCTCATAACCCTCGAGCCTCTAGTAACATCCTAGGACTGGTCAACACTAGTCAACCCAAAACCCCAAAACAAGAAGCATATAGAATACACGATGCAAACACATATTTTGGTTTACTAAATTCACATAGTTGAATAATGTGTAGGGGTTTCCAGTTTTCTGTTTGCAAGTATACTTCAAGTGTTTTAAGTTTCATCATTTGACCTACAAGTGAACCCATTTGTTCCCTGCTAGTATTATCCTTCCATTATTAAAAATTACATTCTAAGAATAACTTAAGGATAAATATTTACTCATTAAATCATTTGCTTTATTTGCTAAGATCCATAGTACTAATTGGATAACTCTTCCTTAATGTTACTTCTACATTTCAACATAATCAAAGGATCATTATTCATTCATAAAAGAACCAATTATCAATCTTCGAATAAGAAGATTATAACTTAATTAAAATGATCAATTTAATCCATCAATTAACTTAGGTGCACAATTCCATGATCCATTAACATTTTAATGGTTAAAACTCAATTAAGTATCTCTAACACTTAAGCCTCTTAATTATAATCATTATTAAATTGTCACTAATAACCGTTAAAATATCTAAGTCATTATTCAAGTCATGAGAGTACGACTTATCAACTTCGATGTAAATACTTCACAACTTTGCTAGAGGAATCGATATTAGCATATCAATTAAAACACTATTACATAACTTGATTATTAATTAAATCTAATTAACTCTAATTAATTCAATTAATAATTACAAATTCAGTTGACTAATAACTAACAATAGTTTGTACGTAAAAAGTCATCTACAATCCAAATATTCATATTAATAGTTCAATAACTTGTTAATAACAAGCTATGTTGGAAATCTTATTAATAAATCTATAATGACCACCTTCGCCATTCTATCAATGAAAACTAACTTTTCTTTGACAAATCCATATTATTGATAATCATTTAGTTAAACCTCATTTGATTCAACTAATTATCAATCAACTATATTCTATTTCATTAACATTAGGATTAGTAATAGTTTAATAACTAATAACAAGTTAAAATAAATCTACGATAATAGATTCTTTATTATTTTTGCTAACAATGATGTCACTAGTAAATTAAATATAACTTCCTTAAGAATCATTCCCCAGATAAGATTTACCAATAATCAATAGGTAATCATTTGTCCAAAATAATCTTTGATGATTCTAAGTATAATGATCGCCAACTTCATCAATCACAATTTCATTCATGATAACATGAATTCATTTCCATTGTATTTTTCTCCCTCTTAATTTGATGTCAACTAAATTCTTAATACTATACTTCAATTATTAACTAATCTCAATTAGATTGAACTTAACTGAATCAATTAATAATTATATAAACTTATATATACTATCTTTCATTAATAATTTGTTAGACTTAACAATTATTAATAAATAATAACTCACTAATAATTTCAATATTCAATTATAATGATTGATATTCGAACCAATCAATGAATAACAACTAAATCATTAGTATCTCTTTTCTTTTAATTTTCTCTCATCCATTTACTTAGATTGACTAATAATTAATTACACTTCTTCTACTATTAACTAATCTTAATTAAATTTGATTTAATTAGATTAGATAATTAACCATATAAAACTAATACATATTAATAAGATTCTAATAAGGGAAGATTGCAATAATATCTTAATTCATTCCATGCTTTGATATATTATTTTTGTAAAGTTTAAGCATAAAGAACTCTTGGTTATGAGAAATGGAGAAATATTTGTCATTGAATAAAACAGTCTCAGTATGACGGCCATATCTCCCTAATGAACCATTGGATCAGGCTGAAATTTAAATATGTTGGAGAGGGCCAATTTGCGCCAATTCTGACTGGAGCGATCGAATAAATTTGATCCCAATAAAAAGTTATGAATAATTGAGTTCGGGTCTATCCAAATGGCAGCGACAGAACAATCTGTGATGAATTAAGAATTTCCTCTTAAAATAATTGTTCTCTAAATTTAACCATAAAAGGGTTTGTTCATATGCATCTAAAAATATAATTGATAGAAAGATTACATCTAATCATTCGAATTTTCAACTTAGAATTTCTATTTTAATTTCAAATCTTGTCTATCTAATTTCACAATATAAATTCAAACCCAAACCCAATTAAGAATTAATTATTTCTCCTTAATTGGATCTAGGATTTTTCTATTGTTTTCTTCTCATCCAAATAAAATATCTAGATTCCAATTTCAAATACAGAGAGTATTTAGACACATAAAACAGATATGATGAAGACAGGAAGAGAAAGAGTGCAAAGGGAATATGAGAATATTACGAGTGCACCTAGACACTGATGCTAATTTGCCATGCTCAGAAGTCCATAGAAAATTCCTTCCTTCTCCATCATTCACAATTCTTCCAAGAATCCAAGCCGATCGAATCCTCCAAGTGATTAGAAGAGCTAAGTAGAAAATATATGAGCACATGAATCTTCTCCCATGCATGTAAGCTTTGAAGTTTCTATTTTTTTTTAGCTTGTAGCTCGAGGCTTCCATTAAGCTTGTAGCTTCCATTAAGCTTTTCATTTAAGCTTCTATGAATGCCTGAATATCAAGAACTCTCAAAAAACCTTTGGAATACTTCTTGAAACTGCTGAAAAGGTGTCACTAACTAAGCATGGGTCTTTTCCAATTCTTTTTGATGAGTCATAGAGTTGTAGACACCTTGTGCTTAATTGATGCACTAACCCCCGTGTTGTTGACACATGTTAATTCCCATGCAAGCTTATAACTCCAATTTACTTTTTAAATAATCTCTATTTAAATTTTATAACTTTCATTTTAATTTTTATAACTTTTATTATTATTATTTTATTTATTACTTTATTATTATTTTATAATTATTATTAATTTTAATTTCTAGTTTTCTTTTATTTAATTCCTTTTCCCCAATAATTCTCATTTAATTAATTACAATCAAAATATCAAAGATCATGATATTTTATTAATTTTCTCAAATAAATAATTTATTAATTAAATCTATTTATTAAGACTTAATTAATGAAAAATTCACCATAGACCTCCAAGATAAAATATGAAAACCCATCATAGAACAAATCACACAAATAAATTTAAAGGGTTAAAAATCATGAAATATGTCATCTGACACATTCAGTGGGTATTCAACTCAGATACTTGTTCTAATTTTCCAATTAGGACAAATGGCTCAAAGGGTTGGGATTTGGACTTGAGAATTTATCTCCCTTCTTTTATCATTGAGATAATGTGATAGGGTACGCTCATCCTGGCAATTTAGGGAAGTCAATACTCGATACCTGCAACCTGCATAAAAACCATGCATGTACAAACACAATATATACTAAACTAAACAGACAATGGTAGGAAGTGGTGCATCGTGTAGATCCCGACTAGAAGGTGACTACGACTCTCTTCTTTAACCACATCAGACACGCCATACAAAAGCAAAAACGCAAAACACGCACACCATACACATGCAAGTATGGGGTAAGTATCCATAAGAAAGCACATATGATAATAAATCATCTTGCTAATCATCATTAATAATTGAAAGCAATGTAATAATCATCATCAATAATTGTGAACACTAAGAATAATCATCATACATACATGAAATGTAGAATCTAAGTAATCTCATCACATAATAAACTGAATCCATAACACAATATCTGATAATCTCAAAAGAATGCTGCTAACCAACAACATAAAACTAGTTCTAAAAGAGTTCAGCAATGATAACAAAATGTGAACCAGGGGCAAGCACTACAAAAAGATATCATAAACATTAAATAAAATCATTAAATCAACATTTATTAAATATTCATTTTAAATAAACAAAGAAATGTTTTTCTTCTGATAATATTTTGAAACAAGTTTTTAATGCTTATTAATAATTTATTATTGTTGATTTTTATTAAGAAAAATTCTATTTTTCAAATAATAAAATAAATGAACCTTATAAATAAAGTTCAATTTGTATAATAAAATTAAAATAAAATAATCTCATTTAAGATTCATAAATTTAATTTCTTATATAATATTATTTTAGTCTTATAAGAAATAATAATTAATTTCATTAATTTTAGTTTAAAAATATAATTATTAAATAATATGATTTTAACTTAATTGATAGCAAAAAAAAAATATTAGATGAATGAGATTAAAAATATATTTTGATAAATTTATCAAAATTTTAAATTATTTAGATAAAAAATAAAAATAATGTATTAATAAATTTATAAAAAAATAAAATTATAGATAACTTTATTTTAGTATAAAAAGAAATAATAGTTAATTTTGTTAGTTTTAATTTTAAAGTATAATTGTTAAATAATATGATTTCAAGTTAATTGATGAAAAAAATTAATCTAAAAAACTAATGAGAAAAGACATAAAGAGAAAAAAAAATACCGTCTCTCATAAATATAAGTTTTAATTTTTAATTTAAACATTGAGTTTGGAAAAGATATTTTCTCTTATAAATATACATTTTAATTTTCTTTTTAAATGTTGAGCAGATGAGTCAATTTGTCATGAATTGATTATGGAGTACCTACATACTTAGATAAAGGCACTCACACTATTCATGCCCATGCGAATGCTAAAGGCTGCTAGTGCAAATATGTTGCACTGTAGTCAATGTCTCAAATTAATGTTACCTCCACTTCATGTATCAAGATAGATATGGCGGAAGGAGCAAATTTCTTAAATCTATTTATTTTGGGTAGGACAAATCTCATTATATGTGACTATGGTAGCAATTTGGACTATCAACAACAACAACAAAAAAATCAAACAATTTGGAGTATCAACGACAACAAAAAAATAAACTTTAGAGGAGGAACAAATTTCTACAATCTATTTATTCTGAGCAGGACAAATCTCATTATCTGCGACTGTGGTAGCAATTTGGACTATCAACAGCAACAACAAAAAACAATTTGGAGTATCAACAATAAATCAAATAATTTGAAACATCAACAACAACAACAAAATAATCTTTCAAGGTGTAGAAGAGGTTAGTATAATATTTTAAAAAAATCATGTTGCAAATGTATGCATATGCATAGCTATTAAGAATATGTTTGTAAAGGAAATTGAGCAATGTTGTGATAAAACATTTGTTTCCATCACATATTGTTTGATTCATTATTCTAATGCTTCAATAATGTGTCAGTTATCACATTTTTAAACTATTAAACATTAACATGTGACTATAAATGGCTTCTCTAAATTTAATGTGTCTCTTTCTACCATTTATTGACAATAGGGAGCAAAAGGCCAAGTCAAATAAAAATCCAAACTATAAAAGAGTTCAAATATTTTTAGTGTTTTAGGTGGTAGAACCATTTCCACTAATGCTTAAAACTTAAAACCCTCCACTGAGTTAAATTAAATGTACATTACATAGATTATGAAATGAGTGAGTCACAAAAATGTAAGCCATCTAGATAAGGAAATATTTGTTGAGTGACAAAGTGTCGTACGATGAGATCCCGTGCGATGAGTCTCTCATACGGTGGTATGTCATTGTACGGTGGTTGGCTGATTTTAATAATAATTTTTTATTTTTCACGTATGGGGTGACACAATAATATGTGCAGTGTACGACATTTATGTGTACGGTGACATAATTTTATTTTGTGTCATGGGGCCGAAAGCATGGTGCCAGTGGTGTCATGGTGCTGAAGGCATGGTGCCGGTGGTGTCAGAGGCATACATTGATGTTGTGGTGCCAAATAGTACAGTGATAGACAGTACATCAGATAGTATGGATAGTATGGTGAAGTCATGAAGGCATCAGTTGATAGATAGTTGGCAAACCGTTTTGCCTGTAACTGTTTATGGTATTCTGTAACAAATTTGTAGGGTGTTTTGATGGTTGCAAGAATTCATTTGAATGCATGTTGATAAAATTAGTTCATTGGAAAGGCAGTTAGAGCCTGTGAAAATCTAGAGTGTTGTATGTAAACTTCATTTATTGTAATACAAAAAGTTGCTTGGGTTTTGGGTGGTGGATTTTTTTCCTGAAAGGGTTTCCCATGTTAAATCTATGTTTTCTCTGTGTCTTGTGTTTGATATGGTTTTTGATAGTTTATTAATTTACACATCTCTATAAGTTTGTTTATGCTTATTTCCCTATCATATTTGGCATTTGAAAAGTGTTTCTGCACCGTTACTTTCCTAACAAGTGGTATCAGAGCCTGGCCAGTTGTGTTATCCTTGTCGGGTAGGGTTTTCTTTTTTTGTGCCAATTTGGTTTCAGTGGGAGTTTGCAATTTTTTGTCTATAAATTGAGATGGCGAGTACATCAGGATGAGTGGACATTGAAAAGTTCAATGGCATGAACTTTGAGTTGTGGAAACTTAAACTAGAAGATTTTCTAGTTGATCAAGACTTATGGAGTGTTGTGTCAGGCATTAAGCCTTCAGGCATGAAACAAGAAGATTGGGAAATAATGGATCAGAAGGCCAAAGGATTAATAAGATTGAGTCTTGAAAACTTAGTTTTATTGAATGTCCATGAAGAGAAAACTGCACATTCCTTGTGGAAAAAGTTAGGAGACATTTATCAAGGAAAATCTTTGGTAAACAAGATTTTCCTAAGAAAGAAATTGTACTCCTTGAAGATGGATGGTGGAATGGCTATGGTAGATCACCTAAACTCATTTAATATGGTGATTGCATAGTTAACAACTGTTGGTGTGTCTTTTGGTGAAGAAGATCGATGCATGTTACTGTTATGCTCATTGCCTGATTCGTGGGATCATTTGGTAACAGCCATAGGAAGTACAACTACCAAGTTGAAAATGGATGAAGTAGTTACTTCACTTCTATTAGAGGAGATGCAAAGGAAGTCCTCTGAGGAAACCAAAGAAGCCCTAAGTCTCAAAGGAAGATCTAAAGAAAAGAGTAAGAAAAAGGACATGAAGTTGAAGTCTTAGGAGTGATCTACCACTCCTGGAAAGAAGTCCAAGGTGAAGTGTTGGAACTATGGGTAGAAAGATCATATCTAAAAGGATTTTAAGGAGGAGAAAAATAAGAAGAAGAAATTTACTTCTGACACTGAATCTTCTTAAAGTGATATGGATGCTTTTTGTAGCAGCCTTGGTAGTGCTTACGTTTGATGATGTATGGTTGGTGGATTTGGGAGCATCATTCCACATGACATCTTATAAAGAATGGTTTTCAAAATATGAATCATATAATGGTGGAAAGGTATTCTTGGTGAGTGATTTCACACTAGAAATTGTTGGTAGAGGAAGAGTCAGAATTCAATTTCCTGATGGCAGAGTAAAGGGAATTGATGGAGTGCTTCACATACTTGGTCTGGCTCGAAACCTACTATCTGTAAGCAAGCTGAATGATGTTGGAGTTTAGGTAACATTTGTCCATGATGGTTGTAATATGACTAGGGGTTCTATTATTTTAGCTATGGGTGAATGCATTGGAACATTGTACAGGTTAGATGCCAAACTAATGTACTATAATAGTATCTCTGTAAAGTCTGGTAGAAGTAGTGAACTAACCCATGGTGCAAATGCTATGGAACTTAAACTTCCTACAAAGAAAAAAATACTTTGGAATCATAGGCTTGGCCATATTAGTGAGAAAGGTTTAAAAAACTTGAAGAATAAAAATTTGGTTGAGGGGTTGGTTTATTGTAACCTTGAATTTGATTTCTACGAACATTGCATCTATGGAAAATAAAATCGTGTTCAATTTTATTCTAGTTCTCAAAAATCTTCTGGTTGGTTGGACTATATTCACTCTGATGTGTTTGGTCTAGTGGATGTTCCTTCTTTTTCCAATTCAAAATATTATGTATCATTTATTGATGATTATTCAAGAAGAGCATTTGTTTATTTTTTGAAGAAAAAATCATAAGTGTTCAGTCGGTTTAAAGAATTTAAAAGCTTTGTTGAAAATCAGACTAGAAGAAAGATTAAATGTCTAAGGACAGATAACAGTGGAGAGTTTTGCAATGAAAAATTTGAAAATTTTTGTATAGATCATGGCATCAAGAGGCATAAGACAACGCCTTATGCTCTGCAACAAAATGGAGTAGTGAAAAGGATTAATTGGTCATTGATGGAGAGAGCAAGAAGCATGTTGGGAGGTGCTAGTCTAGAACCAAAGTTTTGGGCTGAAGTAGTGGCAACAACGTGTTACTTGTTGAACTGTTCTCCTAAAACAACGCTAATTGATAAGACACCTATGGAAGCATGGTCTAGTAAGAAGACCTCAATAAGACATTTGTGTGTTTTTGGTTGTGAGGCATACACTCATGTAGCTGAAGTGATTAGGTCAAGGTTGGATAACAAAGTTGTGAAGTGTATCTTTATCGTGTACGATATTGGTGTGAAGGGATACAAATTGTGGAAACCTCTCACTAAAAAGGTCTTGTATAGCAGGAGTGTTATCTTTCAAGAAATGACACCTAACTCACTTGACCAGCAAGAGAAAATTGAGAAGAGAAAGGAAACCCCTTTAGCTTCCAGACAGGAGGTATTTCAGACTCCAAATGAAGCTAAGAATGAGAATCTAAAAATACCTAAGAATGAGAATGAGGAGAACTCGAGAAATCATACAACTGAAGAAGAAACTGATCTTGAACCAAATGATGAACCTCAGGAAGTTTTACAACAAGAAGTGAGGAGATCTACTCAGGCAAGGTGACACCCTGATGTTAGGAATAAGGTGTCTCAACCTTGGATAATTCCTATTCTTATTATTTTTTTTGTAAAATGTATTTCTTGCAAATAATGTTGATGTGTTGGCATCTTGAATTGTGTATAAGGAGATCATCACTAAAATGGTTATGATGGATTCCTATGACACATAAGAGCTATGTCAAGAAGATTCAATGACAGGTGAAGACATGTGGCAACTAATAAATTTGAGTATTGTACGCTCTACCCCAATAGTGGGGCCAAAATTTTTTTTGAGGTTCCTATTTTCTCAAAGAGTGGTAAAACCATAATACGATTACCTTTGGGAGTAGCCCTAAAAGTGAAGTGCATGTTATAAGCATTTTTAGGGTTGTGAAGAGGTGGGATGTGAGAAAGTGTATTGTTTGTACTGTGAGTTGCTATTGCTATATTTTGTTGTCACTGTTGAACTTGCATTGCAAGTGTATTGTAACCTTGTGTTGAAGATAATACATTGTGCAGGTTTTGGAGGGGTGGGGTTATTTTATCGAAAGGTTTTTCCCCACCAAAAAATCTTTGTGTTATGTGTTTCTTTCTCTATCTATTTTATTTATGCTTGGTTGGTTGAAATATTGTTGTTTACATGATATTGAATCTGTAAGTGTAAAATATTTTAATAGGATTTGCATCGTACTTCTCTTAAGGGATTAGTGTAGGAAGCTATTTCTGCACTTGAGTTTCCTTACAAGTGGTATCAGAGCCTGATCAAATTTTGATCCTAGTGGTTGGGTAGGGTTTTTTGAGCTAATCTCAAGTTGAGTGGGAGTCTTGTGTAGAGCATCCTAAATCTTATTTGCAGATTGAGATGGCAAGTTCATCATATGGAAGAATGGAGGTGGAGAAATTTAATGGCACTAATTTTGAGTTGTGGAAACTCAAGATGGAAGACATGTTGGAAGATTGTGACCTATGGGAAGCGATTTCAAGTGCTACAAGACCAGTAACTATAGCTCAAGCAGATTGGGATATCAAAGATCTTAAAGCTAAGGGTCTCAAAAGACTCTTATTAACCAATGTAGTTCTTCTGAATGTTCTAGATGAGAAAACTGCATATAGTTTGTGGGAAAGACTTGGGGCCATGTATCAGGCAAAATATTTGGTGAATAAGTTGTTCCTGAGGAAAAAGTTGTACTCTCTGCAAATGGAGGAAGGTGGATCCTTAACAAATCATTTAAATGCATTTAATCTGTTGGCTGCAGAGTTGGCATCAACTGGTGTCAAGTTAGAGGAGGAGGATCGTTGCTACATACTTTTGTGTTCTTTACCAAATTCATGGGATGATCTTGTGATGGCTCTTAGAAGCACGTTAGTCACTTTCAAAATGGATGATGTGGTGTCTTCACTGCTATCAGAGGAGATGTGGAGAAAGGCTTCCTTTTCAGAAAAAGAAGCCCTTGCTGTTCATGGGAGATCCACAGAAAGAGTGAAGAAAAATGACAATAAGTCTAAAAATAAGGGTAGATCCAAATCCCTTGGGAAATCAAAGACTTCCAATAAGTCCAAAGAAAAATGTTGGAACTATGATAAACTTGGGCACTTTTGTAAAGATTGCAAAGAGCAAAAGAAGAAGAAGAAAGGTTCAGATTCAACTTCAGAAAGATCTCAAGAAGATGGTGATGCATTCATCGTAGCTTTGGTAGCCCATGCATCTGATGATGTGTGGTTAGTTGACTCAGGCGCATCTTTTCACATGACCTCTCATCAAAATTGGTTCTCAAAATATGAAGAGTTCGATGGTGGAAAGGTGTACTTGGGTGATGATTCTCACCTAAAGATAGTTGGACGCGGAAGGGTCACTATCAAATTTCCTAAGGGACGAGTAAAGGGAATCAATGGAGTTATGCACATTCCAAGTTTGGCATGAAACCTATTATCTGTAAGTATGCTGAATGATGTAGGTGTGCAAGTTGTTTTTTCGAAAGAAGGATGCAAGATGATGAGAGGATCGATAGTGCTTGCAAGGGGTACTAGGAGAGGTACCTTATTTCAGCTAGATGCATGTATTCCTCTATGTAATAGTTCTTTATCCTCACCATCTGAACAAGCAATGAAGAATTCTGTGGTTATTGGTTTCGATGGCAATGCAAACACTTTGGAAGGTAAGCTTCTTGTAGAAAAGACAATGTTGTGGTATATGAGATTTGGTCACATTAGTGAAAAGGGTCTCAAAACCCTAAAAAATAAAAATTGCATGAAGGGGTTAAATGATTGCAATCTTGTGTTCGACTTCTGTGAACACTATGTCTATGGTAAACAAAATCGTGTTCAATTTTACTCTAGTTCTCACAAATCTTCTGATGTTTTGGACCTTATTCATTTTGATGTATTTGGTCTTGTAAAAGTTCCTTCAATCTCCAAGTCTGTATTTTTTGTATCTTTCATAGATGATTACAGTAGAAGGACATGGATTTATTTCCTTAAAAGTAAGACAAAAGTCTTTAGTCAATTCAAGCAATTTAAAGCCCTTGTAGAGAATCAAACTAGTAAGAAGATTAAGTGTGTGAGAACTGACAATGGTGGTGAGTTTTTCTCAGCAGAGTTTGAACAATTCTGTAAAGAACAAGGTATCGAGAGGCATACGACAACTCCTTATACCCCATAGAAAAATGGAGTTGTAGAGAGAATGAATAGGACACTGATGGAGAAGGCTAGGAGTATGCTTAGTAGAGCTGGTTTAGAAAAAAGATTCTGGGTTGAAGTTGTGGCCACTGCTTGCTATCTGGTTAACAGATCTCCTACATTAGCCCTTGTTGGTAAGACACCCATGGAGGTGTGGTCTAGTAAGAAGCCTTCAATTAGACATCTTCATGTTTTTAGTTGTGAAGCTTATGCACATGTTTCAAAGGAGAAAAGATCTAAGTTGGAAAACAAAGTTGTTAAATGTATTTTCATCGGATACAGTGCTAGTGTGAAAGGATACAAGGTTTGGGATCCTGTGACTAGTAAGGTGTTTTATAGTAGAAATGTTATTTTTAGAGAGATAACATCTTCTCCTATTGTGCTACAACCAGATGAAAAAGAAAAAGAAAAATATGTTGTTTGGTTGCCTCCTACCCTTGAGAAGACTGAACAGAGAGACCATGTTGGGTCTAATGATGAGGAGAGCTCTAACAGCTCTAATAGTTTAGAAGAAGAGGAAGAACAACCTCAACCATAGCCCTTGAGGAGATCCAAAAGAGAAAGAAAGAAAATAGAAAGGTTTGGTTATTCTATGTTAGATTATAGTTGTGCTTTTGCTTTCATTACTAACACTAATGAGCCTAGATCATTGAAAGAGGCTTTGGGCATGGAAGATGCAGGTTCCTGGATTGAAGCTATGGATGATGAGATGGCTTCATTAGAGAAAAAAAAAACTTGGGGACCTTGTACCTTTTCCTAAAGGGAGAAAATCTGTTGGCTGTAAATGGGTGTTCAAGAAGAAATTCTGTGCAGATGGCAGTGTTGAAAGGTACAAAGCTAGATTGGTTGCAAAGAGGTATTCATAGGTAGAGGGAATAGATTATGGTGAAATATTCTCTCCTATTGCAAAGTTGACATTCATTAGATTTCTGTTATCTCTTGTTGCATCATATGATTTAGAGATAGAATAGATGGATGTGAAGACAAATTTCCTTCGTGTTGATTTGGATGAAGCGATTTATATGTCATAGCCTAAGAACTACATTGTTAAAGGTAAAGAATCCTTAGTTTGCAGATTAAAGAAATCTCTATATGGTTTGAAGAAATTTCCTAGGATGTGGTACCTTAATTTTGATGCCTTTGTGTTGTCAATTGGATTTGTAAGATCAAAATTAGATCATTGTGTTTCTTTCAGAGTTGAAAATGATTGCTTCCTTATTATTGTATTATATTTTGATGATATGTTACTGTTTGGGAAGGGTAAGGGTATGATTTCTGATTTTAAATCTCAGTTGTCAGCACAGTTTGAGATAAAAGATCTTGGGGCAGCTAGGTACATCTTGGGTATGGAAATCAGTAGAGACAGGTCTAACAAATTTTTTTGGCTGAGTCACAGTAAGTACGTGAAGTCTCTGTTGGACAAGTTCAACATGGCAGATTGTAGACCACTATGTGTTCCTATTTTTGTGTGAACAAAGTTATCTATAGATGATTGTCCAAATCTCCTAGTGAGGCGGAGGACATGAGTAGAGTACCTTATGATAGTGCAATTGGTAGTCTTATGCATGCTATGGTCTGTACTAGACCAAACATTGCCCAAGCAGTGGGAGTCCTAAGTCAGTTTATGGCTAATCTTAGATGAGTACATTGGGATGTAGTTAAGCGAGTATTCCGATATTTGAGGGGTACATCAAATTACTCCATATGTTATCATGGTAGCTCTTCTAGATTTCCACATTCAATTTTTATTCATGGGTTTGTGGATTCAGATTGGGTAGGTGATATTGACTGTAGGAGATCCACCAGTGCTTATGTGTTCACTATGTTTGGTGGTGCCATCAGTTGGATGAGCAAGTGACAAGTTGTGGTTGCTTTGTCCAATATAGAAGCTGAGCACATGGCTACTACTCATGCTTGTAAGGAATCCATTTGGCTTAAGAGATTGTGTTGTGATGTTGGTGTTGATGTAGAACATATTACTATTTGGTGTGATAGTCAGAGCACTATTTGTCTTGCGAAGAATCCAACTTTCCATGCCAGAATGAAGCACATTGATGTGCAGTTTCACTTTGTGAGAGATATGGTGGAAGATGGAAAGGTAAATTTGGAGAAGTTAGATACTGTGAAGAATGTTGCAGATGCATTAATGAAACCAGTGGACACTAAGAAGTTCAGATGGTGTTCGAAGTCTATGGGCCTTTTGGCCTATAGCAGTTAGTTCCTATTATGTTCCTGTTGCTCTTACAAGGTGTTCGACAAGTGGGAGAATGTTATGAATAAGGTGTCTCAACCTTGGATAATTCCTATTCTTATTATTTGTTTTGTAAAATGTATTATTTGCAAATAATGTTGATGTGTCAGCATCTTGAATTGTGTATAAGGAGTCTCGAAGAATGGTAAAACCCTAATATGGTTACCTTTGGGAGTAGCCCTAAAAGTGAAGCGCATGTTATAAGCATTTTTAGGGTTGCAAAGAGGTGGGATGCGAGAAAGTGTATTGTTGGTACTGTGAGTTGCTACTAGTGTCTTCTGTTGTCGCTGTTGAACTTGCATTGCAAGTGTATTGTAACCTTGTGTTGAAGATAATACATTGTGCAGGTTCTGGAGGGGTGGGGTTGTTTTACAGAAAGGTTTTTCCCCACCAAAAAATCTTTGTGTTATGTGTTTCTTTCTCTATCTATTTTCTTTATGCTTGGTTGGCTGAAATATTGTTGTTTACATGATATTGAATTTGTAAGTGTAAAAGATTTTAATAGGATTTGCACCATAATTCTCTTAAGAGATTAGTGTAGGAAGTTGTTTCCACACCTGAGTTTCCTTACACCTGATAGGTACAATTATTCACCAGAAAGATTTAATTATTCTATGTTCAATGTTAATTGTGCCTATGCATTGCTTATGAATTTCGATGAGCCTAGGACTATCAAAGAAGCAATTAATATGCCAGATTTAGATTCCTAGTTGTCAGCCATGAATGATGAAATGCAATCTTTGGAAAAGAATGAAACTTGGGATTTGGTACCTTTGCTTGACGGGAGGAAACTTGTAGGATGTAAATGGGTATTTAAGAAGAAGTACGGTCTAGACGAAAGGATTGACAAGTATAAAGCAAGATTGGTTGGAAAGGGATATTCTCAAAAAGAAGGGGTTGATTATGGAGAAATATTTTCTCCTGTAGCTAAGCTAACATCTATCAGATTTCTGTTGTCACTTACAGTAGTGCATGACTTTGAAATTGAGCAAGTGGATGTAATAATGGCATTTCTTCATGATGATCTTGAAGAAGAGATATACATGTCCCAACTGGAGTACTTTGTAGAAAAAGGTAAAGAGCATTTGGTATGTAAACTAAAAAAGTCTTTGTATGGTTTGAAATAGTCACCCAGAATGTGGTACCAAAAATATGATACATATGTTTTGTCTTTGGGTTTTACGAGATCTAAATCAAATCATTGTGTATATTGTAAAGCTTCAAAGGTGATCGAATACTTATTATTTCTCTATATGTGGATGATATGTTATTTATAGGAAATAGTAAGGAAATGATTTCAGAATTAAAATCTCAATTATCCCTGAAGTTTGAAATGAAAAATTTAGGGTGAGAAAAAATTATTTTGGGGATTGAAATCATAAGGGACTGGGTAGGCAAAAAACTTTGGCTCAGCCAAAGAAAATATATTACCAATGTTCTGGAGTGTTTTAATATGATTGACTGCAAGCAATAGGTAGTTCCAGTGTTACATGGAACAAAGTTGTCAGTCAATGATAGTCCAAAAAATCTTGATGAAATTGAAGAGATGAAGTAGGTACCTTATGCAAGTGTTGTTGGAAGCCTTATGTATGCAATGGTTAGTATGAGACCAAACATTGCACAAGTAGTGGGAGTATTAAGTCGGTTTATGGTGAATCTGGGCAAGTCACATTAGGATGCTGTGAAAAGAGTCTTGTGATATTTGAAGGGTACATCATAGTATGCGTTATGCTATCAAGGTAATTCAGTGGAATCTAATAGGTTAGTTAGCATTCAAGGTTATGTTGATGCGGATTGGGCCAAGGACATTGATAGGAGAAGATCCACTAGTGGATATGTATTCATGGTGAATGGTGGTGCTATCAGTTGGATGAGCAAATGATAAAGTGTAACTACATTGTCAACAACTGAGGCAGAGTACATGCCATCTACTCATGCATGTCAGGAGGTAGTTTGGCTTAAGCATTTGTGTTTGGATATTTGCTATGATGTAGGAAGAATTACAATTTTTTGTGATCGTCAGAGTGGAATATGTTTGGTGAAAAATCTGACTTTCCATGCTATAAAAAAGCATATTGATGTACAATACCACTTTCTATGCAACATGGTCGAAGATGGAAAGGTAAATCTTGAAAAGGTTGATACTCGGGAGAATGTTTTAGATGCATTGACAAAGCTAGTGAACACAAGTAAGTTCAAATGGTGCACAAACTTCATAGGGCTTAATACCCTTGACTCTTGTTAGCAGTACTCAAAGAGTGATTTAACACTTCGTCAAGTGGGAGATTGTTGAGTGATGAAGTGTCGTATGGTGAGATCCCGTATGGTGAGTCTCTTGTACAGTGGTATGTCACTGTATGGTGGTTGGCTGATTTTAATATTAATTTTTTATTTTGCATGTATGGGTGACACAATAATATGTGTAATGTATGACATTTATGTGTATGGTGACACAATGTTATTTTGTGTCATGGGGTGAGAAGCGTGGTGCCAAAGGCATGGTGCTGGTGGTGTCAAAGGCATATGTTGATTTCATGGTATTGAATAGTACAATGATAGATAGTACGTCAGACAGTATGGATAGTACAGTGAAGTCATGAAGGTATCAGTTGATAGACAGTTGGAAAACTATTTTGCTTGTAATTGTTTCTAGTATTCTGTAATGAATTTGCAAGGTGTTTTAATGGCTGCAAGAATTTGTTTGAATGCATGTTGATAAAATTAGGTTGATTGAAAAGGCAGTTAGAGCCTGTGAAAATCTAGAGTGTTGTATGTAAACTTTGTTTACTATAATACAAAAAGCTGCTTGAGTTTTGGGTGGTGGGTTTTTTTCCCGAAAGGGTTTCCCACATTAAATCTATGTTTTCTCTATGTCTTGTGTTTGATATGGTTTTCTGATAGTTTATTAATTTGCACATCTCTATAAGTTTGTTTATGCTTATTTCCCTGTCATATTTAGCATTCAAAAAGCATTTTTGCATCGTTGCTTTCCTAACAATATTAAGGGGATAAAAACATGGAAGCACACATAAATGGTTTCATGAAGGCATATAAGAAATAGTTGCATATAGTCATATCAGTAATGAAAGGCTATCATAATGTAGTTATATTTGAGAAAATAGAATTTTGCTAAAAGATGAAACATTTGGAATATAGTTATGTTCTTACAAAAAATTACAATATGTATTTGTTGTACATAATGGTAGAAGAAAACCTTCAAATACCACTTTGTAGTTATGTGATTAAAATACTTGCTAAAGGTATGTATCTTTGAAATGGTTTTGAGATTCTCATATATCACATCAATCATATGTTTTCCACTAGCTCAAAACCATTATACATACATGCATTAGTAAAAAAATCTAGTACTAGAAAAAATTTAAAATATCTAGATAAATAATTCTAGTCAAAATTGCGTTGACCATAAATCCTTTGATAGTGTTTATTATTGTGGTAGTCAATCCCTCAATTTGTCTATGAAACACTAACCTTGATCTCAAAAAATAAATAAGACTATTATAAAACCACATTAATAATATTCACTATGAACACCCAACACATTAGTACTCTAAACAAATTCAACCAAGCTATGTGTGAGAAAAAGCTAACTAGATTCTCAAAAATTTACATAGAACATAACCCGGATTTTAAATTAACTAATAAAATATAAAATAACTAACGATGTGACACCAATCAAGCTCACTAGATTTGGTAAAACCCATGCCACTCATTGATAATATTGAAGGAATTTGGTTTAAACAACATGTAACTTATTCAACAAACAATAAATATAATTTAAAAAGTTTCAAATTATATACAAAATGAAATGGTAAATAAGTGGTGACATTATGATTGCTTTGTTGCTAGTGAAGTAGAGTTATTGTTTGAGTGTAATTTTTAATGGTTCAATTTTCTTATTTTACCCAACTTTTTCACCTTTATATGAATTTATTTACTTTGTTTCTTAAAATATATTCATGTTCAAATTCTTTTCTTTCATATTTTATTTTTCTCATATCATATAGAATAGCTTTTATCAATGTTTCATACTGTAAGATTGTGCAAAATAAATTATATTTTTAATTCATACTTTACATTGTATTAAATGACCTATTATTAAAAGTGGTGTAATCAATTAAATGTAATGAATTCAAGTCTTCTAATAATCTTTTATTTATAATACATTGTTTAATGTAATGTAACATTTAATAAAAAATTATATACACTTAATTTTAAACAATAATTACTAACATTTCAAAAATCTAATATAAATATAATATAGTAATATATATTTTACCTTTAAAACATTATACACTATAAAAATGTTAGGTTCAAAACCACATTAATCTACCCTTGAATCATTTTTTATTGGAAAATATCTAGAACAAATTTAATCATACAATAACTCTTGCTTCCTTATGATAGACTAAGTAGTGTAATGAGAAACGTTGATAAAAAACTTACAAAATTTGTAATACCCCACTCGGAGATCCTTGGAACAAGGATAAATATAAGCTAAGATATTTTTTTCTTAAAACAAGTATGGATGCACATGACATACAACATACAAAGATCACAAGGATCATAATGGGAGACTGAACAAACATCCAAACACCAATAGATCTCCAAATGCCATTGCTGACCAAAAACAACAAACCATGAAAGAACATAAAAATTTTTGAATCTGAAGCATTCCGAATTCAAAATCTGAAACTCAAAAATTCAAGAACATCATAGAGGGTAGTCAAATCACCTCTCAAAAACTTCTAGACAAACTAAAAAGTGTCTGTTGTCCACCCGGATAGGTTTTCCTAAGACCTAGGTGACACTTTCATGCAACACTGTGCAATACTTTCTAGTATCCTATGATATTCCTTCAAAGGGCGTATGATGCTTTCAAGGTTTGGGAAACACTTCTCAAAATGTTGTGCGATACTTTATAAGTATCGTATGATAGTTCCTCAAAGGATGTATGATACTTTCAAGTATCACATGATAGTTTTCCTATGGACATGTGATACTTTCTAGTATCACACGATTCTTCTTCTTTGGACATGCAATACTTTATAAGTATCGCCCAATGTCAACACGTTGTCACCCAAGAGAAGCAAGAAACACTCCAAGGAAAAATAGAGGGATAAAACAAGTAGTTAGAATCTCCACACCAGGGAGTACCAGATCCACAATCGAGGCATAGACACTCAAACAATATAACTATAAGATGAAAACTATAGCTAACCATCTAAACATAGCAGCGAAGGAAAAGTACTGAAGGTAAAATTGCAATGTACAAATGAGAACATAAAAAATATCATGCACGGTTCCTCCCAATCATAATAACATCATGAGACCTCAAAGGTACTAGCCATCCCCCATGGGTAACATCCCAAACTACCAACTTGATAGTCAGAGCTATCTTATGAGGGCATCACTACTAAAGGATAATAACATCATAAGAACAAGAAATCTAACATGCTAGTCCAATAAGAAATAGCTAATCCAACTAAGAAAATTACATTATCTAATCATATGTTAAACATCATAATATAGGAATGCATCAAATAAATTAACATCATCTAAACAAGATATCCAAACATTCCAATGAAAGCATAAATCACAAGAAAGCATACTCTGGAACCCAAAGTATCAAGTGAAAACATCAAGCAGTGGTCACATTGGAATAATAGACCATCTTTGTACACCAGTCCCCAATAGTGGTGAAGGTAGCTATGCCTCCCACCCACATGGAACCCATAGGTCCACTTTCACCATGTTGATGGAGATAATGATCCAACCAAAAACACAAAAAAAATAAACATCCATGGCTATCACTCACGCTAGACAATAATGATGACCGAAACCAAGATCATGAGATAATGCAAGTACAATTGGTCCTCGTTAGGCACTCAATGGGTTACTATGTAGGTGCTGATATCATGGAGAGTCACCTGGCAATGAAAATCCCAAGCTTGGCTTGTGTGACTCAACCCCCCAATGAAAGGCTCCCACACTAAACATTTTATTGTCTTAAGTTTATTTAGTTATCACTTGAATAAAGCTTTTGCACACCAACCCTCAGGAAATAGTCACTAGGCTGTGTAGATAGAAGCCCCCTCCATATGCTACCCTATCCTACCTATACTCATCCAATGATGAGTGCCCATAGGCATTCATATTACCAACCCAACCCCAAATGATCATAACTCTAGGAAGTACCACGAAAGATTGGGCCTTGCAAGTCACCCTACAAATGCATGCACATCTGCTCATGTGTCGCATAACACTATCACAAAGATCATATTACAAGGACTGGATGAGAACACAAGCAAAATATCAATCAACTAAAAATAAGCTTATGAGGATGGATGCGACATACATCCCAATGTAACATAAAATTGCAACAATGATCTAATTGGCATCCCAATGGATAATCCAGGTAAAAACCCCAAAACTAGAAAAAATTAAAAATAAAACCCATTTGGTCTTAGGGCACAAAAACCCCAAAAATATAATAAAAATAACGTTTGAACACCTTATACAAAAATGACCAACATAATGGTGTGATACCCCAAATCCTCATCTCAAAAATTGGGAAAATATTCATACTCGACCAATTGTGCAGAACCAACAAACATAAATAGAGGGGAACACTAGTTCTTAGCTTCCCAACAAATAGCTACCAGAAACAGAGCTGAAACCCAAAAACAAGAGAGCCCTACCTAACAAAAAAGGGGGTAGAAATAAGAAATAACACAATAAAACAAATAACCCACAAAAGCTGTCAAAAATTATGGAAAAGCTAGGTCTCCTCAAGCTGGATCTAATGAGACTGACCTCATGAAGATCCCACGCCCATAGCTCTCACAATGAATAGAAATGTAATCCTCCAAAAGAGGATTTTGGAAAAAGCTCTCAAATTCTCAATTTCCAAAAGTGAGAAGTGAGGAATTAATTTCCTCTTTCAATAATTATTCACTTTTTGACTGAATAATCAATTAGGGTAAATAACCAACCCACCTAGTTAAACCCCAAATTGACCCAAATAAAAATAGGCTATTCCAAGCAATTGGAATCATCTATGGAAAAGCTACCAAAAATTAAAAATCAATTTAAATAAAGCCCAAAAACCCTAAATCACAAAAATTTCCTTAACAACTTTGCAACAATGTGAAACTCTAAATGCATAGACATGTTCACTGGTCCAGTCATATAATGTAGATGAGTTTAGATTTGTTAAAAAATTGGAAGGTTTAATTTAAACATTAAACTAAGATACGTTGACCATACAAGGATGACATTGGTAAATATGAATAGTTGAATCACTAACTCCATGTGGCACTGCCAGGGATACAAATCCCACACACTAAAACACATGATCAAGTGAAATAGCATATAATAACATAATCAAAGCAATAAATGCATTAAATCACCTAATTTAACCATTTATTTAATTATACTAAAATAATCCATTTACATCAATCACATTCACATAAAAAGTAATCAAAGCAAGAACGAAGTAAATTACCATAGCATTTAATCCAACATATAACATAATCAAAGATATGTCTAAATATCAGATAACCTATCATCATAAAACCTATTATCATCTCAAAATGGCATCATCATGCAAATATGATAACTAAACAACATAGTAGTTTAACATCTATGGTATTGAAATGAAAGTATAACATTTGACCCTTAGGTCATCTAAAATGTTGAAATAATAACATGAGTAAAAGTATCTCCTAAATCAAAATATAACAAAGTATAGACTAAAAACATGAGAGGCACTAAATCCTTCCCCACTAGGCATAAGCTTGCTCCTAGAAGCATGCAAAAAGATAGGGGTACAAATCTCTTAGAGGTCTCATCACTTGGGTCCCACTGGACCCTTACCTGCTCTATGTCCTAACCTCTCAAAGTTAGTCTCTAATGTTGAAGGATTCATACGAGTAGTCTATAATGTTGAAGGATACATATGGGCTCCAAAGAAAGTTTCTCATCCTGCACATGTAAGGCATCCCAATCAAGATCATGGGTCACATAGGGAATATACTATCTCAAAACAAAAACATGGAAAACATCATGGATGCGCGATAGGCTAAGTGGCAACGCTAGTCAATAAGCAACATGATTGATCCTCTCAAGGATCTCAAATGGTCTAAAAAAATTTGATTCCAACTTAAAGCCTTTCCCATAACAGATGGGGCTCTTCCTTGGCCACACTCACAAAAATACCCTATCAACAATAGAAAAGTGATGATCCAACATATGGGCATCTGCATACTTCTTTTTCTTGTCCCAAATAGTAACCAAATGCTCTCTAATATGATAAACCTAATGCTCCATATCTTGAAGCATCTTTAGATCAAGAAGTACTTGGTCCTCTAAATGATCCCAACTCAACAGGGTACAACATGGTCTAGCATACAAGGCCTAAAAAGGTGACATGCCAAGAGAACTATGATACTCGTTGTTATATGCAAAATCAGCAAGATATAAAAAATCATCCCACTTCACCTGCCTATCCATCACATACATGTGAAGCATATCATCTAGAACCTAGTTCACTCTCTTAGTCTGACTATTAGTCTCTGGGTGATAAGCCAAAAAAAATTTGAGTTGTGTGCCTAAAGTATGTTGGAGAGACATCTACAGTGCTGAAGTAAACACTAGATCTCTATTTGAAATAATCTGACAAGGGATCTCTTGCAAATGAACAATATCCTCCAAGAAAACATGCATTATAGAAGAAGTCATGCTGGATGTTCTCATGGGTGAAAAATGTGCTACCTTGGTTAAATTTTCCATTGTCACCATGATGACATAGGAAACCTTGTGATAAAATCAATAGATATCATATCTCATTTCCACTCTAGAATGGTATGCGACTACAAAAGACCTGCCTAATGTTGACTCTCTACCTTCACTCTCTGGCACTCAAGAAATCAAACAACAAAATCAGCAACATCATGCCTCATCCCTACCCAAAAGTACAACTGTTTAAGATTGACATGCATCTTTGTGACTTCAAGATGTGCAAAATACAGTGCACGATGTGCTTTCAACAAAACCAAGGTACAAAGATCACCCAAAACTAGTACATAGATACACCACAAGTGTCATAGTAGTCCATCAGACTCAATTAAATACCCTAAAAATATCCCCTCAAGGGTATGTCTAGACTCAATCTTCGTCATCATCTCTTGATACCAAGTGTCATTAAGCAAAGCTTCCAAGATACAGCTTCACAAATCCACTCCCAATGAAAACACTAATATCTCATGTTCCCTCTGACTCAAGGCATTCATGATGATATTCTCTTTCCCTTTAATGTAGTGAACATCAAAGTCATATTCACACTGAAATTTCATCTTGCGATATATTTGTGCATTCAGGTTTGACTGAGTAAAGATATAATGCAAGCTCCTATGATCAATATGCAACTCAAACCTATGTCCCAAAAGGAAATTCCTCCAATGAAAAAGTGCATGCACCACAACCACAAGTTCCAAATCATGAGTGGGGTAGTTAAGCTCATGGTCCTTGAGTTTTCTAGACTCATATGCAATAACATGACCATCCTACATCAACACCACACCCACACCTTCCAATAGAGCATCTGTGCAAACCATAAAATCTCCTACAAGATCAGGTACTACAAAGATTGGTACACTAGTCAAACACTCTTTAAGAGTAGAAGAAGTTTCCTTACACTGATCTAACCAAATATACTTCTTCCCTTTTTGCTGAAGAGAAGTGATGGATGAGAAACACATGAGAAATCCTTCAGGGAGTTATGGTAATAACCTGCCAATCCCATGGAATTAAGAACCTCTAAGACATTAGTGGTACTGACCAATCCATGATAGCTCAAATTTTCTTCAGATCCACCACAATACCATCACCAGTGGTGATATGCACCAACTACTTTACCTCTAACTGAAAGAATTTGCATTTACCCAAGTTGCCATAAAACTGATGGTTTCTCAGGCATTGCAATGCCTAGCATAAATGGACCCATGTTCCTCAATAGTCTTCAAATAGATCAATATGTCATCCAAGAATACAATGACACATTGATCGAGGTACATGTAAAATACTGCATTCATCAAACTCATAAACATTGATGGTGCATTGGTTAACCCAAAGGGTACAACCATGAACTCATAATGCCCATATCATGTACAAAAAGTTGTTTGATGATTGTTAACTTCCTAGATACAAAGTTGATGGTATCCCAATTTAAGATCAATCTTCAAGAACACATGTGCTCCCTTAATCTGATCAAACAAATAATCTATCATCAGCAAAGGATATTAGTTCTTCACCGTCACCTTATTCAATTGTCGATAGTCAATGCATAAATGCAATGATCCATCTTTCTTCTTCACAAAGATGACTGATGCACCCTAGGAGCATACAATAGGATGAATATGGCCCTTGGCCAACAATTCCTCCAACAATTTGAGATCACTCAACTCTTGAGTAGTCATGCAGTAAGGAGCTCATGCAATTGACTCTACTTCTAGTCTGAGATCAGTCAAAAAATCAATGTCATGCTATGGTGGAGTACCTAGTATCTTATTAAGAAACACATCTGCATACTCATGAAGGAGTGGGTGATCATCAAGTATCACCATATGACTCTTGGCTTCCTCAAGATCACTAATAGAAACAACAAACATCTTCCATTCCTTCCACACACTCTACTTTAGTTTATTAGCTAAGAATCCAAAGTGAGACTAGTTTCTAGACTCCTTATAGCTCCACCTTCCCACCTATGTCATCAAGACATCAAATTGACTTATGACGATAGCCTATATTTACTTGATGTGTAGATAACCAATCCATGCCTAACACATTTCAATACGATCCTAGAGGTAGGATGTGAATATCCACTATGGTGGTGAAGGTACCCAAGTTTAAAACACAACCTCTAACCAAGGAATCTACAACCACTTTAGATCCTATGGCTAACTCAACTTGCCATCTTTTGACTTGACATACTACCACTAGCCCACATCATTGAATAAGAGATGGTAAAATAAAAGAATCTAAAGCACTAGAGTCAAATAATACTAAAGATGAAAAATCATGCAATGTACCTGTAGCCTTGACTATGGTACCTTGATGCTCAACTTGATGGTTATCAACCACCATAAGGACTCGATGACTCCTTCTTGCATCTCCCACTGTAGGCTTTGATCTAGCTGCACCTCTACCAGATCTTGTAGATGGTTTAATAGGACATCCCAAATATTTATGGCTAGGCTGGCCATAAGAATAATAGTTTCCCCCAAAGCTAGATCTAGTCCTACGAGCACCCTGAGTAGTACTAGAATGTGGTGCACTACCCTTGCTAAAGTTCTATTGACTATTCTGAGGAGGATGATCCTACTAAGATTGCTATCCATAGTTCTAGCCATCACCTTTCTTCCCTGAGGTACCTAAAGTTTGTCCAAATTTGGTCCAAAAACCCTTTTGATTCATATGATGATATCCACCTAACTGGGTTTGACCCTCTCCTTAGGACTGAGTGAACTATGCATCCTATCTTGAGTTCCATGCACTTTGTTTCTGAGAACTAGATTTCATTGTAGGACTAGAAAAATGGGTTAAAATGCATAACATACTATGAGCAAATCACAAAACTCAATAATCATATATTAGCACCCACTAGTCTACCATGAAAGCCAAACTAATAGAGAAAGCAATAGAAACCCCCTTTTTCGTTTGTCGCTCCCATGTTCTTCTTTCTTCTCCAAATGATTGTAGCTCCAATCGCCTATAGTGCACACAAGGTTGAAGCCAAAGCCTATGATGTGGATAATGCCATGAGAATACTTGAAGTGTGATTTTATGTGAGAGAGAGAATGCAACATGCAAAGAAGTAGAGACTCAAAGATTCAAAGATTTGGACTTTCAAAACTTAAGCATTCGGGTTCAAGGACTCCAAAATGAGAGAAGAGTGTTCATTTTATAATCAACACTCAAAGTGAGGGCATTGGATTTGTCACCCATAGATGTGCAATGTGGCAAGAGATTCCTATGGCGCATATGACAGAATATGCCAATTTTTAGATTCTATGACACATGCAAGTCAAATTTGGAAGAGAATCTATGATGCGTCATAAGATTCCTCAATCCACTTAAAGCCAAGAATCTATGACGAATAAGCCAAATAGGGACATGCGTAAGAGGTAATAATAATTCCTATGATGCATATGACAGAATATGCCAAAAGTAAGATTCTATGACACATGAGAGTCAAATTTGGAAGAGAATCTATGACACGTCATAAGATTCCTCAACCCATTTAAAGCCAAGAATCTATGACGAATAAGCCAAATAGGGACATGTGTAAGAGGTAATAATATTTTATTATGACAAATCTCAGCCAAGTGTCAAAGGAGAATCCATGAGGTGTCACATCCAAGTGTCATGATGATGAAATATTTTATGGAATATTTGAATTAAAAATCCTTTTATTCCACAAAATAAGAATTAGTAGAAAATGGAATTAATGATGGAAAATAGAACTTAGGAAATTGTAAATTTCCATGGTTTGCAGATAATGAATCAATTAATTAATTGAGGATGATAATTAGGAAGCATAATTAGTGAGAATAATAGAATTAAATTATGGTTTATTTAATCCTATAGAGAAAATTAGTAGATGATTGGCCAAATTGATTAAATGAATGCAACTGTATCTTTTGATGAAAATGTGACGATGATGGTTATCGAATAAGATGATGAAAAGGTAGACCAAAGCCATGGTCAAATTAATTGATAGATTGAAATTGATAACATGCCAAGGACACATGACATGAATTAATTGATATGTAACATTTAACCGACATTGTAAATGCTACAGGATTGAAATTGATTGATAAGGTTTGATCATAATAACACTGACGGACACTGTCAATATTATTAAAATGGTTGATGATGCCATGATCTAACATTGAAAACCTCAACAATGTCAAATATTGAATGGCATGAATGATATTTTGACGTAGCACTGAGAGCCATGACAGTACTAAGGTTAGATTGATAAGATTGATAAGTTGATAGGTTTCCAAGGCACTGAAAGCCACAAAAATTCCTAGGAGTGGATAAATGATGATTGATTTGGGATGTTTGATATGTTTTGGGTTGATTAGGACCAATTTTGAGTTGATTTGGGGTGATTTTGAGTTGATTTGATATGATTCTGAGTTGATATGAAATTGATACGAAAGGGGATACAAATGACAAAATTTGGTCAATCTGGCCAAAAGATCAAAGTTAGTAGAATGAGAAAATGGGACAAATTAGTATGAAGAAGTGATGAAGTTGTAGATGCAAACCATTTTTGAGCATCTACATTTTGCCCCTCTTTGATACAATGTGATTTAGAGTGTTGTATCAAAGAATAACTGATGAGAAAGCCACAACATGCCCTAGTAGGGATGATATATATGGGTGCCCCCTTGAGAAATTGACTAAGATAAGCATATGATAAGTCAATTTATCATCAACAAGAAGAAAAAACCATAGCAACTGACGGAATAAAAATCAGAGCTAAAATGTGAAAGTTATGAGGCTTAGAGTGTAGACCTGAAACTGTGTGTGCATGCCCAAAATGATGGAAAGATGTCATAACATGAGGGAAATCATCAAAAATGGTCATATTTGGTCAAATATGATGAGAAAAATGTTAGACTGAGGTTGAACCAGGTGGAAAGCCATAGGTAGTTGATTGACAGCGTAGGATGATGCAAGAATGCATGAATGCAAGATGAAGATGATTTGGTGAATCAGAAGACATGATCATGGTGATGGAGAATGAGATGACGAAGAAAGATGAGATGAGGAGATGTTAGTATGATGGAAAGACTTTTGCTTCTATAAAGTGTACTATATGTCAAATGGAGCTTTATTTTGATATGGCAAATGGAATGCAATGCATCATGGCATAAAAGGCCAGAGCGCAAATGCAAGCCTTTTGCGTAAACAAGTACAATGCAAACAGAGAATGACCTTGTCCTTCCTGAGGCATATGTACATGCCCTAGACTCTCAAAGGTATATTATAATAGACAAAAATGGAAAAAGATGACCATGAACCATCCTGGCCACTCTCATAGATCAATTTATATCATCGAGTAGCATAGGGACATGATCAAAGAAAAAAAAAAGCAAAAATAAATCACTCACTAAATAGCGTGAGCCAACAGCTATTCTTGTCCATTATTACGTGCTTTTTAGTGTTTTAGGTGTTTAGATGGTGTTCAACAGGTTGATAATGTGATAGCACTATTTGTGGATTCAGTTGATAGGTTCATAGTGATATGTTGGATTGATTGTTGGTCATGTTGCTTAGATGCTGTGATTGACATTGAAGTGTAGTGCTTTGATTTTCAGTCTGCAAAGTGCAAGGGTGAACACAAAAGGGATGGTTATCCACAGTGAATATGTACAAGGTTTATTGCAAATTTTTGATGATTTTTGTGATTTTTAGGGTTTTTGAGGATATTTGATGTTTTTGCATGACTAGTTTCTTCAGGACATTTTATGATTTTTAGGGTTTTTTTCAAGACATGTTATGATTTTTAGGGATTTTTTTAGGATCGTATTTGAATTTTTAGGATTTTTTCAGGATATTATGATTTTTAGTGATTTTTTTAGGATCGTATGTGAATGTTTAGGATTTTTTTTGGGAAATTATGTGATTTTTAGGGATTTTTTCAGGACATTTTATGATTTTTAGGGATTTTTTCAGGATCGTATAAGCTTATACAAGTGTTAGCTCCAATCCGTTATGTGATAGATCCAATGGATAAAAAGCACTTAGAGGTATGCCCCTAGTTCAAATTCAAACTCATGCACCATGTAGGTAATATGCCCCCAGACAAGATGCAAACTACGTACAAAGGCCAATGACAGAGTGTGTGTGCAGACTGGTGATGCTTAGGCAAGGTAACAAAGGACATTAACCAGTTCATGAGCCATGATAAGGGACCAAGGATGTCTTGCAATATGAAGGATATGATCAAGGAATGATAGAGGGGGGAAAAGACCAGATGGAATCTTGATAGATGGAGGAGCAACATTGATTACACATGGCACCTGTTTGCTAGGTTTTCACCATGGTACTTTCCCAAAGCGCCTGTTTGCTAGGTTTTCACTTTTGGACGGAATTTTTCTCTCGACTCAAATTTTTGTGCCAAGATGCCTGTTTGCCAAGTTTTCATCAAGGCATCCATTTTTTTTTTTTTTTGACTTTTTTCACTTTTTCCTTTGCTTTTTTCATGACTTTTTGCTTTTTTTTTGATATTTTTTTAGGACTTTTAGATGGAATCAAGAATGTCACTGACAAATTCTAAGAAGATATCTATTGTTGGTGCTGCTAGCTGATGAGCTCTGTATCCATGGCTGACCATAATTATGGAGGATTTGAACATTTCAAGTCTGTAGCTAAAATCAAACCACTAGAAAGGCCTCAAGAGATACCATTGTATACCGTATGTAAGACAATGTTTATCTCTTGCAAATCAAGGCATCTAAGGATAATTGGGTCAATAGAAATGTCATGTGGGATGTCACTGATGATGACATATGCAAAGGCTTGTTGGATAAAGGACTGATTTTGGTTATTGGACAAAGTAGGTAGTTGGATTTGGGGATAAACAAAGGGATATAAGGGAGGGTTGGGAGGGTTGAGACCAGTGACCTTCCGCATGAATGTTGATTGAGAGAGCTCCAAAAGACTTTGTGGCATGTTGAACATTGGAACACTGATATTCGTGGCATCATATTTTTCATTTTGTATCCTTGGGAGCTTCTTAGCTTTTGATTTTTTATGGTCTAATGGTGCCTTTTGGTTTTCACCAAGAGACCTATGCTTGTTATTTCTTTCTCTTTTTGCTTTGTAACTAGAAGGTGGAGTAGGCTCCCCAAAGTATGCCAATGTGTTCTCTTTAGAAGAAATTGCTTCTTTATGATCTTCAATCATAATGCCTTCAGATTCTATTATAAGAGTGCCATCATTGTCGAATTGATCAAAAATTGGTGGTCCACGTTGGTCCCAATCCAAAAGTTCAGGATAACTTGAGGAGATGTCATCATTAGTGTTGAATGGGTTTTGGTTGAAGGTAACTGATTCAACTGGGTCATTGGGGTTATGCTCAAAGGCTAGGGGATTGTTGGTTTCAAGTGGGATATCATCAAATGCCTTTTCATCATTTGAAACATCCATAGTCTTACATGTAGGTACCATGGTACTAGGAGGACCTATTTGTAATGATTTAAATCCAAGCCCCAAACAAGGATGTTGTCCTTCTATAGTGATAGGTTCAATGATTCCTTGTTTCTGAGATCCAAGACCACTATAGCCATCATAGCCTTGTTTCTGCATGATGGTAAACCCAAGTCCATACTTGCTAGGAGATATCAAAGTGGGTTCTTGTTCTGCTTTTGCTTTCTCAATACATATGAATGTATTCTCATTGATAGAAGTATAATTCTTTGTAGTGATGGGAGAAAGTGGTGACTCTCTAATGTGAGAGATTTGAGACATAAAGTACTCTCCACACCCATTGTCTTCAATCTTCATCTTTTCCTTGGATTTAATGAGCAGTATATCAGCATCCACATACTTAATGGGATTTGTGGGTTGTGCTTCATTGTTTTTTGGGATTTGGAATGTAGTAGCATCTCTTAGATTAGCACAAAAATGGAAAGGATCTGGATCACCGAGGATGGTAACCTCTACATTGTGATAGGAAAACTTTAGACATTGATGATATGTAGAAGGGACTACTTTCATAGCATGAAGCCAAGGGTGTCCTAGTATCGTGTTGCAATTCATTTCGATGTCTAGGACATGGAACAATGTGTCTTCAGTAGTTGGACCAACTCTGATAGGTAATGTGATGATGCCCCTGGAGAAGCATTCACCATCATCATAAGCTTTTATTGTGATTCTTCGAGAGGGATCCACATCATCTTCAGAATAACCCAAATTGTTGACAACCTTAAGAGTACAAATGTTTAGTCCTGCTCCTCCATCTATCAAGACATGTCTGACTTTAGCATTATGGATGAAGACTTCAAGATAAAGGGGATCATTATGGTTAGGTTTGTCCTTAGGAATATCTCGAGGGGAAAAGGTGATATGCTATGACGCGGATAGGTTCCCAACCATGGCTTGAAACTAGGCAACATCAATATTATCTGGGACTACTGACTCTTTAAGGGATTTCTCCAAGATCTTCTAGTGTTGGGGAGATGCATGTAGTAGGTCCAAAATGGATATTTGTGTAGGGGTTTTGCTGAGTTATTCAACAAGGCTATAATCAGATGAAGTAGGAGTAGTAGGTCTACTTGGTGGTGCAGGTCTAGTAGAAGCAGTAGGTCTAGATGGGGCTCCAGGTAGAGTGATCTTGCTACGACATGTAGTGACAGCACAACGAGGGTCTTTAGCCTTCAATGTGAATGTGGATATGCGGAAGTCAGACTCATTAAAGCAATTTATGGTGTAGTCATAGCTAGTACATGTGTAATTCACATTACCTTGTGAGTTCGAGTTTGAACTTGAGGGTGTCTCTTTGTCATGATTACCCAAAGGATCTTTGAAAATAATATGATCAGAGTTGGATGCTAACAATGATGGATCAACTATGATGACACCATCATCAATAAGGTCTTGTATTGCATGTTTCAGTTGGAAGCATGATGAAGTCTTGTGTCCTTTGGTGTGATGGTAATCACAATACTTTTTGTCATCCCACCAATCTACTTTAGTTAATGGTTCATCTTTGATTGGGGGTAATTGCAGGAAGTTATTACTCAATAGCTATTGTAATGCAGTCTCAAATGGTATTCCCAATGGTGTGAATTTCCTATCTTTGGTTCTAGGATGTCTTCAAGGTTTATCTTGCGTGGGAGTCTCAGTTTTATGTTGTGGAGTTGATGTTTGATTAGGAGTTTGTGAATTTGTAGGGTTTACACCTTTCAAAGTCAGTTGAGGTTGTGCTATGCTAATCGTGCGGGCATCCACAATGCCATCATTAGTCACATTCCTGTTTTTGGAGAAATTTTTTGCCTTGTCATTAGACGAGTTGGTGTTTGTGTTTTATTTGTTTATCTTGAGGATTCCCTTATGGATAAGAGCATCTTCAATACTAGCCCCTTTTTTCATTAGTTTAGAAATGGTGCTTGGACTCTTGATTTTGAGTTCATACATTAAGTTCGGGACTAAGTTTTCAATGCATAGGTTTACTTGTTGCTCTTCAAGAATGTCTAGTGAGCATTGACTAACTAAGCTTGTCCAACGCAGTAAGAATGTGATGAATGATTCTCCTATCTTCTGCTTAGTTGAGAATAAATCAGGAAGTGTCACCTCATTTGTAATGTTAAAGGCAAAGTGGGAGATAAACTTTTCTGCTAGCTCTGACCAAGATTTGACATTACCAGGAAGTTTGGAGTACCATTCAAGTGCAGGCCCACCTAGAGAATGAGGGAACAATCTCATAAGGTAAGTGGGCTCATCGCTAAGTTTGGTACATGAAGCAAAAAATTCTTGGATGTGATCAATAGGGTTTCCTTTTCCTCGATATTTTTCAAACCTTGGAGCTTCAAAGTGTTTTGGAAATGGAGGCATATACAATTTTTTATCAAATGGATTAGGACGTAGGTCCCTTTCTGTATATAGAGCCTATTTCTTTTGGACTCCCAATGCCTCAACTTTTTTGGAAAGTTGTTTGAATTGTTGTAATAGTTCTTCATTGGGGTTTTTCATGATGGTCTTTCCTTCAAGTCTTTTGTGTCTATGAGTAGACTGTTTGTTGTGGCGAGAACTATGTCTACTTGGTTCTGACATTTCTGTGTCTGATGATTCTGATGAAGTGTCACTAGGTGGTGGAGGTATGTTAGCACCTCGAAGATAGAAAGGTCCTTGTTGTTGGGGTACTTTTTGTGGTATTTGATGTGGCACTTGTTGTGGGATTGACTGTGATTGTTGTACCATGTGTTGTTGTTGTGCCGTGTGTTGTGGTTGTTGTTGGGATACCTTTTTTGGTTGTATGTGAGACCATGTGCGTGCTTGTTGTTCTAGAGGTATCTATTGAGGTTGTTGTGGCACATGTTGTTGTTGTAACAAATGTTGTTGGTATGCAATTTGTTGCTCAAGGCATTTTTGGTATTCCAACTGTTGCTTGAGTTGCTCTTGTTGTTTACAAAACATCATTTGTTGTTGTTGGAATTTCTGCTGAAATTGTTGTTGATAAATTGTGTGTAAGTCAAGTGGGTCCATATGGGATTGCGTGTTAGGAATGTTGGATGTTTGCCCCACTTGTGGTTGTTGTCATTGTGTTTGATGTTGTTGTTGATATGTGGGATGTGTGTCAAGCAGATGTAGACTTGGTTGTGCCTTGGAAGTGTTGAGTCCTTGTACCATTGTAGGTTTTTGTTGTCATGGGGGTTGACTAAATCCTTGAGAATTGAACGTCATGTTTGTATTGTTGTTTTGGTACCTTTGTGTTTTAGATGTTCCTACTTGAGACATCATATTGACTTGACTATGAGATGTGTCCCTGTTAGGAATGGGCATAATGTCAATAAGAATTTTCCTTTGTGCATCTATAGGTATGGTGGCACTTGATGTTTCACATGTTGTATTTATGAGAGGCTCCATAGTGTTTGATGTCGTAGCATGGGGTAAAGTTAGAAGCAAAGGTGTACTTTGTTGATTTTCCTCCAAAGAAGGTATGTATGGCATCCCTAGAGCACAGGTCCCTTTAGGTGCATCTTGTTGTTGCATCATGTGACTAAAATCAAGTCTTAATGTCCTTTTGGGGTGTTTAGGGATTGGTGGTATTTCATAAAACAAGGGGTTAACATTGATGTGTTCAAATGTACTTTGGAGGATTTCAATTGTTGGTTCTTGATGGGACCTTATAGGTGCCATTATTGTGTTTGAAAACTCCAAAGGTTGTTTTCCCTTGTCTAAGTCCAAATTTATCATGGGTTGGATGTTTTCAATTGTTGTGTTGGTTTGATTTTTGGACCTAGGACCTTCCAAGTTTGGGTTAAATTTGACAATTTCTTGTGCTGCCAAACGTTTGAAGTTCTTGCGAAAACTTTTGTTTTGACATGCCCTAGCCATTTCTTCATCAGTGATGCCATAATTAGTGTCAGAGTCATTAGTTAGGTGTACAATACCTTGTTGTATGTTTGATGTGTTAGGTTGGCTGAATTCAAATGCATGTGATTGTTCATCTTCAAGTGAGGTTGGTACACTTCCTCCTCCTGGTGGCATTGTCACGAATATAGGTTCAAAGTTAGGACTCCATTTAGCCATCCCATGTGTGGGGGAAGTGTTTGGAGGAAATCTCATTGTAGGTTTATTGTTCAAGGTTTTTTGTGCCATAGCTTGAGGATCTTGCGGATACATGTTCAAGGGGTCTGCTAGTAATGGTTGTGATGCCTCGATTTGGTCTTCGTCAAAGGTTTGTTGGATTTTCTTCCTCTTTCTTTGTCTTGGAAAAGGTTTTGGTTGTGCTTGTGCCTTAGAAAACAAATGTTGATAGATTTCCTCGGGTCTCTGAGCTAATTGTGTCCTAGTAAGTGCTGGCGTGATACCTAAGAGTGCAAATGCAATGGAATTTTTGAGTGTTTTGGGTAATTTAGAGTGGTGCGTATGCAAGATATGAGTGTTTTTGGGATTTTTAATTGTTTAGGAATGTTATGAAATATGAGGAAATTCTAAATGAATTATGGTTTTGATGTGCAAAGTGAAAATGTCCTAAGGATATTATGCAAATGCAAAATGCAAGGTGATGTTTTGAAGTTTGACTAGAGGGGATGAAAATGACTCTAAGGTATGCAAAATGACAATTAGGGTTATGTTTTGAACCTATTAAGGATGTTAAAGGTTGGTGTGTACAAGGTAGACTATGAAAAGGATGGTGTTCTAGGGTTCATAATGACGTTTGGGACATGCAAAATGAGGGTAAATTCTCAAGAAGGTAATTTGGTTAATGGACAATTTGATAGGGTTTGGTAGTGAAAATGATGTTAAGGATTTTGATCAATGCAATATGAAGGGGATACACCACTAGGGTAAGTCAAAATGATGTTTGGGGATGCTAGGGATATGATTATGCTATGACAAGGGTATATGGAAAGTTTTGAACTTAGATAAAACCTTTTGAAAGTATTTTGCCTAAGAGTTTAACCTTGTGATAAAGGACTTTGGATCTTGACCAAAAACTGATAAAAGACGAAAAGATCAAATTGATAAAAGATGAAAAGGTAAAATGTATCAAGACATAGATAAATTTTGACCAAAGAAAATGATAAGCAAAGATAAAAGGTCTAGTCAAGATCCATTATCCATCAACACTAGGAGATACTCTAAGACTTATACTTTTTCTAAATTTTTGACTAAATTCAAAGGTTTTGGGGGTTCAAAATGATGTTTTGAGGACTCAAAATTATGGTGATGCTGAGAAGATATGTGATACAAACAATTCCTATGATGTAAAAGGGGATTTTGGGTGCAAAATATGATTTTGGGTCAAGTGCAGAATGGGTAGGTCTAGAGGCTCCTAGATGTAGTTTTGGGGTCCTAAAGTGCAGTTCGGAGGCCAAAAATGGTCATGTAGGTACCCAAGTGTGCCCTAATAGTGAAAAGTGCACCCTAATAGTACCAACTATGTCATTGATGCACTTGGAGCTAGTTTGGGCGCAGTTGGTAGTTTCTAGGCATAGTTGGTAAGCTAGGAAGAATGTTTGCTGATTCTAAGGGGTATGGTTACCGAACTGACATGCCAGAAAGCCAGGATGCTGGGGTTGATGTTAGGATGGGTTGGGAGATGAAAAATGAAGGTTATGACATATAGAATGATGTCTTAAGTGAAGGTGATGATGATTAGGTGCTGTAGAATGCAGATCTGGGCAAGCTAGTGCAAGGGGAGCTAACCAGGTACTTAAGGACACTGTTGAAGCCCCAAAATGTTATCTGGAACCCAAAACTAGATCTTAGGATCACCAAGTGTACCCAGATAGTGCAAACTATGTCAATGATGTAGTTGGGGCCCAGTTGGGCGTAGTTGGTAGTTTCTGGGTGCAGTTGGTAAGTTGGGCTGAAACTGAGGCAATTTTGGAAGTTATGGTTTCAAGATTGATGTCACAGAGAGGTAAATGGTAGAGGACAGTGTTAGGGCTAGTTTGGATGCTCAAAATGATGATTAGGACACCTAGAATGATGGATAAAGTGGTCAAGATGATGAATAGGTATGCAAAGATGCAAGGCAGTGAATGCAAAGTGCTGATTCTGAGATGGGAATGCAAAAACTAAGGAAAGTAAAATTGAAACTAAATGGATGCAATATGAAAAGTACTAGATACTAAATGAGAGCTAAAAGATGCAATATGAAGTTTATATGATGTAAGAATGAAGCCTAGACTAGGGTGAATGCAAGTGAAATCTATGCAAGTGTGAGATCTACGTTTTGCCAAACACATTTAGGAGCACAAGTCAACATGTTTTCCAAGGTTTGAGTGTGTTGAACCAAAGTTTGAAAAGTTTGATAAAGGTTGAAATGTTTTGGCAATGTGTGAGGTTTTGACAAGTTCAAATGATATCCAAGGTGTAGATTTAACAGTTTGGCTTTTATCTTGATTATGTTTTACACACACGCAAGATACATTAAGATAAAAATAGCTGTTGTAAAAGGTTAACAAACACACCACAACCTAGGCTTTTAGGATTGTATCCACTGAATTCCTACTTGAACCGAAGATCAGCCATGCTTATCCAGAGCAAACAACCTAGGATCTTGGCACCACAGGCTCCCCCTTATAGCGTACTCACTTCTCTAGGCTATCAAGATCTACTTCCCAAGGGGCATGACTTCCCAAGGGACTGTTGCCTCTACTAAGGACCACGAGAATGTAGGATGTCTTCACGGGCATGGGTGACCCCTTGAGCCAGTGGATAGAAAGGATTTTGGCCACTAAAACATGGTTTTTAGTAAGGGCATTTTGTTCGGTAAGTTAATGATAAACTTCCGCAAAAGGTCTCCCAGCCTCGAGAACCAGGGTTTGACGCACCACAAGGGTACTGGAGGAGAGCTATCATGCACCAATACCGCCAACACAGCTTTCACTGTAATCAAGTTTTATATAGCGACTGGAACGTTGACCTGGCTTTGGCCCGTTACCACTCTGAGGCCATCCCCTGGCATACCCAATATCGAGTATCTTGGTCCAATGTAGGCCTCCTATAGAAGTTACATGGATTTCTCTTACACCCAAGATCCATGAATGGCGAGGGGAGAGGATACGTCCAATGCAACTCCTAGGGATCTAACACCGTAGACACGCCAGGCAGAAAAGAAAAAGGTTCTTTTTAAGCAACAAACGAAATGTTATCTAATCTAGGAAATCCACACACATAGTTTTGAAAGACACCCAAAGTCTTCGACAATGTCCTGCAAACAAAGCATTAGTAGTTTATGATCATGTCTTCATCCCACGATCGCCACATGCTGCAAATAGACCATCAATAACACAAAAATCACCTAATCTATGTCCAAGAGAGTGATAGGAACTTGAAATGCAGATTTTGATTGGTGCATGTGCTTACTGTGAACCTAGGTGTGCTCCAATAGTGCAAATTGCTCCCTAGAAGGCCAAAATGGCTTTGAACATCCCCAAGTGCACCCAGACAGTGAAAACTACATCAATTATGCAGTTGGGGCCCAATTGGGCACAGTTGGTAAGTTGGAAATAATAGAAAGAGGCTTTGGTGTCTTCTGGGCTCCTAAAACTGCTCCTAGGGGTCCCAAGTGTGCCCTGACAGAGCAGAGTGTGCCCTAGGACAGCAAGCTAATAGAATGTATGAAACAACAACATATAAGAATTTTACCGGACCCCTTGATTAATCTATGTGTAAAAAGGAAGAGCAGATAGTCATTATACCCTTCCAAGTGAGCTCCTTCCTTGCACCTACAAGCACAAACAAGAAAACCCAAGTTAGATATGCATGATTCACATCGAGTTCACCAAATGTAGGACTAGAAAAATGGGTTAAACTGCATAACATACTATGAGCAAATGACAAAACTCAATAATCATATATTAGCACCCACTAGTCTACCATGAAAGCCAAACTAATAGAGAAAGCAATAGAAACCCCCTTTTTCATTTGTAGCTCCCATGTTCTTCTTTCTTCTCCAAATGATTGTAGCTCCAATTCACCTATAGTGCACACAAGGTTGAAGCCAAAGCCTATGATGTGGATAATTCCATGAGAATACTTGAAGTGTGATTTTATGTGAGAGAGAGAATGCAACATGCAAAGAAGTAGAGACTCAAAGATTCAAAGATTTGGACTTTCAAAACTTAAGCATTCGGGTTCAAGGACTCCAAAATGAGAGAAGAGTGTTCATTTTATAATCAACACTCAAAGTGAGGGCATTGGATTTGTCACCCATAGATGTGCAATGTGGCAAGAGATTCCTATGACACATATGACAGAATATGCCAATTTTTAGATTCTATGACACATGCAATTCAAATTTGGAAGAGAATCTATGACGCGTCATAAGATTCTTCAATCCACTTAAAGCCAAGAATCTATGACGAATAAGCCAAATAGGGACATGCATAAGAGGTAATAATAATTCTTATGATGCATATGACATAATATGCCAAAAGTAAGATTCTATGACACACGAGAGTCAAATTTGGAAGAGAATCTATGATGCGTCATAAGATTCCTCAACCCACTTAAAGCCAAGAATCTATGACGAATAAGCCAAATAGGGACATGTGTAAGAGGTAATAATATTTGATTATGATAAATCTCAGCCAAGTGTCAAAGGAGAATCCACGAGGTGTCATATCCAAGTGTCATGATGATGAAATATTTGAATTAAAAATCCTTTTATTCCACAAAATAAGAATTAGTAGAAAATTGAATTAATGATGGAAAATAGAACTTAGGAAATTGTAAATTTCCATGGTTTGCAGATAATGACTCAATTCATTAATTGAGGATGATAATCAGGAAGAATAATTAGTGAGAATAATAGAATTAAATTATGGGTTATTTAATCTATAGAGAAAATTAGTAGATGATTGGCCAAATTGATTAAATGAATGCGACCGTATCTTTTGATGAAAATGTGACGATGATGGATATCGAATAAGATGATGAAAAGGTAGACCAAAGCCATGGTCAAATTAATTGATAGATTGAAATTGCTAACATGCCAAGGACACATGACATGAATTAATTGATATGTAACATTTAACCGACATTGTAAATGCTGCAGGATTGAAATTGATTGATAAGGTTTGATCATAATAACATTGACGGACACCGTCAATATTATTAAAATGGTTGATGATGCCATGATCTAACATTGAAAGCCTCAACAACATCAAAGATTGAATGGAATGAAGGATATTTTGACCTAGCATTGAGAGCCATGACAGTACTAAGGTTAGATTGATAAGATTGATAAGTTGATAGGTTTCCAAAGCACCGAAAGCCACAAAAATGCCTAAGAGTGGATAAATGATGATTGATTTGGGATGTTTGATATGTTTTGGGTTGATTAGGACCAATTTCAAGTGATTTCAAGTTGATTTGGGGTGATTTTGAGTTGATTTGATATGATTTCGATTTGATTCAATATGATTCTGAGTTGATATGAAATTGATACGAAAGGGGATACAAATGACAAAATATGGTCAATCTGGCCAAAAGATCGAAGTTAGTAGAATGAGAAAATGGGACAAATTAGTATGAAGAAGTGATGAAGTCGTAGATGCAAACCATTTTTGAGCTTCTACAAGCACTAAACCCCCTACCCACATTGCTCTCTAGAATTCTTGTCTTCTCTATGACAAGTGCAAGCATCCTTGGTTGATGAACCCAGACATCTCCAATGATAGAGTCCCTAAGGCCCCTAAAAAAATGTTGAGTTAGGAGTGCTTCATCATGATGATAGCTCAAATATTTCTTGAACCCAAGGAAATGCTTTTCGTACTAGTCCACCATCATATTCCCTTTCTTAAGCTCATGAAACTCATTAGTATAGGCCTCACAGTATTGTGGAGAAAGGAATTTCTCCATAAACCTCTCCTCAAAGATCTCCCAATTAGTGAGATTCACTAGATCAATATAAAGCTTCTCACTCTCCATATCCCACCAAATAGAACCATGTTCTCTCAACTAGGTGATAGAGCAATGGGCTTTCATGTTGCTCCTATAAGGTAGTAAAGAGAAGCAATGCCCCATATCTAGTAACCAGGTCTCATCCTTGAGCCCTATCCCATGGCCATCAAATAGTGGTGGTTTGGACCTTTGAAGTTACTACATCATCTTTTCCTGGGTGAAGTCATCATTATCATTCAAACCATGACCCCTCCATTGTTTCCCTCTACTGCCAAGTGGTGTACGAGAATTTTTACATTCACACTCCTCCTCTCTATGGTCTGATATGATTTAGGATCTACAAGTTTTATAACTTAATCCCAACAATCAGATATACATTCCCAATCCAAGTAGTAAATGCATGGCTATGTATTTAAAACCATTGAAATTACAAGAAGATTTATGCATTAAACACAAAAAATTAAACAAGTTGTTTAATTACATAAAATAAATTGAGAGAATTGAGAGAATAAGAAAGAGAATAAAGAGACACAAATAATTTGATATGGAGTTCATCCAAGTAGGACTACATCTTCAGGTCTGCTTCTCAATTGGGGGACCACTCTATTAAATCTGCCAAGCAAAATTACTTTCTTACACATTTCAAGCTCCAAGCCTTCACAATCTCTTTCTTCTTTTACAATTTTTGGTTTAGAATAACACCTCGTAAAATATCTCCTAAGAATTCAATAATTCCCTCCTATTAATCTCTCACAATATTTTTTTTCTCCCAAAGACTAATTTCCCACAAGGAGTTCTTCTCCCAAGTCTAATTGTCTCCTAAAGAATTGTAACTCCCCTTTTATACATAAAAATTGGTCATATTTGGTCTAAAATCAAATAACCACATAATAACCATTTTCCCATTTTAACATAACAAATTAACAAATATAAAACCATATGAAAACCTACTGTTGGCGCTTGTAAATTATAAGCCATATAAAATAAACAAATCCCTTTTGGATGGATAAGTTTAGGATATTGTGTTAATTATTTGTTTATATTTTGAGGAGATTTTCTTTTAAATCTCATCATTTTTTTGGGAAATAAAGTACATGTCCACTATGTTATTAAATAAAAAATGGTGTAGTGGTAAGTAAACTTAGGGGGGTATATATATTTTTTCCACATCAACATGGTGACTAGACTAATGATGTCATCAAAGTTACGTTTTGTCTTGAAAACTTCAAGTTGTCATAACTTTTTCATATGATCTCCATTTTTGACAAAACAAAAGCCATTGGAAAGCTTTTGATGAGCTCTTTCATTTGGAAGACATTGTTGACCACTTTTGAGATGATTATTTTTTTCACCTTTTTATGGCCTTTGGTCCTAGTTTGACAAAACTTTGACTATTCATAACTTTGTCATCTAAACTCCAAATTTTCCCATTCAAGTTGTGTTGGAGTCAAAATTGTGAGGACTTCAACATAGTACTAATTATTGGAGTTTTGGAGATACTTTAAATTCTAGCAAAAATACCCTCCGAATCAAGCCTCTCCATTGAAAAGAAGCTTTCGAACCTCCAAAAGTTTATTTTTATATAGAATGCAAATGAGGGCATGTTCACCTCACTTGTCTAGTATCACCTATACAAACTACTAGAATTTTGAATATCTAAACCATCAAACACATTATGAAGAATAAAATAACACTACTACTATGATCAACCATATATCCACCAGTGTTCATTGTTACATCCATCACCCACATAGTACCAACTAGTAGAAATGAAAGTAACAAAACTGAAATAATTGGTGAAATGAAAAATGTATCAAGATTTTGGACCTCTCGTATAGAAACATCATTAGAAAATGAACCTTTCAAATCCTCTTTTACCATCACTGGTTGAAGACTTGATTCTGCTTGCACCTGATCCTCACTAGCTACTGCAAACATGAGAGCCATTTTACTACTTGCATTTACTATCATTTTCAAATGTACTGTGTTTGCAATTGATCCTTCATTCTTCATGCAATGAGCTCTTATAATGTATTCAATTCCATCTTTAAAAAAATGATACTTGTTATGTTCCCTATAAAAGATAGCTTTCCTATCATATAAGTATGGGCAACCCAACACAATCCCATAGATATCAAGTGGAATCACATCAAATTCAAGCTCATCTATAAGAATTTGTCTTAGGCCAGAATTCACCCAAGAAGTAAAGAACTCAACACAAGCACACAATAGACCAAAAATGATAAGAGTATGATCAGAATGATGATATTCATTCAATATCAACTTAGCCAACTTGAGCGTACACAAGGAGTGCCTATATATAAAGGCCTCAAGAGAGCTTCTAGAATGCATAGAAGTCAACAACATGATAAGCCATACAACCAGGCACATGTCCACCAGATATGGGTTATCCTCCATTAAGCACAGGATTAAGTGCGATGATGCGAGGATAAGCCTACAATGGTGTAGCATGCAAATCAGTGGTGTAGACAACATGTGCTAAATGAGAAGTGCAGATAATTGTGTTGTCAACATGACAACTCAGTGAATGATGCATACTCCTATGTTGTAGATACCATGTGCATAATTAGAGTTGCATAACTCAATAAGAGTACACAAAATCCTAAGTGTCTCACCTAAAATAATAATAAAATAATGCAAAAATAATTAAATAATGCATTAACCTAAGCAAACTTACATGTCATAAGTAAATACTTATTTACACCAACATCATCAATGAACTTAGATGTTATTGCAAATCTTAACTTACATTGCTTAGTGGCTCCCAATCTATTATCATTACACGCCCAACCTGAAGGATAAGGTCTCTTATGTGGCTCAGTTTCCAATCCCAACTATTTAACAACTTCTTCTAAAATTAGATTAACCTGGGACCCACTATCTATCAATGTGTCAATTTTAGTGTTCTTAGAAATCACCCTTATATGAAAAAATTCACACCTTTTACTATCTTTAGGAACAACATGACTTTTTGAAGTAGAAGCATATAAAACATCACTGGTAGAATCAACAAAAGTTTTACCTTTCAAACCCATAACTGATATTTTTGTCTCATCACTAGAATCTAATTCAAGATCCTGAAAAACAACTATAGACTTTTGTTTTCCTTTATTATTATTCTTAAACCACTTGGGTTTCAATTCAGGATGCAGTTTCCAACACTTCACATCTTCATGTCCTTTCTTTTGACAATGTGAACATGTAGGCTTTTCACCTTCCTCTTTCTTCACTATGACTATTTTCTTGCCCTTCTTGTTACTTTCAGGAGGAACAAATTCCTTCTTTGAACTGAAACTTGTGTTTCCTTTGCCTGCTTCAATATGAGTTGCTTGAAGACATACTTGATCAAAGTTAGAAGGTCTAAACTTCAATATTATATGTTTCAAATATGAATGCATTCCACCTATATACTTTAATAAAGTACCTTGTGTGTAAAGAGGAATTCCAAGAGTTAATGCCTTCTTCCTTAACACCTGCGTATACTCTTGCATAGATTGCCCTTTACCTTGCTTGAGATTTTACCAATCCATAACGGCTTGTTGCAAATAACCCAAAGGATAAAATTGTTTCTTTAAAGTAGAAGTAAATTCATACTAAGATGAAATGATTTTATAGTGTGTAGCAAGATCATCTTGGATCTTTGTCTCCCACCAGACTAATGTAGTACCTCCTAGTCTAAGAGTAGCTAGCTAGATTTTGGAAGAATCATCCAAAATATTTTGAACCTTGCAATACACTTTGATCTACTTAAGCCAATTATCTAGTTTCTCTACATCCAATTCATCACTATTTATAGGAAAATCAAATTTTACATCAAGCTTTAAAAAAGGTGTCTTCATAGAATGTTTCTTTTTAGAAGAAGTAGATAGAGAAGAAGAAGACAATGAAGAAGATGAAGAAGATGGGGATGGAGGTTCAGGAGGGCCACTACCACCTCCTACTTCTTTTCCTTTGTCATCTTTTGATGAAGATTTAGCTTCTTCCTTCTTCTTAGCTTTGTCTACCTTTTTTCAACTGTTGTTCATGCATCTCTTAAAGAAGAATTTCCACCAAAGCTTTCAATTCCACAAAAGCTCTTTGGAAGGCTTCTACATCAAACTTGGAAAGATTTTGTTTAGATGCCATTTTTGGCCAAGAAAAAGTCCTTCTTTTCCCAATCTCTCAATTGAACTCTTCAAGTTCACCTTCTCCTTGTTTTAATCTCAACCTGGTTAACATTCACCACCTGCAATTTCTCTACAAAATAGGCTTTGATACCAAACTTGATCTGATTTAGGATCTACAAGTTTTATGACTTAATCCCAAAAATCATATAAACTTTCCTAATCCAAGTAGCAAATGCATGGCTATGTATTTAAAACCATTGAAATTACAAGAAGATTTATGCATTAAACACTTGAAATTAACAATGCGTTTAATTACATAAAATAAATTGAAAGAATCAAGAGAATAAGAAAGAGAATAAAGAGACACAAAAAATTTGATACAGAGTTCGTCCAAGTAGGACTACCTCTCCGAGTCTGCTTCTCAATTGGGGGATAGCTTTATTAAATCTGCCAAGCAAAATTGCTTTCTTATAAATTTCAAGCTCCAAGACTTCACAATCTCTTTCTTCTTTTACAATTTTTGGTGTAGAATAACACCTTGTAAAATCTCTCCTAAGAATTCAATAATTCCCTCCTATTAATCTCTCACAATAATTTTTTTCTCCCAAAGACTAATTTTTCACAAGAAGTTCTTCTCCCAAGTCTAATTGTCTTCTAAAGGAGAGTAGCTCCTCTTTTATACATAAAAATCAGTCATATTTGGTCTAAAACCAAATAACCACATAATAACCATTTTCCCATTTTAACATAAAAAATTAACAAATATAAAACCATATGAAAACCTTCTTTTGGCTCTTGTAAATTATAAGCCATATAAAATAAACAAATCCCTTTTGAATGGATAAGTTTAGGATATTGTTTTAATTATTTGTTTATATTTTGTTTGTTTATATTTTGAGGAGATTTTCTTTTAAATCTTATAATTTTTTTAGGAATAAAGTACATGACCACCATTTTATTAAATAAAAAATGGTGTAGTGGTAAGTAAACTTAGGGGGATTTTTTTTTTTTCCACATCAGCATGGTGACTAGATTAATGATGTCATCAAAGTTACTTTTTGTCTTCAAAATTTCAAGTTATCATAACTTTTTCATACGACCTCCATTTTTGACAAAATGAATGCCATTGGAAAGCTTTTGATGAGCTCTTTCATTTGAAATACATTGTTGACCACTTTTGAGATAATTTTTTTCACCTTTTCAAGGCCTTTGGTCCTAGTTTGACCAAACTTTGACTGATCATAACTTTTTCATCTCAACTCTAATTTTTCTTATTCAAGTTGCAATGGAGTCAAAATTTTGAGGACTTCAACATGGTACTAATTATTGGAGTTTTGGAGATACGTCAAATTTTAGTGAAAATATCCTCTAGATCATGCTCTGATTAATGGGAATCTCCATGATGAGATCCCTCTTCCTAACTATCATTCTATGATGTTCCTCTACATGAGGCCCCAATTGAGCAAGAATCTCTTGTAGCACTGGCATCAATGCCCCAAATACCATTTTAATTATTATTACCCTATTATCCCTCACCATCCTGACATTCTTCTTCGTGGTTATTCCATAGGTTACCACCCTGACCACTAAGTCTATGTGTAGGAGGCATCACTAAGGAATCACAAGGTAAGGGTTAGAAACAAATGTCACAAGCATAGAGTCATAAGCATGAACCACAATGAGATATCAAAATAAGTAAACATAAATTAGCAATACACATACTAAAAGCAACATCATAGTGAAAGCATAACACAAAGGTCCCAATGTTGCAACATGAGCTCTAATACTAGATGTAATGCCCTGCTTAGAGATCCTTGGAACAAGGATAAATATAAGCCAAGATAATTTTTTTTAAAAACAAGTGTGGATGCACATGACTTACAACATACAAGGATCACAAGGATTGTAATGGAAGACTGAACAAACATCCAAACACCAATGGATCTCCAAACACCACTATCAACCAAAAATAACAAACCATAGAAGAACATAAATAATTTCAAATCCGAAGCATTTTGAATCCAAAATCTGAAACCAAGGAATTCAAGAACACTATAGAGGGTAGTCAACTCACCTCTCAAAAACTTCTAGATGAATTGAAAAGTACCCACTATCCACTTGGACAAGTTTTCGTAAGACCCAGGTGACATTTTCATGCAACATTCTGTGATACTTTCTAGTATCATACAATATTCCTTTAAAGGGCATACAATACTTTTAGGGTCAGGGAGACACTTCTCAAAAGGTCATGTGATACTTCATAAGTATTGTATGATAGTTCCTCAAAGGTCATACAATGCTTTCAAGTATCATGCAATAGTTTTCCTATGAGCATGTGATACTGGAAAGTATCACATGATTCTTCTTCTTTGGACATATGATAGTTGATAAGTATCACCCAATGCTGACACATTGTCACCCAAGAAAAGAAAGAAACACTCCAAGGAAAAATAAAGGGACAAACCAAGAAGTTAGAACATCCACACTAGGGATTATCGTATCTACAGTCGAGGTGTAGACACTCAAACAATATAACTACAAGATGAAAACTACATCTAACCATATAAACATAACAGTGAAGGAAAAGTACCAAAGGTAACATCGCAATGTACAAATGAGAACATAAAAAATATCATGCGCGGTTCCTCCCAACCATAATAGCATCATGAGGCCTCAAATGCCCTAGACATCCCCCTCACATAACATCCCAAACTACCAAGTTGATAGTCAGAGCTATCTTATGAGGGCATCACTACCAAAGCATAATAACATCATAAGAATAGGAAATCTAACATGCTAGTCCAATAAGAAATAGACAATCCAACTAAGAGAATTACATCATCTAATCATATGCTAAACATCATAAGGAATGCATCAAATAAACTAACATCATCTAAACATGATATCCAATCATTTCAATGAAAGCATAAATCACAAAAAAATGTACTCTGGAACCCAAAGTATTAAGTGAAAACAACAAGCAATAGTCGCACTAAAATAATAGACCATCTTTGTACACTAGTCCCCAATAGTGGTGAAGGTAGCTACACCTTCCAATAACGTGGAACCCATAGGTCCACTCCTACCATGCTGATAGAGATAATGATCCAACCACAAATACACATAAAACAAACGTGCATGGGTAACACTCATGCCAGATGATAATGATGACTAAAACCAAGATCATGAGATAATGCAAGTACAATAGGTCCTATTCAGATAATTAGTGGGTTACTATGTAGGGGTTGACATCATGGAGAGTCACTTGGCATTAGAAAGCCCAAGCTTGAATCGTCTGGCTCAACTCCCTAGTGGAAGGCTCTTGCACTAAACATTTTATTATCTTAATTTTTTACCACCCAATGTTTTATTTAGTTATCACTTGATTAAAACTTTTGCATGCCAACACTCAAGAAATGGTCACTAGGCTACGAAGATAGAAGCCCCCTCCATATGCTACCCTACTCTTACCCATGCTTATCCAATGATGAGTGCCCATAGGCTTGCATATTCACAACCTAACCCCAAATGATCATAACTCCCAAAAATGCCATGGAAGATGGGACTTACAAGTCACCCAACAAATGCACATGCATGTGCTTGTGTGTGGTGCATCACCATCACAAAGATCATGTCACAAGGATTGGATGAGAACACAAGCAACATATCACTCAACCAAAAACAAGCTCAAGAGGATGGATGTGACACACATCCCAATGCAACATAAAAGTGAAAGAATGATCTAACTAGCATCTCAATGGATAATCTAGGTCCATGACCAACATCATGCCAATAAAACTTAAGAAAATAGGGTGGCACACAAATCAAAGTAAAAACCCCAAAATTGGAAAACTTCAAAAATAAAACCTATTTGTTCTTAGGGCACAAAAGCCATGAAAATCCAATAAAAATTAGGTTGCACCCCAAATTCTCATCCCAAAAGCTTTGAAAATGTTCATACCCGACCAACTAGGTAGAACCAACAAACAGAAATGGAGAGGAACACAAGTTCTCAACCTCCCAACAAATAACTACTATAAACATAACTAGAAAAAGAGCTAAAACACAAAAATGGGAGAGCCTTACTTGACAACAAAAGGGGCAGAAACAAGAAACAACACAATAAAATAAATAACCCGTAGAAGCTATCAAAAATCACAACAAAGCAAGGTCTCCCCAAGCTAGATCCAACAAGACTTACCTTGCAAAGATCTCATGCCTACAACTCTCACAATGACCAGGAATGTAATCCTCCAAAAGAGGATTTTTGAAAAAGTTTTCAAATTCTCAATTTTCAAAAGTGAGAAGTGAGGAATTAATTTCCTCTTTCAATACTTATTCACTTTTTGAGTGAATAATCGATTAGGGTAAATAACCAACCCACCTAGTTAAACTTTGAATCAACCTAGACGAAAAAAGGCTATACCAAGTAATTGGAATACATCTATGGCAAAGCTACTAGAAATTAAAAAGTAATTTAAATAAAGACCAAAAACCCAAAATCATAGAAATTTCCTTAAAAACTTCACAACAATGTGAAACTCTAAATGCATAGACACATTCATTGGTCTAGTGACATAATGCAGATGAGTCTGAATTTATTAAAATATTGGAAAGTTTAATTTAAACATTAAAATAAGATATGTCAACCATACAGGGATGACATTGGTAAATATGAATAGTTGAATCACTAACTCCATGTTCCATTACCAATGATATAAATCCTGCACACTAAAATACATGATCAAGTACAATAACATATAATAACATAGTTGAAGCAATAAATGCATTAAATCACCTAATTTAACCATTTATTCAATTAAACTGAAATAATCCATTTACATCACTCATGTTTGCATAAAGTATAATCAAAGAAAGAATGAAGTAAATTACCACAACATTTAATCCAACATATAACATAATCAAAGATATGTCCAAATACTGAATAACTAGATATCATCATAAAACCTACTGTCATCTCAAAATGGCATCATCATGCAAATATGATCAACTGAACAACATAGTAGTTTAACATCTATGATATTGAAATCAAAGTATAACATTCGACACTTGGGTCATCTCAAATGCAGAAATAGTAACATGAGTAAAAGTATCCCTCGAATCAAAATATAACAAAGTACAAATTGCAAACACGAGAGGCACTATAAAATCAAATTTAGAAATTATCTTGCAAATTATAGAAACTTATTAGTTTAGATTATAATGATTTGACTATATATGTATATGTATATGTATATATACACATAAAAGATATATTTATAATTTAAGACTGATCTACAATTCATTAATAAACCACAAAACATGAGTTTTAAACTTCAAATTATGTAGACAACTTAACAATATTATCTTAAGGGTAAAATTATCTCAATAAAATGAAAAAATTTACTATCTATTTATATAAACTAATTTTATTAATTGAATTAAGTCATATATTCAATATTTTATTTTTAATCTATATAATAAATCTATTTTTAGAAACTTCTATCTAGATACATATATGTTCCAAGATTTTTATATTTTAGATTTAATTATACATATTATAATATTTTTAAATTATATTTTGTTTGAATTTAGAAAACATATTTAAATAAATTAAAATACATAATTTAATTAATATTCACAATTTTAATTTAATGCAAACATATATTATAATATTCCCTAGTTAATTTTATGTTAAATTTAGTTTAGGCAAAAATAAATGTAAAGACACTTTAAATTTTGAATCCTAATGTCAATATCACCATACAATTGAAACTTTTAGTCAATAGAGAAAATTATTTTAAGTCAAATGAGAAAATAAGTGAAATGCAAGTGCATTATTATCGACTAGATAACAAATGGTCATAGCAACATATCAAAAAGTGATATAGGAAAAAATAACATGCATAAATAATTAGCAATTTCCCACATGCATATATATACTTGGGGTTATCTTTTCACTCATTGTTATATCACAAGTTCATAAAAATAGACAAAAAATATTAGGCATATACTTGCATAAATTATTGAGCAATCGTTTCATTGATGGGGAAATGAGCAATCTATTTATGTTATTTTGATATACTAATTTTTTAAAGTATATAATGATATTTATGGAGTTTATCTAAATAAGATAGAGGGACACCAACTATCTAAATATTCTCCAAAATCTAGAATGGGTAGAAAGTTTAAATGAAAATCACTTATCCAACTAGCTGTACAAGACGTGCCCAATGAAGAAAATAATTTTTCTAGTATCGAACTTGAGTGGACACCTATTGGAGATCATAATTCTTGTGTGTTGGACTTATACTATCCCTCTCAAAAGACTCCCTCATTTTTTTAAAGGAGAAGCTTTATTGGATGGAAAAGAAACAACATTTATATGCAAATTGTATGAAGAGTTCAACCTAACAAACCCTACCGACCATGCTACTAAGATGTATTTGAGGTTTGCCTAATTTAAATATAATAATTAATTGAATGTCCTATTTTATATTTTTAATTTATTATATTAATTAATATAAATACATTTATATGTGTATAAAAAAAATTATTGTACTTTTGGACCTAAGGATAACAAGAAACATGAAAAACCTCAAAACATGGAAATGAAGTGGAGGTTTGTTTAGAAAAGGGGTTGCCAAACCCACTTTATTGTTAAGGTTGTGTATGGAAGACTAGATGTTGCTCTCATTACATATAATAATTTTAGCCATCAAGATGCTAATGGTGAATTTTGTCATGGAAAGGATGATTCCTCTCGTGATTTGAGGAGTATGGTTGCACCAAGACTATTACATGAATATGAATCATATATCAAGTCATTATTATTAATGGGTGTTGGGATAGATACAATTTTTAATCAACACTATTTAGATCCTAGTCTAACACATTTGATGAAAACAAGGGACAAATATTTGCTAAGAAAAGATGTTATGAGTACATTGATAAGGGTGCATTCTCTTCGATCACAAAAAGATGAAGATGATGCAAACAAAAATTGTTTGTGGCACATAAAGGAGAATGATAACTTTTGTACTATAAAACACCAAAAAATGGAGAAAATGTTCCATTTACCATAGGCATTTAAATACAATGGATGTGAGAGATGATGGTGAAGTATTCTCATAACTCAATTATTGAAGTTGATTCCACATTTTCAACAAATAAATATAGATAAGTATACCAATGTCATCCATACTTATAGATCTCATAGTTTAGTTGATCTATAATTTATCTAATAAATAAATTTTTTATCAATTTCTTCATGTATTGTATGAATTATATACATTACTTGTATTTGATAAAAAAGAGTCTATTATAGCTATTGCGTGGGTCATATCTTCAAGAAATAAAGTTTAGAATATATGTGAATGGCTACAAGAAGTTTACAAAAGGGGTAAACAATGTAAAGAAGATTGACATGTCAATGCATTCATGATAGATGATGTGAGTCTTGAGATTGAAGCAATCAGGTCTTATTACTCTCTAATTATATTTATAAGATTATATGTTTACATGAGCCAAAAAAATATTTTTCATTGTTTTATTTAACAATTGAATTTTTTAGGCTTATAAATATTTATAAATGTAATTTATAGATCATCCTTCAATTGTTGTGTACTTTTGTATATTTGGGATATTTTTAGGGCATGGTTTAAGAATGTACGTATGTAAGCCAATTTTACTTAAAGTATATAAAAGAATTTATTCTTGAAAATCACAGTTTTAAAGTATGTTTTTCATTCTAGGTGTGTAAGAAATAAGGATTTTTTGGAACAAATATATTCACTAGGTTGGGTGAGATAATAGATGTGATGAGTAATGATGAAGACATCACAGCTTCTTTGATAAAAAAATCATGGAGGAATTCAAAGAAGAGAAGGATTTTATTGATTACTTTCAAAAGACTTGGTGTCATGATGAGAGCATATTGGTAAGATCATATATTATGTTGATTATGTTGTATTTGTATTTGCATATGTTAATTTATCATGCATATGCTAATACAACATTATACTTTTTTATAGCAATGTGGGTAAATTTTTTTAGAGGTTTCTCTTACACAAATCAAGAAACTAATGCTCACATAGAGTCATACCAAATGCACATCAATAGTCGCTATTTGACTGATCATTCTAGAAAATGCACATGGAGAATGGATTGGCTTATTCATCTTCTTCTTCATAGGGTAGAGTCATACTATAGAAATAAAAGAAACTTGCAGTTATTTGGATTTATAACCAACTTTAAAAAGGAGAGATATTTTATAACTACTCCATAGAGATAAAAAAGAATAGAAGATAGATATTGCTAGCCATATGACCTCCTTTCTAACATATATAAAATAAGAAGTCAAACCATTTCAACAAAATGGTATTTTGTAAGAAAATTTGGTCCAAATTTGTATGTGTTTGATTGTGAGTGGGATAAGAGAGGAAACACATGCAAACATGTGTTGAAGATTTTAGATCTTTTAAAGAGAATCCAACTAAATAGTCAAGATCAAGTTGCTGGTAAGTGTCATTTTAGATTTAATTTTAATATTTATAAATTTAAATGATTATTATATTCTTGAAAACTAATTAAATTAATCTTATTAAACTATAGGTGATGTTATTACTTTGGTTGATGCAAATGATGAAATTGGAAAGAATTTTGGTCATGATGATAATTGTATTGGTTCCAACAATTAATTTATTCCTATCCCAATTATAGATGGCTCTAGAGCTTTAAAACATTAATATGTACTTGGAGTTTCCACCATTGATCCTCAAATATGTGGTAAGTTCAATACAACATTTTCTAATTTAATATCAAGAGTTTTTAAATACATTTTTTCCCCTAAATAATTATTATTTTAATTACAGATGATGTCAAATCTAATGATAGATTTCAAAATTCCATTGATCATCTAAATTTGTTTCTCCAAAATTTACCAACTATAGAAGATGAAAAAATAAATTAGTTAGTGTGTTGAGAGATTTATAAATGATATCCATGCATCCCTTGCTTCATCTTCCAAATTTGAATCAATTTTTGGCTATGAGAACATGCCTTTGAGACGTATGTCACCATGGTTTAGTCCAAGCAAAATGTGCAAATGTCATTCTATCAAACAAAGACAAAATACTATGTCTCAAAGCTTAAGGGAAAGAGTTGAGGAGCATGAAATATTTTAATTTCCTTCTATACGATGTAGAAAGCCAAAGAGGAAAAAGGTCATTAATCACTCAGGCATAGCAATACAGGTAGAAAGAGATATTATTATGCAAGAAGGTGAGTATATTTATTGAAAAGTATTTTTGTAATTTCAATAGTTTGATACTTCTTATTTCTACTTCATATTTGAAGCATATGCCAATGTAGGTTTGGTTGATCAAGGAAACACTTGACAATGATGATTGCCTTTCTCTATTGACTTGAACCATGTAGTGCCTGCCCCTAGGTCGCATTTTTGCTATCATTGTCAAGCTCTTTTGGGGCTAGTTTCATGTTGATGGTTAGCAACATTGTTTTGAGACTATTAGATATTGTGCTATGGATTTAGTTTATTATGTGATGAGATCACTTAGATTTTACATTTCATGTATGCATGATGATTATTTTCAGTGTTTGCAGTTATTAATGATGATTAGTAAGATGATTTATTATCATATGTGTTTTCTTATGGATACTTACCCCATACTTGCATGTGTATGGTGTGTGTATTTGCTTGCGTGTTTGCTATTGTATGACGTGTCTGATGTGGTTAAAGAAGGGAGTCGTAGTCACCTGCTAGTTGGGATCTACACGATGCACCACTTCCTTCCATTGCCTATTTAGTTAGTATATATTATGCTTGTACATGCATAGTTTTTATGCAGGTTGCAGGTACCGGGTATCGACTTCCCTGAATTGCCAGGATGAGCGTACCCTATCACATTATCTCAATGATAAGAGAGGGGAGATAATTCTCAAGTCCAAATTCCAACCCTTTAAGTTATTTGTTCTAATTGAAAATTAGGACAAGTATCTAAGTTGAGTACCCTCCAAATATGTCAGATGACGTAATTCGTGATATTAACCCTTGGTTTGATTTTGTATGTATTTTGGCTATGATGGGTTTTCATATTTTTACCTTGTGAGTCTTTGGAGTATTTTCTATTAATTAAGCCTAATTAAAATATTTAATTAATGGTTTAATTTAATGGAAAATTAATATCATATTTTAATATTTATTTTATTTAATTAATTAAGAAATTAATTAAATAAAATAATTAAATTTGAAGATAAAAGTTATAAGTTTAAATTTGGAATGTGACAATATTTATTTTAATAATAATATATTTGGAGTTCATTTTTAAATAAATAACTAAATAATATTATTATTAAGCTAATAAATATTTTAGCAATTAAGTTTTGAAAATGAAATTTAAAAGTGGAAAATATATTAAAATTATTAAAAGATTCTAGATCTCATGTAATTAAAATATAAATATATTTAGTTTTAAACAAGTGGATTTATTAAAGTTAGTGCATGAGATTTAATAAATAAATAAATTAAATTGGAAAGAGTAAAGTAAATATTATATTAATGATTGTGCATTATTTTAGTGTTTGCTCACATAGGAGTTTGCAAATTCTCGAGAGTTGTCATATAGACAACACAAGAGTTTGCACTCTAAGAATGCATAAGTTGTTTACACTTAGGAGTTAGCATTTTATTTGAGCAAATGGTGTCTACAACCTTATGACTTATCTCGAAGGTTAGAGAAGACTCATGTTTAGTTGTAATGCTTATCTTCTAGTTGTTTCTAGAGACACTCTAGATGCATCTTAGAGGCCTTTAAATAGAGGCTCTCCTAGTGTGTCTGGACAACTACAAGCTTCAAGCTAAAGTGGAAGCTTCAAGGCTTACATGCATTTGAGAAGCTCATATGCTTCTACATGCTCATATGCTTCTATGCTTCTTCTAGCACTTCTAGTCACTTGGAGGATTCAGTTGGCTTGGATCTTGGAGAAATTGCGAATGTTGGAGAAGAAAGGGATTCTCTATGGACTTTTGAGGCATGACAAATTAGCATTAGTGTCCAGGTGCACTCGTGATAATCACATAATTTATTTGCACTCTTTCTCTTCCTGTCTTCATCGTGTCTACTATATGTGTTTGAATATTCTTTGTGATTGGATCTGCAATATAGAAATTGGAATCTAGATATGCTATTTGGTTGAGAAGAAAACAATAGAAAAACCCTAGATCCAATTAAGGAAAAATAATTAGATATGAACCGGGTTTGGGTTCGAATTTATATTAAATTAGAAAGACAAAATTTAGAATTAAAATAGAAATTTTATGGTGAAAATTCGAATGATTAGATATAATCTTTCTATCAATTATATTTTTAGATGCATATGAACAAACCCTTTTATGGTTAAATTTAGAGAACAATTATTTTAAGAGGACATTTTTAATTCATCACAAATTGTCCTGTCACTGCCCCTTGGATAGATCCAAACTTAGTCACTCATAACGTTTTATCGTGATCAAATTTATTCAATCGCTCTAGTCAAAATTGGCATAACTTGGCCCTCTCCAACATATTTCAATTTCAGCCCGATCCAACGGTTCATTAGGGAGATATGACCCTCGTACTGGGACTGTTTTATTCAAGGATAGATATTTCTCTATTTCCCATAACCAAGAGTTTTTTATGCTTAAATTTCACAAAAATAATATATCAAAGCATGGAATGAATTAAAGATATTATTGTAATATTTCCTTAGTAGAATCTTATTAATATGCATTACTTTTATATGGTTTATTATCTAATCTAATTAAATCAAATTTAATTAAGATTAGTTAATAGTAGAAGAAGTGCAATTAATTATTAATCAATCTAAGTAAATGGATTTTTAAATGAGAGAAAATTAAAAGAAAAGAGATATTAATATAGTTTATGTAGTGAACTTTTAATATTAATTATTTAATGTATATTAAATACTATTTAATATACATCAAATAGTTAAGAGGTGGTAATTTATAAAGATGTTTAATGATGATTATTAAGAGACGCAAATTTTAATAGTATTGGATTGAGATTTAAATAAGAAATGTTATATTGACAAGGAGTCATTTTTATATTATAACATTGTTATAATATAGCTATGATTTGAATTATTGTTATGATTAATACATTATGTACCTTAATGGTATTAAAAGTTAGCCAATGAAGTTTATGGAGTGATTTTCTAAATTGATTATTTATAGTCTTGATGAGTTTATCATTTATTAATGTTTGTTGGGTCTAACAAACTAATAATTAAATAATGGTATAAATGGTTTAAATGGTTATTAATTAACTAGATTAAAGTTAATGATTGAAGTTCTGTAAATAATATTAATCAATTTGAATTGGTTAATAATTTAGAGGAGTATTAATTTAATTAAATTTTTAAATCAACATACATAGGGGAAAACTATTTGAGGATATTAATATCGGGGCGTCTATTATAACTTCTTATTATTAATGGGTACTTTGTTGAAAAGTGATGAATTTGGTTATTATAGAATTATTAATAAGATTTCCAATTTAGCTTGTTATTAAATATTAACAAGTTATTATTATTGAATTATTAATATGATCATTTGAGTATTGAATTATAGTTGACTTTTATCTTACAGAATTCTAGTTAGTTATTAGTCAACCGATATTAATTGGAACGTTGCTATGGTTATGCAATTATTAATTAAATCAATTAATGAGAGTTAATTAGATTTAATTAATAATTAAGTTATGTAATAGAGATTTAATTGATATAATTCTTTTAATGAGATTGTAAGTTGATAAGTCTTATTCTAATAACTTGAATAATGAGATACTTAATTGAGTTTTAACCATTTAAATGTTAATGGATCATGGATTGTGTTCCTATGTTAATCGATCATTTTAATAAAGTTATATTCTTCTTATTCAAAGATTGATAATTGGTTCTCTTATAATTTAACGAATAATGATCCTTTGTTTATCTCGAAAAGTTGTAGTAACATTAAGAAGAGTTATTCAATTAGAATATGGATCATAGTTAAATAAAGAGAAAAATTTAATTAAGGATCAATGATGATCAGTTTAATGAGTAAATGTTTAAGTTATTCTTAGAATGTAACTCTTAAGAATGTACGGATAATGCTATCAGGAGAACAAACGGGTTGACTTGTAGGTCAAATGATAAATCCTATACACTTGAAGTATACTTGCAAATAGAAAATTGGAAACCTCTACACATTAATCAAGTATGTGATTTTAATAAACCAAAACATATGTTTGCATTGTGTATTCTATATGCTTCTTGTTTTGAGTTTTGGGTTGACTAGTGTTGACCAGTTATAGGATGTCTACCAGAGGCTCGGAGGTTATGATTGTGATGTCATGATGATGTCTTAATTCTAATCTTTATAAACCCAACCATGGTAATGTGATGGCATGCTCTATGAGATGTTTGCATTTACTAATTTTTATTGCTTATCTATCTTCTTGAATGAAGCTGAGTTATTTGTATCTGAGAAACTTGACTTAACCATTTTTGAGTCATTGATCAGTTATCCTCGGATTGCTTTCCAGTCGCCATGATGGGACTGAAATTTTGATTTATTTCTTGATAATGTCATGTTGTGACATGTTTGACTCAACCATTTTGGAGTCTTTGATCATTATTGTTTTAAGATATTCTTTGGTTGCTTGTTGAAAACCAATGGATATTGTGATTCATATTGGAGATTACATTTATGAGGTTTATTTTGTAGAATTTTTATGTGTTCTTGGATGGGAGAACCATTTTATTATCAAGTTGCCTGTTAAGGAGCCAAGTTTGATCTTTATGAGTGTTGTGGTATGGGACACAATTGTGGATTTATGTGCTTAGGAGAGGTTGTCTAGGTACATGACTATCAGAGTGGCTTGCATAGGGGTTCGAGGCCTAAAGTGGTCAGTACTAGGGTAACCTAATGCAAGTTATGTAATAAGTGATAATCTAGTAATTAAAATTTATGGGGGGAAAACACACTAAAAAGATAAGTCAAAGATATTTAAACCACCCATGCCTTGAGTGCTTGTATAAACTAAGGATGGGAGAAGTGCCTCGTCTTTTTGAGAGGGCTTCTTGGTTTCCACATGTGCCATGTTGAAGGTCTGGGGTTTAGAGTAACCAGTCCAGGGTAACTCAACGCTTGAGGGTCTAGGGTCTAATGAGAGACCAGTCCATGGTAACTCAAGCAGCCATGTGATGACATTCCCTAGTATGTAGCCTAAGTCTCCTCTATAGATTTTGAGTCTTCTTTGTAGTCTTTGTTGTGCCTCTAGGATTAGATGTCGATTTTGTGATTGGAACCTTTGAGTTAGTATACTTTTAGGATTCCTGGAGTTATAGAGATTTGTGCTATGTGATTTTGGTATCCTTTTTGGGACTTGAGATTATCTCCTAAGCACGGTGGGAGTGGACCATTTAGGTTTCACGTAGTCAGGTGGTAGTGTTTTTCCACTCTTATCATTTGAGATCTGTCTGAGACACCATTGCTGATGCTTTCTTGGTTGGTATTTATCTTCATTATAATCTTGGAGCATTATGATAGATGATATACCTTATGATAGATGTATTTACTGGTATGTTTCTTATATTGATGATTAGCATATGTCAGACGTTGTTATCTTATGCTTTACTTTGCATGTTAGTAGGATGTTTTAGGAGTGACATTCCTACTATGTTAATACCGATGATCTCTTTGGTGCTTTGAAATGTTATGCATGGAGGGATGGCTAGGATCCACGATGGTCTAATGATGCTATTTATGGTTGGGAGGAACTGTGCACTTAGTATTTATGTTTGTGATAAATGGTTATCTATTATGATGTTTATATCTTTATGATGATGATGTATCATGTATTGTTTATGGTTTCATTTATGTTATTGCATCATAGATTAATATTGGATGATGATGTACTTTATTTACATGGATGTTTATTTTTTCAAGCTTTTCATACCTCGTAACATGTACAGTAGATGATTGAGCAATTTGAAAATGTAATTTATGAACATTGGATGTATCATTGTTATTTCATAAAGATGTGATGTTAGATGAATAGTTATGATTAGATGTGATTCAACATTAAGGGATCTTAAAGAATGTAATCTGTTATGTTATTTGATTTGTTGCTATTGCTTTCGCTATCATGTGAATGATGTAGATGGTTTTACTTTCATGTTTTAAAAAAAAAATTGTTTGGCAAACTTAGTGAAATTCTTTGGATCCCTTGGCGGGGCATTACAAACCAAATGATAATAAATGATACACAAGTAATAGCTGGTAATTTATTAACTATTAAATTTGTTTAGTAACTTTATAAAAAAATCATTCATATTTCTAACTTCCTTTTTATGCTTAATCAAATAAGATGTAGTTTATAGAGATATTACACTTAAACATTTTATTAAATTTGATTCATTTTTATATGCATTTAATTGTGGCTTTAGGTGATCAAGAAGATAAGAACAACATATGGTACCCTCTCGTGTTGATCTTAACCAGACAACAACAAAAGTGGATGCAAATTATGGTAAAAATATTACAAATTAAAATTTATGTATGGTAGTAAATTTCTAAATAAAAATTCATTTACATTAACAATATCAGAAAATAAAAGTCAATCAATTTAGAGTATTTATTTTAAAAATTAATTTTGTGTTGATGTGCTAAATGTGTATATTTTTGTAGTGTTAGATGATCAATACCAAAATCAAGAATATGTGTTATCCTATTCTATTGGTCTTAACCAAATGATAACACTGCAAAGTGGAGATGGTAAGAAAATCATGCAATAAATTTGTGTTCCCAATCTTTGAATTTAAAAATAATTTTATTACTAACTCAACCTATTTGTAGGCATTGATGATATCGATATGGATGATGTGAACAATTTATTGGCCGATGAACATTTTAATGGTGATTGAAAATTAAAACTTATATGAAGTAGATTTTTGAATCGAGATATAAACATCAACTATATATTGTAATTTTGAGTTAGACCAGTATGAAAATTCATCTCATTGTTATGTGCCCTTGGCTTCTTTTTGAAGATAACCAAGCAATTATGTTTAAGTCGTGTAAAATTCATATTATGATTAAATTTATTATAGGTACATAACATATCATTTTTTAATATTTTATGATTGACATGCCTTGCTGATTTGATATGTAATATGTATATCATAATAGAGTTAATTTTTTAATATAACATAAAATTTAAAAAAATCTAATATCAAATCAATTTTCACTAAAAGATTCGTTGTCTCAATTTACAATTTGAATTTAAGTCCTACCTTAGTTTATGCTAAACACAATACTCAAATTATATAACTATTTTTAAATATTAGATATGGTTTTTCATAAATAATATTTTAGAATTTAATATCTCTGAGAATGATTTTTTAATAGTAAAATGTAATTATTTTAAATTTTAATTTTAAATAATAAAAATAATTTTATAGTTATTTATAAAAAGATTAAAACATAATAAAATAGAGAATTTTTTTTATCAATGACATTATATTTTAAAAGTTTTAAATGAATTTGAAGGTATTAAAGATGTATGGAAAAAAGTTAAATTTTATAAACAATAAATAATATTATACTAGATAGAGGCAACATTAGTTTCGATCAGACTCAACTATGGATATCTATCAAATCTGTCAACCACCTTAAATTTGACCTTTGCAGGGTTGAAAACACTGCAAACACATGGATTGTATGGGTTGTAGTTGTCATGGCATGGATGAATGATATCTAGACATGACCAAATACATACCTGGATAGCTAGTGTCAACATTTGCATGCCAGTCACCAATCACATCAAGGATTGCGTATGCCTTTGCTCCCTTACTGGTCATAGAAATAAGTCATCTTCCCTCAATCAAATTTATGATTTTTCAGTCTACCATGTGAATTTTAAAGATTGTGATTTACAATTTTTCCAATACAAAACATTAGTATATTGAGTATACAACACACAATACCAAACGTGGTGGTAAAATGAAAAATGTTTTATAGTATGGTGGAGAAATGACCCTTGGCTAAACAGTGGAAAGAATGCACCTAATTTGATGGTTTTCTAAATTTATTAATTAATTTAAAATTCATAGAATCATGATTATGTGATTTTTAAATTAATTAATAAATTCAAAATTTTTTTAAATTAGGTACATTTTTTTCACCTACATAAACATTGTTGGAGAAATGAGGGTAGCTATTATTGTATTTGTTGTAGGCAATATACTATTGTATTCACTTTTTCCTATTATGATTTAGTTTCCACTAATTAAAAATCACTATTTTTTTCATGTAAAGTTTAATTATTTATTTATGGATTTTGTATATTGTAAAAACTATTTCTCTCAAATTTGATTGGTTCATTTGATTTGGTGTTATATGTCCCCTTTTCTTCGACCATATTTCTTTTATTTTTGGCAAAATTTTTGAAACATTAGTTTTGATTTTGATTTTTTATGTTTAGATTGATCAAAAAGGATATTTTACTATATTACCACATATTCCTACTATAGTTTTTACTTTCTCCAATAAATTAGATGGAAATGTAAACTAGCTAATGCTTTTAGAAATTTAAAAAAATACATCAAAAGAATCAGATGACCATTTCTAGATTTTAAAGCTATTAATTATTTAAATTTTGAGGAAAGACAACAAGTTTTGCATTTACCTTATTGACTAGAGTATGGCATGCAAAAACAACTTAACATATACAATTTCAATATCGAGTATAAAATATTTTTAACAATTTAAACTTGTGCATCTCATTAAAAATTGGAGTTGTAATATCAATTTCTCAACATTCTATTTTAAGGTTATTGGAGATCTTATTGTCAATCTTAAAGACTATAATCAATATTAATTAATAATAATAAAAAATTATTGAACTCTTACATTAGAAGTTCTAAAAAATATTATAACTTTAAATTTAATTTGATTCAACCAGTCAAATCAATAAGAATACTAAATTATGATTTTATGAATAATATTATATTTTAAAAAAGAAAGAGCCTACAACACAATGGTTAATTGTGAACCTCTTAATTAGGAGGTCTTGAGTTCGATACTACTCAAGCTTAACTAATAATTGAAATAATTAATCACAATAAATAATAATAATTAACCTTGGCTTTGGCTTCTTACCGATCAAAAAAATTAAAATAAATATTATATATATATATATATATTATCATTACTCTTAAAATTATTTTAAAAAAACAATTATAACCATTACAAATTTATATAATTCAAAATATTCAAAGTATCAACTTATATTATGAAAACAACTAAACCTTTATTAAATTCTTGAATTAAAAAATTATTTTAAAATTAAAATCTCGCAAATAAAATTATATATAGAGATTCAAAAAAAAGATTGAAAAACTTATTAATGGGCCCTTGGTCTATTGCTGAAGTTAAATGACTCACAAAGAGCCCACTAGGGATCAAGTCTTGCTGAGTGCAAGGCTCAAAGATATCATAAGGGATGAGGTTGAGATCATGCCTCAGGTGAATTTTGATCAATATGTGCCAATAAAAAATAATTATTTTTAGGTAATTTACTTATCTCTTAAGTTCTATAATTTTTTGGCCAAAATTTCATTTGAGTAAAATTTCGATACACAATTTGTGAATCTTAATATATGTTGAGTTATACTAGCATACCTAAAATTTTGATTAAAATTTTATTTAAAATAAGCCAAGAGATATTAAATTTCAAGAATAAGCTATGTTTCTATTATAATTTTTAAAAATCAGCTAAAACATCTAAAGTGTCTTTAAGTTATCTAGTTTCTTTAAAATTTTATGACACATAAAAAGAATTTATTAGAAAAATCCAATTGAAAAATGTTTCATCCACTGCAAAACAACCAAATTAATAAAATATTACCCTTCTAAAAGCATTGATCAAGCTTTTCAAAATCTACTCACCTTAGAGTGCTCATGATTTGTAAATACAACCATATGGTATTCTAATAGTTCTTAAACAGAATAAGGTAGCATGACTATTACATCTTACCATCTTCTACTACGATGTCCATACATCTTGATTCTCTTTCTTGGTTTCTCATAATCATGCATTTAAAATACTTAACAAATATTATTATATACTATATATCTAGTACTATAATTATTACAACTTTATATTTCTAAAATAAAATTATTGATTATACTTACAATGTTTAATATTAAATTAAAATTTCTAATTATTATAAAAACTACTATGACAAGTAATGTGGTACTTGCTATATATTAAATTAATTTATCATATATATAGTTTCTTTGATGTAAGTTTTACATATATCAAGTTTTCTATAGTAAATTATATGTTGAATAAACTATGTTTTTTCTTATATATTTTTTGTTTCAATATATTATTAGTTTAAAATAGAAATTTATAAATAAATTATGAAACTTTAATGTATTTGTAAAATATATTTTAAAAATAAAATAGGATAATCAAATATTTTAATACTTTTCTATTTACCTTAGAATAATTTTCAAAATATAATAATCAAAAAGATTTATTTTGTAATCTATATTAATATGTATATAATTTTAATTTTAGTTATAAGTTTTACCATACACTTACCATTACAAATTATCTATTAAATTAAATTTATGTAAATAAATGAACCTTGCTTCTTATTTATTATTATAATAATAAAATAATACATAAATATAGCCAATTCACTTCTTATTGTTTCTTTTATATTGTTATTATTTAATAACACCATTTCAACAAAAAAATGGGATGAACACACACTCTCTTCTTCTCTTTGTTTTAAACATTACATGATTTTGTTGGTAAACAATTTAAATAACAAATCATAAAATTAGATATATATTTTTATTTTAAAAAAATGGATAAAATCATTATATATACATTAAATAATAATTTAGAAAAATATATATTAAATTTTTTTAAAAAAATTTAAAGAGTTTTTTTTTTTAAATATTAGAATTGAAATTATGAAAAGTAAGTATTGTGGTAAACTTGAAATAGATGAATAAAAGTGGTTAATAAAAACTTCTTTTAACTATTAAACTTAACAAACTCAATTCTTATTTTTTAGATAAGTGTAGTCATTTTTAGTTTTACAAGGACCTAATTTTTTAGTCCTTTCCAATTAAATTTCTAATTTCTAATTTAATTTTATAATACCTTTTGTAAATTATAATATATTATCATTTTAATCAATAAAATAAAATAGATATTTCATATATTAATAATATTGTAATAGCAAAAATCACATCTTAAGGTCAAATTTTAATGCATTCACATACTTAGAGTTACGTATGAGATAATTTATTAGTAGACACAAAATATAACTAGATTAACTTATTTGTCTTATTTTGATAATTAGTTAATCTTTGTCTACAATACAATCCCATTACACACACACATATATTCCAATTACCTAACTATCTTTATGTTTGTCAGCTGAAACTATCCTTGCAACCATAATATTGATGTGATTAATGTAAATTGATTAAAACTAAATATTATTAACCAATCATTTCATATAATTGAATTCTCAAATCAGGACATGTTTAATTTTCAATTATGCACTCAATAACTACATTTCCAACTTTTACCCACCCTAAGTAGTAGGTTTCATATCATTTTATTATTTTAAGTGTTAGGTTCTAGGGGCTTCATACCAGTTTATTATTTTAAGTGGTACAAGGGACTATATATACATTTGAAAGAAAATGTTAAAATAAATTATACCACTTATTAATTATATTAATAAATATGTGTAGGTATCTTGAAGCAAATTGTAAGTCAAACGTGGTCAAACAAAATTATTTCTACATATTGGACACCATAAATTAGGTAAGTAGGTTTTTTCTTCAATCCTTAAATTGCATTAAGTTGAATAGTGATAGTAATCTTATCAACAACATTATAATTTAATATTTAGATATTTTAATTTAGTTATTTTTTAATATACATTACAAAGGTGTTAGCTTGAAAAAGTGAAAATTTAATGAAGAGTATGCATTTATTGGGTCCATGCTAGGAGTCACTCCTACTTCAATAATTATTAGAGTTTTTTTAATTTTAATTTTTTGTGTTTTTATCATGTTAAATTACAACCTCTCTACTTGAAGAAAAATGGCAACTTCATCCTTTCAACAATAGGATTTTAGTTGTGTCTCTTCTTTTTATTTCACACATATATCATTAAAATTATTCTTCTACCTACAAGATTGGTTGACACCTTTATAAACATTTATCTCTTATATTTACACCACCAAATTATAGTACTCAATCACATAACATCTTCAAACACATACATGTCTTAGGTTATAAATTCACTTATCACATATACATCCGTTATACATTAAGTCTTAGGTTTCACATAAATCTAGATAGGTTTACATTTCTTATAAATTCATACCCACCTTGATCAAATCTTCAAAAAAATTGACATTCTAGGTTTGATCACCATCCATATTGTTGTCATCCTTTTTTTCCATGTCATCATAGATATTTATCTCTTATAGTATCCAAATTGTGATAAAACATCATCATAGACATCCATTTCTTAGGTTGGATAGTTACTTACAACATCATAACATCCTCATACAAATCCATCATCATATATGGACTATCTTCATAAACATCTATTTTAAATTAAGTCTTCATTAAATCAACTCAAGATAGGTTTGATCACCATCAATTTTTTTATCATCTTTTAATCTTGTCATTTTTACAAAAGTGTTGATATGCTTAGGAAACCATTCTAGTATATGCTTATGTTTATAAACATTTAGTTAATTTTTTGAAGTATGTTTGACAAATGTATTAACTTCACCAAGTGGGCCCATACCTAGAATAATTTTTTTTCTTATATGATATAATTGACAATGGTTTAACTTATATGATTTTAATATATGTGACAATACATTTTTGAGGATATCAATATTTAGATATAATGACATTGTTATAAAACTTTTATATATATTTAAATAACACAACTAGGCCCTCTAACAATATTTTTATTATTCATGATGGGTAGAAAGAATAAATGAAAATCACTTATAAAGATAGACATATAAGACATCCATAATTAAGGAAATCATTTTTTAAGTTATCAACTTGAATGGGCACCTATTGGCAACGATAATAACCAATTGATAGATTTGTGTGCTGCTATCCCTCTTGAAAGACTCCCTCACTTTGTGAAAGGTGAAGGCTTATTAGATGGCACAAAAACAACTTCTATATGAAAAAATAGAAGAAGTGTATTTTGAAAGAACCTTCTAACCACACCACAATTATGCATTCAAGGTTTGTCTAGATTTAATATATTAATTATGTCATATTTTTTTAATAATATCAATTAATATTTTTTTTGTACATGTATAAACAAATATCATAATGCTTTTGGGCCTTAGTATGATAGAAATCTAGATGAAACCAAGAATGTGAATAAGAAAAGGGTGTGAAATTTTGTTCAAAAAAGGGGTTTCCAAGCCTATTTTCTTGTTAAGGTTATGTACAATAGACAAGATGTTTCTATCATTATATATAATGAGTATATCCATAAAGGTGCTAATGGTGAATTTTGTCATAGAAAGGACAATCCATCTGGTGATCCAAGGAGCAGTTTTGCACCAAGGTTGTCAAATGAGTGAAAATCATACATAGAATCCCTATTACTTGTGCTTGTGGGGATTCACACAATATGTTAACAACAATATTTAGGTTTTGGTTTGAAAAAAGTTGATTATTAAGAGAGACATATGTATGTTGAGAAAGGATTTGTCGAATGCATGGAGACATTTACAAAAAAATGAAGATGATGAAAAGAATGTATATCTGCATCATGTGGAGGACAAAGACAATTTATTCTATTATAAAATACCAAATAATGTCAAAAATATTTCATTTATTAAAGGCATTCAGACACCATGGATGTGAGAAATGATGGTGAAACATTCCCATGACTCAATCATTGCAATATATTCTACATTCTCAAAAAATAAATATGGTGTAAGTAAAAAAATGTTAATTTTATTTATAGGTCTTAATTCAATTTTTTGTCTAATTTATCCAAAAAATATTAATGTCACTAATTTATCTATGTGTAGTATGAGTTATATACATTGCTTGTATTGGATAAACAAGAAGTTGGTGTACCTTTCACATGGTCCATGCCCTCAAGAAATAAAATTGAAGATATATATGAATGGCTAATATAGGTTTGCAAAAGAGAAAAAGCATATAAAGAAGATTGGCATGTCAATGCATTCATGACAGATGATGCCATTGCTTACTTTATATTTACAAGAGTGTAATGGTTTTCTATTTCATTTACAAAAAAAAAAAAAAAATTCCTAATTTCCAACAAGAAATATTTTTTTATTTAACATTTACTTTTAGTAGAATACACTTGTTATTTCTTGATTTTATAATGTAACTTGTAGATCAACCCTTAGTTTTTGAGTACTTTTATGTATATGGCATGTATGTAGAGCATGGTTGAAAAATGTGTGTAGGAAAGTCAAGATTCAACTAAAACGTAGGAAATATCATATTCTTAATCATCATATACTAATACAATTTTTATAATCTAGGTTTGTGAGTAACAGGGATGTGGGAACAAAAACATTTGATAGATTGGGTGAAATAATGTGTGCAATGAGAGACAATGTAGACATTGTCACTTATTTGATAAAAGAATTCATAAAGGAGTTTAAAGAAGAGAAGAAATTTACTAAGTATTTTCAAAAAACTTGGTGATGAGAGACACATTGGTAGGTCAATAAAAATACCATTATATTTCATTTGTATTTATATCTTTTAACTTGTTTATAGTGTAATCTAAGATATCATATTTTTCGTATAGAGATGTGGACAAAAAAATTCTAAAGCTTCTCTCATGCAAACCAAGAAACTAATGTAGCTATAGAGTCATACCATTTTGTCATTAATAGTCATTATTTAAGTGATATTTACAAGAAATGTACAAGGAAAATGGATTGGTTGATTCATACACTTCTCCATAGGGTAGAGCCATACTATAAAAATAAAAGACATCTTCAATTATCTAGATTCTTGACTAACTTAAAATAGGAAAGATATTATATAACTACTTTAGAAAAATGAAAATCAATAGCTGATATAGATTGTTATTCCCATCATGTTATTCTTGATACATATAAGGTTAGTGTACAATAAGTTTGTGAACTTATCTAAACCCTTCTATCTAAGGTCTCCTATAGATTGGAACACTTGAATGTCAGCTTAAAGCTCCCTATCCATGGAGTGCAAAGGTGTGTGTTTGTGCATATGAGAAGCTCTTAGCTGAGCCTTGGAGACACAACCCTTTCTAGTAAACCATGCAATGGGAGGTTCCTTAGAGAAGAGAAATAGAGTAAATTTCCAAAAGAACTCTCAAACATGCAATGCAAGAATGAACTATGTTAATATGATATGCAAGAATGCAACTAAACTAAGCAAGATGAGCATATTACAACCATTTTAACTAGACTAAGTGATATAAGCTATTGAAAAATAAACTAGACTACTTCAAAATGGGTCTAAGCTCATATGATGATGATAATGAGAGAATGAGACAAGAAGAAAGAAGTTATCCACAAAGCTTCAAGAAAACCTATCAAGAAACTTGCATCATAACATTAGCTCAAAAATGGGATCCTTAGATGAGGAGAGAGCTCTCCCTTTTAAAGATCTACAAATGGTTGATATCAAAATAAAGATATGAATGATCAAGGGTAGTGGTTGACTACTAGCATGATCCATGTGCAAGATTATTTCCACCAATAAAAAAGAGTTGACTTTTGCATCTCCATGTGAGACAAAAAGTCTTTTCCTTTCTTTTTAAATTGGAGAAAATGATATATCTATGTAACTTAGGATAAGAGGGTAAAGGAGTCTTTTTACTTAATTAAAATGGGGGAGTTTTCCTTTTAATTAAGTATGAACTTAGGATATAGTGGTCAAACTATAGGATAAAACCAAATAAATTGATTTTTTAAAGATTTGGCCTAGGCAAATAATTAAATAATTTAGACAAAATGTTGAAAATGGGGCTAATAGTCTAGATGACCATTTTTGGGTGATAAATTTTTCCCCTCTTTGACTAATATGTGGTCGATCTAAGAACACATTACATCAAAGAATGAAGAAACCAAGTAGGCAACATCAAATAGAGAGATATGATTTTGAAGAATGAAATGCAGAATTAGATAACAAGTCCTAAATGTATAGTTTAATAGTGATAGTATTGAACACTAGGAGAGAGATAATATTAGTACTCAAGAAGAGTACTAACACCAAGCAAAGAAAATATATTTAGAGAAAATGAAAGAATCAAGCATATGCTCTTGAGAAATAGATAGCTATAGCAATCAAGCAATGGTAGAATATTCCCACTCCCTTAGGATCAAAATTGAAATTAGATAAAGGGGATGTAGAAATGAGAAAGATATGATAAAATAGAGATAGAAAAAGATCTTATGAAAGATATGTGATTAAACCAAAGAGTGACCATAAGGAAGTGATAAAATGCCCCAATTTGACTAGAGTTGACCAAGAAGGATAAAGTATGACAATTAAGTCAAATCAAGTAGAAAGATAAGATGAGGTGAATTGAAGTAGGTACAAAGTGTATAAGTGATGAATACATGAAGCAATGAAGATGCCCCAATGAAGATTCAAAGGTTAGACTTTAAAAGGTTAGCTAACTGCATAGAAGAATATAAAATTTTAAAATACAATTTTGAAGATCAAAATGAACTTGGATTTCAATTTTGATATTGAAAATGGATCCAAGATGTCAAAATTAAGTGAGAATAGGGTCAAAAGGTTATATAGATGTGATGACAAGTATAGAAGAAGCAAAAGAGTGGATGTGACCAACAAGAGGTGAAAGACATGATCGAGAGGAAGATTGAGAAGATATGAACATAGTTAGCTAATGTATCCATTTAAAGATGAAGAGAGAGAGAGATCTCCATATGAAAAATGCAAGAATAAGATAGAATGAACCTATGATGCAAACTAGTATGCAAAATGGTTTAGTTGCAAGGGACATAAAATATTTGGAATCTAATCTCATCATTGAGCATTTTTAGGGACATCAAAAGATCAGACAATGCTTGCTAGTATAACTATGAGGACATGAATATGGTCTATATAGGATAGGTATGTGGGAATCCAACCTAAGCATCAAAGACATGTAAGTTAAGATGACTAATGTAGTTAGATTCCCCAAGTTTAGTATAGCAAGATTACACATGTATCATGGGACAAGTTCCAGGATAACCCCTAAGTGCAGTCTTACAAAAATAGACAAGGATGATGTAGTACCTACCCTCATTCACATCTTTTCTGGACATTGTTGTTGTTATTATTAGACTATGATAGACTAGTTTTATGTTGATGGATTAGTGGTATTGTTTTGAGACTATCAGACATTATGTTATGGATTCAGTGGATATATGATGAAATCATTTAGACTTTACATTTCATGTATGCATGATGATCATTACATTGCTTTCAATTATTGTTGATGATTGGTCAGATGGTTTATTATTTCATGTGCTTTATTATGGATACTTACCCCATACTTGCATGTGTATGGTGTGCGTGTTTTTATATTGTATGGCATTTCTGATATGGTTAAGGAAGGGAGTCGTAGTCACCTACTTAGTCGAGATCTACACGATGCACCACTTCTTGCCATTGTCTGTTTAGCTTAGCATTATATATATTGTATGTACATGCATGGTTTTTTTCTGCAGGTTGTAGGTATCGGGTATCAACTTCCCTGAATTTGCCAGAATGAGCATACCCTATTATACTATCTCAATGATAAGAGAAGGGAGATAAATTCTCAAGTCCAAATCCCAAACCCTTAAACCAATTGTCCTAGTAAGGTAGGACAAGTATCTGGATATTTTACCCACTGAATGTGTCGAATGACATAATTCGTGATTTTTAACCCTTTAGACTAATTTTGTGTGAATTGCTCTATGATGAGTTTTCATATTTTATCTTGGAGGTCTATGGTGAATTTTCAATTAATTAAGTCTTATTAAATAGATTTAATTAATAAATTAATTATTTGAGAAAATTAATATAAAATATCATGATCTTTGATATTTTGATTATAATTAATTAAATGTGAATTAATTGAGGAAAAAGAATTAAATAAAAGAAAATTAGAAATTAAAATTATTAATAATAATAAAATAATAATAAAGTAATAAATAAATAATAATAATAAAAGTTATAAAAAATTAAAATGAAAGTTATAAATATTTAAATAGAAATTAAACAAAAAGTAAATTGGAGTTATAAGCTTGCATGGGAATTAACACACCTTTTCATTTCTTATATGTCAACAACACAGGGGTTAGTGCATCAATTAAGCACATGGTGTCTACAACCTTATGGCTCATCTAGAAGGTTGGAAAAGACCCATGCTTAGTTGGTGACACCTTCTAGTTGTTTCTAGAATCATTCTAGATGTTTCTTGAGAGCTCTTTATATTCAGGCATTCCTAAAATCTTAGAGAGAGCATTGGAGAGCAATTGGAGCATTGGAGGACTCGAGAACTCTGAAGAAGGGAGGAGCTTGCTTTGTGAGTTTTTTGAGGAAGAACAAATTAGCATTAGAATCCGAGTAGAATCTTGTGATTTTACTTATGCTATTTTCGCATCTTGCATTCCCTGTCTTCTTCGTGTCTTCCATATGTCTTCTGAGGATTTTCCTATTTTAATTGTATGCATTCTCAATATGGGTAGTTAAATTTATTTGAGAATTTTATATGCATAGATCTGAAAAGAACACAGGGCTAGGGTTTAGATTCATAGTCAAACCCATTAGATTAATTAATGGAAAAAGTTTGAGATCAAGGATTATAGGAAAATTCTGAGAATTGGAATTTATATTTTGTGTATATAAATGTTTATATTTTTAAATCTGCATACATATATGTGTGTGTGTGTGTGTGTGTGTGTGTGTGTGTGTGTGTGTGTGTGTGTGTGTGTGTGTGTCTATATGCTGTGATATTTGATTAAACTATGTATGTATATATACACACACACACACACATATATATATATACATATATATACTTATATATATACATACATATGTATATATACATATATATTTAATTAAAAGTCGAATGACATATATTTTGCAGCAAGCGAATGTTTTAAAAATCACATTGCGATTCATCTCTGAGAAAAGCGTTTTAAAAATGCTATTGAAAAAAAATATTAAAAATGTCTTTGGGCGGGTATATGACCCGTACCTTGTGCATCGGGAAGCGACATCATACCTGTAGTCGCAGGTAATGCGATGGCAAGCATGGTGGCTACACAGCTTTTATAGCCGGCGGTGATTGTTATTAAACAATAGTATGTGATTAAAGTTTTAATATGACATCAATCAAAATTTTGTAATTCGATTTTATATTTCATTTTTTTAATATAAAATGCAACAATTTTATATATATATATATATATATATATGTATGTATGTATGTATGTATGTATATATGTATATATGTAAGTATGTAAATATGTTAATTAATAAATTTAAATTATTATTATTTGATAAAGATATATATATTAAAGGTTCATCTTTTATAATGATGAGTTATTTTATAATATTATAGTTTAATTATAAGATTTAATTAATTGTTCTAATTTATTAAAGAAAGAATATGCAATTTAATTAATAATTTGTTGGGGGATGTTTTCAAACAAAGATTAGAATTGAAAGATGGAATTTAAGGGAAACTTTTATTCATCTAAAATAATACATGTATAAAATGTTCCTCCATTTATTCTGTAAACTTGGAAACATAAATTGAGACCTCTACATTTAAATTCAAGTTTGTAAATTTAGTAAAACCAAAACATGTGTTTGCATTGGGTATTCTTTATGATATTGTTTTGGGTTTTGGGTTGACTAGTGTTGACCAGTATAGGACGTCTACTAGAGGCTTGGGGGTTATGTGATTGTGGTGTCATGATGATGTTTTAATCTCGATCTTTATAAACCCAACCATGGTTATGTGATGGAATGCTCTATGTATTGGTTGTAATTACTGATTGTTATAGTTGAGATTCTTATGTATGAGACACTTGACTTAACCATTTTTGGTCATCAATCAGTTACCCTTGGTTATTTTCTAGTCGCCATGATGGGACTGAAATATCGATTTATTCTTGATGATGTCATGTTGTGACATGTTTTGACTCAACCATTTTGGAGTCCTCGATCAGTATGATTGAGATATATTTTGGTTATTGAGAACCATTGGATACTTTTGATTATTAGTGAAACTTCAGTTGCCAATAGAGAGCTATTGTGTTCATGATTTTCTATGGATATTTGCTCATGGAGATTTGATGCTTTTATGCATATTTGATGATTTCATTATGGATTATCTTTTGTGATTTTGAGATTTATGATTCCATGAGCTTAGGGTAGGATATCTCCATGTAGTGTCGAGAAGTGGCTTGCAATGGGGGCCAGGGCCCTAAGAGGCTGCCAGGGTAACTCATTGTAAGTTGGATTAATAAGTGATAACATTCACACCTAATACTAACTGAATGAACCTAAAAAGATAAGTGTTTTGGTTCTCGCCCATGCCTTGAGTGCTTGTACAGGCTAGGATGGGAGTAGTGAGAATGCATGGCTGCGACCTTGCATTCCATAGTATGCCTCGTCAGTATGAGAGGTTACTAGTGGCCGCATGAGATCAGTATGGACCCATGGAGTTTAGCTAACTGCCAGAGTAACTTGTACATGATAAATGCGATGACACTTTTCCGCTTACATAGTAGGTTCCTACATGTCATTGTGTACCTCTGGGATTAGATGTTGATTTTTGTGCTTGGAACCTTTGAGTTAGTATACTTTTAGGATTCCTAGACTTGCAAAGATTTATGCTATGTGTTTTGGATAGCCTATTTGGAACTTGAGATTATCTCCTCAGCACGGTGGGAGTGGACCACTTAGGTACCACGCAGTTGGGTGGTAGTGTATTTTCTACTCTTATCAATTGAGATTCATTGAGACATCATGGCTAATGTGTCTTTCATGATGGTGGATATGTATAATTTCATTAATGATTAGCATATGTTAGATGATGTTATCTTATGCTTTTATTGCATGTTAGATTACTTCCTACATATGATATAGTATATGTTAGGAGTGACATTCCTACTATGTTAATACCGATGATCTCTTCGGTGATTTGGAATGTTATGCACGGAGGGATGGCTAGGGCCCACGATGGTCTAATGATGCTATTAACAGTTGGGAGGAACCGTGCACTTAGTTTCTTATGTTTGATCTTTATGATGGATGTATATATGATGATGTATCATGAATTAGAATAGGATGATGTACCTTATTCTACATATGTATATTCTTTTGAGCTTTTCATACCCTGTGACATGTACAGTGGATGATTGAGCATTTGAAATGTAATGTATAAACATTGCACTTATCATTATTATTTCATGTGGATGTTGTACTAGATGGATTCATTAATGTTAGTTGACTTGGATGTAATTCAACGTTAAGGGATCTTAAAGAATGTAATCAATTGTGTATGTTATGTTTACTTTTAGATGGACATTGCTATTGCTTTCGTTATGGTGCATGAGTTATATGTGGTATTTAATTTCATGTAAAAAAAAATGCTACCAAACTTAGTGAAATTCTAGGTTAATTCTTTGGATCCCTTGGCTGGGCATTACAGATGATATATTATAGGCCCAAAGTGTCAAGTAGGACAATCACATAATCTCTCACCCATAAGTAGAAAATAAGTAAATCATTCCCCATGCCCCTAATCTTTTGTTGGAGTTGAGGAAAGCCAACTCCAAAGATGCCCAAGATCACCTGCATGCAAGAACCTATCAAAGAGAAGCCAAAGAGAGGAAGAGCATGGAGCAAGAGTAAAACCTTAAATAGACATGAGAGCAAATATGCAAACACAAGAAGAAAATGTATTTACAATATACAATATGTGATGATGTTATGTTGTGATACAATGAGGGAGCCCGCTTATAAAGAGCTATAGGAATCTTCTAGAACAAGCTAGAAGATGCTAGGAGATAAGTGTGACAACTAAGCATACATCCACATAAGGTGGAAAGTCCTCAAACAATGTGAGAGGATAAGTATGACTTAGGAGAGAACAAACTCCCATATTGTCAACAACTTATAACTAACTCCTAGACTACAACTAATAAATGAATGCATTTACCTAAGTAAGCTTAAGTAATAGAATAAATAATTAATAATTAATTAATTATTTACTCTAACATCTTTTAGTTCATGACATCCTCAAAAGACTGTTAGGGAGGTAACACTCATCATAGAAATTGTCAAAGACAATGCATGTAGAAGATAAAGTTCATCATATCTTAGCAAGTTTGATGTTTAAGTGTGTGTGTGTGTGTGTGTGTGTGTGTGTATGTCACATGGTTGTTTCTTTAGAACTCAAATCTAATAGTGAGAAATATTGTAGCATTTTATACTATAGGTAAGGTATCTAAGAAGTGTTGAAAAACACTCGATGCCAAGGGGGGTAGAGTGTCGAGAAATACTATTTTATATGAATTGCCAAAGAAACCCTAACACACAAGAAGACCCTAATAAGAAAAGAAGTCATGCAAGAGACAATTCTAATCTAGGAAACGTGTTGTAAAATGAGTGATATTGATAGACATAGGTGCGAGGATCTCAAGTAGCAATTGTTTCTAAGTTTTCACTACTTGTAGCTTTTTTTAGGACTTTTTTCAAAAAAATTGTACTTTTTAATTTTTTAAAAGTTGTTTGGTGATAAATCAAAGAGCCTATTGCTAGGTTTTCACTAAGATGATCATTTTTTCAGGACAATTTCTATTTTTAAAGATTTTTTCAGCATCATATATGATTTTTTTATATTTTTTAGAATGATTTATAAATTACTTTCTCTCAAGAAAGATCACATCAATTTTTCCCATGTCTAGCAAGGTGTAGAATATGGAGTAGAAACCAAGTGGATAAGATGGATAAGCAAGAAAGAATGAAGAAAGTGAAAGTGATCCTCAAGGACTGACTCCTCAAGAGTACCCAAGCTAGAAAAAGATAGCCATATGAAGAAGGTTTTGGATAAGTAATGAAGCAATGAGAAAGATAGCATGTAGGATAAGCAATTAATCCAACAAGTGAGATAAGATATGGGATAAGCAGTGGAAGCCAATAAGAGAGATATCATGAAGGCATGTAATCTAAAAGATTAGACATGTCAAGAGGCCTAAAAACTATGTTTTGCTTTGTGTGATCAGGACCAAGAGGTTGATTGGATAGGATAGTGATACAATAGAGAATTAATAATAAAGCTAGAAGTGAAGGATATGAATGAATGAACAAGCACAATAGGGAAGTTGATGGATAAAATAGACAATACACAAGGATATTTCAACATTGTCAAGATAAAAGAGGAAAGATAGAATAGATGGATTATGTAAGAATTATGCATGCTGCCTATTTTCTAGATTTTCATCATGGTACTTATCCAAGGTTTCATAAGAAGTGATTTTCACCATAGGAAAATTTTATTTCTCTTCACTTTTTCTACCAAGGTGCCACAAGAAGTGGTTTTCACCAAGGCACATTTTTTTTTCTTTTTCATTTTTTCTTCTTTTTTCTTTTTGGATTTTTTGAAATAGGTCAATCTTTTTCAAGTTAGACAGTGCTCCTATAGGAAATATAATTCATGATAAACCAAGACCATAGATAAGTATGCTCAAAGATGTTGATAGGGTGAAGGAAGAGAGATGGTAGCAGGATAAGTATATGGGGGATAAGAGTTCATGTCTTCAAAGGATTGTAGGAGTATGGATAGTAGGTAAGTGTAGCTTTGAAAATATTGCATACGGGTAGGTGACAAAGTGGGGAAGATCAACATTGACACACACCTTGGAGGGTTTTGGAATGATGGAGAAATCATGGAGGAAATAGATTGAGGTTTGGATGTATGAGGTGGTAGGAAAATTTTAGGAGTGGAAGCCTTTAGAAGCTTTTGAGGAAGATGATTGGAAGAAAATGGAGTGAAAGCCTTTGGAAGTTTGAATTTCAACTTGGATTTATGTTCAATATTCAAGTCTTTCAAGAGAGACTTTGGAATCCATATAGCTTTACATTTTCCTTGGGATACTTAAGAACACATTTCTTCAATAATAGGTTTAGGAACCCATATTTTCTTTGATTTATCTCTTTGGGTAGTGGACCTTGTTGGTCTCTTGAATAATTATTGTTTCTTTCTATTTACATTTTGATTAGATAGGACATAGTGATCTTAATTTGTAAATGGATTCTTGTGTTTGTTCTTAAGTTGATGATCTAAATTGCTTCCAAAAGACTTGGGACTTATGGATGAATAAGGTTGATACGAATACTTTATATGGATAGATGGATGGAAATTCATCAAGGATGATCATGTACTTGTTGATCTTGAGGTATAATCGAAAAGGTACACATTGAAAATGTAGGAGATGAAGGAACATGAGGCTCCAATATGGAAGGGAGGTTTGAAGTTTTTAGCTTTTATGGATAAGGACCAAGGATAGATTTAGGAGATGCAAAGGGATAATGAATAGGGATATCAACATATTTAGAGTGAGAAATATGGCCAAGGCCATCAATAGACTCATGAGAATTTGAAGCTTGAGCATAGTTTTAAAGTGGATATGGAGAAGTAGAATAAGAGTGGATACTTTGATCTTGACAAGTTTCTTTAGATAGCTTAGGCATAGTGAGTTTCTCATGATTTTCAATAAGCTCAAGGGAAATAGTCTAAGTGGTGTCATCATCATACTTGGGAGATTGAAAAGACATAAGATACAACAAGGCAAAATCTTGAAGGAGATGAAAGGGTGCTTGGTCTTGATATTTCTTGACATTTATAACTTTAGCTTTTTGAGAGTCCTCTTAAAATGGAGCCACTTCTAAAGAAAAGGAAGAATATGATATGTACATGGTAGGATCTTGAAGAGATAGTGAAGGATTAGCTAAATTGGGCATAGAGAGTATAACATCACATGAAAGTTGAGAATCTTTAGGCCCAATAGCATGGAAAAGGCTTGCAACTATGTGAAGGTTAGCTTGAGTTTCTTTTAGAGACATCCCTTGAGGATAAGAATAGTCAATATGGAAAGTGTTAGGATCTTTTTTTGGTGGAGGCATGTTGAAAATATTTAAAGATTTAGGAAGTTCACACATGTTGGAAGAAGTGAAGGTGTCAAGAAGACCATCACTAGACATAGGTTCCTCAATGTGATCTTGCTAATGAGAAGTGTCCTCATCACATTAGTCATTAGAGGTACCAACAATCTAATCATCAATAAGATCTTGGATTTTGTGTTTAAGCTCAACATAATATGAAGTATTATGCTCATTATATTGATGACATGCATAGTAGATATCCAAGAATGGGTTTCCATATGAGCTAGACTTAGGCAATGTGATGATCTTGGTGCTAAGAAGTGTTTGCAAAATGTCATCATAAGAATTTTCAATGGGAATAAAAATTCTTTCAAAAGTATGCCTAGGATCTTCATTTTGTTCATCAAGTGCATAGGATGCATCAATATCTCTATCAAAAATAGGTTTATCATGAAAGCTTGACATAGGCTCAAAGGAGGTATCACTTTATTGCACTCTAAGGAGCTCTTTATATCCAATGAATGAAGTCAATTGATATCTTTGAGAGATATATTGTGTAGAATTAGAAGAAGAGGAAGAATATAATCTTGAAGAATATGACTCATTGCATATTTAGAGCTTAAGGGAAGCTCATATGATGATTCCATTCTTTCCTCTAACTTTTTTCTCAATTTTAGACTTCATTTTTTATCATGCGCCTAGTGAGATGAAGGTAAGCAAGATCATTTGCTTCTTCTAGTTAATTATATCGAGTGTATAGATCTTGAAAATATTTCATGACATATAAGAACTCATGATCATTTTGAATTGGTTGAGGTTTGGTAGCACAAGGTTTGAAGCCCATAGCGGTAGATAGAAAATCAAGCATGAAGGAGACTAGAGAAAGCTAATAAGGTGACACAAGATAACATGATGTCCAAACTAGAGAGGTAGAGTGTTCACTTGTCAAAGTAATGTAGTGCAAAGAAAGATAATACCTAGAGGAGATGTCCTTGTTGAGAATTATGTCTCAACCTTGCAAGATTTTTTGAAAAACTCTAGAAAATTTTACTCGAAAAACTCTAGAATTTTTAAAAGAAAATTCTAGAATTTGTTTGTGGTAGTTTTCCACGTGTTTATCAGTTGGAAAAAGGTGTATGAGTTTTTAGAAATGTGTTTAGTCTCTAGAAAACTGTAGAAGGACTATTTTTAGAGTATGAACAACTCATTATATGACTTTTATGGGGGTGAAAACTAGAGGACAAAATTATGGAAGAAAATAGTATTCTTGGAGTTACAAATTACAAGTGGGTAACACTTGGCATGGTTTTTTTGTTCATGGTTTTGACCCATAGTTTTGTAAAACCAAAAATGGTTTCCATGTGGTAAATCACTATAAAAGGAGGGCTTGGGGAGGTGTTTGAATCATCAAGTTCAGTTTGCAAGACTGGTACTAGAAGGAGTCTCTTTGTGTCTGAGTCTGGGTTTGAGTTATGGTGATGTGTTCCTATAAGAACTTTCATTCCAAGTGTATTGTAATCTTCCAGATCTAAGAATACATTGTGTAGGTTTTGAAGGGTGAGGTTTTCCTCCTAGAAGGGTTTCCCCATGGTAATCATTGTGTTATGTGTTCATTGTTATTTTGGTTAAGTTATTATGCATTTCTTGAGATCTCTACAATAATCAGTTGAATTTATATAATCTTCCTCTCAAAGATTAGTGTAGGAAATGATTCCACACACCTTTTCTTCCTTAGAAGTGGTATTAGAGCCTAGCTAGTTTTGGTTCTATTTGTTGGGTAAATGGTTTTTTGAGCTAATCAAGGTTTGAGTGGGAGCTTGTGCAGGGTTTTGTTTAATTTTTGTGTTGCAAGATTACAAAGATATCAAGCACATCAAGGAGGATTGATGTAGAGAAAATTTCTAGCACAAACTTTGAGATGTGAAAGCTGAATGTGGAAGATCTATTGATTGATCAAGATCTATGGCATGCGATCAATGAAAAGAAGTTGAGGCCCACAGATTCAACTTTAGACGTGGAGTATGATGTGAGAGACATAAAAGTTAAAAGTCTCATTAGATTGTATCTTACAGACTCTATACTAATTAATATCTATCAAATAAAATTATTTGTGAAAATATTTTCTTGAGGAAGAAGTTGTATTCCTTGAGGGAATAAGAAGGTAGACAAATTTTTGAGCATCTTGAAAGTTTTAATATGTTGGTGACTCAGTTGACCTTAGTTGGGGTGTCGATGGATGAAGAAGAAAGGTTTCAAATCTTGCTATGTTTGTTGCCAAACTCATTGGACAGCCTTGTCATGGCCATAGGGAGCACTTTAGTTGTCTTGAAAATGGAGGATGTTGTTGGTTTTCTACTTTCTAAAGAGATGAGAAGGAAGGTTTCTCTAAATTGCAAAGAGGCTTTGAGTGTTTGAGGAAGACCAAAGAAAAGAGGCTAGAACAAGAAGCAACATGGCCATTCTAAGTCCAAGAATAAGGGGAGATCAAAATCTTGTGGTAAGTCCAAGGTGATCTATTGGAATTGTGGCAAACCTAGACACTTCCAAAAGGACTACAAAGAGGAAAAGAAAAAGAAGAAGAAGCAATATTTTGATTCTAAGTTTGAGAAAGAAGATGGAGATGTTTTCATCATAGCCTTGGCTACTTATGCAAGTGACAATGCATGGTTGATAGACTCAAGTACATCTTTTCACGTGACTTCTAATAGAAATTGGTTTAGTAAGTATGAAAAGTTTGATGGTGGGAAGGTGTATTTCGACGATAACTTAGTTCTTGATATTGTTGGTCATGGAAGTATTCATGTGGAATTTTCTAATGGTAGAATTAGAAGATTTGATGATGTCTTGCATATTTCCAGGACTAGTGAGGATTTTTTTATTTGTTAGTAAACTAATAGATGTGGGTGTGCATGCAAAGTTTTCTAAAGCAAGTGTGAAAATGGCAAGAGGTGTTATGGTAATAGCAAGAGGAAGTAGATTGGGTACATTGTAATAGCTTGATGCATGCACAGTTGAGTGCAATAGTACTTCTAATAAGATTGTGAAAAGGACTACTTTGTTGGAAAAGGAGAGGATATCTCTTTCAATAGATGGTCATGGCTTTTGGGTACCCAAGGGTGTTCTATCTACTGAATCAAAGTTACCTATAGAGAAGACTATATTATGGCACTAGAGACTTGGCCACATAGGTGAGAAAGGTCTATGAACCTTAAAGAATAAAAACCTTGTTGATGGGTTGAATGACTGCAATCTTTATTTTGATTTTTGTGAGCATTGTATCAATGGTAACCAAAACCACATTCAATTTTACTCAAGTTCTCATAAGTCCTCATGTATTTTGGATCTAATCCATTTAGATGTATTTAGTTTAGTTGATGTTCCTGCTATTGGTAGATTAGTTTATTATGTTTCTTTCATTGATGATTTTAGTAGAAGATCATGGGTTTATTTTCTTAGAAGTAAAGCTAAACTTTTTAGTGGTTTCAAAGAATTTAAAGCAATGGTTGAGTTGTAGAGTGGAAAGAAGATAAAGTGTTTGAGAATTAGTAATGATGGTGAATTTTTCTCTAATCATTTCAACACATTTTTTAAATATTGTGGTATTAAAAGAGAGAAGACAACTCTATATTCTTCACAACAAAATGGAGTTGTAGAAAGAATGAACAGGACCTTGTGGAGAAGGCTAGGAGTATGTTGTGTGGAGTTGGATTGGAACAAAAGTTTTGGGCAAAAGCTATAGCCACTACCTACTACTTGATAAATAGGTCTCCTACACCAACGATGATAACACACCAATGGAAGCATGGTCGGGCCACAAGCCTTCACTTAGACATTTGAGAGTTTTTGGTTGTGAGGCATATGCTCATGTGCCAAAGGAGAAGCAGATAAAATTGGACAAAAAAGTTGTCAAATATATCTTCAATGGATATAGTTATGGTGTGAAATGATATAGGCTTTGGGATCCTATTGCACAAAAGGTATTTTACTCCAAAAGTGTTATTTTTAGACAAATTGAGCCTTCTTCTATTACAGTGTAGCCAGAATAGATAAAAGAAAAGAAAGATGTGATTCAACTTCTTGCTATATTCGAGAAAGTTGAATCAAGGCCCTTAGAAAGAAAAGTTGTTGAAGAGAGTTATATCAGTTCTAAATCATTAGAGGAAGAGGGAGAAACTAATCATGAACCTAAACCTAAGCCTGAACTAGATCTTGTTTGAAGGTCTAGTAGACAGAGGAAAGCACCAGAAAGGTATGGATATTCTCTTGATGATTGGAAGTGTATATATTTTTTGAATTCTAATATTGATAAACTAAAATCTATAGAAGAGGCTCTTGGTATTAATGATTCAAAGTCTTGGAAGATAGTCATGGAAAAAGAGATGACAACTCTTAAGAGGAATGACACATGGGACCTTGTACCATTGCCTAAAGGATGAAAGCCTATTGGTTGTAAATGGGTGTTCAAAATGAAGATGGGTTCAGATGGAAGCATTGAGAAGTATAAAGCATGTTTGGTTGCAAAAGGTTACTCTAAGGTTATAGGAATTGATTGTGGTGAAATTTTTTCTCCTGTAGAAAAAATGACATCCATTCAATTTTTACTTTCTATTACGACAGCTTATGATCTAGAAGTTGAGCAGATGGATGTGAAGACAACTTTCTTTCATGGAGATTTGGAGGAGGAAATTTATATGATACAACCTAAATACTTTGTGGTGAAAGGTAGAAGTCATTTGGTCTATAAATTGAAGAAATCATTGTATGGTCTAAAATAAAATCCTAGGATATGGTATCAAAATTTTTATACACATGTATTGAGTTTTGGATTTGTGTGATCCAAATTTGATCACTATATATATATACTACAAGTCTGATGGTGATTGTCTCTTGGTTATTACCTTATATGTTGATGATATGTTGTTTATTGGCAAAGAAAAAGTTTTGATTGTAGAATTAAAATCTCATCTCTTAGAAAAGTTTGAAATGAAAGATCTTGGTGCAGCAAGGTACATTCTAGGAATGGAGATTGTAAAAGATAGATAAAATAGAAAGCTTTGGCTAAGATAGAGTAAGTATGTTGGTACTATTCTAAGAAGATTCAATATACAAGATTCTAGACCATTGAGTGTTCCTATTACTATGAGAAGAAATCTTTCTAGCTCACAGTGTTCTACATCCCCATTGGAGATGGAAGAGATGAGTCAAGTACTGTATCATAGTGTTGTTGGAAGTTTGATGTATGCTATAGTCTGTACAAGATCTAACATTGCTCAAGCAGTGGGAGTACTTTCTTATTATATATCTAATTCAAGAAGAGCACATTGGGATGTAGTAAAAAGAGTTTTTAGATACTTGCGAGGTACCTTAGAGTACTTGATATGTTCTCCTGGAATAAGAAATGAGCATTCCCTGGATATTTAAGGCTATGTGGATTCAGACTAGGCTAGCGATGTTGATAGAAGAAGATCCACCAGTGCATATGTGTTTACATTTTTTGGTGGTGCAATCAGTTGGATGAGAAAGTGAAAAGCTATGGTCACTTTGTCCACTACTGAGGTAGAGTATATAGTAGCTACTCATGCCTGCAAGGAAGCCATTTGGCTTAAGAGAATATGTTTAGATATAAAATTCAAACAGGGTATAGTGACAATTTACAGTGATAGTTGGAGTGCAATCTTCCTAGCAAAGAACCCAACATTTGATGCTAGGACCAAGCACGTTGATGTATAATATCATTTTGTGAGAGATATGGTCAAGGATGACAAGGTGAAGCTAGAGAAGGTAGAGGATTTGGTAAATGTTGCTAATGCATTAACTAAGGTCATGAGCATAGAAAAATTCAGATGGTGTTAAGAGTCTATGGGCCTCTTGGCCCCCTAGCAATTAAGTCCATGAAAATGTAGATCCCTTGAATCATGCAAGGTGTTCGACAAGTGGGAGAATGTTGAGATTTTTTTCTTAACCTTGCAAGCTTTTTCTAGAAAATGCTAGAAAGTTTTTGCTAGAAAACTCTAATTTTTTTTTTTTCAAATTCTAGAATTTGTTTGTGGTAGTTTTACACATGTTTATGAGTTGAAAAAAGGTGTATGAGTTGTTAAAAATGTGTCTAGTCTCTAGAACAATGTAGACAGGCTATTTTTCAGCGTGTAAACAACTCATTATATGACTTTTATGGGGGTCTAAACTAGAGGAAAAAATTATAAATGAAAATGGTATTCTTGGAGTTACAAATTACAAGTGGGTAACATGTGGTATGGTTGTTTTTCCCATGGTATTGGCCCATGGTTTTATAAAACCACAACTAATTTTCAAGTGGAAAATCACTATAAATGGAGGGCTTGAGGAGGTGTTTGAATAATCAAATTTAGTTTGCAAAATTGGTGCTAGAAGGAGTCTCTCTAAGTTCAAGTCTGAGTTTGAGTTGTGGTGATGCGCTCCTATAAAAATTTGCATTACAAGTGCATTATAATTTTCCAGATTTGAGAATACATTTTGTGGGTTTTGGAGGGTAAGATTTTTCTCTTCGAAGGGTTTTTGCATGGTAATCATTGTGTTATGTGTTCATCATTATTTTGATTAAGTTACTATGCATTTCTTGAGATCTCTAGAATAGTTAGTTGAATTTGCATAATCGTCCTCTCAAAGATTAGTGCAGGAACAATTTCATGCACCTTTGCTTCCTTACAGTCCTAGCCCCTAGCAAATAACCACATAGTGAAAAAGCAACAAGAAGAAGCAATAATGAAAGACCTGATACAAAATCACAACTCTTTATTCATAGATATAATTCATTATATACAATATGTCTAGTTGTAAGGCCTTCCAGGTTATGACCAATTACAATAAATTTTTAGCAAGATACCTTGAGATCTAATCCAAACCCTAGCTAGTCCATATCCACAACTAGATAAGAAAATCAAAATAATCCACACTTATACCATCAGGTCCACCAAGCTATTCTCTAGTTCTCAAGCCACAACCCTAGCTCTTCTCCAACTTTATCCAAGATCCAAGTGTAAACTACCTCACATTTGGCACTCAATCCACACACTCACAACTCCATCAAAATCCTATTATAAACTACCTCATGTTAAATGCTTTATCCATAGACTCAAGAAAACTTGTCCTTCAGCTACTCCCAAAATCACTCCTCTCAAATCACTTGCCCCAAATTGCTTCCCTAAACACTCTATTTATACTTGCCAAAATGGCTTATAGAACATTCTAGAATATTAAAAAATAGAAAGACCAACCCAAAGATGGTTTGGACACATAACAAGACAAGATCTTATCATAAATTTTGTGATTAAAATAAATTCCACAAGTTAGATTGCACCAAAAATGCAAAAAACATGTCCAAAATATTGATACTCAGCATCAACAAGAAAACTCGACACATGAAGGAACACCCATTGAAGAACTCAACAACCACTACAAAACTTAGTACAAACTACAGAGTGAAATGGGATAACATGCTAACCTAAGTGTTAACATAACATGGGATAACCTCAACCTAGCTTAAACTAAAATTACTGGCACTCGACAACTATTGTAACTTGATAGCGACCAAAAAAATAAGTGGGATAACATGACGGCCAGGATGCTCCTGCATTAGACTCCCCAAGTAATTAGAAAAGTGTGTCCCACACTTTGATGTCCAAATAAATAGCAACAACCATCTTCATCTTCATCGAAGGCTTCCACTCCAATAGGGACAATAAAACCAATTTGAACATCATCCATATCTGCATCACTCTATCAAACACTAGAATCTCAACAGTCCAATCAACATGCTCACTCCTAGGAATAAACTAAGCATAATGCTTCATTATTAAACCATCATCCATAGTAGTAACTAGTGAATCCACACCACCAACAAAAAACTCCACATCAACAACAATATGTAGATCTCCATCAATACATGCCAAACTCACAACACCAACAATCTCATTTCTCACAATAAGATGCTTTGCAATAAACAAGTCACCACCAATAACAACCAGATCATCCATGACCAAGTGCTTTGTAATCTCCATGTCAGACCAAATCAATTGATCATGAAAATCAATTTCCATCCCAACATCAACAAGGTTAGCAATATCCTCAGCATTAACCTCTAGTTGCTCTGCAAGTTCTATATCAGACTCCACAAATTGATCAACAAAACCAAACTCAATCTAGCTATACCATCTTCTCTCACAAATAAGTCTCTTAACCAGCCAAACAACTCTCTTCTAGATCAGTAGAATCTAGCTCCATAAAAATCTATGGAATGCCTTCCTTATCTTGTCCTTATCTTGATTAGTTGAACTAGCTTCAAATCAAGTAGACACCTCCTTATCTCGATTAGCCAAACTAGCTTCAAACTGAGAAGACATCTCAGAAGATTTCCTCTCCACCACATCATGAAGATTTGCAATCATCCTAGGGTTTAATCCTCTCAGAGCCATCTCCCAAGATCTTTGTAAACCCTCTACAAAAAATCCTTCACATGCTCCTTTTGATAAAACTAAATTGTTTTCAAGTCAGATCATAACTTGCCACCTCACACAAATAATCAGTAACCAAATCACAAGTCCAGGAACATAGATCTACAATACACAAACTCTCTATGATCATGCCTCAACAAGATCAATCTTCCATTGTTGCATCCATTGATCCATCTACAAGCCCTTTGTAATTGTAAGTTAGAACCACAATCTGCCACCTCACAACCAAGAGATATAGGACTCCAAAAAGGAGAATACACCTCCAGATCAAGATCAACTCAGATCAACATCTCTCAACCCAAGTTCTGGTGCAAACTACCTTAGCTTCAACTATCTATCTATAAACTTAGGAACAACCTTCACTCTAATACCAATTGATGCAATGCAAGGCAAGAGAATCCTCAAAGGAGATGCCCTAGCCCTGAGAAAATAACCACAGAGTGGAAACACAACAATAAGAAGCAATAATGGAAGACCTAATACAAAATCACAACTCTTTATTCATAGATATAACTAATTACATACAACATGCCTAGTTGTAAGGCCTTATAGGTTATGACCAATTACAATAATAGTTTTGCAAGATCCCTCAAGATCTAATCCAAACCCTAGCAAGTCCAGATCTACAACTAGATATGAACACTAAGAAGAATCCACACTTGTACCCTTGGCTCCACCAATCTATTCTCTAGTTCTCATGCCGCAACCCTAGCTCTTCTCCAACTTTATCCAAGATCCAAGTGTAAACTACCTCACATTTGGCACTTTGTCCACACACTAACAACTCCATCACAATCTTGCTGGAAACTACCTCACATTTGACACTTTTTTCATAGATTCAAGAAAAATCTTCCTTTAGCTACTCCCAAAATTGCTCCTCTCAAATCAGTTGCCCTAAATTGCTTCCTTGAAAACCCTATTTATACTTGCCAAAATGGCTTATAGAATATTCTTGAACATTACAAAATAGAAGGCCAACCCAGCAATGGTTTGGACACATCCCAAGACAAGATCTTATTATAAATGTCATGATCAAAATAAATATCACAAGTCAGCTTGCACCAAAAATGCAGAAAACACATCCAAAATGTTGACACTCGACATCAAAAGGAAAACTCAACACATGAAGGAATTCTCGACACATACTAGCTAACTAGGCACCCATTGAAGAACTTGACACACATTGTAGAACTTGACACACACTGTAGATTGAGATGTGATAAGATGCTAACCCAAGTGTTAACTTGATGTGGGATCACCTCAACTCATCTTAAAGTAAAAAATTACTAGCACTTAGCAATTTTTGTAACTCAGTAGCAACCAATAAAATCAGCAAGATAATGTGACGGCCAAGATGCTCCTACATCACAAATTGATGTAGCAATAAATAAGTGACTTGTCAAGAAAAGTGTCCAAGCAACTTATGACACTAGCAAATTCAAGAGCTAGGAAACAAGCCAAATTGCCAAATAGATAGAGCAAGTAGGGTGAAAAGTGAACAACTTTCCCAACCCAAGAGTTTAGTCAAGAAATCAAGGTGACCATTTCAGCAAAAGAAGGTCCTTGCAAGTGAACATAGACCAAGAAGGTGGAAAAGACCAAGAATGTTAAGATTAAGATCCATTTTAAGAAAGTTCAACCACTAGAGACATATCAAAGAAAAGTTAGATGATGAAACTCCCCTTAGTAAGAAACACAAGAAAATGTTTGCACTTGATGGTTTGACTTGGTTGACAAAGTTTGAAATTTGTTGATAGCATAGAAAGTGTGATATTCAAAAGCAAGTTTTTTCCAGACAAGATAGTGACACATGGAGTAGTCTTCAAACAATAAAGAAAGGAACAAAGAAACCTTGCATGATACAAGCATATGTGAGGTCTAAAAATGAAAGCCCTAGAACTATTGTGATGTGTATTTTTAAAAGATTTACATGGGTCTAGCATATTCAAGAACACATCAAGCAATAACTACATAAAGGACATGGTTCATTAGTCAATACCTTGGCCCACAACTTGATGCTTCCTTACCTCACATAAAGTGGCTACCAAAAATAGATATTGTCTTTATTGTAGATGGATTACCCACATCTAAAGGAACACATATGGTGAGTCAAGTCTTGGGGTGATCAGGTTAGTCCACTAGGATCAATCCTTGCACCAAGATATTGAGTGAAAAAATAGGGTGGCCTCTAGTCCTTAGGTGTATAGTAGGGGTTTTATTCATAGTAATCCTCTTGCTCTGGATACAAGACACCTTATCATATGATAAGTAATGGACCTCACGGCCATAAGAGTACCTTAAGCATTCTCACCTAGTGATTTCCTCATGGTCACAATCCCACAAGTATTTCCACTAGATGAAGACAAGTATTATGTCCACCAAGGCTTTGTTTCCTTGATAGCCTTGAGTTTATAGTGGGTTGGAAGTGTTAGGTTTTCTTGTACCCACTTGGGTCATTCCTCTTGATTGCTCAAGAGCAAGCTCTCTAAAGGATTCTAAACTACACAAAATGGATCCACTTTTGGAGGTCAAGATTTTTGATTCACTGCAAGGGTGAAGAGGATACCCCAAACACACTGAGAAGCTCAATTATCCCACTTAATTTCAAAATATAAGGGTGGGTCAATATTTTTGATTCATCACAAGGGTAAAGAGCATACTTTCCCACCACCAAAAGATCCTAGTTGCAAGTTTTACATGCCTACAAAAATGAGCAACTAGTATAATGCCGCATAAAAAAAAGTAAATATAACCACACTTGTTTGTTTGTTTTTATGCTTTTAGGCAGCCCTGCAAATGAGAATTAGTAGTCTCTTAGCATTTGAGACTTTGACATGCGTTCTTTTATAGTAATTTTGTAAGAATCTTAGGAAATCCTAAAAAATAACCAAATTAGTGTATCAATTGAAAAATGAATGTAATCCCTACAAAACTAGTGTTAGTGTTATCTTTGAAAGTCATGCCTTCACTAAATCCTAGAATTCAATCACTTTGAGTAACATAGAAACACTCCTGGGTAGAGGGTCTACCAGGATTAGGAATAAATCTTTGGGTTCTAGGCTAGTTTCTTGTGATGCTTTACCTATTTTTTCTTCAAATATGAACTTTAAAAGTTGGGAGGGAAAGGGATAGAAAGATCACTTGTATGAAATGTAAATACAAAAAAGTGAAATTGACTGAAATTAAGGTGATGCATTGAACATTAAGATGAGAAAATTGTTGACCTAACATGATGAAGCTTTTCTAAATGGTTAAAGGTTGGCACAATATTGATCTCATAAAACTTATACATAAATATTTTACAAGAAGGATAGACTTTAAACAAGACACTAATAGGAGTAATAATACTCATGGTTTAATAACTTGAAAAGAAGCACAATCTCATGACTTGTAACTTATATGAATATAAAAAAATTCACTTGCAAATGAAACTAAGACACAAGCTTAGGGATTCAAAATAAATCAAAAGAGTTATATTAGATTAGTATCTTGCACAACAAGATGAACACAAGAAGGGCTTTTAAATTATTCCATTATTTAAGCTTCCAAGATAGTTCCACAACATTTCTCAAGATGGTTACAAAGTAATCTATAGAAAAATGTTAAGGAACCCTAAGAGATCATGAAAAAATGAACTTTTGCATAAAACTCAAACCCCTAAAACATATTTACAATTGCCTTTTATAGAGTTCAGACATAACTCTAATGATTACATTGAGTTTAAACTCCAACCAAGTGGAGTTGAGAATTTAGATGAGAGCAGTAACTAAGAATCAGAAAAAAAAAAAATATCAAATGCATGTCTCCATGCAAAAAATATAATCCTTGCATGCAAATCTAGCTCTAAAGAGAGAGAAGCAGTGACCATAACTACTCTGGCTGGTAGATGGATCACCATGGCAGAACTAGAGTGAAACTAAATTTAGCAGGCATGGAGAGCACTCAAAATGGTGGTTACAAGGGATCAAGGACTTACTCACATTAAGAAAGCTACTTGATTTCATGTTCATGACCATGCCAAGTTAGCTATGTCATCATTCAGAAAATTTCAATAGTTAATCTTTACCATGTGGCCCTATGTCTCTTTAGCATTCTGCTAGATCACCTAGCCTTCATCTGTTATGTTGTGTTGGATGGATATTTTGCAATCGACAATTTTGGGTAAAAATTTAGTTGCAAAATAGGATGACTAGCCACAGTGTGTGAGACATAGTCTCTCCTACCTTAAAGGGAAGGCTCCCCCTTCTCACCATTCCTTGGATCAACTCAAGGTAAGCAAGAAATCAAGAGATCTTAAATATCATGTTACTAATATCCTTTCTTCTTAACTTTCAAGAAAGGATCCACTTACTTGTATAAAAAATAATGGGCAAGGTAAATCTCTAACTACACTTCTATCAAGAGCTGGAAATAGTGATACCGATAAATCTTCACTAACTCAAAGGCTAGCTAAAACATACCGGTTTGGCTCTAAGTCCGGTTGTACTTCTATATGGTAAAATTTTTACAATTAGGGCACAAAGACTTCTAAAAGTAAGAACAATCTAACTATTTTTCAAATTAAGATGAAAATACAAGCCACAGACAAAGCTTCTAGCTATGGATTTTCACAATTGTTCTTGGTCAAAGCTCGAGCTTCAATTGTTACTTAACTCTCTATGCTCTTTTATTGAACACACAATAATAACATGAATCAAGACAATAGGCACAAATTATAGTCAAAGCTTCTAATTTTTTCTATCACAATTGCATCCAGTCAAAGCTTCGAATCCAATTGCTTCTTTTATTCACTTTTCTCCCAAATTCGTACTACACAATCAAAGTTATGCTTGTACAAATGTGGCAGAGCTTTATTGCATACAAAAAAAGATAATGTTTACAATGAGGGGGCACTCCTTTATATAGGCAAAGAATTTTTACAATGAGGGGGCACTCCTTTATATAGGCAAAGAAGTTGAGAAAAAGGGGGAGGAAAAAGTGGAAGCAACTCAACCAACTTTGACCAAGTCTAACTACAAGATAAAATATAGAGTTACATGCAATTGCACGTGCAACTCACATTACATCTTTTACATACACATGTAACTCGTATTACATGTAATTACACTTTTTCATGTAATGCATCTTCTCCAACTACAAACATGAAAGAAGAAGAAAGAAGACGAAAGAGAAAAGAACAATTTTGAAAGGCCTTGTACTTGACGATGCAATCCTAGATGATAACAAGATTGGGAGTTCTTGTACCTTGTACTGCTGCATTCACGTTGATAATCATAGTGTTGTGTCTTTTGACAACCTCTAGCTCTGTTTGATGGATTGTCCATTATCATGTGGAAACTTGATGTGATCCATCTTTTCTCGCTCAAGTTGTCATGAATTCTCCTTTGTAGATCAGCACAAATTGGAGTCTTTGACACTTTGAAAACCTTCTTGACGATGTTCAGATGTACACTTGAAACAACTTTCCATCAGCACCTTTAACTCCCTTTTTTTGTTTTGTTTTTGAAGTAAAGTGCTTGGCGAATGGGAATGTGTGTAAATGGAGATTGCCAATTTTCAAAAAGTGACTTGGGCTTTGAAGATATCACTACACGGGAAATGGATTACATGTAAATGCAACATGTAACGGAAGGTGGAGGGTGAAATGAGATGCAAGTGTGAGTGAAAGATACACTTTACATGCATATGCGGATGAAGGTTAAGATGGAAAGCATGGAAAGATACAGAAACATGTATTTACTCATGCAAGCGTGAATGCGTATATGAAGATGGAAATGAAACAATGGAGGTGAGATAATGAATTATATAGTCACTTTTGGAGGAAGAAAGAAGTCAAAATTCATGGAAAGCAAAAATAACATCTTTTTTTGTCTTTTCAAAATATGACTTTTGATCAAAATTGAACCTTTTGGATGCAATTACACGTAAGGCATTTCATGTAATCATGTTGTGCAAATGGAAGAAAAAAATGAGATGGATGAAAATGGAAATGGAAAATGGGATTACATGTATGTGTGGATGGCGAATGAAGTGAAAAAAATGTAATTGCATTTTTCAGATGAAAAGTAACTTCAAAACATAACAAAAAGTGAGTAAAATGTTATATTTTCAAAAAGTGAATGTCAAAATGAAAATATAACATCATATTTTTAATTCGTGCTATTGCACCTAAAATGTCCACTTTTGAGGCACTAAAATGACCATATCTCTTGACTGAAAACTCTGATTGACCTCTAGGATAGACCGAATCGAAGGGGAAATCGAAATGCATAATATGAGAAAATTCAAAGGACTAAAAAAAACAAATACAAACTCAAAAGAAAAGAACATACTATGAAGGCTTAAAAAATCAAGCAAAGACTCAATAGAAAGAAAAACCAAAAGGACTTGATGAAGGCCTTCAGTAAAAAGATTCATTATATCAATTGGTACCAATTGGTTGATCAATACTAACCAATTAAATAAAGAAATAAACTCAGAAAAATGCAAAAATAATTTGAAAAAGTTTCATACTGTTACCTACATTTTGTGGTGACAAAATGCAGGACAACATGTTGAACTACACCTACTCCTATTCACGACTTCACAACTCATTTCCCTCATTAACTATTTGGCCATGCAAAATTGTCAATACCTCAAAATATGCCTTTATCATTACTTCCCAACTTGAAATCACTTTAGCCTACTAACCATTGAGACTCTATGACTACATCTCAAATTGCCTTCTTACATCCTTGCAACTACCATGGATCTAACACTTCTTCTGCTTGTGATCTTATGATGTCTTTATCTTTAACATTTTTCATTCCTTCACAACCTTTGAACCATACTATAGTTTAACCATGTGAAGATGCAAACAAGGCATTCACCACTTCGTATCCTTATCTCCAAGCTACTTCTAACCAGGTCAGTAGATATTAGTAGTCATGCTTCTCTCCCATATACCAACATGTAAGGAGAATTCCCAATCACATTTTTAGGGGTGATCTTATCAACCCATAAAGCAGTCTTCAGCTTTGAATGCCAGACTCACTTATTGTCTTGCAAGGGTCTTTTAATGATCCTTATCAAATTTTTATTAATGGATTCTACCAATCGATTCCCTTGAGGATAGCAGTTGGAGGAAGTGTTAAAGTAAAAACCATTTTTTACTTCCTAATTACTTACTTTCAACCCCATAAAAGCAAGGGCATTATTTGATATAATAGAACTAGGTACTCTAAATCTGTAAATAATGTCTTCATCAAAACTAAGCACAACTAAATCATTAGCCTCCTTCAAGGCTATTACTTCCATCCAATGGGTAAAATAATCTATAGTAGTTAGGATGCACTTGTGTCCTACACTTGAGGGTGGATTAATTGCTCCAATGAAATCTATTCCCCATTTCATAAAGGGTTGTTGAATCTAGATGAGCTGCAATGGAAAAGCTAGCAACCTTTATTTACTAGCGAACATGGCACATTTAACAAATTTTCTTACCCAAGCATGGGTATCTTTGAACAAACTTGGAAAATTATAGCCATCACTCATAACTTCAAATATTGTTTTCTTAAGTGAATAGCTACCTCCTAAAGGTCCATTTAGAACTCAAATAGGACTTTATCAAATTGATCATGGTCTATGCACCTCAATAGCATACCGTCATGATCCTTCTTAAACAAGATATTGTCAATTAACACATAAGGAATAGATTGAAGTTTAAAACACCTTCTCTTAGCTTTTTTAGGATTAGGCAAGCACTCTCTAGTTTGCAAATAGTGAGTAATCTCCTTTAGCCATCTTAATGATTGATCATTTGCAGTTGTTCCATGGATAACTAGAGTTGTTTCTTCTATTTCCTTATCTTCTATGATAGTTACATCAAAAATCTTCTCACAAAGGCCCTTTCCTCTAACTAGCTTGGTAATCTAGATATCCATGTCATATCCAATCACCTTAGTTATCCACTTGACTCTCTTTTCATTCAAATCCCTGCTGAATAAGAACTCTTTAATTCTAGGATGGGCTACCCTGATATGAACCTTGCTATAATACAACATATGTCTAAATTTCTTCAAAAAAATTTATAACAACCAACACATGCTTCTTAACAAAGCTATACCTTTGCTCATAATCTTCAAGCCCTTTACCTAAAAAGGCAATAATGTAGTACTTCTCCCATTTGACTTTTGTAAGTCATCCTAAAGGATGTAACCTTGTTTATCTTTTTTTGTGATGGATCATGATTGTGACCATGAGTGGTCTACATTGTAGAGGTGATTTGATGTATCTTTTTGTATCAGTTGCTTTGATTATGCTTATGGATGATTTATGAGATTATGATGTGATTTATGGCTCATTGAGGTTTGTGCCAGTGGTTACTAGGATCAATGTGGTATCATGAGGTTGTTCTGCGAATACCCTAAGATGTGTGTAGAGATTGCACTATGTACTTTTTACCTACTACCTTGGACTAGGTTCTTGTAGCAATGGTTAGCCATGTTTATGACTGTATTCACTTATGTGTTTTAAGTGCCTTTTTATGTTGTTTTAACAATCATTATTAAATGCTTAAATAATTAGAAATGGATTTTCCATGTTTGATTCATTGGTTATGTGTTACAGATATTTACTTTTATGTTTTGATCTAAGAGATATTGTTACTTATGTTATGTTTTATAGTTGAGATGACCTGAGGGTCAGATATTAGACTACTATGCCATTTTGAGATGACAGTGTGTTTTATGATAATATTTGGTTATCCGGTATTTGGGCATATCACTGATTATGTTATGTGATGGATTTAATGCTATGGTTATTTACTTCATTCCTACTTGTAATGCTTTATGCGAATGTGAGTGATGTAAATAGATTATTTTAATATAATTAAATAAATGGTTAAATTAGGTGATTTAATGCATTTATTGCTTCAACTATGTTGTTATATGTAATTGCACTTGATCACATTGTTTAGTGTGTAGGATTTATATCCTTAGTAGTGGCACATGAAGTTAATGATTCAGCTATTCATATTTTACCAATGTCGTCCCTATTTGGTTGATGTTTCTTTATTTTAATTATTTAATTAAACTTTTCGGTGATTATTAAATTTGAACACATTTGCATTATGTGATTAGACCAATGAGCGTGTCTGTGCATTTATAGGTTTGCATTGTCACGAAAGTTGTTAAGAAAATTTATGTGTTTTTGGATTTTTGGGCCTTTTAATTGATTTAATTTAATTTTTGGCAGCTTTACCATAGATGAATTCCTATTTCTAAGAATAGCCTATTTTTGTTTGGGTCAATTCGAGGTTTAACTAGGTTGGCTGGTTATTTTCCCTAATCGATTATTCACTCAAAAAGTGAATAAATATCTAAAAAGGAATTTAATTCTTCACTTCTCACTTTTGAAATAGAAAGTTGGAGAGTAAAACTCAAAATCCTCTTCATGATGATTTACTATTTTGTTCGTTGTGGGAGCTACGGGTGTGGGATCATAGCAAGGTTGAGCTCATTGGATCCAGCTTGGGAAGGCCTTGGATTGCCGCAATTTTCAGCCACTTTTGCAAGTGTTTTATTTTTTGGTTCAGATTTCCATTTTTTTTTTTTGGCTACAAGGTAGGGCTCTTTCATTTTATTGTTTTGGCTTCATTTCTGCTTGTATTTTTTGTAGCCATTTGTTAGGAGGCTAAGAACTAGTGTTCCCCTCCATTTTTATTTGCTAGTTCTACCCAGTTGGGCAGGTATGAACATTTCCTTATTTTTTGGGATGAGCGTTTGGGGTTTTATGCCATTATGCTAGCTATTTTTGCACACGGTGTCTGAACTTGATTATTTTTGGAATTTTGGGGTTTTTGTGCCCAAAGGCCAAATGGATTTTAATTTCAATTTTTTTCCAAAATTTGGGATTTTTACCTCATTTTGCATGCTTCCCTACTTTCTCAGGTTTTCTTGGCACGAGTTGGGTTGTGGACTAGATTATCCAATTGGATATTAGTCAGACCTTTGTTGCACTTTTGTGTTTGCATTGGGATGCATGTCACATCTATACTCTAGACTTTGTGTTTGGTTGAGCAATTTTATACCTATTGTTATGGTTTCTTTTGGACCTTTGTTATTGTTTCATGGACACTAGGACTCGTGTAGAATCCATGCTCTTGGATTGAAGCTAGTTGAGTGAGTTCATGATGTTTGGTCTTGTTGCATCATTGGGATTCATGTAGAATCCATACTTCTAGATTGAGGTTGGTTGAATGATTTCATGATGTATGGTTTTATTGGCTTTAGGATTCATGTTGAATCCATCCTCCCCTGTTGCTTTTAGTTGGGTGTTATCTTTGAATTGTGTTCTCATCCAATCCTTGTGTTATGATATTCATGATGGTGGTGCACCACACATGAGCACATGCATGTACATTTGTTGAGTGACTTGTGAGTCCCAATCTTTTGTGGTACTTCCAAAAGTTATGATCATTGGGGTTGGGATGGGAGTATGCATGCCCATGGGCACTTGTCATAGGATGAAAATGGGTAGGGTAGGGTAGCATATAGAGGGGGCTTCTATCTTGCAGCCCAATGATCATGGTGCCATGGGTTGGTAGAGGGAGCTTTAAATAAGTGATAACTAAATAAAATGTGTGAGTGTTAATAAAACTAAAGATAATAAAATGCTTGTGCCAAGTCATTCTGTTGAGGGATGCTAAATTTGCATGATCTAAGCTTGGGATTTTGGATGCCAAGTGACTCTCCATGATGTTAGCCCTTACTTAGTAGCCTTTTTAGTGTCTGACTAGGACCTATACTCCTTGCATTGTCTTTGGTTCTTAGTTACAACCATCATATTGTCTGGCATGAGTGTTAGCCATCGATGATTGTTTTGTGTGTGTTTGTGGTTGGATCATTACCTCCATTAGCACAATGGGTGTGGATCTATGGGTGCCATGTGGTTGGGAGGCATAGCTACCTTCACCACTACTAGGGACTGGTGTACAAAGATGGCATTTTATCCTAGTGCGACCATTGCTGGATGTTTTCACTTGATGCTTCAAGTACTGGAGTATGCTTTCTTGTGATTTATACTTTCATTGGAATGCTTGTATATCATGTTTAGACGATGTTAGTTTATTTGATGCATTCCCATATTATGAGGCTTAGCATATGACTAGATGATGTGAATTGTTCTATTAGATTATCTTTTCTTATTGGTTAGCATATTAGATTTCCTTATTAAGATGATTAGCATGTGATAGGTGATGTTGTCTACTTGTAGGATTATCTTATTCTTTTCACTAGCATGTTAGATTTCCTTATGCTTATGTTTGTAGCATGTTTAGTAGTGACATCCCTATTACAATAGTATCAATGATCTGATCAGTGGCTTGGGATGTTATGCACAGGAGATGGCTAGGATCCATGATGGTCTTATGATGCTAGTGATAGTTGGGAGGAACTGCGCACTTAGTTTGGTTGTTCAGTTATTGTGATGTTATTTTTGTTTACTGCAATTTTTCTTTTAGGATGTTCCTTATTGATATGGTTTAGATGGATAGATGTTCCTCTTTCCTTTTTGTTTATGCACTTTACTGTTCATTCCTTGATTTATGTGGATTTGGTACTCCCCGGTGTGGAGGTTTCCATGTTTTTATGCTTTTTTATTTATGTTATATTGTCATGCTGTTGTGTTTTCTCATGTGGAAAGGTAGTTCCTCACATGAGAAAGTACTTCCTCATGTGAGCATGTACTTCCTCATGCGAGAATGTATTTCCTCACATAGGGATGCAAATCCTTGCATAGAGCCATGCACTTTCTCGCATGTAGTGATGCAAGGTCTCACACAAAACTTGAGACTAGTGCACTTTCTCGCATGAGAAATAGGGGGCAGTTAGACTAGGATGAGGAAGGTTTGAAAGTTGGTTTTGGACACCTTATTTGATTTCACACCTTTCCAATTCAAAACAATCTTCAAACCTCTCTGAGGTAAGATAAAGATTCTAGGAAATTTCAAGGCTTCAGAAATTTAGACTTAGCCAAATTTCAAGGCTTTAGGATTTTAGACTTAGCCAAATTTTAGGATTCTAGATTTTATCCAAGCTTGGTGTTTTGTTGATGAGTGGTCATTTCTTCGAGTCCTCATCATGTGTGTGGTCATTATTGGCCTTTGTTTGTGTGTGTCAGTTTGTTGGTGACATTCAGAGATTTGTTGGTTGCCGAGATTATGGTGAAGTCTTCCATTGTGATCTTTGTGATCCCTGTATGATGTTGTCATGTGCATTCATACTTGTAAAAATATATATCTTGGCTTGTATTGAATCCTTATTCCAAGGATCTCTGGGCAAGGCATTACAAATAAGCTATTCAAAACCTTCTAAGTTTTGTTGTACTGAAACCATTGAAATCGCATCATGCTTGCCATAAGAATATAATATGAAGTCTCTCTTGAGATTGGGATTTACTAGTGTTGGTGTTGATTCTAAGGCTTCTTTTATTGCCTAAAAATTGCTCCTTCCTTCCTTGGTTTAGCTAAAATTATATTTTTCTTCAACATTGTTTTTAGTGGCTTCAAAAGAGTGGCTATATTAGATAGGAAGCATCTAGCAAAACTTATTCTTCCTATGAAACCCTTTAGACCTCTCTTATGATGAGGTAAGGCAGCTCCAAGATAGTTGCAACTCATTATGGGTCTACTATTATACATTTCTTAGACACCACATAGCCCAATAACTTACCTTCATAAACAACAAATACACACTTCTTAGGATTAAAGGATGTACCAAACTCCCTACACCTTTGAAAAAATTGCATGCGATGGCCAATATGATCTGCATCAATTTTTGAATAGTATGTGATATCATCAAGATAGACTAGCACAAATTTGTACATCATACTATGAAAAGCCATGTCCATTATCTTTCAGAACATTGCCCTTGCACTGGATAAACCAAAAGGCATCCTTCTACATGTCATTGTACCCCATTTTATGCTAAATGTAGTCTTAAATTGATCTTCTTCTTTGACCAAAACTTGGTTATATCCTAAATAACCATCAAGGAGTGAAAAATGCTCTAAAACAAAAATACATTGGAGTATTTTCTCCATGGATGGTAAAGGGTGTTTTTCTTCAATGATGCTCAGTTGACATCTCTGAAATTAACACACAACCTTATTTCCCCATTCTTTTTTCTAACTATAACAAGGTTTGATACCTAGCTAGTATGTTTGATAGGAAAAATTATTCCACTCTCAATAAGTTTGAACACTTCCTTTTGCATTAAAGGTTCAAGCTTTGGGTTGACTAGTCTTTGCTTCTATCTTATAGGCTTGGAGTTTAGCTCTAGATCACTGGTGTGTTGGGAAACTTGTGGATCAAACCCCTTAAGGCCTCTATACTCCCATGCAAATATATCATTGAACTCCTGAAAAAGCTAAACATAAGGTTTCCTTTCTTCAACAATAATTACTTTTCCAAATTTTAAGTTTTTTCCTTTGCAATTTCAAGTTCATCATAATGATCTTATTAGACCAGCAAGTTGGTTTTGTTCTTTCTGACTTGATTGTCTGTGTTGAAGATGTATTCAAGGGTAACCAATCCTTTGGGTAGCTTATTTGACCTTAGTTGTATAATTTGATAACCATATCACTACTTTAGCTTATGCTGGTTGGATGTTTAAAATGCATCTTCTTCACGCAAAAAAAATTGAATTTGCTCATCACTCTTAAACACTTACTTGTTAACATCATCATCAAGTATAGAAGGCCTCACTACAATTGTGATATAGTACTATACATTTTCCTTATTGATATTTTTCAGCTATATCAAATTGTACTCCTACAACAACTAGCCTATCAACATGCTGATTTAATTTTCTAGGGATAGCAACAAGGCTAAAAGCATCAAAGTTTTCAATTTTGTCCCAAATTTTGTGTTTGTAGCTTTTCAATATGTCATTTTTGGTCATATGTAGCCCCCTAACTTGATTGAAAATTAATTCAATACCTCTAAATACTCTCAATCATTTGAAACCTCTTATTCTAGCCCATTCTAACCCCTAAGTTAATCCCTCTTATTTAGCTGTGTTATTTTTACATGCAAAATTGAAACAAAAAGTTGCATAGTATTTATCTCCTTGAGGAGATACCAACATGGCTCCTCCACCTAAATGATTCCTACTTCTAGAACCATCAAAGTAGAACTCCCAAACCTTATCTTGCTCACCATCAACCTCATTTGGACTTTTAACAAGGTTTGGTATAACTGAACCAACCTCCTGGAATATATAATTTCCCAAACTAGCATCTAAACTAGTGTTTCCTTGACTTCTCAAAGTTTTTTTTCTCTTGCCCACTCATCAAGGAGTATATAAATAATGTTCTCTACTTGGGTCATTGTCTCTAAGATAGTAGGGTTTTTATCTTGATCAAATAAAACACAATTTGCATTGATTATGTTCGGTATATATGGCTCAATGTGGTCTTTTGTAAGACCTTTTGATTTCATGCTCACTTTGGTCCCATAATAGGTTCTAAACAACATGTGAGACCAATCTAAGGAAAGATATCCTCCTATTTTTTTTGTGAAATCTCTTGACAAATAGAGGGTGAAGTATAGAGGAAGGTCAATTATTAAAATATCCGAAGGGATGGAGAAGTTGGGACATGAATGGAGAGTCAAACTAACATCTTTAATAACTACTAAGGTATTTATATTGGAACCATCTAACTACACTACCCCCTTCTCTAAAGGTTGATAAACCAAACCCAACTAATCAACTATTTTCTTTGGCATCATAGAACTAGTAGCTCCACTATCTGCCATATTGTTATGCACTAACTTATCTCCAATGATTAAAGATACATAAAAGGGAGGTGGCTTCACATTCTTACCTTGAATATTATGGTTGTTTGGAGAAGTGACTTATGGAACAACATTTTTCAAGATCACCTTAGGGTTCTCACTCAACCATCAAAGCATGATCCTTCTCCTTAGATAGAGAATTTTTTAGCAAATCAATCTACCCTAGGATAGCTAGAGAACTCCATATACAAATTATGATATTTATCTTTTTCATGTTGTCCACTATGTTGTAAGGTATAGCTAAAAGTATCTTGGGGTGTGCCTTAACCTCAACCTAATTTGATTTTGGTTTTGGCTTCTCCTTAGTTTCCTTTTTAGGATTTTTGAGTGACACACATGCTTGAGTGGATAGTTCCTCATTGCTTATAGGATCTTTACCTTTATTTGTAGCTTGCTCTACTTCCAAATCTTTTTTCTTTGCTCTGGTATGAGATGAAATTGGTGTATCATTATTCACTCCATAAAACTCCTCTCTTTTCTAATTCATGAAAGTGGTGTCAGCTAGACTTGGATCATGTTGTTGCTCAATTGCATCTCCAACTACTTTTGGTTGTGTTCTTCTAGCATTTTGGACCATCAATGCTTGATTAATAACTCTATTAGAGAATATTGCCTAATTATGTAGCTGATTACATGGATAACACCATTCATATTCAATAGCTAGTTTATTTTGAGTCGATACCATATCCTTGACAACATTAAAGGTGCTAGTCCATATGTTTGAAAAGGCCTTGGGTTCACATTCTTCCTATTCCCTTGATAGTTATTCTAATAGGGTGACCTTACACCTTGATTTTGTTATTGTTTTCCCCTATCTTCTATTGGGAATATGGATTTACAACTTGATTTTATTGTTGGTAAGGTGGTCTTCCTTGGTATTGTTACCTCTTGATGCTTACCAACTCATTTCCTATAGTCTGCAAGATATTCTCCATCTTTTGCTGACTACTTTTAATCTCTTATAGTTCTTGAGATGGCCTTGCAGTAGTTGAATCACTTGTTGTAGAAATTTGTAAGGCTAGAACAAAAAGTAGTGGTGCAAATGGAGAAATGATTAGTGGTATATTTGACTGAATATCTAAACAAAATAGGCATTAGAGGCCTCGGTGCTATTTTTCCAACCTAAATTAGGAAATTTTCTACCCTCACAGCTAAGTCATATGAATGTGGCAATGCGACTCCCCCTATAGACTAGATTAAGACTAATATATCATTGTTTAGGCTCCTTAAATAATACAAAAAGGCATGCTCAACTGAGGGTCTAACCTAGATTAGAAGTCTAGTCTAGGTCCTTTGGAATCTCATGTTGAAATAAATCATTTATTCTTTGGGGGGCCTTTTGATGGTAGCTAGCTACTTTGCCAAGGACAAATAATCTGACTTATCATCAAAATGTCTACTCAAAGTATCTCCTAAGTTGTCCCAAATGGTGGTAGAACCCACATTTAGTCCTCTAAACCATTGAAGTGCTTTTCTTCTCAAAGAGGTTGCTAGTAACCTTGTAGCTACATTATCTTGTGTGACACGATGAGCATAACATAGGGTTGACACATCTCTGACATGCTCCAATTCTATGGTTTTCCCTTCCCCTATATATTCTAGTAAACCTTTTAGTGCTACAAAGGGGTTGAGTGAGATTCAAAGGGATACCTTGATAAAAAGGTATGAAGGAAAACTACCTTTCCATTATTGCTAGTGGTAAAGGTATTTGCTAATTTGAAAATTGCTCAAACAACACATGCTAAATGTGTAATATTTTGTACTACTACAAATGGTGTAGAAAATAGAGACATAGACCCTATCCTAAAAGATGGTGAGGTAGAATACCTTCTAACCTCTCTGTTTAAATGCTTGCTTCTCCCTCTGCTAGACCACAATGATCTATTCCCTAAGGTAGGTGGTGTAGATTGATTTCTTCTTGAAGGAGGAGTCTTTTGAAGTGTTTGTCCCCTCCTTTTTAGTGAAGAAAGCTCTAGATATTCAAAAGACTTTGATCTTCTATTCTTGATTCTTCTTATACAATATTACTATCCAAAACCATGAGACTAAGTCACCAGATGAGACTAAGTCACCAGATATGCATCAAAATAACCTCTAAATAGGTTTTTTTTAACTGACAACATATTAGAATCATAAAAAATATTAATAAAATCTCTTGTAAAGGTTATTCTGAAATAACTTAGTCAAGAGAGGTCCCACTAAGCATGCTAAAAAATTTATCTCTAAAATTTGTGCCTTGATTGAACCCTAGAACTTAGTCACTTCGAGTAACATGGAAACACTCCTGGCTAGTGGGTGTACTAGGATTAGGAGTGAATCTCTAGTTTCCAGGCCAGTTCCTTGTGATGCTTTACCTATTTGTTCTTCAAACATGAACTTCAAAACATGGGAGGGAAAGGGATAGAAAGATCACTTGTATGAAATGTAAATACTAAAAAGTGAAATAAACTTAACTTAAGGTGATGCACCAAACATTAAGATTAGAAAATTGTTGACCTGACACAATGAATCTTTTTTGAATGGTTAAAGGTTGGCACAATATTGATCTTAGAAAACCCATACATAAATATTTTACAAGAATGATAGACTTTAAACAAGATGCTAATAGGAGTAATAATACTCATGGTTTAACAACTTGAAAAGAAGCAATTTAAACTATTCCTTTATTCAAGATTTCAAGGTACTTCCACAACAATTTGCAAGGTGGTTACAAAGTAGTCTATAGAAAAATATTATGAAGAACGCCTAAGAGATCACGAAAAAATGGATTTTTGCATAAAAATTTAACCCCTAAAACATACTTACAACTACCTTTTATAGAGTTCAGACATAACTCTGATTATTACACTGAGTTCAAACTCCAACCAAATGGAGTTGAGATTGTAGATGAGAGTAGTAACTAAGAATTAGAAGGAGAATCTGATTAGATGCATGTGCCCATACAAAAAATCTAACCCTTGCATGTAAATCTAGCCCTGAAGAGATAGAAGTGGTGGCCATAACCACTCTAGCGACTGGTAGATGGATCACCATGGTAGCAATAGAGTGAAACTACATTTACCAAGAATGCACTCAAAATAGTGGTTACAAGCATTTAAGGACTTATTCACCATTAAGGGAGCTGCTAGATTTTATTTTCATGACCATGCCAATTTAGTTGTGCCATCATTCAATGAATTTCAACAATCAATCCTTTCCATGAGCCCTATGTCTCTTAACCATTCTACCATATTACCCAACCTTCATCTGTTATATTAATATGCACCTACTCCTATTTGTAGCTTTGCAACTCATTTCCCTCATTGATTATTTTACCATGTGAAACCATGATTACCTAAAATTATGCCTTTATCATTGCTTCATAGCTTGAAATCACTTTAGCCTGCTAACCATTGTGACCCTATGACTGCATCTCAAACTACCTTCTTGCATCCTTGCAACTGCCATGGATCTAACACTTCTTTTACCTACAATCTTGTAATGCATTTATCTTTAGCCTTTGTCATTCCTTCACATCCTTTGAACCTAACTATAGTTTTAATCCTACAAAGGTGTGAACAAGGCATTCACCACTTTGCAACCTTATCTACAAGCTACTTACAACCTTGTACAATGATGTGAAAGCTCTAATATTGACTAATGTAGCTACCTTTTGCAACCTCACAACTTGAAATCTTGACTATAGATGAATCCTTATGATTTTGCATTCATCATCTTGGATATCTATTGTCTTGTTTCATGACATTGTGACCTAAACTGTCAATGCAACTTAGACTCCTACGATGATGCAATAACTACTTCCTTTGATTGTTTGTTTCTCTTCGCAAGTTAGCAACAAAAAATGTTGCTCTTGATTTTACTATACGATGTTGTGATGACAAGGTCCTCTTTTATCACTACTTCAAAACTTGAGGATTCATCAATACTTTTTGGCCAATGACATAGCAATATCCCTCTAAAGCTAACTATCTTCCTTTGAAAAAAAAATTGCCACTTAAAAAACTAACTCAATATTTGACCAAATGATGTTGTGAAAGCTTCTTGGGATTAATATTGTACTGAATCACAACCTTGTAGCCTATAATCTTAACCCATATTTTAACCCTATGAAGCCATGATGAAATAGACTTGACTAAAGTTGCATTAAATTTCACATTATCACAACCTAAAACTTGGAGCTTGGTTGACTGCATTTCAATGGAGTGATATCAATTGAATCTATCTGCTTTATTTGAAAAACAACTTCTTCAAAATTGATTATATTAACCTCACTCATAACCCTGGGATGATGTGATGAAATGCTCTCATATGAATTAGGGGCCCATTGAGACATGTGTCTGATGTTTGCTTCCTCACAACCTAAAACTAGAGTTTAGAATTTAACCCTTGCAAAGTTGTGACAATAGGCTTTTGCCGCTTTGCCACTTTGACCTAGGGTTTCCTTTAACCATGTGTGATGATACAGAAACATTGAAATAAATTTTTGTCATTAGCCTCCCACACCATTACAACTTGAATCCTTAACATCTCCCTTAGCCTAGTGATGTCATTATGATACTTTTGTTAACTACCTTCCATTGATCCCAGCTTCACAACCTTAGATCCCTTGAGGCAAAACTGACTAGTGATCATGTGATTGACAACTTTTGCTCCTTCACAACTTGAAGCCAACTATTAGTGATAGCCACTATGAAGTTGTGCCAACTGTGAACTTAATTTTCTTGCAAGGTCACAACCCATCTAATGATTAGATGACAAGGTGATTGCAAGGATTTCACACCATTGCAACTTGAAATACTCATAGAGATATTGACATATGACATGAAAGATGTGAAGAATTAAAATTTAAGGGATATAAAATAGGGAATAAATTTTTTTATGTATCCTTTACATTTTTGCATGGTAATAGTGAATAATACAAGAATGTAGGCATGGATATTACAGTAGTTTTTTTCATGAAGGTGGCAGCACTTTTAGAAGTGAAACCCATGCATACACTATCTTTTTCACAGGCACCTAGCTAGGAATAATTGGCAACAATTCTACCAATTTGCATAGTGTGTTAAAAATTGGTTAAAAAAAGTAGCAAAAGTGCTGAAACAAATCTGAAATGTGCTAAAACAAAGACCAAAAGCACAACAATATATGCAAGATGATCAAAAAGCTACTCAAAACACTTCTTTCAAATGTGCCATAGAAATATAGCAAATGTGCAATAGAAAGTTACAAATTTGAAACAAAATATTTCAAATGCACAACAAAAATATTTAAATGCACAACATAAAGCTTTAAATGTGCAACATGAATATTCAAATGTGCAATAGAAAGTTTCAAATGCGCAACAAAAATATTCAAATGTGCTCTAGAAAGTTTCAAACACACAACAAAAATATTAAAATGCACAACAAGAATATTCAAATGCGCAATAGAAAGTTTCAAATGAGCAATATAAATATTCAAGTATGCTACAAAAAGTTTCAAATGTGCAACATAAATATTCAAATGCACAAAAAAAAATTTTCAAATGTGTTAAAACACTTCTAAATGAATGAAACACTTTGTAGGAGGAAAATGATAGCATACAAAGTATATCTACTACAAAACTACTAGAAAGAACTAAATAAATTCTCAAAAGCGTTGTTTAAATATGGTGTAGAATATATAAAATGCACTATAAGAGCCTATAAATGCTATGAATTAGGAAAAAGTGCTACAATATTAATTAAATATACTAAAAGTCTAAACAAAAGTGTTATTTTTGAGTTCAACTTCCCTACAAGAACTTGTAGAAGCATTAAAATAGAGTACGGAAGCATTGCAATGCTACACAAAAGTACTATTTTGTTTGTAATTTCAGAAAATTAAAAAAAATGCTAAATACAAGATTGTATAGCTAGAAACTGGTTCCAGCCCCATGGTGGGCACCAAAAATATACACTAAGTTTGTGCACTTCCCTAAATCCTTCTATCCAAGGTATCCCATAGATTGGAGCACTCAAATGTCAGCTTAGAGCTCCCTATTCATGGAGTGCAAAGGTGTATGCTTGTGCATGTGAGAAGCTCTTAGTTGAGCCTTAGAGACACAATCCTTACTAGTAAACCATGCAATGGGAGATTCCTTAGACAAGAGCAAGAGTACAAATATCTAAAAGAACTCTCAAACATGCAATGTAAGAATGCAACTAAACTAAACAAGATGAGTGTATTACAACCATTTTAATTAGACTAAGTGATCTAAGCTATTAGAAAAGAAAGTAGACTACTTGTGAATGAGTCTAAGCTAGCATGATGATGATAATAAGAGAATGAGACAAGAAGCAAGAAGTTCTCCACAAAGCTTCAAGAAACCTACAACATAACATTAGCTCAAAAATGGGATCCTTAGATGAGGAGAGAGCTCTCCATTTTCAAGATGTACGTACAGTTGAGATCAAAACAAAGCGATGAATGATCCTTTTGGGGGTTTACTTTTATCATGATCCATGTACAAGATTATTTTTACCAATGAAAAAGAGTTGACTTTTGTATCTCCATGTGAGACAAAAAGTCTTCTCTTTTATTTTTAAATTGGAGAAAATGCTTTATGCGAGAAACTTAGGATAAGAGGGTAAAGGGGTCTTTTTATTTAATTAAAAGGGGTCATGTTCCTTTTAATTAAATATGAACTTAGGATATAGTGGTTTTTTAAAGATTTGGCCTAGGCAAATAATTAAATAATTCAACTAAAATGCTAAAAAGGCAGCTAATAGTCTAGATGACCATTTTTGAGTGATTACAGTTAGAAATGTAACCGATGCAACAAAATGGAACCTCGATAGGAAATTTGGATCAGATTTACATGTTTGTGATTGTTAGTGGGCAAAAAAAGGAAATGCATGCAAACATGTGTTGAAAGTTTTAGATCTCCTAAAGAGAAATAAAATAGACCAGAAAGATCAAGTTGGTGGTAAGTTTAATTTGTGATTTAAGTCTATCAATTATTTTTAATGATTCTTTTTTTCAAAACTAACTAAATTATATGTGATGTTACAACATCGGTTGATGCAAGTGATGAAGCTAGAGGGAGTGCTTGTCATGAAAATGGCACTATTGATAATATTAATATTATTACAATTAAGTATTAAATAGTTTTATATTTCTAAATATTAACTAATTTTTATTTCAATTATAGATGGTTGCATACATCCAAAAGATCAAGATGTGCTTGGGTTTGTCATAGCCAAAACTTAAAGTACTAGTAATTTTCAAAACCATCATTTTATAATGAAACATTAGAGTTCTTAAAATATTTTAAAACTGAGTCATTGTTATTTATGTATAGATGGTTGAAAATCATCTACTACTTCCAATGATAAATTTCTAGATTCAACTAACTAAATTAATTTAATTAAATTATGAATGATGTTACTACATTAGTTGATGAAGGTGATGAAGTTAGATGGAATTCTTGTCATGAAAATGGGACTGTTGGTAATGTCAATAACCTTAGAATCAATTATTTAATTATTTTATGTTTCAAAACACTAATTAATTATTATTTCAATTATAAATGGTTGCATGCATCTAGAAGATCAAGATGTGCTCGAGGTTGTCATTTTTTAAGCTCAATGTACATGTAATTTTTTAAACTATCACTTTATCATGAAGCATTGGGATTTTAAAAGTAATTTTTAAATTAGTTACTGTTATTTCTATTGCAAATGGTTGAAAATAATCTATTACTTCAAACAATGAATTTCTAGATTAAGTTGACTACATAACTTCATTGCTTCAAAATTTACCAGCTAGAGAAGATGAACAAATAATGTTTAGTCAATGTGTTGGGAGATTTAAAAATGACCTACATGCAACCTTTTCTTCATCTTCCAAATTCAAAAAAATCCCTAACTCAAAGAAAAATCTATGAGATGAATATTACCATGGTTTAGTCCAAGCAAATTTTCCAAATGTCATTTCACTCATTAAAAGTATAATGTTGTAACTCATTACCAAAATGAAAGAGCTAGGAAACATGAAACTTTTCAATTCCCCTCTATAAGATCTAGAAAGAAAAAGCAAAAGAAGATCATTAATCAATTGGGCATAACAATACAACAAGAAAGAGATGTTATCATGTAGAAAGGTAAGTACATTTATTCAAAAGTATTTTGATAATTTGTATAACAATTAATATTTTCTATACATGATAAACACACAATTTTGTAGGTTTGAATGATCAAGAAAGTATTCAATGACATTAATCACCTTTCTCCATTGATTTGAACCAAATGGTTACAGGTTAAATACAAATTACATGTGGCGATTATTTTTTATGATTATTTTATTTATTTGAAACTAAATAAACTAATTTTATTAAATTACATATTATGTTACTCTATTGGTTGATGAAAATGATGAAATTGGAGTGAGTTTTTGTCATATAAATGCAATCCAAACTAGAAATGGTAATAAGATTACAAAATAACAATAAATAAGTTTTGATTATTTTGCTTGTATAATGATTTTATATAATTCCATGCATTAAATATGCAATGTTGTTGTAGTGTTAGATGGTGGGCCAAAAACTCAAGAATATATCTTACCAAAGATGACAACAACAATGGATGCAAAGCAAGTTACAATTGGTAATAAAATAATGAAAACTATTTTCACAAGTTTTGTACCTTTAATGCATAAGTTTTGAGTATTTAAATGTGAATGTTATTGCAGTTTTAAATGATCAAGACAACAACCAAGACCATGAATTTCACTTTTCTCTTGATCTTAACCAACTAATAACAATAAGAGACACAATACAAAGTGGAGATGGTAAGAAAATAGTGTTCAAATTTTGTTGATTCCAAGTCTTTCATTAAGAAATTAATTTTATAACTAACTCAATCTATTTTTTGGTGTTGATGATATTTATATGGAGGATTATGATCAACATCTTGTTAGATAATTGCATGTTGATGATATTTATATAGAAGATCATGGCTAACACATTTATGGATAATAATATAATATTTTACATATTGATTCTTAAGTACTAAGCTCTCTTTAATAGATTGAAGACAATATAAATTTAAGATTAATTTGTTTTGGATGTTTGACTCATTACTTTATTTTTTCAAATTATGATCAAATCATTTCTTTTAAATTTGATGTATTTAGTAATTATTCTAATAAAGCCACATTCCTTTTAGTTGACAATTCTAGGAAATTCATTTATGCTTTCTTTGTTTCTTTTATTTTGTGGAATCAAAATGGTTTAATTATGCTTATTTTTCTAATTCTTTGATGAGTCAATTCTACATATCTTGTACTATATTTTTCATTAATTCGATTTTAAAATAAAATTATTATTTTTGAAATCATAATTTAAATTTTAAAAGATAAAATCTTAATTTTCACATCAGTTAATATGACCAATTTATGAAACTTTTATTTAGTACATTTTTAGTAAATGAATTTATATATTATTACAATATGAATTCTAATTTTCTTCATTATATTTAGATTTATTTATAAATGTATAAAAAAAATTAAGATGTAAATATAAATGGTAGTATGTTATTTTTAGTCACTCACATTTTAAAAATATATATTTTTAATGTACTATACAAATTATTATTAGTAAAGTATATACTCATTAATATAAATTCCAATAAATAGAAGGAAAAAATATTTTGATAAAAAATATTGATATTTGAAAAATATCTTCAATTTTTTAATTATTAAAATACACGTGTTTAATATAAATATAATTTATTATTAATATACTATTAAATATTATTAAGAATATATTAGAACAAAAATATATAAATAATTAAATGCAAAAACTATTTAAATTTTCAAATTTACACAAGTATTTGGATGGTGAAAAAGAAATTAGAAAAAGTAAAGATGGGTCCAACACAATTAAATGTCTTATTCTCTTTTTTGTTAACATCCAAAATTCTTTAAGGCAAAAAATATTAACAAAAAAAAAAGTGGCAAACTATATGATATAATATAATTTGAAAAAAAAAAACAAAGGCAAATTAAAAATTGTAAATTTGATTGATGAAAGATGACTTGTTTCTATAGCCAGTATAGGACCAAAGGCATATGACATCCCTAATGTGATTGGCAATTGACATGTAATAGGAGGATGCTATGGGGGGCATGGATGTAGATGCCTATCCATGGCAACAAACACTAGCTAGCTAGTGCAAATATTTGGCTGTTTAGCTAGTGTCATGATGTACATATCAAGTTGGCACTCTAGAACAAAATAAACTTGTTATACACATACATTGCATGCTCACTAATATATTCTTTAAACACTCTAGAAGATATTTAATGTTAAACAACTAGAAACATGCAAAAATAACCTTGATAAGATCATGAAGATGCATGGCTAGGTGGGGGACTCCTACTCCTTTCTCTATTATCTACCCTATGTCCCACTGCACCCTATTTCTTTGACTGTGGGATTATGAGTGTTGGCCTCTATTGAACTACTCCAAAAGGTTATGAATAGCATTGAAAATTTGGTTGAGTTCCTAGGGTTGTTTAGGTAGAGGTGCCCTAGCAGCCTGCTCTACCTTAGGTTGCACTACACATGTAGCTTTAGGGATCCTACCCCTTCAGTGACCATTGTAGGTAACTACATGCATCCTACACAAGATGGAAGTTGCATAAGTTGAAACATAATGGGTTAGGCTCCTAGTGTTGAAACCTGGCTCTGATACCAAAATGTCATGCCCAAAATTTCATGGCAAAAACACAACAATTTTTTTTTTAAAGCACACTTTCTTAATTTAGGGTAGCACCCTAAAGGTTAGATTTGAATGATTAATATTCCTAAGCACATTCAAGATCATGTTTACTAACACAACATTAATTCAAGGTTTGCATTAACATATTTATCTAGGCCTTGGGTGGTATGGTCCTACGCAGTTATGATTAAGGTATCTATCAGACATGTGAGGATTCAATGTGTAATCCTTGTTAGGTGTTAGAGTATGATTTGTCATTCCATTCCATAACTTAGTATTGTACTAACCAATGTTTATACCATCATGAAAGATCTATTGCCCCTTTGATTCACTAATGCTTCATTTATTAATTTTGGGTTTTATATATATAACATATTGATGAAAGTTTAATTTAAAGGAGATGATTATAACATAGGTGTATTAAAACCCCGACCCCATATTTAAAGTACCATTTAATATCAAAACATTTACCTATTTAGATTTAATATACCAATTGCAATAAATGCAACTATGAGAACTATTAAGTACAACATATATCATATAACAACTATATATATTGCATTTCTAATTCAATCTTATATTTCTAATTACAAGGTCAATTGAGATAATGAAATAAAATGACTTATATTCATCTACATTGGCATCCTTCAAGTTTCATAAGGTGAGTGTAACCCAAACTCACAACATATAAATGTGCATTTTAATTAGTGGGGATTGGTCAATGAGTTGGATGTAGGGTGGGGAAAACATGCCCCCCCACTCCCTTGTCTTGGTCTAAGCATGAGCAGCCAGTGTCTTCATGACTATCACAATGCTCGGCCTTGGAAACTCATGCCATGGTACAAAGGGTTTGGGGAAAAGTGGGTGCCAACCTAAAGGTCCCACTCTCCCCCTTTTTATGATCATGCTATAATATATATATATATATATATATATATTTTTTTACTATAAGTCCCCTTCTCCTTCAATACAAGGGGTCTATTTCCCTTGGGATGGGGTTTATGTACAAGTTTATGTTATTATTTTATTTTATTCTTTTGAATTATCGTATTTATCATGTCACAATCACAAGAATTTTGTGACTTCTATTCATCATTTTTTTTTGACTTGGGATATCATTATTTATAGGGTTTAAAGTATAGTACTAAGAGAGGAGTATTTTTCTACCTCTCATACAAAATCTAGAGAGCAATTTTCTCACTTCCGGATTTTTTCTCATGTGTACTATTGATATGTCTTCTACCTAACTTATTTTTCTTACCTTAATGTATTGTAAGTGTGAGTTTAGGTTTTGATAAATAATTTTATATTAATACTAAAATTATAATCAATGCATAAATTGATATTTCTATTGAAAAACTCTTGTGATATCATAGAATATAAACTAAAACTTACAAGATTGTCCATACTTTCTATCCTACCTCGATTCCATTCTTATATGGAACAAGGTTGATAATGACATCAACTAGTTCATTCCTTATAATGAAACCTTAAATGTATTTTTTTATCAAACAAATACAATAGGGGATTCCTTACATGAACCATCATATTTGAAATGCACTTTTCTTATATTATTTCATGATTGAAACAATGTACATGGTTCACATATGCCTAATCAATCCTATGAACATTAAGTACAAGAAACTATTTATTTGAAATTATTTCTTCTATATTCCAACTATATCATCAAGGACATTCATCTCTTAACAATGATCCAATTTTCATCTCCACAAACCTATATTGCTAACATGAAATATAGATTCAAAACAATTCAAATAAGGTAGAGATTCCTCCATTAAAATACAATGTACAAATGATAATTTATCCTTCAGGTTCCATCATCACTATGAGTAACTCCAAACTTCTCCTATGAAACCATTGAGCACAAAACTTGCAATGCATTTGAACAAGAGCCATGGAAAATTACCTCCCATCCCAAGCCTCATGGAGGCCACCCACCAAGCTAGGAGAACCAAGGCTCAAATGGATGACAGTTAAATAAGCTTACTAATGCATGAACAACACAAGACACGACATTTGACAACTGCAACCAAGGTATTCACAATGATTCCCAAACATAATCATGAACATTGGGTGAAGGTGGGATCTCCAAGAGAAGGATGTCATATCAATAAAATCACATAATTTTAAACACAACATGCCTCAATAAGGCTCTCTCAAAAAATACTTCTCTTCACATAACTCCACTTATTCCCCCCATAATATAATAGAAATGATTATGTCTTCAATGGAGCCCATACTCCATGAAACTATCCAAGAGAAGATTTTTTACACTACATTGTTGATTTAACTAACCCCTTCACCTAGAATTATCTTCCCTCCCAAGGGTGAGTGAAGCCTTTAGAACCCCAAGAACAACATTCAAATCAAGCCAAATATAACAAAATAAAAATAAAAATGTAACAACTCCTCCATATGAATTCAACACTAAACACATTACTTACATTCCTACATGAACATAAATGCAACACCAATATGCAAGCTTCAATGGGAGAGCTAGTGCATGAAACACCAACCTTGGTCCAAGAAAATGACAATTGAAAGTTATTGTAGAGCTCCCTTTTCCATAACTTATAATTCTCCAATAAACCTAATTGTCTCAAAACTTATAGAGTGGGGGAACACCCTTTGAGTTTGTCACAAGCCCTCTAAAAAGCCCTCAACTCACTATCTCACACACTAACTCACTTTTGAAAAAAATATGAAGCCCACTATCTCTTACACTATTGTCCCTACTAAAAATAAAACCTTGACCAAATGTGAGGATGAGGGAAAAGTCATGGGAGATCACCATTTTCAAACTGGTTATAGAATGAGTTGTTTAGAGGATCTCCAAGGTTATCTAGACATTTAAATGGTGAGATTTAGAACCCTTACATGTTATACTATCATACAGGTAACTTATTTCCACTAAAATGACAACTTGGACCACTTTTAGGTCCTAAAAAGTCTCCATTAAGTTTGAATTCGAAATTCAACATGATTGTGGACTCTCCTAACACTTTCCCAAGTGGGTTTAACTTGAATAATTAATGGTGATTAAATTTAGGTTAATTAACTTCATGCCCAAAAACCCTAAATGAAATGTCATCTACACATGGACAATACACATTTCAAGTGACACATTAAGGTACATTACACATTACAATGACATGTCTCTAATTGTGCATGAATTTAAATCTATTATGCACATATGATTCACATTTATGAAATGAAAACACATAAAAATGAGGATCAAATCTTCCAAAGATTCACCTTGGCTTTACTATATTCACATAAGTTAAGGCCTTGGTTCTATGATTAAATTTTATGGTTAAATTTCCTTCACACTAAACTTGAGCATCAATAGTTCAATGAAAAATCATATAAAATACATATACATATGTGTATGATAGATTAATATTGTATAATTCACATTAGACTTGTATATTACTTATCACAATTAACTTTCCTTTCTAATAATTTTCATATGAAATATATGTAACAGCAAAATATCAAAATCTACATGATAACCTTAATTCCTACTTAACATTACCAAATTCACATTTTGAATATCATCATAATCTATTGTCTATCATAGCAATGAAACACTGAATCTATAACTATTAAATCATCAAGCATAAGAATTAGGTCCTTATAATCCATATCATAAGTGAAAATCATCAAAATGTAAATGTCAGAATCAAATGGATGATATAAATCATTGTCCATCCAACTCAAAGGTGTTTTAAAATACTAAGTCATAGGTATCAAAATAAAAATAAATCATCTATGCTATGATGGGTTGGGGTGAGGTGTCACTAGTAGAATTTTGATAATTAAATGACCATGTGACAAAAAAAATTAGTCAGAAGACTAAAATATTTAGTCACGTGACTAAAAGTGATCGATTCTAGTAATATTTTGTAATTTATAGTTTAAAGTGACTAAATAAATGACTGATTTGATCATTAGACACATTCACAAGCTTAAACAAAGATTAGTGACCAAATAAATGACTATATAATTGATCAATAATAATTAGTCACTCAAACAAATGACGAGATCAATTATCAATGATTTTTTTATAATATTAATACATTCTTTAAGTTTTTTATAACTTTTATTATTCCTTGATGGAATTTTCGACCTATCAGTACATCATTATCAATAAACTTCCTTAAATGTCCTCTCAACTAATATTGAACAAGAAATTAACTCAAAATTACCCCAATCTACACTAAAACTCCTCAAAATCTATCAGTGAACTCCTAAACAAAATAAAAACCCTACATCCATTCAAAAGAAATTTCAAGTCTATCTTTTCAAATCTAAAATATTAATTACCAATTAACTATTTTATAATCTCAACATATATTTTTTATTAATAAATTTTTTTTTTTAATAACAAAAATAATGGGGGGTGATTTGAACCATCAAGAGCTAAGATAGGGTGATAAATGATATTCTTCAAGTTTTTATTCACTAACACAAAATAAGTCAAACTAAACATTAGAATTACAAGTTTATGGTAAAGCTACATTATAATATATTTATTTTATAGTGTCGGTCTTATTTTTCACAATATTTAATGTCTTTTCTCTTTTTTTTCTATGATGAAGGCTTTTTTGCTAGAATAAGGGCAAAATTAATTATTTTTCTACATTTATTTATTTTTCTAAAATAAGCATTTCATATACAACTATTATATTATATGTTTAATATTAGTTGAATATAATATTCTATATAATAATAATTATTGTAATATAGACACTAGTACATATTGACTCATTTTGACAAAAATTGGTCAAATTTTTTACTCATGTTGGTCAAATTTTTGAAAAACTATTTTGTCACTATTTTTCTCACCAAAAATTTGACCAATTTTTTCTTTGGTCAAAATTTTGACCAAATTGTCAATGATCGCTATATGTTATAGTGATAAGCCTCCTTTATCACTCACCAAAAACACTCATCGCAATGACTTATAGCGATATCTCATCCTTTTCGATAGAAGAGTTCACTATATTCTATAGTGATATCTCCTCCTTTACGATCACCAAAAACACTCATTTCCATTACTTATAGTGATATCTCCTCCTTTTTTATAGAAGAGTTTGCTATATTCTATAGCAGTATCTCAACCTTTTCAATCACCAAAAATACTCATCGCCATGATTTATAGTGATATCTCCTCCTTTTTTATAGAAGAGTTTGCTATATTCTATAGCAATATCCCCTCCTTTTTTATCACCAAAAATACTCATCACCATGACTTATAGTGATATCTCCTCCTTTTTGACAAAAGAGTTCTCTATATTCTATAGTGATACCTCCTCCTTTTTTATCACTAAAAATACTCATCAACATGACTTATAGCATTACAACATCTCTATCACCCATCATTGTAATGATTATATTTTTTTCATTTGTAGATGATCATTATATGTTGTAGTGATGAGCCTCCTTTATCATCATCACTATATTATTTTTGTAGTTTCTTTGCATAGCAATAAAAGGGATCACTATATGTCATAGCAATATGCTTTCCTCATCACCCATCACTATGTTGAGATTAGGTCTTCTCCATATAGTGATAGAAGAGTTTGCTATATTTTATAGTGATATCTCCTCCTTTTTTATCACCAAAAACACTCATCAACATGACTTATAGCAATACAACATCTCTGTCACTCATCATTGTAAGGAATATATTTGTTTTCCATTTGTCGATGATTGCAATATGTTATAAGATAAGCCTGCTTTATCACTCATCACTATATTGTTTGTGTAGTTTCTTTGCATAGTGATATACTTTCCCCATTGCTCATCGCTATGTCAAGATTAAGCCTTCTCCATATAGCGATAAAAGAGTTCTCTATATTCTATAGTGATATCTCCTCCTTTTTTATCACCAAAAACACTCATCAACATGACTTATAGCAATACAACATCTATATCACTCATTATTGTAATGATTATATTTGTTTTCCATTTGCCGATGATCACTATATGTTATAGCAATAAGCTTCCTTTATCACTCATCGCTATATTATTTTTGTAGTTTCTTTGCATAGCGATAAAAGGGATCACTATATGTCATAGTGATATACTTTCCTCATCACTCATCGCTATGTCAAGATTAGGCCTTCTCTGTATAGCGATAGAAGAGTTCACTATATTCTATAGTGATATCTCCTCCTTTTCGATCACTAAAAAGACTCATTGCCATGAATTATAGTGCTACAACATCTTTATTGCTCATCACTGTAATGATTATAATAATTTTTGTTTGCTGATGAAAACTATATGTTATAGTGATAAGCTTGCTTTATCACTCATCGCTATATTTTTTTTTAGTTTCTTCACATAGTGATAAAAGGGATCACTATATGTAATAGCAAGATACTTTCCTCATCACTCATCACTATGTCAAGATTAGTCCTTTTCTAAATAATGATAGAAGATTCTTCTATATTCTATAGTGATATCTCCTCCTTTTCAATCACCAAAAGCACTCATCGACATGACTTATAGTGATACAACATCTCTATCACTCATCACTATAATGATATATTTGCTTTCTATTTGTTTATTATTTCTATATGTTATAGTGATAAGCCTCTTTTATTGCTCATCACTATTGCTATAGTGTATCTTAACTCATGAAGCCTAATCACTATAACTATAACGGTATATGAAACATCAAATGAAGAAACAACATTTCTATTGATTGAGATTTTTGATGCACCTATGCAAAATAAATCCCATTAACGATTAAATAAAATGTCAAATGATGGACTCTAATGCTTATTTTATGGTTTGAGTGAGGTAGGGAATCAAAGAAATATATAGAGAAGTCAAGGTAGGGTTTTGTAGCATCTGTGAAATGTTTGGTTGAATTAGCGTGGCCAATGCTTACATGGTTTCTAACCACAATTTCTAGGTGAGTTACATCATCCACCCCTAAATATATAACAATAAAGCTAAACCCATCATTTTGTATGTACCCACCAGTGTTTTTTAAATTAGGGTTATGATGTTCACACCTTTAGTACTTTAGTTAATGTGACCTATACAACGTAGTGAGGGTACAAAACACAACTACTTGCACATTCACTAGTTTTCCTAATGTTATCAAGAAAGAGTCCCTTGAAACATATTGAGGAGGAAAGAAAAAGAAATCATATATATAAGCTAGCAGATTGGAGGAGAATTATCAATTACATATTTGATGAATTCAAATAGGAAAGGCTTCATAACCTAACACACATTCAGTGAAGAGCATACATGACCCATCTATGACCAAAATGAGCATGCAATAGTACTGTGATATTATATTAGACAAATCATCAATAGGCCACTAATGAATATAGAGATTTAACTAGAAAACAACAATTTGATAATACTATCTTATACACTTCAAAATATATCCAGAATAGAAACTTCATACTCTTGTCAACTCTCAATATTGAACTAGTGCTCAAAATAGATTATCTTAAATCATATCAAACTTGGGTGTGGATAATATTTTCTATTACCTTCCTCTATCAATGTATAAGGTTTTCATTAATAAAATTTAGTGTAAAGGAGTTCAAATTTGAATAAAATGAAGGGTGCAAACTTGGGTGTGGATATTATTATCTATTACCTCTTCTATCAACATATAATGTGCTCATTAATAAATTTTAGCATAAAGAAGTTTAAATTTTAATTTAAAAAAGGGTGAACTAGCAAATTTCTATAACCAGTTATATAATTTTATATAACCTTGTTAAAAAGGAAAAGTTACCTTGCAAAAAATAACTATGGGGAATAACCTAATAAAATAATTGGATTGGTCTTTATTAGCAGACTGACTACTTTTCACAATATTCACCCAAGCATTAATGTATAATGTGTCAAAGCCATAACTATCTTTCACAAAGGAAGATGAATTAAGCTAATAGATTGATAAAAAATCCAATAGACTACACCCAAATAAAATCTTGAATCTACTACACTACTATAACTTAAACATATTGAAATAGTAGGAGGAATAAACTATATAAAAAGAAAATGAAAACCAATCTTTATGAGATAATTATGTAACATTTCATACCATGCTCTAGGGTTTTGATTGAGACCATATAAAGCTTTGTGTAGTCTGCAAACCATGTCCCTTTTTCTAGGATCAATGAAGCCTTCAATTTTCTTGATGTAGACTTCTTCTTCTAAGATTCCATTCAAGAATGTTGATTTCACATCCATCTAATATACTTTGAATCCTTTCTGTACTACATATGTAAGGCGTGTTCTAACACCTTCTAGTCTAGAAATAGGAGAAAAAGTATCTCCATAATCAATACCTTCTTCTTGAACATAACCCTTGCAAACTAACCTTGCCTTGTCTCTTGAAATTTCTCCATTCCCATTCAGCTTATTTCTAAATACCCATTTTGTACCAATTGCATTCTTGTCCTTGGATCTAGGAACGAGAGTCCAAGTTTTTTTTCCTTTCAATCAGATCAATCTCTTCATTTATTGTTTCTATCTAGCTTTCATTGTCTAATGCATCTTTCATAGTTCTGGGTTCAAACTCAATAAGAAAACATGTACCTTTTGACTAATCTCCAATGATTTTCTCGAGTGCATGATGTCTTTTGACATATCTAGCAAGTCTAGACTCCTTCTTTCTAAATATACTAGGTTCACCATGATCTTTTGAATCATGTTTGGGTCCCACTATCTATGGCTTGGGTCCATTAGATGACTCAATCTACACTAGATGAAACTCCAATCAATCTAACTATGACTCAATTCCTCTAGAATATGACTCAGGTTGCACTGGCTATAACTTGGGTTGAACTAGGAATTTTGAGGACACAAGTGGTGAAGATTGTTGACTTCCATTTGCTTAAACTTTAGGTAAAGTATCAGGCTCATAGTAAACAATTTTTTTGTAGTTTTTAGGTTCTTTCCTACTTTGTTTTTCACACTCTTCTGAAAATTCATCAATCTTTACATGTGCACTTTCTATAACTTTGTGAGTAGATAGATTCAAATATTTATATGCTTTGATCTTATTGGAGTATCCCAAGAATGTTCCTTCATCACTTTTCACATCAAATTTTCCTTTTCTTGCCTCCTTCAAAATATAACATTTTCTTCCAAATACTTTGAAATAACACACCTTAGGTTTATAGCCATACCATAATTCAAAAGGTGTTTAATCTGAATCCTTCTTCAATTGGACTCAATTCAAGGTATGAATTGCAATGTTGATTACTTCCTTCCAGTATTTGATAGCAACACTCTTCTCTATCATCAACATCCTTACACAGTCCATGATTGATCTATTCCTTCTCTTAGCAATGCCATTCTATTGAGGTGTACTAGGTATAGATACATGTCTCTTGATTCCTCTTTCATTGTAGAATTCATTGAATTTATTTGAGATGTATTCACCTCCTCTATCTAATCTTAAACATTTTAGTTTCTTTCCTATTTCCTTCTCAACTCTAGTTAGATACCATTTGAACATTTGAAAAGCTTATGATTTATCCTTTAAATACATAATTGTCATAATCCTAGAATAATCATCAACAAAAAAAATAAAGTACTTATCTTTAGTCTAGCTTTATATGCCAATAGGTCCACAAATTTCTATATGAACCAACTCCAAGACTTCTTTAGAATGATATTTTGCTTTCAAAACTTTTCTTTCCCATCTTTCCAATTAGATAATTCTTGCACATGCCCATATCAAGTTTCTTTAGGCTTGGAATGCCTCTAACTCTTTTATTCTTGATTATTTTGACCAGGCTATCAAAATTCACATGACACAACCTTTTATGCCACAATGATCTTTCTTCTACTTGAGCTATGAAATGTGAATTTATATTTAGAATTAGGTAGAATAGATTACCTCTTGTTTGATTACTAGTCCCAACAAGATTTCCATTTCCATCTAGCAGCTTGGCTTTCCTATACATGAATTGTACTTTGAATCCAATAATATTTAATTATGCCATTCTAAGAAGATTATTCTTTATTCCTTCAACCCAATAAGCACTGTTACATTTGATATCATTGGTTAGTGTAGTACAACTTGTTCCCTTTACATAACAAGGTTCATCATTTCCAAATTTGACACTCCCACCATCATAGTGTTCCAAGTGCTCAAATTTAGATTTATTACTAGTCATGTGGTGAGAAAAAAATAATCCATGTATCATTTTACCAACATGAGAAATGAGTGCCATCTTATCATTCTCATCATTTGATTCATTCTTAATAGCAATGTAAACCATTTCATCTTCTTCATTACTATCAAAATCTTTAGAGATGTAACAAGACTTCTTACCTTTGTACTTGTAGTATTTATAGATTTTGAAATCCTTCTTTCCTTTGTACTTGTCATGCTTCTTTTCTTCTTTGTTTTCTCTATTTGGACACTTTGCAATTGTACTTTCCTTTGCATTTGGCCATTGTACTTTCCTTTGCCTTTAGGAAATTTTCTTACAAGAAATACTTTATTGTCTTCAAGATCATCATCAAAACCATCTTGATCTTCACTATCAGACTTCTTTCTTTTAGACTTTGCATCTTTCTTCTTGAGTGATAGTTTGGCTTGAAATGTAGACTCAAGGTTATTGGAGTTAGGAACATAATTATCAAAATTATCTAACTCAAATTCTATCAACCATCCCACTAGTGCATCCAAATTTATACCATTTCACATCTCATTTCTTTAATAGTTGACATTCTAATTGGATTAATAGGAAGAAGCCTTTTGAGTACCTTTCTTACCACTGTTACATCATCAATTTTCTCACTTGAGGCTTTGATTGGACACACACTAGGTTTGATTCTTTCACTATACAATGCAATGTTCTCATCTTCTTTCATCTTCATTTGATCAAATTGACCTTTGAGACTTTCTGCCTTAGCTCTCCTTACATTGGCATCTCCTCCATAGATAGCTTTCATCTTGATCCACATCTCATAAGTATTAGCACAATCTTTGACTTCATCAAATTCAACATAATTTAGAGTAGAGGCAATGTCAATAATTATAATGTTATGATTGTTCTTTTCTATAATTTCTTCCATATCATAGCTCCATTATGTGCCACATACTTGGTATTCAAATATTTAAGGCCTGAGTATCCAATTGTTTCCAAATGTAGCTTCATAAGTTATTTCCATTCATGGAAGTTGTCTTTTCTTAGATTAGGAATCTCCCTCTTGTAAGACTTATTGATCTTTAGCTTAGGTCCTTGAAACCTTCTCTAGAAGCACCAAATTCTCTAATGCACATTATTGGAAATATAAGAGGAGTAAATGAGAGGGGAGGGGTGAATTAGTTACCTCAAAAACAAATCTAAGATCTCCTAAAATGTCAATACAATTCAAAATAAAACTTGGCTAAAAATTGAAATATTGTTGTAACTTGGTTAGCACAGGAACACTCAGCAAAAACTAAAATATTTTCTTCTTAAGATGTTTAGTGTGATTAAGATTAATTAGCTTAGTTTTAGAATCATAAAGAAAATAACATGAACACAAGAGACACTAAGATTTAATGTGGAAACCCAATTTGGGAAAAACCACCAATTACAACTAATTACTATTTTTTCACTCTTCAAAAGTGAGCCCTATTAGGAGCCAACCCTATTAAAGGTTAGAAAAAACACTTTTAGGTGTGATCCTATTAAAGGATTTAACTCACCCTATTAGGAGTGGCCTTTTTAGGGTCTTTAGACACTTCAATCTATAAATGCCACCTTGTTAGAGGATTGACAAATAGTTGTTAAGCTAACTCTTTTAGGAGATTTGTTTCATTGCTACAATTATTAAAGTGTAATAATGATATGACTTGATTATTGATGCAATTGTATTCTCTAATTTCAAATCTTTTTTCTAGCTTGAATATTTGATCCTTCTTGATCATAATGTACTTTTTAGCTCGATAAACTTAGATACTTTGATATCCTCCCAATTCGCTTCCTTAATTTAACTTTTCAATCCCATGCTTCTTCACTAGATCAATCCTCGACCAAATACTTATATGTTTTACCTTGTCAATTTGGCTTGAATATAATTTCAAACAAATGAAATTCATCCCATGAGTCAACTAGAACTAACCAACAAAATAGATATAGGAAAATCCTTAATTAGCTGACCCAACTCAGTCGACACTAACTCATAAATGAGTTTTCTTTAGACTTTCTTTGGCAACCAAGTGATCTTGGTTAACACTCATTCCATGCCAAATTTACTTTGGTAACTAAGTGAGCTCAGTAAATACTCACTCTAAACTTGGTTAACATTGAAACACTCATCATATAACACAATGGGCATGGTGAGAGAGAGGGATGGAGCAGGCGGGAACTGCAATTCGAATCACGTTGTTTCGAATTTGGAGAAAGGCGGGAGACAGGAGAGCACGTTTGCAGGAGGGCATGCAACAAGGCATGCAGCAAGCGCAGGGCAGGAAACGGAGGGGAAAGATGAGGATGCCTCAAAGGATGGGGACCCACGGGTTATGTTGCCCCATCCAGGTGAGAAGATTCCCCCTCCCCCCCATGTGGGTAGTGGGCCGTCTGGGGCATGGGGATGCTGGTCGAATCTATTCGGGATAAAACCATCAGGTAAATCGTCTTTCCCAATAGTCATTGACAAATCTGATAAGGAGAAAGGTACTTTTGCTTTGGAAATCCCTAGGGAAATTATTGACCACAATATCCTAAGCATGGCGAACACTCTGGTAGGAAAATTTGTAGGGCCAAGACCTAATATTGATGTAGTGAGGACATTTACCAGGAGAAAATGGGACCTTAAAGGGCATGTAGAAGTGACTGCTATGGCCAAAGGCTTCATGTCTTTCGAGTTCTCTTGCTCGAAAGATTTTTTTCGTATACTATGTGCTGGGAACTGGTCTTTGGGCAGATCCAACCTAATATTGCAAAAATGGACATCCAACTTGGATTTGAACAATGATTTCCAATCTCAAGTTCCAATTTGGTTAAGACTTCTGGAACTTCCTTTGGAATATTGGCATGAGGATGTCTTTGATGGCATAGCCAGGACCTTTGGAGAGCTCCTCTCCATTGACCCTGTCACAGCAGCTAAGAAAAGATTGAACTATGCAAGAATCTGTGTAGGAGTCATCGAAGCCCAGGACATGCCTCAAGTTTTAGAACTACAATCTCGTCTGGGAAACAGATCTCAAAAGATTGACTATGAAAGTGTGCCTTTTTCTTGTTTCCATTGTAAGAAGGCTGGCCACAAGGCTGGTTCATGCCCACTTTTCAAAGGGAAGAGTACGGTGGGAAAGGCTCATCCACAAGGGGGGATAAAAGATTCTCTAGATCCCAAAAAAGAATGGAGGAAAAAAGCATCGCAAGTCAAGGCAAATGGAGAGGCAGAAGGAAAAACAAATACTGCTCCTAATGCGCCCCAAGAGGAATCAGGGCCTCCTCGGGCGACTGGAAACGTAGGAGGGGGAGAAGAGAAAGGAGTGAAAGACGATTCAACACCTCTCCCCAATGCGAAGGAATCTGAGAAGAAACTTGAGGAGACAGGTGAAAATATGACTCTTCCCCCTCTGGATTCTCAGGAGGATGACTTGAAACTATCCTTTGTCCCGAACTCCATGGAAGAACTAAAGGAGGGGGAACCCATGTCCCAGGACCCTAAACCGGTGTGTTGTCCCCCCCCTTCAACAGTAAACAGAATCATAGAGAGGCTGTCTGCATTGACAATGGAAGATTTGGCAAGAATTGATGCTTGGCTGGACAAAGGACTAGAGGGAGAAGAGAATCCCTAGACAGAAGTCAGGAGTAGAAAGAAGAAGAATAGCAGGGACCCTTCTCCGGTATCTCCCCTTCTACTAGAAGCATGGCCAAGGCTGATCTCGGCCACAAATCTAACCTAGTGGGAAGGAAAAACAAGAATGAAATCAGGAAAGAGGAAGCTAGAAGAAACATTAAGGATGGTACGCAGCGCACCATCCAGGAAGCATGTTCAGTAGTTAAATCATGAAGATCTTATCTTGGAATATTCGTGGACTCAATGGAATCCACAAGCAAGAAGTTATTAGAAATATGATAAGGGACCAAAGGAATGATGTGTTTCTAATCTAGGAAACTAAAATGAAGAAGGAAAGGATGGAAAATATTAAGTTCAACAATAGCATGAAGGGCATAGCCTCTAACTCTGAAGGAGCATCTGGAGGACTGCTGTTACTTTTCAATGATAAGTATTTCAATATAGTAGCTGAGTATGATGAAGATAACATTCTTTTCTGCAGAGTTCAACATTTGCACACCAATGATTCCTGGTTTTTAGTGAATATTTATGCCCCCAATACTAAGAGAGATAGAAAAAACTTCTGGACCAAAGTTGGTAATATGGTGCAAGATTGTGACATTAAGAAAGGTATAATCATGGGAGACTTTAACACACCGCTAGAAGATAAAGAGAAAAAGGGAGGTATGCCCCCAGATTGGGAAAGTAAATAGGATCTTTCTAAATTCATAAATAATCTGGCCCTTATGGACGTAGAGCTTAAGGGCGGATCCTTTACCTGGTCAAACAAGAGAAAAGGCCATGATTGCATTCAGGTTAGGCTGGATAGAGCTCTTATATCTTCGGACTGGCTTCAATCCTTCAGCTGTAGACTATCTCTGCTTCCTAGAATTGGTTCAGATCACTCTTCCATTTCTCTTTTAGTTTCCCCTCTGGTACACAGGAGATACCATCCTTTCAGGTTTGAGAAAATGTGGACCTCTCACCCTGACCTCCTGGATAATATCAAGAAATGGTGGGGGTTAGAGGTGGAGGGCTCAACCATGTTCAGAGTCACTAGAAAACTTAGCAATGTGAAGAGGATGATTAAAATTTGGAACAAGTCTGATTTTGGTCACATCTTCCATGAAAAGAAAGAGTTATTTGATAATCTAACTATTATCCAAGATTGCATTTAGAAGGAAGGTTACACTGAGACCAATAGGGTTTCAGAGCTCAAGACCCTGTCTGAAATTCATAACATTATTAATAAGGAAGAAAAATTTTGGAGGCAAAGATTGAGGATCACCTGGCTAAAGGAAGGAGATCGGAACACTAAGTTTTTTCACCTAACCACCCTCAAGCACCGTGCTAGTAACAGGATCTATGGTATCAGAAAGGGGCAGGAGCTGTTAACTGAAGAATCTGCCATCTCGGAAGAAGTTGTTTCCTTTTTCTCTAGCCTTCTCTCTGAGGACCCAATGCTTTCCATTTTGGACCAGGAGGATTTGTTACACTGTATCCCTCAGCTCATTCAACCTATCCATAATAAATAGCTCTGTGCTATTCCTAATGCTTCGGAAGTTAGAGAGGCTCTCTTTTCTCTGCATGCTGACAAGGCTCCAGGCCCGAACGGTTTTCCCACTTTTTTCTTCCAAAGGTTCTGGCCGATGATCATGAGAGAGGTTGTTCAGGCTATCCAGGAATTCTTTGGAGCCAAATCTATTCTCAAGGAGCTAAACTCGACTTTTGTGGTTCTCGTTCCTAAATCCCCTGGGGCGGACTTGTTGGACAACTTTAGACCTATTAGTCTGTGCAACTCACTCTACAAGATCATCTCTAAAGTTCTCATTTTAAGAATGCTCATGATCTTGCCCATGATAATCTCGCAGCATCAATCGGGTTTTGTTCCAGGGAGACAAATTTTGGATTCTATCCAGATGGTGCACGAAGTCATCCACTCTCTTGAGGCATCCAAACGGGAAGGTATGTTTCTCAAACTGGATCTTTCTAAAGCTTATGATAGGGTGGACTGGTCTCTCCTTGGGAAGGTCCTCTCAACTTTTGGCTTTGACAGTAAAGTTTGCAAAATTATCTCTCAATTGGTGTCCACCTCCTCCTTGGCTGTTCTGGTTAATGGAGTCCCTTCTAATTTTTTCAAACCTTCCAGAGGCCTCAGACAAGGAGACCCCCTTTCGCCCATTTTGTTCATCATTTTAGCTGAATGCTTAGGAAGGATTATAGACGAGTGAGGCTTGTATCAAAGTGATCCTTCCCTCCTTTAATTGTGTTCCCTTCACTCATCAGCAATTTGTTGACGATACTATCTTGGGGGGGGGAAGCTTCTGTCAAAGAGGCCAGAGCCCTGAAGAAGATTCTTGATACTTACTCCAGTGGGACGGGTCAGCTGATTAATTGGAACAAAAGCTTGCTATTTTTCATCAACACCTCTGAGTTTAGACAAAGAAAAATCGTCAGGATTCTGGGTTGTGGGGTAGGCTCTTTCCCCTCTACCTATCTTGGTCTTCCTTTGGGATCCTCACCCCTGGAGTTTTTTTGGAATGGTATTTTGGATAGATTCAATAGGAAGATGGTTGGTTGGAAAGGGGTCTCTCTTAGTCAAGTGGGGAAATGCCTCTTAGTCAAATCTTCTCTTCAAAATCTGCCAATCTACGCCCTGAGCCTCTTTGGAATTTCGAGGAAAATAGCTGAAAGAATGGAGAAAATCCAGAGAGACTTCCTTTGGAATGGTAATGAAGGGAAGAAAAGATACCCTCTTGTTGCTTGGGAGAAGGTTTGCCTCCCTAAGAGGTACGGAGGTCTGGGCATTAGAAAGATCACTCACCTCAATAAGGCTCTCCTAGCTAAACAAATATGGCGGATCTTCAGTAGCACCGGTGAATGGAGGGACACCCTGGTAAACAAGTACCTTAGAAGACCCACTCTTCTTTTCACCCTTTTTAATGAAGATATCCCAAAAGGATCAAACATTTGGAATGGGATCATGAAAGCAAGGGACCTGGCTAAGGCCAGGATATCATGGAAATTGGGAAATGGGAAGGACATTCAGTTCTGGTCGGATAAATGGCTTTCCCAAGATCCACTTATCAATAACCCTATTTTTGAGAGATGGATGCAAGCTTCTACTGATCAAATTGGGTCCAAAGTTTGTGATTATTGGAATGGCCAGGAATGGAGTGACCTATCCCTCATCTCTGAGGACTTGACTCCTATAATGCTTATGCTCAATTCCATGATTCCTATCAATTTGGGGGATGAGCTGGTCTGGAGGGATAATCCCAATGGAAGATACTCTGTTGCCTCAGGCTATAATTCCCTTTGGAGCTTAAAAGAGAAGGCCCCTTGGGCGGAGGCTTGGATTTCGGGTCTCACTCCAAAGATCAACATTTTTTACTGGCTGGCTCTTCAGAACAAAATCCTTACTCATGACAATCTCATGAAGCGAGGACATGTTATGCCCAGTAGATGTCCCTTGTGTAAGAATCAGGCTGAGACCGGAAATCACATTTTCATCTTATGTGACTATGCCAGGGAGGTGTGGAATGTCATCAAACATGATAATGAAACCCTCTGGTGCAAACCGGATAATCTCATGGATTTTTTCCATCAGTGGAAAGGTCTTTGTAAGATTGCTGGTCAGCAGGATCACTCGGACTGGATTTTACCCCATTTTTGCTAGGGAATTTGGAAGGAAAGGAATAATAGAACATTTAGAGACAGAGAGGAGCCAGCTATAATCCTTGGCAGGAAGGTCTCGAAGAATATAAAGGAAAATCTCCAAGTGCTGAAGGAGGAAGAAGAAGAAGAAGGGGATAGAAAGATAGCTAAAGAAAAAGACAGGAACCTCAAAAGGCAGGATGCTAGCTGGCTTCTCCCCCCAGATGGTTGGTCAAAAGCCAACTTTGATGGGGCTTCTAAGGGTAACCCAGGCCCTTCAGGTTGCGGTGGAATCATAAGAAATAGCTATGGGGAGGGAATAGCTGCCTTTGCTTCCCCGCTGGGAATCCAGACTATTCATCTGGCTGAAGCAAGAGCTGCGAGTAAGGTGGTCAAGTTGGCTTTTGAAGCCAGGATTACTAAACTCTGGCTTGAGGGGGACTCCAAAAACATTATTAATACCATTAATGGTATTTCCCCTTCCTTGTGGACGATTGCGAACATAATTGCTGAGACTTGCGCCACTCTCACAAAGTTCGATAAGGTCCACGTCACTCATGTTTACAGAGAGGCAAACCTAGTCGCTGATTGGTTTTCTAATAAAGGGGTTAACGCCACCAATAATCTGACCTGGCATGCCGAAAAAGATTTTTCGGCGGAGGCAAAGTTGCTCATCGACCAAGATAAAATCTTGGGAAGGACGGCTCAAATCCAATGCAATTATGGATAATAAAGATTGCTTAATGAATGGTAAGTGCCATTATTGGCATCATGATTTTCACCAGTAAAAGGGGTTTCCTCTGACATTTTGACACGTTTGAAAGGACGATAACATTATTTTCAGAAAGGGGTATATTCATGGGTATCATAAAAGAAACATCACCATTTTTTCGAATGCAAATAACTTGCACAGTTCAGAGTTCATGAGAATTGTGGAAGTTGATCAAGTAAACATGACGGGTGAGAGGAGCAGAAAGGAGCCGGTGGGGGAAGTTCAGAAGTGGAAGAACAAGGCCAAAGTTTGGAGAGAGCTGGAAAAGGGTGGGGTTACTAATTTCTTCGAGAAACTTCATGGCTCGGATCCTGAGATCACTAACAGCATGGTGAATTCATGGAATAATGGTAAGGTTAAGGTGAACGGGGTCTACTTTCAAATTAATGAGGATGTGGTTGCTGAAGTCACAGGGATTCCGATGGAGGGGCATAAATTCTTCAGAGACAAGAAGATGTCTTCTAATGCAATCAAGGATTTTGTGAAAAACACTGAAGAGCTGAACAAGCTGGGCAAGAAAGAGATGTTTTTTGTAACGGATACTATAAAGAAGCTCTGGAGGTATGTTCTCTACACTGTCATTGAATATATAACCCTAGACCCCAGGTTTGATAGGGTTAGGACTCACCATTTTGTGATTCTGAATCATTTTTGCCATGGTAGTAAGATCTCCTTCCCATATTATCTTTTTAACTCGATGAACAAGGCCATTTCTAGTTTTAAAAAGAAAGCTACCGTCAACCTGGCACTGCATGAGGGTCTTCTGCTTCTGATTCATGAGCATTTCCATGCTCAAACCATTAGCAAAAACCCTATCCAGGGGGCGGATGTTGACAAGAGCAGCTCCAGTTTTTCCTCAGATTCCGACGATGTCGAGAGCATCAGCTCTGATGAGGTTTTTGAGCATTCAGGTAAGAAGACTAAAAGCCATAAGAAGGATTACCCCTCTATCAAATTACCCAGCAGAAAGAGCCCTAGAGGTCATACCCCAGCTAAAACTGGCTCTGCTAAGGTGGAGGAGGAAATGGATACTGATGATTCTGACAAGGTTTTGAAGGAGGAGCTGGATGAGGAGAAACTGAGAAAAAGACAGAAGAGAGAGGGAGAGATCATGGAGCGCTCCAGTAGTCAGGGAAAGGATTCTTTGCCCATTCCCCTCTCCCCTATACATCCTCAGCCTCCTTTGGAGGAAAATGACAACTCTAGACAGATTGAGGGGGAAGTGCAAGTTAATAACAGAAGGAAGGCTTGGAAGAACTTCAATGTGAGAACGGCCACTATGGGAATCTATAGAGAGGCGATGAACCCCCAACTCCTGGTGGACGACCTTGAGAAGCCTAGACTCAATGAGCTAATTGACCTAGCTATGGTGGCTATTTCTGATAATGCAAGAGAAACGGGCATGAATCTGTTGAACAATGCCCGCAATAGCATGATCGACAACTTCAGATCAATTAAATGGCTTTTCCATGAGCTTGAGGATGTCAGAGATAGGGTTTCCAAAATGGAAAAAATCAAGAGCAAGACAGGTGCAGAAAGCCAAGGCGACCGGAATAGCTGGGAGACTCTGATGGAATGGAGAGTAAAAAATATTGAGAACTACAATCACAACCTGGCAAGTCAAATGATCTCCCTCCTCACTTCGATCAACGACAACATCCTCCCTCTCTTGGAAAATCTCAAAGACAGGAACCAGATGGAGGAAGATGATAAACAGAATAGAGACAAAGATAGGCTGGATGTGGATAAAGCCAAGGACAACACTATGGAGCAGGATTTGACGAACGCCCAGGATCATAAGGCAGAAGAGCAACAAGAGTGCACCGAAGCTACCTAGACCATGATCGAGATGGAGAAGTAGTCTGCTAGGTTGGGTCTCTGTCCTTTGGTTTTTGTTTCTCCTGGCTTTGGCTTTTTGTCTGGTCTCTATTTTTCTGGTTGGTTCTCTGGCCTTTTTAGTGGGCAGTTGTTTCGGGTTGGGCCTTTGGGCTTATTTTCAGCCGTAAGGCTTATGTTTTGGCTAGGCATTTTTTCGCTTATTTTCAGCCGTTCTTGTTGTTAAACTTATGGGTTTTAGGATCCCTTAAAACCTTTTTACCTTATCAAAAACATTGAAACACTCATCATACATTGGAACATCCTTTGACTCTCAAGTGAGCTCGGTATACAATAATTTCTTAGTATATAATTGACACTTGTGTAACATTAAAGACAACATACAATTGAATAATTATATCCAACATTCTCATGTATGGTACTTTTCAATTTTCTCTAGTTCTTCTTTCATGGCTTTAACCCAAAAATTATCTTTACAAGCTTCATCATCACTCAGGTTCAATCTGAGAAACCAAACATACTTCCTCTTGTAACTTGTTTATTGGTACAACTTCTTTGTCTTTTCTTCTAATAATCCAATTATCAAGGTGATTCCTGATCAAATTTCTATTAGGTATCATAGCTTTAACTCTGAATTCAACTATAGCTTTTGATCTTGGTCCTTCTTTTTGTTCTTCTCTCTTTGCTTCTTTCTTAATTTTAATTTTCAAATCAATGTCATTCTCATAAAATAATTATTGATCAACATGTTCCTTTTTAGGCCTTGGATTAGTCTCTTCATCAAAATTGTAACCAAGTATCCTTTCTTTAATTCTAAACTTATCATCAACTCTTACATTTGCACTCTCAACAAAATTCTTAGTTCTCTAAATAAAATGTCTATATTCTTTTTAATGAATATCTAAGAAACATACCTTCAACACTCCTTTAATAAAACTTTCCAATATCATCATCTCTCTTAATGTTACACTTACTTCCAAAGATTATTAAATACTTAACTAAGGGTGCATGTCCATACCAAAGGTCATAAGGTGTCTTACCAATGTTTTGTTTAATTTGTACTTTGTTCATAATAAACTGTTGTATTTACCACTTCTCTCAAAGAGATCTTAGATATATTTTTCTCAAGCATCATCACTCTTGTTGCTTTTTTCATAGTTTTGTTCCTCCTTTCTACTATCCCATTTTGTTCAAGTGTCTTTGTGGTTGAAAGCTGTCTTTTAATGCCATTTTCTTCACAAAAATAACTAAACTCATTTTAATTGAACTCTCTGCCTCTATCAATCTATCAGATCTGAAACATTAAATCTTCAAACTAGATTCAATTTCAAATATACTCTTAAATATATTAAACTTCTCAAAACCTTTAGATTTCTCTCTAAGAAATGCTACCCACAATATTCCAAAGAAATCAACAAGAATCATAAAATATCTTTCACCGCATAATGCTTTTGTCTTAGTAGGTTCACTCAAATTCATGTGCACAATCTCCAACTTCATAGATATAGTAAATTTATTGCTTGAAAATGCACTTTAATTATGTTTTTCCATCACAAATTCTTTACACACCATGTTAGCAGGTTTCACAACTTTAGGCAAATATATAACTATGAATGTAGTACTTACCTTAACAATGTTATCAAAGTCAGTATGAAAAAATCTCTTATGCCACAACCAACTATTATACACCTTAGCAACTAAGCATGTCATCTCAATACGATTCAATTGAAATACATTACCTCTTATTCTTGTAGCAGTTGCAATTAGTGTGCCATCTTTTTCTTTGATAATGCAAATCTTTTCTATAAATTGTAACTAGTATCCCTTGTCCACTAGTTGTTCAACACTAAAATATTATGTATCAAACCATCAAAAAATTAGGCATCATAAGTATTAATCTTTCCATCAAGTGTAATAGATCCTTTTCCTTTTATATGATAGGGTGCATTGTTTCCAACTCAAACAATTCCACCATCATGAATATTGAATTTGACAAAATTATTCATATCTCCAGTCATGTGATGGGAACAGACACTATCAATGATCCAATTAGATTTATTATTTTCAACTTTAGATACCAATGCATTTTCTTCTTTAACTTCTTTATTAGGGCTTTCTTCCTTAATAGCAACACTAGTACATTTTGACTAATTTTTTTGACAAAAAATGGTCAAATTTTTTACTCATGTTGGTCTAATTTTTCACCAATTGGTTTGTGGCTATTTTTTTCATCAAAAATTTGACCAAAGCTTGTATATGCTAGGATTGTGATAATTTATTTGGTCAAAATTGACCTCTCTTGTTAATAAGACCATTGGTCAAAATTGTGACCAAGTTTGGTCAAAATGTCAACCAAAGCATCGACCAGGATACCAAACCCACAGTGACATCCTAGTTGATGCATTGGTCAAAATATCCACTAATGTTGCTTGATGCATTGGTTGAAATGTTGAAAAATATTTGGTGGAAATGTCAACCAAGATTGATTGAAAGTTCCACCAATGTTAGATGATTCATTGATTAAAATGTCAAAAAATATTTGGTGGAAATGTCAACCAAGATTGGTTGAAAGTTCCACCAATGTCGGGGAACACTGGTGGAAATTTTGACTGACATGTTTTGTTTAAAAAAAAATTACTGGAAGATAAATTGCCAAAATAATCACTGATAGTAGCTTTTCAGTGATTAGTTTGGATATTTATCTTCAAGTCTTAGGGGTATCTACCACCACAGTGAGATGAGATGTCATAGACCTATATTTATGGAACTACAAGTGGCTGTAGATGGATGGGATTCCCATATATTAGGGTATCTCATTCCCTACATCTAGACCATGGAGAGGGAGAGAATATATGTTAGTACTGTAGCATACTAGCCCACCTATACCATGAGTAGGAATGTGAATTAACCTTGTCCTATTGATGCTTAGCTCCTCACACCCACATATGTCAAAGGTAAATTAAAACAAACATGATTGAATCCACACATAAAACAAAGGGTATCCACCATGCTTAATATCATATTCATAAAATGATCAAAGCTCTGAAATGTCCCTTTTTCTGATTTTACATGATATTTCCAACCTTTAATCAAATCTTTAAGATCAAACAACTAATATCACAAAGATCCTCCAAATTTCTCAAGAAACGCCAAATCGGGTATGCCAAAAATTGTGCCAAAAGCTTCACAGCTTCACCAATTATTAATAAATCTGAAAGTGTACATTTTTACAAAAATTTCAGCAGCATAAAAGCCTACAAAATGACATTTCCAGATCTATATAACCTTTACACAACAGTTCTCAAATGTAGGACAAAAACTATGCTCATCGGGCTCCCGAAATTAACACAAAAATGCTCGAAAACACCACACAACACTAATAAACTATCTCAGAAGTTTAATCATGTCCCAATACATATATTTATCTCTATTTTAATAGCTTAAAGTCTGAAATACAGCAGCAACCAAAACTGATATGAAATGTTCAACTGAAAACACCAAACTCATGCAAAAAACACACCCAAAAACCCACAAATCTACACTGTTCAGCACAAAGGCAAACTCTGTATGAGCATGCACATGGAATGGCTTCAAAATCCCATCCTTAGCCTTCCTAGAAACCTACAAACTCCCGTTCTTGGGTCTCCCTGGAAACCTTCAAACTCCCGTTCTTGGGTCTCCTTCTCCACAGGTTTGGCAGCCTCTGAAGAATAACAAAGAATGAACAAAAATCAAGTTCTCCCATCAGCCCAAAATGCCTCCAAACCCCTTAAAAGAGGGCATAACTGTAACTCATGTCCAAGAGAGGTTAATGAAACATATTTTAATAATAATTTTCATTTATTAGTCCAACGGTTTCCAAAGATTAACCCCCTTTTTCCGAAACTTCACTTTCTTGGGCTTGCCTGGCTTAGCAAAGATTATTATTTTTTAATTATTTGAAAAGGCGACATGACAAGTCCTCCCCTCCCCAAACATTGCTTGCCCTCAAGCAATGGCTGAACAATAAACCAATCAATCCACCTGGATCCCAAATGTAGTCATGAACTATACTACTACCAATTAACACATGCTCCTGCAATATCCTCTTCAATATGACCAAGAGGAATCCATAATCAAACTGACAATTATAGCTCAACCAAACTCCAAAATCACCACCACCATAGTCAAAAACCCATGAGACACAAACTCTTAGAACATCAGAACCCAAATAAAGTGGACAAATCAAACTACCAACATAATAAATACCATCAACGCATCCCACTGGCCTATACGAAATGTACAATCTAACTCTGCAACAATGGTGAATGCTCTCATATGAAACTATACCAAGTATGGAGAATCCACACACTGTACAACTCCTGCAATCAACACAACTCTGTAGATCATCGGCCACTGTCTCATAACCATAACTCCCATGCACCCCTGATGGTGAAAAGCCATCACAAGATGAACAACAAGAAATGGAACCCAAACCAAATTTTACTACCATCAACTCCTCAACACAAGGATCAATTGCTAACTGATGTACATACCCTGCTGAAGCATCACTCCAAAACTCCTGCTCTAAGTCATGTATTATCAAGCTATCAACTGCAGGACCTATCACCATGTCGTGCCCATCACAACTCTCATCTCAAGGCATCAAACTATTCCATAACTGATGATAAGCACTAGGAACCAAAGTACATCTCTGTATCATAATCTCATTAACATGGTCATCAAAGGTAAATTGATGAGCGTACCTCACAGTGTAATGCCGATAGAATGTGCCAATCTCAGTCAGTGGCTCAGACTGTAATCCAGATGAAACTAACTACAAGTGATCATTAACCATGTTGGAATTGACTACTATCTCTGAAGATATCACCAAGGGAGTAGTATTACTAGTAGGAACCATGCCAACTGTCAACTCACCAACATCACACATGCTCTTTGATACATCTCTAGTCTCTGTGCCATCAGTACTAGAGGCCACCACCATGTCAGGCATACAACAATCTACTACAAAACCAAAATCAACTGAACCTGACTCTAGTGGGAATGAACCTGATATGCCAATGTTAGTATCAAGGATGGATGCATCCCCATCTCTACTGTCTCTGAAAATCTCGGCCATGGACATCCTTGGATCACCAAACACCATAGCTTGTGACTGTATAGAATCAAGTAAAGACTGTAGCCACTCTAACTCCATGGTCGCCTTAGCCAAATGAAACTGTGACTCCTTGAAAGCCAACTCTATACTCTCAAGAATCTCAGAAGTCACCTCAAGTTGCTCAGTAAGCTCACTCACCTCATCTTCCTTGGCCAACAATGCATCATATGTTGTACTGCCCCACTCCATAAGATTATCTCTATCAGCTACCAACTGCATATAATTCTATCTCAAAATCTGAATAGCCTCCCATAAAGAGTGGATCTCTGTCAAGGAAAGATAACTGCCTTCCTGCTCATCACTAGTAGGAGAACCCCATCCATAAACTACTAACAATTGACAAGCAACATCAAAATGCTGGCAAGCGATAGCAATGTCTCGGTCACTAACTCTTAACTGATTAGGCACATGATGGCACTGGCTTGACTATCTCCTACAAACCTCCTCTGATGCACTGTCTAAAGGAGTATCCTCAAAGTCGCTAGTCTCTAGAGTATTGCAATCCATACCCTGTGAATTAAATCTAAAGCTCATATCAACATACAGAGTATCAAAAACATTAGCACTGCTGTCCAAATCCTCTATACCCAAGGAAACTAAGTCTTCAAAATTGCCCACTACATCCTCCTGGATGTCATCAATGCCAATATGATCCTGGGACTCATCTATACACACTGCCAAATATGAAATATCATCAACACATTCCAGCAAGTATGGTCGACTAGATATATGAACAAAGCCCAACGCTGGTGTATAAAAACTAATACAAACATCGGATAAGCTCCTGGCACAAGAAAAGACAACATCGTGCAATCTGCTAATCAAATCCATGGTAGCACCCAAACAATCACTGCTACCAAAAAGTGTTAATGATTTACAGTCAACTGAACCCCAAATGCCAATATAAGAATCTCGAGTCCATATCTGTAAACTAGAATTAGCTGGTAACTCAAGCAAAATCCTGACTTGAGTAATATGACCAATACCAACTAACTCCACATACCTGTCATGATTAGATAATGTAGTGACAATACTGTCTTCACACACCTTCAGCTGGCAGGATAAATCATGTGAAGTACTACTAGCCTCAACGTCATGTGACGAAGCATCTAACTGTGCCTGGTACTCTCTCTTAGAAAAGTCATGAATTCTCAATGTCTGCTCATCTACACCAGGTATCTCACCATCATGCACAACAACATCCTCATAATCATCATCCTTGAGGTCAAATCTATCTATCACTCTTTGACTAAAATCATCAAATGTAGTTACCTGATCATGACCTTGAGTAGTCATTCCATGATACCACCAATCATAGGCTGCATCTTCCAAGTATAGACTTGCAATTTGAACAACATCACTCTCCTTCATGGGGTTAAGTGTGAAGAAGGTCTGTAATTTTTGTAGCCATGCTCTAGCTGAAATTTTATTTGTTCCATCAAAAGTAGGTGCTATGAACTTGCTTATTTTATTTTTGAGCTCTCTTCCAGTTATGTCATGCTCCCTTCTGTACTCTTTCTTGGGCATCAAAGTGTTCATCATATCCACATATTCTCTAAAAGGAACTGAACTATGAAAGTCATCATCTAAGCCATTATAAGTAGCTCTTAATGTAATCAAGTTACCTGTAACCTCTTCCATAGGATTAATGGCTGGATTTGGTACTGGTGGCTCATTTGCAGGCAAGAAAATAGTTTTGGTTGATTTAGATGGTGTGGATTTCAGATTTCTTGGCTCCTCTAAAGTGCTCCCTTTCTCATTAATAGATGCAACTCCTTGTAGTTTTTCTGTCAATATTCGCAAAGCCTCTCTAGTTTCTGCCAAACTATCCACTGTTTGCTTCTGACTATTTTGGATGTCTTGGAAGAATTTCTTTGCCATCTCATCTGGATCAGCCATACTTTTCCCTTCCTTGGATTTTGTACTTTTACTTTCAACTGGAGGTTTGATCAAAATTTCTGTATTCTTTTCTCGCTGCAAATATCTTTTGTCTCTTTCACTTAGTTGCATGCAACCATAAATTTTGACATCCAGCTGATTAGAAGCAACATGCAACCACCAAATTCACCAAGAACTAACATGCATATGATTAGAAGTAGAATGCAACCATAAATTTTGACATGCAATATTTGGGTAGTTATCAAAAATGACATGCAAGATCTGGGTAGTTGTCAAAACTAACATGCAAGATCTGGGTAGTTGTCAAAACTGACATGCAAGATCTGGGTAGTTGTCAAAACTGACATGCAAACTTCTACAACCACCAAATTCACCAAGAAATAACATGAAAATGATTAGAAGTAGAATGTAACCATAAATTTTAACATGCAGCTGATTAGAAGAAACATGCAACCATAAATTATGACATGCAAAATCTGGGTAGTTGTCAAAACTGACATGCAAGATCTGGGTAGTTGTCAAAACTGACCCGCAACTTCTACAAACCCTCAGGCTGGCAAGATCATGGCTCTGATACCACTGAAATGTCCCTTTTTCTGATTTTACATGATATTTCCAACCTTTAATCAGATCTTTAAGATCAAACAACTAATATCACAAAGATCCTCCAAATTTCTCAAGAAACCCCAAATCGGGTATGCCAAAAATTGTGCCAAAAGCTTCACAGCTTCACCAATTATTAATAAATCTGAAAGTGAAATTTTTTTAAAAAAATTCAGTAGCATAAAAGCCTACAAAATGACATTTCCAGATCCGTATAACCTTTACACAACAGTTCTCAAATGTAGGACAAAAACTATGCTCATCGGGCTCCCGAAATTAACACAAAAATGCCCGGAAACACCACACAAAACTACTAAACTATCTCAGAAGTTTAATCACGTCCCAATACATATATTTAGATCTATTTTAACAGCTTAAAGTCTAAAATACAGCAGCAACCAAAACTGATATGAAATGCTCAACTGAAAACACCAAACTCATGCAAAAAACACACCCAAAAACCCACAAATCTACACTGTTCAGCACAAAGGAAAACTCTGTATGAGCATGCACATGGAATGTCTTCAAACTCCCATCCTTAGCCTTCCTAGAAACCTACAAACTCCCGTTCTTTGGTCTCCTTGGAAACCTGCAAACTCCCGTTCTTGGGTCTCCTTCTCCACAGGTTTGGCAGCCTCTGAAGAATAACAAAGAATGAGCAAAAATCAAGTTCTCTCATCAGCCCAAAATGCCTCCAAACCCCTTAAAAGAGGGCATAACTGTAACTCACGTCCAAGAGAGGTTAATGAAACATATTTTAATAATAATTTTCATTTATTAGTCCAACGGTTTCCAAAGATTAAGCCCCTTTTTCCGAAACTTCACTTTCTTGGGCCTGCCTGGCTTAGCAAAGATTATTATTTTTTAATTATTTGAAAAGGGGACATGACAAGCTCCTAGCAACACAAGGCCTCCACTAAATGATTAATGATTAAGGAACCAAGATTAAGTTGGCCCATGCATTTGTCTAATTACTTATGACTTGCAAGAAAAGTTATTTTCATCATGTAGTATAATTTCTAATCGATTCATTTTCAACATAATAGTTATTCCACAGAAAACAATAAAAAAAAAATATTAATTAAATGAATCTAACTACAAGGTAATTTCATTGCCTCAAGTAGTCAAATCTTGAGGAGATATAACCTCAGACTCTTGAGTAACCTTAACAAATCATCAAGTCATTCACTTTATTCCTTAAGTATATAGTAGATAGTTGTAGTAACAACTTAGCAAAACAAAAATTAAGGAAGAATTTAAGTATATCACATGTGCATTGGTTGATCCACTAGCTATTGGAAAAATTGGACTTTATACACATTCTGAGAGAGTGTGCTTAGTTACATCTTAAATTCTTCTAGGGAGACACTCCACACCTCCCTAACATTGAGGGTGATTTATTCCTTTATGAAACTAAAAGACCTCAACTAATTAATAGGTGTCGTAGTCATGTTGGAACTCTTAACCAATAGACAAGAATACAAGAACATGCAAGAATCACTACATGGGGTAATGAAACATGATATTATCATCCTACAAAATACTCTAGATCCTCTAGGTTTTAATTCTTTCCAAGATAGAATTGGAAACATTTTCTATCATTGCATTTGGTCTGTGTCCTCTAACTTCTTCCACACTAGTTACAAAGGCCCTTTTAATAAACAAGCATCCATTCACATTATACCATTAATAACAATATGATAGTATAATAACCATGTACAATTACATTCTATAATCATTCATTATATATAACATATATATCATAATTAAGTGAAAACATTATCCACTTATTAAAGTTTGATGGAAGTAATGAATCGGATAAAGAAGCTAAAATAGTACCAATTGTAAGACTCATAACTTCCCCCAGTACACTTTTAGTTGTCCTCACACAAACAAGGGCCTAAGATTAAAATTTACCACATTGCATCCATAAACTATGAATTTTTACTTATTACCTTTTTGATTGATTTTAATTATTTTATTGTTTTGGTCCAAGTAGAAATTTTTTAAGAGTTTCAATATCTGACATCTCATCATCAACATCTTTTGCCTCCTCCCCTGCATCATCATTCTCATGGTCCTTCCAATACATAATGTAACTAAGAACATTTAAAACTTAATATCAAGCACTACTATTATTTCAAGCTTACATGGAAAAAATGAAAATCAATAATTATCTTGTGTCGATGTCTAGAAAATAAGAAAGCATTTAGTATTTACTAGATTATCTAAGACAAAACTTATAAAAGTTGAACTAGACTTACACTAAGAGGCATATCATGGTCAAACAAGTTGTATTCTAAAGAAATATCTTGAAGTCCTCTTCTTGTCACCTACAACTCCTATCCAGTCAAAATACACAATTCCCTACAACATCAATTCATCATTCCCTAATTATCTCATACCAAAATTTATTTTTCCCTTCAATTGCAATAACTCATTGTATCTACCTTGACTATTTCAAATATTATTTCTAACATGACTAATAGATGTGTATCGTATGTCAAAATATGAAATAGTATGGCATGTTCTCTAAAACAAAGCATATTATGGTTGTTTGGGGGAAGAAATCATTAAAATGAGTACTCTTCTTTGTAAAAACCACTCATTTGGAAGTTATCATCTTAGGAACTATCATGGTAATGGTTTCTAAAAGTCCATTTGGCTATAATGAATTCCATTTCTTTGGTAATAAAGTTGTAAGTAGGAGATAATTTCCACAACAAGTAAAATTGTGATATTTCTATAAGGATTTTAACTATGTGATTTTGAGTCAAAATCATTGAACCATGTTTCATGAGTAGTGATTCAACATGAATCCATCTCTCATGAGAATAAATGGAACACTTAGCACTCATTAGATCTAGGTGATGCTCAAAGGGGTGAAGCACTGGGACTTCTCGGGAGGTCACCCATCCCAGTACTACTCCAACCTGAGTGTGCTTAATTGTGGAGTTTCCTCCATGGTTAAACCCAAAGCTTGCAACCCCATTTGCAAAATATTCACCAAGTGTTATGACTTATAAACCATTCACTAGAAAGCCCCTTAAGCTCATCACTTGATAAGTAGGAGATAATTTTCACAGCAAGTCAAATTGTAATATTGCTGTCGAGATTTTAACTATGTGATTTTGAGTCAAACTCATTGACCCATTCTTCATGAATAGTGATTCAACATTAATGGTGATTTAACATGAATCCATCTCTCATGAGAATAAATGAAACACTTAGCACTCATTGGATCTACATGTTTCTCATAGGGATGAAGCATCAGAACTTCCTAGGAGGTCACCATCCCAATACTATTCTAGCCTGAGCGCGCTTAACTACGGAGTTTCCTCCATGGTTAAACCCAAAGCTAGCAACCACATTTGCAAAACCTTCACCAAGTTTTGTGCCTTGTGAACCATTTATTAGAAATCCCCTTAAGCTCATCAATTGATAAGTATGAGATAATTTCCACATCAAGTCAAATTGTGATATTGCTATCAAGACTTTAACTATGTAATTTTGAGTTAAACTCATTGACCCATGTTTCATGAGTATCGATTCAACATGAATCCATCTCTCATGAGAATAAATGGATAACTTAGAACTCATTAGATCTAGGTGATTCTCACAAGGGTGAAGCATTGGGACTTCTCGAGAGGTTACCCATCCTAATACTACTCAAGCCTAAGTGCGCTTAAATGTAAAGTTTCCTCCATGGTTAAACCCAAAGATTGCAACCCCATTTGAAAAACCTTCACCAAGTGTTGTGCCTTATGAACCATTCATTAGAAAACCCCTTAATCTCATCAATTGATAAGTAGGAGATAATTTCCATAGTAAGTCAAATCGTGATATGGGTAGCACGATTTCAATTGTATGATTTTGAGTCAAACTCATTGACCCATATTTCATGAGTAGTGATTCAACATGAACCCATCTATCATGAGAATAAATAGAACACTTAGAACTCATTGGATCTAGGTGATGCTCACAAGGGTGAAGCACCAAGACTTCCCGAGAGGTCACCCATCCTAGTACTACTAGCCTGAGTGTACTTAACTATGGAGTTTCCTCCATGGTTAAACCCAAAGCTTGGAGTAGTACTGGGATGGGTGACCTCCTGGGAAGTCCTAATGCTTGACCCTTGTTATAATCACCTAGATCTAATGAGTGCTAAGTGTTCTATTTATTCTCATGAGAGATAGATTCATGTTGAATCACTACTCATGAAACATGGGTCAATGAGTTTCAATCAAAATCATATAGTTGAAATTTTGATAGAATCATCACTATAAAGTTTTAGGTTAACTTATATAGGCACCTCCAACCTTTATCTTAAATATTTGACTACTTCTAAAGCTAAACCAAACAATAGATATATGGTAAAATAAAATGAGTACACCCATTATTTAACATAGTAATATAGGATATCATTTTTTAGAAAACTCTTTCCATTATAAAATAATCAAGGAGTAGAGAAAGGTCAAATCAGCTAATGAATTGAAAAATAATGATTCAAAAAAGTTGCAAAAATTAGATGTTTTTGATAAGGTAAACAGGTTTTAAGGGGTCCTGAAACCCATAAGTTTAACAACAAGAAAGGCTGAAAATAAGCGAAAAAACGCCCAGCCAAAACATAAGCCTTACGGCTGAAAATAAGCCCAAAGGCCCAGCTCGAAACAACTGCCCACTAAAAAGGCCAGAGAACCAACTAGAAAAATAGAGACCAGACAAAAAGCCAAAGCCAGGAGAAACAAAAACCAAAGGACAGAGACCCAACCTAGCAGACTACTTCTCCATCTCGAGCATGGTCTGGGCAATCTTTATTATCCATAATTGCATTGGATTTGAGCCGTCCTTCCCAAGATTTTATCTTGGTCGATAAGAAACTTTGCCTCCGTCGAAAAATCTTTTCCGGCATAACAGGTCAGATTATTGGTGGCGTTAACCCCTTTATTAGCAAACCAATCAGCGACTGGGTTTGCCTCTCTGTAAACATGAGTGACGTGGACCTTATCGAACTTTGTGAGAGTGGCGCAAGTCTCAGCAATTATGTTCGCAATCATCCACGAGGGAGGAGAAATACCATTAATGGTATTACTAATGTTTTTGGAGTCCCCCTCAAGCTAGAGTTTAGTAATCCCGGCTTCAAAAGCCAACTTGACCACCTTACTCGCAGCTCTTGCTTCAGCCAGATGAATAGACTGGATTCCCAGCGGGGAAGCAAAGGCAGCTATTCCCTCCCCATAGCTATTTCTTATGATTCCACCACAACCTGAAGGGCCTGGGTTACCCTTAGAAACCCCATCAAAGTTGGCTTTTGACCAACCATCTGGGGGGAGAAGCCAGCTAGCATCCTGCCTTTTGAGGTTCTTGTCTTTTTCTTTAGCTATCTTTCTGTCCCCTTCTTCTTCTTCTTCCTCCTTCAGCACTTGGAGATTTTCCTTTATATTCTTCGAGACCTTCCTGCCAAGGATTATAGCCAGCTCCTCTCTGTCTCTAAATATTCTATTATTCCTTTCCTTCCAAATTCTCCAGCAAAAATGGGGTAAAATCCAGTCCGAGTGATCCTGCTGACCAGCAATCTTACAAAGACCTTTCCACTGATGGAAAAAATCCATGAGATTATCCGGTTTGCACCAGAGGGTTTCATTATCATGTGTGATGACATTCCACACCTCCCTGGCATAGTCACATAAGATGAAAATGTGATTTCCGGTCTCAGCCTGATTCTTACACAAGGGACATCTACTGGGCATAACATGTCCTTGCTTCATGAGATTGTCATGAGTAAGGATTTTGTTCTGAAGAGCCAGCCAGTAAAAAATGTTGATCTTTGGAGTGAGACCTGGAATCCAAGCCTCCGCCCAAGGGGCCTTCTCTTTTAAGCTCCAAAGGGAATTATAGCCTGAGGCAACAAAGTATCTTCCATTGGGGTTATCTCTCTAGACCATCTCATCCCCCAAATTGATAGGAATCATGGAATTGAGCATAAGCGTTATAGGAGTCAAGTCCTCAGAGATGAGGGATAGGTCACTCCATTCCTGGCCATTCCAATAATCACAAACTTTGGACCCAATTTGATCAGTACAAGCTTGCATCCATCTCTCAAAAATAGGGTTATTGATAAGTGGATCTTGGGAAAGCCATCTATCCGACCAGAACTGGATGTCCTTCCCATTTCCCAATTTCCATGATATCCTGGCCTTAGCCAAGTCCCTGGCTTTCATGATCCCATTCCAAATGTTCGATCCTTTTGGGATATCTTCATTAAAAAGGGTGAAAAGAAGAGTGGGTCTTCTAAGGTACTTGTTTACCAGGGTGTCCCTCCATTCACCGGTGCTACTGAAGATCCACCATATTTGTTTAGCTAGGAGAGCCTTATTGAGGTGGGTGATCTTTCTAATGCCCAGACCTCCGTACCGCTTAGGGAGGCAAACCTTCTCCCAAGCAACAAGAGGGTATCTTTTCTTCCCTTCATTACCATTCCAAAGGAAGTCTCTCTAGATTTTCTCCATTCTTTCAGCTATTTTCCCCGAAATTCCAAAGAGGCTCAGGGCGTAGATTGGCAGATTTTGAAGAGAAGATTTGACTAAGAGGCATTTCCCCGCTTGACTAAGAGAGACCCCTTTCCAACCAGCCATCTTCCTATTGAATCTGTCCAAAATACCATTCCAAAAAGACTCCGGGGGTGAGGATCCCAAAGGGAGACCAAGATAGGTAGAGGGGAAAGAGCCTACCCCACAACCCAGAATCCTGGCAATTTTTCTTTGTCTAACCTCAGAGGTGTTGATGAAAAAGAGCAAGATTTTGTTCCAATTAATCAGCTGACCCATCCCACTGGAGAAAGTATAAAGAATCTTCTTCAGGGCTCTGGCCTCTTTGACAGAAGCTTCCCCCCCCCCAAGATAGTATCGTCAACAAATTGTTGATGAGTGAAGGGAACGCAATTAGAGGAGGGAAGGATCCCTTTGATACAAGCCTCACGCTTTCTACAGTCTATAATCCTTCTTTAGCATTCAGCTAAAATGATGAATAAAATGGGTGAAAGGGGGTCTCCTTGTCTGAGGCCTCTGGAAGGTTTGAAAAAATTAGAAGGGACTCCATTAACCAGAATAGCCAAGGAGGAGGTGGACACCAATTGAGAGATAATTTTGCAAACTTTACTGTCAAAGCCAAAAGTCGAGAGGACCTTCCCAAGGAGAGACCAGTCCACCCTATCATAAGCTTTAGAAAGATCCAGTTTGAGAAACATACCTTCCCATTTGGATGCCTCAAGAGAGTGGATGACTTCATGCACCATCTGGACAGAATCCAAAATTTGTCTCCCTGAAACAAAACCCGATTGATGCTGTGAGATTATCAAGGGCAAGATCTTGAGCATTCTTAAAGTGAGAACTTTAGAGATGATCTTGTAGAGTGAGTTTCACAGAATAATAGGTCTAAAGTTGTCCAACGAGTCCGCCCCAGGGGATTTAGGAATGAGAACCACAAAAGTCGAGTTTAGCTCCTTGAGAATAGATTTGGCTCCAAAGAATTCCTGGACAGCCTGAACAACCTCTCCCATGATCATCGGCCAGAACCTTTGGAAGAAAAAAGTGGGAAAACCGTCCGGGCCTGGAGCCTTGTCAGCAGGCAGAGAAAAGAGAGCCTCTCTAACTTCCGAAGCATTAGGAATAGCACAGAGCTATTTATTATGGATAGGTTTAATGAGCTGAGGGATACAGTGTAACAAATCCTCCTGGTCCAAATTGGAAAGCATTGGGTCCTCAGAGAGAAGGCTAGAGAAAAAGGAAACAGCTTCTTCTGAGATGGCAGATTCTTCAGTTAACAGCTCCTGCCCCTTTCTGATACCATAGATCCTATTACTAGCACGGTGCTTGAGGGTGGTTAGGTGAAAAAACTTAGTGTTTCGATCTCCTTCCTTTAGCCATGTGATCCTCGATCTTTGCCTCCAAAATTTTTCTTCCTTATTAATAATGTTATGAATTTCAGACAGGGTCTTGAGCTCTGAAACCCTATTGGTCTCAGTCTAGCCTTCCTTCTGAATGCAATCTTGGATAATAGTTAGATTATCAAATAACTCTTTCTTTTCATGGAAGATATGACCAAAATCAGACTTGTTCCAAATTTTAATCATCCTCTTCACATTGCTAAGTTTTCTGGTGACTCCGAACATGGCCGAGCCCTCCACCTCTATCCCCCACCATTTCTTGATATTATCCAGGAGGTCAGGGTGAGAGGTCCACATTTTCTCAAACCTGAAAGGATGGTATCTCCTGTGTACCAGAGGGGAAACTAAAAGAGAAATGGAAGAGTGGTCCGAACCAATTCTGGGAAGCAGAGATAGTCTGCAGCTAAAGGATTGAAGCCAGTCCGAAGATATAAGAGCTCTATCCAGCCTAACCTGAATGCAATCATGGCCTTTTCTCTTGTTTGACCAGGTAAAGGATCCGCCCTTAAGCTCTACGTCCATAAGGGCCAGATTATTTATGAAGTTAGAAAGATCCTGTTTACTTTCCCAATCCAGGGGCATACCTCCCTTTTTCTCTTTATCTTCTAGCGGTGTGTTAAAGTCTCCCATGATTATACCTTTCTTAATGTCACAATCTTGCACCATATTACCAACTTTGGTCCAGAAGTTTTTTCTATCTCTCTTATTATTGGGGGCGTAAATATTCACTACAAACCAGGAATCATTGGTGTGCAAATGTTGAACTCTGCAGAAAAGAATGTTATCTTCATCATACTCAGCTACTATATTGAAATACTTATCATTGAAAAGTAACAGTAGTCCTCCAGACACTCCTTCAGAGTTAGAGGCTATGCCCTTCATGCTATTGTTGAACTTAATATTTTCCATCCTTTCCTTCTTCATTTTAGTTTCCTGGATTAGAAACACATCAGGCCTTTGGTCCCTTATCATATTTCTAATAACTTCTTGCTTGTGGATTCCATTGAGTCCACGAATATTCCAAGATAAGATCTTCATGATTTAACTACTGAACATGCTTCCTGGATGGTACGCTGCGTACCATCCTTAATGTTTCTTCTGGCTTCCTCTTTCCTGATTTCATTCTTGTTTTTCCTTCCCACTAGGTTAGATTTGTGGCCGAGATCGGCCTTGGCCTTGCTTCTAGTAGAAGGGGGAGATACAAGAGAAGGGTCCCTGCTATTCTTCTTCTTTCTACTCCTGACTTCTGTCCAGGGATTCTCTTCTCCCTCTAGTCCTTTGTCCAGCCAAGCATCAATTCTCGCCAAATCTTCCATTGTCGATGCAGACAACCTCTCTATGATTCTGTTTACTATTGAAGGGGGGGGAAAACACACCAGGTTAGGGTCCTAGGACATGGGTTCCCCCTCCTTTAGTTCTTCCATGGAGTTTGGGACAAAGGATAGTTTCAAGTCATCCTCCTGAGAATCCAGAGGGGGAAGAGACATATTTTCACCTGTCTCCTCAGGTTTCTTCTCAGATTCCTTCACATTGGGGAGAGGTGTTGAATCGTCTTTCACTCCTTTCTCTTCTCCCCCTCCTACATTTCCAGTTGCCCGAGGAGGCCCTGATTCCTCTTGGGGCGCATTAGGAGCAGTATTTGTTTTTCCTTCTGCCTCTCCATTTGCCTTGACTTGCGATGCTTTTTTCCTCCATTCTTTTTTGGGATCTAGAGAATCTTTTATCCCCCCTTGTGGACGAGCCTTTCCCACCGTACTCTTCCCTTTGAAAAGTGGGCATGATCCAGCCTTGTGGCCAGCCTTCTTACAATGGAAACAAGCAAAAGGCACACTTTCATAGTCAATCTTTTGAGATCTGTTTCCCAGACGAGATTGTAGTTCTAAAACTTGAGGCATGTCCTGGCCTTCGATGACTCCTACACAGATTCTTGCGTAGTTCAATCTTTTCTTAGCTGCTGTGACAGGGTCAATGGAGAGGATCTCTCCAAAGGTCCTGGCTATGCCATCAAAGACATCCTCATGCCAATATTCCAAAGGAAGTTCTAGAAGTCTTAACCAAACTGGAACCTGAGATTGGAAATCATTGTTCAAATCCAAGTTGGATGTCCATTTTTGCAATATTAGGTTGGATCTGCCCAAAGACCAGTTCCCAACACATAGTATACGGGAAAAATCTTCCGAGCAAGAGAACTCGAAAGACATGAAGCCTTTGGCCATAGCAGTCACTTCTACATGCCCTTTAAGGTCCCATTTTCTCCTGGTAAATGTCCTCACTACATCAATATTAGGTCTTGGCCCTACAAATTTTCCTACCAGAGTGTTCACCATGCTTAGGATATTGTGGTCAATAATTTCCCTAGGGATTTCCAGAGCAAAAATACCTTTCTCCTTATCAGATTTGTCAATGACTTTTGGGAAAGACGATTTACCTGATGGTTTTATCCCGAATAGATTCGACTAGCGTCCCCATGCCCTAGACGGCCCACTGCCCACATGTGGGTCCCCATCCTTTGAGGCATCCTCATCTTTCCCCTCCGTTTCCTACCCTGCGCTTGCTGCATGCCTTGCTGCATGCCCTCCTGCAGACGTGCTCTCCTGTCTCTCGCCTTTCTCCAGATTCGAAACAACGTGATTCGAATTGCAGTTCCTGCCCGCTCCATCCATCGATTTATTATCAACTAGGTGCCAAGAAAAGTTAGTGCAAAAATTAGATGTTGTAACATGTAGTAGGATATAATTAATATTGATAAACATGTTAGTTGGGATTTTGAGTTATGTGGTGCAACACAAACAATGACTCCATGGTCTTGAGTCGTAGAAGGTTATGGCAGTCTGCATATCTAATTATCATGGCATACAAGAACTTAGAACTTTTATTCCCTCTCTGTAATCCATATTCATGAAATTAATGTTTCAAAAGTTTTAATTTCATAAGTAGACTCTCAAAACAAGCTATAGAAAACATTAGCAATAAGAAAAATAACAAAATGTATTTGCTACAAGTTATTAATTCCTCCAAAGTAGCTCACCTATGTATGAAAATGTGCAAATTTTGGTGACATTTTGGCTAGTAGTTGGTATAGAATACATCTCATAACAAGTCTTCATGAAGTTATTGATGAAGACAAAGATGAAACAAAGCTCGATGAAGAAAGAATGATACTAGTTGCTACCATTTTATGTCCCTTGAAGGAAAAATTTTTTTACAAGGAGAGTCGAGGCTAAGAATAACAAGGTAGACACCAAGGGAATGGTGAAAGGCCAAAAAAGATGGCACAATGATGATGAGAAGTTTTTGATAGGGATAGGGCCCACTAGTAAATTTGGACCCAATTTTGGTGGAATTTCGACTAAGGTTCATCACTATTTTTATCCTCAAAATTTCAACCAAATTGTAGGTTGGTATAAATTTTGATGAATGTATTCGTCAAAATTTTGACGAATGTATTTGTCAAAATTTTGACCAACCTGCAATTTGGTTAAAATTCGACGAGAAAAATAGTGACAAAGCTTGGTCAAAAATTGGGTCCAAATGTACTAGCTAGGGTATCTAGGTTTGAGAAATCTAAAGATAAGGACAACATGAGAATGAAGAATCATGTGAAAACTATTCCAAGAATGTGTATGGGGATAGCATACACTACTAGTAAGGTATTGCTTTGGTTTTTGATACTAAGTATGGTTGTGTTGCAAGTGTATCCTAATGTGGTACAGATTTATATCATGGTGCACTTCACAAGGTTGTGTCAAAGTCATATAATCAAGGTTGTGTTTCTTCTTTTTCGTTATAATGATTTGGTCATGAGATCCAAAGCACAAGACATAAAAACAAAGGTTTAGAAGAAAGGTACAGGGTATACACTTCCAGAAGGTATCTAAGAAAATGACTAATTAGTGTGGACAACAAGATGGAAGCATGGATAAGAATGGAAAAGAAGAAGGTACATTCACAAGGAGTTCAAGAAGACAAGCAAGCTTGGAGCATCATGAGGAAAAGTACAAATGTTCTTGTTCACTTGGTAATTTTTGTATTGTTTAGTATGGTGAACCTCAACATGTGTTGGTTGTAATTACAAAATTCAACTAAATATGTTTTCAATCAAATAGCTTAGAATATCGTAATAGAAAATTCTTCTAAAAAAATATCTTACATCTAAAAAATAATTAAAAATGCTTTTAAAACAGTATTTTATATCTCAATAGACCATAGTGATACTGAAACATTCTCATTGATAATCATTTTAGTAGATATATAAAACAATTAAGGGAGTGTTGATAGTTTTTATTAGATTATAAAGACATGACAGTACAAAAGAAGAGAGAAACTATTTGAGCCACACTTTAGGTACTATTTTTCAAGTAGAGTTTCCTTGTTATTGCATATAAGTTGATGATAGGGTCAAAAACATCAACAAACTTTGAGTTTAGAATTTTCAAGATTATAGATGCAATCTGCAAAGGAAAGTTAAAGCATGAAAAGCATTCCCTTTTGATGGGATAGTTTCTGCAAAAATCTATCAAGATGTTTAAAGAGAAAATATATTAGAGATGCTTCAGGAGAGATTAAGATAAATAAGTGCACAAGACTAGCGCATGACTTCTACCAAGGCATGTGTTAAAGTGCCTAATACCTATATTAACATGCATAATAGTTTCAGTATATGTCTAAAGTAATCATCTCTATAGTGATTAAAGAAAAACATTGATCTTTTGTATAAAACTGATGTTTCACCTATATGAAAACCATCCAAATGAAATAAGTATTTGGTAAATTTTTAAGCTTCAAAACTCTAATTTCTTAATAAATTTTATAAAAACACAAAACTAAATACTAAGAAAACATAAGAAATTCATAAGTAAAAAACCTCAATTGATAACAAGACGTCATAGTCACATAATTAATAATAATAAGATTAGGTATCACAACAATTGCATAGAATTCATCTACAACAAATTCCAAAATGTGTATACGATATTTATTAACAATGTGTAGGACATCTTCAGGGATTCAATTTTTGTAAATGCTTGAGATCAACATCTTTTCTTGTAATGATTTCCTTCAATTTGGAAATATGTTCCTTGAGATATCTAACATCCTTTCTTTCCTTGTTGCTACATGTAACACCCAGTTCTAAGTTGGGCATTCTCTTTGAAAATTTCAAAGTGTTGATTGTCTTTGACTAAGAGTCAATGTCTAGATTGAGATGTACAAACATGAGTGTCTTTGCTCGCTCACCCAGGGAATCCTAAAGAATTTGGGTCAGTTTGATGTTACAAAATGGGACATGTGCACTCTTATTAGCTAAAGATAATATAACATCCCCAAGAGCAGAGAGAGATTTTTTTATGTGTTTTGCTTCTTTAAGTGTTTTCCAATGAACTCTAACTTGACAATCCTCTCACTCTAATGGAGACACATCCAAGACTAGAATGATCACACAGGAAAGGGAAAAAATTATTATCAATAAAAAATGCCCTATGGGCTTACAATAATATGATTCTGGAGAAAGAAATCCTCATGACAATACCTTCTCTCTAACTCCACTAAAAGCTGCCTTTACAATGCCAGAAATGCTCTTAAATAAGCTCCAAATGATTTAGGGTTAGGAAAAAATTCTAGAACAAACCAATTGGCATCCACCATCAAAATAGAAGGTTCCAAAAATCACATTAGAAGTCGGTGTAAAATTAGAAGAATCTAAAAATGGTAGTCCAACTTCCGGGGGCCATAACTTTTGAACCATAACACCAATTGATGAACCGTTTACATTTTTAGAAAGCTCTCAAAGCACTCTACAACCTTATTGACCAGATTTTCTCATCCCTCATTTTTTGGCCCCATAAAAGGCAATTTAGTGCCCCATATCTAACTTTGAAGCATTCTTAGGAGGTTTCCAAAAACTAATTGCAATAACTTTCTAACCATGAAGCCTTTTTACTTGATTCTTTTTCGAGAGTGTTTTAAATTAAAAATTTAGTCATCCCTCCAATTTAAACCCTCTAAATCACCATAATTATAGCTCAATTATGTAGTCCTATTTTTTTTAGCATTTACACATATCCCAAGGTGCTTAAAAACTAATAAAATTCTAACCCATAAAACTAATAGTGGAACTGTGAGAGTTGGAACCTTTATTTGACCCAAATGGGTATCCAAAAATGAAAGCACATTAAACAAAAACCATATCTAAGCATATTTTTGGGTGATACAGGATTTCCCTTACACCATTGGATGCTCCTGCATCAAACACCTAGAGTAGATTGAAAAGTGACCCTGTCACTTTATGGTAGAGGAAAACCCAAATGGGAAACCTCCACTACTAATCCAAGTTGAGTCCTCTATTGGTCATCCTTTCCACTTCACCAGGTACTCTTCATATTGCCTATTTCTGGTACTCCTACCCACATGACTATCCAAAATCTCTTCTATCTCCTCCTTCTTAGAAGTAGGAATTGGACATGGTTCCAGCATCAAACCCGCATTTGCGCCATCATCATGATATTCTGTTCAGTCTGCAATGTTGAAGATAGGAGAATTATGAATCCCATCTGGTAACTCCACCTCATATGCATTTCCCAAGTCATATTTCTTTAGAATTTTATAGGGGCCAAATTTCTTCATCTTCAACTTGTTGTAAGTACCCACTAGAAACTATTCCTTTTGTAAATGTACACCATAACCATATCCCCTACTTGGAACTCCTTATGTCTCCTCCTTTGATTAGCTGTAGCTTTATACTATTGATTCATCTTGGTAATGTGTGCATGGACCTCCTCATTTAGGCATTTGATATGGTCAACAAATTCTTCTGCCTCAACACTTGTCCTCTCCCCTTGATCCATCTTCCTCAATTCTAGTGTAGTACTTGGGCTACTTCCATACACAATTTGAAATGGTGATCTACCAGTACTCCTATTTATAGAGTTATTGTAAGCAAATTTTTCTTGTAGTAGAATCAAATCCCACCCCTTGGGCTTATCTCCCACTAAACACCTCACCAAATTGCCCAAACTTCTATTTACCATGTCGGTCTATCCATCAGACTATGGATGATTTGTAGAACTAAACCTCAATTCTATCATCAACTTCTTCCATAAAGTCCTCCAAAAATATCCCACAAATTTAGTATCTCTATCAGAAATGATACTCTTTGGGAGACCATGTAGTCTCACCACCTCTCTGGAAAAAAAATTTGTAATATGTACAACATCATGAGTCTTGTGACATGGGATGAAATGTGCCATCTTGGAGAACCTATCAACCACCAAAAATATTGAATCATTACCCCTTTGTGTCATCGGCAACCCAAGAACAAAATCTATACTTATGTCCTCCCAAGGCTTTGATGGAATAGACAATGGCTGATAAACTCTAGTATTGTGACTAAATCCTTTGGTTTCTTTACATACTTGACAACTCTGCACAAATTTCTTCACATCTTTTTATGTTTGAGGCCAAAAATAATGTTCTCTAAGAATGGCAATGGTCGTATCTCAACCAAAGTGTCTTGCCATTCCCCCACTGTGTTTCTCTTTGATCAAGTTTTCCCTCATGGAACTCCTTGGAATGCATAATTGACTGCCCTTAAATAGGATACCATCCTGAATCAAATAATCTAACCACCTAGTTCTATCTGTAGTAACAGGTTCTTTGCAAGCCTTCCATGCTTTAGCAAAATCAGGATCCTCAAGGTGCAGATTCTTGAGTTCATCAAACCTAACCACTTCAACTTGCATTATTGTAAGCAACAACAATCTCCTGTTTAATGCATTTGCAACCCTATTAGACCTTCCAGTTCTATGTTCCAACACAAATGTATAGATTTGCAAGAACTCTACCCACTTCATATGTCTCTGGTTCAATTTACCTTGGCTATTTAGGTACTTCAATGCTTGGTGATCAATATACAAGAAAAAAAAATTTGGCAATAAATAATGCCTCCATTTCTTTAAGGTATGAATGATTGCATATAACTCTTGATCATAAACATAATACTTCTTCTTTGCATCATTCAATTTTTCACTAAAATATGCAATAGGCTTACCTTCTTGGCTCAATACAACCCCAATAGCACTACCACTAGCATCACAATCTACTTGGAACACTTTACTGAAATCTAGAAGTACCAACATAGGTTTCTTTATCACCTTCTTCTTCAATAGTTCAAAACTCCTTGCAGCTATTGTAGTCCACTTGAACTCTTTCCTATCCCCCCTTATTGTTTCACTCAGGGGTGCACATATACCACTGAAATTCTTAATGAACTTTATGTAGAAACTAACCAGACCATGAAATGATCTCACCTCAGTAGCATACCTTGGAGTAGGCCATTCCAAGATGGCTTTTACCTTCTCTAGATCAATTTTAAGACCCTTAGATGATACAATAAACCCTAAGTAGACTAACTCCTTTTTTACAAAGCTACACTTCTTCAAATTAATCAACATTTTCTCTTCCCTCAACCTTTCAAGGACACTAAAAATGTGCAATAAATGTTCATCTAAATATCAATAACAGAAAATATCATCCAAATAGGCAATAAAATTTTTTCCCAAGAATTTCTTTAGTACCTCATTGACAAGCTGCATGAAGGTGCTTGGTACGCTGGTCAGTCCAAAAGGCATGACTAACCACTCATATAGACCCTCCTTGGTTTTGAATGTAATCTTCCACTCATCTCCCTCTTGTATCCATATCTAGTGATAGCCACTCTTGAGATCTATCTTTGTGAAGTACTGAGCCCCACTCAAACAGTCCATAAGATCATCCATTCCTAGCAGAGGAAATCGATACTTGATGATTATTCTATTTATAGCTTGAGAGTCTATGCACATTCTCCACTATCCATCCTTCTTTGGTGCTAGTACTATAGGTACTACACATGGACTCAAGCTCTCTCAAATCAAACCCTTCCTCAATAGCTCCTAAACTTGTCTGTTTAGCTCTTCAATTTTAGTAGGAGTCATCCTATGAGCAGCCTTGTTAGGAAAACTAGCTCCAGGGATTAAATCTATCTGATGACTGATCTACCTTACTGGTGGCAACCCTTCTGGAACATTATCAGAGATAACATCTTCATACTTACTTAATAGGCCTAAAACTTCAAGTAGAATTTCACTACTTCCTTCCTTATCTTTTCTAGGAATCAAAGCATAACACATACGCTGATGTTTCATACCATCCAAAAAAATTATTCCATCAACAAGATATATCCTAGCACTACTACATACCTTTTCACCTTCCTTTATCATGGGCTTCATTTTGTGGTGAACTCCATACTTTGTCAGAGAATATGCATTTGCATGACCATCATGTATAGCATGTCTATCAAATTGCCATGGTCTTCCCAACAATAAATGATAGACATCCATTGGAATAATGTCATAGAGAACTTCATCATGGTAACTCCCAATCTTGAACTTCACCAAACACTATTCACTGACCAAGACCTTATGATCATCCTTCACCTAAGAAATTTGATAGGGTTGGGGGTGTTTCTCCCTTTTGAGCTTTAGCTTAGAGACCATCTCCTTAGATACTAGGTTGTTAGTGCTGCCACAATCAATAATCACATCACAACACTTATCCTCACACTTGCACCTGGTATGAAACAAACTCTTCCTTTGTCCAAGTTCAGTCTCACCACTTAGTAAGACCCTTTCATTTATGAGAACCTCTCCTCTTTTTGCATCCTTAGAATGTGATGACTATGCATCTTTGTCCACATGAGCAACCCTTGCTTGACCATTAGCTCTCCTATATGTCCTTCCTTGTCATTGAGGGCATTCAAAGGCACAATGACCTTCTTCATTGCAATAAAAATAGGTACCATGGAAGCCTCCTCTTCCTAATCCTTTTCCACATCCTCTTCCTCTTCTTCTCTGATCTCCAAAGTTTTGATCATGGGAGCAGTTGAAACCCTCATTTCTTTGGTTTTTGCTAGTACCCACATCTTCATTTTTCTTTTGGGTCTCATTTCAACCTCTAGATGATCTACTACCACCCCTTCCTCCTTGACCATGCCCTCTTTTCCTTCCTTCAAAATTTTTATTTAGCTTCTCTTTGACTCGTAGGGAAAACTGGTATGCCTCTTCAATGCTAGTCATTCTAACTAGACTTAACTCCTCCTGAATGCTAGGTTGTAACCCACTAAGGTAATAGGCCACCTTCTCCTTATTTTCTTCTACACACCCTATCCTAATAAGAAGTTGATAAAATTCCTTCGTATATTCCTGGATAGATTTTCCTACCTGCTTTAATCCTTGCATTTTCTTGAACAAATCAAACTCTTAGTCAATAGGAATGAATAACTTCTTTAGTTTGTCCACCACATGATCCCATCTTGTGATTTTCTCCTTTCCTCTTCTATTTCTTTCCAGTTAAATCTCTTGCCACCAAATTTTGGCATGGCCTTCCATTTTGGCCTTCGCAAACTCAACCCTATTTGGATCCCTAATATCCTCATACTCAAAATACTCCTCTAGTTCATTGATCCAATTGATCAACTCATCTAGATTTAGATTTCCTGAAAACATATCCACATCAATTTTAGGTCTTTTTCCAAGCTTAGAAGTGGCCCTAAAAAGCCTCTCCTCTGCCTAATTTAGGACTTCCCCTTCACCTTCCCGTTCCTGTCCAATTTCTTCTTCATTTTCTTCCTCACTTTCATCGCCTACATCAACATTGAGTCCTTTACATATCTCCTCTTGTAATGCTTGAACCTACCTCTAGAGGGCTCTAACCTCCTTAGGATTAATAGCTCTAGCCCTTCTACCACACTCTCTTCATGGAGGCATCTTCTTGACTCAAACTCGCAACCACATAGTCCTGGTGCAAACTGCCTCACAGTCGACACTCTGTCTACACACTCCAGAAAACCACCTCTAATACCAATTGATGGAGACACATCCAAGACTAGAATGATCACACAGAAAAGGGAAAAATTATTATTAATGAAAAATTCCCTATGGGCTTACAATAGTATGATTTTGGAGAAAGAAATTCTCCACACAACACCTTATCTCTAACTCCACTAAAAGTTGCCTTTACAATGCCAGAAATGCTCTTAAATAAGCCCCAAATGGTTTAAGGTTAGGAATACATTCTAGAAAAAACTGGTTGGCATCTACCACCAAAATATAAGGTTCCATAAATCACATTAGAAGTTAGTGTAAAATTAGAGGAATCCAGAAACAGTAGTCCAACTTCTGGGAGGCATAACTTTTGAACCGTAACTTCGATTGATGAACCATTTACATTTCTAAAAAGCTCTTGAAGCAGTCTACAACCATATGGAGCAACTCCACTCATCTTCCATTTTTTGGCCCCATAAAAGGCCATTTAGTGCCCCATATTTGACTTTGAAGCATTCTTAGGAGGTTTCCAGAAACTGAAAAATTGCAATAACCTTCAAACTGTGAAGCCTTTTTACCCGATTCTTTTTCTAGAGTGTTTTAAATTACAAATATAGCCATCCCTCCAATTGACACTCTCTAACTCACCATAATTATAGCTCAATTATATAGTCCTATTTTTTTGGCATTTACACATACTTTAAGGTGCTTAAAAACTAATAAAACTCTAACTTAGAAAACTAATAGTGGAACTATGAGAGTTGGAACCTTTATTTGACCCAAATGGGTATCCAAAAATGAAAAAACATTAAATAGAAACTATTTCTAAGCATATTATTGGGTGATATAGGATTTCCCTTACACCACAAGATGCTCTTGCATCACAGTCCCTATAGGATCAATCAAATTAAGGAACCTCTTACACTTTCTCCAGTAGATTAGTCCATCCCTTCTAGTAGAACTCAATATTTTGCAAATATTTTTTCACCTTATACCTACTTTCATTTCTTACCTTTGTATGTCCCAAATAGATTTTGTGATCAAAATAAGGAATCATTTATTGCATGTCTTTGTGTTTTGACATAAAATAGCTATTTACAACTCAAGTCAAAATATCTTGTTACATGATTGCACTCCTAGGGCTTACTCATCACATGGAAATATCCATTGATTCATCTAGGACTTAATCCTATTTGAATTCATGAAGATATTCTCATCTTTTAGATTATCACTACAGCTATAGTGATAAGGCATTAGATCTCAGGGTATCTTTTAGTGATTGCAGTTTGAATAGCTTGAAGTAGGGTATGGTAATGCTATAGCATATAGTGATTGGATTCATCACTGTATGGAGAAGACTCATTATTGTTATGGCAATGAGTGATGGAATTTAATTATCACTATAACTTATAGCGATATATCTTTGTTGGTGGATAATTTTTTCCCCTATTAGATTTTATAATCTTGACTCTTTGATACCCAATTCTTAGAGAGACAAAAGAATGTTTACCAAAAAATGGGTTAGCGTATATACTCTATCACTATCCTTTGAATTGAATAGGTACAACTCCATATAATTTGCAATGATATGCAATGAATACATTTTTATGAGATCAAAATTTTTGATATTATAAGCTCTTAACTTGAGAGTAGTAAAGGACAACCAAATTATTTGTAGGCACAAACAATTTAGGATAAATAGATTTGTATGACCTATCACATACAATGGAATGACTTTAATAGATAATCCTAAGATTTCTTGACTCTTACTTCAATTCTAAATGTAGTATTAACCATCTATATGCAAAAAGAGGAAGAGAAGAAGAAATGTACATAAGGCAAAATGAAATTACTTTGACCATTAGGCTTAAATGAAATGGAATTTAGTAAGTTACTAATAGATTTTCACACATCTATCCTTCAATTCCAAATGAAAATATCTAGCATAATATTCGATGAACGAGAGAGGAATTAGAATCATATATGAAAAAGTAAATGGAATCACCTCTACTAAAAATATCAAAAGGAAATGGAATTCACCTAATTATCATAGGATCACATATAATTATCCTTCAACTCTTAATGTAGAACTAATATATCCATGGGAAACAAAACATAAAAATAAAATAGGGTAAATGGAATTACAGACCAATTCACCATCAAGTTTTTTGACCCTTGCATTATCAAACGAGGTTACATTTATAGTTTTTAGTTTTCCTTTCTTAATTTTGGTAGAGTAACAGTCATATAATAGAAAAGAAAATGAGAACAAAATATGAAAATATCCGATCTACATCATGATATGAGCACATGGTATTTCTTTTATTGATGATTCTAAATTAGTGATGTTTCTGATTACACTCTATGACCATTCAACTTTCTGTTATCTTAGAAAATCCTGTAAAAATTTATTTATTCTTCATCTTTTGTTGTTTCACACCAAACTATGTATTTCATATTCCAATGGTCATCATAACTTTGAATTCCCATCATTGATCTGAAACTGATAGTCAAGATTAAATTATTATAAACCTTCTTTGTCTTTTCCTTTACAATATCCTCTGTGGGTCCATTGAGTACAAGTGTCCAACCATTATATTCTTGCATTAGTTAAACTTCAAGTATCTTTAAAAAGAAAGAAAGAAAGTGTCGTCAATCTTCTCAATATGATGAATCAAAAAAAAATTTATAACTTTGTTGTTTAATTTGTGGTGTGGGTCCACTTTCCAACTAAGCACATTATGTACCTCATGGCAAATAGATGGCAATAATTCATTACTTCAAGAACCTAAAAACTACATAATGTAATGGGCCCATCAGGACACATGCCTACATGTCACTTTATCACATGAATTAATGAACATACATCTTTTTAGAATGACATAACAACTTACATAGATATTCTTTGATCTAATGGTCAATGAGATGCATTGTTAGATAGTTTATAATTCCATCTTAAGATATTATCTATCAATTAGTCTTCATCTAACAGTTGTGATTTATTTCCAAGGTGACTTGACTATTCAACTTGATGAAGTGGATGATCACATGTGTTTTGATTCATTGATTCAATTTCAAGTTTGGTCTTTGCCACCTTTGACCTAGTTCTTTCACCATTTTTGATGATTTATCTACTTCTCCTACATTCAAATTCAATTGATTCTTTGTGTAGCCCATTCTCACAATCTATATATTTTCTTCAAGCTTTAGTCTTTGATGTTTCTCTATTGTATTTTCTCTATATATGCCTATGATTTCTCTATTCTACCTACATTATGCCTTTAATGGAACACTTGATCATAGAGTTAGGGTTTTCTTAAAGATTTGAGCAATTCTTTCATGAATAATTGCTTCTCAACATGAATCTTTGTCTTTGACATGATTAGGAATAAGGAAATATGAATTAGTAGAGTATCCAAACCTTCTTCTCATCATGATAGCTCATAACAAACTGTCCAAACCCTAATCAACTAACTTTGGATTGATGCATTGCACATATGGTTCCACACATTAGGTTAACTCAAAGGAATGATGAGAAGAAAGGTCATCCTATGGGCAATCTAAACTTAGAATCAAAACATTGACATTTGACTTGACTCAAAACCCTCAGGGAAAAGATATTGACTAAAACTTTGGCAACAATTGGCTCTATCTAGGGATTAAGCATGATATTGCTTGAAAGTACTCTAGCAATCTCTAGTTCCACACAAAAGGTGAAAACTTGAAAACAAAAGAATAGACTAAACTAGGAAAACAACAAAAAATTACCAAGGGAAACAAACAACTAAGAAAGAACAAACTATAGGGAAGGAAAACCTACCTATCTAGCCACTCTTCAGGGATTACCTACTTTCAATTTTGTATTTGATACAACTTTAGATCCTGCCCATTATAAGAGCATGGTAGGGTTTCTCCAGTGGGATATGCTAACTTGAAGGAATTGTTTTTATTTGCTTATATGATCTAAAATGGTTTTTTTCCATAAATACTGAAATTTTGAATGCGTACCTCTTGGTTCATGCCTCTTATCCCATAGTAATACCAAATCACCTTCCATGAATTTTCTTGGCCTTGCCCTTTTATCAAACAACTTTTTCACCCTTCCTTGGTGTTTAGTAATTTTGTCAACCATCTCTTCCCTTTCTTCTTGCAACTTTGTGAGATACATGATTCTCTTCTCTAATCCATCTTTGAAAACATCTTCTTTAATGAGAATCTTTAATTTACAAGCAACTAGTTCTAGAGGAAATGAAAAATTTACTTCCATTCCATATACTAATTCAAAAGGTGAAATACTTGTGGCTCTTTTAGGTGTGGTTCTATTAGCCCATAAAGCATCATGAATCTTCTTATGCCGACTTTTCTAATTATCTGAGACCAATTTCTTCAAAATATTAACCAAATTCTTATTACTAGGCTCAACCTGCCCATTTCCTTGAGGAGAGTAATCAAAGTAATGTCCAAATTCAATAACATTATCATAGAAAAACTCAATTATTTCTAAGGAAGAAAAATGAAATGCATTATCCATTATTAATTTTACAAGGACTCCAAACCTTATCAAAATATGCACTTTGAGAAAATCACATACCACCTTTGATAAAGTCTTCTTCATTGGCTTGGCCTCAACCCATTTACTAAAATAATTTTTGGCAGTCAATATATATGTGTGTCCTTGACTGGAAGGAGGATTGATTGGGCCTATAAAATGTAAACCCCATTGATGAAAAGGAGCTTCAATTACCAACAATCTAAGAGGTAAGGCAAAAAGCTAGAGTTTACCAGTAAACATCTTTCATTTCTTAGAATTTGAAACCCACTTATATGCATCTTTAAATATACCAGGCTAATAATAATATTGTCTCAAAATTTTGAATGCAGTGATAGTGCTAGAAAAAATTCTTCCACATGCTTCATCATGAAAATATCTTAACAACTTTACCTACTACTCTTTATCTATAAATCTTAAAAATGTTCAATCATTTGCTTTCTTGTATAGGATATCATCATGAATCAAATGCTTCAAGGCCTTTTTTTTTTGTATATATTATTTTCTTAGTAGTTAATCCATCAAGGAATTCAGCATGTGTTAGAAAATAAGCAATGTTTGAGAACTAAGAATCTGAAAGAATTACCATCAAAATTTTTGGAGTATCTTCTTCTTTGCATTGTTGATCTTCTACCAAGGCTTTGCAAAGTGCATTTACTCTAACAAGTTTGGTTGGCTAAATTTATCTATCATATTCTTGGACTTTTTCTATCCATACTCCTTCATTATTGCAACCAAAATCTTGTTGTTTCAAAATACTTTTTATAGTAGGATCTGGCACATATATCATTGAATTTGAATGCAATACATAAAATCTAAAACTATTAAGGGCTCTCACAACTACATATGATCGTTTCTCCATTTTTGAAATTCTTCAATGGTATACTCATGAAAGCAATAGGAGCTTGTATTCTCTCTTTATTTTCTTGCATCAATATAGTTAACATATTATGTTCTAAGGCATAATAATATATAATGAATTCCTTAGTGTAATCAAGATGAACAAGAATAGGGGCTTTAGCAATGGTATCCTTGATATCTTCAAAAGCCTTTTTACCAACATCACTTCATTTGAAATTTTTATTTCCTTTCATCATATCAATTATACATTTAACTATCTCAGAGAAATTAGGTACAAATCTCCTCAAGAAATTTACCTAGCTAAAGAAAGACTACACTCTAGTTTTACTCAATGGAAAACTTAATTTTTGAATAGCTTTTACTCTATTTGGATCAATCTTCACTCCTTCTTTGGATACAATATAATCAAGAAACTTGCCTTTTGTCACACAAACACCTTTTCTAGATCTTTGATATGATCTTTTCTCTTCTTGGAAAATATTGTTAAATCATCAAGGTATATGACAATGATTCTTTCTTTCAAATATTCAAAGTGTAAATTCATGCCACATTGAAAAGTTGCACCTGCATTGACTAGACCAATAAGCATTCTATTGTAGGAAAAAGTAGCCCACAATATGGTAAAAGTAGTTTTGAACTAATCTACTTCATTCACTTGGATTCAATTATATCCTAAAAAGCCATCTAACAATGACATCATCTCTAACCCTACAATAGTTTGTAAGAGGTGATCCATGTTGGGAAGAGAAAAATTATCTTTGAGTGATGCTTGATTTAGATTTCTAAAATCTACACAAATCCATATCTCTCCATTCTTCTTCTTCACTAGTACAATGTTAGCAACCCAAATAGAATGATGAATAGGATATATAAACCTAGCATGTAGCATCTTCTCAATCTCCTTGAAGATTTTCCCTTCAACTATAGGATTATAGTTTCTTTGTTTTTGCTTAAATGGTGATGCTTTTGGCTCTAACTTCATCTTCTTATCTCCAACTTGGATGGTGACACAAGACTAGTTTAGTTTTATTTCTCCCCCCATGTCTTTGCAAAAACTTCTATTGAGGAGCATGCCATAGCTTGTAGGAATGTCTACTACTAGGATGGTAAGTTTAAGTCTTTGTTAAGGATAGTCAGCTAGGGAGACTTGAGCATCTTTTATTTGTCCAAGTAAGGATACTTATTTTGCATCCATTGAATAGCATCTACTAAAGGTTTTAGTCAATGGAATCCCTAAAGCTTCTACTATAGAGGCAAGTATAACATTATCAGAGGCTCCTAAATCTAAGATGCAATTACACAATCTATTTTTATTGATGAAAAAAAAAATATAGAAAGGATTTGGTTTTTTATTTGGGCATGTGGCTAAGACAATGGATTCCTCTTCTTGTAAAAACTTAGGAAGTGCTAAATCTTCATCAGTTGAAGATCCATTAATACTAGCTTTATTGGGATAATAAAAATTAGCATTAATACTAACTTGTTCTTTATCTTTATTGCAATGTTCAACTAACCTTTTCAACTGATCAAGATTAGCTTTCAAGTAATCTAGTGGAGATATCTGAATTCTTGTCTCTTCACAATATTGAATTATGTCAAAAGAATCAGATGATTTACCTTTGTGTTCCTTCTATGAAGTTGAAGTTACCATGTGTTTATCTTTTTCAATTTTTTTTTATGGTGTATTATTTTTTATAGGGACTAGATTGTTGAACTGTTCTTCTAACCTCTATTCATTACTGTCAATTAAGGCCTTTCTAGAGTTGCAAAGCAATCGCTTCCTACCTTTGAATTTGATTCATACTCCAAGAAATAATTTTTAGAGTTGCAACAAGGAGCATGATCATCCTCACTTTTAGGGTATTCAAATGTTTGTTCTTTATTGTCCACCATCTGCCTATATCTAATCATATCAACACATGTATCTCCATCTTGATTTTCCCTTAAGTGAAAAGCACATATATTTTTTCTCTTAGGGGCACCTTCAATTGCTAATCTACGTTGAATAGGTGGCATTTGCAATGCTTTATCTCCATTTGGATATCTAGGTCCTTCTTGATGAGGTTGACAAAAAGAATGAGTAGGCCTATTAATTTGTTTCTTCAATGAAATGAGCTCATTAGACAATTTTTGGAGCATAGCTCTATATTATTAGAAATACTAGTTGTATTGTTCATGGTTCTAGATTTGAATTATCATTTGTAGGTGTACTCATAGCAGGTATTCTTTTGATGAGTTTGTTGAATCTTGCATTAAAATCTCTCATAGAAACTGATGGTTCTTTCTTTATCTGTGCCAACTACAACAACAATACTTGTGCATCCTCTGTACTTTTTTAACATTCCTCAAACCTTTGTTTTAAATTATCCCAATTTATGATGCATCCTATAGGTAGGTCTGAAACCAATCAACATCATCATCCAACAGTGCATCTATAAATATCCTTACTACTACATCCTGATGTTGATGATTTACTACACCAAAAGACTTATGGAAAGCACTTAAGTGTTGTTCTATAGATGTGGTACCATAACCATTAAATCTTTGGAAGTTCTTCCTTTATGCTCTTGGAAAATCATTATTAGTTTTAAGGGCAAGAGGACCAATAGAATTTCTCCATGGTTGTGCCATAACTTCTAGTACAATGATTTGATTTGTCTGAAAGGTAACAAATAGTGGAAGTGTTGTACCAATCAGTAATAAAGCATCAAAAGTAGAAGGAATAGAAGCCCTAGAAATAGGGGGAGCAAGAGATTGAATTCTTTATGTGTTATAGATTTTCTTACATGTGTTCTTCCTCTTCTACAAAATCCTTCTAGGATAGGAAAGTTAGCCTTCTTGAGCTCTTCATGTATTGGGTCAATATTTCCTTTCTCCTTGGCACTCCTAGTATATTTGGAATCCAAACTATATCAAATTTTAAGAAGATGATGTTTTTGAAATGATCTTACCACTCTTCAACTTTAGATTTGCTTATTTCCTTCAACAAGTTGAGGCTGTAAAATCGGTATCAAGTTCTTATGGAAAACACTTGACTACCAAAAGTCCTTTCTAGCAACTCAAATATATGGAATTAGATTGTAATTTAATAATAAGAAAAAAATCTTTAGAGCTTTCATCTGAATCTCCATAGTAGAGTCACCAAAACTATTGGTGAACAATTTGTTCTCCTATTAGATTTTATAATCTTGACTCTTTGATACCCAATGCTTAGAGAGACAAAAGGATGTTTACCAAAAAATAGTTTAGTGTATGTCCTCTATCACTACCCTCTAAAATAACTAGGTAGAGCTCCCTATGATTTGCAATGATATGCAATGAATATATTTTTATGAGATCAAAAATCTTGATATTACAAGCTCTTGACTTGAGAGCAATAAAGGATAACCAAATTGTTCGTAAGCATAAACAATTCAGGAAAAATAGATTTGTATGACTTTTCACACCCAATGGAATGACTGTAATAGATAATCCTAAGATTTCTTTACTCCTACTTCTATTCTAAATATAGTATTAACCATTTATATGGAAAGAGAGGAAGAGAAGAAGAAATAAACATAAGGGAAAGTGGAATTGCTTTTACCATTAGGCTTGGATGAAATGGAATTCAGCAAGTTACTAATAGATTCACACACATCTATCCTTCAATTCCCAATGTATCTAGCATAACATGAAATGAACAAGAGAGGAACATAATCATATATGCAAAAGTAAATGGAATCACCTCTACTACAAATATCAAAATGAAATGGAATTCACCTAATTATCATAGGATCACATATAATTGTCCTTCAACTCTTAATGTAGAACTAATCTATCCATGGGAAACAAAACATGACAAGAAAATAGGGTAAATAGAATTACAGACCAATTCACCATCAATTTTTCTCACCCTTGCATTATCAAATGAAGTTATAGTTATAGTTTTTTTATCCTTTATTAATTCTAGAAGAGTAATAGTCCTATAATAGAATAGAAAATGAGAATAAAATATGAAAATATCCAATCTACAATATGATATGAGCAAGTGGTATTTATTTTATTCATGATTCTGAATTAGTGATGTTTCTAAAAACACTCCATGACCTTTTAGGTTCCTATGATCTTAGAAAATCTTGTTAAAAATCATTTATTCGTCATCTTTTGTTGTTTCATGCCAAACTATGTTTTTCATATTCCAATGGTCATTAGAAATTTAAACTCCCATGGTTGATCTCAAACCGACGGTCAAGATAAAATTATTATAAACCTTCTTTGTCTTTTCCTTTACAATATCCTTTGTACGTCCACCAAGTACATGTGTCCAACCATCACTTTCTCACATTAGTTAAACTTCAATCATCTCTAAAAAGGGAGAAAGTGAGCATTGTCAATCTTCTCAATATGATGGTTTGTGAAAAAGACTATAACTTTGTTCTTTAGTTTGTGGTGTAGGTCCACTTTCCAACTAAGCACATTATGTACCTCATGAAAATAAATGGCGATGATTCATTACTTGGAGAATCTAACAACTACAAAATGTAATGCGCCCATCAGGACATGTGCTTTCATGTTGCTTTGTTGCATGAATTAATGAATATACATCTTTTTATAATGATATAACAACCTCTATAGATATTCTTTGATCTAATGGTCAATGAGATGCATTGTTAGCTAGTTTATAATTCAATCTTAAAATATTATTCATTGATTAGTCTTCATCTAACAATTGTGACTTATTTCCAAGGTGGTTGGTCTGCCTCACAATAGGTATATAATAATCATGCTCTAGGCCATGCTTAGGAATAATGTATCCAATCTAAGGATTATTTTTTCCACTATGAGGTGCATTTAATCTTCTCATCCTAGGGACATATACTTGAAATGGTCGACACAATATGTGCACTAGGTCTCTTAATGAGTCACTATGCTTATGCTGGAGGAAAGTAAAATGCAAGGAAAAGAACTTACACTATTGTTGTAGGAAACTAACACACTTAACTCTTTATGAAACAAATACTAGAAATACAACAAAAGGCTAATAGATATTCCAACTCAGTTCATCTACTATAATTTTTCTAATAGATGATGTAGGAACATTCACAAAGTATGATGCTATAGGAAGGAACTTACAACTTATACTTGCAATACTAAAAATTCTTGGAAATAAATCTATACTATCCTAATATAATCCACCTCCCAAGTGGGGCCCCTTGGTCAGCTCCAACTAAACTACTAACACAGGATAGAAGCTAACAAATATTTCATTACATTTCAAAAATTTGTTACATAGAAACAACACATAGAGCTATAAAGACACAACTCACTGTAAAAGTTAACAGTCTATTCTCATAAACTTTCTCCTTCTAACTAAACTAACACACTTGGTCCAATCCCTATATATAGAAGATCAATACTTATTTCAAAATAGAAAAGTAAACAACCTAGCTATAAATCCACAAGAGAGAAAGAAGGAAAATAACAACTCAAGGTGGAAAGAAAAGATAATGGCTCGAGGTGGGAATAATAAAGTCTAAACAATCGCTTGCCATAATAATAAATGTAGAGAATGTAGTAAGTCTTCATAGCTCCTCCATACTCACTACTGTGTCCTTTGGTACCATTATGACTTTTCTCCACCATGGCTACACCTCAATGTTCTTTTCTCCTTAAATGCTATTGTTTGTCTTCAACGTTCATCTTTGAATTCTTCCAATCATCTTCAGCTTCATTGTTAACAAGTTACTTATAATGTAGAGATAATTGCAAATAAGCATTTCAAATTAAAGTAAAATATAAGAACACAAATTTTGATAATTATATGAAATTCTGCATCATATATATGATATTAGCAAAAGATGACATACTATCTACCCATAGGTTAATCACTGGTTTAGGTAAACATAGGTTCAAAAATGTCTTGATGAAAATGAAATAGAGTAGTAATAAAGTGTTTTAAAACTATCATGAAATAGAGGCAATAATTAGCCTCATCATCTACCCCCTAGTAAACTAATGCTTATCATCAAGCATGGCATTTCCTAGTCAGTGACCTGAATTCCCCCACTTCTACCCTTCCCTTCCTACTGCTCTTGAAGGTATAATAGAATCCTCTTGTCCTTTCCCAAACCTCCCTTCTATTGTCCTCCTACATCTTGTCAAGTCTATTAGAATTAATGTCATATTAAGGCCACATGAGCATTAGAGGTTGTATAGTGAGTGGGCATCATAATTCGAGTCTAGCCTATTTTCCTAACTCTAAATACTTTGGAGCTCGATGAAGGGAAACTTCCAGGTTGATGAGACTATGTGGCTCTGACCTTATAAGTGACTTAGGTAATCTAGCCCATCTACATCTAGCACCAGCCATAGCTCTCTAGAAAGAAAAGTAGGGCAAGTTCTCATAATCAGCATAGGCCTTGGCCCTAGCAGCAAAGATTCTATCCCTTACTCCCTTGTTTTTATCCCCATAAGTTAATTTGAACTAGTCCCTAAGAACTTTTGGTTTACTACTCTTGGCTCTTAATGGCAGGGGCTTTATCCTTTCCTCATCTTTGTAATTATTTAGTTGCCTATCATAGTTTTCCTAATAGACATCTAGTACATCAAAGATATTAAATGTATATCCCCTATATAGATTAAAGGGTTCCATTGGGTTTTTGAAGGGATAATAAAATTATGCACATATAATTCATAGAGCAAATTCTACTACCAGGATGGCAAAGTTTAATAAAAACCATAAAATTCCTGGTCTGATTTAAATTTTTCTTTTATATTCTTAAGGGTTAGCATGAGTTGGAATAAGATAAATTTTTCTTTTAAATAGAGTGCATAAATTCATGGCGGTGGTCTATAGGTAATTGCTTGATCAGCCAATTTGAGGGCGTGATCCATCCTTTGTTTATGATTCACCAATTGCTCTTTCAAATATATAATTTTTGCACTTAGAGACACTATGTGTTTCTTCATTCTTTTCCTCTCCTCTTCCCATAAGGCCTTAGCAAACATATGTTTCCCAAACAATTGGAAAATGAGTTTCTATAGGGTAATGGAACCGTTGTCTTCTTCATGTTTTTTTTCCTTTTTCTCTATTCCCTCCATAATTGTTCTACAATATCAATAAACCATGTTGATTTATAGGGAATTAGGGCAGCGTTTGGATAAACTTGTTCAAGATCTATTTCATTCCTATAGCTCAAAGTACCAGGTTGGCCTACTGGGGTATCATTTGGATTTTCATTGACTTCAACCCTATATTCCTCGTTAGGGCTTTCAAGAATGTTTACATTTTCAGGGTGAGGAGGAGAGTGATCAGGAATAATTTGTATAGGGGATTCTTTAGTAGATGGCTTGGATGAGGGGGATTCTTTAGAAATTTTTGTTTAGTGTGGACCCTGATTAGTCCCCAAGTGGGAGATTGTTAGATTGTGGTGACTAATCAAGAAAGTACTATACATACTTCATAAATTCTTTGGGAAAAAAATTGGGCCCTATTTTATCGAGATTTTGGGCTGACATATAATAATTAATTATAACCCTAAAGTAGTAGAAATACTTATATAAAAGAGCTTAGGGTTAGGGATTGTTTCATAGTTGTGGCACAAAATTTGTTCTTGCAGCGGTATTGAGCTATAAGGGGTTATGGATTGTAATTATGTTATAATCACTAGATCATAATAACATCAGACTTGTTGTTTGGTGTACATAGCCTAGGGATTGGGTGAAACACATTAAATCTTGGTGTCTTGTGTTCTTTTCTATGTGATCTATTATTTTCCATTATTGGTTATATTTGTGTGTAATTATTATTTTTTGTTGGTATTCTAATTCTAATAGAAATTTGTCCTCTTATTCTAGAACTTCTCCTTATAGGGTTTTCTTCTAGTATCATAGCCTTCTACCTACCTCTCCCTTTTGGTGTCTCTTCTATAGGAGTAACTACTGTAGGATCCTTCTTAGTTCTCTTTTGCCTCACAACTATAGGGTTTGGCTCTTCTTTTACTGGAATAGAGATTTATTCTTGCAATTTTTGGTTTCTCTTTGCTCAGCTAGAGGTAGGTTTTTGGGTTTCTTGAATAGGTGAAGGCACAATCTCTTGCACATTTTCTTGCACATTTTTGGCTTCAACCTCTTGAGTTCTTTTCTCAATAGGCTCATTAGTGGGAACTACATTCTCCTCACTAAGTTGTTCATGAAGGGCAACCTGGGGTTGTAAGGTTTTAGCTTGGACAAATTCTACTCATGATAGGGGATAAACATCCCTAAGTGGCCTTTCTATGAGCAATTTAATTAGGGCATGATGCGTGATGGAATTTTCCTTTCCCTTTTGAGTTTCTTCTACACTAATACACAACATATTGTACAAGAAATTGGGAACATTAACTAGATGGTTATGCCTTATACAAATTCAAGCAATTTAAAATGATGTGCATATAAATATGAAAATATTCCTTCTTATGTGAGGTACCTGATAATGTGCATGGCCAGCTCATTGTATGGCGATAGAAGAGACATTCTTTTACAACCTTTCTTGGTAATATCCATCTAAGGGTTGGTTGGTATGAAAAAGTGAGCCCTAGCTGATCTTGCATCATGAGTGCTTGGATAATGTTCTCCTATCACTGGTAACCTAGTTATTTTTGCTATACATTCTTCTATATTAATTACCATTAAGCCGCATTTAGAAGCTTCCCCTTCATCAAACATCCTTGTGAATTCTATGGCTGCTTCTTCATCATATACAATCAAACTTAAAAAGTACCCTAACCAGCCACACACATTAAATCTCCTCATAGCCTCTACATCTAAGAGTAAAATGGTATGCTCCATTGGTTCTCACCTCTACAATTGTCCACCCATTTTTCTCTAACACTTTCACTATTTGCACTACTTGCACTATTTCCACCTTACAAATTCAGGCTTCTTTTGTTATTTTATAGACCCATTTTCACATTTCATTTAAGTAGTAATTATAGTCATAACGATTCATTATAAGCAATAATATGGATTTAATGAGAATAAATAGTGGAAGTGTGTGAAAATTGTTCGAAAATGGGATTTAGATCACTTAAAATTTAAACACAAGTCACATCATAGCCTAACAATAAAATCATTCAAAAATAAGGGGTACGACACCTAGACACTTATATACTTAAGGAAATATGAAGATTTGAAAAAATATTTATGAACAAATGTAGTCATTGGGTTTTAGTAACCTTCACTGCCCCTATGAAATATGGACAAGTGTCCACACTTGTTAGACTTAGTACGAGGTACGAAACTGGCATAACACTGCCATAATATAAAGAATGTAGTATTAAATATAATTATCAAAATCTGTGGACTATAAATGAGTTATAATGTGAAAACCTTATACCTGTTAATTGATCATCACACATACCAAAAGGTAGTGGAAGTTACATCAGCAGTTATAGCATCCGTCAGCAAACTTGTGGGGTTTATTGAAAGCATTAGAAAATGATGATGTGGAAAGTGGGTAGACGGAAGGTAAAGAAATGAGAAAGTGAAAGGAGAAATTTGGAACTTTATGTAGGCATAATTTTTTTATTATGAGCATGCACAAAGAAATTAGTGCTGAAGAGTGGCAGGTGAAAGGTTGACACCTTTGGCTGCAGGAAGAGTTATTGGGTTTGTATTTGAATTTGGCCACTGGAACTATTACAGGAAGTCCTCTTTTGTTTGGGGTCATTTATATAACTCGAGTCTGTGACCATTGACTAATAATTTAAAAGGCACTAGATCAATGGTAGTTAATTGAATAGCTCCATTATCAAAGACATGACAAATTTCATATGGACCTAGTCTGCAGCTTGCCTAGCATATCTTTAAATGTGGAATTATATAGTAGTGCCTAGTCACCAACTCAAAATTGTTTACTAATAATATGGGAGTCATGCCATTGTTTTCTTTGTTCCTATATAATTTTAGTATGTTTCAAAGTTGCATTGCACATTTCATCCAAAGAGCTAAAATGCAGAAGATGTTCTCTTTGTGCTACAACAAGTTCAATGTCTAACTCCAGTGCATTTTGCAAAGTTTTATGTTCAAATTCAATGGGGAGCATTACTACTTTCCCATATAGGAGCTCAAATGGTGTGAATCCTATAGTAGTTTTCCATATTGTTATGTAGGCCCCAACAACTTCTTGTAATCTATTAGTCCAATCCCTATAGTGTAGATGAACTATTTTTGTTAGGATGTTCTCTAGCTCATGATTTGTGACCTCTACTTGTCCATTATCTTGAGGGCGATAAGGACTTGATTTCTAGTGCCTGATGTTATATTGTTTCATTAATTCTAAGATTGAATTAAAGGAAAATTGGGCACCTTGGTCGGTGACTAGCTCTTTGGGTACACCATAGTGAGTAAAAAATTCTTCATACAAAAATTCTACAACATTTTCATCACACACATACTTCATGGATTTAACTTCAACCCATTTTGTTAGGTAATCAATGCACACAAGAATATAGGATTTTCCATTAGATGGAGGATCAATTGGACCAATGAAGTCCATGCCCCATTTGTCAAATGGTGTTAATGCCATGTATGGGTTAAGAGGCATTTCATCTATTCTTGTTGGTTGGCCCATCCTTTGACACTTATCACACTTCCGTGTATAGTTGGTTGCATATTTGTGAAGTGTAGGCCAATAATAACCAGTTGCCAAGATTTTCAAGGCTGTTCTTTTTGTTGCAAAGTGTCCTCCACATGGTTCATTATGACATGAATGTAGAATGTCATATGTCTCATTCTCTCTCACACATCTTCTCATAACTTGATCAAGTCTAGTGTAAAACAAGAGATTATCTATCCAAGAGAAACGAAAAATTTTCTCTACAAGCATCTTCCTTTCCTTGTAAGAAAAATGTTCTGGTATTTTATTAGCTGTAACGTAATTAGCAATGTCTACATACCATGGAGTTTGAACAGAAATATGAAATAAATGCTCATCTAAAAATGCATCATCTACAAAAGTAGTGTCAGTATCATCATGATGGATTCTTGATGAATAATCAGCTACAACATTGGCCATTCCAAGCTTATCAACAATAGTTATATCAAATTCTTGCAACAATAGTAACCATCTTTCTAACCTACATATTATAGTAGTTTGGTTCATGAGATATTTAATTGCTACATGATTAGTATGAATAAATATGGGGTAGCCAATCATGTAATGGAAAAATTTGTTTAGGGCATAAACTACTGCTAGAAATTCTTTTTTATTCACTATTTAGTTTAATTCTAGTCCATGAAGGCTCTTTCTAATATAATATATTGCATTTTCAAGATTTTGAGATTGTTGTGCTAGAACTGCACCTATGGCATAGTTAGAAGCATCTGTATATATATATGAAAAGGTAAATTCTAATTAGGGCCTTGTAAAACTAGGGTTGTAGTGAGAAGTTTCTTAAGCTATAGGAAGGCTTCATCACATTTGGATGTCCAACTAAATTAAGCTTCTTTTATGAGTAATTTATAAAAGGGACTAGCTATTTTGTTGAAATCTCTTATAAAATGTCTGTAATATCCAACATGACCTAGGAAAGATCTTACATCTTTTGATATTTTAGGTATGGGAAATGTTTGAATTACCTCTATCTTAGCTAGATCCACTTGTATTCCTACAACTGATATGAAATGACCAAGTACCACACCTTCTTGCATGAGCATGAAACATTTTTCACTATTAAGTGCCAAATTATGTTCTTGACACCTTACTAAAACCTTTTCAAGATTCATCATTGCTTCCTCAAAGTGACTCCAAATGTTATGAAATCATCCATATATATTTCCATGCAATCATGTGATATATCAGCAAAGATGCTAATAATAGCTTGTTGGAACATTGCAGGAGCATTACATGGACTAAATGGTAAAACAAAGTATGCAAAAGTACCCCATGGGCATGTAAATGTGGTTTTGTCTTGATCTTCAGGAGCAATACTGATTTAATTATAACCACTATACCCATCTAGAAAAGATAAATACTTCTTTCCAACTAGACTATCTTGAACTTGATCTATAAATGGTAAAGGAAAGTGATCCTTTTTGGTGGCCTTGTTTAATTCTCTATAATCTACCCAAATTCTTTATTTTCCTCCCTTTTTGGGCACTATGACTAGTGGTGACACCCATCTACTATCTGATATAGGATAAATAAAACTAGCATCAAGAAATTTTTGCAATTCAATTTTAACTATCTCTCTAAGGCTTGGATTTATCCTTCTTTGGGGTTGACAGAGTGGTAGACAACCTTCATTGATGTATATCCTATGGGTGCACAATGTAGGACTCAACCCTTTCATATCACTATAATCCCATACAAAAGCCTTTTCATGCCTTTGAAGCAACTCTATTAATTGTTCCATCGGTGTGGGTGTTAATTTGGGATTAACATGGAGATTATGACCTTTAGACAATTCAATAGTAGTGCTAGACTCTATCATAGCAACTTTAGAGATTGGACTTGCTTCTAATTCACATGGTAAGAGTGGATGAAGAATGTCAGGTTCTTTGAGCACAGTACAACTCTCATCATATTCTTCATATGTGATTAATTCCAACACGAAACTTTTAGATACATCTTTTTCTACTACACAACTGTTAGTAAGGATACTCTGAAGTACTGAATCTTCCTCCTATGGCTTTATAAAGGATTGTCTATGTAACATCATGAGCTATACTATAGAATTTAACTCTTCTTCTTCATCCCCTAAATTTGGCCAAATAGATGTGCTCAAATCTGGTAATGGTTGTGCTAGAGGATATGAATCAAATTTCTTTGTTGCTTGGCCATTGGATATGGTCATATTTCCTAATCTACAACTTATATTTGCATCATCTATGGCTAACCATGGTCAACCTAGGATAACAGGGTAACCAAATAGATTAACTTTGGGGGATAGAATCATGAAGTCTGTAGGATACTCTAGAGAATCGAAGGTTACAACTATGTTTTCTATCATCCCATCGGGAGTGATAGTAGAACTATCTACAAGTTGTAGAATTTTTGGAGTAGCCCTTAATCCTTTATTTTCAACTTCTTCATAGTTTCCTTGGTCATAACATTTATAGTAGTGCTAAGATCTATTTAAGCATTTTTAATAGACTGACCATTTATACTAACACTACTAGACTACCTGGATCAAAATATTTTGGTGTGATCATTTTTCCTAACATAATGTCAGCCAATTGTCCCACAACATGAACTATGGTGGGGTCTTTTTCCTTCCTTCTAGGCTTCTTCAAGCAAGCATCTCTAATGGATTTTCCATAGGTTGGAACATCTTTAATGGTTTGGAAAAAAGTTATTTGGATATGTATATTCTTCAACTGATCAACAATATCAAAAGATTATTCCTCTGCTTGTATAGGTTTTCTTTGTATAAAATTTTCTAGAAAAGGAGGTTCTATTTCTAGTTGAGCTTGAGTTGACATGGTGACATTGGTAGGGTTAACCATTTTAGCAATTGAGGGTTTTGATGCTATAGGAGAATCTAGTATTTTAGTTATAAGAGGCAATTTAGGCATTGGAAAAGTTGTACCAAATCTCTTATGTATATCTACAACACTCAAAGCATAAGTAGGATATTTCTGAGCATTAGCACTATACATGGGTTGCTGTGGTTGTTAGCTATTTGGATTTGGTTGAGGTTGTGTAGGTAACTATGTCTACTTTTGAGGTCTCAGATTTGCAAGGGGTGGCATTAGAATAGGTTGTTGAACTAGAGGTGCTAATTATGGAGTACTGATATTTTGGTTAGGCCACTATTGAGATCCCCTCCATTGGTTCATAGACTGCCAATTCCCTTGAGGTGGTTCCCAATGGTTCTACTAGTTTTGCTAGTAGATCTGTTGGTTCTGCCATTAGTTATTCTATTGGTTGGGCCAAGATGGTTGGAAATTTTGAGGCTATTGGGGTTGTTTCAGATTTTTTTACCCAGCATTATTCTAATTAGCTTGATATTCTGGAGGACCATGGGGATTATAGTTTTTCCATTGATTACCATATAAATTTGAATTTTGCATAGGGTCCTGATGCATACCTTGATGTTGAGCCCATGGCTAACATTGAGAAACAAAAAATACTTGCTCATCATCTCCATCTATCTTGAGGTACTCATTTGGAAGATGTTGGTTCCCCATGTTTGCAGCCAGTTTGCATTGGCAATCCTTCTTTTGCTTCTAGCAATGAGGGCAGTATTCAGCTAGTTGTAACTTAGCTTCTACATACTTCTTCTCCGTAGTCATTATGTCAAGATGTTTAGTGACATCATTGATGATGTCCTATTTGAAATATGACAATAGATTAGATATCTCAAGCTTTGAAATACCTTGATTGATTCCTTTAGTAACTGTGGAATGAGGTCCTTGGCCTTTCTTCATTGTTGACCTTGAATAGCTTTGATAGATCTTCTTGAGGTCATCCTAGGAAGCTTGATATATATCACTACCAGCCATCAGGTCTAGTGCTTCTAGATAGTTATCATTCACACCTCTTTGAAAGACTAGCTTTTGTGAATCCTTGGACAACACATGCTAAGGGTTCTTCTGCAGTGTATATAAGAAATGTGAAACATAATCTTCCAATGTTTCTTCCTCCTTCTGTGATATCCTAAAGACATCATCTCCTCTTGAACCAGATGCTTTGCAATACTCATTATATTTATCCAGAAATAGAGTTTGCATTTCATCCCAAGTTCATGTTGTATTGGCTCCTAAGCCCATGAATCATCATAGAGCTGATTCTTTCAATGTTGCTAGAAAAAAATTGAGCTTATGGGCATCAGTGTAGTAGTCAAAACTACGAAAAAGTATGTCAAATTCAAATAAGTAAGTATTATGGTTTTTGATTGCAAGGCCATATAACTTACGAAGAGCAACTATAGGTATTTTCCTGAGATTATCCATATTTATGAGGCTTGGAAGAGGAAATGAAAAACTAGGTTGTGTCATTATGTGAGGTATTAGATTATGAGGTTGCTACTAGAAAGGAACATTGGGTACTAGATGATTAACAATTGATGGATTTAAAGTAGTATTATCAAGGAAACTAGCCAAAACTTTAGTAAAAGGTTGAAGACCACTTGTATCTATTGGTTCTACTCTTGAAGATGATGTTTTAGGAAAAACAAGGCTTGCATCTTCAAAAGGCAACTCATCTTCTTCTTCTTCAATTTCTTCATTCAAATTAACAGACTCCCATGTAATAAATCTGCCATGTTCATCTCATCATCTTCCTCTTTGATGCATGCAATTAAACTCTTCACACTGGTGAAGGAAGCTTCAAAACTAGAAATTTCTTTAAAAACTTTATCTAAGAACTATGACTCAAGAATGCTCCTAGCTTGACACCATCCTCAACAATGGTACAAAAAATGGTCCACCTCATAATAGGTATATAATAATCATGCTCTAGGCCATGCTTAGGAATAATGTATTCAATCTAAGAATTATTTTTTTCCACTATGAGGTGCATTTAATCTTTTCAACCTAGGGATGTATACTTGAAATGGTCAGCACAGTATGTGCACTAGGTCTCTTAATGAGTCACTATGCTTATGCTGTAGGAAAGTAAAATGCAAGGAAAAGAAATTACAATATTCTACAGGAAACTAACACACTTAACTCTTTATGAAACAAATAATAGAAATATAATGAAAGGCTAATAGATATTCCAACTCAGTTCATCTACTATAACTATTCTCATAGATGTTGCAGGAACATTCACAAAGTATGATGCTATAGGAAGGAACTTACAACTTCTACTTGCAATACTAAAAATGCTTGGAAATAAATTTATACTATCCTAATCTAATCCACCTCCCAAGTGGGCCCCCTTGGTCAGCTTCAACTAAACTACTAACATAGGATAGAAGCCAAAAATTATTTCTTTACATTTCAAAAATTCATTACATAGAAACAACACATAGAACTGTAAAAACACAACTCACTGTAAAAGTTAACAATCTATTCCCATAAACTCTCTCCTTCTAAGTAAACTAAAACACTTGGTCCAATCCCTATATATAGAAGATCAATACTTATTCTGAAATAGAAAAGTAAACAACCTAGTTATAAATCCATAGGAGAGAAAGAAGGAAAATAACAACTCAAGGTGGGAAGAAAAGATAACATCTTGAGGTGGGAATAATAAAGTCTAAACAACTGCTTGCCATAATAATAAATGTAGAGAATATAGTAAGTCTTCATAGCTCCTCCATACTCATTGTCATGTCATTTGGTATCGTTATGACTTTCCTCCACCATGGCTACACCTTAATGTTCTTTTCTCCTTGAATGCTATTGGTTATCTTCAATGTTCATCTTTGAATTCTTCCAATCATCTTCAACTTCATTGCTAATAGGTTAGTTATAATTCAGAGATAATTGCAAATAAGCATTTTCAAATTAAATTCAAATATAAGAACACACATTTTGATAATTATATGAAATACTACATCATATATATGATATTGGCAAAAGATGACATACTATCTACCCATAAGTTAATCATTGGTTAAGATGAACATAGGTTCACAAATGTCTTGATGAAAATGAAACAGAGTATTAACAAAGTGTTTAAAAACTATCATGAAATAGAGGTAATAATTAGCCTCATTAGTGACTTGACTATTCAACTTGATGAAGTGGATGATCAAATGTGTTTTGATTCGTCGATTCAGTTTCAACTTTGGTCTTCTCCATCTTTGACCTAGTTCTTTTACCATTTCTGATGATTTATTTGCTTGTCCTACATTTGAATTCAACTGATTCTTTTTGTAGCCCATTCTAATGATTTATATATTGGCTTTAAGCTTCAATCTTTGATGTTTCTATTGGAATACATCAGAATAATTGGGGGGGGATGTGAATTAATTATCCAAGGTCAAAATGTATAAATAAAACTTTTCATAGCTCTAGTGAACCCATAAAATATTTATACTCATGCATGCATCCATAAGATTATGTAATCACTAAAAACTTGTAGGTTGCTATCAAATCAACTTGTAGAAATGTAAATCATGAAACATAACAGATTCATCAACACACTTGACAGAATGATTTATGTAGAAACCCAATTTGGGAAAACCACCAGTAACTTGCTACTCTTTTCACTCTTCTAAAGTGATGCCATGTGAAATTCCAACCCTATTAATGGTTACAATACACACTGTTAAATGTGATCCTATTAAAGGATTTCAATCACCCTATTAGAAGTGAGCCTTGTTAGAGGACTTTAGGCCATTCACTTGGAATGCCACCTGGTGAAAGGATTTACAAATGACTATTAGGTCAACCTTAATCTAAAGGATTTAACCTAGTCTAATACAATTGTTAAAGAGTAATAGTAAGGCTTTAATCTAATACAACTTACAACTTCTCTTGTAGATTACAGATCTCTATTCAGTCCTCAATTCTACTTGGCCTTCATATTTTGTAGCTTTGATAGCATGTTCACCCTTGAATCATTCATCTCCTTAAAACTTCTTGCTTAACATGCCATTGTATATTCTTCTCTTAGGTCACTTGATGAATCAAAGCCCTTGACTCCTTGTCTCCCTTAGGTTCTCACATATGATAACTTTTCTTCATGACCAAACATTCCTATAAAAAGGAAATTAAGATAATTTACCACTCATTTTCCATCATCCAAATTTAGGGTTCAAATGGATTAGGTGGGATACAATGTATCTATCCCATATCTCATATCTCTTCTAGAAAATTCTCCTAGAATCCACTTTAAATTCACCTAAAAAAAATTTACCTCAAATTTTGAGCCACCAACTCATCAACCTTATCTTCCACCTAGTTCATAAAACCTAAGAAAACAAACTTGTTGGCTCAAATTCATTAAATCTTTTATCCTTGAATAATGTAGTAGCTTGACATTATCAACCTTTTGATGCTCGGCACATAATGCATTGCTTGGCATCCACTATGAAATTACTTGATACCTACTAAAGTTTATTAGTGCTTGGCATCAACTTTACTCAGCATCAACTATTTTTCTTGGCATACACTAGAATGAACTTTTACTTAGCTCCAACTAATTTTTCTGCTTGGCTTGTACTGACTTTGCTCAACACTTACTATCCACTCAGTCAAGCTTGGCAAACAAATTTTGTGTAACTTGTTCTTCTAAACTTTCTATGTATAACCAACCTTTGTAACCTTAAGTAGATTATGAATACATCATGTCATCACTATCTTAACTAATCCTTGTACTTCATTACATAATCATAACTCAACCTTTCCTCTAGGTGCTATTGTTACATCTTTTGATCAAATCCTCTTCATCAATCAACTAAATGATAGTACTTGAATCTTATAAGTATTTATCTTACCAAAAAATAGCAAGCTTGACATCAATGTCAAAAAAATGATTGAAACACATAATCTCTTTCAACAATCTCCATCTTTCAATATTGCTCTCAACAATGATCTTTTCAATCAGATCTCAAAAGTTTCTCTACCATATTTTCTTTGTATATGCTTATGATTTCTCTATTCTACCTACATTATGTCTTTAATGGAACACTTGATCATAGAGTTAGGGTTTTTTTAGATATTTGATATTTTCTTTCATAAAGAACTACTTCTCAACAGGAATATTTGTCTTTAACATGATTAGGAACAAGGAAATATGAATTAGTAGAGCATCCAAACATTCTTCCCATCAAGATAATGCATAACAAACCCTTCAAACCCTTATCACCTAGCTTTGGACTGATGTATTGCACATATGATTCCCTATATTAGGTTAACTCAAAGGAATGATGAGAAGAAAGGCCATCCTATAGGTAGTCTAGACTTAGACTCAAAACATTAACATTTGACTTGACTCAAAACCCTAAGGAAAAAGATATGGACTAAAACTTGGGCAACAATCTCATCAATAAGTAGAGGATATGGAAATTTAGTATAGAGATGAGTGATAAGTCTATATTTATCATTGTATGTTATAGCAATCATGATCTATCACTAAGCAATGAGAGCACAAAAGGACATAGTGATTAGCAATGAAACTTGGAGATCATTGTAACTTATAGTGGTGGATGGTTGTACTATTAAAAGGGAATCACTGTGAGTTGTGGTGATAAGTTGAATTTGATCATTGATCACATTTTGTGTTATGGAGATATAGTGATCAGTGATGAGCTATGGGATATCACTATATGTTATAGCAATATTTCAAGTACTAATATTGAAGGTTGATATTTTCATATCACCATACCTAATAGCTAGAAGGTGTATCAGAGATCACAAAAGAAGGGTTTCTAGTATAGTGATATATCTCATAGGCAAGTGAAGGATATGGAATTTTAGTATAGTGATGAGCAATAAGCCTTCATATATTATTGTATGTTATAGTGATCATGATCTATTGTTGAGCAATGAGAGCAAAAAAGGACATAGTGATTAGCGATGAAACTTGGAGATGATTGTAACTTATAGTGATGGATGGTTGTAATATTAAAAGGGCATTTTTGTGAGTTGTGGTGATAAGTTGAATGTGATCACTAATCAAATTTTGTGTTATGGAGATATAGTGATCAGTGATGAGCTATGGGATAACATTATATGTTATAGAGACCTTTCAATTTCCAATATCAAAGGCTAAACTTTTGATACCACCATACCTAATATTGAGAAGATGTATCAAAGATCAAAGATAAAGGGTTTCTAGTATAGTGATAAGTGATGGTGACATTTCCATTCTTATAGTGATAGACATGAAGTTAAAAGAAATTCACTATTTGTGAGAACAAGCTATAGTGATCAAAATTTCATATATTTACATCACTAAAAGTTGAAGTGATCAAATGTTTGAATATGTTTCATGAGGCATGGAAATAAGTGCACAAAATTACTTTTGACAACGAGTTCATTTGCTACAACAATAAAAAAATGGCTTTATGTTTCAATTTGTGTGGAAAGTAAGTGCACAAATGTAGCTTGTTTGGTAATAAAAGACAATCATTACTAGTTTGAGCTCACAAATTCTTAAGGGAAAATTATGAGATTTCTATTTGTATTTATTTTTTATAGATATTTATACTCAGAGAAAGTTTCAAATGGTGTATGGAGAGTTCTAGTCCTACATAGAAGAGGGAAGTTGAGAAAATCAAAAAGAGTAAAGTTGATAAGAAGCAAAATGTAGATGATGAAGTGCCACCAAGGAAATTGAATGAAGACCTCATTGAAAAGATGGTTTTTGTAGGTCCTAAGTCAAGAAGAAGAAAATTCACATCCCAAGACAAAATTGAAGATAGCTACGATGACATTTGAGATGTATGGACTAGGACTAGGGTTTATGAGATCTTTTTATATCATTATGTGAGGACAAAACATAAGGCATCTATTTGTCATCCTTGGGAGATGAATTTAGGAAAATTGGTAGCGGAAAATGTGTTTATGAAAGTGGAGTTACTCAAAGTCATTATAAGAAAATATAATGTTGAAGATAGATGCATATATGACAACGATAGGGAAAAATTCATGGATATATCTATTCAATATCTAAATGAAGCTCTTAGACTCACTGGCGATCTAACTAAAAGATTATCATTCAAAAAAATGAAAAATGAGTATGAGAAGTTAGATATTTCGTATATGTAATGGAAATTGATGTTGCACAAAATAGAAAAGGAGCCTCTAATTGCAGCAGATGGACCTCCATTTAGTATCAAATTTTTTAAGATGTACTTAGACATGACATACCAATCATGTGGAAAATTAGGAGGGATGGAAGCACCTGAATTGATGGAAATTAGGCCCATGATGTTAGCATCAGACATTCAAATGTTGGATCCCAGACCTATGATTATGTAGAATATGTTGTTGATAACTATAGGACCAAAAAGCAAGTTTATACCTAGGATACTATGAGAAATCACAAAACTCAATAAATATACACTAAAAACCTTCTATTCTACCATGAAAGCCAACCAAAATAAATAAAGAAACACAAAGTAAACCTCCCTCTTTTAGTTGTAGCTCCCATGCCCTTCTTTCTTCTCCATTTGATGTAGCTCCAATTGCTTATAATGCACATAATTGAAAACAAAAGCCTATTGATTGGATGATACTACTGAGAATACTAGAAGAGTGATTTCAAGCCTAGAAGAGTGATGCTAAAGATGAAAACTCTAGGAATATGGCTCTTAAGGATTCTAAAAGATTAAGGATTAAGGACCAAAAATGGGAGAATTAGAAGGCTCAATTTATAGCCAACATTCAAGAGGAGAACAATGAATGAGAAGATGGACACTTGTCACTTGGAATGTGAAACTTGTCATGATACTCCTTAGATTATCCATGATGCATATGACACAAGATGCCAAATATGAGATTTTATGATTCATTAAAGTCAAAATTCCTAATGATGGAGGAGAATATATGACATGCATATGACATCTCCAAGCCACTTGTAAGATTCTATGATATGTGGAAGTCAACAAGGCTAAAAGTGGAGGAGAATCTATGATAAGTCATGTGACACCTCAAAGCCATTTATAGCCAAGAATCTATGATGATGAAGGCTTATTATAGACATGCATAAGGAATAAAATATATCCAATGTGACACATTTTAGCCAAATGTAAGGATAGAATCTATGACAAAAGATGTCCATGTGGTAATATTATGTAGAATATTTGAATTAAAAATCCATATATCCACATGAACGGAAATTAATGAAATGGAAATTAGAGGTGGAAAATTAAACTTAGGAAATTGGGAATTCCCATAGTTTGAGAAAGGATGAATCAATTAATTCATAAATGTTAATTAATTGATAATGTTAATTAGGAAGAATAATTAGTAACATGTGATGAAGGTGATTGGTCTAACATAGGATAAGACTATGGGTTATCTAATCCTATAGGATAAATTAATAAATGATTGGCCAATTTTATTTGATAAATGATGATAATATCCTTTGACGAAATGTGATGATTATGCAGATCAACTAGGATGATGATGTGTAGACCAAAGCCATGGTCATATTGAATGATTGATTAGGATTGATAACATGCCAAGGACACATGACATGGATTAAAGATATGTAACATTTAACAGACATTGTAAATGCTATAGGATCAAAATTGATTTATAAGGTTAATCATCATAACATTGGTGGACATGGTCAATGTTATTAAATTGGTTTGATAATGCCACAATATAACACTGAAGGACTTGACAATGTCAACGATTGGATGGTAAAAATGATAGATTGACCTAGTACTAAGGAAGATGATAGTGCCAAGTTCATACTTATAGGTTTGATAGATTGATAGGTTGCCAAGGCACTGAGGGGCATGACAATGCCTAGGGTTTGAAAAATTATGCTTGATTTGAGATATGTGACATGTTTTGGGTTGATTATGGTTGATTTGGGACATTTTTGGGTTGATTAGGGATTATTCCATGTTGATTTGGGATGATTGTGGGTTGATTGAGATGATTCCAAGTTTATTAGAAAGGATTCTGATGATGTTTAAAAGGCATTGGGTAGAGCGGATGAGATTATAAAATGATCTACAATTATTGTGAAAAGGGATAGGAATGATGGGGGATATTGTTGAAATATAATTAGATGACAATCAAGTTGGCCAAATGATCAAAATTAGTAAGATGAGAAAATGGGATGAGTTAGTGTGAAAAAGTGATGAAACTATATATGCAAACCATTTTTGAGTGTCTACATTTTTTCCCTCTTTGATATAATGTGATTTAGAGCATTGTGTCAAAGAACCCTAATGAAAAAGCCATAAAAGTATGCCACAATAGGGGTGGTATATATGGGTGGCCCCTTGATAAATTGACAAAAATATGTATATGCTAGGTCAATTTATCAATAATGAGAAGACAAAGCCACATCAACTGATGAATCACAAATTAGAGCTCAAATGCAAAATTTATGGTGCTCGGAGTGCGAACTAAGGGTCGATCAAGGCCCCAAGAGTACTTTCATGGGTTACCAATCAATAAAGTGACCAAATAATGAAAATGATAGGTCAATTATTTCACAAAAAATATATGAATCCAACGCAACTAATGAATTGTAAATCAGAGATCAAATACAAAAGTTATGGGCTCTAAAGTACAAACTAGAGTCAACCGAGGGCACAAGAGCAATTTTGGTCATCCAACTACCCCAACTACACCCAAAATGCACCCAAGTGCACTCTAAGATGACCAAGTAAATATTCAAGGCTCACTTTTTTTGTTTTCTTTTTTCATGAATTTTTGCTCTCTTTTTTTGATAATTTTTCAGGACTTTTAGAAAGAATCAAGAATATTTCTGACAAATACTAAGAAGAAATATATTGTTGGTGCTGCTAACAAATAATATTGGGACCCAAAACTAACCATAACTATGCAAGATTTGTTCCAATTTTGTAGCTAAAATTAAACCACTGGAAAGGCCTCAAGATATATCATTGTGTATCGTATGTATGATAATGTCTACCTCTACCAAATCAAGGCTTTTGAGGACATGTGGGTCAAAGGGTTCTTTTTAAAGTGGATCACTAATGATGACACACTCAAGGTTTTGTTGGATAGAGTTTTGATCTTGGGTGTTGAACAAGTTAGATAGTAGGATTTGGGCATAAGCAGCTAGATATAAGGAAGAACTACGAGAAGTTGGACCAATGACTTCCCACATGAAGGTTGATCAAGAGAGCTCAAAAATACCTTGTGGCATGTTGGACATTGAAACACTTACATGCATGGAATCATCTTGTTCATTTTGTATCATTGGGATTTTCCTAGATTTTGATTTTTCATGGTCTAATGGCGTCTTTCAATTTTCACCAAGAGACCTATTATTTTCAATTTTTTTTCTTTGTTTTCAATTTTGTAACTTGAAGATCGAGTTCACTCCTCAAAATATGTCAATGTGTTCAATATAAGAGAAATTTATTCTTTATGATTGTCTATCATAATGCCTTCATAGATTTCAAAGTCTATTACAAGAGCATCATCATTGTTGAATTAATCAAAATCAGTGGTCCATACTAGTCCCCCACTCCAAGGGATGTCATCATCAATGTTGAATAAGCTCTGGTTGAAGGTATATATATATATGGTTATGTGATTTAGTTGTATCAGTGGGGTCATTCTCAAAAGATGGAGGGCTTGGATCCCATAATGTATCGATCCAAAGTGTATGATTGTTTTGAGTGATAGGTGGAGTTATAGTAAGATATCTATTCTCCACAGATAGGATATTAGGTTCAAAAAAGATATGGTCAAGTGCATAATGACTATCAATATTATTAGTTTTAGGTTGGATTTCCTCAAATTCCTTTTCATCATTCAAAACATCCATAGTCTTACACAAGGTTCCTTAGTACTAGGAGGACCTATTCTTAATGTTTTGAATCCAAGCCCCAAACTAGGAAGTCAAACTTTTGTAGTGATAGGTTCAATTATTCCTTGTTGTTGCATGATGGTGGACCCAGGTCCATACTTGTTAGGAGATATAAAAGTGGGTCCTTTTTTTTCTTTTTCTTTCTCAAAACAAATGGATGTATTCTCATAGACATGTTCTTCATGTAGGCCACCTCTACTAATGAAATTGATAGAAGTGAGATTTTGTGTACTGATCTCCAAATGTTGTGCTTGCAATAGTTCTGATTTACCATAAGATTGGGGAGAAAGTGGTGACTCACTAACGTAAAATACTTAAGACATAAAGTATTCTCCATATCCTTTGTCTTCATTCTTCGATTTTTCCTTGGCCTTACTGAGGAGTATATCAGGGTGCACATATATAGAGGAATCAGTGGGTTGTTCTTCATTTTTTGTTAGGACTTGTATGCAGTAGCATCCCTTAGATTAGCATAAAACTAGAAAGGATCTAGATCACCAGGGATGGTAACCTCCACATTATTATAAGTGAACTTTAAGCACTGGTGGTATGTAGAAGGCACTACTTTCATCACATGGATCCAAGGGCATCCTAGTATTATGTTGTAATTCATTCTGATATCTAGGACCTAGAATAATGGATTCTTAGTAGTTGGACCAACTCTTATGGGTAAGATGATGACACCCTTGGAGAAGTGTTCACCATCATTATAGGCCTTTATTTTAATTTTGTGATAGAGATCCACATCTTCTTTAGAGTAACCTAGACCCTTGACAACTTTAAGGGTATAGATGTTCAATCCTACTTCTCCATATATCAAGACACATCTAACCTTGGTGTTATGGATAAATACTTCAAGATGAAGGGGTTCATTATGGTTGGGTCTATATTTAGGAATATATTAGAGTGAGAAGGTGATATGTTGTGATGTGGATAGGTTCCCAACCATGGCCTGCAACTGGGAAACATCAATGTTATCTAGTACTATGGACTCTTTTAAAGCTTGGTCAAGGATCTTCTAATGCTGGGGTGATAAATGTAGGAAATCTAGGTTGGATATTTGTACAGGGGTTTTTCCAAACCAGTCTACAAGATTGTAATATGAAGAAGTAGGATCAATAGGTTTATCAGGGGTCATAGGTCTAGTATTTATAGTAGGTCTAACTAGGGTCATAGGTCTAGTTGAGGCCCAAGCTAAGGTAATCTGAGTGTGGTGGGTGGCTACAACACAACAAGGGTCTTTAGCTTTTAAGGTGAATGTGGATATGTGGGATTCAAACCCATCAAAATAGTTGATGGTGTAATCATATCTAGTGTGCATGTAATTAGCTTATGAGTTAGAGTTTGAACTAGAGGCTTTCCCTTTGTCATGATTACCCAAAGGATCTTTAAAAATAGTATTATTAGAATTGGATAATAGTACTGATGGATTGACTATGATTACACCATGATTGATAAGATCTTGTATTTCATGTTTTAGCTGAAAGTAGGATGAGGTCTTGCAGCCTTTGGTGTAGTGATAATCGTAGAATTTTTTTCCATCCCACCAAGAAGCCTTAGTGAATGGTTTGTCTTTGATTGGGAGGAAACTACTAAGAGTTATTACTAAGTAATTATTGAAGTGCAATCTCAAGAGGTATCCCAAGGGTGTGAAATTCCTATCTTTGTTTTGAGAATATCTTCGAGGTTTGTCATGTATGGAAGTCTCATGTTTTTTATTGTTAAGGTGGTGTTTTATTGGGAATTTGTGAATTAGTAGGGTTTGTACCTTTTAGAGTTAGTTGAGGTTGTACTACACTAATTGTTCATGCATCCACAATACCATCATTGGTTATATTCTTATCTTTGGAGGAAAATTTCACCTTGTCATTAGATGAGTTTGTGTTGGTGTTTTCCTTACTCATTTTGAGGATGCCTTTATGGATGAGAGCATCTTCAATACTAGCCCCCTTTTTCATCAACTTGGAAATGGGGCTAGGACTTTTGATCTTGAGTTCATATATTAGGTCAAGGACTAGGTTTTCAATGCATAGATTAACTTGTTGTTCTTTAGGAATGTTTAGTGAGACATGATTGACTAATTTTCTCCAGCGTAATAAGAATGTGATAAATAGTTCTCTCATCTTTTGTTTAGTTGAGCATAAATTAGAAAGTGTCACCTCATTTGTAATGTTGAAAGTAAAGTGGGAGATGAATTTTTCTACTAATTTTGATTAAGATTTGATGTTACCAGGAATTTTGGAGTATTATTCAAGTGTGGTCCCACCTAGAGAATGAGGGAATAGTCTTATGAGGTAGGTGGGCTCATCACTAAGTTTGGTACAAGAAGCATAGAATCTCCTAATGTGATCGAATGGATTAATTTTTCCTCAATATTTTTTGAATCTTAGTGCCTCAAAATGTTTTGGGAATGGAGGCATATACAAACTTTTTTCAAAGGGACTAGGATGTAAATCCCTTTCTGTGTATAGTTTTTTTTTCTTCTAGACTCCCAATCCCTTAACTTGTTTGGAAAGTTGTTTGAATTGTTGAAGTAAATATTCATTAGGGTTTTGAATGATAGTCCTCTCTTTGAGTCTTTTGTGTCTATGAGTAGATTATTTTCTATGGTGAGAACTATGTCTACTTGGCTCTAGCATTTTTTTTCTAAAGACTTGAGTGATGTGTTGCTAGGTGGTGGAGGTATGTTAGCACCTTGAAGACAAAAAAGGCCCTTGTTGTTTCACTTATTGGGGTACTTTTTGTGGTATTCATTGTGATTTTTGTGCCATGGTTTGTTGTTCCATCACTTGTTATGGTTTTTATTGTTCCATTTGTCATGGTTTTTGTTGAGATACCTCTGTTGGTTGCATGTGAGACCACATCTATGATTTTTGTTGTAGAGGTATCTATTGAGGTTTTCATGGTGTATGTTGTTATTGTAACAAGTGTTTTTGATAGGAAATTTGGTTATCTCGACATATTTGGTATTCTAGCTATTGTTCTAGTTTCTCTTATTATTTAGAAAACATGGGTTGTTTTTGTTGGAATTGTTGCTGGTACATTGTGTGTAAGTCAAGTGGATTTACATTGGGTTGTGTGTTAAGGAAATTGGATCCTTGTACCACTTGAGGTTGTTGTTGTGGTTGATGTTGTTTTTGATATGTTGTATGAATGTTAAGTGGATTATGGCTTGGTTGTGCATTAGGGATGTTATGTCCTTGCACAACTTGAGGTTATTGTTGTCTTGGAAGTTGGTTATGTACTTGAGAATTGAACATCATGTTTGGATCTTTGTTTTGATATTTTTGTGAGTTAGATGTTTCTCTTTGGGACATCATATTGATTTAGGAATGGGTGAAATGTCAATAAGACTCTTCCTTTGTATGTCAATAGGGTCTTTTGCAATTGATGTTTCATATGGTATACTCATAGGAGGCTACATAACATTTGATGTCATAATAGTTGGTAGAGTTAGGAGAAAGGGTGCACTTTGTTGATTTTCCTCCAAAGGAGCTATGATTGGAATCCCTAGAGTGCAAGGCCCCTTAGGTATGTCTTGCTGTTGTATTATTTGGTTGAGGTCAATTCATAACATCCTTTCAGGATATTTTGGAAGAGTTTTATTACCATTGATTGATGGGAGTTTGTCAAACAAGGGATTGATAGTTGATTATTGATGAGATCTTATAGGTGTTATCTTTCTGTTTGAAACTTCCAAAGGTTTTTTTCCCCTATCCAAGTCCAAATTAATCATGGGTTGTCTGTTTTCAAACATTAGGTTTTTTTGATGTTTGGACTTAGGTCCCTCAAAATTTTGATCAAATTTGATAATTTCTTGGGTAACCAAAAGTTTAAAGTTTTTGTGAAAAGTCTTGTCTTGGAAAGCGTTAGTCATTTCTTCATCATTGATGCCATAATCTATGTCAAACTTTTCACTTAGGTACAAAGTACTATGTATGTTTAGAGGATTGAAGGTATGTGTGTTAGGTTTACTAAATTCAAATGGGTGAGTTTCTTCATCCTTAGTTGTTGTAGATACACTTCCACATCCAGGTGGCATAGGTAGAAATATGGGTTTGAAATTGGGAATCCATTGGACCATTCCATGTGTAGGGGAATTTTTTGAAGGAAACTTCATAGTAGGTGTGTTGTTTAGGGTTGGTTGTTTCATTCCTTGATTGTTAGGGTTTTGTAGGTACATGCTCAATGGGTCCACAAGTAAAGGTTGTGATTCTTTGATCTAGTCCTTGTCAAATGTTTGTTGAGGTTTATTTCTCTTCTTTGGTCTTGGATGAGGTCTTGGTTGTGTTTTTACCACGAAAAACATGGGTTGATATAGTTATTTTGGTCTTTGAGCTGATTTTTTCCTTGTAAGTATTGGCATGATACCTAAGGATGAAGATGCAATGGAGAAAACTCTAAATGGACACTCTACCTCCCAAGTGTGCACCTAAACTACCAACTATTATCTAACAATACCAAGTGCACCCTTGGTGTACTTGGTGCCCTAAAGGTAAGAAGCTGGTAAGTAGAAGGTATTTGGTTGGTAAAGAGATGTGTTCGGGTGACAAAAATGTAGTGTTAATGATTTGAGTGTTTTTAGGTGTTTTCTAAGGTTTAGGGATGTAATGCAAGCTATGAAAATGCAATTTAGGGTGCTAGAAGCTAGGATGAAAGTCCTAATTACCAAGTGCACTCTAAAACTACCAACTACTCACAAAAACTACCAATTGTGCACCTAAAGTATACAATTGGTAAAACAAGGATGCAATTGGTAAAATAGGCAAAATTTTGATAATTTGGAAGTGGGTATGCAAGATATGAGTTTTTTTGGATTTTTAGCTGTTTAGGAGGATCATGCAACCTAAGGAAGTACCAAATGAACTAGCATTTTGATATGCAAGATGAAAATTTTCTAAGGAAATGATGCAAATGCAAATGTGAATGAAGCTTTTGGATGTTAACTAAGTGGTATGAAAATGACTAAATGACATGCAAAATGAGGATTAGGGTTTGATTTTAGACTTGGGAATGATGTTAGCAATTGATTTATGCAAGTTAGTTTATGAAAAGGAAGGTATTATAAGGTTGATAATGATGTTTAGGACATTTAATATGGGGATATTGGATCAAGAAGATAGGTTGATGGGGTTTGATGTTGGAACAGACCATGCATGATTAAGTGGTTATGCAACTAGGGTTAATCAATATGATGTTTAGGGAGACTAGGAATATGATAATGATATGACAAGGTGTATGAAAGGTTTTAAACTTAGGATCAAATCTTTTGAAAGTATTAGTGTAAGAGTCTAACCTTGTGAAGATGGACTTTGGATCTTGACCAAAAAGAGACAAAAATTGAAAAAATATTAAGTTAATAAAAATGACAAGGTCAAATACATTAGGACATAGATATATTTTGACCAAATAAAATGATTAAACAAATGAAAAAAAAGACTAGTCAAGATCCATTATCCATAAACATTAGGAGAAGCTCTAGGACTCATACTTTGTTCTGATTTTTTACTAAGTTTAGAGGTTTTGGGTTCAAAATGAGGTTTAGAGGGATCAAAATTATGGTTATGTTGATTGGATATGCAATATGAAAAGGTCTTAGGATGTAAAATGATGTTTGGGGTGCAAAATGATGTTCTCGGTTATGTTCAAAATGAGGACCTACATAGGCTTCTAGATGCAGTTTTAGGATCTGAAAATATAGTTTGTAGGCTCAAAATGGTCATGTTGGTGCCAAGTGTTCTATAAAATCACCAAGTGAACTCCAATAGCACCAAAGGTTCCTATGGTTCCCTTGGGGCTAGTTTGAGTGCATTTGGTAGTTTCATGGCACAGTGGGGAGAGTAGTTTGAAAGCTTGTTGATTCTAGAATAGGTGCTTATCATGTTGTTATACCAGAGAGATAGTTTGCTGGGGATAATTTTATGATCAAAATGAAGATGTATAATTAGGGTTATGACATAAGGAATAAAGTATAAAGTGTGCATAATGAACATTAGGAAATGTAGAATGTAGTTCAACACATGCTGAGAAAGGGGTACCTATCTAGGCACCTAGTGACACTCCTAGAGTCCCAAAATGTTATCTAGAAGTCTAAAATGGGTGTTATAGAAACCAAGTGTTCTCAGATAAAGTAAACTATGCACATGGTGTAAATGGGGCCAATTATAGCATAGTTGGTAGTTTCATAGCATAGTTGGTAAAGTGGTCTGAAATTAAGGTGTTTCTAGGCTTGTTAAATTTCATATTATTGTTCCAGAGACCTAAATGATAGAGGATGGTGATAAGATCATAATGAAGATGAAAAAAGAAGTTTTGGACAAATAGAATAATAGTTAAGATTTGCAAGATGAAGGTTATTTATGCAAGAATGCAAGTTGGGAGATGCAAGATGTAGATTTAGGGCTAGAATGTAAAGACTAAGGGATGAAAAATGAAGCCTAACAAATGCAAAATGAAAGATGAGGGATGAAAAATGAGGACTAGTCAAATGCAAAATTAGGCCTAGAGGATGAATGAATGAGGCTCAAATAATGAAAATTATAATGGTATGGTATGCAAGGAGGGAATTTAAGTCATGCCAAGCACTTCTAAGGTTACAAGTTGCCATGTTTTCCAAGTTTCAAGTGCTTGCACAAAGTTTGCATTGTTTGGACAAGAGGTTTAACATTTTGACAAGTTTGATAGTATCTAAGGTTCACATGTATGTTTCAACATAGATTTGCAAGTTTGGCTTTATCTTGATTAATGATGTTCACACATAAGACACAATAAATAAGAATAGTTGGAAAAGTGAAAAGACACACCACAATCTAGGCTTTAAGATTGTATACACTAAATTATCACTTGAACTCAAGTTCAACCATGCTCATCTAGAGTGGAAAACCTAGGATCTTGGCACCACAGGCCCCCCCTTATAGTGCACTCACTTCTTAGGGCTACCAAGATCTGAATCCTAAGGGTCATCATTTCCTAAGGGATTTTTGCCTCTACTAAGGACTATGAGTATGTGGGATGTCTTCACGAGCATGGGTGACCCCTTCATCTATTGGATAGAAAGGTTTTTGGAATATAAATTAACATTTTTAGTTTGGGCATTCCATTCAACAAGTGAATGATAAACTTCCCCAAAAGGTCTTGCAGCCCTAAGAACTAGGCCTTGACACACCACAAGGATATTGGAGGAGAGCTATCATGCAACCATACCACTAACACAACATTAACCATATCGAGTTTGTTATAGTGGGTGGAACATTGACCTAGCTTTGACTCGTTACCACTTTGAGGTCATCCCCTAGGGCTCATCAAGTGGTGAGTATGGGGTCCAAGCCAGACCTCTCCAAAGAAGTTACATAGATTTCTCTTACACCCAAGATCCACAAATGGTGAGGGGAGAGGATATGCCCATGTAACTCCTAGGGTTCTAAAAAAATTACAAACACTAGATAGAAAAGAAAAATTATTTTTAGTGCACCAAATGAAGTGTTGTCTAATATAATAAATTTGCACACAATGTTTAGACAAGCACACTAGTCTTTAACAATGTCTTGCAAATAAGAATTAGTAGTTTGTAATTGATATATCTTCTCCCAATAATTTCCACACACTACAAACAAATCATCAATAACATGAAAACATCTATTCTAGTTCCTAGAATGAAATTGAAACCCTAGATGCACATTGTGATCAAAATAGGTGTTTTATGTGAACCAACTATGCTTTGACAGAGCAAACTGCACCCTAGAAGGCTAGAAAGACTCAAGAGGCCTCCAAGTGCACTTAGATGATACTAACTACACCCATGGTGCACTTGGGGCTAGTTTGAGCATAGTTGCTTATTTTTAAGCATAGTTGGGAGAGTGGAGGAAATGAGGTCAAAACAATACCCAGAACTTGAAATTTTGAAACCTACTCAACCAAGTGCACTCAAACAATATAGAGTGTGCCCATTGTGCACTTGGGGCCTAGAGGGGCATAGTTGGTGGTTTTGGAACACAGTTGGTTAGGTGTGAATATTAAATGGGGGTTATGGTGACTCCTAGGCCCCTAAAATAGCTTCCTAAACATCCTAAGTGTGCCCTAATAGAGTAGAGTAAACCCTAGGTTAACAAGTTACATAAATACAAAAATGAAAGCTTAAAATCATGTTACTGGGCACCCTAATTAAACTAGGTGTGATAAGAAAGAGTAGATAGACATTATACTCCTCTAGAAAAGCTCCTTCCTTGCACCTACAAGCACAAAAATAAGAAACCCAAGTTAGTTTGCATAATCTCCATGTTAGGTTCACCAATTGTAGGACCAAAAAATGGGTTAATACCTAGCATGCTATGAGAAATCACATAACTTAATAAACATACACTAAAAACCTTATAGTCTACCATGAAACCCAACTAAAACAAAGAAATAAACTCAAAGTAAAAATTCCTCTTTTAGTTATAGCTCCCATATCCTTCTTTCTTCTCCATTTGATGCAGCTCTAATTGCCTATAATGCACACAATTGAAAACAAAAACCTATTGATGAGATGATGCTATTGAGAATGCTAGAAGAGTGATTTCAAGCCTAATGGATGCTAAAGATGAAGACTCTAAGAATATGGCACTTAAGAATTCTAAAAGATTAAGGATTAAGGACCAGAAATAGTAACAAGAAGGCTCAATTTATGGCCAACTTCAAGAGGAGAGAAATGAATGAGAGGATGGATACTTTTCATTTGGAATGTGCAACTTGGCATGGGATTCCTTAGAGCATCCATGACATACATGACACAAAATGCCAAATATGAGATTCTATGATGCATGAAAGTCAACATGCCTAAGAATGGAAGAGAATCTATGATATCCATATGATATCTCCAAGCCACTTGTAAGATTCTATGACACATGGAAGTCAACAAGTCTAAAAATGGAGGAGAATTTATGATGTGTCATGTGACACCTCAAAGCCATTTATAGCCAAGAATCTATAACGGTGAAGGCTTATTATAGACATAAGTAAGGAATAAAATATATCCAATATGACATGTTTTAGCTAAATGTAAGGATAGAATCTATGATGTAACATGTCCATGTGACAAGATTATGTGGAATATTTGAATTAAAAATCCATATATCCACATAAATAGAAATTAGTAAAATGGAAATTAGAGGTGGAAAATAGAACTTAGGAAATTGAGAATTCTCATAGTTCAAGAATGATGAATCAATTAATTAATAAATATTAATTAATTAAGAGTGTTAGTTAGGAAGAATAATTAGTAGCATGTAATGAAGGTGATTGGACTAACATAGGTTAATATTATGGGTTATCTAATCCTATAGGATAAATTAATAAATGATTGGCCAATTTTATTTGATAAATGATGATAATATCCTTTGATAAAATGTGATGATTATATAGATCAACTAGGATGATGATGGGTAGACCAAAGCCATGGTCAAATTGAATGAATGATTAGGATTGATAACATGCCAAGGACACATGACATGGATTAAAGATACATGACATTTAATAGACATTGTAAATGCTATAGTATTGAAATTGATTGATAAGGTTGATCATAATAACATTGGAAGACATGGTCAATGTTATTAAATTGGTTTTATAATGCCATTATCTGACACTAAGGGACCCGACAATGTCAATGATCAGATGATAAGAAAGACAATTTGACCTAGCACTAAGGGACATGATAGTGTTAAGGTCAGATTGAAAGCTTTGATATATTGATAGATTGATAGGTTGCCAAGGAAATAAGGGACATGAAAATTCCTAGGGTTTGACATATGATGCTTGATTTGAGATATTTTACATGCTTTGGGTTGATTATGTTTGATTTGGGATAGTTTCATGTTGATTAGGGATGATTTTGAGTTGATTTGTGATGATTTCAGGTTGATTGAGATGATTTTGGGTTAATTAGAAAGGATTTTGATGATGTTGAAATGGTTTTGGGTGGAGTGGATGAGATTATGAAATGACCTACAATTTTTGTGAAAAGGGATATGAATGACAGGGGATATTGTTGAAATATAATTAGATGACAATCAAGTTGGCCAAAACATCAGAATTAGTAAGATGAGAAAATGGGATGAATTAGTGTGAAAAAGTGATGAAACCATAGATTTAAACCATTTTTGAGTGTCTACAATAACATTCATAATTCTTTTGTTAATTTTGAAGATATTGAGTACCCTACCTTTAAACATTATTTGTTGCTTATGCATATGGTTTTATATTTTGGGCAAATGAGAGGATTGTGGAGTGAGGATTTGAAATTGAATATGAGGGAGTCTAAAGGAGAAATGAAGCATGTTCAAATGTGGACACCAATATGGGATTATAGGTTTAGTGCTTATTGTTACCTTATATTTGAAGATCATTTTGTTCAACCTTTGTAAACTTTGTTTGGACACTAGTCTTTTCCCTTAATTAACCCTGATATTAAAAGATTTTTAAGACCAAGGAATAATGGGTTGGGAGATAAAATCAAAAAAAATTGGGGAGACTAGTACGCATATGATTACTTCACTTGTATCAAAGTATTTGGGTTTGAAGAAAAACCATACAAATTACCAACATCAGTGCTTGATAGAATTGAATATCTAGAAATTATAAGGAAGATATATGAATCTAGCAAACATCTCAGAGGTAAACAAAGAAAGAAAACTTTCCTTCCAACAACTTTATCTTTTGAAGACTTTATTATTTGTGCAACTATGTCATATAAAAAGATTGGAGAGAAATTATAGAATGAATATCACATGTACACCATGGATTCTTGGAGTCATTATGGTCGAAAAGGATACATTCATGCCTGTAGGAAATCACAAAAATTGGGTGATTATATTCATCGAAGCATTGAATATGAGGAAGGTTTCAAGAATTTAGAGTGGAAAGAAGTACTACAAAAGATTTAGGAAAAAAATAGGGAGCTGGAAGAACAAAGGAAAAAAGCCAAAGGAAAATTTAAAGAAGACATTTAGAATATTCTAGATTCCTCTATTCCAATTTCAAGAACTATAGATAAGCTAGTACTTCAGCCCTTGGAGAATGATGTGTAGATCCTTGATAGGATAAATGTCAAGAAGGATGAAAGACTTTTGGAGTTGAGAAAGTTTATAAGTGATGATTATTTTATCAAATCCAAGGAGTTTATGGTTGTTTTGTATAAACATAGAGGCAAAATTTTGAGACAAAATATCTAAAATATTGTTACCTATTTTTGTCCCCCGCCAAAATTGAATTCAAAAACTTGACCCACCCAATAGTCACTCTCCATATTTAAATATTTAAAATGCCCTAAAATACAAAAAATTAAACATTTAAAACCTTATGGAATTTTCTTTTATTCCCTAAGTTACTTCTGTTGGCCCGCAACTTTCTGCACCGTCAGATCTTTGGAGATCTACAGTGGGTGCTTTCTCACATTTTCAAAACAAATGACCTTTGCATAATGTGAGGAAGACCATTAGCAACATGTGTCGGGTGGGTCCATGGTCTTTTTGTGAGCTACAGAGGGAAGAAGTCTTAGTCCAGTTGGCATTTTGGTTGGTGCCCACTTTCCCAATTTTTGAGTTTCGTCAGATTTCTTGAAAATGTAGGCAAGCACATTTTTGCCTCGTGTCCTCACGAGCCCAAAGGAATAAAATCTAAAGTTGTAGTGACATCACATCTTCTTATTTGTACCTTCCACAATCATATTCAAATAGATCAAGGGCTGGTGCTTCCCTGCATCATGAAAGTGCAAGGGTGTTAAGCAATGCGAGCATGTGCCTCACTGCCATGTGTCTCTGTGGGACATATTTCTTGTGTAGGCCATAGGGTGATGCCAAGTCATGCTGAGTATTCATGGGCCCAAAAATTTTTAAGAGCAAGTGCAGTATATGGAGGATATTTCATGATCATTGATCTCATAGGGATCAACAATTGGCACTTTCCTGCAATATGAAGATGTAAGGAAATTAAACATTACAGGGAAGTGCCTAGAGAACATGTGTCCTAGTGAGCCCGAATTAGGCATTGGCAGTCAAGGCTGGCAATTGGGAGACCGCCATGGTTAGGGTTTTAAAAGGGTGACTTAGTTAGTCAATTAGATGTGGTCAACCACATGGAGACTTTGCGAGGTGGTAGAAAATTGAAAGATTATTGGCCCATGTGGCTCATCTTGGTGGTAGAGTTCAGTTGACTGGCTGACTTTGCTGATTCATGAGTTAGAAATAAAGGAGATCAAGTTTTCTTGCACAATCTAATCTTCATGATCAATTCCAACCACTCCTGAGTGAATGTTGCACTCCACCACGTCTGATCCTACCCATCTACTTGGTCAGAATGGTTTAATGGTGTCAGTTTCTATCTTCTTGGGGCCCTGTTTCAACAAGAGATCAGATTTCATGGTATCTAACTTTGTGCCAAGGTTGGATTTTCCCTAGATCTACATGAGTATTCTCTATAAGACATAATGACAATGGTTGTGGAGTAACTTTAGTTAGAGGACATCTCAGTTATGCCTGAACTATAAAGGTATTTTTTGTAGATTTTGTTTTGTCGACTCTTCTTTGACTTCTCCGATATTGCTCTGCAATTTCACTGTAAATTCCCTTTTTCTCTAAACTATATGACATTCTACCTTATCTCCTTCAGCCATTGATGTAAAGTGCAAGAACTATTTGCCTCTCATTGGTTTATTGTAGAGATCTGAAATCTTGCATGACTGTATCTCTTTTGTCCTATGAATGGTATATAAGTGAATCCTCTCTTTCCTTATGTCATTCATTTGGGTTTTTTGATCTGCATGTGATTGTTAGATTAAAGCAAGTTTGGATGTGTATATCTTTTGTGTCATGATGGTTCAATAGTGCATGTATGGGCAAAGATTGGTTTGAACACTCTATTTTGGTGCATCACCCCCTTAGGTTAGAATAGGTAGATTTTCTTCTATGCAATCCTTCTCCCTTTTCCTCTCCAAGAGTAGTTAGGTGCACCCTGATAGTAAAGGAATCCAGCCTTCTCTAGAGACTCAACCTCACAGTTCAAGTCCCACAACTTGGAGGTTGTTTCCATGTTTCACAAGGTTGTCCTTAGGTAAAAACTTTGGACATGGGTGCAAACTTTTCTAACAATAGTTTTTGGCACACTTGATGGGACAATATTCAAAAAATTTCAAGTCTACTGGTGTCAAAAGGAAGATTTCAAAATTAATATGAGAAGATAGTACTGGATTCAGTGTTCAAGCCTTCAAGAGGTTAATTATTCAAGTACTTGGTGACTCTAAGCTTCAAATACATCTTGTTCTAGACTAAAGTTGTAGTAATTCATGCCCAAAGCTGAAACAAGGGCATCTTCTAGAGGTAAATTTCAGTACCAAGAGCTTTCATTTTCAAATCCTACAAGAAGGAAGACTAGAGTATCTTTATCATCAATTAGGAGCTCAATAGTAAAAAATACACCTAAAAGATCCATCTCTACTCCTCCTACTATTAGATCTTAGCCTAAATTACCATCAACACATATCAATAGACCACTTGTCTATATGGAACAGCCTAGGGCTCATGCTTTTTCCACCTTTAATGGTGGAAGTCCTCTTTTATTGGCCCAAAGACATGACATACAAATAGCTACACTCAAAAGTATACCAAAATTTACTGGTGAAACCTCTATCTCTCCTTTAGAACACATTCAAGAAGTTGCAAATGTTTGTAATATCCATGGTATTATAGAGGATGATGTTGTAGTTAGGCTTCTAGCCTCATCCTTGAAAGGAAAAGCACTACAATGGTATAGAGGTTTGGCTCATGGTCCCATAGCAAATTGGGATGGATTAAGAGTAGGACTATGTAAACACTTTGAGGAAAAAAGTGACCATTTGTCACTTTTAGAACAATAGACTACAATAAGAAGAGCCCCCCATGAATGTATGACTGATTTCAATTATAGATTTCAAAAGACATGGGATAGAATACCTACTTCAATAAATCCTACCCCTGGTAGTGCCTTCTTGCATTACCTTAGAGCTTTTAATAGTGACATTGCCACTACAATCCAAACTATGGGAGGAGATACCTTGCCTAATGCTTATGACATAGCAATAAAGTTAGAAAACATCCTAATAAAAGGAGGTAAGCTAGTTCCAAGGCCTCCTATTCCCTTCTTCCCTAATGTTTCAAATCACTAACCAATAATGGCTCCTCTTCCCACAACTTCCACATCACAATCCCTTGCCCTAGTCCCTCAAGCTTCCACGTCTTCAAATGGAATAGATGAGATCAAGGAGATGATGCAATCTATGATGCTAAACATAGATAAAAGATTGCAAGGCCAAGAGAAGAAGCTAGAGGATAGCTTCTCTATGATGCAGAAGGTGAGTAACAAGGTGGTGACTTTAGAGAGACAACAAGCTTATGGTAGCAAGGCTCATCAATTGCAATATCAAACTTTGAACAATGGTAGGCCCCTAAATCATAATCATGGGAACAATTCTTTTGATAAGAATAGGCAGAATAGTCATGCTTCAACCTCAAATGTAAACCAAAGTAGGGCCATAGTTCCTCAAAACAATATGGCCCAAGATCAAGATTTTTGTCCCTCATGTAACTACTCCTATGCCCATTGCATGTGTTAGAAGGATAAATCTTATCTGGCTTTGACCATCCAAGAGCCTACAACAGAACAATCATACAAGGAGGACCAATTTAAAGAGGCCTCGTATATGCAAGGACAAGGTGATTTCTCCTTTATGAATCATAAAATGGAGGAACATTGTAATGTAAACTAGGATTCCATTGCTCACAATACTAGGAGCAAAAGAAGAGCTATTGAAAATGCCACCCCTCCTCCTCCCAATCAAGCCTCAACTTCAAATGCAATACCTCATGAACAAACAGTAAATGATCAACCAAATGCCTTTCAGCAGTAGAGGCAAAATAATGGCAGAAAGGATGTAAGTGATCCTCAGGTTGTTCCCTCTCAACCTCCTACAAATGCATCTCCCAAGGCTTCTACCAAAGTACCTACTACACCATTCAATGTGGTAGAACAAATGAAGAAGAAAAATGTGAATATTTCCATGTGGGATGTTGTTGCTACTATACCCATGCAAAAGAGGTTGTTGCAACAAGAATTGGAAAGTATTGAACCAAAGGATCAGCCACCTAGTATGGAAAGTGCCACAAGCCTAGTACAACCATAAAGGGAGGAAGAAACAAATAAAAAGGTTAGACCCCCTCCATTTTATGTTTCTCTAATTATAGGGCATAAATTATTCCATAATTGCATGATTGGTTCAGGGGATAGTAGTTCAATGATTCCTAGATGTGTTGCTGATGCTTTGGAAATGAAATATGAGCCCATTGTTAAGGATGTATTACAGTTGGATGGTAGTACTATCAAGACTATAGGGATCCTTACAAATGTGGAAATGGCCCTACATGCATGCCTTGGTTATACTGTAACTCAAGATATATCTATTGCTAAAGTCAAGCCACATTTTTGCATTTGTCTGTTAAGAGACTTCACTGCCCAAATAGGTGGTTACATATCTTCTTATTGGTCATATATGTCTTTTAGGAAAAGATATGGGACCAAAGCTTCAATCAGAGCAGAGCCTCTAGCCCTCCATCATACTGAACCCTACACCCCTAATCTCATCAACATGAATTGCACTATCCTAGAAATGGATGAGAATGACATAATGAATGAGCCCACCACTTCCCTAGCAGAGATACCTAATTTTCTCTTAGATGAATGGGCTAATGCATATCAATTTGATCCTATGCCAGAAACCTTTGAGATAGGCCTCAGTACATATTGTATATTAGAGAAGGATGCTCTAGTTCCCAATCTTGTGGAGACTAAATAAGATGTGAGTGGGATATGGAGTATGTACTTTGATGGATCAAGGAATAAGAATGGATCAAGGGCTAGTGTGATGTTGATTTCTCCTGCACAAGTAAGGTACTACTTCTCCTTTAATCTCTAGTTTAGTTGCACTAATAATGTGGCCAAGTATGAATCCTTGATTCAGGGTCTCCTACTTGCTCAGAAAAGAGGAATTCAAGCCTTAAGTGTATAAAAAGATAGTGATTTGGTGGTTAATCAAGTAAGAAATTAGAATATCACCAAGAATGGTTTGCTCAAGTCTTATAAACATAGGGTATCAGATTTTCTTGAGGGTTTTTTTTAGCACAAAGGTTCACACCCTTGTCCAAAGTTTTTACCTAAGGACAACCTTGTGAAACATGGAAATAACCTCCAAGTTGTGGGACTTGAACTTTGAGGTTGAGTCTCTGAAGAAGGCCAACTTCCTTTACTATCAGGATGCACCTAACTACTCTTGGAGAGGAAAAGGGAGGAGGAATGTATAAGAGAACATCTACCTACTCTAACCTAAGGGGGTGATGCACCAAAATAGAGTGTTCAAACCAATCTCTACCCATACATGTACTATTGAACCATCATAACATCAAAAGGTATACACATCTAGACATTCTTTAATCTAACAATCACATGCATATCAAAAAACCCAAATGAATGACACAAGGAAAGAAAGGATTCACTTATGTACCATTCATAGGCCAAAAGAGATACAGTCATGCAAGATTACAGATCTCTACAATACACCAATGGGAGGCAAATATTTCTTGCACTTCACATCAATGGTTGAAGGAGATAAGAATGTCATATATTTAAGAGGCAAAGGGAATTTATAGTGAAATTGCAGAGGAATATCAGAGAAGTCAGAGAAGAGTTGACAGGCACAAAATCTACAAAAATTGCCTTTATAGTTCAAGCATAACTGGAATATTTTCTAACTAAAATTACTCCACAACTACTGCCATTAAGTCTTGATAAGGATCTGGAAAAAATCTAATCTGGGTACAGATTTAGATACAATGAAACCTAATATTTATTGAAATAGGGCCCTGACAGAAATGATACCATTAACCATTTTGACCAAGTAGATGGGTAAACTGAGGTGGTGGAGCATTCTCCTTCATTCACTGAGTTTAGCATTCATCCAAGAGTGGTTGGCATTGATCACAAGGATCAAATCATGCAAAAAAACTTGATGTCCTTTGTTTCAGCTCATGAATCAACAAATTCAGCAAGTCAATTGAACTCTAACACCAGGATGAGCCATGTGGCCCAATAGCCTTCTATTTTTCTACCACCTCTCAAGGTCTCCACATGGTTAACCAACTAACTAAGCCACCTTGCAACTCCCTAACCACGATGTCACATAACTGTCAGCCTTCACCGCCAACGCTAACTACAACATTATCTCCTTGGGCTTGCAAGGACATGTGTCGTTGAATCGCTATCTCACTATCTCACTATACATAAAAAGTGAGCACCTTGCCATAGCAATATAGTGACGATCATAGATCTAAGACCAAATCAAAAGTAGAGAAACTACACAAGGTACCCTAAAGAAGTGGTGGGTCCCATACTCGCTATGTCACATAGAATAAACAACTTGCAACTTTCCATAGTGAGATAGTGAGGACTGTTGATTTTGCATTGATCATGTGGAAGATGTTTGATGCATTACTAAAGAGAAATATGGTGGGCCCCCTATTGCTATGTTGCTATTTGTAACCTTGGTACAACTCACCATAGTGAGATAATGATGATCATAGATTTGAGATCGATCTGACAATTAGAATCATTGACATGTTCTATGCATGGGGGTGTGTGTCTAGGTACTACTATTTCTAAGCTAGCTTGACATGTCGACACACATTAATGACATCATTTTTTCTTGACCCTTCCATGTTTGTCATTTTCAAGTAGGTTGCTATCTCACTATCGGTGGAAATTACAAACTTCTTGATAGCAACATAGTGAGCACCGATGGTTTATCAAAAATTGACGTTGGACTTCATTCTTTAGTACTACAATGAAATTTTGATGGTCACTATCTCACTATGGCAAAAAAAACTCGTAACTTTTCATAGCGAGTATGCGACATCCATAGATCTATGCAAGATCCAATGGCAAGGAAAGTTGCAAGCCAGCAGAAACAAAATAGGAGAGAAAAGAAATACAATTTAAAAAAAAATTGTTTTGTTTTTTTGTATTTCTTAGGCATTAAAATAATATTAAAAATGGGAAGTGGCCATTGGGTGGGTCAAGTATTTGAATTCAAATTTTGGCAAGGGGCAAAAATAGTTAACAGTTTTCAATGCATTTAATATTCAAAGCAGCCCTAGAAAAGAAAATAGTAATGTTGATAGACTTGCAACAATAGGTGCATCTCATAATGTGCTAGGGAATCTTGAGGAGAAAAAGAAGCAAAAAATCAAGATGGTAGTAAGGCATGCCGTCCCTAACAACAACATTCATTGGAAAGTGTTTGAATTTGATGAAAAAATTGTAAGATTCTTGCAGAATGAAGCAGAATTTTTAGATAGAAACCAGTCAAGACTACAGGATCAATATGGTGATCAAATCATTAACTTCAGTTCCAAAAAATTGCCTAGGGGTCTCATTACTTTAGAAAGTGTTTTCAATCCTGATGACCAAGCAAGAGGCAGAGTCATGAACCTAGCTACTAACAAAGATGATCACACCCTAGTCATGGTTGCTGATGGAAAATCCTTAAACATGGGGAAGGTGTGTTCTAAGATTGAGCAAGAAAGTTTTATTCATCTATGTCAAGAATTTAGTGATATATTTGCCTGGACGTATGATGATTTAAAGGGTTTTGAACCAAATTTGTTTTAGCACACCATAGATTTAATTGATAATGTCAAACTAGTAAGACAAAAATAAAGGCCAGTGAATCCCAAAATTGAACCCTTAATGAGAAAAGAGCTATCCAAATTGATTGAGGCCAATATATTTTTCCCCATCAAGCACTCATCATGGGTAGCAAACCTTGTCCCTGTTAGGTTGAAGAATGGAGAAATTAGATTGTGTGTGGACTTTAGGGACCTTAACCAAGCTTCCCCTAAAGATTACCATCCTCTCCCTTCCATGGAGAAGATTTTGTCCAAGGTCAGTGGTTCAAAGAGGTTTTCATTTCTTGATGGATTTTCTAGCTACAATCAAGTACTAGTCAACAAGTCTAATAGGTACAAGACTGTATTCACTACCAAATGGGGTACCTATACTTATTGTAAGATTCCATTTGGGCTAACCATTGCAAGTGCTACATTTTAGAAGGAAATGGAGATGGCCTTCAAGAATGCGATTGGAAAGTTTGTATTAGTTTACCTTGATAATATCATAGTATATTCAAAGAATTTAGAAGGTCATTTTAATCATTTAAGATAGGTGTTCTTTATGGTGTGGAGAGTTTGGGGTATCCCTTAACCCAAGAAAGTGTGTCTTTGCTACCAGTCAAGGAAAATTATTAGGACACATTGTATCTGAGGATGGTTTAACCATTGATCCAGAAAGAACAAAAGCAATACTTGCTCTCCCTATTCCTAAACATAAGAAAGGGTTGCAAAGTTTCCTTGGTAGGATAAATTTTTTGAGAAGATTTATCCCTAATCTTTCTACCATGGTAAAACCCCTTACAGCTATGCTCAAGAAAAGTATGGTCTTTGCATTGACCAAGGAAGGGAAGGAAAGTTTTGAAGAGATCAAGGTAGCCATAGCCTCAGCCCCCACTCTTATTAATCCAAATTTTGAAAAGGATTTCATCCTTTATACCCTAGGTGGTGAGTCAAGTATTTATGCTCTCTTGACTCAAACAAATGATAAATATGAAGAGTAGCCCATAGCCTTCTTTAGTGAAGGGCTTAAAGAGTATGAAGACAAATACAACTATGTCGAGAAGCAAGCCCTTGCAGTCATTAGAGCTTTAAAGAAATTTAGACACCTCCTATCTCATAATAAAATTCATTTGATGGTACCCCATGTGAGTGTGAAAGATTTCCTTTTGATCAAATATATTAGTGAGAAGAGAGCTGCTTGGATTACTAAAGTAATGGAATATGACATTGACATCCAGATCACCAAGCTGGTAAGAGGGAAGGGGTTGTGTAAAAAGATGATATCATTTCAGGAATTAGATAAGGAGGTTGCTATGATACTAACAGAGCAACAAGAGACAAGAAATGATGACCCAAGGAATTGGATGGATGATATGAAGAATTTCTTATTAGGAAATGGATACCCTCAAGGATTAGATAGAACTAAAAGGAGACAATATAGATTACAATCAATTCCTTATGTCATAGTTGATGGTATCCTTTTTAGAAAAGATTTTAATCGAGCCCTATTAAGATGCATTGACATGGACCAAGCTGAAAGAATGATCAAAGAGCTTCATGATGGTCCTGATGGTGGTCACTTCTTAGCTAAGATGGCTAAAATGAAGATCATGAGGGCTGGCTACTACTGGCCATCCCTGTTCTATGATTGTCATAGGTATGTGAGGAAGTGTGAAAAATGTGCCTTTTTTTTTGGTAAGAAAAAGCTTGCAGCTCTTCCTCTTCATCCATTCAAGTGGACCAACCTTTTTCTCAATGGGGATTTGATTTCATAGGCCCTATAAATCCTTCTTCTAGTTCTGGTCACAAATGGATTTTAGCTACTATAGATTATTTCACTAGATGGACAGAGGTAGTTGCATTGAAGGATGCCATAGAATCTTTAGTCATTGAGTTCCTTGATAGAATTGTGACTAGGTTTGGTGCCCCTTCAACCATTATTTCAGAGAATGCAAAATCTTTTGTAGGAGCTCAGATTTGTGCGTGGGTAGTTGACCATAATATCTACTTAAGCACATCCTCAAACTACCATCCTTAGGGTAATGGTTTGGCTGAGTCATCCAACAAAAACTTGATTAGGATTCTGAAAAGAACTATAGATGATAACCAGAGGTGTTGGTATCAAAACTTAAGGATTGCACTGTGGGCTAACAGAATAACACCTAAGAGGTCAATAGGAAATTCACCATTTATGTTGGTATATGGTAGAGAGACAAGGCTTTCAATTTCATTAGAATTCCCATCCCTAGAACTAGCTCATCAGCTAGAGCTAACTGAAGATGATGCCATGACCATGAGAATGGCAGAGCTGATGGAGCTAGAAGAGAAAAGAAGTTAGACCATGCAAACCCTAGAAACACACCAGTAGCAGGTGAAAAGGAGCTTTGACAAGAAAGCTAGGATCAGAACCTTCAGAGAGGATGATTTAGTTTTGAAATGGGATGCAGATAGGAAAAAACTAGGGAGACACTCAAAATTTGATGCACTGTGGAGTGGTCCCTATCTGATTGTTATTTGCAAGCAGGCCAATGCTTTTCAATTAAGCAAGCCTAGTGGTGAAATTTTTCCTATCCTAGTCAATGGGATCTATCTCAAACCATGTTTTTGACAGGGTTTGAGGTTTCATGTACCAAGGTAGCTTAGTTTTCTTTCTATTGGTTTCTTGCTTTCCAAGAACTGCACAAGCACAAGTTTCTCTCTATGAGATAGCCAGCTTTTTTTTAAAGTTTTGAAGGTTGCACAAGGTTTTTGGGTCTCTAGTTCCAGTTGTAGAGACAAAAGGAAAGTTTTTTAGGGTTTTTTTCCCATAGAGGTAGGGTTAGGGTTTCATAGTGCTTTGATCAAAATCTTTTGTGACTCTATAGCCCAATGGATGCATAAGGTCACTGGTCACATGCATAGCTGGCTTGCGTCCCATCTGAGTCACCAAAAATGTTACCTATTTTTGCCCCCTACTAAAATTTGAATTCAAAAACTTGACCCACCCAATGGTCACTCTCCATATTTAAATATTTAAAATGCCCTGAAATACAAAAAATTAAACATTTAAAAGTTTATGGCATTTTCTTTTATTCCCTAAGTTATTTTCGTTGGCTCGCAACTTTCCATGCCATCAGATCTTTGGAGATCTACAGTGGGTGCTTTCCTACATTTTCAAAACAAATGACCTTTACATAATGTGGGGAATCCCCTTAGTGATGCATAGCAGGTGGGTCTGTGTTCTTTTTGTGGGCTACAGAGGGAAGAAGTCTCAATCCAATTGGCAATTTGGTTTGTGTTTTCTTTCCTGCATTCTGAGTTTTGTCAGACTTTCTGACAATGTGGGCAAGCAAATTTTCACCACGTGTCCTCGTGGGCCCAAAGGAATAAAAGCTAAAGTTGCATTGATGTCACATCTTCTCAATTGTACCTTCCACAATTAGATTCAAATAGATCAAGAGTTGGCACTTCCAAGCATCATGAAAGTGCAAGGATTTTAAGCAATGCGAGCATGCACCTCACTGTCATGTGTCTCTGTGGGACCTATTTCTTGTGTAGGCTATAGGGTGATGCCAAGGTGGTGCTAGCTCATGCTGAGTCAGATGTTGAGTGTTTTTGGGCCCAAAAAATTTTAAGAGCAAGTGCAATATATGGAGGATCTTTCATGATCATTGATCTCATAGGGATCAACAATTGGTGCTTTCCCACAATATGAAGATGCGATGAAATTAAACATTGCAGGGAAGTGCCTAGAGAACACATGTCCCAATAGGCCTAACTAAGGCATTGGTAGTCAAGGCTGGTAGTTGGGAGATTGCCATAGTTAGGGTTTTAAAAGGGTGGCTCGTTTAGTCAGCTAGATGTGGTCAACTGCGTGGAGACTTTGTGGGGTGGTAGAAAATTGAAAGACTATTGGCCTATGTGGCTCATCCTAGTGGAAGAGTTTGGTTGACTTGCTCACTTTGCTGATTCATGAGCTAGAAATGAAGGAGATCAAGTTTTCTTGCACAATCTGATCTTCATGATCAATTCCAACCACTCCCGAGTGAATGTTGCACTCCACCACCTCTGATCCTACCCATCTACTCAGTCAAAATGGTTTAATGGCATTGTTTATTGTCTTCTCAGAGCCCTGTTTCAACAAGAGATTAGATTTCATGGTATCTAAGTCTGTGTCAAGGTTGGATTTGCCCTAGATCTGCATGATTATTCTCTATAAGACTCAATGGTAGTGGTTGTGGAGTAACTTCAGTTAGAGGACATCTTAGTTATGCCTGAACTATAAAGGCAATTTTTGTAGATTTTTTTCTATTGACTCTTCTCTAACTTCTTTGATATTGCTCTGCAATTTGACTATAAATTCCCTTTGTCTCTAAACTATATGAAATTCTACTTTATCTCCTTCAGCCATTGATGTAAAGTGCAAGAACTATTTACCTCTCATTGGTGTATTGTAGAAATCTACAATCTTGCATGATTGTATCTCTTTTGGCCTATGAATGGTATATAAGTGAATCCTCTCTTTCCTTGTGTCATTCATTTGGGTTTTCTGATCTGCATGTGATTGTTAGATTAAAGCAAGTCTGGATGTGTATATCTTTGGTGTCATGATGATTCAATAGTACATGTATTGGAAAAGATTGGTTTGAATACTCTATTTTGGTGCATCACCCCCTTAGGTTAGAATAGGTAGATTTGCTTCTATGCATTCCTTCTCCCTTTTCCTCTCCAAGAGTAGTTAGGTGCACCTTGATAGTAAAGGAAGCCGGCCTTCTCCAAAGACTCAACCTCATAGTTCAAGTCCCATAGCTTGGAGGTTGTTTCCATGTTTCACAAGGTTGTCCTTAGGTAAAAACTTTGGAAATGGGTGCAAACTTTTGTGACAACAAATACCTCTCCTAAGAATGAACAAGAACTAATGACAAATTTGAAGGAAGATATCAAAAGGGAAGTTGAGCATATAACTCTAAAAAGAGGCATGTAACTTTTTAATTAAGTAGGGGTGATGGTTCTTCCTAGTTGATATTCGAGTGCATCACACATTTTTTATATTTAATTAAATTTGATAAACATGATATGAGTCTTGATGTACAAGGATTCAAAGATGTCATAATTGGTTCAATATTTGTGGCAAATGAAAAACTAATGTTGTTGTGGGCCTTATACCCCCCACACAAAAGGCCACATATTATTGATGTTGATCAGGCTTTTGGTCATTTCATGATACTAAAATTAGGGGTGACAAACCCTAAGAAGGTTGTAGGTATGCAACAAGACTTGGCATTGTTTAATCAAGCAAGTGTGAAGCAAGTAACATTTGAGAGGGATAACTAGAAGACATTATATAAAAATATGTTAAAATCAATGCAACCTCAAGTGCAACCAATAATACAATCATTTGATGATGCTCTGAGAATTGAATTAAAGAAATTGCAAGAAGATAATGCAAAATTGAAAGATGTTATGATGATTAGAAGAGAAGTTTCTGGCACTTTGATAAGAAATCATTATAAGAAGTTACTTGACAAATTAGGTCAAGTTTGGGATATTTACAATCCTTATAAACCCCTAGCTTTGAGACATAATGAGATATATAATAGCTTGGTTAAAGAAAATAATACCCTCAAAGAAAATGAAGATATACAAGAAGTAGAAAGGTTGATTGAGATTCATACTACATATTTACAGGAGTTTGAGTTTTCTTTCAAGTTAATGGAGGAATTGGTTATAGAACATGGAGTTATATCTTGGCATGATGAAAATAGGAACACCATTGACTAAGAGGGATGGATAGATATGTGTCATGTGACATAGAATGATGACCTGGAGTTGTCAAAGGCCAGCATGCAGATTGAGAAGATGTTTGAAATCAAGATCAAGGCAAGAGAAGTAATTAGTGATGTAGATTTAGTGGGAGATATAATATATGCACAATAAATTGGGAAATACAATGATTTTATTGAATAATAATCATCAAAATTGATAGCACAAGTCTTTGTTCTATACACTTGTTTTACGTGCACACAGTTAATTGCTAATGAGTTAGTTAGTTGTAAATTTTGTAAACAAAGGGACGTACCCTTTCACTATGTAACCAATATGATGCCTATAATTATAAGGGATAGATTTAGAATAGGATTTCATATAATATAGAATTATTTTCAAGATATTATTCTTATATTTATGCAAAGACAAGTCGATTCTATTGTCTACTCTAGATTTTGGCCAGAATCATCTACGCATTTATGATAGTAACAATACTATGAAAAAATCAAGCAATTTACTACAAGTAAATTAATGAAAAATATTAGATAAGTTCCAGTTGTATGCTCATTGTAATCTAATTGAACTTTTATATCAATTTATCTTTTATAGAGAATGCAACCAAACATATTGCAAGTTGCATTTTCAAAATTCAAGTATTAAATATAGAATTAGTAGTATAGCAGTATTAGATAATTATGACCCTTATGAACAATTTAAGACCTTTAATAACTCTAAGAATCTAGTACTTCCACAATTGATCCAGTCATCTTCAATGTTCTACTTAGGACAACTTCATCCTTTCAAGTCTTAAGTCACTAGTTTTTGTTGAAAGCACAGCTTATCAATATGTTCTACTACATTTCTTTCAATTCCTTCCAACAACTCTCCTTGATCACTAAATGCAATTTATAGTATTCAATTCATAAATTAAATATAAAGACATTTTTTATACTAAATAATTTTGACAAAAATAATTGGCATAAATAATAATAAAATAAATTATACAGCTAAATGAGAAATATAAATGTATGCTTCCATAGCTATACTTCAAGAAAAAATAACTATAGTAAGACATAACAATAGTAATAAATCATCAAATAACAAACACAAACTAAAAAAGAGGAAAACAAGTGGTACCTTGTAGCATAAGTCCTTTCATATATGAAACATGGTAGAGAGCCTTCCTCCATTCCTCTAGTGTTTATGGCTCAAAATTTCTAATGTGTTGATGCATTTGGAGGCTTGAGCAAACACCCCATTTTTGTCTCTCATTTAAAGTTATGAAGGCTCAACTCCATAAAATATTGATATTATGGGTGCTCCACATTTGAAAATCATTTGTAGTTCTCTCAAGCACTAAATGGATTCTTCATAGTTGACAAAAATTATGACAACATGCATAGATGTTGAGTGAATGGCTTCCTCTATTGATCAACGTATGTTGTTACAAGAAATAGCCAATTCGCTTCAAGTTTGTTAACTATCTTGAAGATGTGTATGCAAAATAGTATTAATCCATAATCAAAAATATTTGGTATTATAACAATTGGCCCCATATTGCTCCTCCATGGTCATTAAGAAATAAAAAGACCAATATGTTATATCACTACCCTTAGACAACTTCCACAATAGAGGAAGATGATCTTGTAAATTCTATGGAGTCAAGACTATTGGAAATATTATGATAGGCTAAGTTACTGAGAGGTGAGGAGTGAATTAGTAACTTATAAAACATAATCTTTAATTTAGAAATTAATCCTTCATGTGTATTATGATCTAATTGCATGCATGAAAAATTGAAAAGATTAAAGCATAAATAACACTTTTGACACACAATTTGGTGATCCAGAAACCTTCCACATAGAAAGTAAAACTAGGGTGGGGATGATACCCACAAGATTTAGTGTTGTAGTATAAAGCTAACCTGTTAAGGCTTACAATGATCACTTTTGATGATCTACCCTATTACAAGCAATAAGGATTGCTAGGTCCACCTTGCAAAAGGATTTACAAACATACAATGAAGTATGCACTTGATAAAGAGATTTATATAAGATTGTTAGGTCTACCTTGTGAAAGGATTTGACTGATCTGCTTGTTAGGATGAAATAGTAGTTGATCTCTAATATGCAACTTGGTTTACTAAATAAGATTCCTTTGAGTGTAATAATCACCTTGCTGTGATAGATAGATCTTTGTTCCTCCTTATACTATTGTAGCCTTTGTAATTTTCTCTTCTACTCTTCTCTACTTATTACATTACTTTCATCTCATATCTTTTGGATATGATACAATATAGTACATTACATAAATATCAATCGAATTACGAATTACAAACTTGTCCATAATACAAGTTTACACAAAATACACAAAGTTGGCCCAAATGAAGAAACTCAGGTTCTAAAGATTGGCTTGGTGAGGTTCTAATACATGACATCTATTGTTAATGCTCAACATTATCATGCACTTAGTAGATGTAGAAGCTTAGTTCATATTGATCAGTTCTAAGTAGTCTTGAACTTAGTCTACACTAGTGACTTGATGAATACTGTGAAACTCGACATATAAACTAAATCATTGGATTCACACTACATAGCTTAGTCAATACTATTACTATGAGATCAATATAAATTGAGTCACTTGGTTAACAATGAGTAGCTTAGTTGATACTAGACTCAAATCACATCAACTGTGAACTCAATAAGCACTGCACAAGTCAGTTTGCACTGATAAACTTGGCATACACTGAGATGATCAATTTACACTACTAATCATCACCTTTGTAGTAACTACTCAGTGCAAATGGAATATTGTCCTTTGGACTTGGTAGCAACTATAGAACTTGGTAGATACTGAAATGCTTGGTTAACACTATTAACTTTACAATATGCTCAGTAGATACTTACAATTTGAATAAGTGTATGTCACTAATAAAAAACATGACTGTAATATCAATGATCTCCCCCTTTGGCATTAGTAACAAAAACACTTATCAGTCAAAACTAAACTCAAAAATGTTCAAGAACATCTTTTTATCCATCACCTTACGTCTCTGACTAAGTAGAATATACTATTTTTGAGATTTTTCCAATTGGTTTTGTAAGAGATATACCTCTGAGTATTTGTACATGAATAATATGATAATGCTCCCCTATACATAATATTCAATATACTATACATCTTTTCACATCTGATAGATATATTTTCTCCTCTTTTCTATACATTTTTTCCCCTTTACACAATATACATTTTCTCTACAATCTTCTCCCCCTTTTTGACATTAATGCCAAATATGTATGCTATATATACTATATAGTAATGCCAAAATGTGACAAGAAATTTGAATGTATCTTCAAAATTAATGTCATTTTCTTGTCCCAATTCTCTTGCAACACCTTGCATGTGTGTAATGCAATCTGCACTTCTACTAACAATTCTATCATGTGGTCTACAATTGAGAAGTTGTTATCATGGATGAGCATTTTAGCATGTGCATTGTGTTTCTGCAATGCATCCATGTTTGGGAGAATCATGCCTTGTATATTTCTCAATGTAGTTCTTATTCTTGCCCCTTCTCTCAACAATTTTTCCTACATATTAGTTAGGAATCTAATCTTTTTATACTGGGTAGAGTTGTAGCTCAGGTCAAGTTGTAATTGTTGTGTACTTGCCTTCAGATGTTCATCAATCTTTGACATTTTAAAAATTGAAATATCATAGAGTTTACAAAATAGTGAAGACACATTATTGCAAGAAGTCTCTAGTGAGCCTAGAATAGTAGATAATTCTACTTGACGGATAGCAATTTTTTGAGCAATAAGTTCCAAAACTTTATTCTCAAACTTCTTCTTAGCTCTTTGCAACAATTTGTCTTGTCCATTTAAATCTTCATTAAATTTCTAGACTACCTTTGCTAACTAGTTCAAAATTGGTTGAGATGTATCAAACACTATATTTAATGCCTTTGCAAGGATATTCTTTACATCTTCTATTATTTGGAATTCCTTATTCCTTTCTTCTTTAAGCCTTTGATGCTTGGCTTTCTTCTGAAGAATTTCTCCAAAAACATGCATCTAAACAAGATTGAGATTTGAGATGTCTCAATTAGGAATAATAATCTTCTCATTAAGATCTATGTCTTCTTCCTTCTCTTTTCTTCTACCCAAAAATGTTGTGCTTGGTTGAGGCTTGGTCTCAACTATCTTTGCACTTATTATTTGCATGCCAAGAATGGAAATAATTGTAGAAATAGTAGGACTAGTTGTAAAAGTAGATATTGCACTTATTGCCAAAATACCAATAGTAGAAATACCTGGTATTACCAAAATTGATTTAGAGGTTAGTGTTGGCTACTTAGTAGATGAAGTGCCTGTCACTTTAGTCAATGAAGTACTAAACTGGATGGGTGTAAAAATTGATTGATTCTTGTGCTAACTGTGTTTGTTATAATCAATCCTACTAAAGCTTTCTCCATGCTTGATGTTTTCAATGCTTTTCTTGGAAAATGAGGAAGTGAGGCTATGACCACTACAATAATTTTCTTTGGGTTGGTTTCCTTAGTATCTTGAACATCTGGTAAATCTTCCTTGGTAGCTTCTTGTCCCTGTTCTTCTTCCTCGTCATCTAAATTGTCAAAATGTGTCACCTCTTCATCATCAATTTCTTCATCTTTTTCTTGTTCATCATCATCTTAATCTTTGTCACTAACACTAACCACAAAATTGCTCAGCTTGTGAAGAAGATAAATGTTCTTCCATGTGTTTGTAGCATTCTTCACTACATGTTCAATGGCTTTCAATTATACAAGACAAGTGTTGAATCTAAAAGTAAGATTTTCTTTATTTTTCTTTAGAGATTCCTTTACCTCTTTGTTATTCAAACTCAACATGAGTTTCCTCAGGGTCTTCTTGTATACGTCTTTTTTAGTTTTCATGGTATTCTCCCATCTTGGCTTGATCTTCTCCATTAGAATATTAGGAATCTGTTGAGCAAGTTGGTTTGGAGAATACTTCCATTTACCCATTTTAGATATTATCAAGTCCTCTATTTTCTTATACTCCTCTACAGTCCTAGTCTCATATTTCAGTGCCTTGAAATTTGTTATGCCAAATCTTGATTCTAATTCTTTCATCCTTCCTCAAAAGTAGGTGGAGGCCTTTTAAAGATTACATCTCCTCCATCTTTATCCACTTTCTTCCTAAATGATCTTCTAGTAAACACATCAGTAGTTGTTTTGGCAAGCTCAGTAATAATTACCTTATCTTTCTTCTTCAATGGTTCTTCTTCCTCTAATTTTTCTTCATCTTCTGCTTCTTCATCCTCAATATCATCTCCTTTGCCTTCAGTGAATAAAAGAGTGAAACTAGTTTTCAATTTGGCAATTCTCTTCTTCCCTTTGTTAACTGCCAAAGGGAGGTTTATTTCAAGTTTAATTCTAGCCTTTGCCTCATCATAAGTTCAAAAGTATGTAGCTTTAGGGTCAACAAGCTCATTAAATAGTGCTTCAATAATGTCCTTGGTTTCATCTATGTTTATCTCATAACCAAGAGGTTTTACCCATATTGTCCTTTTTCTAACTGCCTGAATATATACTTTGTCACTATCAACCATAAAACAAACATCATATTTGTAGTCATCAACTAGTTTCTTGGGAAACCTAAATCTGTTATTCATCTTCTCTTTGAATGCATCAAGTAGTTGTCCATAATACTTACATAGTTCTCTCCCATTTTAGATATATACTCATTAATCTGATAAAGAATAGGTACATCCTTCCTCCATACTATTGTACCTTTAGATGGGAAAAAAATTCATAGAAAAATAGACAAGTCAAAAGTGAACTGAACTTACAAGGATTGTTCTTGGAAGTTATTATACTCTCCATGTTCTTGTTGAAATAGTTCAACAACAACTTAGCAAGGTCAAGTGATAGATTATTCTTGACCGCTTTGTATGCTAAATCCACTACTTCACATGACACATTGTTACGTCTACTCAAACTATAAATCTTGTGAGCGATGACCTATATTCTAAACTTTAATTCCATGTTTATGGCACAACTGATCTTCTTTCCCCTTCCATCCCACTTGACAAGAGTTTTCTTCTCTAGTTCAACTCGACTGAGGGTTTTGGTCATTTTTTCTTTTGTCAACATAGGAAGACCAGCGATCCTATGGATCATCTTCTTGGTAATCAAAACTAGTTGTTCCAACCACAACTAACCATTATGCACATGACTAAGGATAAATCTTATCCATTTGATTTGAAAATCCAATGACATATGTGGAATATGAGTTAAACCTTTTGCTTCAAAATGTTGATGTTCTAGTTTGAATAAACCATTAACACATAACTATTAGGTCTACCTTGTGAAAGGATTCAACTGATCAACCTATTAGGATGAAATGGTAGTTGATCTCTAATCTACAACTTGGTTTTCTAAATGAGATTCCTCTGAGTGTAATAATCACCTTGTTGTGATAGATAAATCTTTGTTGCTCCTTATACTATTGTAACCTTTGTAATTTAATCTTCTACTCTTCTCTACTTATTACATTACTTCCATCTCATATCTTTTGGATGTGATACAATACATTACACATATATCAATCCAATTACAAGTTACAAAGTCAGTCATAACACAAGTTTACACAAAATAAACAAAAGTCCAAATGAGGACACTTGGGTTCTAAAGATTGGCTCAGTGAGGTTTTGATACATGAGATCCACTATCCATTCTCGACATTGTGATGCACTTCATAGATGTAGAAGCTTGGTCCATATTAATCACTTCCAAGTAGACCGATCAGTGAATACTATGAAACTCAACATATAAACTGAATCACTTGATTCACACTACATAGCTTAGTCAATGCTATTACTACGAGCTTGGTATAAACTGAGTCACTTGGTTAATACTAAGTCGCTCAGTTAACACTAGACTCAAATCACATCAACTGCAAACTTAGTAAGTACTACACAACTTGGTTTAAACTAATAAACTTAGCATATACTAAGATGCTCAATTTACATTGTTGATCATCATCTTTGTAGTAACTTCTTGATGCAAACTGAATATTGTCCCTTGGACTTGGTAGCAATTGTAGAACTTGGTATATACTAAAATACTTGGTTAACACTATTAACTATACAATATGCTCAATAGATACTTACAATCTAAATAATTATATGTCACTTATAAAAAACATGACTATAATGTCAACAAAAACAACTTGCTATAAGAAAAGTGAATTTTATTAGTGTGTCAAGTTACATGCCTAGTTAAACTATGATGCACATGCAATGTCAAATTATGATGCCTCCTCATGTTTTGAGGAGCACAAGGCTACTGCACTAAAGGGGGCTTTGTTGCAATAACAAGTAAATGGGTTAAATTGGCATACTCTTTTTCTTTTTCTTTTTTTAATTAAAAATATTTCATTAACCAATAGAACATAATATGCATTTTTCTTACTTGACAATGCCACATCATGTACATTAAAATTTTTATCTACCACCACCTCAACATGTTGAATTCTTCGAACATGCTCCACTCCACCATGATGTTCAACATGCTCTAAAATATTCAAAAAAAGGATCCATGAAATTGCAATTGAATATGTTTTAACTTATATTTATAATGTCATAATTAATTTCTAATATAAAATTAATACCTCCACCATTATGATGCACATCATAGCCTTCATCACATGAAGATTCTATGATAGGATTTGAAGGCTTTAGTGAAATTTTATGCAGTCAATTTATGTTGGAAACTAACACCAAAAAATAAATTTCTCAACTATTCAATTTGATTTTCTTTTCATTTGACCAATTTACCTATGTCTCATTTGGTGCACTAGCTTCTTGGGTATGGCTTTCATATTCTTGGTGTAGGTGTGCAACCACAATTTTATAGCCTTCTATCAAGGCAATTTTTTATCTTCATTTGTGGGCTCTACATTAAATTTTGTGCCTATATTTTTTACTTAATATCATCAATTTTGCATGTATGATTTGATTGAACAAAAAAATTTTGCAACAATTATATTAAAAAAATATGAAATTCCATTGGTGCTACTTACAAGTCAAGAGTGAAGATTCATATAGCCACTAGAGCTAAGTTTGAGTTGGCCAACCTTTTGTAGTCTTGCTTCCGTAGCTTTTGATGTGTCTTGTAGTCTATGAAAAGTTTGAAACATGTTAGATTATATATTACATTCTACTTAATACTATTACGAGATACCTTATTTTGCCCTCTTCTTGTTCATTTCCTTTACCACATAGCCTTTTCTCTTTTGCATCTTCTATTATTTCATTCCACTCCATTAGTGGAATCATAGCAAGATGCTTGTATTTTGAGTTATCCTTTAGAACTCTTCTATATTGGTCCCTCATAGTCTTTATATGTTTGGATGCTCTTTTGAGAAGTAGGGCACTATAAAAAATGTTTTTTTCCAAAAAGGTCCTCAAAATAAGTAATGAGCTGATTTTTTTCTAGGACCCCATTCATTCCACCTTTTTTTTTAAAAAAAATTGTTAGATCAATAATTTTAATATAGTACAATAAGTGGAAAAAAATAAAAATATCGTAGCAATGATATGAAACTATGTACCTTTTATGTATGGTGGGTTCAAATAGTTTCAATGTCATTTCAAAAAGATGATCATAAAAAACATCATTTCCTACAAAAACATCATGTGATTATCAATCCAAATTGAGTTATGTATAAGTAAACTACAATTACACTATAAATAATAATGATTTTAAAGCACCTAAAAACTTTGGTAATTTTAATAGAAACCTAGTTTTCTTGTCCAGCAACAATATCCCTACAAATGAACCAGTACTAGTCACACGAGCTATTCCAAAAAATGGTTCAACTATGGTAGTACTGGTATGTGTTATTCTATCAACTAATGGTGTATCTATTAGTGCACAAAATAAGTCCATGGGTATAAAATCTATCCAACAAAAAAATAATGTATGATTAGCACATTACAAAATATAGCAAAACAAGGTTTTACCAATTGTACTTGGCATAGTTGAAGATGTATGCAAGCTCCTTGTTGCTGACAATGCACTTGGCAATATCAAAGTGATTACTGAAGAATGCCTTTGCACTTTATTATGAGTTGAAGAATATATTTTTAGCAAAGACATTTCCAATGGATAAAGATAAAATGGGATACTAGCTAGAAACATCCAAAAATCAAAGTTAAGTGTTATAATATTGATAAAAATAAACAATGTTGCACTAGTAGGGCCAAAATTTTCTTTTATTTCTCATATTGTTTCACATGTAGCCAGTGAACATCATTTACCATTTTTTTCATTTGAAGCAATAGATACAACTCTCTCATCATATCAATATGGATGGTTAGTTTCTATGGGAGAAACGGATAGCTTCTTATCATGGTTGCATATACCAATGATATGTATGGAATGATGGAAGTTGCAACTATGATTGGTTTCTATGAAAGGAAAGATATAATTATCACATTGCATTTTTTGGTGTACTAGAGTTAATTTTTATATTCATACTAGGGTTATCTTTGTATAACTATAGTAATGAAGAAATTTGATGTAGGAATGTGGTGTACAATTGTTGCATTCTTTCTTCTCATAGGATTTGTTTTATGGACTTTGGAGCATAAATAAAACTAAGATTTTCAAGGAAATCTAAAAGATCAAGCCTTATTGTTAGAAAAGATATTTGTAACATTGTCTGTTTTTATTTGAAATGGATAAAGATCAAAGTGAAGTGTTATAATGTTGTAAAGAGAAAGTGTTACTTACATGAAGGTTGTGTGCTTCAACACTCACCATATTGACCATGCAGTCTTATAGGTGTCATAAAATCCTGTGAGAAGAACACATAAGATTTTAAATCATGATCCATAAGATACTATAAAATATAAAAATCTATTGAACATTTATTATTACTTAAGATTGATTACTACTTACCTTCAAAGAATTGGCTCTAAGTATCAATTCTTCTTCTAGTGCCTCTGTCTCCTTGGTTATGTTTCTCTTGAGGACAAGGTTAAGAATTTCATCACTATATTTTGTTATGAGTTTATGGGCCATGAATACAAGGTCAACGCTAAACATGATGTCATCTACAAATGACGCTTGTGTTTTAGATCATATTTGATCTATTGACATTTTCTATGTTCCTTGTCAATAAGCATCAAGATATGATATCAATATTAGTAAAATTCCATCAAAATAACTCCAAAACCATAAAGACAAGAACATAATAATATGACATTTTTTTCTATATAATTTGTACAATTACACTAATCAAGGCTTACCTTCACTGAAGAAGGTGTGTGAGTTGGTACATCCTCGCCTGTGCCTTGTCGTGTATCCATGTCACCTTGTGAAAAATATTAGTAATTCTTAGGAATCAAGAGTGAAATGAAAGTAATAGACTTACCAAAATAAATTATTAATAAAACATTAGATTGTATATTGGAGATAATATTCTTGCATTTTCCTCACTCGAGGAAGATAGATCAAACAAATACCTATTTGGTGATACCTGCAATCCATAATATGTGCGAGATACTAGGACTAAAGTTGATGTTGATGGTAAAGAGAAGATATACAAATAAAAATTTGTATCTATAGGGTCTATTGACTTATATCTATCAATCTATGTGACTATGCAAGATCCTAGTCAAAGACGTTAAATAGCTTGCATATGAAAATCATTTATCTTAAGTTAGCCAAAAACTACATGATATATATGCTACAAATGACATACAAGACAAATATTACATGATGCATTCATCGAAATCATTGTATATTTTTTAATTCTTTATCTCTACTTTGTGTGTGGTAGCTATGCAATATCATTGTATATACTCCATGACAACAGAGTTCAACACATAATAACTTAGTTATAAAAACATACAAGTTAAACAAAGTTATATAAATAAATCATGACCCCATCATACTTGGCATTGATCATATGTTGACATACATTTCTTTGATCATCATCTTCATCTATGTCATCATCATCATCAGTATCATTTTACTTGTCACTTTGATCATCATCATCACCACCACCATCTTCATCACCATCATCATCATCTTCATCTTCATCGCCATTATCATGACCATCATCACCTTGATCATCACCATCTTCATCAGCTTGATCGTCATCATCATCATCATCACCATCATCGTCAGCATCACCAGAATCTTCTTCTTATTCTTCTTCTTCATTGTGTAATAGTCATTCATGACCATCATTTACTTCATCTTTTGATTCTTCAGTATCTTCTTCTTCCATCACATTATACTTTACTTACATTTCTCTTGGATCATGTCTAACAAGAAATGACCAACCTAGTTTATATGGAACACCAAAGTAAAACACTTGCTCACATTGGCTTGGAAGAATATAGGGCTCATCTCCAACTGGCTCAAATGACCTTGTATTAATCATTGTAAATCCACTATCATGTTCAATAATAGTCCTATAAGAATCATTTTGATTTAGCCGTAGCCTGTACCATTTGATGAAAAAAAAAAAATTTGAATGAAATTAAGTTAAACTCAAGTATATCATCCAAAATTTCATAGTATCATTTTTTTAGATTGTTGGGGATGTGTGTAATTTCTAGATGAAATATTGATGACCTTGAAGGCTACACTTATCCTAGAATCATAAGTTTTCTTCATTTCATCTAACTTTTTTATCCAAAATTTATAGCGATGGTAGTATATAGCTTTGTGGTGTTTGATCTACAATTATTCAAACATGTTAAGATTATTTGCATCAATTTGTGAATTGATATTAAACTTATGGGCCATGATTAGTAATCTTCTATGTGCCTTCTATCTCTTAATCCATATGCTAGATCAAGTACCATCAGCATAACATTGGGATCTCCATTATGATGAAATTCTTTAACCAATGATGCAATACCATCTCATGTTAATGAGTGACCATTTTCTTGAGACTATGGAATCCATACCATCATCCAATCAAGATTGTTTATAATATACAAATGTAGTGCATCCTACTTATGACCAACTATAAAGAAAATAACTAGACTAGTTAGAAATAACTTATATTGATGATAAATAAGAATTAATTAACTACAATAACATCTTATAATTACCTCTCACTTTTCTCAATCTCCCTTTCCCCATCAATTACTTCCCTTTAAATCTATTAATATAGTTGGGATCCCAAATGTGATCTACATAAAATTTTGATGCAAACTTGAGAAGATATTCACTAATGTACACCATAGTCTAGTATACCATATATCCTTCTACCATAGAACTCTCAAGATATGCTCTTTGTCAAACCAAGCTCTTTATAAATTTCAAGTGTCTCTCAACCATCCACATTGATCTAGTTTGTACAAGTTCACACAATTCAATCTTCTCAACTTGATGTATGAGGTAGTGTTCTTGAGCATTGAAAAAATTTGAACATAGACACTTTTGCATTTCACACATAAGCTTTAGAATTTTTCTCTTCCAATATTCTATATCTTTTTTATCAATTTCTTTAGATGATAACCACCTAAAAGAGGTTCAACATGCAAGAACATATAAATAAGATTTCAGATAAATATATAGAATAAATTACATAAAAAGTAAATCAAGTAATAAATATAATATATGTACAATAAATCTAAGAAATGACACTTCTAACCTCATCTATTTTTCAAGATTATATATAACTTGTTTAATACTATTGTCAAACTAGTGTGGGAGGCATAGAGGTAGGACATGGTGCAATCATTAAAAAAATTTCAATATATTATTAAATAATGCAATAGGTAGTACATGAAATTTTATAAATATATTGTAAATAGAGAACATGACTTACATGTTTTTCAACCCTGGCCCAAAATCACCTTTCTCTGATACAAGACTTCTTATATTTGGAGCAAAATCTTATAGAAAATTTTCTTTTTTTATGAATTCTTTTAATGCATCACTTTGTTGCTCTGTTAATAACCAAGAAAGGACACTTGTATTTATGTGGTCTCTATTTCTATTTGATTCAATAAAAAAATTTAGTTTATGATTGGATTCATGAATATCATTACAAATTTTAGCAATTTTTTCTCTATCATGTCTTCCATCCAATATTTTTCATAGTATCTATGTTACATTCTTTTTAATATGCATAGCAACAAACAAATGCATGATTGGGAGATCCTTATAGTACGGTAACCTACCAAATTGAGTAGGATAATTTTTTATTCCTCTAATAATTTGGTCATTGATGCCTTGACGACCTTCACAAGTATCAATTACATTATTACTAAATAAAAGAAAATATCAAAATATAAATTTCAAATGTCGAACCACAAATTGTACATTACCTCGGTGATTTAGTTGATCATATTCCAACTTCCATAGATGAGGTGTCATTCTTTGTGGCCTTGATGTTGTCTCTTCTTTCCCATTAAAAATATGTTTTTCAATAATTTGATACTTATGATTATTGTGAAAGAAGTGCATAAACTTGTCGAACACATGCTTTCCTAAACTTCTTGAATGACAAGATTTCATCTTCAGACCACAAACTAGACGTGCAAATTTTTTTTTGTTTGAACACCTAAAAGATCATGTACAATTATCATACACAAGTTAAACATACAACAATAATATGTAAGAACTATAATAGACAAAAAAATTTTGACTTTAACAATATAACATATCACAAAAATGAGTTAGCCCAGGCGTATCATGTATTGTCCATACAAGCAATGCATGGAATTGAAATTGTCTTTGTCCTATTGGTCTAGAGATGTCACTAACCTTAAGAACTTATCAATAAGGGGCTCAATATACATGTTCATATCTTTAACTTGGTACTTTCTTATTAATTGAATGAATAGAAACATTGCATGACTATTATGACCATTTTGATGCAATGTTTATAAATTAATTTAGATAACTATTAAATTAAAAAAATACCTGGTATGATCATTCACAAAATTATGTGCTCCCTCTTTATGTACATCCAAGGAGGAATGTTATTTTTAATAACAAAAATAGGCCACACTGATTAAACAAATCTCATATCTCCAAATAGATTGGCATTGTCCACTACCAATGCAAGCTTGAGATTATGAGGTTCTTCTTTAAAGTGTGGCCATGTTTTTTCTATCTCTTTAAATGCAAAACCATCTACAAGTATTCACATAATGTCATCTTGAATTCTATTGAGTGTATGTTAATCCATAAATTGTGCCAAGGTAGTGCACCTAAATTATCATTCAAGACATAAAATAATGAGAATATATTGAAGAACCTTATGAGACACCATTTTTTTTATTTGATCTGACTGATATCTATCTACTAATATGAAAATTAGAGCATTATGTTGAAAATTCATGTTTCTTATGATATAGAATGTGATTATTGGGATATGCATATATTATCTAATACTTTATTCCAATTTGATTCATAATGGTAGATAATTCTCGGTATTAATGATGTAGAATGTTTAATGGTGGTAACAAAACTCACCTATCAACCTACAACAATAAATATGAATTGTTAATATCATGAATAGTAATTGTATGCTAACATTGAAGATGACAAAAATGACAAACCTTAGCATACATGACATTCTACATTGAATAAACCATTCATAACCTTCAAGTTCACCAAAAACAATATAGTAGAGGAAAGATTTGTTTAGGAGGCTTGGTATAGGAGCTTGTATGCCTTCTCAAGCATAGGTATATCAAGACCATCTTCATCATCATTATCAAATGTGCTAGTACCATCATCATGAGAATCTTCATTAGATGTGTTGATACCATCTTCTTCAATCATTTCGTCTAGCCCATTATCATCTTCTTCCATGGGAGTGTTATCCTCAATTTGAATATTCACACCTCCATGTTCCTCTAGATGGAAATCCATATTCACCAATCGACATAAATTTTGGCCCCCTTCAACATGACCATGTTTCCTATAATGATTATGGGTTGTTGTGATTAGAATTATTTGATTCTTTAAGCCCTTACACTTTTTTCAAGGACAATTATATTTATCAACTTTTCTTTGGAGGTGAGACCACAATCTAGTAATTGGCTTGTTATTTTATTCTGGGTTCATATTGCCAAGTGTGGTCTTTCTTCACAATAAAATATATCTAAAAAATTATTGGACATATTGTACTTAATTTTTATATCTACACATATGGTTTTGAAAGAAAAATTTGGTGTAATTAATGTGTATATCTAAAAAAATTAGACATATTTTACTTAAATTTTATATCTACACATATGATTTTGAAAGAAAAATTTGATCTAATTAATATGTATATCTACAAAAATATTGGACATGTTGTACTTAATGTTTATATCTTCACATATGGTTTTGAAAGAAAAGTTTAGTCACCTTGCTCAAATTCACCCATATTATAATCAATGAAAACTTGTTTGCTTATAATGCTCTTTGTTAATTGTACAAGTACAATGTTCATTATACAATATTTAATCAACAAGCTCATCACCTTGGTATTTAATTATTTATTTGTAGTAAGTTTATAGTCGACATGGTATACAGAAGATCTTGTTATAGCATAGTGGTCTTCTATGAATTATTGTGCCCATAAGGAGTACTTGAGTTCACTTGAGTAGAACATGTTAGCCCAACTTTATTATCAAAGTGTTTTATCTCTTAGCTCCTCAAGTACTACTACACAATCTGAACTTTTTTATTCTTACTCTCATTCACGTCTATGATAAATTCTCATGGATATTTATTAAAACTATATCTCTCCATGTTGAAATCAAATTTCAAAGATTTTCCAATGTTGCTTCTCACTAAATCCTACATTCATATCACTCTACGCTTTCCTTTTTGGTGAAAATTAAGAAAAACAAAAATATAGTAATAAATGCAACCCTATACCTAGGACTAATTAAGAATTTTAGATGAATTGATTAAACAAGTTTAAGATATAACTAAAGTTAACCCTAGAGTACCCCTAGATTTTATGAGAATGTTGGCTTTATAGTATTTTTTAGTTATATTTACTTTTAGGATGACATAGTGATGAAAGCTAACCAATCATTGGTAATTTAAAAAAATAAAATTTCATTATATGTGACCTTGATAATCTTGAAATTTTTTTGAAGGCCAAGTTATTTGTGATTGAATTATTTGGACCAAAGGTTGTGACATTTCTTGAGGTTCACTTGATTCAAATGCAATAGGATTGGATTGATCATATTTAAGGTCTTCATTTAGATGTATTTGGTTGAATTTTTTCTTTGTAGGAGGAATGTTAATTGCTTTGAAACTTGAATCAAACCATGATCCAAGGCCTATTTTGATGCAAGTGCAATGTACTCTTATGAAAACAACCAAAGTTTATTATTCAATAAACTCAATTCTTTCCCCTCCTTATTTTGCAAGGTCAAAGATGTAGGGTCTAGGAGGAGGAAGATGGAGATGATGTTACAATATCTACTCTAGGACTTTTAATGAGATCAAGCTACACAAGGAGTACTTCACATTTCAAGACATCCAAATAAGAGGAAGATACATCATCAAAGTGTAATTCAAGTTCAAGATCAAGCCAGATAAAATCACATGAAAATATCTACAAATAAAATCAAGTTCAAATTAGATCAAGATACAAGATCAAGATGCAAATTCAAGTTAAGGCATGAGAAATATCTCAATAGATAGAGAAGACTCACAAGATGAGGCATTTGAGAACATGGGCCAACAAATTCATCCTCAAGAAGTTGATGTTGGCATTATGTTGTATTTGTCATTAGTCACAACATTTATTTGATTCTAAATGACTATCGAGCTCATCACTCAACCCATACTTTATACCAAGCATTTAGTGGTTACCTTGTAAGTTCAACAGTTAAGCAATTCACATCGAGTATTCTTGAAGCTAGCAAATGAATATGTAGTTCAACAATGTTTACCAGACTTACAATGTTCACTGAATAGATAATGGTCACCGAGCTTCATAGTATCTACCGAGTCATCAGTTTACATGATATGAAGCCAATTTCTACTGAGTAATGGATGTGTAGTGTTTACCGAGTGACAACAAGATAAACAAAGGATTCAGTATTTACTGAGTGACACTATATTTACCAAGTCTTCAATGGTTACCAAGTTCCAAGCTACGTTATGTGATTAGTATGGACCAAGCTTCTACTTCTATCAAGTGCATGATGATGCTAAGTAATGTAGTGGATGTCGAGTATCAGAAGGTCACCAAGTTAGCTTGATGAGCCTGAGTTTTCTACTATTTGGCCGACTCAGTAATATTTTGTTTACGTTTATTTTAGCTAACCTTGTAATTGTAATTATTGGAATGGTATATATGTAATGTATTGTATCATTTGCAAAGTAGTATTAGTATTATTATTATCATGAGTATGTTAAGGAATGGACATGTAATGTTTTGAGAAGAGTGAATGCAAATCAATAACAAAGCTAGTTTTCAGCAAGATCATTAAGGAGTAACAAAGACATATCAGTCACAAGAGGTGATCTATTCAGCAATCTAGTTGTAAGTTGGATCTCCTATTTCATCCTAAGAGGTGAATCAGTTTTCCAAATCCTTTAACAAGGTAGACTTAACAATCTTTGTACAAATCTCTTAACAAAGTGCATACTTCATTGTATATTTTTAAAACCTCTACCAAGGTGGACCTAGTAGTCCAAAATTACTCTTAATAGGGTAGATCATCAGAAGTGGTCAATGTAAGCCCTAATAGGCCAACTTTATATTGCAATAGTGAAGTTTTGTGGGTATCATCCCCACCCTAGTTTTATTTTCTATTTGGAAGGTTTCTGGGCTACCAAATATTGTGTTCATATGTTATGAATGTTTATCTTTTCTCATACATGCAGTAGATTAGAAAAATGAATGGTGAATGATTTATATGGTTAAAGTGTTGAATTGATTTAGAAATTTTGAGGTTACTGATTCAACCCTCCCCTCTTAGTAACCTAGCTGGTCTTGATTATTTCCAACAATTGGTATCAAAGCTTTGTGATTCTAAGGATAAAGTTTGATAGCTTGAGCAAAGATCAAGGGCAATGGAGATATTCAAACTTGATGAAGCTATTGAGAATGAAAAGCTAGATCTAGAAATGGCCATAGCTCAACTCAAGGAAGCAAAAGAGCATCTTTCCCAATCCTTGAAAAGAAGGAAGGAAATTGCAAGACAAATGAATGACCATCAGTATGTTGAAGAAAAGATTGAAGACTTTTTCCCATCAAGCAACTCAGATGAAGAAAATGAGACAATCAAAGAACTCTTAGCAAAGAATGGCTCTCTGCAAGAAGAGGTAAGAAAATTGAAAAGAGAATAAGAAGTTCAGTCAATAAGAATGTGTGAAATCTTGGAACAAAGGAATAAGGCAAGTGAAGACTTAGAGGCAAGGAACAATGCCAATCAAAACCAAACCCTTCAATAAGAAATTTTTATCAATAAGCTCTCCAATGCAAATGAAGAAACCATGAATCTAAGATTTGCAAATGAAAGCTCAAGGAATGATTTAATCACTGAAAGAAAGATCAATGAGAGATCGAAAGCCAATCTAATTCCTAAAAAGAAACTCAATGAAAGGAGGATGAAATCACAAGTAGATATGGATCAATTGAATCAACAAAGTGAGTAGAATATCTATAGGTAAAAGGGTAAAGTAGGACTTGGTTACAAAGAAGAAGGTGAATCTTCCAAACAAGGTGCCCAAAGGAATCAAAGACCTACTTGCAATCATTGTGGTAAGTTAGGTCATACATCAAACAAATGTTGGAGCAATCGAAAGACAAAATTCAATAGAAAATGCTAAAATTATAGTAGACATGGTCATAAAGCTAATGAATGCAAGGAGAAATCAAAATTTGAAGGTAAATGTCACCAATGCAAGAAAAAAAGTCACAAGGCATCTAAATGCAAATCCAAACCATTCAATCTAGTTGAACAAATTGTCAAAGCAATATTTGGTTGGGATTACAACACTTGGTGCAAATGTCACTATTGTGGAGTATATAGACACATTGGCATTATTGCACAAGGCATCACTTAAGAAAATAAGATTCATCAATAAGATGTTATACATGCACTGAAATTGGTCATATAGCTAAAAATTGCATGAACATAGGAAGAGTTGAAGATGAGAAGAAAGCTAAAGCTGATGACATCAGGAAGCAAATGAGACAAAAATGGATTCCTAAATCTACTAAGCAAAATAGTCCAAATGATGGCAATGTCACTCAAGAAGTGGGTGACTCCACCATTTCCAATTAGATTCTTCAAAGAAGGGACTAGAACTGTATCTTCAAGCTAAATCTTGAGCAGTTCCAAATGGAAGAAAGCAGAAGATCCAAATTAGTATTCTAGATACAAAAGGATCACATGAGTTTAGTTCATATCGAGCAAGGTTGGTCACAAACTCAACCAAGCTACGTTGGGAGTAATAAAAGTTTTGTTTGATCACTGAGTCACAAGTTTCTACCGAGCTAGTGAGTGGATGACAGTCTATCATGCATTGCATTAGTATGGTTGTCATGCCTGACCACTACTTAGGGTTTTTTTTGCATATTAAAATTTTACTGTTTGAAGTATCTTTCAGATGTTATGTTGTTTCATTTGCAGAACTAGGTTAAGGTAATGTCCTTGGGACATGTGACTATTGCTGATAATTTAACAACTTTATCTACTCTCTGAAGTAGTAAGAATTAATGTCTAATTCTCTAGTTTTGTTACTTTTGTGTAAAGACATTAGATAAAATATTTCGGATAAAGCATTTGAAAATTTTTAAATTAAATACAGGTTTACATATTATATTTCATGATTGGAAATAGTTTATGTTACCATAATTCAAATTCTTTATGACAACATTAATGTTAGTACATGGCTTATTGGACATTAGCAGAGTTTATGAATGATTTAATTATGATTAATGCATTTTCTTTGTTAAGCTTAGTTTAGCATTGTTGCATAGGAGTTAAGAATTTATATACTTCTTCATTCATCTAACTTTATGATGGCAAGTTGTATATGTTATCTTCACTTGTGTTATAAATAAAAATAAAACTAAGTTGGATTCGGTTAAAAAAAATTCCATTTGTGTTAAAAGGGGTTTAATAACCAGTGGCTTTCATAGAATACATATATTTTGTTGATTAAAGGATTTTATTTCCCTAAAACCCTAAAGGGTTTTGAATGCAATAACTTAGGGAATTATGCATTGTTTTTAAAAGCCAACTTTGGCGGTGGCTTTGAATCTGTCATATACACGACTCTAAGCAGAATTGAAGTGCATTGAATGTGCATTAAGGCACTAAAGTTATTGTTTGTCCATGTCGATTGTGAGTTTGGTTTCTATGGAAGTATTGCCGGCAAATTGGCCTTTTTACTTTGTGAAGTGTTACATCTGTGTTCTGTTGCTGAAGAGACGGCAACATGAAGGGTTTCAGTTGGAAGGAGAAACTTTCTTATGAAAAATGAGCACGGTTAATTTTCTCATAGCAAGATTTTCCATTGCTTTTCATTTCAGTCTCTTCTGTATCATGGATGTATGCAGGTTAGATAGTGTTCTCAATCTGGAAGTGAGGTTTGATTTGGCATTTCAAGCTTTGGAGCAAGCGCTATTGAAGATCTTTGTGTCAAGCGTTGCCATTTACTATGTCTCAAGTAGGGGCATTCTCTATCCCTTCTTTCTCTCTTACTACTGTATTTAATTTTAAAACAGGAATGTTAGGAGTACGATTCAATAATGTTCTAAAGTATATTTTCATAATCAACTCTCGAGTCTAGAAGTAGGCATGGTTCGGAGATGTTTTTCTAAGCAATGTTTGTTCCCATACTCGAGGGAGGTTATGGAAGTATGCTTGGGCAACATGGATATGTTTGGGATTTGTTGTTTATTGTCAAATAACCCACAATTGTTGGTTTCATATAGCCAAATACTATGTTTAACATATCACTATGATTAATTAATATAAGAATGTAAATTTCTTTCAATTATGTTGTGTGCAAATGGGTTTTTACTATGTTATATGCATCTTGGAGATCACTGTGTATTGTGTACCTATGGATGTTATCAGTTTTGAGAATGTGTATCGAATAGTGTTAATGAGGTTTGGTCTGGTCTTTTAGTCAAATGGTTTGCATTTGATTCTGGTATAGTTATTTACCCTAGTATCGTATACAAGTTTAGGGTATAACGTTATAGCAAAACTACGGATTAAAACTTTAGTTGAACACAATTTAAAATGACTGTTATGTATTAAAATGTAGCTAAGTTTAAAAATATCTTTAATCTATGACATAGACATTTTGTCATACAGTTTGAAATCAAACAAAAGTAATTGTATTGGGTTGTACTTAGTAGAGTTTTGGGGTTATTCCTGCATAGCTAATTTCATTGTTCTAAGTATGTATTTGGATGTCAAAATCTGAGTTACAACAATTATATCAAACAATAAATTTAAAGATATTAACCTTGTAGCAACGGTTAGGATAATTTGATGGCTTCGACATTTTGTTAAACAATTACCTTGAAATATAAATGAAGATAGATTAGTGTTGTAACAGCATAACTATTGTTATGTTAATGATCTTATTGTGAGACTTAAATTGAATAGTCAAAAATTCTTGAGAAGAAATATTTTTATGTGAATTTGGAATTCTGTTAAAAAAAAATTGTTGTTCGACGCATTTTGTAAATAATTGGTTATAATATTGATATGGAACTTTAGGTACAGATGTAGTGCCTACCCTTGTTCACATCTTTTCTGGACATTGTTGTTGTTATTATCAGACTATGATGGACTAGTTTTATGTTGATGGTTTAGTGGTATTGTTTTGACACTATCAGACATTATATTATGGATTCAGTGGTTATACGATGAGATCATTTAGACTTTACATTTCATGTATACATGATGATCATTATATTGTTTTCAGCTATTGTTGATGATTAGTTGATGGTTATTATCTCTTGTGTTTTATTATGGATACTTACCCCATACTTGCATGTGTATGGTGTGCGTGTTTTCTTATTGTATGGCATTTTTGATGTGGTTAAGGAAGGGAGTGGTAGTCACCTACTTAGTCGGGATCTACACAATGCACCATTTCTTGCCATTATCTGTTTAGCTTAGCATTATATATTGTATGTACATGCATGGTTTTTTTTGCAGGTTGCAGGTACCGGGTATCGACTTCCCTAAATTGCTAGGATGAGCATACCCTATTATACTATCTCAATGATAAGAGAAGGGAGACAAATTCTCAAGTCCAAATCCCAAACCCTTAAGCCAATTGTCCTAGTGAGGTAGGACAATTATCAGGATATTTTACCCACCGAATGTGTTGGATGACATGATTCGTGATTTCTAACCCTTTAGACTGATTTTGAGTGATTTTCTCTATGATGGGTTTTCATATTTTATCTTGGAGGTCTATGGTAAATTTTCTATTAATTAAGTCTTAATAAATAGATTTAATTAATAAATTAATTATTTGAGAAAATTAATATAAAATATCATGTTATTTGATATTTTGATTATAATTAATTAAAAATGAATTATTGAGGAAAAATGAATTAAATAAAAGAAAATTAGAAATTAAAATTAATAATAATTATAAAATAATAATAAAAGTAATAAATAAATAAAATAATAAAAGTTACAAAAATTAAAATGAAAGTTATAAAGATTAAAATGGAAGTCATAAATATTTAAATAGAAATTATATAAAAAGTAAATTGGAGTTATAAGCTTGCATGGGAATTAGCACACTTTTCTATTTCTCATGTGTCAACAACACGGGGGTTAGTGCATCAATTAAGCACATGGTGTCTACAACCCTATGGCTCATCTTGAAGGTTGGAAAAGACCCATGCTTAGTTGGTGACACCTTCCAGCTGTTTCTAGAAGCATTCTAGATGTTTCCTGAAAGCTCTTTATATTCAGGCATTCTTAGAAGCTTAGACATAGCATTGGGAGTGCAATTGGAGCATTGGAGGACTCAAGAATTCTGAAGAAGGGAGGAGCTTGCTCTGCAGATTTTTTGAGGAAGAGCGATTTAGCATCAGAATTCGAGTAGATTCTTGTGATTTTATTTATGCTATTTCCGCATCACGCATTCCCTGTCTTCTTCGTGTCTTCCATATGTCTTCTAAGAAGTTTCATATTTTTATGCATTCTCAAAATGGGTAGATTAATTTATTTGAAAATTTTATAAGCATAGATCTGAAAGATCACGGGGCTAGGGTTTAAATTTATAGCCAAATCCATTAGGAAAATTAATTGAGTGAATCTATAATGCAAGTATTTTAAAATTCTTAAATTGTAGATATAATCTTTGTGGAAAAAAAAACATACATATTTATGTATTCAGATCTGCATACATATATATATATATATATATATATATATATATATATATACATACATATATATATATATACATATATATATATATATATATATATACATATATATATATATACATATACATATATATATATATATACATATATATATATATATACATATACATATATACATATATACATATATACATATATACATATATACATATACATATATACATATATATATATACATATATACATATATATATACATATATATATATATGTACATATATACATATATGTATATATGTATACATATATATGTATATATATATGTATACATATATACATATATGTATATATGTACATATATATATATATGTATATATATATGTATATATGTATACATATATACATATATATATACATATATATATATGTACATATGTACATATATATATATATGTATATATATATACACATATATGTATATATGTATACATATATACATATATGTATATATGTATATATATGTATATATGTATATACATATATACATATATGTATATATGTATACATATATACATATATATATACATATATATATATGTACATATATACATATATGTATATATGTATATATATATACATATATATGTATATATGTATACATATATACATATATATACATATATACATATATGTATATATGTATACATATATACATATATGTGTATATATATATACATATATACATATGTATATATATATAATTCACTGAATGAGCGATTGATAAATCGTAGAGGGGAAAACTTAATAAACCGCATTGCGATTTATATCGCGTGGAAACAATGTTAAAAATGTATATATTAAAAAGTCGTGGGCACGATTTGTACCCCATGCCTACGAAAGGCAGAGGCCTACCGTCGCAGGTCTGCGACGACAGGGGTACTACGTACCCGCTGTCAGCGTAGTGTCTACGACCGCAGGTACTGCGTACCATAGCAAGAGTGGGGGGGGTTAACTAATAATATTGTTATGTACGTTTGAAACAAACGTTATACGAAATTGATTCTCATTGTTATATGGTGTTAATCAAAATTGTTAATTCAATTTTATGAAACGTAATAACTATTTATATATTTACATATGTATGTATGTATGTATGTATGTATGTATGTATGTATGTATGCATGCATGTATGTATGTATGTATGTATGTATGTATGTATGTAATATGTAAATATGTTATTAATAAATTTAAGTTATTATTATTTGACAAAAGATTTATATTGAAGGTTTATTTTCATAATGGTGACTCTTTAATAATTTTCAACTATTAAGATTTAGTTGTTTTAAATTATTAAGAATTGATGGTTTGATGGGGGAAGTATCAAACAAATATTATAATTGGAAAATGGATTTCTAGTTCTTTTAAGGAAAACTTTTATTTATCCGAAACAATACATGTGTTCCTTTATTCATTCTTCAAACTTGGAAACATAAACTGAGATCTCTACATTTAAATTCAAGTTGTAAATTTGGCAAAACCAAAACATGTGTTTGCATTGTGTATTCTTTATGCTATTGTTTTGGGTTTTGGGTTGACTAGCGTTGACCAGTATAGGAAGTCTAACAGAGGCTTGGGGGTTAGGTGTTTGTGATGTCATGATGATGTTTTAATCTCGATCTTTATAACCCAACCATGGTTATGTGATGGAATGCTCTATGTATTGGATGTGATTACTGATTGTTATAGTTGAGATTCTTATGTGTGAGACACTTGACTTAACCATTATTTTGGTCATCGATCAGTTATCCTTGGTTATTTTCTAGTCGCCATGATGGGACTGAAATGTAGATTTATTCTTGATGATGTCATGATGTGACATGTTTGACTCAACCATTTTTGGAGTCTTCAATCAGTATGATTGAGATATATATTTTGGTTATTGAGAACCATTGGATACTTTGATTATCAGTGATACTTCAGTTGCCAATAGAGAGCTGTTGTGTTCATGATTTTCTATGGATGTTTGCTCATGGGGAATTGATGCTTTTATGAATATTTGATGATTTTATTATGGATTATCTTTTGTGATTTTGAGATTTATGAGTCCATGAGCATTAGGGTAGGATATCTGCATGTAGTAACGGGAAGTGGCTTGCAATGGGGGCCGGGGCCCTAAGAGGCTGCCAGGGTAACTCATTGTAAGTTGGATTAATAAGTGATAACATTCACACCTAATACTAACTAAATGAACCTAAAAAGATAAGTGTTTTGTTCTTGCCCATGCCTTGAGTGCTTGTACAGGCTAGGATGGGAGTAGTGAGACGCATGGTTGCGACCTTGCATTCCGTAGTATGTCTCATCAGTATGAGAGGATACTAGTGGTTGCATGAAATCAGTATGGACCCATGGAGTTTAGCTAACTACCAGGGTAACTTTTACGTGATAATTGCGATGACACTTTCCCGCTTGCATAGTAGGTTCCTACATGTCATTGTGTGCCTCTGGGATTAGATGTCAGATTTTGTGTTTGGAACCTTTGACTTAGTATACTTTTAGGATTCCTAGACTTATAGAGATTTGTGCTATGTGATTTTGATAGCCTATTTGGGACTTGAGATTATCTCCTCAACACAGTGGGAGTGGACCACTTAGGTACCACGCGGTCGGGTGGTAGTGTATTTTCCACTCTTATCATTTGAGATTCATTGAGACATCGTGGCTGATGCATCCTTCATGATGGTACATATGTGTCCTTTTCATTGATGATTAGCATATGTTAGATGATGTTATCTTATGCTTTCATTTGCATGTTAGATTACTTTCTACATATGATGTATATATTAGGAGTGACATTCCTATTATGTTAGTACCGATGATCTCTTCGGTAGATTGGAATGTTACGCATGGAGGGATGGCTAGGATCCACGATGGTCTAATGATGCTATTAATGGTTAGGAGAAATCGTGCACTTAGTTTATTATGTTTGATCTTTATGATGGATGTATATGACTTCTATGATGATGTATCATGTGTATCATGTGATTATCTTTACTTTGATGTATCATGGATTAGAATAGAATGATGTACCTTATTCTACATATGTATATTCTTTGAGGTTGTCATACCCTGTGACATGTACAGTGGATGATTGAGTATTTGAAATGTAATGTATAAACACTAGACTTATCATTATTGTTTCATATGGATGTTGTACCTGATGGATTCATGTATGTAATTCAATGTTAAGGGATCTTTAAAGAATGTAATCTATTATGTATGTTATGTTTACTTTTAGACGGACATTACAATTGCTTCCGTTATTGTGCATAAGTTATACGTGGTATTTACTTTCATGGAAAAAAAATGCTACTAAACTTAGTGAGATTTTAGGTTAAATTCTTTCGATCCCTTGGCGAGGCATTACATTGTAATTTGATTGGTGAGAACAGATGGCAGAAAACTTGTCAATAGTATTAGCCGATTCCTATTATACATTTTCAAAGGATTTTGTGATCTGATTGTTTTTTATTATGGAAAGAGAATGACATTATGATATGGTGTCTAATTTGTATCTTCAAAAGCTTAGTGCAGATAGAACAGAGTAATGACATATTGTTAAATAGTTGTATAGAATTTTGAAAATATAACATGAGAGCTTTTCGTAAAACAAAATAATTTACATTTGGATAATGTAATATATAGATGTTAAAACAACATCATTGTTATTGATCTCTATATAGGCATTGACTGAATCTAGATGATAGGAAATCTGTCAATAATGCTATAATTAATAAGAATGATTTCATTAGCATTTATACATTTCTTTGAAATAAAATGTTATGAAATAAAAATCTTTTATTGAAAAGATGTATTCTGTTATTTATTTGAATTCAGAACTGTTTCGAGTTCATTATTGAAAAGAAAAGTTGTTTTCAAATAAAAGGTAAATTTATGATATATGTTTGATGAAATTTCATTGTTATCATAATTACTTTAATTTTACTATCTTGTTACTCCAATGGATAAGTATAGATTGTTATGACAGCAGGGTTAAATAGTATAGTACTAAGATCAGTAAATATCATTAAGTTAAGATGTCAGTTTAATTGTATTTACAGATTCTTAATATTATAGTATTTGATTTTGTTGTTATAGTAGTCTAAATTTACCTTGGAAATAGGCAAATTTTAGATGTGTTCAAATAGATTAAAGGATGTAGTATCATGTTGAATACTAAATTATATCTATATCATGTACATTCTTAGAAAATCTATTTGAAGTGTGTTTAAGAATAGTTGTGATGAACATTTATTGAGGTAGCTGAATACGGTTTATCCTATTTAGTAATTTAAATTCAGTGATAATATTAAATGAAATTGGGTGGGTTAATTACATATTAATAGATAATTAGCCTTACCTATGACTTAAACCTATATGGTTAAGTACGGAGAACAAGCCATTTCTCTATTCTCTCGTTGATAAGTATAATAGAGAAACCTGTTATGTGTTGACTATGAGCATACCATACATGGATGTAGTATCTTAGTGCCATAACAATGACACCTCAATATATATATGTTTCATTTACATATTATTCTTATTGCGAGTTTAATTTTGCAATAATGAGTAAAGGTTTACTTCTTGCATATTAATTTTGGAATTGCACTGTGTTATAGTTAAATAGATATCTACATTATGGTTTTGTTTATGTTTGGACTAACGTGTATGCAGATGGATTACATTTTTCTACTTAGTGTGTACTGAGCCCTCTTTTGTTTTGTGTTGCATCCTATGTGTTTCCAGGTGCTTTGAGTTTACAAGTAGCTAAAGATGCTTATTGAAGTTCTTCTTGAATCCTTACTCTTTTGCTTGTAGGGTCCATATTTTGGACATAGACATTTAAGGATGAGATTGTACTCCATTATTGTATTGAACTCAATATGCTTTAGAATCTTTTTGGAATCATATTTGGATGATGTTTACTTGTATTTTGAGGTTTTCAGATTGAGAATGGTTTAATCTGTGTACTTGTACTTGTATTAAGTGGAGTTAATAAAAACAAATATTGCATACTTTGTACTTGTTATTGGATTCATATTTATTGGTATTGTTAGTAGTAGTGTTACAATGGTACCTAGCATTAATGGAAAATTTTCATCAAAAAGGGTATAATTTGACTTCATTTTTCAACACGTTTTCAGTATTCACAGAGCAAAGACATTTCCAAGTGCACACAAGAAATTCCAAGCAATTTTGAGTGAATTTACAACAAAGAATTTTTTTCAAAAATTTCCATCATCTACCAAGCAGCAATGGCATCCACAAGCACCAGCAGCAACAAAGTGAAAAGAGGTTCAAAAATGTTGGTGAATGGTGTAGAATGGAAAATGCCAAATTTCAAATTAGTTCCAGTAGTAGCGAAGGAACTCGACCCTAATGGTGCTCAATCCCAAATAACTCCAAAGGTACTATTAATTAATGACATTTGCACTCATTTTAAATGTTCTATTTAGGAGATAGGAACCCTAGAAATAGATAGTGCTTTAGAGGAAATGTCTGTTGATGGCTCATTGAAACTTGAACATAAGCATCTTGAAACAAAAGGGTTGACACATATCACATGCCTACCAAGAAGTTTTCAAATAAAATGGATTAGGTATATTCTTAGTTGTGTGCACAATGGTCAATTATGGTTAGAGCAGCCCGTGTTGATAACCAAAAAGATGATTAACAAGATTACTAGCCTTCCCATACTAAGCAAAGAAAAATCTACCAAAACCCTAGGTTGGGATGAACTCCAGAAGAAAACCCTAGTTGTGTGGGATGATAGAGGTTTGAAAATTAGCACTATTTCTGATGTGAAGTTAAGATTTGGTATTCATGTAATTTCCCACAAGATTTACAACTCCAGTTATTCAAATAGCATGCCATGTGAGGCAGTGGACTTAGCATTTAAAGTTGTGAAGAAAAACATGGAATTTGACTTGTCAGAATTGCTATTGAAATAATTAAACAAGAATATGAACAGCATCCAAACATCAAAGAACAATCCTTGTAAATTTGGTTCTTTGTTGACGTGCCTTTTCTTTTATGTACAAAAATTCTTTCCATCCAAAGGTTCTTTTGTATGGAGAATGGATGTTCCCATTTTATATCAAATAAATGAGTTTAATGCAAAGATGGGTGTAAATTTTGACATTATAATGGACAATTATTTTGAAGATTCAAAGAAAGGATGAACAATACATTCAAGATTCCTCTTAAACGTGTTGAGGATTATAAAGATGATGTGTTTTTCATGGTTGATTATGATAGAGTCTACATTCAGGAAGTCATGCCCCAAGTTTCATGGCTGAAACCTCTCCCTTATGAGGTCAATATTGATGAGGCTAGGGACATCATTGAAGCATTGGTAGATGAACCTGTAGACCCTAAGCAACCAATATTTGTCACATATGAGGAGGCAAAAGCTAGAATTGAATTGGAAATCAAGCTACCTCAAGCAATCAAAAAAGGCAAGACTAAAATAGCTAAGCTAAAAAATTCCACTGGTCCTCTTATGTTTATCGAGGGGAAAGGAGAGGAAGAAGAAGAAGAAGAAGAAGGAGAAGGGAAAGAAGCTGAGAAGGAGGCGAAGCCAGAAAAGAAGAAAGGTAGGATAATTATTACCAAGCCACCAAAGGCTTCCATAGTTGTTTTCACTAGGAGAGGCAAAGGTAAAGGTGAAGTTTTGTTAAGCAAGGCCCCACTCACCTTCCAGAAAAGACTGAGATAGATGGAAGGAGATGGCATCACAAACTTCAAGGCTTTAAAGTTTGAAACAAGAATTAATGCCGAGAATATGTACATTGAGGAGCTGGTACTCACCAAAATGGGAAAATGGAAGTATTCCCTAGACCAGATTGCTCCCCAAATCTCAAAAGAATTGTTAGTGAGATTGTAGCCAAGGTGGGAATCTACTATGCAGATAGCCAAGGACATCTATGAACAATCTTTGAGGAAATTATTGCCAAATTTTATTGATGTAGAAGTAAAGGCAGCCATGAAGAATAATGAAGGTAAGATGATGATCAGATTCTACACATATTTGATTTTAATTAAGGATAGTGAGCATGTTGTGAGAGATGCAACAAACATTTGGAAGAATATCTATCATCTGCATAAGCCAAGCGATGATCTAGTTGAGATCAAGGATGATGATGATGAGAGTGATGATGAAGAAGATGATAACACTCCATGTGCTATTGTTGATGTTGAAGACTATCAGGCACTAAGGGTTGATGATGAAGAAAAAGAGGATGAAGCTAAAGAGGAAGACAAGGAGGAAGATGAAGAAGATGTTCCAATGAAAATTGTAGTAGAAGTTATTGCTTCCCTTCCTCACTCTCCACCTAAGTTAGCAACATCATCAAGGTTGGAGTTAGTTTCAATAGGATTGATTGCAACTACATCAAAAATATCATCTGCACCTACTACCTCAGAGCTCTAGGTATCTTCAATGGAAGTGTCAGTCACTTCATCTACCGAATTGTAGCCCTCTTCATCAACACCTGAGAAATCTACCTCAGTAATGTGCATAGTTACTAGTTCTACAATTGTATCAACTTCTACTGTAGCATGTTCAGTAAGTTTGCCAATTTGTTCTATAATTTTGTCAACTACAACTTTAACTGCACCAATTTTTGTTCTAGTTAGTTCTTCAATTGTAAATATTCCAATTTTCACATTACCTATTGGTACATAATTTTAAGAGACACATCAATTTTGGATACAGTTGGCACTTCTCTTAGTTTTCCTCTAGTTGGACCAATCCAAGTTTTTACTACTAGTCCAACTACTTCAACTATTGTTTCTATTCCTAAGTCTAAGGAAGTAAGCATAGAAGTAAAACCAAAGACTCCTCTAAAATTTATGTGTACTAGCAAGGAAATTGATGAAGACATGGACTGAGATAAAGAAATTGTTATCCCTAACATAGATCTGGACACTGCCATAGCCAATGAAATGAGATTGGTCAGTCAGCTTTTAGAGCAAAAGGCAAGGCAGAAGCAACTAAGAGAAGAGAAAGACAGAGAATTTACAATAATTGAGAATGCCAAAAAATATAATTACTGAGGCTATAGGTGTTGAAGTTGATTCATATCAACACATTTTGTTACAACTGGAAGAGGCTATAAATAAGTTCAATGAGGACACTTCTAGTCAAGAGAAGCTCATTGAGAAGGTAGAAAAGAAATTTGATAATAAAGTGCTTGAGCACATTGCTCGGCACATTGCAATAAATCAAGTAGAGTTATCCACAATTTTGAGCAACCTTGAACAATCCTTCACAAATGTAAGATCACTTTTTGGCAAGCTTTGTGATGTTACCAAGTATACCAAGGATATAAAAGAGAAATTGAATGAGATTGATTTGGACATGAAGGCTAGTGCTCAAAGGTTATAGCTTGACCCTAGTTCAAGCTTAGCACATCACATGAAGGTAAATTTTTTGTTAGAAATGTAGGCAGAGCTACTTAGAGAGGAAGCCAAGATTAGGTCTATATTGATTGATATCTAGAATATGATCCTTCTAGTTATGGACCCAATGCAAAAACATATTGCATATTCAAAAACATTGGTCCAAGATAATAATTTTTCAATAGCATATCATATGATTGAACTTTCTGTAGAAATTCAAGTGGCACTCTCCACTTGCAAGATTGTGCAAGATAATTGGGATAAGACATTGGCTCTTATTCTTAAGGTACACTCTAAATTTCTCTCACATTTTGATGTCTCTATTTGAATATATTGCATATACCCTTTGGCATTATTGTCAAAAAAAGGGAGATTAATGAAGATAATAAGATCACATGGGAGTAAGGAGATACTAAGAGACTTGTGGAGAAATAAGGGAGAAAATAAATTGATATATGTATAGATAAAAGCTATGTATATATTATGCCATATGTATGGGGGAGATATGTAAGATATGTATATACAATAGCTTTACAAAGATCAATTTTGAAAAATCAAAAATCAGAATGTTAGTGTACATAAGTTTTGGCTCATAAGTGTTTTTGTCACTAATGCCAAAGGGGGAGATTGTTGGCATTATGTTGTATTTTTCATTAGTGACAACACTTATTTGATTCTAAATGACTACTGAGCTCATCACTCAGTCCATAATTTATACCGAGCATTCAGTGATTACCTTGTAAGTTCAACAGTTAAGTAGTTCACACCAAGTATTCCTAAAGCTACCAAATGAATATGTAGTTCAATAATGTTTACCAAGCTTATAGTGTTCACCAAATAGATAATAATCACTAAGCTTCATCATATCTACCGAGCCATCAGTTTGCTTGATATGAAGCTAGTTTCTACTAAGTAATGGATGTGTAGTGTTTACCAAGTGACACTATATTTACCGAGTCTCCAATGGTTACTAAGTTCCAAGCTACATTGTGTGATTAGTATGGATCGAACTTCTACTTCTATCGAGTGCATGAAAATGCCAAGTAATGTAGTGTATGTCGAGTATCAAAAGGTTACCAAGTCAGCTTGAAGAGCCCAAGTTTCTACTATTTGGTCACCTCAGTAATGTTTTGTTTACTTGTGTTTTAGTCGACCTTGCAATTGTAATTATTGGAATGGTATATATGTAATGTATTGTATCATTTGCAAAGTAGTATTAGTATGATTATTATCATGAGTATGTTAAGGAATGGACATGTAATGTTTTTGAGAAGAGTGAATGTGAATCAATAGTAGAGTAGAGTTTTCAGCAAGGTCATTAAGGAGCAACAAAGACATATCAGTCACAAGAGGTGATCTGTACTTAAAGATCTATTCAGCAATCTAGTTGTAAGTTAGATCTATTGTTTCATCCTGATAGCTAAATCAATTTTTCAAATCCTTTAACAGGGTAGACTTAATAGTCTCTGTACAAATATCCTAACAAAGTGCATACTTCATTGTATGTTTATAAAACGTCTAACAAGGTGGACCTAGAAGTCCAAAATTGTTCTTAACAGGGAAGAATCATTACAAGTGGTCAATGTAAGCTCTAATAGGCCAACTTTATAATATAGAAGTGAAGTTTTGTGGATATCATCCCCACCCTAGTTTTACTTTCTATTTGGAAGGTTTATGGGTCACCAAATACTATGTTCATGTGTTATGAATGTTTATCTTTTCTCATGCATGCAGTAGATTAGACAAATGAATGGTGAATGATTTATATGGTTAAAGTGTTGAATTTATTTAGAAATTTTGAGGTTACTAATTCACCCCTCCCCTCTCAATAACCTAGCTAGTCTTGATTATTTCCAATAGTTGATAGTTTTAGAAGAGCTAAAAAAAGTTAGAAATATTGAGAGTTACTTTCTAATAGTTGAAAAAGAAATATTTGTAGCTTTAATAGCCACATTGCACAAACCAACATTCAAAACACATCTTTTCAAACTGAGCCATAGGATAAGGATGATGAGGTGGCACCAAGTTGTCTTCTCCAATCATAAAATTCCAATTCAAGTAGAGTTAATCACATTATACCAAGTGTCATTTTATCATTAGCTAAAAAATCATTATTATTATTTTATTGGCCCACAATGTAGTGTTCTTAGGTAATTGGTTGTAAAATGTATGCATTGATTGAATCAAATATGATTCAAGTGTTGTCGGCTAGTTGGTAGCAACTACTAGATTCTTCTGTGAGAGAAATTAACAACATGGATATCTCTAATATATTTATTTAAACAATTGAGATTGCTTCACAATCATCTTAGCTATTTAGGAGTTATTTTAGTAGATTCTAGTGTTATTCTTCCAGTCACCCAAGTTTGATTTATGTCTTGTTATCATTATTTTATGCATTTATCTATGAAGGAATTAGTTATTGTTTAATCATTTTTATATCATCAATTTTATGATTTTATATAGTTATTCATTTAGTTGAATCATATTTTCTTATTTATTCAAATGTTGTTAATTATTAGTTTTCAGTAAAAAGAATTTTATTTTTCATTTCATTAACAAATTATAACCAGGAGGCTGACCGGGCTATTATCAAACACTTGGACGTACTAATGGGAGACATCCCAAAAAAACTTAAGGATTATGAGTAGAATCTAAGAATGCTTATCAAGGAAAGTGGAACAAAAATGGAGCAGGTTACTTCAAGCATATGTGCTACTGTGGCCAGCCTAGGCAAAAGAGAAAATGAAGGAACCATATCTTCGGAGGGTCCTAGCAAGAGGAAAAGACAAAGTTCAAGGAAGAAAGCCTTGATTGTTGCTTCTTCTTCGGCTACTAACTCCATCCAAGATACAGCTAAGATTGGTAAGGAGGCAGTTAAGATGATCACGGAACTGCAATAGTTTCTTTGGGTCCTCTTTTTTGGTTGGGTTCCTATTCAGGTCCTTTTTGCTGGTTGTTACATTTGGTTCCTATGTTTGGTCCTATTTTCTAGTTTTTAGTTTAAAACTGTATTCGAGGTTCTAGGTCCTTGTAAAACCTAGGTACTTTAATTGGACTATGTAAGTGGTTTTGGGTCCCTATAAAACCTGATTTTGGTGCTGCTTCTAGTAGGTTTAAGGACTCTTTTCCTGATGGATGTCTTACTTTTTCCATTTTGAGGATGTGAAAGGGTTTTGGGGTCCCTTCAAAACCTATTTTTATCATAATCTAAAACTCATTTATTTAAAGAATTTTTCATATATGATTATGATATTGATCACGTTGATTGAATCTATGGTAGATGATTATAGTAAAATCCACATGTGAATGAAGTTCCCATCCTTGTTCATGACACTCAAGTGACTTTATTTTTTCCAAGATCTTATTATTTATAAGTAAACTTAAAATAATCTCAATGCCCACTCTCTAGCAATTTATAATCACAAATACAGATAGTAAAATCACTTTCTATTCTTTCAATTTTGAGTTGCATACCTCTTACAAAGTTTCAAGTGTTCTGGGTGCCTCTTCAAAAAATCCTTGAGACTCAATAGCTTCCTTGTACATAGGTGTATCTTTAAAGTCTATTGCATGAAAATTGTATGTCCTAACTGCTACTCCACAAACAAAAATCTACAAAAAGAAGAGATCAATCTCATTTGTTATTGAACACAAACCATAATCCCATGAATAGATAGGCATATTTAAAGAGCACAATAAAATTATATTGCTTGAAATCCTTCTACCATTAAAAATAGATGAAATTTTTTTGAACTTTGAACTTCTCATACATTGCAAGATAAATTTCGCTGAATGCCTCCTCGAAAAACAATGCCATCATCAAAGGGGCACTACACTACTAAAGTAGAGGAATGGGAGTTCCCTAAAATTATATGGGGTGTTGTTGGTGCATCTTGTGGTAGAAAATTTGTGCATTGAAAACCCAACTCTCACTATCTCAATGCTGCCTAACCCACCTTTGCTATACACATAGTCTCACAATCCCAAATCCTAATCACCAAAAAAAATGATGATCTTTCTAGGCACAATCCTAGCAATCCTAAAATCCTTAGCTCCCACGAGATATGATTATTTAGCTCTCACAATCCTCAGCTCCAATACCTCCAAGATAGAATAAAAAATTAACAAACTTTTGGAAAGTACCAGAAACTCCCCCCCCATCCAAATCAAAATCCCTGCCCTATCTCCAAGTTTAGTTCCCTAGAATATAGACCTTGAAAGCATGCAAACCTCCAAATTAGCTCCCACCCAAAATGTTGGAATTGTGAAATAAATCCTACGTGCCCCTTTTTCTTTTTTTGTTTATGAGCCCAATTTGGTCAAAATTTTGACCCAATCAGGCTCATCAAAACAAATGAGCCAACAAATAAAGGAATTAGACAAGCCAAAAAAGGCCTTGGTCAAAATTAAAGGTTGAAAATTGACCTCAAATGTATTAGTGCAACAAGTCATATGCCATCATCACTTTCACTCAAAATTTCTTCTACCTTAGCATTTAATTCATCATCATCATTTGCAAAAGGATATTCCTTAGGTTTTCTTGATTTAAATTGATTTATAGTATTTCTTTCTCTCTTAGGACACTTAGAAGAATAATGACCATATTCATTACAAGTCCAACACTTAAATATTTTGTTACCTTTATGTTCTCTCTTCATAAGCAAGGAAAGTCCTTCTTTAATCTTTGACTCTTGTTTAGATGCTATTAGCATAGTCTCCACTTGTACTAGCACTCCTTGACAACATAGGCTGAAACACTCAATGCATTAAAAGAAGTTTCAACATTAGGCCATTCTTAACTTTGTCTCGTCCACATTTTTGTTGATTGTAATCTCCCAAGAAGAGTCTCTCATAAAAATTTTGATGATAAGGGAATAACTTGTTCAATAATTTGTGTTGTCTATTTGTATGTAGGTGTCAAACTCTTTAAAATCTTCCATGTAACCTCATCTTCAAATTTAGATCCCCACAAGTTTTAATTCTTGCAACAATTTCTTCTATTCTAAAAAAATAACTTCTTATAGGTTTATCTTCAATCATCTTAGTATCTTGATATAGGGATATCGAGATATGTAATCTAAACTTCTAAGTATGATCATCACCTTCAAATGTAGCTTGAAAAGAAATCCACATTTCATGAGCTAATCTTAAAGTTTTTACCTGAGTGAATTTAGTTTCTAGAAGAGATGATAAGGATGCTTCTCCGGAAATCATATTTAGCATGAATACATGTCCTTAAACTTCATCACAAGTTTCAAGACCAATTTTATTCAATCACATCCTTCTCACTCTTAGTAATCAACCAATAACTCAAACCCATGTATAGAAATTTTTTATTCACCTTTTCCTTCCAACTATGATAATTAACTCCATCAAATTTTAGAGTTTCTCTCCTAAATCGTGTCATAGATGTTCTTAAGATGTTAATCTTTCCTTCAAGGACCTAACACTCGGATACCAATTGTTAGAAATTAAAGTCCACCAAGATAACTGGGAAGGGGGGATGAATTAGTTGTGCAATTAAAACAACTATCAATATCCTTATTAATTCCAAAACATGTAAAAAATAGATGTAACAACCATAGAAAGACCACCATACACCATAACACCAGATATGTTAACTAGGGATACCCTTGATCAAAGGGAAAACCCTAGTGGGGATGATACCCACAAAATGATGTACTAATATAAATGTTCCTTGTAAGAGGACAGACTCTATTAGGAATTTTTTCAACCCTATTATGAGTTTTTATGGAAGACAAAATGACCCACTATCAAAACATCTTCAAGGCAAGACCACTAAACTCACTATCCAACCGACCATAGTATTATCCTTCCCAGAATATTACAAGTATACAACTATCCAACAATAACTTCTTTCAAAATACAGTCACTTTTTCATCTCACCATGCCTTGCTACACCAAACATTTCTCTAGTCAAAAGATATTTGCTATCAGGTTCACTTGATCACACATACAAGTTTGTACACTTGCATTGCACAAATATTCGCATTGAATCACACAATGCATACTTAACCACAAGGAAAAAATATTTCCTTTATATCAAGTCCTAAAAAGAAAATTTCATTCAACCTTGATGCTTTCACAATTTACAATAATAATATAGGAAAAAATTAAGATATTGCATTTACATGTTACATTATAATATTACAACATTTTCACAATTACACACAACTATTTGCTCACAATCTTCATAACTCTTCACTCAAAGATCATTTGGATAAATGGATTTGACCGCAATATCTTCATCATGTCTTCTACCTTATTTGAAGTTCACATAACACAATTTTATCTTTGTTACGAGATATAATCCAAAAAATAGTAACTACAATATAGGAACTATGTCTTAACACTGCCTTAGCTAAATCCATCATATCTTTGTCCAATCTTTGTATTTCCATATGCACTCTTAACTATAGCATCTAGACATTTTTTAGAATATATCCTCAACTATGCATAAACCCATATGTATTATGTGAATCTTGTGAATCAAAACTCTATTCATTATACCTATCAATCATCATGCAGAATAAATAGTATGTTGACATCAACAATAAACTCTATCATGAATGCAACACACAACCTCTGAATCATGTATACAATAATTATAGGATAGTCCCCAATAGTAATAACATTATAATTCATGCTTAATAAATGATACTATAGGGCATGTTGTTATGGAGATAGACCAAGCCCAGGGGAAGGAGACCTAGCGTCTCACACTCCCACAAACTTCACTATCAAGACACATAATATGGGCCCTCCTAGGCATGACACCATGGTAGGAATGTGGAAATTCACCAACCAATAGGTAGAAGAGGAGCTTGAAGAATTAAAGATATCCAAATCCCACCTAAAATCCTCCAAGAAGGAGCTATTAAAGTACATCAGGCAGTTACTCACTCCTCTTGCATTCCTCTTAGGAGAATCCTCTACTTCCAATCCATTCAATCTATCATTAGAGGAAAGAAAAAATTTGATTGTTAGGCTGCAAGGGGAGAGGCATTTCAGAAAGATTGGGTGTGGATGAATTGAGGACATGAGGGTCAGGGATCTACCCATAATTGAGAAGCTCGACAATCTTTGCAAGGCGGTCATCAGGTTGAACAAGGTTATGTTTACAAAACTCAAATCTTTAAAGGTGGATGTTGATAAATATAAAGAGAGTATGTCACTATTGCTCAAATTCATGGGCTTAAAGTTCAAAAGTACCATTAGTTTGGGGATTTTGAACACTAACAAAGAATTTTTGATGCCTTGGTTGTAATTCCTTGAGTTTAAAAGAGAGAGCATGGTCAAGACTGAAAAATGGTTGAAGAAAGTGTGTGAGTCTATGAATAATTTGGAAGACAATATTTTTAGATATATCAATTAGTTTCATATAGAGTGTCATTCAAGAAAAAGAGATTAGGTCATCAAGATTGATCACATGAAGACTTCATATATGAGTCAGTGCATCCCACCAACTTTCAAATCTCTAAAGTCCATAAGTTAACTCCTTTAGATGGGATTCTAGAAAAGGAATTGGAGAATAAAAAAATCTAAGCTTGCATGATTGAGAGACTTTTTGGAGATCATAATTATTGGATGATTCACTCAAGTAAAGTACAAAATTCCCAATATAGATGACCTTTTGGCTATCTTGGAGGTTATGATGACATATAAGGCATGCTAATAAAGAGCCAAGAAAATTGATGATAGAATTTGAAATGCTTTAGTTCCCTAACTTTGATCATTTCTTTGTCTCAAAGTGACAAGTGTCATCTTCTCTATTTTTCTCCTTTTCTATCTTCTCCAAGATTGTAATTCTAGTAATGTTTGAAAGTTAAATGGCCTACATGTATCATTTTGAAATCCAATAGAAAGGATCAACAATTTTTTTGGTGTGAATTTTCCCAAGCTGATGAGACAATTGAGTGAGTCTTGGGGATTTTATCAAAACTTATTGTTTATTAGTTTAGATATCATTTTTGTCTTATATATTATGAATGGGATGCTAATTGAATTGAATGGTATCTAATTTTAGACAAAGTTGAAGCTTTCTCTTAATTTGAAAACCATTAAGTAATCTAAGTATATTATGATTCATTTATATTTTCTATCAATGTCCTATTACATATTTAGGAATCAATCAATCATGTTATGTGAATCATGCTTGTGGAAGAAATGTAGTTTCATATAAAGATTAGAAAGGGGAATTTAAAAGTCTAACTCATTCACAATTGTGGGTGGGATATAATTCAGTTATAGACCAATTTTATGCCTTAGCCTTTTATAGATATGGAAGGTTTGATTTTTTTCTCTCCTTCTCTCGTGTTAAGAGCCCACCCCTACTAATTAAGAGTTAAATAAAAATTCATTGCATATTATACACATAAGGGAGCTCTACCTTGAAATTCATAGGGAAGTTAGCAATGGCATTGCCAAGGCTTTCCAACTATTAGGAGCACTTTTCTTCTATAATTTTGGCATTAGAGTGAAATGCAAGGATATATCCAAGGAATACAATCTATTAACCAACACATTTATAACTAGTATAGTGTCTTAGCCTATGTAGGTCTTAGATCTTGAGTAGCTAAATGTTTGACTCTTTGTTTATTTCACCTCCTATGGGGGTGGTAACCTTTGGTGCTCCATCTACCTGTGGTAACCATATCATTATATTGATGAAGAGGATTTGAAGAAAGCATGTTAGACATAATTGAAAAGTTTGATATTCAATGAGTACTTGTATGAGTTAGATAGTGATAATGTATTATTGTTTTGATTACTTTACAATTATGTATTTTTGCAATGTATTAAAGAACATAGCCTTAACTGAGTGACAAGGTTAGTGAAGGGAGATTATGTTCACCAAGTGACTACAATGTTTCCTAAGTGATTGGTGAAGCAAAAGAGAAACATAGTGTTTCCCATGCAACTCAGTAATTACTGAGTTATATATTACCCTAGGAAATTTTATTTTTATCAAGTAACAACTGGATAAACAAGTTTGGAGAATTGGAATCTAAGGCTAACTTTTGATTGAAATTTGGAAATTTTGAGATGGTATAATGCATGAGTCAAAGTTTTTTGCTAGATCAATGACTAGGAAAATCCAAGAAGGATCTAATGGTAGAGATTGAAGAAGGACAAGGATGGATACAAAGTTCTATATAAGGTATGTTTCTTGAGTGTCTAGATTCATTGTATAAAATTTTGAACCTGGAAATTTTGTATGAACCTAAGATTGATGACTATGATTAAGTGGGAAAAATGGATGGATTTGGAAGCCTGGAGATGGTTATTTAAGGAGGAGACAAAGATAGTTTTAGCTGACTAGTTGATGATGTTGTTTTCTAATTTGAAACTGATAATATAGCTAAAGTATTGAGTTGTAAATGTGAAGTTGAAGAAGGTGAAAGAAGATTGTTGAGCTAGGTGAGTTGAGCATAGTTGGAGAAAGAGAAGGTGTTAATAAACCAAGTCAAAGTAACAAGTGAAAGGAGATCCAGAACAAAGATCAAACTAAGAAAGAGAAAGGAACAAAGATCCAAACAAGAAAAAGGTAGTTTCTATTCTTAACAGAACATTTATTCTGTTACTTTTTAACCATTCTAGCAGAAAATCTTAGAAGTACCGAGTGGACCTTACAATTCTATGAAATCCTATTTGGTAACATTGATTAGTGGTGTTTGTAAGTCCTTTAAATCATGCCACTCTTTAGTCTAGAACAAGAAGTGATAAGGTCAAGATGATGTTTTTGGTGAAATCCTCTAACAAGGTCACATTAACAATGTGTATGTAACCTTTAACAAGGTTGGCTCTTATCATAACTCACTTGAGAAGAGTGAAAATATTTGGGTTGTTGATCCTAAGTGGTTTTTCCCTTCACAAAGTTTCCACATTAAATTCATGGTCTCAAATATCTTGAAATGGTTTTTGCATTCCAAGTTATTTTATATGTTTTACACTTTATTACAAATTAGTAATAACTAAGTTTCTGGTTGGTAATCACTGAATAATTTTACAAACAATTGATAATGCAAAGAACATTAAGTTAACAATTTGGAATAAAGTAATTGAAAGAGTTAAATGTTAAGTTGAATGGTTACAATGGCTGATTGTTGTTAAATATTATGATGTTTTCTGGTTACTAAAATAGTTTAAAGGGATTGTATGATAACTAGACATAATTGGTTCACCCACTCCCCCCCTACACCCCTCTCAGTTATCTAAAAATGTGTTCCTATTTCCTTAGTGATGTGAGAGGATTATAGTTAATATAAATTTCCTATAGCTCTTCAACATATCCCTCTTCCTCAACAATTATGTTGGATCCAATTGGTTTGATTTTCTTTGGCCTTTCTTGTACAAGATTTTTTTTCCTTTAGGATCATATTTGTGAGCTTTGGCTTGCTCTTCCTTCTTCTTCTTGTCAAATTCTTCTAAATGTATTGTAACATTATTCCAAAACATCATTACTTGTTCAAATGCATCATTTTCTCTACTAGTGATTACCATTGTAATGTTTTCCTAAGTGGAATTTTTTTTAATATAGGTTTCTACATATGTTGTCCTCTCTAATGGAACGTATTATTATCTAACCTTGGTTAACACATCATCCAAAATTATTTTAAATTTTGGAATCCCAACTTGTTTTCTCTTAAGAATGATTGGAATTATTTCTCTTGGCAACTTATCCCTTATTTGTCTTGGGTTTTTACTATAGGTTCTCAAGCTAAGTAGAACAACACCAATAACCTTTTTCTTTGTCTTTCTCACTCATTAGTGAATACCTATTTCTTATTGTATTGTATTTTCCATTGTGTATAATATCTTCAATATTCTTCACTAATTTAGATTTCCTTGTTGATGATTCTCCAATTGACGGCTTTGTCTTATTGAGGATTGGAGGGTGTTTTATTATTTTTTATTCCCCATTCATTCTTCTTCATATTATATGTCTCCATCTTTGTTGATTGAGCATTTATGGCTACTCACCTACTTGTATCCTTCATGATTATTTCTAGTTCCAGTGAGGACTCCCTCCTTGGATCAATATTGATTTAAACATTGTCCTATCATTGTGGACTTAGTGATGCTTCAGCAATGAGTTCCAATTCTTCTTCCATGTTTATCTCTTCACTCTTTCTAGTTTTGGCTTTCTTTGCATTTTCTTCTTACCAAACATTTTTTGCATTTTGTTGTGCCAGTTCTATTTCCTTCTTTAGTCTAATGAGAACACTCTTTCTCATAATGCTCATGTTGAGCTTTGAAAAAATTTGTGTCTATAGGCATTGATAATTCTTCTATCACCTCATACTTGAATTCTATTAACTAGTTTGTTTTGGGTTCAAAAACTTGTATCATGCAGTAATTTGTGCATTTGCGAAAACACAATTCATTTTTATACTCTTCAACTAGGGTAAAGGGTATTCTTTCCCTTTTGTGGATGTACCTTTAAAAAAATTCAAGTATGACCTAAATAGGTCATCTCTTATGTCTCCTAATTGTGTGTACATTGTGCAAACTTACTCTATAAGAGGCATTTTCCTTTCACTAGTTTTGAGATGGATGTCCTGGGAATTCCCTTTTGAAATAGAAAAATATGCATACCAATATTTTTCCTTCTCTACACTTCTCTAGTCCACACTAATTCAACCTCTATCCTCTATTTCCAAATCCCTTTGCTGGTCTATATTTCCAATGACTCAGGGAGAGCATGAACCTCTAGCCATATAATTTGCATACAAGGATAAATAGACGTATAATTGCTTTCAACTAGACCCTCAAAATTAAAAAGGTCCAATGCTTATTCTTGATGAACTTAATGGTTTCTAGGTCTCCATATTCCTAAGACAAATATGGTATTTTGTTCTAGATCAGAATTTCTTTTAGTTTTTCAATGTTCAGATTAAAATTTGGGGGTCAATGAACAAAATATAAACCCTTTCCTCAATCACAAATGTCATGTTGTTAAAGACCCAATCTTTATCCTTTTCTATCGAGAAAATTACTAATAAGAACCCATTGGATTTATTTTTTAAGAGTGCAATCACTCCCTAGATGGCATTCAAATCATAGTTTTATTTTGTTGAAAGAGGGCCATGACCTTTTCCATTTAAAGAAAAAATCACAAGCCTTTAAAAAACTCACTATTTCACTCCATTCTTTATTATTGATCAACACTGATGCAACTAGGGCATGCTCCATCCATGGACTTTCAAGCATGTTGGATTCAATCACCAACTCCTTCACATTCGACATCCAAAACTTCTTCTCAATTTGTTTGAAGTTTAAACCCTTTTCTATCCTTAAAGGGCTTTCCCTAAAATGCCTATATCATCATTCTTGATGTTCCTCTTGAAATTTCCAATCATCCCAATGCCTTTGGAACCCTACATTAGTAGCATCATGACTCCTTTTCCAATGCAAATCTAGTTTGGTCTTGTAAGGCAACTTATTTCTTTTGATATAGGAAGATTACTGAGAGAGGGGGTGAGTTAGTAATCACCAACTTAAACTATTAATCACAATTCAAATTGTCTTTCTAGTTTATTGATAGTAATTTAAGTTTACCTACAACAACATTATTAGGTAAATAAACATTAAGAATCCACTCAACATAGTAAAAATAGTACAATTTAAACACTAGTATTTATCTTATAGAAAATTGATTAGGATGAAAATTACAATTTGAGATAGGTGCTCACAAATAGTCGTACTCTTCTAGAATATGCTTTGTTAGTAGCTTGCCTAGTTGAGGGTTATAAAAACACTATTAGGTATTACCCTATTAAGGGATTTCCCTAAGACTTGTTTAAGTCTTTACCCTAATAGGAGTAACTTGATTCAAGGATTTAGACACTCTACTCTAATAATGCCACCCCATTAAAGGATTTATAATAGACCTATTAGGGTCACCTAATAAGGGATTTTACTATTACAATGGTTAGAAAGAAACAACTAACAATAATCTATAGTTTGCACTAACTTGCTATATCAAATCCAGTACAATTCCATTACACAATGAGACATCATTGCAATCCTCTAATCAAATATGTACCTATATTGTGATCACGAAAATTCCTCTGTACTGCCAATGATATCCTCTATTCACTATTGTTCTTCTTTCTCTTCACCATGATAACGAAATTTCTATTTATTTATCCTATATGTAGTAACACTATAATAATAAACCCTAAACCTAGATCCAACAATCAAAACTTTGTTATCAAGTTTTCTCTTGCGAATTTCATCATCTCCATAAGCCACTTTTGACCTTGTATAAACTTCTCAATCAATCCTTTGTGTCCTTCTTGTCTCAAGTGAAGTGTCATTACCATGCTCCTTTAATTATGCTTGAGTCATCCTACCTTTCCCCTTACAATCAACATTTGTCATGTATTTACTCATTGCTTTCCTATAAGCCTCCACTACTTCTAATAAGTCATCCTTTGTTCCAATAAGGTTCTGCTTCTAGTTCTCCAATAAGTCATAGTCTTTCCAATAGATGTTGCTTCTTACATTTTTTTCTCAACTATACTTTTTTCTTCACTTCTTTACTTTACCTTGGATTTTTTTCTACTAGTATCCTGTTAGCTATCTACCTATCCATCTAGTGAAAAATAATCAAACCATTTAACTATCCATCATGATTAATTCTAACTGTTACCTCATAAGATCCTTATCGACATGACTGTGTGCCCTTCTCAACAATTCTATAATTAATTTTGCTCTAAAGATATGGTAACAACTCAAAATAACATGTCAAGTAGTTTGACATCAATGAGAAATAGTATAACTGATATCATGTTTATCAACCATGTTCTAATCATCAACCACTTGACTTCTTCAACAACTTCATCAACCAAATCAGCTATGCTAGCAATTTTTGTAGTTGAAAGGCCAACCACATTGAATACCCCCATTGTGATGGCATCCTTCATGTCAACAAAAGCCTGGTTTAGGCACCCACTACTTCCCTTGTTGTGCCTTCATCCATTGATGGGTTTATTTGGTTATTGTAATTACACATTTTCCTAATTTAGAAAGATACTGATTTCATTCAAATGAAAATTGATTTTAGCTATGTTTTCTTCTTCTATTTTATATCTACAAGTTCCTCTTCTCTTTTCTGATGAGATTTGATTTCTTCTTATAGACTCAACTATAAATTGTACAGAGTATGAATATGAAACATCATGGTGGGATGGTTCACTTAAAATAAGTGGTTATAACAATCATAACTTTCCCTCCATTCACTAAAGGAAGGTGTGAATTTTTTTTTTAACACAAAAAAAATTCTAAGGTTAATTGATACTTCACATGAGCTCATTCATGTTATAATGATTTCTAGTTATTGAAGTTAAATTTCTAGATTAATTCTTGGGGAAAATTGATACATATGCACTATGAAAATGTACTCTTGTTTGATTGATGTAAATAAAAAATATAATAAATATGATAAATCACTATTAAAATATTATTGCATATGTTATGAAACTTTTAGAAATGTAAGATTGAGCTAATATTCATATGCGAACATTTGCTAGGATAGCCTTGAGTTTATAGGTTTGTTGATCAATCATGACATGTATTTTGAATTGTGTATCACTGTTGTTATTGTAGCTTATCTTAAGGTAGCATGGTCTTAGACTAAAAAATATATTACAACTATGACTATCTAATATTTTTTATAGCTTCCATATTAATACAACTCTTGGTTTTGATCCCCTGCTTATCAAAAGAAAAGAAAAAGAGAGATAATGAATATGAAAAAATACAAGTGGATGATAGTTAAGCATGAGTGGATGACACATGGTAATTTCTTCAAATAATGAAAGGAAAGCATATTAATTACAGAAGTTGTGAAAAAAATACTAGTATATGTTCTACATATTATCTCTTACTTATGAGTATAGTTACAAAAGCTCAATAAATGTGAGTGTAACTCAAAAACAAATATTTTAAACTCATTTCCTCCAAAGAATTGATCATATTAATACCTATTAAATTTATGCATACCAACAATCTATTTATGGAAAAAAGAGAATATTTAACCAATAATACTTTCATATGGATGGTTACTATCATGGGAATGTGGAAATTTCAAGCTTGTAAATGGTATGTGATTCCCATAGTTGATTTTAAGTTTAAAATTATAATCAACTAACTATGTGTGATTTTTTCTAAGGCACATACCTCCATGATTTTGGCAACTTGGCTAAGGATTTTTTTATATATAAATAATAAGGAACAAAATCATGTCAACTAAGCTAGTCACAATAACATTTATATACTTTTTTCTACTCAAAGCATTGTTTGATTATTGTATAGAGATATGTTTGATGTAGGGGAAACATCCATTGTATCTATTTGTGCTGACCGCCAATCCTTTTGCTACACTTCACAAAACATTTGATGTATAAATCTTTTTCAATATGTCAAATCTTGATAAATTGATTGACCATGTCATACCTTTGGTTAAAAAAAAGAAATTACTCACTTTCCATATATAATAACACCTCCATTTTTATTTCAACTCTAATTCCATGAAAAATATCACATTTTCAATGTGGATGATGTGGTTGAGGTGTGTCTCTATGTACCATACAAATATTTTTTCACATATTTTAGTATATTTTAAATTACCCCATTTACCCCTCCTAGAAGCCAAAGCCTAGAAAACACATGTAGTGCCTACCCTCGTTCACATCTTTTCTGGACATATTATTGCTATTATTATCAGACTATGATAGACTAGCTTTATGTTAATGGATTAGTGGTATTCTTTTGACACTATCAGACATTATGTTATGGATTCAGTTGTTATATGATGAGATCATTTAGACTTCACATTTCATGTATGTATGATGATCATTATATTGTTTTCAGTTATTGTTGATGATTAGTTAGATGTTTTATTATCTCATGTGTTTTATTATGGATACTTACCCCATACTTGCATGTGTATGGTGTGTGTGTTTTCTTATTGTATGGCATTTTTGATGTGGTTAAGGAAGGGAGTCGTAGTCACCTGCTTAGTCAGGATCTACACGATGCACCACTTCCTGCCATTGCCTGTTTAGCTTAGCACTATATATATTGTATGTACATGCATGGTTTTTTCTGCAGGTTGCAGGTACTGGGTATCGACTTCCTTGAATTGCCAGGATGAGCAAAGTACATCGAGCAATCCTTGTTGAGAAAAGTGTCGACCTTCGTCAAGATGGTTTTGTAGGAGTGCCAGCAGCGTCAGGATCTAAAGGCAACTTCAATTCGGGTGGTAACAAGAAGCCTTTCTTTTCTAAGGGAAAACAGTTTCAGCAGCAGTCTCAACAGAGGCAACAGCAGAAGGGATCAAATTCTCAGGCTCAAGGTGGTGGCAAAGGTTCTAATTTTAAGAACAACTGCAATGCTCAACGCAATAAAAAAAATCAGCCCAATCAGCCAGCTCAGAGTAGTCAGTCGTTTGTTAGTAGGAACAGTCGTCAGCAATCAAATGTACCACCTATGGGTAGAGGATCTGGCAGGAATATAGAATGTTTTTCATGTGGACAGATTGGTCATTATGCAGCTCAGTGTCCATAGTGAGCACCTCAATTTTTAGGACCTAGGCCTACAGCTTCAAAGCCTACAATTGGTGATGCAGGTAGAGCTCATAGAGTATTTGCAGCAGTTGAACACCGTCAGGCGGATCATCAGGGAATAGTGGTTGAGACCACAGGTGCTATTCAAGGTATATCTCTTTCAATATTATTTGATTCAGGAGCTACAAATTCATTTATTTCACCATCTATAGTTTCTAAGTGTAAGCTGGATGCGATGAAGCAAGATCATGGTTGGCAAGTGGAACTAGCCTCAGGTATCAAGGTCTCCATGAACTCTGTAGTTCATAAGTGTGGGCTTAGCTTAGGAAGCTTTGTTTCTGTAGTGGATCTTCGAGTCATACCCCTTGATTCCTATGATGTGGTTTTAGGAATGGATTGGCTTGGAACTCATAGAGCCAGTTTAGATTGCAGGAAGAAGATTATTATGTGCCAAGATGACCAAGGGAATGATGTGAAGATAGTTGGGATACCAAGGCCTATATCTCTGCGGATGATTTCTGCTATGCAAATGAAGCGAAGTTTCCGTAAGGGATGTCAAATATTTGTGGTTATGGTAAATTATCTTGATGAGGAAGATCCTGTGAGGAAGACTTTAGATCACCCGATTTTGCAGGAGTACGCAGATGTTTTTCCAAGTGAGATTCTAGGCATGCCTCCAAAGAGGGATATCAATTTTAGCATTGATCTAATTCCTGGAGCGGAGCCTATCTCTAAATCTCCTTATCGCATGACTACATAGGAATTGGGTGAGCTACATCTTCAGCTAGAGGAACTTCTGGCCAAAGGGAGCATTCGACCTAGTGTATCACCATGGGGAGCTCCAATGCTCTTTGTGAAGAAGAAAGACGGTTCTTTGCGCCTTTGTATCGACTACAGACAGTTGAATAAGGTGACTATTAAGAACAAGTATCCTTTTCCTAGGATTGATGACTTATTTGATCAGATCAAGGGAGCTATAGTATTCTCCAAGATTGACCTTAAGTCAAGATACCACCAACTTCGCATTAAGGAAGCTGGCATTCACAAGACCACTTTTCGAACTCGCTATGGGCATTATGAGTTCACAGTGGTACCTTTTGGGTTGACTAATGCTCCATCAGTGTTCATGAGTTTGATGAATGGTGTATTTTGATCATATCTTGATAGGTTTGTACTTGTGTTTCTTGATGATATATTGATATACTCTAAGAATCAGAAGGAGCATGAAGAACACCTGCGGATGGTATTGCAGTGTTTGAGAGACAATCAGCTTTATGCTAATGCAACTAAGTGAGAATTATTCAAATTAGAGATTCAGTATTTAGGGCATGTCATCTCAAGTGATGGTATTTCAATGGATCCTACAAAGTTTTAGGTGATAATAGATTGGCCGACACTGACTAACATGTCAGAGATTCAGTTTCATGGGTTTAGCTGGTTATTATCATAGATTTGTCCAGAACTTCTCTAGGATAGCACATCCTATCACTTCTCTTCAGAGGAAAGGAAAGAAGTTTGTGTGAACAGAGAAATGTGAGGAAGCGTTTCAGAAGCTCAAGGAGCTTTTGACTAGTGCACCAATTTTAGCAGTACCTGATCCAGAGGGAGATTTCATGGTGTGTACAGATGCTTCTCTTGAAGGGATTGGGGCAGTGTTGATGTAGAATGGACGGGTGATAGCGTATGAATCACGCAAGCTCAAGGATCATGAGTTAAATTATCCTATGCATGATCTTGAGTTAGCAGCAGTAGTTCATGCTTTGACAAGATGGAGACATTTCTTGTTGGGGCACAGATTTGAGCTATACAGCGATCATCGCAGTCTTCAATATATTTTTACTCAACCTAGTTTGAATGCTTGCCAGAGACGATGGATGGAGTTTCTATGTGAGTATGATTTTGAGGTTAAGTACATTCAAGGTAAGGAGAATGTGGTGGTGGGTGCTTTGAGTCGTAGGAGACATGTGGTATCATCTATGAATCTTAGTGTCGATTTGAGGAGTCGGATTCTTCAGGCACTTCCTACAGATTCTTGGTATCAAGAAGTGTGCAGAGAGATAGATTCAGGAAGACCCTTGGAAGGTAAGTTTGTAGGTTACGTTCGAGAATCAGATGGTTTTTTGAGACATTTGGGGAGGATTCATGTGCCATTACTGGATGAGCTTCACACCTTGATTCCAGCAGAAGCCCATCGTACACTGTACTCAGCACATCCAGGTGTTAAGAAGATGCATGCTGATTTGAGACATTTTTTCTTTTGGTCCAGAATGAAGCGAGATATTGCTGATTTTGTGGCTAGGTGTCTTGAGTGTCAGAGAGTCAAGGCAGAACACCAGCACCCGGTTGGATTTTTGCAGCCAAATCTCATTCCTTCTTGGAAGTGGGATATCATCTCTATGGATTTCATTGTAGGATTACCTATGATTGTTCATCGTCATGATGCTATCATGGTCACTGTTGATCGGTTGACTAAGGTGGCACATTTTTTCACCCATCAGGTCTTCCTACACAGCAGCTTCTGTAGCTAATGTCTTCATGCGTGACATTGTGAGATTACATGGTATTCCTAGAAAGATCATTTATGATAGGGATCTTGTATTCACATCTGCATTCTGCACATCGTTGCAGCATGAGCTTGGAGCACAGTTAAACTTTGGTTCGACATATCATCCAGAGACTGATGGTTAGACAGAGAGGGTGAATCAGGTTTTGGAGGATATGTTACGAATGTATGTGATGGATAGGCAGACATATTGGGAGGACTATCTCTACCTAGTGGAGTTTGCTTACAACAATGGGTATCATAGTTCTATTGGCATGGCACCCTTTCAGGCATTATATGGTCATCCTTGTTGTACACCCTTGAGTTGGGACAACCTTGAGGATCGCATCCTGTTGGGTCCTGAGATGCTTCATGATATGGAGCAATAGGTAGTGCGTATCTGCAAGCATTTGACTACGGCACAAGATAGGCAGAAGAAGTATGTTGATGCTCATAGGACTGATAAGTAGTTTGCAGTGGGAGATAAGGTTTTCTTGAGAGTGTGACCGCAAAAGAGTCCGATCCGTTATGGAAAGGGTTCTAAGCTAGCACCTCGTTTTGTGGGACCATTCGACATTCTAGAGAGGATTGGCCTGGTTGCTTACTGCCTTGCTCTACCACCTAGCCTAGCTCGCAATCATGATGTTTTCCATGTTTCAGTGCTTAGGTAGTACATTCCTGATATTGTATGCGTGTTTTCTTATTGTATGGCATTTTTGATGTGGTTAAGGAAGGGAGTCATAGTCACCTGCTTAGTCGGGATCTACATGATGCACCACTTCCCACCATTGCCTGTTTAGCTCAGCACTATATATATTGTATGTACATGCATGGTTTTTTGTAGGTTGTAGGTATCGGGTATCGACTTCTCTGAATTGCTAGGATGAGCGTACCCTATTATACTATATCAATGATAAGAGAGGGGAGATAAATTCTCAAGTCCAAATCTCAAACCCTAAAACCATTTGTCCTAGTGAGTTAGGACAAGTATCAGAGTTGAGTACCCACTGAATGTGTCGGATGACATATTTCATGATTTTTAATCCTTTAGACTGATTTTGTATGAATTGTCCTATGATGGGTTTTCATATTTTATCTTGGAGGTCTATGGTGAATTTTCTATTAATTAAGTCTCAACAAATAGATTTAATTAATAAATTAATTATTTGAGAAAATTAAATATCATGATCTTTGATATTTTGATTATAATTTATTAAAGGAGAATTAATTGAGAGAAAAGAATTAAATAAAAAAAAATTAGAAATTAAAATAAATAATAATTATAAAATACTAATAAATTAATAAACAAATAATAATAATAAAGGTTATAAAAATTAAAATGGAAGTTATAAAATTTAAATGGAAATTATTTAAAAAGTAAATTGGAGTTATAAGCTTGCATGGGAATTAACACACTTCTCTATTTCTCATGTGTCAACAACACGGGGGTTTTAGTGCATCAATTAAGCACATGGTGTCTACAACCCTATGGCTCATCAAAAAGGTTGGAAAAGACCCATGCTTAGTTGGTGACACCTTCCAGCTGTTTCTAGAAGCATTCTAGAGGTTTCCTGAGAGCTTTTTATATTCAGGCATTCCTAGAAGCTTAGACATAGCATGGAAAGCATGGATAGCGTGGAGAACAATTGGAGCATTGGAGGACTCGAGAATTTTGAAGAAGGGAGCTTGTTCTGTGGGTTTTCTGAGGAAGAGCGATATAGCATCAGAATCCGGGTAGATTCTTGTGATTTCACTTATGCTATTTTTGCTTCTTGCTTTCCCTGTCTTCTTTGTGTCTTCCATATATCTTCTGAGGAATCTCATATTTCATTATGCATTTTCAATTTGGGCAATTAAAATTTATTTGAGGATTCTATATGCTTAGATCTGAAAATGACACGGGGCTAGGGTTGAAAATTCATAGTTAAACCCATTAGGTTAATTATTAGAAATTTTGAAAATCAAGTTTCATAAAGAAATTCTGAAAATTGGAAATTGTATTTGTAAATCTGCTTATACATACATACATATATATATATATACATATATATATATATATATATATATATATGTATATGTATATATATATATATATATATGTATACATATATATATATATACATATACATATATATATATGTACATATATATATATATATATATATATGTAATTATATATATATATATATATCTATGTATATATATATATATGTAATTATATATATATATGTATATATGTTCATATACTGTAATATTTTTAATTCTGTATAATATATATGTATTTGTTTAAAAACCGAATATCATTAATCGAACAATGTTTTTGAAAAAACGTTAAATTTTAATCAAAAATCCGAATCGCATCACGCAGTGGAAGCATTTTGAAAACGTTTTATACATATGCAAATGTTGGGCAAGTGGGTATTTAATACCCCACCCACCGCAGGCCTACGAGATCGCAGGGTACCTGTGATCCGCAGTGTACCTGCAGTGTGGTACCTTATATAGCCGCGCGATTTAATAAATCACATTGCGATTTTTCGTTTGGTTTAAATGACTTGCAACATCATCTCATATACGATTTGGTATGAATTTCGATTTCGGTTGCATTGTTATTAATTATTATATATATATATATATATATATATTTATTTATTTATTTATTTATTTATTTATTTATTTATTTATTTATGTATATATGTATGTATATATATATATATTTATGTATGTATATATATATGTATGTATGTATGTATGTATGTATGTATGTATGTAAGTATATATAATTAATTATAAATAATTATTATAAAGTTCTAAATTAATGGATCATTCTTTTAATGATTTAAAGTATTTTTATTAAGGTTATGAAGAGATATTAATAATTAATTTAATTAAACATTAGTTTTAATTAAGATTAATTATTAGAATATATAATCGAAGTTTTGATTATTGGAAATGTTATTTTTCAAACAGAGTTTTTATAAATAAAATATTATTGAATCAATTAGAAAATTGAATCTAATGGAGGAACTTTTATCTATCAAGCAAATACATGGGTTAGGTAAAATGTGATATTTCTCCACTTGATATTAATTTGGGAAAACGTAAACTAAGACTTTTACATTCAAATTTGAAAACTTAGCAAAACCAAAACATGTGTTTACATTGTGTATTCTTTATGCTAATGTTTTGGGTTTTGAGTTGACTAGTTGTTGACCAGTATAGGATGTCTACCAGAGGCTTGGGGGTTATGTGATTGTGATGTCATGATGATGTTTTATTCTCGATCTTTATAAACCCAACCATGATTATGTGATGGAATGCTCTATGTATTGGTTGTGATTACTGATTGTTAAAGTTGAGATTCTTATGTTTGAGACCCTTGACTTAACCATTATTTTTGGTCATCGATCAGTTATCCTTGGTTATATTCTAGTCGCCATGATGGGACTGAAATGTGGATTTATTCTTAATGATGTCATGTTGTGACATGTTTGACTCAACCATTTTTGGAGTCTTTGATCAATATGATTGAGACATATTTTGGTTATTGAGAACCAATGGATACTTTGATTATCAGTGATACTTCAGTTGCCAATAGAGAGCTGTTGTGGTCATGATTTTCTATGGATGTTGCTCATGGAGATTTGATGCTTTTATGAATATTTGATGATTTTATCATGGATATTTGATGATTCTTATTGTGGATATTTGATGATTTTATTATGGATTTTCTTTGGTGATTTTGATGATTTATGATACCATGAGCATTAGGGTAGGATATCTGCATGTAGTGACGGGAAGTGGCTTGCAATGGAGGCTGGGGCCCTAAGAGGCTGCCAGGGTAACTCATTGTAACTTGGATTAATAAGTGATAACATTCACACTTAATACTAACTGAATGAACCTAAAAAAGATAAGAGTTTTGGTTCTCGCCCATGCCTTGAGTGCTTGTATAGGCTAGGATGAGAGTAGTGAGAACGCATGGTTGCGACCTTGCATTCCATAGTATGCCTTGTCAGTATGAGAGGATACTAGTGGCTGCATGAGATCTGTATGGACCCGTGGAGTTTAGCTAACTGCCAGGGTAACTTGTACGAGATAAATGTGATGACACTTTCCTGCTTGCATAGTAGGTTCCTACATGTCATTGTGTGCCTCTGGGAAGTAGATGTCTGTTTTGTGATTGGAACCTTTGAGTTAGTATACTTTTAGGATTCCTGGACTTTAGAGACTTGTGCTATGTGATTTTGATAGCCTATTTGGGACTTGAGATTATCTCCTCAGCACGGTGGGAGTGGACCACTTAGGTACCACGCGGTCGGGTGGTAGTGTATTTTCCACTCTTATCATTTGAGATTCATTGAGACATCGTGGCTGAAGCGTCCTTCGTGATGGTGGATATGTATCCTTTCATTAATGATTAGCATATTTTAGATGATGTTATCTTATGCTTATATTTGCATGTTAGATTACTTCTACATATGATGTTGTATTTATTAGGAGTGACATTCCTACTATGTTAATGCCGATGATCTCTTCGATGATTTGGGATGTTACGCATGGAGGGATGGCTAGGGCCCATGATGGTCTAATGATGCTATTAACGGTTGGGAGGAACCGTGCACTTAGTTTATTATGTTTGATCTTATGATGGATGTATCATGTGATTATCTTTACTTTGATATATCATGGATTAGAATAGAGTGATGTACTATATTTCACATATGTATATTCTTTTAAGCCTTCATACCCTGTGACATGTGCAGTGGATGATTGTGCATTCTAGAATGTAATTTAGAACGGACATTTGTACAATGGACTTATCATTATTATTTCATGTGGATGTTGTACTAGATGGAAACATGTATGTAATTCACGTTAAGGGATCTTAAAGAATGTAATTTGTTAAGTATGTTATGTTTATTTTTAGATGGACATTGCTATTGCTTCCGTTATTGTGAATAAGTTATATGTGGTATTTACTTTCATGTAATTAAAAAAAAAAAAAGTTACCAAATTTAGTGAAATTCTAGGTGAATTCTTTGGATCCCTTGGCGGGGCATTACAACACAAAATTGATTATATTACTGAGCATTGCACACACCCATGTTGTATTGATTGTAGGTATGGCTTGATCATTTTTGGAATTTTCACATTCAAATCAATTAATCTTTATTCTTGGACTCCGTAAAAAGGACTTTTTTTAAAACACTTGATTTATATGATAATTCATTTTTTGTTTTCACATGTATTGCACATTATATTGGTAACAGATTTGTTAGCTTAATAACTTACCAAACTAAACCATAAAAAATTCAGACATTTTTCATATAAGCCTACTAGTTTCATATTTAAATGTGTAGAAACAAAACAAATCAACAAGAATTAAGCTTTTCTTCATCTTATTTTAAATTTGCAAAAGAAATTATTAACTTCAAATTTATCAAAATTGAAATTGTTACAATTATATTTATGGAATAATTATAAGAAAATATATAACAATATCATTTTTCAAATGATGGCAATATATTAGACATTTCAAAATTATATTATAACATTATATAGAAAAATGAAAAACATACCTCTTAACATGTCAGCTTCATTTTTTTTTATAGATATAACCTTACACCTCCTTTTGATGTCAATGTTAATATATGATGAACATTAAAATTATGATATCATATTTTATGGAAAGTATGATATCATATTTGATGTAAAGTATGATATCATAAATTACGAACATTAAAATGGAGTCATCTATCCTGACATAAAAAGCGACATGGTAGAGGCAAAAAATAGCATGATGCATACATAAAAAGACATGTTATGCATTGAATAAAGTGAGGGCCAGCTGGAGATTGGAAGTAAAAAAAGGAAAAGAGGAAGATTGAGGTAGCTAGCAGCGGTAACAGAGTATAATGGTGATGAGTATGGAAATGATGATGATGATGATGGAAACAACAATAGGATGGAAAGTACTCTGAATGATTTGTTAGAGTTTTAAAAAAAAATGTCATATCATTTTGTCAGAATTGCTTTTAATTGTTTTGGTAGAATTCATTTGGTTAAATTTAAAATGATTGTCGATCTTTCGATTTATTTTTGTTTGACATATGACTAATTTTTTTAAAAGAAATTGTAGCTCGTGAAACAACTTTTGTTAATTTATTTTTACAAACATAGTATGTATTATTTATTTTCAAGTTTTTTATATTTTTTGTGATATTACTTTTTTTAACTCTACATTATTATATTTATTTTTAAAAAATCACTTTATTTTTCCTTTTTATCATTTTAATTATTTTTTTATTTTTTATTTGTAATATACAATTGTGTGTGTGCATATACATACATACATACATACATACACACATACATATATTAAATATGATTTATATAAAATATATAATGTAATATATAGTATGAGATATTTTTGTTATGTTATTTTGTTTAATTATATTTTTGAGAAAAATAAAATATTTTTCAATATATCATTTAATTTAAAAATAAAATTAATTAATGTGAATAATATTTAAAATTAAAAATAATTCAAAATTAAATTAGACTTTATATAATGGTCGGGTGAAAGGTTTGCCATATGAATACATAAAAGATTAGGGTTAGAGATAGGGATAAGATATGGAAAGGGTTATGGTTTAAGATTATTGTTTAGATTCTTATAGGGTTAGATTTTACACCATGGTTAGGGTTTACCTTCTAACTAAGATTAGAGCTTAGGGTTATGACAAGAATAATGTTTTTGTTGACAATAATGTTTATGCAGATAATAATATTTAGGTTTTAGGGTTTCCATCATTGTTCTAGGGTTAAGATTAGGATTAGCTATGGGATTATTATTAATACTTATTAATAGGGCTCAAATTTAGGTTAGGAAATATAACTATAAACATAATATAAATATTATAGTATATTATAATACTAAGTTATTTAATTTATATTTTAATGCCTATTTTATATTACCATATATATATATATATATATATATACAAATTTATTTTGATATAATTATGTATCAATGTATACAATATATATAATATAAGAATGTGACATATTTTGATCTCTCTCTTTCTCTCTCAAAAAAAAAAAAAAAAAACATATAGATGTATTCCTCTCCTTGTCTTCATATTTGTTCTCTAATTTTTTTAAATCTCTCCCTCTCCCTATTTATTTTTGTCTTTCTCTACTTCTTTCTTTTTGTTTATTTCTCTTCTCATCTCTCCCTTATCCCTCTCTCTACATCTTTATATTTTTCTATCCTATTTGTCATTATCTTTAATTGATTCTCGACCTCTATAGGAAGATAACAAGAGATAGGAATATACATATCTCCTTCCTCATATATCTCTATCTTCCTTTCTTCTCTTCATATTTATTGTCTCTCCTTTTTAGGGTTTAAGCTTTGGGGAAAGAGAGAAATGGAGAAATGAGAAAGGATCTGGGTTTTATTTCTCATGGTTATAGGGATTTTAGTTTTTATGGTATATGGGTTTTTGTTTAGGGATGAAAAGGAAGGTGGGGGTGGAGGAGGGAGAAAAGAAGAAAGGATTTAGAGTTTAGGATACATGGCTATAGGATTTATGGGCTAGTATAGGGTTTAGATGTTACATTTATAGATTTTAGGGTTCCAACATTACATAAAGCTTAGAGTTTAAGGGGGAGAGAAAAAAAAATGGAAGGAGATGGGGGAATTATGAAAAATTGAGAGAATTGAGAAAGGGAGAAAGGGAGAAAGGATTTAGGGTTTAATTTTTATGGTTATTAAATTTTAGGTTTTGGTATAGGACCTTCAAGATTTAGGGTTGAGGGAAAGAGATAGTGGGAGACTAGGGGAGAGAGGCTATTGGAGTTCTTTAGAATAACTAAGAGAGGGGGGCGTGAATCAATTATTTAAGGTCTAGGTAGTAGGTTTGACATCATTGACAAAATAATGATTGTCCCATTGTAGGCTCTTTACTTCAAAACAATCTCATATCAATAGAGGGGGGAGAGGGAGAGAAATGGGGGAGAGGGATAAAATAGGAGAGAGGTGGGAAGAGGGAAAAAAGGGGGATAGAGAGAAAGTGAGAGGGGCAAAAAGAGAGAAGGTGAACAGGAGATAGATAGAAGTAGAAAGTGAGTAAGTAGATAGGGGAGAGAAGAAAATAGTGGGGGGGAAAGGGGATTAGAGGGGGAAAAGAAAAAAGGAGAAAGGATTTATGGTTAATGGTTTATAGTTAGAGGATTTAAGTTTTAAGTTTTAAGTTTTAGGTTTATGGTTTGAGAGGGGGGGGGAGAGAGAGGGGGGGGGGGGGGGGGGGGGGGTGAGAGAGGGTGTTAGGGAGTGAGATATGGGGAGAGAGTTGGTGGAGAGGGAGAGAATAGATCTAGGAAGAAAAGGAAAAAGGAAGAGAGGGATAAAGATAAAAATAGAGAGGGACAAATTGAAAATGATTTAGATTTTGGAACTTATGGTTGTAAGTTTTAGAGTTTATGGTTATAGGATTTTGGGTTTTGAGATTAGGATTTAAGGTTTATGGTTGGAGAGAGAGAGAGAGAGAGAGAGAGAGAGAGAGAGAGAGATATTTACATATTTTTCTAAACCTTAAACCCTATAACCATAATATAAGTCATTTCTCCCTTTCCCTATCATTATTTTTACCTCACTTGTTCTCTCCCTCTTCTCCATCTCAACCACCCCTTTATCACCCTATACCTCCAATCCTCATCGCCCTATCTCCCTCTTACTCTTTACAATTTTATCTTTTTGAAAGGGATGGGACTACTCTCACATATTTAAGCCATAACTTCCTTGAAGTTGATAATCTCCAATCCATGACCAACTACAACCATCTATTAGGACCATTTAACAATCTAGCCTTCTTC